>OX335668.1:98512500-99795000 GCA_946894065.1 Acleris literana | reverse complement strand
CTCCGAAGTTTATGGACCAAAAAATCTGAAAAATTCCTGAGGTATAGATAATTACTTATATTTTACGGGAAAATGAAGTTGTCAAAGTTTACAGTGTTGGAAAAATAATTAAAAAACTTTAAAAATCTGTATTCAAATTTAGGCTAGTAATCATTTACCTTATAACATAGATAATAAAGATCATAACTTTCTTTTGCGTTTTCCAACCATATTATTCTAAATACGGAACCCTCGGTGCGCGAGTCCAACTCGCACTTGACCGGTTTTTATAACGAGTTAAGTGGACTTACCCTTTTTCGCTACGTCCCCAGAATTCTGATTACTGTTAAATAACGCAACCGATAAATCTTAGCTGAAAACCAGTTTGAACTAGCTTTCTTTAAGAAAAAACCGCACGAAGGGCTCCGTACCATTATCTATACAAAAACAGACGCTTTACCAGTTGCCGCTATTAATGTCGAGCAAAAAACGGCAAAAATCACGGTTGTTGTATGGGAGCCCCTTAAATATTTATTTTATTCTGTTTTTAGTATTTGTTGTTATAGCGGCAACAGAAATACATCATCTGTGAAAATTTCAACTGTCTAGCTATCACGGTTCATGAGATACAGCCTGGTGACAGGGAGACAGACGGACAGTGGAGTCTTAGTAATAGGGTCCCGTTTTTACCCTTTGTACGGAACGACAGAATAATTAATAGTACAACGGAACCCTAAAAATATCCCGTCGTATACAATATTCTGTTTCTCTTAACACGTTTTTTTTCACCTACTTGTTATTCATTGCGTTTATTACGCCTCATTTGACAATAAAGGGACACATTTCAGAGTCAGTGGACAGCAAAATGCAAAGTGTTGGCAACATCACAAAGTTGTAAGAATATCGATGTATATACCTAGTCCACGAAGAAACTCCTTTACCTCTTTTCGACTCTATTTGTACGGTGTTAAGATCCAAAAGTGGTAAAGGACTTTCGTGGTTGACTAATGACTATAGGTACCTACAGATCTAGTGAATAATCCTTTCACATCGTGAAAACTCGGAACTCGCGTCTACTTCCGAATGATGCCGACGTGTCTATGAATTATTGAATTATTAAGTGACATGTTTGTAATAAATAAATAGAGTACTTTAGTTATCAGTGTCAATTGTCAAACCACGAGTTTGATGTATATCACGCCGAGATGTTAAAACCACCACGATCAAATATATAGAAATCCGGTGTTGGTAAACAAGAACAAATATAAATAAATGTTGAAAATAATTTCATAGGCTTGCCGATCTAAATGTTTCCTTAGGTGTTAATGCTTTCGGCATGATTATTAAAAAGAACTGAAAACAAACTTAATCTAAATTGACGAAAAATACTCTAGTATTAACTATCGATTATCACTCTCGCGATGCGACGTTCCCCCACGTTGCCTTGATGGGTACTGAGTCAGACTGAAGTAGCATGACAAATACGAACATTTCCGAGAAAATACGATGTGGAAGGATATTTCACTACATCTGTACAGTCAACAGCATAAATAAGTGATCATTTATGTACCTTGTCACTTTAACGTCGTGTTTGAAATGTCATACAAAATTGTGAAACGATTGAAAGCGACAAGGTACATAAATGATCACTTATATATACTGTTGACTGTACTATAAAAAAATTATAGTATCTTAAGTTTGGTTCTCTATCGTTTGCCCGAATTTCTATTGCCAGAATATTTATCGCTGGCCATAATATTCATTAGCCAAAAAGGCATTTTTTCTGAAACCGTGGTCTATTCAGAATTTTATAAAACAAACTTATACTAACCTATTGGGCTCTTATAAAAGCAAGCTTGTCGAAGCTCATGTTATACCTAGTTATTAGTACATTAATGCCTACGTCCGGAAAGAAATAGTACATTATTGCCTAGGCAGGGAAGTAGGCAATTGACAACAATTCATTATGTGCTAAGGTAGTAAAATAAAAATACCGTTTGTAGATTTTACACTGCTGTAATCAGTAAAAATATTATTGGATTTTTTTATGCAGTAGTTTTTTTTTATATTTAGGAAAAACAGTAGAAAAAGTTGGATTAAGAATGTTAGGAATACACTTATAGTGCCCTTAGTCCATTTATTACCATAGGAATTGAAAAAAATATACAACTGTCATGTTCATTTTTCATCTGTCTGACGGATTACTTGATTCTAACGACACGCTTTCGATTCTCGTAATACTATTGTTTTGATATACGCTATTTAAAATGAAAGTGACTAACGGATTTGTAAAAGCGGATAGCCGCAATCTGCCCAAAGTCGACGAAATTATGTTGTTACAGTTGTTATTATTGACAAGTGACATGACATGACAGTCAGTTCTGTTTCTGTTTAAAGTTACTTTATTTTATTTTATATCATGCTAAGATCACGACGTCAGTATTCCTAACTTTGTATATACGGTCTTTTTAATGCCTATTTCTTTAATAAATTATTAACGACGAAATTAAGTGAAATAAAGAAAAACCGAGAAACACGGTTAGTCTAATTTTTAACCAGCTATTTTAAACGCGAATAAACAAAATTTTTTTTTTTTTTTTAATGTTGTCAATTGCGGACCGAGTAGGTATTGGTGTAAAGAGTTTACTCGCAAGCTCGTCCGTTTAAAAATACGAAGCCCGCAATTGCTGTTCCTGCCGAGGCCAATATAGTGCTTTTCTCAAAAAAAAATTGTGTTGGAATAAATTCTTCATCGCTTGAACTCATTTTTTAATTGCATACAAACAGAAACTTCACGAGAAAAAACCATCACTCTCTACCGCCTTTTTGTTTATGACAAGGAGAAACGCAAGCTTTTTTTAAAAAAAACATAAGCTATTCCAGACACAGATAAAAAAGTTATGTTTCGAATATAATTTGGATGTATAAGGCTTGTGCCCTCATTTTATTTAAGCCCTTTTCACTTTAAAAAAAGTTACAAACTCGGTAGTAATGGAATACATGCAATATTACCCCGCCCGACTCACCTCCACACTGCTCTGTCACACTAGTGTTACGGTTAGGAAATAATTTTACTAACCACCATACTAGTGTGAAGGATATAAATACGATTTTATCACCTTAACACTGTTTGTATTTAAGTGATTTCAGTTCATCAGAATCTCCTTATGGTAAATGAGAGGTAGGTAGGTTTAGGTTATGTTAGTTTTGCAACAGGCCCGGAGGGCCAAAGCACCCAGAAATAGGGGCTCCGCGGGAGCGGAGCTACATCGACACTTATTGATTTTAAATTACACAGTGTTGACGGAGCTCCGCTTCCCATTTCCGGGCCTGCTGCAAAACTAACATAACCTAAACCTACCTACGACTATTATCGATGTTTGACTAATGTGAAGATGAGGAAACAGGTTTAAAAACCGCACGAAGGGCTCCGTACCATTATCTATACAAAAATAGACACTTTACCAGTTGCCGTTTTTATATCGAGCAAAAAACGGCAAAAAAATCACGTTTGCTGTATGGGAGCCTCACTTAAAAAAATATTTTATTCTGTTTTTAGTATTTGTTGTTATAGCGGCAACAGAAATACATCTTCTGTGAAAATTTCAACTGTCTAGCTATCACGGTTCATGAGATACAACCTTGTGACAGACACACAGACGGAAATTGGAGTCTTAGTAATAGGGTCCCGTTTTTACCCTTTGTACGGAACCACAGAATAATTAATAGCACACGGAACCCTAAAAATATAATTTAGCCTTTTAGTAATTGAAATTTTAGACAAAACAATTTCAAAAAAACTTTATGCTAAAAAAGAAGTATGCCATGCAACATTATAGGAAAAAAAAACGACCAAAAAATTTTAGGTTAGTCGAAGAGCACCCCATCCAATCCGCATTGTTACTTCGTTTCGAAACCGTTCCGAATAAGTTATCGTTACACAATCAAGTATAAATACTTTAACAGATTTCAGGGGGAGCCACGCATAACAATAACTTTATATAGAACGTTTACGTCAAACCAAACAGAAATCTTTCAGAAAAGTTAAAAACAAACGGCGTACTTTCTGGTTTCGCAACTGTGACGGATATCGTTACTTCAAAAAAACTCGTATCTGATATTTCGAGATATATGAGTTTTAACTTAATTCTCTTGACGTTTAAGTTTAAAATTGTACGTCACGAAATATGAGATACGAGGTTTTTTCAAAGTAGTGACTATATATATATATAACGTCCTTTTAACCTACACGCTAAAAGCGGCCTTATTGAGGTTGGTTGTGACGTATGTACATGTCATGTCTACTGCGTCCCTAGTCGCTTCGAGAACTCGATTCTTAAATTTTGTAAAGGCAAAATAGATGCGTAAAAAAACTGGGTCTATATCGGTTGGTCTAAAAATTTTTGGCCTATTTTTTGGTATAACGTTGACTGTGGGGCGAAGTCGACGGAGCTCCTCTTCGCGGAGCGCCTATTCCGCGTAGTTGTGGCGCTTCGCGCCTTGACACAATTCTAACCTAACCTAACCTATAGATTAGTTGAGACATAGGTGTTTTATACTGGGAGGGGCTTCGACCAAACAATATTATGGATTTAGCCTTATAGTAATTAAAATTTTAGACCAAAAGTGCTTTAGAACAGAAAATATGTATGCAAAAAAATCTTTATGCTAAAAAAGAAGTATGCCATTCAACATTATAGGAAACATTTTCGACCAAAAAACTTTAGCAGATAAAATTTTAGGTCAGTCGAAGGGCACCCAAAAAAACTGTGTAACTTATGTACAGTTAAGAACCTTATAAATACATAATGAATGACAAGCAAATTGGAATTAACAATTTCGATTTATCGGGGTCGACCAGCAACCCTCGATATACAAGACCGGAGTATACTAGACAAACCCTTTTTACCCGACTGCCGAAGGGGGAGGGTAATGTGTTTCACAGCCTATATATGTATGTTTGTTCCTTTGTGGCACTATAAAAACTAAACCCGTTGTCCGATTTTGATGATTCTTATGTCAATGGGTGATTCCACAGGCGTTTCAACCGCCGTCAGCCCGCTGTCGTAAGTATTTAAGAAATAGGCGATAATATACTTAAAATTCGATCAATTGTGGCAAGAAGTGCGATAACAGTATAGCTCTGTGTGAATGTTAGCTGCTTGGTGGAGCTCATTCTTTTAATATTTATGACAGCGGACTGACGGCGGTTGAAACGCCTATCGAGTCACCCCAATCTATTTGTCTTAATCTGGTGAGTGTCACTGAAGATATGACAGTAATCAAAATTCAATATGGCGGCAACCAGACGCCACATTGTGCAAATTAAAAAAAAAAGTCGTCCAAGTCTGACAATAGTCTGACAAGTGGGGTATCATTGAATAGGGATTTAAAAATCATCTTTAGGTTTCTTTCATCATTTTTCATTTTGAATGATCATTTAGGATTTATAAAGATTTAAAGTTGGTTAGCAACAGTCGGGTTTTGAAAGTTTGCTTTTTGTTAAAGGTATTCACTTGATCTTCAGGAGAGTTACACCCTTTTTCACTAGGACCCTAATCACTATCACTACATAGTATAAAATGTATAAAAAAACAAAAAACCGCCTTCAAAAAACAAAAAAAACTTCTTTAAAATGGTAGGTAAATAGGTCAGTCCAACTGAAGTCTGCTTTTTGGTTAAAATATTGTTGGACGCCGACTTCAGTTGGACTGACCTATTTACCTACCATTTTAAAGAAGTTATTTTTTGCTTTTTGAAGGCGGGTTTTTGTTTTTTTAAACATTTATTTTATTTTATACTTTTTAGTGATCCCATTTATGCTGTTACGTAGCTCCACTTCTAAATATTAATAAGAAACTATAGAACATTTCAAGCTCGCCGCAGACAATGCCGCGGGAATGTCATAGTCATATTTAAACCTAAATGTGCTTCGTCATAGTCGCTCAACTTCCTTTATCGAAATATCTTATCGCCACCCTTGAAATAGCTACCGTTAAGGAGTTCCGGTGGCGATCTGTGGTCTTCATCATTAGTTCCACTTCACCATATAGTACTTTTCAAAAGCAAATGCATGAGTTACAGTGAAAAATACCAAAATCGCTATAGGTGTGTCTATAATATTTGAGGAGTTCTCTTGATTTCTCCATGATCCCATTATCAGATCCCAACGTGGTGACAATGGGACCAACTAGAAAGTATACCCATTCGAACAACGAAAAAATTTTTCAAATCGGTCCAGTGGTCTTCGAGTAATCGGGGAACATACATAAAAAAAAACCCCGACGAATTGAGAACCTCCTCCTTTTTTTGAAGTCGGTTAAAAAATATAAAACAAAGTCGCTTCCCGCTGTCTGTCTGTCCCTATGTATGCTTAGATCTTTAAAACTACGCAACGGATTTTGATGCGGTTTTTATAGATAGTGATTCAAGAGGAAGGGTTTTATGTACAATAAGTTTTGGATTATGAACGGGTGTTACAGAAAACTGGCATAAACCGAAGCGAAGCGAGGGCGGGTCACTAGTTAATAATGTCAAGAAAAAGTCACACTCTAGTTTTCTATCATTAATACTAAATTTATCAGAAACCGCTAAAACCTATCCCACTCCTGCGTTAACAACACGTATATCGCTATCTCTTTCCCCCTTAAAGAGATACCTATCCTAGGGCTGTACACACCGACTAAACCGTGACGACCTAATAAGGTTGACTGCGTTTAAATTCTAAGCAATTCGTAGCCGGCTACCATACAAGTAGTTAAATTAAAAAAAACGTGGAACATGTCGTGTAGGAAAATTTCGGAAACTTCTCACAATTTTGTTAGGGGGTTGAAACTTACCGTTCCTTAAATTACAATTTCCCATATTTCTAGTGAAAGTTTCAGGAAATTTCTTAGAACTTTTCCAACTTTTTGGAAACTTTCCGCAACTTGCACATCAGTAGTCATGTGCTGGACGGACTCGCGCACCGAGGGTACCGTGCCGTACAGTAGCTATTATAATATTACAATTTGAATCGCGAGCCCAATTCACACTTCACCATTTTTAGTGTTTGTTGTTTTTCTTCACGGTTTGTTATAAGTTATAATCATACCAAAATTGACGCTTGTATGTTTTATCGGTTCTACGATTTATTTATTTTCATTTATTTCTTTAATATTAAACTAGACACAATACAATTTAAAATCTAGTGTTCGTTTAAAGTCCTAGGTTTAAATAACATGTAATGGACATGGTTACTTGAGCTATTTGACGCCCATTATAAACCTTATATATTAAAAATTGATGCTTAGTATTAAGGATTGACAATAAATACTAGTAATGTTTACTAGTAACATTATTATGGTTATTATTGAGGTTTATGCTCATTTTTAAGAGTTCGCCTTTATAGCATGTAGTAAATTTAATTAAAGTTAACTTAAGAGACTAATATACAAACTTATTTTGCAGTTAACATTGTACAACATAACATTGTAATTATAGTTTACTCTAACATCAATCTAGTTAAACTTAATAATATAATATAACAAATCGATTAACAAAATTAAAAATACGTTGACAAAAAACTTGCATATCGACCGGTTCTTTGACTCAACCTCGTATATAGAAAATTATGCAGTATAAACTGACACTCACTAAGTACGCGAGTGCATACTTAGTGCGAGTCAGTTTATACTGGACAAAATTCAGTATACGAGGTTGAGTCACAGAAACGTCGATATAATATTCGTTATTCACATGACTAACTAAAATAACCGTTTTTTAACCCTTTATAAGGTAGAAGCTATATAATAAAAAAAAAATTTAAAGACAGTTCATGATTATAAAGGAGGTCATACAAAAAACATGGTTTTCAGCGTTTTTTTAAATATTGTACTGTGTGAAACCCTTCGTGTGAGAGTTTTTGTATTTTAACAAGCTTTTATGTAACTTGCAATTTATGTATGTATTTATGTATGTATGTATGTACGGGTCAAATCTTGCAAGTTGATTTTGACCCACTTTCCGCTTTCTGATGATACTGAAAATTTGCATACATACAATAGAAAATTATGCAGTATAAACTGACACTCACTAAGTACGCGAGTGCATACTTAGTGCGAGTCAGTTTATACTGGACAAAATTCAGTATACGAGGTTGAGTCACAGAAACGTCGATATAATATTCGTTATTCACATGACTAACTAAAATAACCGTTTTTTAACCCTTTATAAGGTAGAAGCTATATAATAAAATTTTTTTTTAAAGACAGTTCATGATTATAAAGGAGGTCATACAAAAAACATGGTTTTCAGCGTTTTTTTAAATATTGTACTGTGTGAAACCCTTCGTGTGAGAGTTTTTGTATTTTAACAAGCTTTTATGTAACTTGCAATTTATGTATGTATTTATGTATGTATGTACGGGTCAAATCTTACAAGTTGATTTTGACCCACTTTCCGCTTTCTGATGATACTGAAAATTTGCATACATGTGTAAATTAGATGACAATTCAATACTATTATAACATGGAGCTGATCTGATGCTGGAGTCAGAAGGTCGCGACAGAATCTCCGCTATACTTAACGTGGACCCACCGTGTTGGTGTTGGGATTCATTTGCTTGGTCTTAATAAGCAGGTAATGACAGCAAAAAAAAGTACCTTGCCTAAACAATGACATTTTTGACATAAACTTTTTAATTTTCTGTTAATCATAATGTGAACGAGTCAATCAATTTGTATGGCTGGCGAGCTTAATCTCTTTACTCATACATCGCTGAATACGAACAAAGCAACCAAAGTGCTCAAAGCGATTCTGAACTTAAGCCTGATTGCAATTAAGTTAATATTACAATGAAGAGCTGATTGAGTTAGGTCGTTGTGATAATTATCAAGTTAATAACTAGTTGTTGACTAAAGGCCTGAGGGTATATGTATATTGTGTAACAGGTCACGGTAACAAGATACCTGATTCCCGTGGGAAATAGTATTTTTCCCTGTTCCCGGTATTAATGGTTACTCTTTGAAGCACAGATTATACAGGGTGACAGGATATTCGATACAATCCTTTTAAGGAGGCATAGTAGAGCTCATTTGGATCTAATTAAGTCATGGAGTACTTTGACCGATATTATTAGTTTCTGAGATATTCATAATGTAAATCTGAATTTTGGTGATTTTTAACCGCCTTCAAAAAAGGAGGAGGTTATACGTTCCACTGTATGTAGTCATAGTTATAGTCATAGTGATATACTTTATTGCTTAATGTTGTAGAAAAGATCTTAAAAACTATTACATGCGTCAACACTAACCCTGCGAGGGCATTGCAATTTAATTTAATTTACCTGCTTAATCCTACTTAACTACCTAACTACACCCAATTACAATTACCATTAAACAGTTTAATAATTATTTAATTATCACTAGTGATCGGAATAGGTAGAGTATATTTACCTAAAATTCGCAAAAGGACATAATAAAGAGAGGTTACAACCGGCTGAAATATTAATTTGTTTTATTGAATGCCGGATTTCCGGTATTTTTCTGATACTAGTAAATGTAGTCTCCAGTTTATGACTCTGTTCTACGAAGTTTAGGTAAATATCCTTCACCTATTACATAATTAAATATAAGGAATGAGTTACAGGCCCCTTTTAACACAAACTAACATAAAATATCCCATACCGTGAGTAAATATTACGTATATATAGCATTAAAAATATCGGAAATCCGGAATTCAATAAAAATAAATTAATATTTCACCCGGTTGTAAACAATCTACATTATGTCCTTTTGCGAACTTTAGGTAAATATACTCTACCTATTCCGATCACTGATTATCACTATCAAAGAATTCTTGTAAATTATAAAAGGAGTGTATTAATAAAAATTTATTGAACTCATTCATAAATATTGTGTCCTTTTCTATGTTTTTAATTGAGTGTGGTACCTTGTTATAAATCTTTATGGCCATGTGGTGGGTGCCCGCGCTCACAATTTTGAGACTAGTCGTATAAGAGCCAACAAGTTTATTTCTCTTTCTCATATTAGGTCGAACATGATCATCTCTTTCCCGTCCAAACAGGTCTTTGTGATTTCTTAGAAATTTACAAATTTCGTAAATGTATATTGATACCAAGGTTAGTTTTTTTTTTTTATGTATGTTCACCGATTACTCCGTCAATTGTCGACCGATTTCAAATTTTTTTTTTTGGTTTGATACAGTATACTTTCGAGGTGGTCCCATTGTCACCAAATCTGAATCTGATGAGGGGATCAGTGAGGAATTGAGGGAACTCCTCAAATATTGTAGGCAAACATATGGCGATTTTAGTATTTTTAGTAACAAATCCAGCATTTGCGTTCAGAAAGTATGATTTGGTGAAGTGGAACTGATGATGAAGACCACAGATGGCCACCGGAACTCCTCAACGGTACCGATTTCAAGGGTGACGGTAAGATATCTCGAGTTGAGCGACTACAACGAAGAATATTTACTTGTTGAAATATGACTATGACTTTCCCGCGGCGTTGCTTGCGGCGCGCTTGAAATAACTTAAAGTTTCATATGAACCAAGAAGTGGGACTACGTAGCGACGTATTATGATCACTAAAAAGTATAAAATAAAATAAATGTTTAAAAAAACAAAAAACCGCCTTGAAAAACGCAAAAAATAACTTCTTTTAAATTGTACGTACTGTCCTAGTCCGACTGATGTCGGCTTTTTTGTTGAAAATATTGTGGTCGCCGACTTCAGTTGGACTAACCTATTAGGTACGTACAATTTAAAAGAAGTTATTTTTTGAAGGCGGTTTTTTATTTTTTTTTAATCCCTTTTGTCCTTGTTTATTTCAGAAGTTTTTTTGGTATTTTACATTATTAGCATCATTACAAATCAGTGAAGTTTTTAAACTCATTTGCCCGTTTTTTTATAATCTAGTTTTTAAATAATTACATAAAGTTTGTTTCTCCATACCTTTTTTTGTTCCCGTGTTTATTTTCACTTAATGTAAAATACCACTAAAATACTTTCTTTTTATGTTTTTTTTTATATTTTGATATTTACTATAAAAAACCTAATGTACAGTGCAACCATATGACGTCGTTTTTACAGCACTTAGTTTATTATTTAAGACTAAAAATGGGAAAATAAATAGGTAACCTATTATCTGTAAATTAGCCTTTTGAGAATTATGGCATAGAAAAAAGGGATTATTTGTTCACATCTTCACCCGCATGGATTTTTTAAATCTTATTTCTCAACGAAATATGAAATTGAAAATACTGTAAAAGAGATCACCAAAAGTGATGCGACCCGAGATCCGATATGCACTGTGACGTCATGTAACAGTTCGGCCATATAAACTCCATGTTAAATTCTGTTTCGCTAGAAAGAGATAGGAACGAATTTGTTGGCTTATACCTTGGTTATTTTTATAGCTATTCAAAAAATGAATTTTCTCAACTGTTTGTTACATGAATCAGCTTTGATTGAAGCCGTGAATAAAAGTCGCGATGTCCAGCAAGATCACCAGATAGGATCCCCTACCTATTAACATAAGAATAAACAATAACTACACGTAGAACCGAATCTCCTTTGACCAGGCCCCAAATGCCGCGCTTTAAATACCTACTTCCCCCTTCACCCCGCTACGCCCCTCTGTCTTCCGCACCCAAAGTCAGGGCTGTCAGCTGTGAAATATTTTAATCGGTTTATTTATTAATGTGTTATAAAAATTTAGTCACGAATTGTTATTTATGTTTTTTACATTTACGTTAAATTAGGTACCTAATAATACTTTTTGATGATATTAAGGTTATCTCCAGACAACGAAATGGCTTATGTGGCTATTAATCATCTATAAAATACAGAAACGAGTCTATAAATAAACAACCTTATAAGCTCAATAAGTTTTATAGTTTGGAACCGGAGTTACTTTTTATGTTCCTTTCCGGATCATTAATTAAAAAAAATATTAAGTTGAAAAAGCTTTATTATACTATTGTTATCTATAAATTCGTTTTTAAATTAAACTTCTCAATTATTTCTAATAATTTTGCCGTACATAGTCGTTCACTTTTTAAAACACTATCTTAGTTCAACCGTAAACACCAAAATCAACACAAATACGAAAACCAATTCAAGACACAATAACAATATATTTATGTATTCCGTGTGTGACGCCCCTGACTGACTAGACACCTTAGGTGTCGCCAGGCGGTAGGTATCTAACGCTCCGAGCGCGCGTCGGGAGCCGGGAGTTTCGCTTCTACGCGTAGTTATTGATTATTCTTATGCTATTAATTTTGTACGTGGGGGATCCTACCTGGTGATCTTACTGGCCATCCCCATAAAAGTCAACCCATCAGCCAAGCGCTTAACCTCGTAAGGCCCACCATACTACAAACAGGGAGTTTTTTGTGAGTGGGACTTTGAATCTACCATCAAGGCAATAAAGTTCAATTACGTTTGTTCAATAATGACATTTTCAGTTTATCAAGATAGGAAAATAAACCTTATTACCATTGTAACACAGTTCAAATTAAATTGCCTTGATCATGTACATTCTATTGCACGCTGGGCCTTACGAGGTTAAGATCCCTAGTTTCAGGTCGTGAAATAAACTCTTCAAAGTAAATGAGTTTCAAGTGAGTGGGAGCGTTCCAGTTACCCGAAAAAGCGTTTCGTTTTTTAAAATAAAGCTTTGAATAGACGTGGTTGGATGGTGACACGACGGGTCTGCTACAAGTCAAAAATTAATAGGACGTCTTGGAGCATCACACGAACATGTAGCGAACATAATTTCTCCTTGTATTTTGAAGATTTGATTTAAAACAACTTCTATTATTATAAAATATAGCCTTTCATACGTACATTTATATTCAAACAATATAATTATTATTATACTCTTTGTCAATTGAAAATGCCAAAGATGTAAACAAATTTGTACTGTTTGACACAACCTCAAATATTCATCAAGCGTTTTTGTATTCGAAATAATAGTTATTTAATATTAAACTTAACGTGAAAAGATCAAGTGTACAGTCAAGGAATTTAATTTGTGACCCACCTTAGTTCCAAAGTCAATCTGAAATTCTACAGCAATAAGGTTGAGTTTCCTATCAATTACAAATGACTTGGCATCTCTAATGACAATGACATCTTCAAGCAGATTTTCTTTGAAATGGGTAGCAAATTAACGTCCGTGACCGTACATCATTGTTAAGACCTCGCTTAATCTTTAAAGCACGTGATTATCGAGTAATAATCAGTGATCGGATCTAGGATGCAATTTGGGGTGAACGACCTCAAACGGTATGCTTACCATGGATGTGACTCTAGATTTCCCGGGATTTTGGGAAAAAGGTTATTGTTAATAAATTTAATAATTAATAACTTTTGTCGAGGGTTAAACTAATAAACAGATAAAAATAATTAAAATACCATAAAAGATAAGACGTGCAAGTTACGTTCAGTTCTTCTATGCAGTACTGTTTTTTTTTTTTGTTATTACATGTTTTGTTAATTTTATAGTGTAAACTACTTAAAATTACGAGTTATTTACCTTTTTATAAAGGTAGGTAACAAAAAGACTCGCGGGATTGTAAGTCATATTCATATCCATGTTAAAATAATGGACTTAAATTGCATCCTAGATCCGATCACTGATAATAATGGTAAATTGGCTCGTTTGGTTGTTTACATCTTGCCAATTTCAATGGGCACAGAATAAATGTTAAAACTTACTCGATAATTTCACTTAGTTCATTAATTAAATTTAAAAGAGCAACTTGCTGGCCGACGCGCCCAGTCTATCGCATGACAAACTTGTATAACAAGAAGTTTTTAAATATTGGCATATTCTCCCTAAATAATATCAAAGGGCCTCGTGTGGTTGCCGAGTTAGAATAGTGCCACTCCATGTCTTCCCGTGGATGTCGTAAGAGACGACTAAGGGAATAAAGGCTTGTAGTACTGTTAGGCGATGGGCTTGCAACCTGTCACTAATACGCTGGTAAACATCCTAGCCTAATTGTGCAAATTGTGGTTATAGAATTATCAACAAGTTTTTAGAGATGTTTGTAATTCTGTAGCTCTGCCTACCCCACTCTGGGAACGAAGGCGTGAGATTATGTATGTATGTAATATCAAAGGGGTTTGGGTAAAAGTGTTGTCATTTGTAAAATTCATACATTTTCAAAGTAAGCGGCCATTCTTAAAACTGGTAAATTATGATAGAATTATTAAAAATAAACATATTTTGTTATGTAATGTACTACTCTTAAGTGCATCGGAGCCGAGATATTTAAATATTCACACTTGGGCGTACTTTTGTACTAAAAACTGAATACTTAATTCTTTAAAATCTCCGCTCCGATATTATTTAACGCCATAAATTATATATATCTATGTGTATTTAGAGGTCCTCTAAATAACTATGTAAAAATCATCAGTGGCCGCTGAAAAAAATATGACAATATTCTTCAAACAAATTTACCCAATGCCCTTTAGGTCAGAGGTGAGTAAAATCCTCACATCAGGGTAATGATTTTGCCTATATCTTACACCGTCGCAGTTTCTGGTATTTGTTTTGATTGCCTAGAATCACACCGGTAGTTTTCAAGCCGCGTCCTCCACATGCCGATGACAACTGCCTTCCTCTTCTTTTTTTTTGAAGTGTTGTTACTGTTTCTGTTATATAACGATGTTATTATGTATTTTTATCTACACTCATATCATAAACCCTCTATGATGCGTTCAGAAACCGCAAATTATGACCAGCATAATAATCAACTCTGTTGTTAGAGCAAATTTTTTATCTGCGGCAGTAATCTTATGGATTGATAAGAAAATCAATTTCAATGTTCTTATGACATTCAAATTTCGAATATCTCTGAAAAACAAAGAAATTGGATTTGACCGCTATTCTAATATCAGTCGAGATGACGTTTAGTTCGAAATGAATTGTCAATTTGCATACAAAATTGGACAATGTCGCACGTAAGTAAGATATTGAACGATATGATACTTGGAGCCGACTCTAGTTTGTCTCTGAATAAAAAAAAAACTATGACAGCTGCCAGAAAACTTTTCAATCTTTTGAGTACCGCCATTACCGGTTAAAATTTAATATGCGGCTCCTGAATGCATCATGGAGGCTTATGATATGTGGGTAGATAAAGTAGTGTATGTAACTGTACATAATTAGGCATTAAACACTTGTGTGATGTTATTATGAAACTTGCCTTCGGTTCGTTTTATAAACCCACACTCGTGTTTAATGCCCTTCATTATGCACTAGTCACATAAACTACTATTTAAGTTATTGTATTATTTGTACTTGGTTTGCATCTCAAATTGATTTTTAATCACAAATATGTATTTGTTACATTATATTATGTGCGAGTAACTGTCTGATTATCGTTAGTATCTTGTCGTAGGTATATTTCATTCTCAGCTCTCATTATTTTATCGTATCGTGTCTTTGCGAGAGTTGTTCATGGGGTCAAATTTGTTCGTTACGATTGTACTATTCCACCTGTATAGTTACTTTCTATATTTGTATCCTGTTTTTTCTCCGAATAAAATAAATAAATAAATAAATAAACATTGCCGCTTTAGCTTTCATAACAGGCGGCCAAAGTCCTTCTTGTAAAAATTAGCTGTAGCCCGCGACTCCGTCCGCGCAGAAAAATAAAACATAGCCTATAATACTCAGGGATAATGTAGCATTATAATGGTGTTTTTTTTGAACTCGTTCCATTAGTTTCTGTGTCTATTCAATGCAAACAAACAAACAATCAAATCTTTCATCTTTATAATAACATATAAGTGTAGATACTCGTATTCACGTTTTTAGCAGTAAAGTACGAAAAGCATTTAATAGTAGTTTACGTGACGGTTGCGTAATGACAGGCATTACAATACGAGTATGGTTTATGAAACGAGCCGCAAGGCGAGTTTCATAATAGATCAAACGAGTGTTGTAATGTTAATTATGCAGAGTCTCGTACAATACTTTATCTACACACATATTATAAGTACTCTAAGATGGGTTCAGAAGCCGTAAGGCAAATGACCAGCATTACCTTACCTGTGGTAGTAGGTGACAGCGATGACAGATGTAACGTAATTTTGAAATTACGTTATCGAATATTGTAAATTTGGCTCCAAATTTGGAACATCTTCCAGCTGTCATCGCTGTCACCTACTACCACAGGTAATGCTGGTCATTGCCTACGGGTTTTGAACGCATAATAAATAGTTATGGTACCGTAAAAACGTAAGTAACTATTCGACATATTTACTTACTTCTAAATAGATCACGAAATGCCCTTTCAGCCTAGGAGTCAATTGAAATTGGCACTTTTTAAAGTGCACTACGATTGGTTTTCGATCGCCGGGTAAGTAATTGGCTTCCCTAATTGAAAGTTGGGATGATGGACATAGTCTAGGAGTCGGTGACAAAATTAAATTTGAATTTATTGAGCATTTTGTTGAAAAGAAAAAAAAGATAATTTACAGGGCGATTCTAGGCGGTAAAAACCATATCGTGTTTGACGCCGCCATTACTGTCAAGTAAATAAGAGTTATCAAAACGATGACTTTACGATAACACCTCAGAGGGCCCTGCTAAGATGCACTACGCTAACTAACGTTTCTATTCGATTAGTTTTTAAACCAATCGCGTCACTGGTAGATGACGTGATACGAAAAGTCACGTGGTCTACCAGTGACGCGATTGGTTTAAAAGCGAAACGAATAGAAACGCTAGTCAGCGCAATGCATCTTGGCAGGGCCCTCAGAGAAGAATAGAGGCCCAGTAGTGGAGTTTTTAGCTTCTCATGTGGTCGTAGTGAAAAAGGGTATAAGTCGACTTAAAACGTAATAAAAAAGGGTATATACATAAACGGAGTATACTAGACTTAAACCCTTTTTCACTTGA
This sequence comes from Acleris literana, assembly GCA_946894065.1. Taxonomy (NCBI): domain Eukaryota; kingdom Metazoa; phylum Arthropoda; class Insecta; order Lepidoptera; family Tortricidae; genus Acleris; species Acleris literana. The sequence goes on along the minus strand of OX335668.1, from coordinate 99,778,093 downwards.
TCTTCAGGAGACTTATACCCTTTTTCAGACTAGGACCCCTGTTTATTCTACAGTGCGATAGCTCTTAGAAGGTATTTCGGGTTTATACTTATCTTATCTCTCGCTCGCCCCGAAGCACCTTCTAAGTGTTCACAGACTGTAAGTGTTTTTTGCTCTACTGTGTGTAATAGAAAAATATTATTTTCAGCGTGCCTCTAAAGTCGCCGTCAATAGAACGTGTGAACGATGTAAACAAATTAGTTTTTGACACATACCCTCAAATATTCACCAAGCTGTTTTTATTAAAAATAACCTATAATGAATACTTATTTCATCTTAAACTTAATATGAAAAAAAATTAATGTTTAAAAAAACAAAAACCCGCCTTCAAAAAGCATAAAATAACTTCTTTAAAATGGTAGGTAAATAGGTCAGTCCAACTGAAGTCTGCTTTTGGTTAAAATATTGTTGGACGCCGACTTCAGTTGGACTGACCTATTTACCTACCATTTTAAAGAAGTTATTTTATGCTTTTTGAAGGCGGGTTTTTGTTTTTTTAAACATTTATTTTATTTTATACTTTTTAGTGATCCTATATATGCTGTTACGTAGCTCCACTTCTAAATATTAATGAGAAACTATAGAACATTTCAACCTCGCCGCAGACAACGCCGCGGGAATGTCATAGTCATATTTAAACCTAAATGTGCTTCGTCATAGTCGCTCAACTACCTTTATCGAAATATCTTATCGCCACCCTTGAAATAGGTACCGTTAAGGAGTTCCGGTGGCCATCTGTGATCTTCATCATCAGTTCCACTTCACCATATAGTACTTTTCAAAAGCAAATGCATGAGTTACAGTGAAAAATACCAAAATCGCTATAGGTGTGCCTATAATATTTGAGGAGTTCTCTTGATTTCTCCATGATCCCATCATCAGATCCTGACGTGGTGACAATGGGACCAACTAGAAAGTATACCCATACGAACAACGAAAAAATATTTCAAATCGGTCCATTGGTCTTCGAGTAATCGGGGAACATACATAAAAAAAAAAAACCCGACGAATTGAGAACCTCCTACTTTTTTTGAAGTCGGTTAATAATGATCTAGTGTATAAATCATGGCAAAGACCTCACTTGGTCTTTAAAAGTACGTGATTATCGAGTAATCTTGGTGAATGGTTCGTTTGGTTTTGTTTACATCTTTTGCAAGTTCTATTGACGGCGACTCTACACTAGTAATTTCACCGATTGCCTTAGGGTGCGGCTCCACTGAGGCGGAGACGAGAGGAGCGGAGCGGAGCTGTGCCAATATTAACCAATAGAAGGCGCATGCGGTCACGTCGAGCGCGCCTTGCGCACGTTAGTTTATATTCTATTGGTTAATATTGGCACAGCTCCGCCCCGCTCCGCTCGTCTCCACCTCTGTGGAGCAGCACCCTTATCCCCACACCGGAACACAACAAGGCGAATGCTGCTTGGCGGCAGATTGAAGTATAAGATGGAGGCAGTGATGCAGAAGGACCCTGCACATGCTTCTACTATCACTAAACAACATGCAAATTGCATACTCATACAAAATGTCTAATATGACGACGCGCTGGCCTAATTGGTAGTGACCCTGCCTACGAAGCTAGCGATCCAGGGTTCAAATCCCGGTAAGGGCAGATATTTGTGTGATGAGCAAGAATATTTGTTCCCGAGTCTTGGATGTTTTCTATGTATTTAAGTATATATTTCTATATATAAGTATTTATATCGTTGTCTAGTACCCATAATACAAGCCTAGAGCTTAGTTTGGGACTAGCTCAATTGGGGTGACATTGTCCCCTGATATTTATTTATTATTATTTATTATTACTTATGGCCGAACTAAGTATTTTGTCGCCGTCTCCTAGTTTATAATTGAATGTGTAATGGGAAGGAATGAGATCATCGGTGAAAGGCAAACATGGAGTACAGTCAGGGACGTAATTCAAAGTGGACGGTTTTTTTTTAAATTTAGTTACGTTGATTCTAGGTATAGACCATACAATATGACTAAGGTTAGGATTTTGGTGGCATATCGTGGTTCTAAAATACATGGAGTCGCTATTTTCTAATTACCTACATCTACGCTTAGGCGATTACTCAGTCAAAATTTCATTACTTAGGCTATAAGTGTTTTTTATTCCCTTTCTGTTTTCTACCATTTTTTAATTCTTACGTATACATGTGGTTGTTCTCTTGTTCTTTTGGTGTAGCGCGGCGTGTGCGCCTGCGTTGGCTGTTATTTCTGCTATGTTTAAATACTTTGTCTCTATCGATTGAGAACCTTTAATTGGCTTTTTGTTACGTAATTTAATGTCTATCTTGTTTTGTAAGCTGTTGGATCTCCAATAAATCATAAATAAATAAATAAATAAATACGAAAATTCATTTACATAGGTTTAGCGGTTTAATGGATAAATTAATTTTGAAATATTAAAATACTGAAGGTCAAAATTAAAGTAATAGTATGTATTATAATAAATAGGAAATAGCGACTCGGTGGATTCTAGAACCACGATTTGCCACCAAAAGTCGTAACTCTACATACGACTTGTCTTAATTATTAAACCTCAAAACGCATCGTTTTTGGCTCAAATAGCCGTTTTCTGCTGAATAAAGCAACTAGATACCACATTTTGCGCACCATTTTCCTGATTCTACATCGTGGATGGTTTTTCTTATGACAAAATTTTTATTTTAGGCGAAAAGGGAGCATTTTGAGGTTATAAAAGTGTTTACTAAATGGGCGGTTTTCAAAAAAAGTGCATAGTTCTGGGCTAAAATTAAGATACGGTAACTTTAGTCAGTGGAGTCACGAAAATTAACTATACCTACCGTTATAAAACAAATGGTGGTATCTCAGGCAAAACTCCTGTAGCAAGTGCGACCGTATTACTACGGGGTGAAGCTTGAATCTGCTTCGTTTATTGAATTTGAGATACCTCCTATTGGCTTATGAGCAAGGACCGGAACTCTTCATAGCAAAAATCAAACTGTCATAGGGTTTGACCAAATTGTTTTATCGAAAATTCCACTTATCGATGTTACAGAATATTATCGCATATCTACTTATACGATTATTCTGTATCATTTGACCTCTTTGATAAGCAACCTGCATCTCCAATCCAATCCAAATAGATTGGATTTTAAATAATAATATATACACACTCTTTTGAGTAGGTCGTGTAACTGGCAATTAAGTGCACAAATGTGAAAAAAATAATTGGAACCAAATATATTACGTTTGGTTGACGTATCCAGAAGTCTCGTTTACATCTTAAAAATGGGTGGAAATCATTTTAGTAACACGGCACGGAAATTACTTATGACAATCAAGTGACGTAAATGACATATGTAACGTGGGCACGATTTATTTTAATATGGAGATGCAGGTTGCTTATCAAAGAGGTCAAATGTTACAGAATAACGTATAAGTCGATATGCGATAATATTCCGTAACATCGATAAGTGGAATTGTCGATAAAACAATTTGGTCAAACCCTATGACAGTTTGATTTTTGCTATGAAGAATTCCAGTCCTTGCTCATAAGCCAATTGGAGGTATCTCAAATTCAATGAACGAAGCAGATTCAAGCTTCACCCGGTGGTAATACGGTCGCACTTGCTACAGGAGTTTTGCCTGAGATACCACCTTTTGTGAAAACCGCCCAAATAAGACAAGTTAGATGGTATGGATTTTAGGCATATCATTATAATATTTTTCAGATCTTATTGAGCCTATGACAGATGTAAATGGCAAATTTAGTGATGTTTTTAATTTAACGCGCATTCATTTTTCCAATTATCGATAAGGTTTATAAAGGAAATGTAATCGATTTAGTATTATGTTACCACCATCACCACCATCACCACCAACACCTCCATCACCACCATCATCACCATCATCATCACCATCATCACCATCATCACCACCACCACCATCATCACCATCATCACCATCATCACCATCACCATCATCACCATCATCACCACCACCACCACCACCACCACCACCACCACCACCACCACCACCACCGTCACCACCATCACCACCAAATGTCAAAATTTTAATCGAAATAATATTATGTTAGCGTGCCTCAAGTCGTCGACTATCGACAAGTAACCTAAATCTAACTGACCGACCATCAGGCCATTTGCCGCTTGAAACATAGGTACCATGCCTATACTATTCTGTCTTTTTTATCCCTTCCTCGCACTTATACCCACTATTACTGAATACCGGTATTTGTACCGGTATTCGAGCCTTATTGGTACCGGTATAGTACCGGTAAAATACCTGTATTTCTTACAAAATACCGGTACAACGAGTACCGGTACCAAGCGTGGTACCGGTACCCACGGTACCGGTACCTAGACTGGTACAGGTTCCCCATCAAGGTCACAGTACCGGTTCTCAAAAATACCGGTATTTCAAGCCCTGCACCATCACGCTAGAAGTATTACCATCGCATCGTAAAGTCAGGTGTTTTTATATGGTGAAATATAACGCAAAGACATTAAATGATTAAAGCCGTATCGGAATATTGATTCGGTCGAAGAACGAGGTTACTCAACTGTCAAACACTATTAACGGTCCGTTTCGCATTAGGAAGTAAAAGTAGTTACATTATTTTAATTTTAGTTCCATGAAATATGTGCATAGTTTTTCATAATTCGTTTTAAACGAGACGAGACGATTAGTTTGAGACGTGGGCGCTAACAATGGGCGTTATAAGGAAGCTCAAAGTCACTCAGAGCGCTATGGAGAGGGCTATGCTCGGGGTTTCTCTGCGTGATAGAATCAGAAATGATGATATCCGCAGTAGAACTAAGGTTACCGACATAGCCCGAAGAATAGCTAAACTTAAGTGGCAGTGGGCGGGGCACATTGCTCGCAGGACTGATGGCCGATGGGGTCAGAAGGTTCTTGAGTGGCGTCCGCGGACCGGGAGACGAGCTGTAGGTAGGCCTCCAACAAGATGGAGTGACGACCTTGTAAAGATCGCGGGAAAGCGGTGGATGCGAAAAGCACAAGACCGGTCTGAGTGGAGAGCCTTGGGGGAGGCCTATGTCCAGCAGTGGACGTCTTTCGGCTGACATGATGATGATGATGATGATGAGTTTTAAAACATGCGTAAAACAATAAGTGTTGTGTATCGAAACGAATTAACTATAGATACGTATTTTGACTGCTCAAATTGGTTGGAACAACGTTCGCGAAATGTAAAATTTCAATCTATCACAAGCACAATACTCTGATTATTGTAAGATGGTGCCTGTGACAGCTCATAATCGCACCTTCAGAACAATAGCAACCTAATTCAGAAACTTTAAATTTCGAGTTAGGTCTCTATAATAATATATTTATGACTTGAAGTTTGAAAGCTGAAATTTTGAATTAGGTCACTATTGTTCTGAAGGTGCGAATAAGCACTTATTACACTTATTTCTTTAACTTTACATAAATACTACATCGGTAGAAACCCCGCGACGCTGTCCAGGAATTTATAGTACATTACTACAGAGGCCGGGACAAAAGAGGTTGCCGGCCGAAGACATATAGACTGATAGGTCTGAGGCGGGCAACCCCATATTTCCTGCCGGTATGTATAGTGCTTTTCTCAAACATGATAACAATTCATTAAAAAAAAAACAAAGTCAAATTACTAGGAGTGCATGTAACCTACAGTGCTCAGTCATCCGCGCTATGTCGGGTGCGCCCGCCCTCCCGCCGTTGCCCGCAGTGCACCGCCTGCGATCTAAGTTGCGCTATGCACCCCTAATAACCTTTGTTCTCCTGGTACTTTACATAAACATGCAAACGCTTTGGTTGGATGCACGGCTAAGTATATTAAAAAAAAACAGCTATCTAACCTGTTCATAAACACAGCCGCCATGTTTACACTAAAATGAAAAAAAAAAAGTTTTTTTTTTTTTAATACGCATAATGGCAGAATGTCATGATGTCTGTGCCTCAAATTTATGTGGAATGGAAATTAAAAAAGAGGACTTTACCGGCCTAGGCCTGCACGATTTGTATGAAATTCTATTAACGACCTCTTGTCCTAGCCGCACCTGAAACGTCATACTTGGCGGCCTATTATAAGGAACATAGCAACAATATTTCATTGCATGTTTGAGAAAAATAATTAATCGGCTATTTTTAAACACATCGCTTGTGACACAAGTGATTTAAATTACGAAATAACGCTGTCACAGGCATTACGAGTATCTTAGAATAATCAGAATATACGTCCTCAAAAACACATTGTGTGGTTGCCGGGTTAGAATAGTGCCACTCCATGTCTTCCCGTGGATGTCGTAAGAGGCGACTAAGGGAATAAAGGCTTGTAGTACTGTTAGGCGATAGGCTTGCAACCTGTCACTAATACGCTGGTAAACACTAAGGTCTAAGGCCTAATTGTGCAATTTGTGGTTACAGAATTATCAACAACTTTTTAGAGTTGTTGGTAATTCTGTAGCTCTGTCTACCCCACTCTGGGAACGAAGGCGTGAGTTTATATATGTATGTAAATAAAATATTTAAACGTAGACTTTGTCCCCAAAACGAATAGCCCATCGACAAACCCATCACGTGTCCGTAGAAGCTCGTTTCTCACAGCTAAGTGTATTCCTGTTAACTGTTCCGACACATGGGAACCAACATAAAAACAACGCTTTATTGTTCTGCACAGTAATGGCCTACTTTATGCACTTACGTTAATTTAGGACAGCGACAAGCCAAAGAAAAACCTAGTAAGAGCGTGTCAATGTTCAGGAGTTCGATTTTACTGGGTAAAAACAAATTTAAAACGACGTGTTGATTTTTTTAACTCGGCCGCCATTACTGTCTAGTAAATAAGAGCTATCCACAGAATAAAGACTAAAGGCATAGAAACCGTACTAAATAAGCAGAAAATACATTATGGTTCACTTCTTTTTACTTATGGTTTTCATAGTGAGTTGGAAAGAGATGAATCTATAGCTGTTCTTTCGTTATTTGGTACATCGTCACAAGTAAGGCGTGATTTGGACCTATAAGCACCAATAGTATTTGGACTTATAGACAAGGAAAGACAAATCCTTCCTATAGGAAGGACAAAGACGTCCCTATGTAAAACCTTGTGACAATGACAGTTAAAGAAGAATAAACCGCCTAATTTTTGTTTAATTTTTTCTCAGGTAATACGTTATCTAAAAAGTAGAGAAAGATAGCTGACGCAAAGTACGTCTTATAGTCCGGTTTCTTTGATATATGTTCTTATTCTGTGGAGTTATCATAACGGTGACAGGTAATGTTTAAGGTAATATGGTTGTTGTCAATAAAATTGAGCCCCAGATCGTGTAGGATTCCGTATTCCATCGTCGTATTTGGGCGGTTTTCAAAAAAGTGCACATAGTTAAGAATTTTATCTACATCCATATCATAACTTCCCTACAATATGTATCAGAAACGATAAGCAAATGGCATATTTTATATTAAGAAACCTTTATTTGTGGTTGTATTTTAATGTTAACATTAAAGTATTGCATGTCATTAAAATATCGGCTATCGATGTGGTTGCATCTTAATGTTCACATTAAAGTATCGGTGACTGATACTTTAATGTGAACATTAAGATACAGGGCTACCACAGATACAGGTTTCTCACATTTTGTAGAAAACTTATGATATACATTAGATAAAGTTATGTATGCGACTGTACCTACACATAATCAGGCATTAAACATTCATGTGATCTTATTATGAAACGAGCCGAAAGGCGATGTACCTATTTTGTGCTATATGAGACGACTAGAGGACGCCCGCGACTTCGTACGCGTAGAATTAGTTTCCCGCTACTCCCCCTATTTCTTCCCGTTGGGGGTCGATTTTCGGAAAATCTTTTCTTAGTGCTCACTTACATCATGAAAGGAACCCCTGTACCAAATTTCAAGTTTCTAGGTACAGTAGTTTCGGCTGTGCGTTGATGTCTAAGTTCGTCAGTCAGGTTTGCCTTTTGTAAATAGATATATAGATAAAGATTTTCTGTAGGTTACACACATTTTAGTCGCGTGTATATCAAACTAACTAAGTCTACTTAGTCGTCATAGTTTTCCTTTGAATGTATTATGTGAATGAAATATCACTTAGGATATTTTCTTGATTTTTAGTAATCGTAGTTCTGTCTACACTGACGTGCCCGCCGCCATTTTTTACTGATTTAAATATAAGTCATAGGGTGTGGTATGTGTACAGTCAAGTTCCTAAACAGGTATGTGTACACTTTAGTACCTTGTCTATTTAATGTCAAGTTCAAACTGCCATACGAATTATCACAGCGATTAAAGTGACAAGGTAAGTGTATACATATTTATGAACTCGACTGGACATGCGCGTTTGCGATGTTTGCCTTTTTTTGTGTTGATATAGACCCTAAGTAAACAAAGGCGGCCATTAAAAAGATTACAATCATGACAAGTGTCACAATAACAAGTGACGCGTATGAGACATACAGTTATAGCGAATCACAGAATAAAGACTAAAGGCATAGAAACCGTATTAATAAGCAGAAAATACATTATGGTTCACTTCTTTTTACTTATGCTTTTCATAGTGAGTTGGAAAGAGATGAATCTATAGCTGTTCTTTTATTATTTGGTACATCGTCACAAGTAAGGAGTGATTTGGACCTATAGACAAGGCAAGACAAATCCTTCCAATAGGAAGGACAAAGAAGTCCCTGTGTAAAACCTTGTGACAATGACAGTTAAAGAAGAAAAAACAGCCTACTTTTTGTTTCATTTTTTCTCATGTAATACGTAATCTAAAAAGTTGAGAAAGATAGCTGACGCAAAGTACGTCTTATAGTCCGGTGTCTATGCTATATGTTCTTATTCTGTGTAGCGAATAATCGAATAAGATTGGATTCTACGCAAGCAGAGGAATTTTATTACTTAGTGTACCTAGTAGTTAAATAAGTGACTGTGTATCTATCTGCTTGTGGCAGCATAGCTCCTAAACGGATGAACCGATTTGGATCTGTATGAAGATAGTTTGAGACCCGAAACATATTTTAATAAATTTATCAACTTATTTAACTTTACTTTACTTTACTTTACTTTTTTACTTATTTTTTTTATTTTTTTAGCGTAGGCAGATGCTGGATGCGGCAAGCTGAAGACAGGGCGCTGCGGCTTATTAGGGGAGGCCTATGTCCAGCAGTGGACTAATATACCCAGGCTGATGATGATGATGATGGTGAATAAATTTATTGTAATACTGGCGCGACCCACGGCCTAAACTTCAAAATCAAAACGATATGATTTCAAAACGAATGTAATTTATCTTCTTGACGACAGATGGCGCTAGCTGTACTCATTTTCGTTATGAAATTAAAGTATTTTTTACGGAACGAGTGCGGCTACCGCCATCTAAATTATGATTTAAAGTTTAATATTATTCTGATGCGACTCATGGCATATTTTCCATGTAAATCAAAACAACATGATTGTTAACGAATGTTATTTATCTACTTGACGATAGATGGCGCAAGCAGTATTCATTTTCAATATGGGATTAAAGTATTTTTTACGGGAACGAGTGCGGCTAGCGCCATCTACAAGCACGAGTCAATTTCAAATTTCATTCTGATGCTAAACATGGCAAAATTTCCATATGAATCAAAACAACATGCTTGTTATCGAATGTAAAGCTACTTGACGACAGATGGCGCCAGCTGTACTCATTAAACACAAAATTGGGAAATTCTCGCGAGTCCGAGTGTGCATTTTTAGGGTTCTGTAGTCAAACTAGGAACCCTTATAGTTTCGCCATGTCCGTCCGTCCGTCCGTCCGTCCCTCTGGCCGTCCGCAGCCTAGCTTAGAGACTCTTAGTCCTAGAAAACTGTAATTTGGCATGAATATACATATTAGTCACGCCAACAAAGTGGTAAAACAAAATCTTGAAAACCCTTTTTTTTCTTCCCTACACGTAACGGGGGGTGTATTTTTACCCGACTGCGGCGGAGCCCAAAAGGAGGGTTATGTTTTCACCGTCATGTATGTATGTATGTCCAGTTCTATGTTCCCCGCTACAGCAAAAACGGCTTGGACGATTTTGACCAATGAGGTATCATTGGATTCGTCTTCGCAGCGAGAGTGTCATAGGATACCTAAACTGTTAAAACTGCAATAACAACAATGGCCAAATGACAATTATTAACATATGTAGGTATATCGACGACAGCATAAAAAATGCAGTCGGGTTTTTAAAGCTTGCTTTTCATAGAGTTATTATTGTTAGAGTCATATGTCCCCCACCACTACAGCCAAAACTACAAATACTAAAAATCTAAAAAATATCTTAAATGAAAGCACAAATAACGAATTTTAAAGGAAAACTAAGACAACTAAGTAGACTTGAGTTCCTGAGATACACCAATCAAGTGTTTATACCTACTAAAATGACCTAAGACAGCACCAAATAACTTTAAATAGAGAATTACTTCATACTTATGGTTTTTTGAGATAGTTTTTGTGTATTAACGGCTTTGGAACCCTACACTGAGCATGGTCAGACACGCCCTTGCCCGGTTTTTTAAGTACCTTTTCACTATGCTCTACCTTGGTACGCGTGGACATTTATAAGAAGCACAAACGTGAAAGACCAAAAAACTCAGTTTTCAGGTAAAAGGGTATTATTCTTTGCATAAAACGTCGTCAATTTTAAGCAATTAAAACCTAATTATGCTATTAATTACAGTACACCATTATTGCCAAGCCATGAGTGGTCGGAGTGTGTAGTATGTAAGGTATTTTTAATAATTAGTGCCGACATTTTGGTAAGTTATTTCAAGTAGCGACTAAATAGTCACCCCACTCGTTAAAGTTCGTCGAATTTTTTCTTTCTTTCTTACTTAGACAAATTATAAAGAAATATCGGAGAACAATCTCACACAAATCGACCTAGTCCCAAACTAAGCTCTAGGCTTGTACTGTGGGTACTAGACAACGATATAAATACTTATATAGAGAAATACATACTTAAATTACAAAAGGCATCTTCCTCCAATTTCTGTTCCTTACTGTCCGCGTAAATATAGACGTAACACTTTTCTCAGGCGTGCAAGTATTAATTTAAACAAGTTGTCTAAAAAAATGAATTGAGATATTTTCAATAGCAAAATTCCCCGTGTAGGACGTGACTTAACGTGTGACTATTTTAAATAATGTTAATTGGCGGTAACAATCCATAAAATCTAGTTTGGATTAATTTTGTAACTCTTTTGTCTTTTTTCCTTTTTGCTGCTATTTAGACTTTGTTTTTACTGTGCAGTTTCTGCTTGAGTGATTTCTCGCATGTAATGCTTTCTTTAAGGAAGTGTTTCTCTTTGTTCCTTTCTTTATATTCTATTTCTATCTGTGAAAACCTGTAATTGGCTTTATGTGTCTTATGTTATGTTTAAGGTAATTTATCAGCTGTTGGTTTTCCTATAATAAATAAATAAATAAATAAATAATAAATACATAGAAAACATCCAAGACTCAGGGACAAATACTCTCATCACAGAAATATCTGCCCATACCGGGATTTGAACCCGGGACCGCTAGCTTCGTAGGCAGGGTCACTACCAACTAGGCCAACGTGACGCCAAAGTCAAAGAAATAACGTAAGAAAAAAAATCTACCCTAGTGAAAAAGGTTATAAGTCACCTGAAGATCAAGTGAAAAAGGGTTTAAGTCTAGTATACTCCGTTCATGTATATACCCTTTTTGTTACGAGTTAAATCGACTTGTACCCTTTTTCACTAGGTCCCTAGGAGAATCGCATAGGGTACCAACTGGGCTAGCGGTGTCTAGTTGTTCTAAGTTCTAACAGTTAAACCCAGATCCCTGTCTTCAACAGTATACGCTAACGCGACGAAGAACACGACGCATCTTTAGAATTATAGTGACCTAACTCACAAATGTTGGATTTCGAGTTAGGTCTGTATAGTATTAAATATAAGTCTCAAAGTCGACAGCTGAAATGTTGAATTAGGTCACTATATCGCACCTTCAGAACAATAGTGACCTAATTGAGAAATTTTAAATTTCGAGTTAGGTCTCTATGATAATAAATTTATGACTCGAAGTTTGAAAGCACAAATTTTGAATTAGGTCATTATTGTTCTAAAGGTGCGATATACTAAAGGTGCGACGAGATCGTTTAAAACAGCATTACTCGCTAAGCGTTTTTGGAATGACTAAAATTACTTATACTTTTTTTTTTAGCAGTTATGGCCTACTACTGTGTACAGATCTAGTGAATAATCCTTCCACATCGTGAAAACACGGAACTCACGTCTACTTCCGAATGATGCCGACGTGTCTATGAATTATTGAATTATTAAGTGACATGTTTGTATGAAATAAATAGATTACTTTAGTTATCACTGTCAAATGTGAAACCACGAGTTTGAAGTATATCACACCGAGATGTTAAAACCACCACGATCAAATATATAGAAATTAGGTGTAGGTAAACAAGAAGAAATATAAATAAATGTTGAAAATAATTTCACAGGCTTGACGATCTAAACGTTTCCCAGGTCTTTCGGGATGACTATTGAAAAGAACTGAAAATAAACTTAATCTTAATTAACAATAAAATACCCTGGTATTAACCACTCTATATCGATTATCACTCTCGCGATGCGACGTTCCCCCACGTTGTCTTGATGGGTACTGAGTCGGACTGAAGAAGCACGACAAATAAGAATATTTCCGAGAAAATACGATGTGAAAGGATATTTCACTTCATCTGTACAAGAGTATTTGCTAAAAAACCATTGACAAAATATATTTATATTCAAGCATGATGAATGATAAACATGTAAGATATTAAGTAAGCCATTAAACAGGATGCAGTGGTACATACTAAAATGTCACATCTGTTTTACCTTGTTATTTCCATTGGGGAAATGCATTTCAGCATACCACTGGGGCCCGGGGGCCTCACGGTTGTTATGTGGGACTCATCAACCAAAAATGGAAGGAATACCCGCTAAAACCCTCGCGATTCTTCCTCCACACCGTTGTTGGTGGCCATGCTTGTGAATTCGACTACGACCCTCACGGAACATCTGTATTACCTACGTCCAACAAATATCATCATTCTCCTGCCCTTATCCCGACTTATTTGGGGTCGGCGCAACATGTATTTTTCTTCCATTCTTCTCTATTAGTCGTCATCCGGAGGTCACCCTTTCTAGCCATATCATCTTTCACACAGTCCATCCACCGTTCTTTCTTTGGTCTTCCTCTACTCTTATAGCCATCCACATTCATACTCAAATCCTGACGATATTTTCCTCATTCCTCCGCATCACATGCTCATACCATGACAACGGATTTCCACACAACTTTTCAGTCACCGGTGTCACTTTCAGAATTCCTCTTATAAACTAATTTCTTATTCTATCCATTCGCGTAACACCACACATCCCTCATAGCATTCTCATTTCAGCTGCATGCCATTGCCTTCCATTCATCCCTTTCAACATTCTGATCTATACAAGACAGCAGGTCTAACCATTGTCTTATAAATCTTCCCCTTCAGTTTAAGGGGAATGCGGGAGTAGCAGATTGTTTCCGTGCCGCCATTTCAACAACAAATACGTTCAACAAATAAATTATTTGAATTTAAATCTGAAATTTCCATCAGGCATTCAATATGCTAATCCTGCTCCTGGTGACATCAGCAGCAGCTCAAATGGATCCCAAGATCATAGGTGGAAACTTGGCGGACATCAAGGACTGGTCCTTCATCGCTCTGATCACCATCTTCAGTGAGAGCACCGCCATCACCTGTGGTGGTACCCTGCTCAGTTCACAGACCGTTCTCACTGCCGCGCACTGCCTTGATGACGTCACGAATTCCAAGAAGAATTTCGAAGAGTAAGGGTAGCATTACCATAGTTTAATACAGTCGGTTTTATGTACCTGCACACTTTGGTACCTTGTATCTGTAACGTCTTTGAACAATCATACAGCAGTTCAAACGCGACGTTGAAATGACAAAGCACTGAAGTCTTCAGCTTCTTATTATTTTCCTTCCCCTGATACGCTTTCTATTTGTCTATCGTTTTGCGTTTATAGAAATCCCGAAATTCTGTGTCAATGTTTTATGTCATTCGACCCTTTTGTTTATGTTATGATCATAAGTCGAAACCCAAAGGAACCAATCTCAAGTATTTTACTCCCTGTTTCAGTTTCAATTTCTCAGTACTAATGGGCAACGCAGAATTCTCCAAATCAACAATGATCCGTTTCGTTATGAACTACAAGACTCACCACAGATACTACGAATCTAAGTCCGAATTCGACATAGGGGTAATGTTCCTCTGGAAACCGGTAACATTTTCGGACAACGTCAAAAAAGTGTTGCTGTTGAAAAAACTTAATCCTGTTCTGGATCGCTTGTTGATGGTAGCTGGATGGGGCGCTTGGTCGGTAAGTTAACTACACACTTACAGCGCTTCGTTGCGTCATTTCTTAGGGTGGAGTCACATCTATCAGCATCGAATCACATTAAGCTGGATGATTTCAGACACACTATACGTATTGCTGGTCAGAGTATGCTATCACATGCTATCACCTACTAAAGGATGCCATCGCATGCTTTCAGCTGCTAAAGGATGTCATCGCATGCTTTCAGCTACTAAAGGATGTCATTGCATGCTTTCAGCTGCTAAAGGATGTCATTGCATGCTTTCAGCTGCTAAAGGATGTCATTGCATGCTTTCAGCTGCAAAAGGATGTCATCGCATGCTTTCAGCTGCTAGAGGATGTCATCGCATGCTTTCAGCTCCTCCCCCTTTTACATGCGTCAGCAACTATTCTCATTCGCAAGCATACGTGCGCTTAAACAACTGTTCTCTTGCGTGGCCATCCTGTCTCACGCGTAAGAAGCCGTTCTCGTGCGTTAGAAGCATTCTTCAGCACGTGAAATGGGTTGCTACAGTTATACGCATTTAATGCTGAAGCTGAATAAATGCGGTAAGGTGATTTGACTTCATACAAAATAACGATGCACCATAAAATCCAAAATGGATTTGCGTTTGACCTGATGATAGGTGACGACGAGGCCGAGGGTGGTACAGGCTTACCCAGAAAAAAGCGTGTTCACTCTTGCCTTATAAGTTCCTCCTAAGGGCCTCGTGTGGTTGCCGAGTTAGAATAGTGCCACTCCATGTCTTCCCGTGGATGTCGTAAGAGACGACTAAGGGAATAAAGGCTTGTAGTACTGTTAGGCGATGGGCTTGCAACCTGTCACTAATACGCTGGTAAACATCTTAGCCTAATTGTGCAAATTGTGGTTATAGAATTATCAACAAGTTTTTAGAGATGTTTGTGATTCTGTAGCTCTGCCTACCCCACTCTGGGAACGAAGGCGTGAGATTATGTATGTATTTTATAAGTTTAAGGTTATACAATACCAACAGGATTATACAGGAATACAGAATGCTCTCCCTGCGTCTGTATTCCTGGTATTGTATAACCTTAAACTTATAAGGCAAGAGTGAACACGCTTTTTTCTGGGTAAGCCTGTACCACCCTCGGCCTCGTCGTCACCTAACATCAGGTCAAACGCAAATCCATTTTGGTTAAAAAATGACTGAACCTTAGCGCCTGGCAATAGGTAACAGCTCCTATAAAGCCGGAGAAGAACAATTAACTGTAAAAAAAAAACTACAACACACAGTAGAGCAAAAACAGAGTTACTGAGCATGAAAATGATAATCAAGTGCTTGTAAAACAGTAAAAGACGAAACATTCACGGTTAGTGATTGGACATTACTATTTAATTAAACAATATTTACAATGCTATACACATTTCGATTTTCTGTCCAGACAATCATTGTGCAACTCGGACTTTCCCCTCCGTCCACTAGGATCCATTGACAAGATGTATTAATGGGGTCAAGTGGACTTTTTGTACGTTAAAATCCATTAATGGAGTAGAGCGGCCTTTAATGTACACTTAAATCCATTTGGAGTAATTTACACTTTTTAAGACGCTGGGACTGGGATCCATCAATGGATTTAAATATACTATGAATTCCATTAATGGATTCTATTGAACTTTTTCTATACCGGGATCCATCAATGGATACTAAATGTCCACGAGTATCCATCAATTGATGGAATCAAGTGTATTTAAAAGTATAATAAAATCCATTGATGAATCCCAGTCCCAGCGTCTTAAAAAGTGTAAATTACTCCAAATGGATTTGGAATGGACACAATAAAGCCCACTCGACTCAATAAATGGATTTGAATGTACAAAAAGTCCACTTGACCCCTTTAATAGATCCTATCGATGGATCCTAGTGGACGTAGGGGGACTTTTTGAGATGTACTTAGTCGCAAAGTTATCTGAGGGCCCTGCCAAGATGCATTGCGCTACTAACGTTTCTATTCGTTTCGTTTTTAAACCAATCGCGTCACTGGTAGATCACGTGACTTTTCGTATCACGTCATCTATCAGTGATGCGATTGGTTTAAAAATGAAACGAATAGAAACGTTAGTTAGCGCAATGCATCTTGGCAGGGCCCTCTGGTCATATTTCTATCTAGGCACAAAGCGATGTAGTCAGATCGAGATAAAATGGTCTCAAATGGTCTCTGGTTGTGCTACCAAGCCCAATCGAGATGTGGCCCTAAAGCTTCTATCCCGCAATTAATATGATCCTTCAATCAACAGGAAAAAATTAACGAAACGCAAAGCAACAGCCCTTTCCTCAAGTACTTGCCTCAGACACTAATGCCCAATGACAAGTGCCAAGGTTTACTGGAAGAAGACGCGATGGAAGGTGTTGTGTGTGCTGGGGACCCAAATAGTGATGAATATGCATACAGGTGGGTAGGATCCATCCATACTCGCACTTCCATACTCGTTGTCATATCTTCAGAGCGCGGAATTTTCGTGGCACTTGTCAATAACAGCAGTGACATCTCATTTATCGACCCGTTATACGTAATAATATATCGAATTATCGATACGATACAACGCAGAACACAAAAAACACAATTAAAAAAAGCGATCTCTTCCATAAAGCCTTTAGGTAGATGAAAATTCGCAATTGACATATGCAATTAAATTTAAAAGATACTTTGAAAACAATGTTAAAAGTTAATCAGTTCAATACGCCTATCATCGCAGCTTTTTCAATTTCATGTTTAAAATTTTGTGTTAGTTGTAAGTTGTAACAAGTTAAATGTTTCTTGGGCTATTTATTTAAAAAATGATCTTCATCTTTTTTCCCTATTTGGTTTACGAAGTTACTAACAGTTACTTAAAAGATGAATATATCGATAAATACCTAATTGAAACTCGATAAATGAGAAGTCACTATTATAGCTCAAAAATGCTACAATAAACCTCCTGTAGTAATATCAACCTTATCACTAACTAAATAGAATTGAATCTGCTTTGGAGATTGAATTTAGGATACTGCTGATTGGCTAAGGAGGGCAGTTGTGTAACCGCTCTTTCTGTGTAGCGCTTAATCCAATGCAGCTAGCTAGTAGGGAATGCAAATAACCGGTTTTAACCGATTTTAACCGGTTTTTTTCATACAAAAACGGTTAATAACCGGTTAATTTGCATTCCCTACTAGCTAGCTAATATTTTCACATAATTGACGAGTTTCACAAGTGACCAGTTGACGAAAATCACGTTAAAGAAATTGACGAGTGGTCCCCTAATTTATTTTATTGAAACACCTGCCTACGAACGTATCATTACGCAGAAGTTTAATTTCATCGAAAAGCATTTCTTTAACAAGTCTAACCTAACCTTAACAACGTAATTATGTTTAAGAGATCCTGAAAACACCATGGGTTCAGTAGAAGCGTTGGATGAAATGAAATTCTATGAAATGAAACAATCAATGAAGTTTGATAAAATTATGGAAACGTTTTTACTACTATTAAATCTGTATTTTTGCAGTGGGGATTCGGGTGGCCCGCTTGTAAAAGCCGGACAGCCGATCCAAGTGGGAATAGTATCCTTCAGAATAGACAACCTAGGCGTCACGGTATATACAAGCGTACCTTACTACTACGACTGGATCGAAGACACACAATGGCGGATGTATCTACTGTACTGCCCGAGAAAGACAGAAATCTATGATCAAGAGTCGATAAATCAAGAGTCGATATATCAAGACGAGGCAATAGACTTGAACCTTTATGACTGAAGCTATATTTATAAAAAGACCCTGTTATCGTGTCGCAGTGACGTCACTTTTTTGTAGGAATTGAATGTATATTTTATCGACCGTCTCTATTTCGATGTTTGTAGTTTATATTTATGCAACAATGCTATTGATTTTTTGCCTTTAAAATCTCTGCTCAATCTCAATATAGCGTAGGTATTAAAACTTCTTGCTTAAAAATAAGTAGACGACCTCATTAGTCTATAGTATATTGTAATTATTGTGGAAAAACTATGATAAACAGATTTAGATAACGAACAGTAGTGACTTTTATTTATCCCATTCTTTTTTATCACAAGTTTAGTCACAAGACAGTGACATGACTTATAATTATAAGTACCTACAATACCATCGACATTTATATAGTCGATAAAATTAAAATTCAATCCCTAAAAAAGCGACGTCAGTGCGACAAGATAACAAGCAGAAGACGACCTTTAGTCAGTGTCAATTGAAATGGACAAAATAAACCAATTAGTACTGTTTGACACATAACCTCAAATTTTCACTGAGCGCGTTTTTTCCGGACTATCGAAAGGAAGGTCAAGTTTTTCCAGGATTATCTTTATTTGGCACAAAAACGTTACCCAAACTGTTGCATTTCCAAGAAATATACTTGCAAACGTTTTTTTTTCCAAAACTAAATATTTCAGGATGTTTATAAAACTAACCTAACCTAATCTATACTGTTCTACTAGATGGTCCTGAAATAAACCCTGTCCTGAAATGACGTCTGACGTCACACATAACGAGTATATTTGCCTGCGGCCGTATTATGGTCGTGTTTATCGATGTGGGTAAACGTGGACAAAACATCTATCACTTTCTGACCACTATGTAAGTGACAGATGCTTTATCCACCGCGATAAAGGCGACCATTACGGGCCCTGGGGGCCTAATGTGGCTGCGTTTATCGCGTGACAAAATACAGATAAAAATCCGTCACTTTCTGACACGTATATAAGTACGAGAGTGACGGATGCTTTATCCACATTTTGTCACGCGATTAACGCATAACCATAGCGGCCCGCAGCTAGGTAATATAGAGAGTTACGAAGCGAGTTGAATTACTAAGTCAACTAAACATACCAAAATGAACGATGACGTAGTTAGCCCAGTTGGTAGTGACCCTGCCTACGAAGCTAGCGGTCCCGGGTTCGATTCCCAATATGGGCAAATATTTGTGTGACGAGCACGAGTATTTGTAGCATTATATATGTAAAGGACCTTATTGTCGATGGCGCTTACGCGGCACTGCGTCACGTGACGTTGTATTTATATCGGAGCATCTTTAATAATGGCGGAAGCGCCATCGACAATAAGGTCCCTTTACATAGATAACGTCACATTTGTATCTGAGTCTTGGCTATTTTCTATGTAAATAAGTATGTATTTCTCTTCTCTATAAAAGTTTGTGTATCGTTGTCTAGTACCCATAGTACAAGCCTAGAGATTAGTTTGGGACTAGGTCGATTTCTGTGAGATTGTCGCACGATATTAACTCTAGGGTCCTAGTGAAAAAGGGTGTAAGTCTCCTGAAGATCAAGTGAAAAAGGGTTTAAGTCTAGTATACTCCGTTGATGTATATACCCTTTTGTAGAACAAGTTAAGTCGACTTATACCCTTCTTCACTAGTTACCCGGAATTATTTGAATACCTTCTACAATAAATGAACGGATAAAAAATAACTATTAGATATCCTCTGACATTCTACAACAATAAGGTTGAGTCTCCTATAAGTAACAAATGATTTGGCATCTCTAATGATATTGACGACTTCAAGCCTATTTTTCTTGAAATGGGTCACAAATTAACGATCGCGATAGTACATTACTAAGGCAATTTAATTTGAACTGTATTGCGATAGGCATTAAAGTTTATTTTTCTTCCTTCGAACGTAACTGAACGACGTAAATGAACTTTATTGCGTTGAGGGTAGATTCAAAATCCCACTGAAAAAAAACTGGCTGTAGTACGGTGGGCCTTACGAGATTAAAATGGTGACCCCTTCTTTCAGAGCCAATATCTCTTAAATGGCTCAACCGATTTTCATGAAATCTGGCTTAAACGCACCGCTAAAAAACCAGCTTTCACTTTAAGAGCTAGGGCGCCATAGACAAACACAAACATAGCTGTCAAATTTATAAAACTCTTTTTGCGTCGGAAAAAATAGATCAATTAAAAAAAAGATATCTGCGGGACTAGTATGGCTGCGTCTATATCGCGCGTCAAATGTGGATAAAGCATCCGTCACTCTCGTACTTATTTACGTGTCAGAAGGTGACGGATGCCTTATCCACACTTTGTCACGCGATAAACGCAGCCATGTTAAAGCCCCTGAGGGCTCAGACAAGATGCACTACGCTAACTAACGTTTCTATTCGGTTCGTTTTTAAACCAATCGCGTCACTGGTAGACCACGTGACTTTTCGTATCACGTCATCTTCCAGTGACGCGATTGGTTTAAAAACGAATCGAATAGAAACGTTAGTTAGCGTAGTGCATCTTGTCTGAGCCCTCTGAGCTTTTGCGTTATATCGTTTACACCTAGAAATGAAACTTGCAAAGCGGACGCGAACAAAACCAAACAATCACGACATCTAAGCTCGCCGCGTAGGTATTATCTCGTTGACAAATCAAGAGGCGAGTTAGCCAAGTAGGTCATCCGCACCCTAACCAAGAGTTACAATTACTCTATAATGCGTGCCACGTATCATGAACCTTCGACTTTTAATCCTCGACAAAAAGAGAGGTGTTAAAAATTTGACGTTTGTATCCGTGTATCTGTCTGTGGCACCGTAGCTCATAAACGGGTGTACCGATTTGGATGCGGGTTTTTTTATATAGAAGCAGGTTTTCTAGCGGTGGTTTGTAGCTATTTTTCATGAAAATCGATTGAGCCGTTTCAGAGATATCAGCTTTGAAAGAAGGGGTAACCATTATATCGGGGGTTTATCTATTTAATAACAGTTATTTTCGGGTAACGTTACCGTTCTTAAATAACGTGATATTGAGCGAATAACGTTATACTATTAGCCTGGCGGCCGCTGCAAATTACCTACCCCATCGAGTAACAGAAAAATACCGTCTTCCACGAAAAGAACACCTAAAATAGGTAATAAGGTAGGTTCTTTTACGCCTTACATTTAGCGGTATTCATTATAACGTTATCAAACAAAACGCTATACGTATAACGATACTTTGGTAAGCGCTATAATAACGTTATTAACCGTTATTTTCGAGTAACGTAATTTTTAAATCTGCGTTTTTTATTTGCATTTTAAAATGCATTTTTTGTGATAAAGGAAAGTATTTTAGCTGGCTATTTGAAAATGGACGGAAAAAGGACGGAATATATGAACGGACTTAGAAAGGATGTTGGTTGCGATGTCTAAACGGACAAAAATCGTCCCTTCTGGGACGTCGGCCAGTCACGCAAAATGCCTACCTAAGGAGCGGCAACAGCGCGTAGTTCATAAGTTTCATAACGTTATTATAAAATTATTTAAGTGTAACGTTATTACGATTTCGTTACGGTGTAGCGTAACGTTATGAAAAAATATCGATATATTTCTACGAAATTCTGACCACTAACGAAATAAAACGTTATGATAACGATATTATTCATAACGTTATAAAGGTCTCGTCACAGGTAGGCGGTAAGCGGCGCAGTGTGAGGGGAGCGCGTTACCATAGCAACCGCACTTTACTCGCGCGGTAACCTCCATATTGGTGCATGAGTCTAGCGAGTCGAATGCGTAAATTTGTCCCTCACAGTATTGTTATAGAGTGCGAGGGACAGAGTATTCGACTCGCTAGCGAGTCCGGTAATTGTAACTCATGGTAAGGGCTGTTGGTATTGTGATATCCGCGCGAAACTGGGGCGAGTTGCCATTAGGCAGGGTGTTACTTAGGTCGAGTGTCTAATGAAGGTAGTACACCAAGACCTATCGTCTTCACCCCCTGTATGTTCAGCGATTTTATACTTGGCCTCTTTTCTAATTGGTAATAGTAGCTTACGTGACGGTTGCGTAATGACAGGCATTACAACATGAGTATGGTTTCAAGGCGAGTTTCATAATAGATCACACGAGTGTTGTAATGCTAATTACGCAGAGTCTCGTACAATACTTTATCTACACACATATTATAAGTACTCTAAGATGGGTTCAGAAGCCAGAGGCAAATGACCCGCATTAACTTACCTGTGGTAGTAGGTGACAGCGATGACAGCTGTAACGTAATTTTAAAATTACGTTATCGAATATTGTAAGGTAATGAGATCCAAATTTGGAACATCTTCCAAAATTAATAGCTGTCATCGCTGTCACCTACTACCACAGGTAATGCTGGGCATTGCCTGCGGGTTTTGACCGCATAATAGAGGACTTATGATATGAGTGTAGATAAAATAATATTATTATTATTGACATGTCATGTCTCTGCTGTCTCGTAGATAATAGTAGTTTATGTGACTGGTGCATAATGGAAGCATTATAGATGAGTGTGGTTTTATGAAACGAGCCAAAAGGCGAGTCTCAACTTTTTTGTGACAAAGGTTGGGTGGGTATGTTTGGGTAATATGTTGAAGGTTTCAACAAATATATAAATTGCCTAAAAAATAAGTGGGGGCCCGGTGTATTAAACAAATCGTTGAATTCTTAAAAAAAAAACTCGCTGTCTATTACGGTTCAGCTGTTTAAAGTTAGGACGGATGGACCAAGGAGACATATTAGTACGGCCCTGCTTAGAAAAAAGGGCGAATGTCTCATAGAACCGCGTATGTATGAGTGACCTTATTTCTTAAGAGAGGGGGTTAAATGTGCTTTGACTATCAAATTGCGCATGAGTCCTTTTTATTTAGGAGGGCAAAGTACGGCCCTGCTAATCCAATACGTAGTATCTCAGATAAAACTCCTGTAGCAATATCAACCTTATTACTAACAGAAGAGAATTAAAACTGCTTTGATTATTAAACATGGGATACTGCTTATTACCATAGTAGGGCAGAGTAGGTGCCCGTTGGGTTCCCTTCGGGCAAAAAACAATTTTTTTGATCATTTTCACAGTAACCATTTTTTCTTAAAAGCTAATTTTCACATGACATTTTTCATATTCGCGAATTTTATTATGCGCTCTTCTTCATGTAGGTATCTTTATTCATATAGCGTTATTTAATGTTCACCTTTATTTATACTTCTAAAATTATCAGTACATTATTTCATCAGTGGCATTTTTTCCCATTCCAAAAATCTAATTTGATAGAGTCGACGGAGCTTCGCTTGGCGGAGCTCCTATTTCTGGGTCATTTTGGCCCTTCGGGCCTGATATAAAAAACGAACCAAACCTAACCTACCTACGTATTACGATATAATAACTATGGGTAACATTTGCGCTAGGGAAAAATTGGGAACGGAAAAAATGCGTATAGTAAAAATTATCAAACATTAAGAACAAAAGCGATTAAGAAAATTAACGATAATGAAAAAACGCTATATGAAAAATTCGCTACTTTGAAAATAATATTGTATGAAAATGATCTAACACACCAAAGACACAAAGGTTAAACTATAACTTAACTTCAGATTAACGTGTTCAACCGAACGGCGAACTAATCCCTTAAAGGGATCTCTGCCAGTTAATTATAATCAGTTTAGAAGCGTAAGCGCCGCTACGTAACATGCTCCAATTAGGTAGTTAATGCTCACAGAGGCGGCACTAAGTGCTAAATCTGCTGCCCATGTTTACATAGTAGGTACTCGTATACAGTGTGTTACCAGCATCCTGGTTTTTTTTAAAGGAGGTTAAAATAACGTACCTATATCTGTAACGTAACCATGACATTATAGTACATTACTACAGAGGCCGGGACAAATGGGGTTGCCGGCCGAAGACATACAGACAGGTACGGATAGGTCTGAGGCGGGCAACCCATATTTCCCGCCGAGGTATGTATAGTGCTTTTCTCAAACATCAAATGCATAAACGTTAAAAGTAACCTACAGTGCTCAGTCATCCGCGCTGTGTCGTGTGCGCCCGCCCGCCCGCCGGTGCCCCGCAGCGCACCGCCTGCGATCTAAGTTGCGGTACGCACCCCTAATTACCTTTGTTCTCCTAGTACTTTAGATAAACATGCAAACGCTTTGGTTGGATGCACGGCTTAGTATATTAAAAATAACTTTAACAAAAAGCAAGCTTTCAAAACCCGACTGTTGCTAACCAACTTTAAATCGTTATAAATCCTAAATGATCATTCAAAATGAAAAATGATGAACGAAGTTTAAAGATGATTTTTACATCCCTATTCAATGATACCCCACTTGTCATACTTGGTCGACTTTATTTTATTTTATTTGAACAATATGGCGTCTAGTTGCCGCCATATTGAATTTTGATTACTGTCATATCTTCAGTGACACTCACCAGATTAAGACAAATCGATTGACATAAGAATCATCAAAATCGGACAACGGGTTTAGTTTTTATAGTGCCACAAAGGAACAAACATACATACCTATATAGGCTGTGAAACACATTACCCTCCTCCTTCGGCAGTCGGGTAAAAAAACAGCTATCTAGCCGCCATGTTTACACTAAAATTAAAAAAAAAAGTTTATTGTTTTTTTAATACGCATAGTGGCAGAATGTCATGATGCCTGTGCCACAAATTTAAGTGGAATGAAAATTAAAAAAGAGGACTTTGCCGGCATAGGCCTGCAAGATTTGTATGAAATTCCATAAACGACCTCTTGTCCTAGCCGCACCTGAAACGTCATTCTTGGCCTATTATGAGGAACATATGTAACATCAATATTTCATGGCATGTTTGAGAAAATTTAATTAATAAACTAATTTTAATGCTTTGTTAACTTTCTGACGTCCTCGATAAGACGTTAAACTGTCGTGCTCCTATTTATTTAGGAGTAACTGGCCAACACGGAGCGCACTGACTAAATGTAAGTACGGTCTGATTGGGACAGCTGGTGCCAGGACAGGGTATCAGCTCAGGGCGGCGGCGGAAGAACGTCTCGCACGTCAACGACGGCGCCCACGAGCCGAGTCAGCAGGCTCACTGTTCACCCACCAACCCGCACTGGACGAGCGTGGTGGGTTAATCGTCCAATCCCCTCAAAACATGAAACGCAAAACAAAACCAAGGCCCCTAGTGCCCGGTGGTTCCAGGGGTGCTGCCGATGACGGTACGCAGTATTTCCCTGGAACAGGGGGTGCGAAGAATCCCCGGGCGTTGTTGTTATTATCAAACCGTTTAACGACCAAAGCAAAGAATACCGGACAAAAACTGAATATATGTATTAACTTATAATGTGCGTACACTAAGAACTGACGAACGTATTTTGGAATTAGAGAACGCGCTTAGCACTATCTCGTGGGATATTGTCGGTCTGTCTGAAGTGCGGAGAGAAGGAGAAGACATCATTGAGCGCGAAGAAAACATATTCTTCTACCACGGACAAGCTGGTGGCCAACGCGGAGTAGGCTTTATGGTCGCTAAACGTTGGAAAGACAACATCATAGAATTCATTGCCTACTCTGATCGGATTGCTGTGCTTAAGTTCCGCATCACTGATAAGGAAAACCTCAGTGTCGTCCAAACTTATGCTCCAACGTCATCGCACTCAGACGACGAAGTTGAAGAGTTCTACGACCAATTAAACAAAGCCTGCGATGAGCATCACAGTGCTTGGAACATGGTGCTAGGAGATTTTAACGCTAAGGTTGGGACTAGAAATGAATTGGACAACGACCATATCATAGGACCATATGGGTTAGGTAACCGAAATGAACGTGGTTCTCGCCTCATCCAATTCGCTTTTGGACAAAATCTTAGTCTTTGCAACACATTTTTCTTCAAAAAACCACATCGTCGATGGACTTGGATATCACCCAGCGGCGAAACCAAAAATGAAATAGAGTACGTTTTAACATCAACCTCTAATAAGCAAATAGTTGAAAATGTAGGAACTATCAATAGAATACAATTTAGTTCCGACCATAGACCAATTCGTGTACGATTATCATTCAACACCAAATTACACCGAAAACGTAAAATGTTAAATAAAATTAAGCAACTCGATAAAAATTCCCTCCTTTTGAACAAAGATCAGTTTAACTTAGAATTAAAAAACGCTTTCGACCTATTAAAATTAGACTCAAAACCAATTAATAACCAAAATACAGAAATAGAATATCAAGACCTAGAAAAGTGTATAAAAACAGCAACAAGTAAAATTAGAATGCAAAACCCAAAATTAAAGAAATTATCAAGTATTAGTCTTGACCTTATCACGCAAAGAGAGGAACACAGATCAAATGTCACGAGTCCAGAATATAGATTATTAGATAGAAAAGTAAAGAGAAGTATAAGGAAAGATATCAGGCACTACAATAATACATTAATACAAGTAGCAATAGATAGAAACCGCTCATTAAAACATGCAAAACAGGGAATAATGAAGGGAAAGTCATGGATATCAGGCCTACGCGATGATAGAGGTGTGAGACAGGGAAGTCGGGAGAAGATAATGGACATATGCACAAATTATTATAAAAAACTTTACTCGGACCACAATAAAACAACCACGTCCTCACCTATTGTAGGCTACTCCTGCCCTGATGCTATTCCGCCCATAACTGGCCACGAAGTTCATCTCGCAATATCTAAGATGAAATACAGTAGGAGCCCTGGCGAAGATGGCATCACGGCGGAAGTGCTGAAAATAGGCGAACCCTCACTTTTACCTCACATCACAAATTTTTTCAACCTCCTTTTAAAATCGGGTACATTTCCGAAAAACTTCTGTCATTCTAATATAATCTTACTCCACAAGAAAGGCGACAAATCTGATCTAAATAATTATCGACCCATCAGCCTTGTCTCACATCTCTACAAGGCCTTCATTAAAGTAATCGAGAATCGCATTGCCGGTCAACTAGACATCAACCAGCCCCCTGAACAAGCGGGATTCCGCCCTGGACTTTCCACGACCGACCATTTGCAAACCCTTAACCAAATATTAGAGAAGTATCATGAATTCAACAAACCGCTATACCTGGCCTTCGTCGACTACTCCAAAGCTTTTGACAGTATTACGCATCCATCAATATTTGCCGCATTAGAGAACCAGGGCATAGAACCCACGTATATACACCTGATTCGCAATATTTATAATTTTAGTACCGCTGGCATCAAATTGCAATCTTCTGGGCCATCGTTTTCAATAGAAAAAGGCGTCAAGCAAGGTGATCCGCTGTCTCCAAAGCTGTTCACCAGTACCCTTGAACACGTCTTTCGTAAACTGGCGGCTGAATGGAAGGAAAAGGGTATTCTCGTTGGCGAGAGAAAGCTATCAAACTTGCGCTTTGCTGACGACATTGTTCTATTTTCTTCCTCAGCTACAGAGCTCAGGCTCATGCTACAAGACCTTAGCAATGCAAGCCGGGAGGTCGGACTGTCGATGAATATGTCAAAGACCAAGCTTATGACCAACAGCACCAATAATAGGATAGAAGTAGATGGGGAAGGAATTCAATATGTCCATGAGTATATCTACCTAGGCCAAATAGTCTCCTTCCAGGCTAGACAGGATAAAGAGGTCACCAGACGAACTGAAAATGCCTGGAGGAGCTACTGGGCTATGAAGGATTACATGAAGGGCAACCTTCCAATGGCGCTAAAGAAAAAGCTCATGGACATGTGCATTCTTCCGATCCTCACTTACGGTGCACAGACTTGGTCTTTGACGAACATTCAGATGTCCACCCTTAAGGTTTGCCAGAGAGCCATGGAGCGTAGTATTCTGAGCGTTAAGCTTACAGATCGCGTCCGAAACACAATACTACGCTCCAAAACCCGAATTTCTGACGTAGCTCAAACAGCCGCCAGACTCAAGTGGGACTGGGCCGGTCATATTTGTCGCATGCCAGATACCCATTGGGCAAAAACCACCACGAACTGGATCCCACACGACGGAATTCGGCGTCGCGGCAGACCTAGGCGCAGATGGCGAGATCAGCTCGACGCTTTTAGAAGGGACTGGCAGGAGGTTGCACAAGACAGGGATGCGTGGAAGGACGAGAGGGAGGCCTTTGCCCAGCAGTGGGACACCGTAGGCTAACAAATAAAATAAATAAATAAATAAATAACTTTCTAGCAAAATTTTAATTGCCAGCAATGTAAAGCACAGCGATTTGACAAGTGTAAATGACAGTCGACGGATACTTTGATTATTGTGATTTGCCCCCGTACCACGACATGCCTTGTACTAAGCAACAGCGATACTGATAACGATGAACACGCAGCACATGCACTACATTAATAAAAAACAAAAAACCGCCTTCAAAAACGTAAAAAATAACTGGTGATGATGATGTCGGCTTTTTGTTGAAAATGTTGTGGTCGCCGACTTCAGTTGGACTAACCTATTAGGTGCCTATAATTTTAAAGAAGTTATTTTTTGCGTTTTTGAAACCGGGTTTTTGTTTTTTAAAACATTTATCTTATTTTATACTTTTTAGTGATCATAATACGCTGTTACGTAGTCCCACTTCTTAGTTGAAATGAAACTTTAACTCAACTTTATATCAAGCGCGCCGCAAGCAACGCCGCGGGAAATCTTAATCGAGATATCTTATCGCCACCCTTGAAATCGGTACCATTGAGGAGTTCCGGTGGCCATCTGTGGTCTTCATCATCAGTTCCACTTCACCAAATGATACTTTCTGAATGCAAATGGTGGACTTGTTACTAAAAATACTAAAATCGCTATATGTTTGCCTACAATATTTGAGGAGTTCCCTCAATTCCTCACGGATCCTCTCATCAGATTCAAAAAGGAGGAGGTTATACGTTCCATTGTGTTTTTTTTTTATGTATGTTCACCGATTACTCCGTCAATTGTCGACCGATTTCAAAAATTTTTTTTTGTTTGATAGATTATACTTTCGAGGTGGTCCCATTGTCACCAAATCTGAATCTGATGAGAGGATCCGTGAGGAATTGAGGGAACTCCTCAAATATTATAGGCAAACATATAGCGATTTTAGTATTTTTAGTAACAAGTCCAGCATTTGCATTCAGAAAGTATCATTTGGTGAAGTGGAACTGATGATGAAGACCACAGATGGCCACCGGAACTCCTTAACGGTACCGATTTCAAGGGTGGCGATAAGATATCTCGATTAAGATAGTTGAGCGACTACAACGAAGAATATTTACTTGTTAACCGACTTCAAAAAAGGAGGTTATTGAAATATGACTATGACTTTCCCGCGGCGTTGCTTGCGGCGCTCTTGAAATAACTTAAAGTTTCATTTCAACTAAGAAGTGGGACTACGTAACAGCGTATTATGATCACTAAAAAGTATAAAATAAAATAAATGTTTTAAAAAACAAAAAACCGCCTTCAAAAACGCAAAAAATAACTTCTTTAAAGTTGTAGGCACCTAATAGGTTAGTCCAACTGAAGTCGGCGACCACAACATTTTCAACAAAAAGCCGAAATCAGTTGGACTAACCTATTAGGTGCCTACAACTTTAAAGAAGTTATTTTTTGCGTTTTTGAAGGCGGTTTTTTGTTTTTTTTTTATTACTTCAGCCGAGCATCTAGCGAATCTGCGAGCCAGCATATTACTCCTCACTGACAACGCCCTACGCTCCCTCTCAATATCACTGTCATCAGATAGGTCATCTGTTATAATGTGGCCCAGGTACTTAACGCGGCTCACAACTTTGAGTATAACTCCACCAAGAGACACAGGTGGGATAAGATATGGTCTAATTTTCCCCGCTTTAAACACCATAACTTCACTCTTGGTGGCGTTATACAAGAGACCATGCTTCGCGGAATACTCCTCACATGGCCACTAACTGCCTTGTCGATGACTGTATTGTCGATGGCGCTTCCGCCATTATTAAAGATGCTCCGATATAAATGCAATGTCGCGTGACGCAGTGCGGCGTAAGCGCCATCGACAATTAGGTCCCTTTACATAGATAATGTTCCAACGTTTTCTCGGACCAAATTAGTCAGTAGTTATTTAAAATGTAGGTACTTATTACCAGGGTTCAGTTTTCATAGCACGGTAAGACGAAAGAGAGTTATGGAGTCGACATTAACATTAAAATTCAACTCTTATACATACTCATCCTCATTAAATAATTGAAAATTTAATTTAATTATTTAAATATGGATAATAAATTTCACTTTTAGTATTCATAACATTATGAGATTAATATTAAATAATTGTTATGTTTTTTTTTTTTTATAATTGTTATCTTTCATTACGTAGCTTACCAGCTTTACTCAGGGGCTCAGGGCGAATATAAAGGCATTTAGGAATTAAATGAACAAATAAGTCTGAGTAAGAGTTGAATTTTAATGTTAATGTCGACTCCATAGCTCTCTTTCGTCTTACGGTGCTATAAAAACTCCGAACCCTGCTTATTACGTAATACAGAGTGAAAAACGAACCACTTCAGCAGGCGACTGAAGGTATATATACCAACCACTAACAGTATACATGCTTGTAATAAAACTGATTATAAGACATAAAAAACCGGTCAAGTGCGACTCGGGCTCGAGCACCAAGGGTTCCGCACCTATTTTTTTAGACGAGCACAAAGACCACCTGATCTGCCCTCCTAAATGAAAAGGACGCATGCGGAATTTGTTAGTCAAAGTAAATTAAATCCACCCCTCTTAAGAAATAAGGTCACTAATACATGCGCGGTTCTATGAGACATACGCCCTTTTTTTAAGCAGGGAAGTGATATACAATAGACACTTGCATTCTCGAGACTACAGTCTTAAGACTACAATCTGAAGTCCGCAAATGCGTTGCCGACCCTGAGGACTAAGATGGAATGCCACTATGCTAGTAATTTCACAGGTTGTCTTATCCCCACACCGGAACACAATGCGAAAGCTACTTGGCGGCAGATTGTAGGACAAGATGCTGGTAGCGACCACGGACCCTGCACAAGATCCTACCACCACTAAAGCTCCACCACTTTAAGCGTATAGCAGGACACAATTAATATGGCGTACGTCGAAGCTCTTACGCCGTTGACCTAGAGTCTATTATTGCTTAATCCGCGCGCCATATTAACTGTGTCTTGCTGTAGAATTAATTCCCCGCTACTGCCCCTATTTCAACCATTTAGGGGATGCATTTCCAAAAATCCCTTCTTCATATTTAGTACAAACCCCTTAAAAAAGTAGGTAGAAAATATACTTACCAATCGAATTTATAGAACAAGTTTTATTAATATATCGCAATAAATTTATTTGACACAATTTTATTTTTTAACCCTCTATACAGGTGTCCCAGAAACCGACGACAGGGCTGATAGAGCAGCTAAAAAGCTATCAATTTAACCCCTATGTATGTTCAGCGATTGTTACTAGTTCCGGAGATATTGATCATTTTAATCTGAGTTTTTTAATTTTCCCTCATGTCCATGTCACTAAATCATAACGAATCCGCGAAGTTTTTAAACCTATTTACCCGTTTCTTTTTAAATATTTTTTAAGTAATCACATACAAGCAACACAAAAGAAAACACTGGGACACCTTAAATGTCTTGTAAAAAAAGGTTTATCATTATTTCTAATACTAGCTTCTGCCCGCGACTTCGCCCCCATGGAATAGTTACTTTCGGCTAACGCTAACTTTAACCCGCGACTTTGTTAACGTCGAAGGTTGAAACATTCTTCATTGGTGCTTCGCTCCTATTGGTCTTAGCGTGATGATATATAGTTATAGCCTTCCTCGATAAATGGGCTATCTAACACTGAAAGATGTTTTCAAATCGGAGCAGTAGTTCCTGAGATTAGCGCGTTCAAGCAAACAAACTCTTCAGCTTTATAATACTAGTATAGATTTATCTATTTAATCAAGATGCCTCGTGTGGTTGCCGAGTTAGAATAGTGCCACTCCATGTCTTCCCGCGGATGTCGTAAGGGACGACCAAGGGAATAAAGGCTTGTAGTACTGTTAGGCGATGGGCTTGCAACCTGTCACTAATACGCTGGTAAACATCTTAGCCTAATTGTGCAAATTGTGGTTATAGAATTATCAACAAGTTTTTAGAGATGTTTGTAATTCTGTAGCTCTGCCTACCCCTCTGGGAACGAAGGCGTGAGATTATGTATGTATGTATTTAATCAATATGTAATTGAACAATCGAGGACTAATACTCCACAATCCACAATTTTTTTTTTTTGCGTAATGGTAGATTTTTCTCTACCCAGCAACGGTCTAATTGAAATCAAAAGCAATAAAATGGAATTAATCCATTATCGGAGAAAAGGTAACGATTAAATAACTATGGACCGTCTCAGCGTGTTGTTAGCAAAGTGATTTTATTAATAAACTGATAAAAATTAGGTAAGGATTTTTTTTTTCTATTTAATATAGGCTTTAAATTGTATTTATTTTAATTCTCGAATGCAACTTTCGTTCTACAATTTTGATACAAGGTATTTTTTTTTTTTTTTTAATAATAAAAAGTATTTTCAATACTCGACAAACAAGTGAAAAATATGTTTTAAGAATTAAGTCTAGTTTTTTATTTATTTATTTGGGAAACAAACAGCAAAAAATAACACATAGAGATACAATTAATACTCCGTTTATGTATGCTAAGCACTTCGTTTACGGGGAACTGTATACGTTTCTACAATAAGATACCATCTGATATCGTCAATATGCCGTTCAATAAATTTAAGTCTCACATCAAGCGCTGCTTGTTGGGTAGGGCATATTTTTTCCCTCGGGAACCGTTCATTTTTTAGGGATGAAAAGTATCTTATGTTACTCTGGGATAATGTAGGTAGCATTCTAATGGTGAAAGAATTTTTGAAATCGGCCCAGTAGTTTTTGAGATTTTTCGTTACAATCATAGAAAAATACACATCTTTCCTCTTTACAATATTAGTGTAGGTGTAGATATTGGGTGCCCTTCGAGTCCCATAATTTTATTGTTTCGATTTTCGAAAGTCAGAAATTGGTATCCATATTATTTTTAGTCATAATCGTTGTTGGTATAACGTGAAATAGATATAATGATTAAGTACTATAATGTTACATATCATACAAGACAAAAGTCATAAAATTGATCAGCATACTATCAAAAGGCATACCGTTTATTTTTCATAAATATTGTAGGTCATATTTACATAAACAAATCACCGGCTTACAAAAAAATACCCCCAGCTGTCAGAAAAGTAGGTTAGGTTAGGTTAGAACTGTGACCCCTTACAGTAACCTTGTGACAGAACATTTTCAATATTGTAAGAGTTATTTAAAATAATAATATTCCTTTTGAAATTCTACCATTCAATACAATCAGCACATTGAATGTTATGACCAATAACGGTATGGCATTTGATAGTTATGACTAATAAAAAGGGGGTTAAGGAAAATTATGACTATTGAAATTATGACCAAAGACAAAATGACGAGCAACGATTATGAAAAACAACGGTATGGAGAAAACAAATCGAAAGATTAATGTTATGGGAATCAATATAGACCCGTAGATATTATATATTTAGGGCCCGGAATTTTTGGGGCGGCTTTCGACAAGTTGTAGGGAGAGAACACCGCTGTTTATCAATGATATCGACAAATCGATAGTTTATTTATTTATTTATTAAATAAAAAACCTCAAATCATCCGATGATACGTACTCTCTTCAGCGGTCGATGATGAAAAAAGTTCGAAATATCGGAAAATTTAATCCGTTTTCACCCCGAATGACGCTCAGTCTTCCAGGTACTTTGTGTATCATATCGAACTTCAAATTCCCTCAGGCCATGTACCTCATACTCATCCTCATATCCTCGGTCGGGGCTAAAATGAGTCCTAAAATTGTCGGAGGAAACAAAGCCGACGTCCATGACTGGCCATTCATCGCGTTGGTGCTGGCATTTACTGATGAGGCCCAGTTCACCTGCGGAGGCTCCCTCCTCAGTGCCCAGACTATCCTGACTGCCGCGCACTGCCTTGATGACGTCACACATGACAGACAGCTGATGGAAGAGTAAGTCATGTGACAATCATGCCATCTCTCTGTATGTGAGGACCAAAAAGTTGGTAAGCGTAGTTAACCATACAAACAACGAAGGCGAAAAAAGTTCCGTGGTGCGACGAAAAGTATCCTTACGACTGTATGCTTAATTAACAACAATTCATATGTGCTAAGGTAGTAAATTAAAATACCGTTTGTAGATTTTACACTGCTGATTACAGTAAAAATATTTTTGTATTTTTTTATGCAGTAGTTTTTTTTATATTTAGGAAAAACAGTAAAAAAAGTTGGATTGTGAATGTTAGGAATACACTTATAGTGTCCTTAGTCCATTTATTACAACTGTCTGTCTGAAAAAATATACAACTGTCATGTCCATTGTTTATATGTCTGACGGATTACTTGATTCTAACGACACGCTTTCGATTCCCGTAATAGGTACTATTGTTTTGATATACGCTATTTAAAATGAAAGTGACTAACGGATTTGTAGAAACGGATAGCCGCAATCTGGCCAAAGTCGACGAATTTATGTTGTTACATTTCATGCGGGAAAATGACATGACATGACAGTCAGTTCTGTTTCTGTTTAAAGTTACTTTTTTTTATTTTATTTCATGCTAAGATCACGACATCAGCATTCCTAACTTTGTATATACGGTCTTTTTAATGACTATAATTTCTTTAATAAATTATTAACGACGAATGTAAGTTAAATAAAGAAAAACCGAGAAACACGGGTACCTACTCTAATTTTTAACCAGCTATTATAAACGCCAAAAAACAAAAATGCTTTTATTTTTGAAATGTTGTCAATTTCCGTGTCACAACGGAAAAGTTTCATAGAAAATTGCTCGAGTTGGCATGCTCAGCTTTTTAAGACGTTTTATCGAAAGCGATAGACAACTATACCCTGAGGGCTCTGCCATAAGAATAAACAATAACTACACGTAGAAGCGAAACTCCCGGCTCCGGACGCGTGCGCGGCGCGTTAAATACCTACCGCCTGGCGACACCTGAGGTCAGGGGCGTCACAGACGGAATATATATTAACCAAGATATTGGTATTGTGTCTTAAACCAATTCAGGTTTTCGTATTTATGTTGATTTTAGTGTTTATGGTTGAACTAAGATAGTGTTTTAAAAAGTGAACGACTATTTACGGCAAAATAATTAGAAATAGGTACCTAATTGATTGAATGAAGGAGTTTTGTTTGTTAAATAGTACATCCCCTAGATGTTGAAGATAAAAAAACGGAAACATTAAAAACGAATGAATACTCGTAGATAAGAATAGTATTTTGTAATAAAGCTTTTTCAACATAATAAAAATTGAAATTAATGGTCCGAAAAGGAACGTAAAAAGATCCCAGACTATACTTTAAACTTATTGAGCTTAAAAGGTTATTTATTTATAGACTCGTTTCTGTGTTTTATAGATGATTAATAGCCACATATGCCACTAAATTTTCTGGAGATAATCTTAATATCATCGAAAATATTATTACCTAATTTAACGTAAATGTAAAAAACTCATTCTGTAACAATGTTTCCACGTTGAAGGAAAACATAAATAAGATTTCGTGACTAAACTTATATAACACATCTATTAACAAGTGACAGCCCTGACTTTGGGCGCGGAAGACAGAGGGGCGTAGCGGGGTGAAGGGGGAAGTAGGTATTAAAAGCGCGGCATTTGGGGCCTGGGTAAAGGAGATTCGCTTCTACGTGTAGTTATTGTTTATTGTTATGGCTCTGCCAAGATGCACTACACTAACTAACGTTTCTATTCATTTCGTTTTAAACCAATCGCGTCGCTGGTAGATCTCGTGACTTCTCGTATCACGTCATCTACCATTTGCTAGTTAGCGTAGTGCATCTTGGCAGGGCCCTGTGATTTTATTGTAATAGGGAATATTCATGTTTCTTTTTCACAGCTTCATTAAAAGCTGATTCATCTAACAAACAGTTGCGAAAAATCATTTTTTGAATAACCAAGATATAAGCCAACAAAGATTTGTCCCCATCTCTTTCTAGCAACGGAATTTAACATGGAGTTTATATGGCCAACGTGTTACATGACGTCACAGTGCCATATCGGGTCTCTATGTCTAATTAGCAGTTTAAAATGCTTGTATCATCCGCATTTCTTGGCCGATTTGAATTTTAATTTCACTTCTGGTGATCTATTTTACGGTATTTTCATATTATGTAGAGAAATTAAAAAAATCCATGTATATTATTAGCTTAAACTTTTTTGTTTCTAGCTTTACTTTCACATCGCTCATGGGCCACAATGAATTCGAGAAATCCAATTTAGTACGCGACGCCGTCGATTACAGAACACATCAGAAATATAACAGCGACCAGTTTCAGTACGACATCGGCATTTTGTTTTTAGTAAAGCCAGTTACGTTTTCGACGACAGTCAAAAAAACATTGCTCATGAAACATTTAAATTACAGGAGAGATAAAATGTTGTTGGTGGCTGGGTGGGGAAAATGGACGGTAAGAAATTAACTAGTATAAGATAGGTTGACGTAAGTGCCCTTCTAAATAAAAAGGACGCATTCGCAATTTGATAGTCAAAGCAAATTGAACCCCTTGGCTTAACATATAAGGTCACTGATACATTCGCGATTCTATGAGACATACGCCCTTTTTTCTAATGGGTGGGTGAAGTTGAAGGAATGCTTGTTCAGTCGACAAGAGCGCTTCTTTCGGGCGCCACAGACCTGATTCCAATGGTTCTGGCAGAATACCAGCGCTGCAGTTTCTGCAGCATTATGCTGAGTCAGCGCCAATTCACAGCACAACATGGCTCTCTCACCGTATACCACGTGTCCCAAAACTCAACGATAAGCCGGCACCAGAGGATGGAGCTGCTTATGATTAGTCGAGAAAAAATAAGGAAAAAAATATATCTTTTCCTTATTGGTATTGGTATTGGTAGTATCTTGACGTGTAAAAGTGCCCGAGCGGCCTACTTACTAAATAAATTTCTTTTATCTTTTTTATCTTTTTTATTTTTTCTCGACTAATCATAAGCAGCTCCATCCTCTGGTGCCGGCTTATCGTTGAGTTTTGGGACACGTTGTATAAGTCAATGTATATTTTAAGTCTCGTGTTTGTTGTCTATATTTTTAATGTTTTATGTTTAATTTAAGAGCCTGCGTTTGTGTTTATGTTGAATAAAGTTTTTATATGTATCTATCTAAGAGTAAATACTCTTTAACCTAAGAATTGTCCTCGCGTGTGATATCCATGGAGTAGTTTCTCTAATCAGTCCTTGGTGATCGTCAAAAATTCCTATAGGCGAAATACACCTTAGAAAACAAGGAGTGAAAGCCATTAATTAAGAATAAAAGACTGGCTAAAGTGGAAGGAGTAAGTATGAGGATGGCTGAAGTTAAAGCAATGAGTATGAGACTGGCTGAAGTTAAAGAAATGAGTATAAGGTTGCCTGTCCATTGGAGCGGAGTGAGGCAGCGGAGCGGTGATCGAGATAAAAGTCCGCCAATAGGAATACTTTATTTTCCTAGCCTCGCTGAGTGCAGCTCTTCAGTTGACAGTCAGCCTAAGACTGGTTGAATTTGAAGGAATAAGTATGAGACTGGCTAAAGTTAAAGGAATGAGTATGAGATTTGCTGAAGTTGAAAAGCGTCGTAACTTTTTTTTGACTTAAACCCTTTTTTTGCTTTTAATTACCACATGATCCCCCTTACTAATAAACATTGAGTAACGGTGGTATAGCTAAACAATGTTTTGTCCTTATCTGTCAAATTCAAATGTCACAATGACAGATAAGGACAAAACATTGTATAGCTATACCACCGTTACTCAATGTTTATTAGTAAGGGGGTATGACTAAAAAAGTACAGTCAGCAACATCCATATTATCCTCTAATCTACCGCCAAGTAGTATTCACGTTGTTGCGTTCCGGTGTGGGGATAAGACAATATCAGGTCTATTATGTTTGCGTTTATCGCGTGACAAAATGTGGATAAAGCATCCGTCACTCTCATACTTATATACGTGTCAAAAAGTGACGGATGTTTTATCCACAAACTGTCACGCGATATAACTACCATGTGCAGTCTTACGATTACACTCTTGAGAATGTTATATTACACTTATTA
The DNA here is from genome assembly GCA_946894065.1 of Acleris literana. Lineage (NCBI taxonomy): Eukaryota > Metazoa > Arthropoda > Insecta > Lepidoptera > Tortricidae > Acleris > Acleris literana. The sequence goes on along the minus strand of OX335668.1, from coordinate 99,739,640 downwards.
TGAAACCGCGATTAGTTTGGGATTGGAATAGCTGTCAATTCATATGCACTTTGACGTAAGTATACTTAGTCGGTTCTTAATTTCTGTCACTGAGAATTATTACAATTTAAAAAAAAAGAGTTAAACTTGTAGTACATCAAAATCTTATTTCATGTAGAATAAAAAAAGCGTAATTTGTATTCTTTTTAATTGCAATAATTTGATGTACGAGTTTTAAGCAATCCCATTCGGGGCAGGAAATCATGGGTCAAAACACGCACGACCACGATACTGATAACGGCTACAACTTTTGTAAGAGTTCTCGTATTGAGTCGAAATTTGCGTGAAATATTGACCAGATCTTGAAATTCTGATTCAAATGTATTCCAAGCAAGTAAAAATCAGCTTATACACCGGTCAATCTTCATGTCTCATTAAGTCGACCTTACGATTTCAAATCAATTTGCAGAAATACGAAAACACACCAAATTTCGTGCTTCATAAGCTGGTTTTTGAGTGCTGTTAAGTAAATAATGCTGGTCTTTGAACATACTTAGAGATCAGAGGCTTCACAATAATTAAATAAAAGAGTTTTCACAACACTGCTCGGAAATATGGCCATAGATGGTCTTGTTTGGGGTCACAAAACGTCACTTATAATGACAGACCAAGAATGTTTTTGTCGGCGTGTTTGCTGATTGGTCGAGAACATTGTTGTCCAATTTTTGTGTCATAGCTCCTTAAAATGAAAAATTGAAATCGACTAATCAGAACACACCATTTTGTGTCGTAAAATATTAAAAAACTATGTCACTGCTTTTTTTTTTAAATGTATTTCAAACTGGGCCCCTAATCTCGAACCACTAGAGATGAAATTACATGGGAGCTATGGCGAAACAAATACAATTTTATATGGAGTTGACACATCTCGCGTGTTAGTTTATTAATCTCGAGTGCCACGAGAATAGGGGTCCAGATTTAAAAAAAGTTATCTATGGTAAAATTGGCGGTGATGTCATATTAACATGATTGAAAATTTGAGTTTTGAAAATGATTTTTTATTTTATTTCCTCTCAGTAGTTGTGAAAAGCAAAACTACGTTTCGGCCCTCTATATGACTCGTCCAAAAATCGCGTACTTTCTATCCTCTGCAACAATGTACTATTCTTGGTTAACAAAAACTAACCTTTAGAGCGTTTTCAAACTCGTGCGTATTTTAATCGGTGCCGGCCGTGAATGTTAAAGATCGTATCGGAAATGGCGGCGACTATGTGGAATGATTATGAGGTCCTAAAAATGTACATTAATTAAGCTTTTAATTTTTATATATTGTGAAATTAAAAAATAAACAGAAGTTAGTTTTATTTGACTAAACCTTTGTGACAGAACTTAGGGACCGACTAGTTAGGTATGGTAAAACTGTCACCTCTAATCCCTTTCTAATCGCTTCTAGATAATACAATGTACCAGTTGCCATAACATTCTATTCTCTATTTTGTGACTTCTAATTTGCTTATTAAATCAACAGGAAAAAGAAAATTTAACCCACAACAATAGTCCTTATTTGAAGTCCTTGGCCCAAACGTTGGCCTCAAACGAGAAATGCCAACACATTCTTGCCAAAGATGCCATGAGCGGAGTGGTATGTGCAGGGGGGGCGAATCTCAAGGAGTTTGCTTACAGGTAGGCTCAGCCATGATCTAGGAGGCCCTGCCAAGATGCATTACGCTAACTAGCGTTTCTATTCGTTTCGTTTTTAAACCAATCGCGTCACTGGTAGACCACGTGCCTTTCGTATCACGTCATCTACCAGTAACGCGATTGGTTTAAAAACGAAACGAATAGAAACGCTAGTTAGCGTAGTGCATCTTGGCAGGGCCACCAGTTATCTTGTCGCACTGCCGTCGCTTTTGTGTAGGGATTGAATGTTAATTTTATCGACCTTCTCTATATCGATGTTTGTAGTTTATACTATGCAACAATGCGATTGATTTTTTTGCCTTTTAAATCTCTGCTCAATCTCAATCGGTATTTACTTCTTCATTTAAAAATGTCTTACGAGATGCGATAACCTTACATACAAATAATTTAGCTATTTACAACTGCATGTCACATTGACAGACAGCCGCAATCCGTAGCAGTTCTTTGTATTTGCTTAAAACATACTTTATTTAATATCCATTGTAATTATTGTAGGAAAACTATGACAAACAGTTTTAAGTAACGAACATCTGCGACTTTTATTTAACCCATTCTTTTTTATGGCATTTTTAGTAGTGATTGTCTTTGAGTCATTGTCAGTGACATGACATATTTAAGTACAATCATCGACATTTAGATAGTCGATAAAATAAATATTCAATCACTAGAAAAAAGCGACGTCAGTGCGACAAGATAACTGTTATTAACGGAGTCTTGATACAGTTATCAATGTAAACAGTAACCCCCTTACTAATAAACTTTAAGTAACGGTGGTATAGCTATACAATGTTTTGTCCTTAACTGTCATTGTGACATTTGAATTTGATAGATAAGGACAAAACATCGTATAGCTATACCACCGTTATTCAACGTTTATTAGTAAGGAGGTAAGTAGTTTGTCTTCTTAATGAAACCGCGATTAAAATAGGATTGAGCATATACAGTGTGTAAACGGAATACGAGCAAACATTTAAACTAGACGTAGGTTATGGCTCTAGAAATATTTTTTTAGCACAATTGAGCACAATAATTTTTTAAAGGTCCTATCGAGCAGCAATGTATAATGTAAACGAAGATTTAAGTCTCAGTTCATTGCAGGTTAATTGGGCTATTTCTGATACATTGCGTGGCGAATTAATTTGTATGAAAAAAAGAAATACAACTTATGTTAACGACAGATATGTTTTTATGTTAATTAAGATGCATATTAACAGTCGTTAAAATGTCGTTTTTGAATTTATACATGAAATGACATTATTCCTTGAAGAAAACCAACCAATACTAAATAATGGACAAGTGTGAGCTGGGCTGGTGGTACGGAACCCTCGGTGCGCGAGTCCAACACGCACTTGACCGGTTTTTCATTTATAATAACCATCATCATGTTTTTTAGCGGGGATTCGGGAGGCCCTCTCGTAAAAGCCGACCGTCCAATCCAAGTTGGTATAGTATCCTTCAGATTGGAAAAACACGGGTATACAGTGTACACAAGCGTACCCTTTTATTTTAAATGGATTGAAGAGGCCCAGGCACGTCTGTATCATCGGTATTGCAATAGAGCCAAGCGGCTTACTAAGCCTTTAAAATTACAAGAAAGTGTGCATTTAATGGCGGGCAAATAATATTATTTTATGTTGCTACGGACGTCAATTTAAACACAAGCAAGTTTAATAAAAAATGGAAAAAAATGTTGACATATTTGGCAACAGGAATTTTATTTTAACGAGTCCTGAAAAAATATCAAAATTATAAGTATTTTCTACCTTACACTGGTGCTAGACTTAAAAAAAGAATTTGCAAATATAATGACGTCTTTCCGACCACTACTCCAAAGCGGGCGAAGAAAACACTGGTTATATATAAAAAAAAACTCAGTAAATAATAATTAAGATTTTAAAACTAACCTCAATTAGGCATGAATTTTATTAGAACACCTCTTCAAAAATTCCTGTTGTTAATTGGGGTTATTCCCATCTGTTACCACCCGCACACTTTTGCTGACTTATTACAGTGGAATAAAGTTCAAAGTGGCTACAAAAAAACGTCCGGTGGCAACAAATGGGGATAACCCATCAATTGTTGTTATAGTTCATTTCATATACCAAGGCCCGATTCCACTTGAGACGGTCATTAAGCGTGAACGATAGGATTAGTGATAACAAAATATTATTCAAAGAAGTTGAAGTGCTCAGGTAGTAAAGCAATTAGTCAACAATAGCTACATTATGACTCTCATTGTTAAGTCTCAAGTGGAATCGGGCCATGGTATTTGAAATGAACCATACAGTGGAAGTTGTTTCTATTACGCAAATGTAATTTTATTTATGTCAAAACAACCTAACAATGACTTATATGTATCTACAAATGAACACTGCAAGGTTCACAATAAGGTTTGATTCATACCGCTTTGTATCTTTAATAGTACATTGTTGTAGAGGTTAAAAAGTTAGCAAAAGATGGACGAGTTGGTTCGAGGGCCAACGCGTAGCGGAGGCCCTCGAAAGTACGAGTCCATCTATTGCACTTTCGGCCGAGGCTTAACAAAGTGCTTTTCACGACTACTGGGAGGAAATAAAAATCAATTACTACTCGTACTAAAAACATTACGCTCTCCCGCCAATTTTTACTTTTATTTTTTAACGATACCGTTCTTACTGGCCAGTCATTCAAAGGCGTTTTTAAACTGACGACTCTGACCGTGCCAGAACTATATTTCAGATAATTAAAAACAGATATATATGGCTGTATGGAATCTGATTCCTTTGCCTATCCGTGAAGGGATGAATTTTATTAAAAAATAAAAAGACTTCTCATTGGCCAATTTAATTTCATATGCAGCACAAGTCGTGTTCTGATTGGTCGAATCAGTGATCAGCGGACCGATGTGATTGGTCGACTTGCTCAATGGAACAGACCAAGTATGTTTTAGTTGTCCAGTTTCAATTCATAGAAGGCTTGCTCATTCAAAGTACAACTATTGATTGTTTTGGGGACCAAGAACAGACCATCTTTCGCCACATTTCCGACCAGTAGCGTGAAAAGATAATTGATAAATTATAGTACATTACTACAGAGGCCGGGACAGACCTCGCTTTGCTCGGCCGTCTATATGTCTTCGGCCGGCAACCCCATATTTCCCGCCGAGGTATGTATAGTGCTTTTTTCAATCATGCAATGAAATAAACAACAAAAAAATTAAAAGTTTTATTTTTTTAATACGCATAGTGGCAGAATGTCATGATGCCTGTGCCACAAATTTATGTGGAATGGAAATTAAATAGAGGACTTTGCCGGCCTAGGCCTGCACGATTTGTATGAAATTCCATTAACGACCTCTTGTCCTAGCCGCACCAGAAACGTCATACTTCGCAGCCTATTATAAGGAACATAACATCAATATTTCATTGCATGTTTGAGAAAAGTATTTTAAAACGAATTGTCATTTTATTATTGTTAAGTAGCGGCACGCCCTCGCTTAGCTTCGGCTTACGTAAATTTTCTGTAACACCCGTAGATAAAACAGAATTTATTATACTTAAAACTATATCTCTTGAATCTCTCTTGTTTAAGGAAGCCGCATTAAGATCCGTTGTGTAGTTTGAAAGATCTACGCGTACATACAGAGGGACAGACGGCGGGAAGCGACTTTGTTTTATACTATGTAAAGATAGTAACTTTTAGTAGATAATGCAATTATTTTTAAATTTAATACATATTATCGAAGTGGTAAGGTCGACGTTAATGATATCTTCTTAAACATGCAATGGAATGTTGGCGTTATGTTAGTTATTTTAGGCCTCAAAGTATCACGTTGCGGGCGGAACACCTCGAGAGAACTGTAAAGGAATTTCATACAAAATTGAAGGCCTAGACCGGGAAGTAATTTTTTTTAATTTTTGTGTGTCATGGCGGCTGTGTTTATGAACGGGCTAAATAGCTGTATTTTTTAATATAAGCCCTGCATCCGCCCAAAGCGTTTGCATTTGTATTTAAAGTACCAGGAGAACAAAGGTTATTAGGGGTGCGTAGCGCAACTTAGATCGCAGGCGGTGCGCTGCGGGTCACCGGCAGGCGGGCGCACCCGACACAGCGCGGATGACTGAGCACTGTAGGTTACTTTTAATGCTTATGCACTCCTAGTATTTGACATTGTAATTTTTGTTTTAATTTTTTTAATGAATTATTTATATGTTTGAGAAAAGCTCTACACAAACCTCGGCGTGAAGTGGCCTACTTCCCGGCCTCTGTAGTAATGTACTATTTTAAAAATGTTTGCCTTGTTGAAACAAGGTGTAAAAATATATATTTATCTTTGACGTCAATTGTGTAACAATTTACCCATAGAGTTCTTTGCAAATTGGGTTTGTTAGATGTGGCATTATCTATGAAAAAGAGACCTTATTGTCGATGGCGCTTACGCCGCACTGCGACACGCGGTGTTGTATTTAAATCGGAGCATCGTTAATAATGGCGGAAGCGCCATCGACAATAAGGTCCTTTTTCATAAATAACGTCTCAGATCATTATCACAAAAGCATTTTTTATAGTAGTGAATTTACACATCGCGTTCTTTCATGATCGCAAATTTAATTATTCGTCTTTCTTCATGCAGTGATTTTTCTTTTTCTTGATGCAGTGAGTAGTTATTTTATTACTCGGATTTTTTTCTTAGTAATTACCTCGTAATAGGTAGTAGGTAGGTTAGGTTAGGTTCGTTTTTATATCAGGCCCGGAGGACCAAAATAACCCAGAAATAAGAGCTCCATCGACTCTGTCAAATTAGGTTGGGAAAAACTAATAAAATATGCGAAGAAAATGAACGCGAAAATTATAAACGCGATGTGAAAATTCGCTACTATGAAATAATGCTTTTGTGAAAATATTTAATCTAACAAATCTAGTAGGTATTGGCAGTGTCTAAAACACAAATATCGATAATGCTTTTGTGTTTTTTGAATCATATTGTTAAGAGTGCATAATATATTATATACCCTAGCCTAATAATAAACTAACCTTATTCTTGACATATTGTACCCTCACCCTATTGATATATGTTATTTTATTACGGCGGATTTAATAACTAATATAAATAAATAAAGAAAGTGAAATAATAAAGATAGTCCCCATGCAAGAATAGTAGTTTACGTGAAGGTTGCATAATGATAGGCATTACAACATGAGTGTGGTGTATGAAACGAGCCGCAAGGCGAGTTTCATAATAGATCACACGAGTGTTGTAATGTTAATTACGCAGAGTCTCGTACAATACTTTATCTACACACATATTATAAGTACTCTAAGATGGGTTCAGAAGCCGAAAGGCAAATGACCAGTATTACCTTGCCTGTGGTAGTAGGCGACAGCGATCTTCACATCGGGTTTTGAAAGCATAATAGAGGTTAGAGGACTTATGATATGAGTGTAGATAAACGTTTTTTTCAATCTATTTTCAGTTTTATTGTATCGTAACAACGGTAAAACATAAGTTTTATAGTGACCCACATAATGCGACACGGGTTAGAAATATTACGGAAGAAATATTAAATAGCATGATCCTATGAAGTAGAAGCATTTTAATGTAGCTTTCTTTATTAAATATGTTACGTTAAAATAGCTGTAAATAGTTTAAACATGAAACGAAATATAATAATGTTATATAACTAAGTGCTGGGCAAGTCTGAAAATTGTTTATATTTACTTAAAGAGGTCTATAAAAATTATGTTTTTGATAAATCATATTATTAATAAAATTTGTTTTGTTTATACAGAATTTGGCAGGGTCTCTCCTCTCCATATATTAGTGGTTCCCCGGTAATGTGCATTTTAAGATACATTAAAATAAAATAAAACAATGGAATCCTTGTATTACTTTTTAAGCCTTCTAAGAAGCCCAAATGACACAAATAAAAAATAAAAAACATTTTACTGCAATGCCAAAATATACGGTGAAGAGAAGAGTTATCAGTGAAGTTAAAAATGTCCTTTTAAACGAAGAAACGGAGTATTATTAAGTTATCCATTTTTTTTTACAAGCTTTTATTTAAAATACAATGTATGTATGTATGGGTCAAATTTTGCATGTTAAATTTGAAACACTTCCCGTCAACGGACTGGGCTGAAATTTGGACCACATATGTAAACCCGACGACAATGCAATATCATGGTATCTAAGAGGTGATCTGATGATGGAGCCGGATGGTGGCGACAAGATCTCCGCTATCCTTACCGTAGACCCACCGTGTTGGGACTCATTCGTTTGGTCTTGATAAGCAGATAAAGATTTTGCAAAAAAAAGTACGGTCGGCAACAAAAGCCTGTTCCAAAAATGAAATTTTTGACAGAAACTTATTTAGCTTTTCATACTCGCAATCAATAATATAATTATAGTACAAAGAGGTAGATATGTTATACGCACTTCGATAGTGGCACCCTAAAACCAAGCCAATTGGTACACCTTTACTTAGTCTTGCGCCGTCAACGGAACCGTGAACTAGTCTGCAGAGCAACATACACTCGTCTCTGTTTCGCTCCAGGAAATTAGCATACCATCCTGATTTCACTTGTCATTTATGAATTAGTGTGTAATTGCAATATTAACTGATTATGTGTGCGTGAGCCGGGCCATTTTTACACGCGGAATACCGTATAGGTAACATATGTACCTCTATTTATATTATGTCATTACTCGCAATATAATTTATGTTTATATTGCGAGCAATGATACTACTTAACGCGTCACTGGTAGATCACGTGACTTTTCGTATCACGTCATCTGCCAGTGACGCGATTGGTTTAAAAACGAATCGAATAAAATCGCTAGTTAGCGTAAGGCATCTTGGCAGGGCCCTCAGGATGACGTTTTATTTTTGTTCGATTTTCGCAACGTCTCTAACTTAGCGTTTTGCATCTTGATTGGGCTATTTTCTGTAGTACTGGAAAATTGCAGTTGCACGCGATTGGCTAATGAGAATCCGCTAAATCCGCACTCCCAATGGAGCAGGTGATCAGTCGGCTCTTACATCTGTCCGGTGCGGACGCGTTTGTTTCCCTTCTTGCGATTTATTGTTTATCGTTTACCTTTGACGTGGCTAGTGGAACGGACCGATGTCTCATTACTCTTTTTAAACGACTTCAAAAAAAGGAGGAGGTTCTCAATTCGTCTGTATTTTTTTCAATGTTTGTTACCTCAGAACTTCGACTGGGTGAACCGATTTTGATGATTCTTTTGAAAGCTGGTGATTCCCGTTTGGTCCCATTTTTATATCAAAATGAAGATCTGATGATGGAGTCCATGAGGAATCGACGGAAATCTTCAAAATTTATAGGCACACCTATAGCGATTTTTGTATTTTTCATTGTAACTCGTGTATTTGCTTTTGGAAAGCACTATTTGGTGAAGTGGAACTGATGATGAAGACCACAGATGGCCACCGGAACTCCTAAACGGTATATATTTCAAGGGTGGCGACAAGATATTTCGATTAAGATAGTTGAGCGACTATGACGAAGCACATTTAGGTTTAAATATATGACTATGACTTTCCCACGGCGGTGCCTGCGGTGAGATTTAAATGTTCTATAGTTTCTTATTAAATGAGAATAGGGAGAATAACAGCATAATTATGATCACTAAAAAGTATAAAATAAGGCATCTGTCACCTTCTGACACTTATATAAGCATGAGAGTGACGACGGATGCGTTATCCACACGCAACCATACTATACTCCATTTACTTTAACGACCTAGTATGGGCTTCTCTCACTCGCACAGTGTCGTACAAGGACAAAAGATAAGGCAGGTAGTCAAGTGGGCGGCAACAAACGCTAATCTTCTTATGACTCGTTCAAATATTGCTTTTGGTTAAAATATTGTAGGTCGCCGACTTCAGTTGGTCTGACCTACCATTTTAAAGATGTTATATTTTGCTTTTTGAAGGGGGGTTTTTGTTTTTTTAAACTTTTATTTTATTTTATACTTTTTAGTGATCATAATTATGCTGTTATTCTCCCTATTCTCATTTAATAAGAAACTATAGAACATTTCAATCTCACTGTAAGTACGAGAGTGACGGATGCTTTATCCACATTTGTCACGCGATATAGACGCAGGATACTAGGCCCGCTGATCTCTTCTCCCGTTACGTGTGACTAGGGTCGCCAACTTTTTTTTGTAACAGAATAAAGTATTACTTTCCAAAAGAGGAAGAAAAATAAAGTTCGCAGCATAAATGTAAAGTATTTTTTTTAGTTATTACTCATCAAACCTTGCATTTTCTAACAGCGTTTTTGGCAACAGTTAAAGTATCAATCGCGTTCAAACATGGTAAAACGAAGTTTTTGTCGAGGTTTTTTGACGGTTGCATTGAGGTACAATTTCGTTTAAATTTATTAATTATTAGAAAAAAATGACCGTTAAAAACCGAATGTCATAAATACTGATGTGCCAAAGGAAATTTTCCAAAATTGCGGAACATTTCATGTAGAAAAATTTCGGAAACTTCTCACAATTTTGTATGGGGATTGAAACTTTCCGTTTCTTAAATTTAAATTTCCTATATGTCTAGTTAATGTTTCCGGAAATTTTCCAACTTTTTGGTAACTTTCCGCAACTTGCACATCAGTAGTCATAAATAAAGTACTTCGCCGTACATTATATATGTTGCGTAAAATATAACGTACGGAAAGCTAAAAAAGACTACAATACTTTATAATAAAGTACGGGTGGCAACCCTACGTGTGACCTACATAAACCTTCCTACTCTATATTGCTCAAGATAACCACTCACATGGCCAAGCTATTCATGTCTGACAGGTATGCACAGTAATGATAAAAACAAGATGAAAAGCAATAAAAAAGCAATTAAAGCTTTTACCATTAAGAGAGCATACGCCATAATTAAAGGACCATGACCGATCGAGGCACGTTTCTATTTGAAGTGGTTTTATTAATTTAAAGTGACAAAACTTTGGTATGTTATTTGTATAAACAACAATAGTATAATAGTTATTAAGGGAGTATAGTCGAGTTCTTAAGTGGCAGTGGGCGGGGCACATTGCTCGCAGGACTGATGGCCGATGGGGTCAGAAGGTTCTTGAGTGGCGTCCGCGGACCGGGAGACGAGCTGTAGGTAGGCCTCCGACAAGATGGAGTGACGACCTTGTAAAGATCGCGGGAACGCGGTGGATGCGAAAAGCACAAGACCGGTCTGAGTGGAGAGGCTTGGGGGAGGCCTATGTCCAGCAGTGGACGTCTTTCGGCTGACATGATGATAGTCGAGTTCATAAATATGTGCACGCTTTAGTACCATTGTCACTTTAATCGCTGTGACAATTCATATATGGCAGTTTAAACATGACATTAAATAGACAAGGTATTAAAGTGTACACGTATTTACGAACTTTAATGTACCTGAGGTCAGGTGAGGGTGGGGGAAGTGCGTTATACCAAAGATCTGATCAATTGCAAGTTGGGCTCGCGCACTGAGGGTTCCATACGCCGCACTGGCAGGTAAGATTATTAGGGTTAGGATTTTGGTGGCATATCGTGGTTCTAGAACCCATGGAGTCGCTATTTGGGTAGTTCTACTAGCGTTTCAACCGTTACCACTTTCCTGGGGGGTTACCATGACATACTAAAGCAATTCAGTCTAGGCTGAGAGAAAGGGACAGAGCTGTAGCAGTTATACAGCTCTGTCCCTTTCTGTCAACCTAAAGTGAACTGCTTTAGTATGTCACGGTAACCCCCCTGGTCGCATTATTCACCATTTCCCTGTACGTTCGGATTACCATTTTCGGTTATTTTCTAGGAGTCCAGGCATTCTTCAAAACAACTCAAAATGGTAATCCCTACAGGAAAATGGTGAATAATGCGACCAGGAAAGTGATATCGGTTGAAACGCTAGTAGAACTACCCATTTCCTAATTATTATAATACATGACACTTTGATTTTGACCTTCAGTATGGTTATATTTCAAAATGAACTAAATACATTTTTAGTTCGGTTACTCTATATCTACTAATATTTGCTTGTTTGTAACGCTTTCACAGCAGAGATATGCTCCATACCAAAATTAATTTAAATTGCTTTAACGGTTTGATGAATAAATTAATTTTGAAACATTAAAATACTGAAGGTCAAAATCAAAGTATGTCGATCTTTGGCATAACGTATTTATGTTTTGTTCGGAATTCGAATCGTGTACACGTCACGAGTAGATTCGACATGCATAATAATTATAGTAACGAATTTAAACTGTGTGATACAGACTTAAGGTATATTTTCCATAAATGTTCCGATCTTTATGATCACCCTGAGTGCGTAGATACCTTTGACGTTCTGTGCTTTCTTATATTTTTACCTCGTTATATGTTCCGAATTTATTGAAAAGTCGCGGCTCTTATATTTATGACAAATTGCATGTTCTGGTGTTATTGACCATAACTAGTGTAACGAATTTATTGAAAAGTAATGCTGCTCCGAAATATTTGCGTACCTCGCCCGCTACTATATATCTGATGGCGACTGTACCTATAATATATGATGTTTTGGTAGTATGATATTATGCGTATATGATGTTTTGCGAGTATGTTGTTATGCGTATATGATGTTTTGCGAGTATGTTGTTATGCGTATATGATGTTTTGCTAATATGATCATTTGCGAATGTGATATTCACATATGAACGGATCTGAACCGAACATTGCAAAAGCTAAAACGTTTTTTTTTCTTTAGGTCAAAATGCACACGATTTTGCTCCTTATTTCTTCAGTTGGAGCTCAAATGGCGCCTAAAATCGTTGGTGGTGGCCCAGCATCCATGAAAGACTGGCCGTTTATAGCTTTTATATATGGCTTCAGCCTTAACACAGAAACCACGTGTGGCGGCACATTGATTAGTTCACAGACCGTCCTCACAGCAGCACATTGCTTCGACGATATCACGAACCATAAGAAAACATTCCACAAGTAAGACCTAGTGATGGGCGATTTCCGAAACATTGGGAAAGTTTCCTTAACTGCGAAAATTACAGGTTCTGAAAGTTACATAATTAGATGGAAATTATTCTGACACAAGTAGATTTCATGAAAAGTTTCCGTATCTTACGTGACGTGTCAAAACAATAGTAATTGTTATACTTGTCAAACTTTCAGAATATTGCAGAGATTTAAGATTACTTTTTTTTTCCTAGAAAGAAATAGGCCGTGATTTTGAAACTTTCAAGCCGCCTATCACCAGTAAGGCCACGTTTCTTTATGTTTTAAAACTTAAATGATTTCAGGGGTCGCCCACGCCTCGAGCATTATATGCCATGTTTCGAAACGTCGTTAAGGCTCCGTCAAACAGACGGCGCGGGCGACGGTAGCGCGGCGTGTTCTTAGCGTGACGTTAACAGGCCCCATATGTGACTTTATATATGAAAAGGGACCTTATTGTCGATGGCACTTCCGCCATTATTAAAGATGCTCCGATATAAATACAACGTCGTGGGACGCAGTGCGGCGTAAGCGCCATCGACAATTAGGTTTATTACATAGATAAATGCCACATGTGATAAAGTCGGTAGTGTTCCGCGATCTGGATCTCAATAACCATAACGCCTTTGTATCTGTTCTTTGGATATATTAAACTTGGTCATATTTCCTTGAGACTGCTAAACGTGAAAACACGATAAGAAATAAAATCGTCGATAGTTTTATTTTTCAAACATGACACCTTTTTCGCATTTTTTGGTTGAATCTTCGTAATCCTACGACCTTTAACGATGATTTTTGATTCAATAGTTGAGTACTTATGACTTTTTAATCCTGTTAAACCATTTTATTAATATATGTTGTGGTTTTAAAGTAAACAGCAATTATTTGAATTTGATCCTGCAATCAAGGCTCGCAAACTATGTCCATCTCACGTCCTTTGCGCGGATGCACATAAAGCCATCCCTTTTTATTTTCGTGTGGGCGTGGCATCACATCATATGAGACCTCTCAATCTATCAGTTTTTCACCATCCATTATCATTTCAAAATTATCCGCTGCGCTTAGCGTGACGTGATCGCGCTCTCTATGTGCCGACTGACTAGGAAGACGAGTAATACAACGCGCGCCCAAGTTGTGCCGGCGCGGCGCAGGTGTGAATAGAGCGCGTCGCGCCCCGCTCGCGGCGTGATCCTGTGTGACGGCTTGCATACTACCTTGTTAATTTCTACGCCAAGAACGCGTCCCGCTACCGTCCCGTCGCGCCGCGCTGGACGTTTGACGGAGCCTTACGGTTCGAAAACGTGTTACTACACTTTTACGGAATCTGTCTGCAAAGTTTACGTTCCTTTTCATTCTTTTTTGTACACTTTGCTGCTGACGATACGAAAGTCACACGTTTTTTTTATACCTTAACTTTACTTACTTAGGGTCGATTTCACCAACATTTAAATTAAACGAGATATAACTTTAACTTTGTGGTTGCCGAGTTAGAATAGTGCCACTCCATGTCTCCCCGTGGACGTCGTAAGAGGCGACTAAGGGAATAAAGGCTTGTAGTACTGTTTGGCGATGGGCTTGCAACCTGTCACTAATACGCTGGTAAACATCATAGCCTGATTGTGCAAAATGTGGTTACAGAATTATCAACAAATTTTTAGAGTTGTAGGTAATTCTGTAGCTCTGCCTACCCCACTCTGGCAACGATGGCGTGAGTTTATGTATGTATGTAACTTTAAACTACTCTCTAACGATTTACACCATGGTTAACTTCAACTTCGTTTCACCACGCTAATCTATGGATATCTTACTCCCTTATCTACTCTGTGACGTTGAACGACTGAATGGAATGAAAGCGTTGCGCTGAGCGTTGAAAATTGCGGGAAAAAACTAACCTCGTAAGGCCCACGTCAAATTTCGTTAGTTCGAAAGAGAATCTTATGTCAGTCAACTAAAGTCTAAAGTCACTTTGACAGATGTCCTAAATTTAGGACATCGGGCCTTACGAGGCTAATGTTTTACCTTGAGTTTTTTTTTTTTCGTTTTTTTTTCTGGTTTCTTAGGAAAAATAACAAATGAATATGACAATTTATTCATAGTCAATCACTGTCACTACTGTGACTCTCGCCACTTATTTCAATTTTGCCTCCATGTTGTAGATGTCGTCCATTTGTTGGTGCAAATAATACCGAATATAGATTAAAATAAAAGCAGAAACTTTCATTGTATTTTTCCATAATAATCCGAAAAAAACGAGTTGTATGGAAAATACGGATATTTTTCCGCACTTTTCCAACGATGCGCACCCAAGTAAGATAGAGAGTTTGTCCCGTGCTCGATAATGGCGCTGCGTATTTTTAGATTTGGTCGGGTTATGTTTTAACTTAGGTTATAATTAACTTGTCGGTGACACGTGGCATAATATGATACTACTTAATCAACGAATAAAAGTTTACTCGGCGAAAATCAGCGGTACAAGAGTTTATTCTAGTATAGATTATTATGTTGGTGAGTAAAATCTGCTTATTCACGGGTAGCAATGTTCAAGTTGCAGAACATTGTTAGAAGTTAAGAAATCTTCTCAAGAAATTACTGAGAATATTATAGGAAACATTTGAGAGCATTGAGAATATTCCCTTTCCATACAAAATTTAATAATATTCTTAGAAATTTCCGAGAAATTCTCACAAGAAACTTACACAATTTGAGAAATTACTTTTCGGTACAATGCTACTCACGGGTCATGTACGATTTATCCATAGAATAAAACATATACTACGTTGGTGAAATCGAGCCTAAAGAGAATTGACAACATTTCAAAAAAAAAAGTATTTCTGTTTTTTCGCGTTTATAATAGCTCGTTAAAAATTAGACTACTCGTTTTTCTCGGTTTTTGTTTATTTAACTTAAATTCGTCGTTATTAATTTATTAAAGATTTGGACATTAAAAAGACCGTATATACAAAGTTAGGAATACTGATGTCGTGATCTTAGCATGATATAAAATAAAAAGAAGTAACTTTAAACAGAAACAGAACTGACTGTCATGTCATGTCACTTGTCAACCATAACAACTGGAACAACATATTCGTCGACTTTGGGCAGATTGCGGCTATCCGCTTTTACAAATCCGTTAGTCATTTTAATTTTAAATAGCGTATATCAAAACGAGAATCGAAAGCGTGTCGTTAGAATCAAGTAATCCGTCAGACAGATGAAAAATGTACATGACAGTTGTATATTTTTTTCAATTCCTATGGTAATAAATGGACTAAGGGCGCTATAAGTGTATTCCTAACATTCTCAATCCAACTTTTTTACTGTTTTTCCTAAATATAAAAAGAAAACTACTGCATAAAAAAATCCAAAAATATTTTTACTGTAATCAGCAGTGTAAAATCTACAAACGGTATTTTTATTTTACTACCTTAGCACATATGAATTGTTGTCAATTAAAGCTAAAAACATCCATACCAAACGCGATAACGTTTCTCTTCCCTTAAACCAAGTCCGATTTTTACAATTTTTGAATATGTAGTAGGTATTACGAAAAACTAGTACCTACTGTAAGTTATTCTTTCCAAGAAAATTCAGATAAAAGAAATAAGAAACGGACACAAGCAAAAACTAGGGCAAACCTAGATGTTCGCCGTAATCCCAAAGAAGGCGGGTAACTGCAATGCAGTAGTCGAAGGATTCTATACCCTATTTATAACCAAATTAAGTTTAAAATGCTTATACTATTACTATGCAGCGCCTTCTATACTTCGTTCGGATAGGTATTTAACTAAATGTAAACAAACTCAACCACGTTCTGTTCAAGAGTCAATCAAAGCTGTTTGGTCGAGCTTTGATGGTCGAGCTTTGGTGTGTTATTTTCTCAAAAAACGGCGGCCGGTCGAACGGACGAGCGAATAAAAGCGGCGAGTTTAAGTAGTCCCGTCCGACCGAACAAAACACATTTTAGCGCGTGCATTGTCAATTAGGGAGCCTTATACGTTGGTGAAGTCATGCTGCCAAATTGAATAGACGCGCTAAAATGTGTTTTGTTCGCTCTGTCGGGACTACTTAAACTCGCCGCTTGGACCTTCACTCGAGCGAACGATCATCTTTGCTTGTTGAGAGAATCACAATCCTGCTCCTATTGGCTGACCAACTATGTCACGTGGTTTTTTGTTTACATTTAGTTAAATACCTATCCGAACGAAGTATACTGCCTTCACTAGAAAAAAGGGCGTATGTCTCATAGAATCGTGAATGTTTTAGTGACCTTATTTCTTAACACACAGGGTTCAATTTGCTTTGACTATCAAATTGCGCAGGCGTCCTTTTTATTTAGAAGGGCAGTTAGCTCTCCTTGGTAATAGGTACGACAGTTGTCCTAGTGAAAAAGGGTATAAGTCTCCTGAAGATCAAGTGAAAAAGGGCTTAAGTCTGGTAGACCCGTTCATGTACTATAAGCCCAATGGAAACCTGACCCACGATAGAACTGTGTCACAGTGACGTTATGATTCAAGTCGTAAGAAGTGTCAAAGGGTTCCGTACCTCAAAAGGAAAAAACGGAACCCATATTGGATCACTTTGTTGTCCGTCTGTCTGTCTGTCAAGACCCTTTATCCCGGGAACGCGTGGAGGTATCGAGTTGAAATTTAAACCATATACTCAAGTCTACAGTCCCCTGAAGCTGTGAAAAAATCAAACTTCTAAGTTAACGTAAAAAAAAGATACGGCCGTTTATGCCGCAAAAAATGTATATTGCGACACTCAAGTGAATCAAAATTTATAGGGTATTTTACGTTGACCTAGAACTATGAAATTTGGCAAGTAATACCGTCTTATACTACAAGTATATGAAAAAATCTGAAACCCAACATTTTTAATAAAATCACAAAAAAACAGGGTCTTTATGCAAGGAACGGCGGCGGTGCAAATTTTTAATTGAGTTAACCGTGTCATGTGCAGAACCCTCGGTGGGCGTGTCCGACTCGCACTTGTCCGGTATTTTTTTTATAGGTGGGTCAGTTTTCCATTGGCCTGATAGTACATACATACCTTACCATTTTTTATTACGAGTTAAGTCGACTTACACCCATTTTCAATAGGTCCCTAATATATATATTTTTTTAAATCCAGATTCCAATTCGCAATATACATGGGCCATAGACTGATTACTAAGGCGAAGGTGGTGCGTAATGTGAGTGATTACATCTCGCACGAAAACTACGATCTGAATGAGAATCTTTACGACATATGTGTATTGTTTCTCACCAATTCCGTGAAATTCTCAAGTTCAGTGAAAAAAGTTCTGTTGCTACCCTCACTTAAGGGGTATAATCAAAACTGGATGGTAGCAGGATGGGGCCGGTGGTCGGTAAGTATTGTTGAATAGCTAAATCCATTCCCCAAGCTGATTAATTTTCCAATCGCATTTTTCTCCATTTTATTTTTTCACCAGTCGCGTATTTTCCATCTCGGATTTTCCCCATTCGCTAAATTTCTGTTATTAAGTCGAAATACGTTTAATAATCGTAAAGCGAAAATACAAGAAAAAATATCAGGGAAATTGAAGAAAAAATACAGCATAGTTAAAAGGGACATTTTTATTTATTTCATGTTTGCTTAAAATTATCTAAATTCCTCAGATGTAATAGTTTTTTTGGGATTTAAATGAATCCTGAGTCTTTTTCCTGGATTTATTCTAACTCTGTACATACTCCATTTTATCAAAATTAGCTCTGCGGTTTGGCCGTGAAAGTTTAACTGACACAAACTTACAATGGGTAAGTAATTTTCAATTTGCGTAACAACGAAATGCATAATTTCTTAAAAAACATAGTTGTAACTGATCTAACCTATAACAGTTTGGTCATTCTAAGACACCGATTTGACAGCTGTCAACTCAGTACAAAATATGTTTGAGGTTATATTTTATACTGCGTTGACAGCTGTCAAAACGGAAGAAGTTGACTTAAAATGCGTAACAACAAGAAAACGTTATGATAAATGTTGCGTGTTAAAACCTGTTTGCTTTCACATAAAGGATTTCATACTTTATTTAAACTGTTTAAGATCGAAAATGCTATTTATGTATATCATAACTTCCCTACAATATGTTTAGAAACGATAAACACATGGCCTATATTAAGAAACCTGTATCTACGGTTGTATTTTTATGTTAACATTAAAGTATTGCATGTCATTAAAATACAGGGTAACCACAGAGTCAGGTTACTCATATAAAATGGAATGCAACTGTACACATAATCACAAGGCCAGTTTCATAATATCACACGAGTGTTTTAATGCCTCACATTACGCGCCAGTCACATAAACTTCTATTTTGCACGCGCTGTGAAGATTATGTTACAACGACTGATAAAATTCCACAATTTGTTTTTATGTTTAGCGTTTATAATTTTCGAACGTAGTAAAATGAAGTTATGTTAAACGTTTTTATGCAAAATAAACGGCACCCGGTTATAATGTTAATATGGATATGAGCAGGGTTAGGAGTTTTCATAGCACGGTTAGACGAAAGAGAGTTATGGAGTCGACATTAACATTAAAATTCAACTCTCAATCATACTCATCCTCATTAAGTAATTGAAAATTTAATTTTATTATTTAAATATGGATAATAAATTTCACTTTTAATATTCATAACATTATGAGATTAATATTAAATAATTGTTATGAAAATAATTTTCTTTTATAATTGTTATCTTTCATTACGTAGCTTACCAGCTTTACTCAGGGGTTCAGGGCGAATATAAAGGCATTTAGGAATTAAATGAACAAATGAGTATGAGTAAGACTTGAATTTTAATGTTAATGTCGACTCCATAGCTCTCTTTCGTCTTACGGTGCTATAAAAACTCCGAACCCTCGATATGAGTTGTAATCGAGATCATAATCAACAGGTTATAGATGATACTCCAAGCCCCTACCTGAAGGCCTTAGAACAGACAGTTGTGTCAAAACGGAAGTGTAAAAAATATTTGACAGATGAAGTATCACAGAGCGACTTAGGAGTATTATGTGCCGGAGAACCCAGATCCGCGGAGTTTGCATACTTGTGCGTACATAATTCTGAAGATCTAGTGAACAAGGGTATAAGTCGACTTAACTTGTTCTACGAAAGGGTATATACATAAATGGAGTAAACTAGACTTACGCCCTTTTTGACTTGATCTTCAGGAGACTTACACCCTTTTTCACTAGGAACTCTGAATTAATCATTTTTACAGAATATGGCTCATTCAAAAGAATAATGACGCAATTGCTATTGTACCATTTTACAGAAGAGCAGTTAAAGATTTGAAACCAAGCTGGAGAATTTCCTGTAAATCGTACAAAGTTGGATTTTTTTAAAGTTATTTCATTTAATATTTTGATTACTAACCTTTAGTTTAATAAAGCAAATAAATGCGTTGTTGAGGATGTAAAAACGTTAACACTTACGTCTCAAGTCTTTTAAAATACACAATTATAATATTTTACTGTAAAATAACTTAAATTCACGTCAGTGTATCTCTAGATATTTTTATAAAACAAAGACGCACGACAAATGAGTCATTATGTCATCAATAATATTATAGTAGTTTACATGACAGTTGCGTAATGCTAAATACGCAGAGTCTCGTACAATATTTTATCTACACACATTATTATAAGTACTCTAAGATGGGTTCAGAAGCCGAAAGGCGAATGACCAGCATTACATTACCTGTGGTAGGTGACAGCGATGACAGCTGTAACGTAATTTTGAAATTACGTTATCGAATATTGTAAGGTAATGAAATCCAAATTTGCAACATCTTCCAAAATTAACAGCTGTCATCGCTGTCACCTACTACCACAGGTAATGCTGGTCATTGCCTACGGGTTTTGAACGCATAATAGAAGACTTATATGAGTGTAGATAAAAAGTAAGTATTTGTCATAACTTTACATTTACGTCTGTATAACTTTGAACCACGCGGAGCTCTCACAACTGACATAGAACTAGGGAATGCAAATAACCGGTTTTAACCGATTTTAACCGGTTATTTTCATACAAAAACGGTTAATAACCGGTTAATTTGCATTGCCTACATAGAACGCCGTTCTCTCGGCAAGTTTGCTCGAACCTCAAAGAAAATCAATTAGGACAATCAATATCGATTTTTTGCATTTGCATCTTTATTCTGACTTACTAAGATTGAATGTCTCTATGCCTCTTGTTCTATTATTTTCGGCGTAACATTCTAACTTAGGCAGCATTTTTTGACTTTTGTATGAACCTTTCCTTCGGTGTATTTCTTGCCAATGTATTAAATACATTACGTTTTTTCTAGCGGAGACTCGGGAGGCCCTCTAACAATAGCTGGAGAACATATTCAAATCGGCATAGTGTCGTTTCGGCTGAACAGAATCGCTTTATCAGTATACACTAGTATACCTTATTACTTCAGTTGGATAGAAAAAATACAATCAAATTATTACAAAGACACGTTGTGCGAGAAGCCACAGTTGCAAACTCAAGACTTCGAGCTCATTAACGATGAAGTCGAAACAAAAGAAGAAAACAATTATTTTGTCTAGAGCTAAGTTAAAATAAAAGAAATACATAAGAAGACATCCTATCTTACCTTATCTTTGACGACGCATTGGCCTAGTTAGTAGTGATCCTGCCTACGAAGCTAGCGGTCCTGGGTTCAACAGGACAGGACAGATATTTGCGTGATGAGCGCGAATATTTGTTTCTGAGTCATGGATGTTTTCTATATATTTAAGTATATATTTCTCTATTTATATCGTTGTCTAGTACCCATAGTACAAGCCTAGAGCTTAGTTTGGGACTAGGTCAATTGGTGTGACATTGTCTCCTGATACACTGACGTGGGGTCCTTACTAGGGAATGCAAATAACCGGTTTTAACCGATTTAAACCGGTTATTTTCATACAAAAACGGTTAATAACCGGTTAATTTGCATTGCCTAGTCCTTACGGATACACTTCGACCCTATGGGATCTTTTGTTTAATTACCCCTCTTTCAGCGCTTAATCTAATGCAGCCTCCACCCCTTCCAGATAGCGGGTAGTGGAGTGCAATGCCTTGAAATCGTTTGGTTCTGGGTAAGAGTGGAGCAAGTGCCGTATAATAAGCAAAAAAGTGCAATAAACGTTGAGTAAAAGCAAAAAAAAATACGATTTGTTCCATTAAAGGGAGAAGTTTACCTTTACTCAGCAAATTCATTCTATAATAGCAACTGTATTGCTTTTACTCAGCAAATTGGTTCTATAATAGCGACCGAATAGCTTTTGTCAGCAAATTTGATATATAATAGCAACCGAATAGCTTTTACTCAGCAATTTTGTTCTAAAATAGCAACGGCATTGCTTTTACTGAACAAATTTGTTCTATAATAGCAACCGAATAGCTTTTACTCAGCAAATATGTTCTATAATAGCAACCGAATTGCTTTTACTCAGCAAATTTGTTCTATAATGGCAGCCGATTGCTATGATTCGATACTAATTCTCTATGACATCAATCATTTGGGGTTGAATCGAATCTGACAGAAGTTCAAGACGGAAAAAAGTAAGTAATGTTCTTTATACCTTATCATAATAGTTCTTAAAATTTAAATAATGCTGATATAATGCAAATAATTACAGTTATTCAGCTAATAGCTGTTTAATTTGTACCCAAATCAGAGTTATATCACCTGAAACAGCGCTGCTAACGCTCTTATTCAGCAGGCTTGTACAGCTAAGTATTATATTGTGGGCAGTGATTCAGCTAATATACAGCGCTTCTGTGTTACTTGGGCGTTGCGTAGTCTTAAAGAAAGAAGAAGCAATAAATAAAAAGTTTGTTTTCAGTTTGTTTTTTAAATCATATAAGGACTGGACTTGATTTTTCAGTCAACCTATTTGCCATATATTACTTAGCATATTAAATTTGACATATAATACTTTTTATCGAATAAACAGCCCGGTGAAGGTTCTCTCCTGTTCGGATCCCCTACCATCTAGGCGGTACAGATCTAGTGACTAATCCTTTCACATCGTGAAAACTCGGAACTCACGTCTACTTCCGAATGATGCCGACGAGTCTATGAATTATTGAATTATTAAGTGACATATTTCTAATAAATAAATAGAGTACTTTAGTTATCAGTGTCAAATGTCAAACCACGAGTTTGAAGTATATCACACCGAGATGTTAAAACCACCACGATCAAATATATAGAAATTAGGTTCCTATAAGAAGAAATATAAATAAATGTCGAAAATAATTTCACAGGCTCGTCGATCTAAACGTTTCCCAGGTCTTAATTCTTTCGGCATGACTATTAAAAATAACTAAAAACAAACTTAATCTTAATTAACAAAAAATTACTCTGGTATTAACCACTCTATATCGATTATCACTCTCGCGATGCTACGTTCCCCCACGTTGTCTTGATGGGTACTGAGTCAGACTGAAGTAGCATGACAAATACGAACATTTCCGAGAAAATACGATGTGAAAGGATATTTCACTACATCTGTACCATGCGGTACATCCAAATCGTATTAATTAACCTGTTATGGTATTGTTTTTAAACCTAAGACCCACCATACAACGAAATTTGCCAAAGGAAAATGAACCTATTACGATTGCAATAAAGTCAATTTTCTATTTTAATTGTCAGTCATAAAAACAAGGGAAATTCTACTTTATCTCCTTTGCAATAGATCTTTATTACAATGGCCGTATTATGTACATTTTTGTGTACGCGGGGTCTTACGAGGTTAACTCGGCCGCCATTACTGTCATATAAATACGAGCTATCATAATTCGTTGCTTAAATACAAAAGGGACACAAATCAAAATGTGCTTGTGTTGCATTTAATTTCTGAATGCTATTTACTTTAAGTTTTAAATCAAACCATATCTGTTTTTGATTTGTATCCCTTTTGTTTTTAAGCAACGAATTATCTTGAAAATATGATAACCAGACAAAGGAATTCGACAAGACTACGATATGATATGAAAGCATTATACGATGGGGGAACGATATTGTGTTGTATCGCAAAACAAACGATTTGATGACGATAAATCGCTAAGCCGGGTAGAATATTGCCCTCCTAAATAAAAAGGACGTATGCGCAATTTGAGAGTCAAAATAAATTCAACCCTCCATCTTAAGAAATAAGGTCACTAAATAAATGCGCGGTTCTATGAGACATACGCCCTTTTTTGTAATGACGGCAGAATAGAAGGCCCTGGGCCGGTATTGTAAGTGGTAAAAACCAATGATATAATATAGTAAAAAGAGGTATATTTATGTTATACGCACTTCGATAGTGGCACCCTAAAACCAAGCCAATTGGTACACCTTTACTTAGTCTTGCGCCGGCAACGGAACCGTGAAAGTCTGCAGAGCAACATACACTCGTCTCTGTTTCGCTCCCGGAAATTAGCATACCATCCTGCTTTCACTTGTCATATATGAATTAGTGTGTAATTGCAATATTTACTGATTATGTGTGCGTAAGCCGGGCCATTTTAACACGCGGAATACCGTATAGGTAACATATCTACCTATTTTTATATTATATCATTGGTAAAAACTATATCGTCTTTGATCTGTTATCGTATTGTCAACGTTTTGATAGCTCCTATTTACTTGACAGTAATGGCGGCCGATATATAATACCATAACAGGCCAAATACGATATCGTTTTTACATTCTAGAATACTGACGTGCCCTGAGGGCTCAGACAAGATGCACTACGCTAACCAACGTTTCTATTCGATTCGTTTTTAAACCAATCGCGTCACTGGAAGATGACGTGATACGAAAAGTCACGTGGTCTACCAGTGACGCGATTGGTTTAAAAACGAATCGAATAGAAACGTTAGTTAGCGTAGTGCATCTTGTCTGAGCCTTCTGATGTGAAGATTGAGAAGTGATGATCAACGCTAGAGATGTGTCAACTCGATTTACCAAACCGGTTCAAACCGAGTTATGCTCAACTCGGTTTGAGTCGGTTTGAAGTTTCTCTAACTCGCTTCGTGCGAGCTACTCGGAAACCGTGAGCCCGCAAGTCAAAACGGTCGGACAAAGCGGAAATTGTCGAAATTTACCGATTGAATCCGATCAAACGCGGCGCGGCGTTCCGACGACATGACGGGTGGACGGGCGGCAGCGAAGCGGCACTAACGAAGATTGCCGAACAAACCCGACACAGACTCGGTTTGGCTCGTCTCCTGATGAACATAACGCGCGTGCATGCGTAGGTTCGTACTATCAACTCGGTTTGAGCAACCCGGGTTGAAACCGGTTTACATCAATTTTCGACTCGGGTGACTCGGTTTCGAATATTTACGGTTTGGCCCATCTCTAATCAACGCCTGCAACAGCGTGCAACGAAATGTCTCATATCAACATCCTTGCTGGTATTCACAAGGACGGAACCAAAAATAAAAAGATGCACAATATGAAAACCCAAATAAACCTGATACATAGGTATGATAATGTA
This sequence comes from Acleris literana, assembly GCA_946894065.1. Lineage (NCBI taxonomy): Eukaryota > Metazoa > Arthropoda > Insecta > Lepidoptera > Tortricidae > Acleris > Acleris literana. The sequence continues at coordinate 99,714,472 of OX335668.1, read as the reverse complement.
TAAACTAAGTCACCCAAACGATTGCGCGATCTAAAGTACACGCAGAGCCATCTATTGGCGTAAAAGCAAGACTTATACCAAGCCTTGTCTTTGGAATATTATAATACCCATAAAGCTAACAAAAGCTAATAAAAGACACCGATGTAACGGTTTATATTTCACAGCTGATAAGTCTTTCACGATGGAAATGATGTTCATGAGACCGAGCTAGAACTGCCCTCCTAAATAAAAAGGACGCATTCGCAATATGATGGTCAAAGTAAATTCAACCCTCCGTCTTAAGAAATAAGGTCACTAATACACACGCGGTTCTATGAGACATACGCCCTTTTTTCTAAGGAGGGCAGAGAACCCGCCCTGATTAAAAACTATAGGTACTCGAAAATCTAATTAAAGACCAAAATCTGACAGTTCCCATCTTGGTTATTTCGTAAGGTTTTACATTATTTAATAAAAATATGAATGAGAACTCGTGTAACCAGTAATATTAGGGTAAGTTTTATTGATAAAAATACCTACACTTAAACCAAAATGCAGTAATCACAGCGAATGTGCGCCCGTTGAGGTTAGGATTTTGGTCTTAAATTAGATTTTTGAGGATTTAAAAAAAAACGCGTCCGGATTAGTTCATCCGTTTGGGAGCAGCGACCTCACAAACAGATACACAGATACACACAATAACAATATAACCACCCCTATAAAGCCCGATTTACATCGGTCAAGGACAATGGACAGTGGACAAGTGACAGTACAGTACAGTACACTACGCTTTTTATTTTATCTACAATACACTCATATCATAAGTCCTCTATTATACATTCAAAACCCGTAGGCAATGACCAGCATTACCTGTGGTAGTAGATGAAATCGATGACAGCTGTTAATTTTGAAAGATGTTCAAAACTTGGATCTCATTACTTTATTATTATTATTATTATTTATTTTAATGGCGTCTACAAGTTATGTAATTTTGCCAATGTCAAGTATATATAAGCAATTGTACGGTGAATCGTCGTTGTCGTCGGCGTCTTCCAGCCCCAGTCGGCACACCATTGAAGATGGCGGGCATCCACTTTAATGGCTTGATTGGCTTGGAGTGTTCTTGACCGTTTGCTCATTCAGAATCAACTTTTCACTGTTATTATATTTGATGCATATTCTTCGTCAGTGTTGGAGGTTACTTCACAAAGTTGCCCTGGATTTGCGAACCAAAATCAACGATAAAGTAATTTACAAAAAATGAAATAAAAAGACAGATGTTTTCAAAATGACAGCTAGACAAGAACCTCATTAGTCATTACCTTACAATATTCGATAACGTAGATTCAAAATTACGTTACAGCTGTCATCGCTGTCGTCTACTACCACAGGTAATGTAATGCTGGTCATTTGCCTTTCGGCGTCTGAACCCATCTTAAAGTACTTATAATATGTGTGTAGATACAGTAAGTAGGAGACTCTTCGTAATTAGCATTACAAAACTCGTGTGATCTATTATGAAAATCGCCTTGCGGCTCGTTTCATAAACCACACTAATGTTGTAATGCCTGTCATTACGCAACCGTCACGTAAACTACTATTTCCACTCCACTGTCCTTGCCATTGTACTTGCCACTGTCCTTGACCAATGTAAATCGGTCTTAACAGCTCAAAAACGATTTGGTTTTTACCCTGTTGAATAGTGTAAACTTGGCAATATGGACCATATGTGGCGTTATCTATTAAAAGGGACCTTATTGTCGATGGCGCTTCCACCATTATTAAAGATGCTCCGATATAAATACAACGTCGCGTGACGCAGTGCGGCGTAAGCGCCATCGACAATAAGGTCCGTTTTCATAGATAACGCCACATATATTCTTTCCTTATCTTTCTTCTCCACTTCGTCGACATCGTCCTCGGATGCCTGACACTCCTGCAAGTCCTTCAGCACTACATCTTTCCACCTTGTTTTGGGTCTTCGGATCTACGACCAGAGATGGAAAGATGTAATGCCAAGTTCCCGATGTAGTCAGGCGGCCTCCTCTTCACGTGGCCATACCGTCGCAGCCTGCTCTCCTGCATCTTATGGGCGATATCGATGAATACCCTTTCTAAATCGATAGTATGGACTTTTAAATTGCTCGAATCACTATCGCACCTTTAGAACAATAGAGACCTAATTCAAAATTTGTGCTTTCAAACTTCGAGTCATAAATTTATTATTATAGATACCTAACTCGAAATTTAAAATTTCTGACTTAGGTCACTATCGTTCTGAAGGTGCGAATGTTTCAACGGTAGATGACTCTCGGCCTAGTAAAAAAGATCATAAAAAAACAATAAAAATGAAATTAAACAGTGGATAACGCTTCATTAAACGACTGAGAGTGGTTTGAGCATGTTGTATAAGGAGTGGTTATAGTACTTAGTTAATTAGTTATGAAAAATCAGGTACGGTTTTAATATAAATAATGGTAGATTATGTGGCTGGTGCATAATGAGAGGCATTAAAGCACGAGTGTGTTTTCGAGTTTAATAATAATTATGTGTACAGTCGCATACATAACTTTGTCTACATGGATATCATAAGTTTTCTGCGATATATGAGAAACATGCAACTGTGGTTGCCCTGCATCTTCATTTTTACATTAAAGTACCGGCACTGATACTTTAATGTGAACATTAAGATGCAACCACATCGATAACCGATACTTTAATGTTAACATTAAAATACAACCTCAGGTACAGGTTTCTTAATATAGCCATTTGCTAATAGTTTTTGAACATATTATAGGGAATATGATATTAATGTTGATAAATAAATATTGAGGGATAATCTCTCACAAGTTGACCTAGTCCCAAACTTTAGTCTTCTACTATGGGCACAAGTTAAAGATAAACTAACTAACTTACTTATATATGTGGCGTTATCTATGTAAAGGGACCTTATTGTCGATAGCACTTACGCCGCACTGCGTCACGCGACGTTGTATTTATATCGGAGCATCTTTAATAATGGCGGAAGCGCCATCGAGAATAAGGTCCCTTTTCATACATAACACCACCAGAGAAATACATACTAAAATACATGGAAAACAAGACTCGGGAGCAAATAATCGTGCTCATCACACAAATATCTGCCCTTACTGGGTTCGAACCCGGGACCATTAACTTCGTAGGCAGGGTCACTATGAACTAGGCCAGTGGTTCTTAACCTTTTTCCGTCCACGAACCCCTAGGAAATCAAACACAGATCTAAGGACCCCTAAGTAAAATAAACAGCAATACATTTCAGACCATTTATTTTAGTTGCAAATATGCTGCTTCTTCGCAACTAAGTTGCAATCCCATTTGTTATCTGTTTCTGTATTTGTTTTTAACCTCGTAAGGCCCACCATACTACAAACAGGGATTTTTTTGTGAGTGGGACTTTGAATCTACCGTCAATGCAATAAAGTTCAATTACGTTTGTTCCATAATGCCATTTATAGTTTATGAACATAGGAAAAGATACCTTATTTTCATTGCAACACAGTTCAAATTAAATTGCCTTGATTATGTACATGTTATGCACACTGGGCCTGACGAGGTTAATACTGCCCTACTAAGCATAATGGCGATATCTCAGACAAAACATCTGTAGAAATTGCAACCTAGTTGCAAACAGAAGAGAGTTGAATCTGCTTTGGCTATTGAATTTAGTTATTGCATTTTTGCTTAGGAGGGCAGAATACAAGAGAAGAGAATGCCTTTTCATAGAGGTGGTTCTGTCTTGGGGTCCGCTCGCTAGAGCACGTTCGCCATAATCGTCATGCTTAGTAAGCGTAGCGATTACGAGACTTTTAGGGGCCTTTATTTATTATTGTTAATTGATCCATAGGTGAGACTTTGGCGGACCCCCGTACATACACTCGCGGACCCCCGGGGGTCCACGGACCACAGGTTAAGAAACACTGAACTAGGCTAACGTGTCGTCGAAAGTTAAAAATTTTGTTTAAACTTTATCTGAACTTCGAAACCATGGCCAAACATACGGACAGATAAACAATGGCGTACATCGTCACTTATATAAATGCGAAAGGATATTTGTATGTCTGATGCAGCTAACAGATTTCCATAAACATGACACGTGTATGTTACGCTCTATTTACAGTTCGCGAAGTGTTCATACATTTGCTACTTGTCACTTGACAGCAAATGTATGAGCTTCGCTCTTGCACTTCGCAAAGTGAAAAACAGGCCTTACTTATCTTAAAAATTCTGCATACATAAAAAAAAATGCTACTCGACAACAGATGTCGCTTTCTCTTACTGTTTTCTCCGCCTAAAGTTCCTTAGAAATCTTACAAATTCATATGAAATGCTATTCGACAATAGATGTCGCTTTCGTTTACTCTTTTATCCGTTAGATGTCGTTATTCACCACGAGGAGTGCTAATTTTTCTAGTTAACTGTCCATAGAGAATCTTATGCGCCAATGTGCGGGACGTCGAACCGATATTGCCCCGCACAAAGGGAAACCAATTGTGGACTGTAGTTTTGGGCTGGGTAGTTTTTCGGAAAGAAAATGCAGATCTTCTATAACTATTGCCAGTAAGCTTGAGCGGGAGGGTCCTATAGCGGCCTGCACACGTACAGTTCTACTGCGGGAAACGCCACGCGCCATTCCAATCTTCGCTCCGAACCGTACGTGTAAATGCAACTGTAATAGTAAAATAGTAAAAAACCTACGGTTCGGACTGGCGCGTGGAATGGCGCGTGGCGTTTCCCGCGGTCCAAACTGTGCCGTGTAGGCCGCTAATCTCTATTTAAGTAGGTAAAGTTATTTGGTGCTCTCTTAGGTCATTTTAGTAGTTATAAACACTTTAGTCACCTGTATCTCAAGAACCAGTCGAGTCTATCGTCATAGTTTTCCTTTAAAATTCGTTTCCTTTAAATGTCTAATGGTTCCAATTCCACCAGGCCTTCAAGATGTACCTCCTCCTGACCCTCATATCCTCAGTGGGAGCTGATATGAGCCCTCGCATCGTGGGAGGTGGACCAGCAGACATAAAAGACTGGTCTTTTATAGCTTTCGTGGCATTCTTCAGCAAAAATGAGACTGGAACTTGTGGGGGGTCCCTGATCAGTTCTCAGACTGTCTTGACTGCCGCACACTGCCTTGATGACGTCACACAAGCCAAGAAGAAATTAAACGAGTAAGGATGAGTATTTGTTTAACACACGTATGTAACTATACTCTGGTTATTTTAAGATGGTGCCTGTGACAGCCGTAATTTTAATCACTTACTATAGTATATTCACAAGCGATGTGTTTAAAAAAGGCGATTCATTATTTAAATTCCTGAACCGCGTCGCTAGGTTTGTACCGATATATTATATAAATACATTTTTTTTTTATGAGCTGTCACAGGCATCAAAGAAAATTCATTCAATTTGCCATTTTTAGTAACAAAAGGTGAAAAAAAAAAGTTTCCGCCACGATCCGTACTTTTTATTGTTTATTTATTTGTACCAGTTAATACCTGGTGTGTTATTCTCTCAAAAAACGAGGCCGGTCGTACGGACGAGCGAATAAAAGCGGCGAGTTTAAGTAGTCCGTTGTAAGTAATACGTTGGTAAAATCATGCTGCCAAATTGAATACACGCGCTAAAACGTGTTTTGTTCGCTCTGTCGGGACTACTTAAACTCGCCGCTTGGACCTTCACTCGAGCGAATGATCACCTTTGCTTGTTGAGAGAATCACCGCCCTGCTTAATGAAAGCAGAGGCCCTAGGTTAGCTCCATCCCTGTTACTCGTCATTCGAGACTAAATCGAGAGAAAGGGTTGAAGCTATTTTCAAAGTAGGGCCTCAGAGCAGCATGTGTGTAAAATTAATGTCTAAGATAAAATGTACCTACAGCCAAACAAAGTCAAATTTGAAATCGGTGGCATTAAAAAGGTTAAGTTTTTTTTTAATTACAAGTAAAAACTGACCTAACACAACTTAACCCGTATATTCCTAGTGGGTCGTTTTCGACCCATTAAAAGAAACACCCCTCACAACCCATATATCTTCACATAGAGACTCATTAGTACCCTTTGAGACCAAAAATAGTTCTGAAGGCTCAGACAAGATGCACTACGCTAACTAACGTTTCTATTCGATTCGTTTTTAAACCAATCGCGTCACTGGAAGATGACGTGATACGAAAAGTCACGTGGTCTACTAGTGACGCGATTGGTTTAAAAACGAATCGAATAGAAACGTTAGTTAGCGTTGTGCATCTTGTCTGAGCCCTCTGGGCATATATGGGCGTTGACTAATATGTTTATTAAATGCTGTAATTTCAGTCTAAATGGACGTTAGGTACGCAAAAATATTTTAGACCAAACCGTACATTATATATTATGACCCACCTCGTATCTCGAATTTTGTGACTTACGATTTTAAACTTAAATACGAAGAAAATTAAGTTCAAAGTCATACATCTCGAAACATCAGATACGAGTTTTTTTTAAAGTAGTAACGATTTTTGATATTTTTTAACCCACGCATAAAGGGATAATAGTTTGACCGCTATGTGTGTCTGTGGCACCTCTTAAACGGATGAACCGATTTGTATGAGGTTTTTTTCTATTTGAAAGCTGGTTTAGCAGCTATTTCTTGGCTAGATTTCATCAAAATCGGCCGGGCCGTGAAAGAGATATCAGCTCTAAGAACGGGTCATCAGGCCTGAGTGCTTCTCCATGGTTAAAAAAATATCTTTTTACATCACCTATTCGGAAAGGGGACTTTTTTCCCCGCTAGAAGAGATCAAAGTGGCACTTTTCTGTTCAAGGACATTTTGTTGCCAGTATAAAATATAAACGCAATACTTGCACTTTTGGTTTACTAGATAATAGTTATTTTAATTTATAGTAGGTATTTTTCCACAATATGTTTGATCTGAATACAGTTTTGTGAATTTGGCGTTGTAGGGTTATTTTATTAATTGTATGTTAGTGACTACTGTACGGTTTGAAAAATAGGTACCACTAATTTTCTTGATAAATTTGATAATTACAGCACTTTGTTTATCACTAAGATCTTTTAATTTCCTCATAGATGATGTGAGAAGCAGTATGTGTCACACGATAACAAAATTATTTCCACCTTGGGCGTTAACACTTGAATCCCTCACTACGCTCAGGATTCAATGTACGCCCTCGCCATAAATGTCATTTTGCTCCCTTGTGACACAATCTACTATTCTTTTCCAGCTTCACCTTTTCAGTCCTGATGGGACACGCTCTCTTTGAAGAGTCCACCATGATTAGATTTGTGTTGGACTATCAAACTCATGACAAATACGACTATACTGGTCCGGGTGATAACGACATAGGAATTATGTTTCTTACGAAGCCAGTATCGTTTTCGAGTACGGTCAAAAAAGTCTTGCTGTCGAAAAGCATTCAGCCAAAGAAAGATCGTACGTTGATGGTAGCTGGATGGGGCGCTTGGTCGGTAAGTAAACACCACAGATAATTCGCACCTTCAGAACAATAGGGACCAAATTCAAAATTTCAGCTTTTTGTCAAGTCATAAAGAATGATGGGCTAATTGGCCCACATAACCAATACAAATCTCACGTATACCACGTGAAAGCTAGTTACAAAAACCCCGGAGAAGACAGTTATCAGCCTGCAAATATTTACACACACACAACGATTATTACTACACTAGCTGTGCCACGCAAGCGTTGCGAAGCTATTTCCCGTAAATCCGACTCACGCTTGACCGTTTTTTAGACTTAACTATTCCTCATGAAACTGGCAATCATGTACAAAAAGATTTAATCCAATCCGACGGGTAGTTTCAGAGATTACCCCGTTTAAACAAACACACGCGCACACACACTTACACGTCAAACTTATAACACGTTGTTTTTTGCATCGGGGGTTAAAAAATACCTCGATTCTCCCAGCCTTCAGTCTAGTCGTCATAATAACAATTACAGCAAATAGTGGGATCAATAAGCCTGCATACGTTATAATTCTATTGGTGATTGGGCTGGGTTCCATACATTTTTGCCCATCATTCTTTATTATCATAGAGACATACGTCGAAATTTAAAATTTATATATTAGGTCACTATTGTTCTGAAGGTGCGAAAATACTCATAGATAACCTAAACACCTCAATCTGTATGAAAACCAACCGCGACACTTTTGCTACCACATACACCAAGAGAAGAGAATTTGCCGTATTCCGCGCAAAATCGATTCAAAGTTGCTTTTTTGGGCTATTACTATATTATCACCACGGAATAGGTAGTGCTTATTAACCTAAACTTGACTCATGTTCATTCATGCGCGAGTGAGATGGGAATACGTTATTGAATGAAGATGCAACAAGTTGAGGTTAATAAGCACTACCTATTCCGACCTATGATTATCACGCAACGAGGCATTTTCTTAATTTTCACTCCGACCGGCTGCAACAACAGGCGCGCGGGACGTCTGTAGCAACGGCCAACCCCGACGCTTGGTCGGGGTTTAAGTCCGGATTCGGACACGCGAAGTAGATGCATTTGCGTTATCTATGTGTATTTACTTATATATCAGTGGTTAACACTTTTCTTGGAGGTAAAAACTATATCGTCTTTGAGATGTCTTCCTTTTTCGTCGTAAGTATTCTTGTTTTGACACATTCTTGTTTCGTCGCTTTCCGTTTTCGACATTTTCTTGTCGGCACAATTGAACTATCAAGTTACACTTACAACTACTATTACTACGTTACTACTAGTTATGCATATCGTCCCTTTACTATCTCAAGCTCGTATCTGATCGAATAGTTGGACAGGAAAAGCACTCATGTTCTCTATAATAGAATAAAGACTACTTTCCTATTTAACTTTTCGATCAGATACGAGGTTGAGAAAGTAAAGGGACGATATGACTTTGCTATGATGATAAAAAAAAAAGTTTATCAGAAATAAAATAAAACGAAATTTATTTGTAGGAAACAAAAATCTTACATAAGTTGACACAGCCCATTAGTTAAATATTAGTGACAGACTGATTTTACTACATATTTAATCATTTATGTCGAAAACGGAAAGCGACGAGACAAGAATGTGTCAAAACAAGAATACGACGAAACAAGAATGAGTCAAAACAAAAAACTACGAATCAGGAATACGACGACACAAGAATGTTTCAAAACAAAAAAAAACGACGAATCAGGAATACGACGAAAAAGGAAGCAATCGACCTGTTATGAATGTTATGATATTGTTTTCAACTCGGCCGCCATTACTGTCAAGTAAATAAGAGCTATCAAAACGATGACAATACGCGCGGTAACAGGTCCTTTGACCTGTTCCTGTATTGACAATATCAGGTCAAAGACGATATTGCTTTTACCGCTTAGAATGTCGGCCCTGGATGGACGTCTTAACTGTAGGGATTCAAATTTTCTATTCTCTTCATTCTACTAAGTAAAGATTTTGTCGAAAATCGACCCCTAATAGAAATAGCAGTAGTGGGAAACTAATTCTACGCGTCAGGGGCCCTAATATGGCTGCGTTTATCGCGTGACAAAGTTTGTCACCTTCTGACACGTAAATATGTACGAGAGTGACGGATGCTTTACCCACATCTGACGCGCGATATAGACTCAGCCATACTAGGCCCACAGGATTATTTTCTTATCTGTCCAGCGGTTTTGACTGAACGTTGACTATCAGTCAGAAATATCGTCCCTTTACTTTCTCAACGTCATATCTGATCGAATAGTTACATAGGAAAGTAGTCTTTATTCTTTAGGGAACATGAGTGATTATCCTATCTAACTATTCGATCAGATACGACGTTGAGAAAGTAAAGAGACGATATGTAAAGAATAAATCCACAGGAAGTAATAAATGAAACGAATAGCAACAGCCCTTATCTGAAATCTCTGGCGCAGACGTTGATGTCAGATGACAAATGTCAAGCTCTTTTAGCGGAAGAGTCCATCAACCATGAAGGAGTTATATGTGCCGGGCAGCCTCAAACCTCAGAATATGCGTACAGGTATGTACCAAGCATAGTCAGCGGGTAGATTTTGGAGATGAGAGTACTCAAAACGTCAGTAGTAGATTAATATAAAATTGGTAAAAATCCCGAAATAACGGCGACCCTTAATTTCAAAGCTGGTATTTCCTAAGGAACCTATCAGACACAGAGCGGTCACGCGGTCAAGCGTTCACGCGGTCAGTTATAACGTAATATGTGGCATTATCTATCTAAAGGGACCTTATTGTCGATGGCGTTTCCGCCATTATTAAAGATGCTCCGATATAAATACAACGTCGCGTGACGCAGTGCGGCGTAAGCGCCATCGACAATAAGGTCCCTTTTCATAAAGGGTGACTACGGGGTCGTGATACAAATGATCACGTGTGTGTTCTACACACGAATATGAACAACTTTCACTATGGGACCAACTCTGAAATCAGGAAAAAAAAACAGCGGCTTCTTAAATTTTGGTCGAGTACGTATTGAACTTCTCTATGAAACATCTGGTTTTTTTTCGACCACGACCCTGCAGTCACCCTGTAGATAATGCCACATATAACACAAAGACCGCAAAGAACGCAAAACTGATAGCTTGACCGCGTGATCGCTCTCTGTCTGATAGGTCCCTAAACGTCCCAAATGATTTTCGTGAAACTTAGCCCGATTCGTTGATTCGGTTAATCCAGTGATCCCCAAAGTGGTCTATATCGACCCCCAGGGGTCGACGAAGACCTGCAAGGGGTCTATGTGAGCGGGAAAAATAAATGGGGGTCCATGAGATTGTACGTGATAACGTAAATATTAGGTAAGCAGGGGGTCCACCCAAAACCGAAACAAATGCCAAGTGGTCTATCAGACAAAAAAGTTTGTGGACCTCTGTGTTAATCCTTTGGGAGCTACGATGCTATGGATATACACAGATACACCCCTCTTTTTGGGTTAGGGGTTAAAAACTGAGCTAAGAACGATCTCGATTAAACTAAGCCTCTTTTAAAAAAAAACAGTCCATCCATTTGGGAACTACACAGACACATAGACCTACACACATATGCTGATATAGATAAACGTTAGGGCCGTTACAGACGGATTGCATTTGAACTGCAACCAAGCTGCAAATGGCAGTTCGAGGGCAGTTCTGATGCAGTTGATGTTACTGCAAACCAACTGCGCAGTCCGCTTGCAGTTGGCGTGCAGTCTACCTAAGCGGACTGCGCAGTTGGTTTGCAGTTTCGATGCAGTCAACTGCATCAGAACTGCCCTCGAACTGCCATTTTGCAGCTGGGTTGCAATTCAAATGCAGTCCGTCTGTACCGGCCCTTAAACTGAAAACATCTCCTTTTTGTGGACAATTTACTTTCATTTTCGTTTTTTTTTTTCGAGTGTTCGATTCTCAAAAGTCGACCCGCGCAGGGCCATAACTCTTGGTCATAAAGCAGACAAGTAGACTTGAGCTTTTATTTATACGTTTGCTATGATGGGGTCAGTGAAAAAGGGTATAACTCTCCTGAAGATCAAGTGAAAAAGGGGTTAAGTCTGGTATTCTACGTTTATGTATATACCCTTTTTTAGTACGAGTTAAGTCGACTTATAACCTTTTTCACAAGTACCCCAGCGAAATATGCAAGTAAACAGATGTTACTTAGAAAACCTCTCATTTCATCGTCATCGCGGTTGTCTGCCGTAATACCAAAGAAGGTGGTTAATTGCAATGTAGTAGACAAAGCATTCTATGCTCTATGGGTAACGAAATTAAGTTTAAAATGCTTATACTATTACTATGTAGTTAGCCGCCTTCTTTGGTAGTGTACCCCTTTAGTTCCCGCCTTATCGCAGATTGTACAGTCCGGGACATTCGCGGTCGTCCACTTAAGAAAAATTTGGCTTGTTCATTACAGCTAGCTAATCCTACAGCGTTCAGGTCGTTACGCGTCGAACGCGCAAACGAATATCACCCTAAAGGTGGTCGACCGGGAATGACCCGAAAGTACTGTTTAGTGACAAGAATTCAAGTTGGGATTTTTGCAGAGTAAGACCGAGATTTAAGGGTCTCCCCAGACCTATCGACGCGGAATCGGCTTGAGCCGGTAAGAAAAAGTTTTATGTCCATGAAATAAGAGCGAAAACGTCGTCGTTCCGTTCGCAACGCCGAATCGAGCCGAACCGAGCCGAGCGACGCCTTTTTCACTCTTACTGCACGTACATAAAACATTTTCTTGCGGGCTCAAGCCGATTCCGCGTCGATAGGTCTGGGGAGACCCTTAGGGTTCCGAAGTCAAACTAGGAACCCCTATAGTTTCGCCATGTTCGTCTGTCGGCGGTCTACGGTCTAGCTCAGAGACTCTTCGTACAGTAGGGTTGTGCGTGCTCGTTCACTGAGCGGATCGCTCCAAACTAGTACAATCGCTCTAATGTACTAATTCGGTCTTTTAGTTCTTTTAGTACACTAGTACACTGAAAGAAACTGGTCTGTTCATGCTCTTTTGACCGAATGAATGGCCGGCTTAGCTGTCAGTGTCACTCACTGCTCTGTTCGGTTCTTGCTCCGCGTGTACTAAATGAACTAAGAGCAGAAACTTCACGGAATAGTTCGTTCTAGTACAGTGACGGGAATTAATTCTTTTTGGCTCTTAGTACATGTACTACACAACCCTATCGTACAGTGCGATAGCTCTTAGAAGGTGCTTCGAGTTTGTACTTGTCTCTCACTCGCTCTCATACGCTCTAATTAAGAGCAAGTGAGAGAGAAGCACAAACCCGAAGCACCTTGTGAGTGCTCACAGTCTGTACAACAGTGTAATTTGGCATAGTTATACATTGAAATTACGCCGACAGTTGTAAAATAAAACCATAATAAAATAAAGGGTAAAATGCTGGCCGTCTGAACCGCCCATTACACTATGCTGGGGCCCTTGGGTACCCAAGAATTTGGGGCCCGGGTGCTCTCTGTTAATGTGCCCCGACAAAATGTTTTGAGAATAAATGTGAGAGAAATTTTCGGTCCATCGGGGCCCCCTGAGAATGGGGCCCAGTGTGCCCTTATGGTAAAGACGGTATTACCGTTCTTAGGCTACGTCCTACGTGGGGGATTCAAAGCGAACAGAATTGCGAAGCGATCCGACACGCGATTTCAATGCGACGCGGCGGCGTTGTCCTGCGTGCGCGCGAATCGCCCCGCCGCGGGATCTACCTCCGCCGCCGACAACCGACGCCGCGTAGCTTCGCGCGAAAAATATCAAACCGCTTGATCGCTTTCGTTTCGTTTCGCGCCGCGCCGCCCGCACCCCGCGCCTGTATTGGTCACGTAGGACACTTCAATAGCTGTCGACTGTTTGATTCTTTGTAATTCGCTCACGTAGGACACCGCCTTAGTGCTCGTTTACGGAGACGCGGGACGTAGCGCGTAGCGTTGGGCGGCGCGGTCTGCACTAAATTCAAACATATGGCGTTGTATAAAAGCGTTCACGGAGAAGCGGTTATACGCGCGTTTGCTTCAAATACAGCGTTACTTGCGGCGGAGCCCGCGGATGGCATCGCCGCGTTGCACGCAGCGTCGCACCCGTCAATAACGGCGGTTCCCGCCACTGCGCCCGCAGCGGGGCCCGCGGCGGAACCTTCTGACAGTCTTGTGCTCCGCCGCGCGCTCCGCTACACGCTCGAGAGTCCGCCGCGGATGTAGCGGACACCGCTACTCACTACGCCCAGCACCACGCGCCGCATCACGCCCCGCATCTTTATAAACAACACCGTACATTGCCATATGTTTGCGCGTGTGATGACGCGGTCCGCTGCACGCGCCGCCTCTCTGTAAACGGAAATAACGCCCGACGCGCCGCGCAACGCCAAGCCGCACGCCACGCGCGACGCTCCGCGTCTCCGTAAACAAGCCCTTAGAGCATATATTTTTTAGCGGAGATTCAGGCGGCCCACTTGTAAGAGCTGGCCACCCAGTCCAAATCGGTTTGGTGTCATTTAGACTGAATGACAATGGCGTGACAATATACGCAAGCATCCCATATTACTATAAGTGGATAGAAGCCACGCAGTTCCGACTATTTAAGAAGTATTGCGGATGGAAGAAAAATGTTATAAGTCCTCAAAGGGAGGCGATTGATTTTAATAGCTACGAAGACGAAATGATGTACAATTAAATTAGTTGGTTTATACTGTTTTAGAATTATTATGATTATTATCCCGTGTGGTTGACCCCGTGTGTTTGCCGGGTTAGAATAGTGCCACTCCATGTCTTCCCGTGGATGTCGTAAGAGGCGACTAAGGCAGTGGTTTCAAACCTTGGGGTAAATTAGCTTTTCTGTGGGGTAACAAAGAACGTAATAATTAAGACCTAATCTAATAAAATACGAAGACGTGGCGGCCAAAGTGGAATTTCTCGGACTACGCGAGAATACCACTTGCAGAGTAGAATTTCAAAATCATGATCTCAGCACACTTTGGCGAAAAGATGGTGCCGAATAACCTGGGGGCTCAGACAAGATGCACTACGCTAACTAACGTTTCTATTTGATTCGTTTTTAAACCAATCGCGTCACTGGTAGGCCACGTGACTTTTCGTATCACGTCATCTTCCAGTGACGCGATTGGTTTAAAAACGAATCGAATAGAAACGTTAGTTAGCGTAGTGCATCTGGTCTGAGCCCTCTGTTCCTGCTAACCGAGCTTTCAAAATAATAATTCCCCTAGTAAAGATATTCCCCTCCGTCCACTAGGATCCATTGATATTATCCATTAAAGGGGTCAAGTGAACTTTTTGTACATTCAAATCCATTAATGGAGTAGAGTGGGCTTTATTGTATACTTCAATCCATTTGGATTCGTTTACACTTTTTAATACTCTGGAATCCATCAATGGATTCTGTTGCACTCTTTATTACACTTCGATCCATCAATGGATTTTATTAAACTTTTAATACACTTCATTCTATCAATAGATGGATACTCGTGGACATTTAGTATCCATTAATGGACCCCGGTATATAAAAAGTTCAATAGAATCCATTAATGGATCTTTGTAGACTTCATAGTATATTATCCGTTGATGGATCCCAGCGTCTTAAAAGAGTGTAAACGACTCCAAATGGATTTAAGTGTACATTAAAGCCCACTCGACTCCATTAATGGATTTTAATGTACAAAAAGTCCACTTGACCCCATTAATGGATCCTGTCAATGGATCCTAGTGGACGGAGGGAGATATCCCTCTTGTATTTTGCTCGTATTTTTTGTGTTGATAACCTTTTCAGGTCGGGGTAAAGTTTTCCTAATAGGTCACACGGGTAACACTATCTAAAAAGGGTAGGAACCACTGGACTAATGGCCGAACGCTATATTCAAACCGCGGACAGATAGGCTCACTTCGGATTAAAATTTGACACATTTTGTATGGGCTAATGTCTAATTTTACCCCGAAGTAAGCTTTATCTATCCGCGGTTTGAAAATAGGCTTCGGCCGTAAGGGAATAAAGGCTTGTATTGTAGTACTGTTAGGCGATGGGCTTGCAATCTGTCACTAATACGCTGGTAAACATCTTACTTTACGTGGCTTGTAATTTGCAATTGCAACGCATGCCCGGTACAGCTAGAACTTAATAAAAACCGGCCAAGTTTAAGTCGGGCGTTACGTAAAGCATGCCCAAGACTCGCATTTGGCCTACTTCTTCAAATTCCGCCCTTTTTTTTAGCGGTGACTCTGGAGGACCACTTGTTAAAGCGGGCTATCCAGTCCAAGTGGGCTTGGTGTCCTACAGCCTTGGTAAACTCGACATTACAATATATTCTAGCGTACCGTATTATTACGAATGGATAGAAAACACGCAACTTAATTTATTTAAGAAGTATTGCAACGAAGTACGTCTTAGCGTGAATGTTATAAATGCGGCTATTGATTTCAATGATTATTATTTTTAATAACAAGTACGAATAAATGTTAAGAGATTAGTTGACAATATTATTTTACTAATTAACCCGTGTGGTTGCCGGCTTTGAATAGTGCCACTCCATGTCTTCCCGTGGATGTCGTAAGAGGCGACTAAGGGAATAAAGGCTTGTAGTACTGTTAGGCGATGGGCTTGCAACCTGTCACTAATACGCTGGTAAACATCTTAGCCTGATTGTGCAAAATGTGGTTACAGAATTATGAACGAGTTTTTGGAGTTGTATGTAATTTGTAGCTCATACCCCACTCTGGGAACGAAGGCGTGAGTTTATGTATGTATGTATTACTTTACTACGCTAAAATACCAAAAAGTCCGGACGTCCCGACCCGAAAATGTGTTTTATCAGCCTATATTTGTATGTATGTTTGTTCCTTTGTGGCGTTGTAGAAACTAAACGCGTGGGTTGATTTAGATTCTTACATTCTATTCTATTCTAATCTTAATTAATAGCTTTCACTCCTGTTAAGGTGTATTTCGCCAATGTCAAGTTATTTATAGACACTCCATGGACTTATTAGAGAAATAAGTCCATGGATATCACTCGCGAAGACAGTGAAGAATGTCAGTAGGTACGCCAAATCGCTTGAAACGTTGTAGCAGTAAAGTTTATAAATAAACAAACATACTACTTTTTATTTTATTCACAAAGACTCGGTAATTTTGATTCTATAAACGTTTCAAATTTGTGTCAATAATATTAAAGCGCGCGGGGGCCATCTTGCTGGGGTGACGTCATCGCTTAACAGCGGTACGCGCCCTTATATGAAAAAGTATAGTTTACAGGGCTATAACTTTTTAACCGTTATAAGTAGCCAGTTGAATTTTTCACAGAATACGTGTTATTATAAAATCTATCGTTTAAAATTGTACAATGAACAATTAAATCAAATCCCAAGAGGGGTCCCCATACAAGAAACATGAAAATAAATCATTTTTTTTAGCATTTTTATACGGGTTGTATTTTTATAATGGCTTCTTATTTTGATGCTATTTTGAGCTTAAATTGTAGTCTATTTTTTGTTATTTACGACTAAATAGCAATGTCAAATAAAACTGCCACAAATATGTGACAAAACTGATTTTATCAACACGATATTTTAAGCGGTCACCCATTCTGTTTTAGACTACGCGTGTACTTGCTTAAATTTGGAAGGCGAAGTACGGGTTGTATTTGTATAATAGCTTTTTATTTCGGTGTCACATTAAGTTTAGATAATAATCAAAACTCTATAAAAACATACATAACAGTAAACTGAAGTAAAACTCTTACAAATATGTTAAAAAGTGCCTAGTTTAAATCAACATGATCGATGTTTAGGTAAGCAGTGGTAGCTTAACTTTGGTGGTAGGCCTTTCTTTACAAATTTCGTGTTAATTTAGAATTAATATCGCTACTGTATAAAAGAGTGAACTATAAAACATGAATTTTTGATTGGCCTCGCAGTAGTTCTGATACTTCGTGTATTCATTTCATCGATTTCAAATTTCGCGCGCGTGCGCTACCAATTCGATAGACATACCTACCTACATACCTACAACACTCGCTTTGCTAGGTCTAGGCATCATTGCCACTATCCCAAAATTTAAAGTGCTTGATTATTATTCTAATTTTATTTAACCAACTTATTCGACAAGCATTACAAATAGAAAAGCCAGTCAGTGACAGACAGTTAGTTATGTAATACAAAATAATAGATAAACATAGCTGCCATAGTAACATCAAAACGAATTCGTAAAAATATTACGACTTACAAAGTTAAGCAAGTACAAGCGTAGTCTATAACAGGATGGGTGACCGCTCACCGCCTAAAACATGGTGTTGATAAAATCAGTTTTGTCACATATTTGTAGCAGTTTTACTTGAGATTGCTATTTAGTCGTAAACTTTTAGAATTAGACTACAATTTAAGCTTAAAATAGCATCAAAATAAGAAGCCATTATAAAAATACAATCGGTATAAAAATGCTGAAAAAAATGATTTATTTTCATGTTTCTTGTATGGGGACCCCTCTTGGGATTTGATTTATTGTTCATTGTACAATTTTTAACGATAGATTTTATAATAACACGTATTCTGTGAAAAAATCAACTGGCTACTTATAACGGTTAAAAAGTTATAGCCCTGTAAACTTACTTTTTCATATAAGGGCGCGTACCGCTGTGAAGCGATGACGTCATCATCCGTGAGCGCTAGCCGCCGGGTTTCGAGCGCCGCATACGAAGTTTAAAATTTAATATCTCGAAAACTATTTGACGTATGGAAATGATTTTTTTTACAGCTATTTTTAGTTTTTAATGAATAATACGGTAAGCCAAAAATCTAAACTGGCTGACATTCTCTATTGTTCGGTAAAAGAGTATTTTCTCTAATAGACTAAACAGAAGCACATGGGGTTAGCTCCACGCGCTTCTGTCAAGACCAGGTTCTTACATCAATCGATTTGTCACTTTTGTGAGTGTCACTAAAGGTATGACAGTAATCAAAATTCAATATGGCGGCAACCAGACGCCATATTGTAAGAAAAACATCGACGAACTATGACAAATGGGGTACCATTGCATAGGTATTTAAAATTGTTCTTTAGGTTTCTTTTATCATTTTTCATTTTGAATGATCATTTAGGATTTATAACGATTTAAAGTTGGTTAGCAAAAGTCGGGTATTTTAAAGCTTGCTTTTTGATAGACTTGTATGTATGTATGTATGTTTCTTTGTTCCCTAGTAAACGCTGTACGCATCGCTCGATTTCGACAAGCGAGGTGTCGAGGTGTGTCTGATAGGAGTCTTAAGATAGTAGCGTCGCGGGTATCATTGGGCAATTAAAAAAAAAGTGAAATTATAACATAACTACAAAACAACAACAACAACAACGATATTGACAACATTACAAAATGAATCTTTATGATCTACTTAAAGTAAGGCCAACGAGACGAGATAAAGAATGTAAACAAATCGTGTCACGTCGATCGCAATCCAAACAGGAATGAACTTCACAAAATGGCGGCCCTAATGTTGACAACTTCTGTACTGACAGCTTTCCTGTACCATGAATCACGCAACGACAGCCGTCATCGACCAACTGAAGATATTAATGCGTAGGAGAAATAAGGACAGATATAATTATGGCTCGCTATCGCAATATAACTCAGTAACGGTCAGATTTGTTTACATTCTTAATCTCGTCTCATTGGCCGTATTTTAGTAAGTAGATCTTATATTTTTATTTTGGTATTCAAATTTCGTAAACTTACTTTATCAGAAATAACAGTTTTCGCTGAAATCACGTGCAACTGCACTTTTCGAGCACTAGGTCGTTGAAGTAAATGGAGTATAGTGTGGCGACCTAGCGACATCTAGCGACAACTTGTATCAAGCCACTCGCCAGCGCCACCAGCGTCAGACAGCGGAACTAAAGTGTTCTACATCGCGCTAACGAAGTTTCTACAGTCGATTGACATATATAGCACTTCCAACTTCATCCCAATGGAGTTCGATCCTTAGGCATAACACCCGACTAGAGAGAGATCTCTATTGTCCTCTCGCTAAAGTATGTATATCAAATGGTACTCACCTCCGCCTGTCGTTAGCACCACGATGGTGACCAACGCCACCACTCCCAGTACCAGAGCACTGCGCTTGCGCGACAGGGACCACACGCCGCAACGCGCCGATGCGGCACCGTGCTTCATTCTGCGCCTGCAACGGAAAATAATCATAAGTTTCTAGGAAATAAATATGGATTGTAGCATTCGTAGATTCAGTTAAAAAAAACCGGTCCGACCAGCGAGTGGCGAAACAACTTAAAAAAAAAAACCGCCTTCAGTTTGGCTGACTTTTCAAGGCGGTTTTTTTAAACATTTATTTTATTTTCTACTTTTTAGTGATCATAATTATGCTGTTATTCTCCCTATTCTCATTTAATAAGAAACAATTGAACATTTCAATCTCACTGCAAGCAACGCCGTGGGAAAGTCACAGTCATATATTTAAACCTAAATGTGCTTTATCATAGTCGCTCAGTTATCTTAATCAAAATATCTTGTCGCCACCCTTGAAATATATACCGTTTAGGAGTTCCGGTGGCCATCTGTGGTCTTCATCATCAGTTCCACTTCACCAAATAGTGCTTTCCAAGAGCAAATACACGAGTTACAATGAAAAATACAAAAATCGTTTTTGGTGTGCCTATAAATTTTGAAGAAAATCAAAATCGGTTCACCCAGTCGAAAGTTCTGAGGTAACAAACATTAAAAAAACTACAGACGAATTGAGAACCTCGTCCTTTTTTTGCAGTCGGTTAAAAATAGTATTTTTCACGATTGTGTTATAATAGAGAGCTTTTTAGTCGAGTACCTGAGCGGCCTAAGTAAGGTACGAGATTAAAAAGCTTGATTATGACACTATTGTGAACAATACTTTTTGTACGAGTTCATTAAAATTAATAAATTTAAGTCATTGATACGAGTATATAAGAAAACTAAATATCGTAAGTACAGTCAACATCATTTATGTAACTTGTCACTTTAACGTCGTATTTGAAATGTCAAACAAAATTGTGAAACGATTGAAAGCGACAAGGTACATAAACGATCACTTATTTATGCTGTTGACTGTACTATTGTCTAGTTCTACTATCCGACTTCGCGTCCGTAATGTTGCAGTACTGTGCTGATTGGCTAAATACTTACTAGCCAATCACGAAGCGTAGTTTTTTTTTATGGCCTGGATACAACAGCAAGTTTAAGTAGATTTTTGACAGATGTCGCGACGCTGCTACGTTCCGAAACGCTATAGATTGGCAATTTTGTATCGGATCGAGTCTCCTTAAACAAGGACGCATATTATTGAAATACGAAGTACTATTTTCAATTTGTTTTCTGTTGTCTCGAGCGTATCGAAACAGTTATTTCGGTTGTTCCGGAAGTAACATAGACTATTCAACGATGAAAAGAGTGACGTTTCAGTATTCTCTATGAAATCTTAATACACAGATTTTAATCGACGAACGTACAAAAAAAACAATTTCAAAGATTCTTTCACCATTAGAATGATTCATTATCCCTGAGTAACATAGCGTCGGTTAAACTGCAAAACCGCGTAACCAACAAATTTATTATAGAGCAAAATAAACCTTAACATCTTAGAAAAAAGGTGCAGTTTGCTTCTCATTAAAAATGTTACTTACGCGGTTTTGCAGTTTCAACGACGATAGGCTATGTTTTACTTTTCTGCGCGGACGGAGTCGCGGGCAACAGCTAGTGTTTTCATACAAATCGCACTGTTAGATCAAAACAGTAGTAACTCAAAAAACTGTAAGTATTTAAAAATCATCTTTAATACAACTTCTATGAACTTCAAACAAAACTAGCAAGAATTTTGAGTTGATACTTTTTTGATTTAGCAGTGGGATTGACAATCGATTAGAGAATAAAAATAACCGGTTATAACCGGTTAAAACCGGTTATAACCGGTTATTTTCATACAAAAACTGTTAATAACCGGTTAAATTGCTTTACCTACAATCGATGTAATTTAATTAGAGAGCGCCTGGGTTTAACAAATAGCAGCATCGTACTGATGGTTTTGTCGCAGGTGAAAATTTTCACAACGTTAAAATTGCCATAGCATAAGTACTAGGCGCTAAAAAACATGAATTAATTAGAGACTGAGGATTTTGCCGACTGGGCAGTCGGCCGACTAATCGGTTTTCAATTTGCCGATTAATCGCCCGACTAGTCGGCAATGCCGATCGTAGGATTTTGCTAATTTTTGAACTCCGAAACGTTCGTTTCGCTTCGCCGTCGCGCTATATTATAATAATATAAACATAAACCAATTTTCTAGTACTACCTAGGTAGGTAGAACTAGAAAATTGGTTTAACGTTACTGATTTTTTATTTGAGTTTCTATATGTTAATTGTTTCATAAGAATATAAAATTTCATATATTAAAAAATGGTTTAATTTATATTTCCTATAGGCAATAAAGTGCCGAACATTCGGCATTTTTTGCCGACTAGTCGCCGACTAATCACCGACTAGAAATGATGCCGAATAGTCGGCTTTCCCGACTAATCGTCGACTAGTCGGCCCATCTCTAGAATTAATAATAATTTCAAAAGGCTATACAGGAAAAAAACGACAAACATGTTGTTGTTCATTGTTTTTCGAATATTTAAATTGGAAAGATGACAATCAGCTGTAAGAATACTTAACTATTATGTATTCGAAAATGGTTACTCACGTAACTAATAACTATGCTAAAGCGGAGGTTTTAAAATTTAGAAGAATGTAAAAATGAATCATTTGAGGTGCATACCATCGATTTTTTTTAACCAAAGAGCCAACAAAGAGAGATTTTCACTTAGTTGACAAAAAATGACTACAATAGTTAAGATATTAGTTATATCAACGAAAGCTGATAGTAACAACAGCAATTTTTTTTAGTGATTCAGCTAACGTCTTAGTTGATGTATCTAACGTCTTAGTTGATGTATCTATCGTCTTGTCAGGCTCGTATGGGATCAAGACGCTTATGCACAACAATCACAATCTTGTTACAAGCGACCAATTATTTTTTTCA
Source organism: Acleris literana (assembly GCA_946894065.1). Taxonomy (NCBI): domain Eukaryota; kingdom Metazoa; phylum Arthropoda; class Insecta; order Lepidoptera; family Tortricidae; genus Acleris; species Acleris literana. The sequence continues at coordinate 99,691,930 of OX335668.1, read as the reverse complement.
GTGTACGCGTAAAGAGTAGGTACCTTCTGTGGCATCGTAGCTCCTAAATGGATAGACCGATTTTGATGCGGTTTATTTTATTTGAAAGCAGGTTATCTAGCGGTGGATCTTAACTAGATTTCATTAAAATCGGTTGATCCGTTTATAGTAGGGGATCCGAATAGGAGACAACCTTCACCGGGGTGTTTGTTCGATAAAAAGTATTACATATCAAATTTAATATGCTAAGTAACGTAAGGCGAATAGGTTGACTGAAAATTTTCAGTCCAGTCCTTATATGATTAAAAAAAAATGAAAACGAACTTTTTTATAATTGCTATTGCTTGTTAAATAGACCAATTACATACCAATCGAAAGCAGCCTATAGAATATGCAAACGTTAAGTTGACTATTTCCTGTCATTACTATTGGGTAGGTAGGTAAGTTGGTACTAAGTAATATTTAAAAAAATTGTACATTATTGCCTAGGCATGGAAGTAGGCAATTGCGGGCCGAGTATTGGATTAAACGGACGAGCTTGCGAGTCCGTTTAAAAATACGAAGCCCGCAATTGCTGTTCCTGCCGAGGCAAATATAGTGCTTTTCTCAAAAATCGCAAGAAAAAATTTGTGTTGGAGTCAAATCTTCATCGCTTGAACTCATTTTTTGAATTGCATACAAACAGAAACTTCATGTGAAAAAACCATCACTCCTTACCGCCTTTTTGTTTATGACAAGGAGGAACGCACTTTTTGTTTTTAAAAAAACATAAGCTATTCCTGGCACAAATAAAAAAGTTATGTTTCGAGTAAAATTTGGATGTATAAGACTTGTGCGCTCATTTTATTATGGCCCTTTTCACTTTTTAAAAAGTTACAAGCTAGATAGTAATGGAATTTGTATGCAACATTGCGGTCTTGTAAAGCGAGCACGCAATGTTTTTTTTTTTTAAATTTGAGAACTGTCAGTCAACTATGTACGTCGCGTCTCAATATGTAGATAGGAATGTCAACATTTCCGGACATTTTTGAGAAAAATCCTTTTTTTTTTTAGTGACGGATTCTTTATCCTCATTTGACACGCGATATACGCAGCCGTACTAGGCCCGCTGGTAGATACACAGATATACAGTAAAAGAAATCTTTGACAAGCCGTGTTTACCATCAAGAAAACCTTGATGATATTGATTATATTATCAGTGATTAAACAATTTAAAAAGAAAATCTCATTATACCTACTTTATGACCCTTATCAATATCTCAATAAAAATTTTACTAGGTACCTAATCAGTATTTTATGGTTTTTAAATTTTAAGTATCGCTTAGTGTACTTTTTTAACACAGCTATAAGAGTTTTATCATTACCGCTCAGATTCACTTTGTCGATATTCCCATTTCGTCCACATTCTCATCTCGGCCACATTCCCAACTCGTCCACATACCAATTCCAATTTGTCCACTTCCTGTCTCGTCCGTATTCTCAACTCGTAGATTCCCAACTCATCCGCATTCCCAATTAGTCCACATTCTCAACTCTTCCTCATTCCTAACCTAACCTAACTTAACTGTCCGATATCAATAGGCTATTTGACTAAGTTTACAAAACCATTTTAAATGATTCTTTATGACATAACAAGCACACTACATCGATATTTCCTTGAGATTCTACTGTATTATCAATAAAAATCTATGTTAAAGTTTAAATTCTCAAAACCGCGCTAAAAACGCAGTTTCTATCATGGCGCTGACCATATGACAAGTGTGACGTCACACGCAAGTAAACAATAAACAATCATTTGAAGAGATATGCCCTTATGATCTGTGGTTACTTGCATGTGGCGTCACCAGCAAGTAACCACAGCTGCAAACCAATTCATAGCGTTTCTGCCACAGACAAGGTTTCAAAAAATATTACAATTTCTTTCGTGTAATTTCCAAAAAAGTATACATAATTTAGTTTAAAATAAAGTGAAATATGTTGATTTACGCTATTATCTGATAGGATGACCCCAATTTGTAGTATATTTTCAATGTTGTCAAATAGCCTATTCGAACACTCGGTTGTTTACTTGTTGTTGGGAATGTGAACGAAATGGGAATGTGGACGAGATGGTAATGTAAACGAGATGGAAATGTGAAGGAAATGGGAATGTGGACAAAATGGGAATATGGACGACAGGGGAATGTGGCCGAGATGAGAATGTGCACGAGGGACGGAATGTGGTCAAAGTGAAACTGAGTGATTTTAACGGGTACGGTTCAGGAGGACTGAATTGTATTTTGCACTGGTAAGCAAAATATATGAGTTGTAAAATGACTAAGTAAGCAAAATGACTTGTTTGTAAAATGACATGCTTAGAAAATGGTCTAAGTTTTATAACTTAGCAAAACTAAGTCGTTAAATATACAAGTAAGCAGAACGATCAAATTGTATAAGGTCTTGGTTGTACAACGACTGTGTTAGCAACGACTGTGTGTGTGAGTGTGATGGGTGTATATCGGTTGGTCTAAAATTGTTTGGCCTATTTTTGTTTCGCCACAGATTTTTTTGCCTAATGATTTAAATGTCGAAAATTGATTGATCGAAATTGTTTTGCATAATATTGTTTGGTCGAAAAATTGTTTGGTATAACATTTGTTTGGTTCCGCGTAGTTGTGGCGCTTCGCGCCTTGACACAATTCTAAGCTAACCTGTAGATTAGTTGAGACCTAGGTGTTTTATACAATATTACAGATTTAGCCTTTTAGTGACTAAAATTTTAGACAAAACTATTTTAGACCAAAAGTGCTTCGGAAAAATATATATGCAAAAAAATCTTTATGATGAAAAAGAAGTATGCCATTCAATATTATAGGAAACATTTTCGACCAAAAAATTTTAGCTAATAAAATTTATATGCTACTAAGACATTCTGCCAGATTAGTTGTTATGATAATTAGGACCTTTTGCTTATTAAGTTGTAATGACATTAAGACGTATTACAACCAAGCAATTTCGCTAAAAAACGGGCACATAGGTTTAAAAACTTTGCTGACTCGTAATGATTCTAATTATGTAAGATACTACTGAAAAACTTATGAAATAAAACATGAAATTAATGATTTTTCGTGACATGGTCATAAGGGAAAATTACAAAAATTCAGATTAAAATGATCAATATCTTCGAAACTAGTAAAAATCGCTGAACTTACATAGGTTAAATCGATAGCTTTTTAGCTGCTCTATCAGCCCTAGGCGGGTTGACGTCGGTTTCTGGGACACCCTGTATAATCATCTGGTAGCCTTATAGAACTAGGTTTAGTGTCGTGCTCCCGCTCCCCTACTATAAGGCCTCAGTTGCGCCTGATTCCCCTATCGTCATTGCTTTGTAAAAACCTCGTATCTCATATTTCGTGATGTACGATTTTAAACTTAATCGTGAAGAAAATTAAGTTCAAACTCATACATCTCGAAATATCAGATACGAGTTTTTTCCATAGTAATAAACAACCCGCCCTTCTTGCTTCGTTTCTGTTTATGTGAGTAGAAAACCCATACATAATCGAGAATCTTTAAAACCTCGTTGGCCGACCGTACTACAATCAGACAGTTTTTTGTCAATGGGACTTTGAATCTACCAACAAGGCAATAAAGTTGAATTACGTTTGTTCGAAAATGGCATTTTCAATTTATGATGAAAGGAAAATAAATGTTTAAAAAAAAAAACCGCCTTCAAAAACGCGAAAATAACTTGTTTTAAAATGGTGGGTACCTACAGGTCAGTCCAACTGAAGCCGGCTTTTGGTTAAAAATATTGTGATTCGCCGACCTCAGTTTGACTTAAATGATAAGAAGTTATATTTGCGTTCCTGATGGCGGTTTTTTTGTTTTTTAAAACATTTATTTTATTTTATACTTTTTAGTGATCATAATAAGCTGTTAGAGTGTGTCCAGTGAGTGGTGACACAAAAAAATGGGGGCAAATTTAAAATATCACTAGCTGGTAACACGAAATGCATAGCGACTGGATAGGTACTCATAAAGTGACAGCTTGTTTCGTAGGTAAAATTATTGCCATGTGAAGAATTAGAAAAAAAAAGCTTGTGTCACGATTCGCTGGTCAAACTTTATGTAGTCCCACTTCTTAGTTGATATGAAACTTTAAGAGATTTCAAGTTCACCGCAAGTAACGCCGCGGGAAAGTAAAGTCATATTTAAACAATTAAATGTTCTACGTTATAGTCGCTCAACTATCTTAATCGAGATATCTTATCGCTACCCTTGAAATAGATATTTGAGGAGTTCCGTTGGCCATCTGTGGTAATCATCATGAGTTCCACTTCACCAAATGATACTTTCTGAATGCAAATGCTGGACTTTTTACTAAAATATTTAAATTGCTATATGTATGCCCTTAATATCTGAGGAGTTCCCTCAATGCCTCATGGATCTCATCAGATTACCATCTGGTGACAATGGGACCACCTCGGAAGTATACTCTATCAAACAAAAGACCACCATGAGAATTTCATTCTTTTGAAGTCGGTTAAAAATAAACTTTATTCCTAATGCAATGCAGTTCAAATTAAATTGCCTTGGTAATACATAACGTACTAGAGGACGCCGGCGACTTCGTACGCATATAATTAGTTTCCCGCTACTCCCCCTATTTTAACCCCTTAGGGGATGAATTTCCAAAAATACTTTCTTAGTGCTCACTTACATCATGAAAGGAACCCCTGTACCAAAGGGGTTTGGGTAAAAGTGTTGTCATTTGTAAAATTCATATTTATTTTCAAGGTGAGCGGCCATTCATAAAAGTGGTAAATTATGATAGAATTATTAAAAATAAACATATTTTGTTATGTAATGTAATACTCTAAAGTGCATCGGAGCCGAGATATTTAAATATTCATACTTGGGCGTACTTTTGTACTAAAAACTGAATACTTAAATCTTTAAAATCTCCGCTCCGATATTATTTACCGCCATAAATTATATATATCTATATGTATTTAGAGGTCCTCTAAATAACAATGTAAAAATCATCCGTGGCCGCTGAAAAACAAAATGACAATATTCTTCAAACAAATTTACAAAATGCCCTTTTAAGTTTCTAGGTACAGTAGTTTCGGCTTAATATATAAGTCAGTCAGGTTTGCCTTTTATATATATACATAGATTGCACACCGAGCCTTAAGAATTACGAGGTTAATACATAAAACCTTTCTCTTACACTCTATTTATTGATGAAAACTTTTTGAAAGATAGTTTGAAAGATAAGGAAGCGACATTGTTTTATACTATATAAAGACCACAGAACAGAAAAACAGTAGAAGTGTGATGTGGGCGTGTCACGTGTGGCAGGATTATGCGGAGTTCCGCGCAACCTTAGTTTGCCGCGATCGCTTGTGCGTGAAAGTTGTGCGAATAATATTTCTAAAATAGGAAATAAATCCAGAAGCATGCCGTATTGTGCTATTTTGGAATGTAAAACCGATAGCCGCACCAAAAACATTTTCCGGTGGCGTGTCGTTTTTATGATAGTGTGTGTGCGACAACAGATCTGATACTAAGCGAAGCTCATGCCACTTCCACTGTTTTTTCTATTCCGTTGTAAAGACGGTCCCAATACCTTACACGGTTAATAGAGTTTAATGTGTTATTTGGCCTAATAATTATGTTATAAGAAGTATTATAATGATGGGAAATTTTCCCACAGCGCTGTGGCGATAGAATTCTCAACATAGTGTTGAAAATTCAAGAAAGAATGCAGTCTCTTTGAGGCCCGTTGTACTAAAAATAGTATGTAATACGGCCATTGTAATAAATATCGACTACAAACGAAGTAAAGTGGAATTTTCTTTTGTTTTTATGAGTTTTATGACTAATTGAGCATTCCTCAAAAAAATTGCCACTTTGAGTGACATCTCCTAAAAAAAAAAATGGTAGGTAGGTAGAGAACATCAAACTATGCAATAATTAAATAATATTCTAATGTGTCCCAAAATATTTGTATGGAAAGTTCCTTTTGTGTTACCGATCTTCATAGGTTTTTGGTAACACAAAAGGAACTTTCCATACAAATATTTTGGTACATATTAGAATATTATTTAATTATTGCATAGTTTTATGTTCTCTACTTTCCTACCATTTATTTTTAAAATTTGGAGATCTCACACAAAGTGTCAAAATTTTTGAGAAATGCTCAATTATCAAATTAGAAAATTGACTTTATCTCATTCACAGTAGATTCTTATTCCAATGACAAATTTCGTTGTATAGTGGGTCTTAAGAGGCTAGAGGTAATTTTAAGGGTTTCGTAGAAAAAGAGAGCGCAACTGTCCCTATCACAAGCCTGCGCTGACATCCGTCCGTTCGTCTGTCTCTCTGTCCTAACACTAGAGAACTTATTTTGAACTGTTATAAATAGCGGGCTGATAATGTTTTTCGCAATTATGTTTTATTATGGCGGATATACTAACAAATAAAAAAAGATTACATAGTGAAATAATAAAAGGGTCATACAAGAAACGTTTTTTACATATTTTTATTTTTGTTGTATTGCAAAAACGGTAAGACATAAAATGGTCATATTTGGCACGATTATAGAAGGAACCGTAAAAAAAAACAAAATACACTAAAAATGGTCAAGTGTGAGTTGGGCTCGCGCTGATTCGTTTCGGAATCGAATTCAAATCGGATAATAATAATGCCTACTGTGCGGCGGTACGGAACTCTCAGTGCGCGAGTCCGTTCCGATTTCAGAGCCTATGTGGCTAATTGATCAACTCGTGATCATAAGGTACAGATCAAGTGAATAATCCTTTCACATCGTGAAAACTCGGAACTCACGTCTACTTCCGAATGATGCCGACGTGTCTATGAATTATTGAATTATTAAGTGACATGTTTGTATTAAATAAATAGAGTACTTTAGTTATCAGTTTCAAATGTCAAACCACGAGTCTGAAGTGTATCACACCGAGATGTTAAAACCACCACGATCAAATATATAGAAATTAGGTGAAGGTAAACAAGAGGAAATATAAATAAATGTTGAAAATAATTTCACAGGCTTGTCGATCTAAACGTTTCCCAGGTCTTAATGCTTTCGGCATGACTATTAAAAATAACTGATAACAAACTTAATCTAATTAGCAAAAAAATACTCTGGTATTAACCACTCTATATCGATTATTACTCTCGCGATGCGACGTTCCCCCACGTTTGTCTTGATGGGTACTGAGTCAGACTGAAGTAGTATGACAAATACGCACAATTCCGAGAAAATACGATGTGAAAGAATATTTCACTACAACTGTACCGAGTTTGAACCCCCGCGGCCAATTTTCCACTTTTTTTTACAGTAGAAAGAGTTAGGGCGTAAGCGAAGTCTACAAAAAATTAATTAACGATTTATTTACATTTCCGATATAGACATTTATTTCATACAAATTTAACGTGAAACACCCTAATTTAATATCTTTTTTAATATCTCGGCTCCGGTGCACTTGGAGTGTTATTATTAGAGTTAGGATTTTGGTGACATATCGTGGTTCTAGAATCCATGGAGTCCTTATTTCCTAATTATTATAACACATGACACTTTGATTTTGACCTTCAGTATGGTCATATTTCAAAATGAACTAAGTAAATACATTTTTAGTTCGGTTACAGAATTATCAACAAGTTTATTAGAGTTGTTGGTAATTCTGTAGCTCTGCCTATCCCACTCTGGGAATGAGGGCGTGAGTTAATGTATGTATGTATTTTTAGTGCGGTTATTCCATACCTGTAATGAAGCTAGGAGATGTCTAGGATTTGTCATTCGCCAGGCCAAATTGTTTACTCGCCGGCACGCAATTAGTGTCATGTACAATGCATATGTCCGTAGCAGGCTTGAGACTAATGCCGCCATATGGAATCCCCATGAGCAGCGGTACACGCTACTCTTGGAGAGGGTCCAAAAATCGTTTTTCCGATTCTTATTCAGAATAATCTACGCTTTCTACCCTTTCATGTACCCGTCTCTCTTCTTGCTAGGTATGGTGGAGTACACGTCCTTGGAGGCTCGGAGGAATATTTATTTAATTAAATATTTCTTGCAACTTATACGAGGTCTTATACCCAATCCACAGCTTCCGGCACAAATACGTATGCGGGTTCCTCGTGTTTCCACCCTGCGTGACCGCCGCCGCAGCTTTTTCGCCATCACCCTGGCCAGGACGCGTGCTCTCGCCTCGTCCCCCTTACACCAAGCCCTATCACTTCTCAATGCTATCCTGGGTAGTGATCGCCAGCTCGACATTTTCTTCACCCCAGAGTCTAGATTTTTAACCGCATCATGTCGTTTTCTAGAGGCAAGAGTAACTCCGAGCTCTATTTAGGTAGTCAGCATAGCATAGTATTTAAGTACCTAGTTGTTTTTATTTGTAGTATAGTATTGTATAGCTTAAGTGGACATGTTCTTAATTATAGTATATTTTCTTGTTTATTTTGCCATCGGGGCATGTTAAATTGAATGATAGTATGTAAGTTGACGTAAATAATATTGTATTAATAATTAATCTGATACCGTCTTGACATAATAGTTAGACACGTAAGGTTTAACTGTTAGTGCTAATTGGTAATAAATAAATAAATAAATAAACTGTAATTTACATTATGTGAGAGGTGAATACCTACTAATAATTAGCTTGTTTGTAACGCTTTCACAGCAGAGTTATCCTCCATACTAAAATTCAATTAAATTGGTTTAGCGGTTTATTGATTAAATGCATTTTGAAATATTAAAATACTGAAGGTCAAGTTCAAAGTGGTATGAATTATAATAAATAGGTAATAGTGACTCCATGGATTTAGAATCACGATTTGCCAACAAAAGTCCTCTAGTTATTATACAGCAAAACAATTGTTTTTATTAAATACATATTTTTAACATTGCATCGAGAAGGCACGCGCGCACTCAGGCCATCTGATGGTAAGTGGGATCTGAGACCCATACATTTGCAGTCTCAAGACTGCAATCCTAAGACCGCAAATGCGTTGTCATCCCTGAGGACTAAGATGGAATGCCTAGCTAATATTTTCACCGGTTGTCTTATCTCCACACCGGAACACAACAATGCGAACAATGTTATTTGTTTACACAACAATAGCCAGTCACCAAAAAAATTACATCACTTTGATTACACATTTATGTAAGTAAATATTTTTGAAACGTTTTTAAATAGGATCGCATTTTTTTTTTACGCATGATGTATCTTTACGCATAAAATCATTTGACCTAAAACGGTTTCGACAATAGAAACGATTTTATTTATATTATTATTAAAAACTAACCTAACCTAAACTACGAGGGGTGATGCATAAGTTTTGAGAATTAGTAAGAACCATCTACATAATGATATTCCTTTAATGTGAATTATACCATGGCACTAATGAAACTTAAATTAGAGAAAAAAAATGTAAACATTATTCATTTGTTTCCCTGTGATAGCTAAACAAAAATCATCTGTATTAACAATTTTACAAGACGGCAAAATAAGAGTTAGTTTTGTAATGATTTGGAGCTGTGTGGAAAAAGTTTTGGTACACTAATAAAAAATATTGTTAATGAAAATGAAACCTAGATTTATCATTATAATGTAAAGGATAAATAAGTTATCATTGCAGTGGATTTTTTATCTCCAGCTCTGTCACCAAAATTTAGGGTGGTTTTTTCGGGGTTTTCCAGGATTATTGAGGCCAAATAAAACAATTCAATGACGTTAACAAGATAAAGATAAAGATAAAAGAAATTTATTCAGTAAGTAGGCCGCACGGGCACTTTTACACGTCAAGAATCTACCAGCGCTTCCCAAGAGAAGACCACTGCCGAGAAGAAACCCCGCAAGAAACTCAGCAGTCAAAGTGTTCGGAAATATAGGAAGTGTGCTCATTCCAATTAAAATATAACGATTTACATATCTCCCATTTTTAATACCGATTATCAAAACTAAACACCCCTAGTAATCTACAAAACGTTTATTAAATTCGTCAATGTCAGCCTAAAAAGGGTGTTATGCGAAAAAAAAATATGCGAAAAGATAAATATGCGTAAAAAAATTATGCGTTCCAAAAGGAACTTATAATAAGTGTACTCACGGTTAGACATGCACCGCTTGCACGTCATTCTTGCAATAGATAACGCACCTGAATGCATCTTAACAGAGCCGTTAACAAATAGTATACCTACCTTTTGAACGAGTTAAGGATGTCACTAAAAATAAGTCAGTATCATTAAATTATTATTGTTTGATAAAACTAAAAATATGTATGAATATTAACTATGTAACTATTAGATACTAGCTGCTGCCCGCGACTTCGTCCCCGTAGAATAATTTGGGCTAACGCTAACTTTAACCCGCGACTTTGTTTACGTAGAGGGTTGAAAAATTCTTCATTAGTCCGCTCCTATTGGTCTTAGCGTGATGACATATAGCCTATAGCCTTCCTCGATAAATGCGCTATCTAACACTGAAAGAATTTTTCAAATCGGAGCAGTAGTTCCTGAGATTAGCGCGTTCAAGCAAACAAACTCTTCAGCTTTATAATATTAATATAGAAAGTATAGATTTATGCAAAATCGTTAATAAATTTAACTGCGTGAGTTCATATTCTCTCAAGTGGTTTTTATCCGTTTCCACAATTTACTTGTTATTGCCATGTCTAACAAAAAAAGTAGAGAATATATAAATATGTCATTATTAACTTCTGAAGAAACAGGTTTACGACACCTGCTTCTTTGTTTCGACTGCTCCTCTCTTTTCTACTTCGACTCTCCATCGGCTGTTAGAGTGTTAGACACGAAGTCGTTTTTAACCCTAAACAACTCTGTTTCAAAACGCGAGTAGATTCAGAGACGTCTAAGGGTCATGACTTGCCCAACTCGCTAAATGTGGCATTATCTATGTAAAGGGACCTTATTGTCGATGGCGCTTACGCCGCACTGCGTCACGCGACGTTGTACTTATATCGGAGCATCTTTAATAGTGGCGTAAGCGCCATCGACAATAAGGTCTCTTTTCATTGATAACGTCACAAATATTTGTTTACATTTTAATCAGGTGTGTTATTCTCACAAAAAACGGCCGAGCGAATAAAAGCGGCGAGTTTAAGTAATCCCGTCCGACCGAACAAAACACATTTTAGCGCGTGCATTGTCAATTAGGGAGCCTTATACGTTCGAGAAGTCATGCTGCCAAATTGAATAGACGCGCTAAAATGTGTTTTGTTCGCTCTGTCGGGACTACTTAAACTCGCCGCTTGGACCTTCACTCGAGCGAACGATCACCTTTGCTTGTTGAGAGAATCACAACCCAGGCTAGATTTTCGGCTATCCGACCGTTGGCCACGCCGGACATCGTATCCGGTATCTGGTATTCGGCCAAACAACTTCGTTACATCTCTATTCATCACTTAAATACTGTGCGAGTAGTGTAAACCCAACGAAATAGATCATAACAGAAAAGGATAAGAAAAAAATATAACCTCGTAAAGCCCACCATACTAAAAACAGGAAGTTTTTTGTGAGTCGGACTTTGAATCTACCGTCAAGGCCATAAAGTTCAATTACGTTTGTTCGATAATTCCATTTTCAGTTTATGAAGATAGTAAAATACACCTTATTCTCATTGCAACACAGTTCAAATTAAATTGCCCTGATTATGTAAATCCTATTGCACACTGGGCCTTACGAGAATAATTGTGATTTGTAAAGTCTAAAATGTTTTATCCCTACAGAAGAATTTTTAAATAAATTTTCAAGAAATATTAAAGCAATAGATAATGATCGACTTATCTATAATTACGAATATAGATCTAAATAAATAAATAACATGAATTACTGATGACATAATAATACTAAGCAGCAATGAGTTATCTGCCGTCCTTAGAAAAAAGGGCGTATGTCTCATAGAACCGCGTATGTATAAGTGACCTTATTTCTTAAGATGGAGGGTTTAATTTACTTTGACGATCAAATTGCGCATGCGTCCTTTTTATTTAGGAGGGCAGTTTTGTAAAAATCATATTTGACACACGACATTTGTTTTTGCGACAAACTGTTTAGTAATTAATACCAATAAAAAAAAATGTCGTTATTGATTGTACTACATATTTCTTTGAGAGTTCTTCCTAAAGGCTCCTGCGAATTTTTTGGCGTTAAAAAAAAAGTTGTTTGCAAAGTTATTTCTGTCATACCGAAACGAATGTCGCTAGTGTTACGAGTGTAAGTTATGTACAAGTTTAAATCAAAATATATTCACATTATGTAAAACAAATTAAAGTATCGGTTATCGGTGTGATGGCCAGGGACCGATCCGGTAACCCCTTCAAGGGGTTTTTGAAAGGGTTTAACCCTTTCTAACCCTTTCAAAACCCTTTCAAAACCCCTTGAAGGGGTTACCGGACCGGACCATTGGTGATGGCATCTTAATACACACAGATACAGGGCTACTACAGATACAGGTTTCTCACATAATGATAACTTATGATATGCATGTAGATAAAGTTATGTATGCGACTGTACACATAATTAGGCATTAAAACACTCGTGTGATCTTATTATGAAACTCGCCTTTCGGCTCGTTTCATAAAACCACACTCATTATGCACCAGTCACATAAATTACTATTTTAAGTCAGTGTAGCCCCTTCAAATATTATTGTGATATTGCAATACGTGCTATGAGTACATACCAGTGTATACGCCGTGACATTAACAATATTAAAATCATGAAATATCCGTACATTACAGTAAATTAACTTAGCTTACTGCGCAGTGGTCCCAAACGAACTAACCGCTACGCCTGCTATTCAATACATGTCTAAACAAGTCAACAACAATTTAGCATTATTACCCCGTAATCACGTGCCTTCGAAGGCTCAGAGTCAAATCCACTTAAGTCACAAATAAATAAACATACGAGATACACTAATTGGCCTAGAACATAGTTTCCTAATGTGGCTAGAGACGGAGTGGGCGGTAAAGCCAACGGAAAAAATCAAAGGAGCGTTGGAAATTTAGGAAGCGCTTCCCTCATTGATAAAGTGTAATAAAATTTATAATAAAGTGTAATAAAATGTATGAAAATATTAATAAAAGTACCGAGGGTCTGGACAGGTAACCTATTGTCCGCTGTTTCGTTAAACGAATTTTCATTAGTCCGAAAATATTTTTTCGCGAGCCCATACATAATTTCACGCCTTCGTTCCCAGAGTGGGGTAGGCAGAGCTACAGAATTACAAACATCTCTAAAAACTTGTTGATAATTCTATAACCACAATTTGCACAATTAGGCTAAGATGTTTACCAGCGTTTTAGTGACAGGTTGCAAGCCCATCGCCTAACAGTACTACAAGCCTTTATTCCCTTAGTCGTCTCTTACGACATTCACGGGAAGACATGGAGTGGCACTATTCTAACTCGGCAACCACACGAGGCTCAAGGGTTTTCGCGAGCCCATACTTTTCAAAATGTTTTATGTGTTGAATAGAGGCCCTGTACTTCTATGCGCTCGTCATATCAAGTATCAGTCATAAGGAGTTACATTTGTATTTCACATGGAGTAAAATCGTAACTACCAAACCGAGGGTTTCAGGAGAGCGAAAAAACGTATTCTGCAACTTCAAACCAAGTTTATGTTGTGGCACAAATGTTATATCATGTTTCTCAGAATTTGATGGTCTTTAATACTTTTTTCTACATTATTTATTTTAAATTTTATAAATTAGATTATTTAGCATATTTTTCGTTATCTACTATCAAGTATGCCCGTGTGGTTGCCGGATTAGAATAGTGCCACTCCATGTCTTCCCGTGGATGTCGTAAGGGACGACTAAGGGAATAAAGGCTTGTAGTACTGTTAGGCGATGGGCTTGCAACCTGTCACTAATACGCTGGTAAACATCTTAGCCTAATTGTGCAAAATGTGGTTACAGAATTATCAACAAGTTTTTAGAGTTGTTGGTAATTCTGTAGCTCTGCCTACCCCACTCTGGGAACAAAGGCGTGAGTTTATGTATGTATGTACTATTAAGTATTATCGTATAATATATAATATATATTCCATTTTACAACTCTAAGCATTGCCATTATTTTGTTAGGCCAATATCATCATATCTTACTAAAACAGATTCGCGGCTATTTTCTCTCTATTCAGGTAGGAAAATGTTATTGAATTTTAAAATAATTATTGTTCCAAAATCTAAAAAATATTACCTGAATATAGAAGGTTTTTTTTTACAAAATGATTGTTTTTTTTTTAGAAACTGTAAAATTATTTCTACACCATAATTTTTTAATCACCACCCTCAATAAGTAGGTAAGTCTTTAAATATTTCAGGAGTAATCTCGTTGGCAAGCCAACTAAACAGTAAAAATAAACATTAATAGGTACTTTCTTTGGCTTAGTACCAATTTCACCAAACGATGTTAACAACTTAACAGACGATTAGGGCGTTAACAGCTGCCAAAATGTACTAACTAACAGTCGATTAACATTGATTAAATTTAACATCGTATTGTGAAATTTGTACTTACCGCCTGTTTCACAATCGACAAGTAAAGCATAGCTGAGTTCTGCACCTTTTCACCGTAAATTTTGTAATTTTTGTTTAGATTTTATTTGTTAATGTTGTTTACTTGGTGTTGGTGAATAAAGATTTTTTATTTTTTTATTTGTCAGATAAATTTAGCCCTTTGTCTTTCTTACACTTGAAAATAGACAAAGAGGGAGCCAACTTTAAATGGCAGATAAATTTTGTCGTCGGTTGTGTTAAAAATCAAGTTATTAAGTAACAAATGGGTAAGCGAAACATCTTTAAAAGTATTTCGTTCTACTACAGTCAAGTCTCTGTTCCAAAAAGATAAAAAAAAAGTCTCTGTACTTTTCAGGTATCGCTCCAACGACACAGAGAGATCAAGTCATTATATTTCATTTTATAAAAAAAAACGATAATAAACAATGAACCGACTCCAACAGGTGAGGGTCTGTTCCTCGTCATCGTACATTCCAACCGGTGAAGGCAAGCGTGAGGTGAGGAACAGGACCTTCCCTCTTGAGCACTCAGGTTCGTGGTATCACTACTCACCAACAGCTCACCACTAGCCTGCACTGCGGCCACATACGTCTTACATACATACATTACATACATTAAATCACGCCTGTTTCCCAGAGGGGTAGGCAGAGACCACTTCTTTCCGCCTGCTACGATCCTGACAAATCTCTTTCGCTTCTTCCACATTCATACATCGAGTCATGCATGCACGTCGGTTTCGGGTACTTAAGATCCGGCCCTTTTCCAGTATTTCTCCGATTTGATTCGAAAAAGTACGCCTAGGGCGGCCCCTTCCGACCCTCCCACTCACTTTTGCTCTGTATATCTCTTTCGTCAATCTTCTTACATACGTCTTATTAATTATTATAACACAAGATTCTTGAAATCGCAAAGTTCACATGATTTACACGCACTTATAAATTATCCATCACTGTCGCGCTCGGCGCCACGGACCCGACTGTCACAATTGAAAAGGTTTTAAGCGACAAACGAGAGCTTACACTAGAACGAAGTTTTTGAATGACTGCGTATTTATTGTATTTCCCTATATTTTTTCGAGTTTTTTCTTACTAATAATGAAAACGCATATTTTTACATGAAACTGAACCCGAAATTACCAGTCTAAAATGAAACCGGATTTGATATTTTACTAACATTCTAATTCTAGGTACACATTGAAATGACGTGGATTGTGCTTAGAGATATTTTTCTTTAAAAATTGTAGCTTAGTTGAAATTTAAATTAAATACGTTTAGTTTTAATTTTTAATTGTATTAATGTCGGATTCTGTACTTAGTTGGATGTAAATAAAATTGCTATTGTTTGTTTAAAAATTTGAAATAGCATTTTTGTTTAAGCGCCAAATCGTAAATTATTGCATGGAGTTAAAAATCCAATCCAATCAATGTCATTAGAGATGCCAAATCATTTGTAACTTATAGGAGACTCAACCTTATTGTTGTAGAATGTCAGAATGACTTTGGACCTAAGGTGGGTCCCAAATTTAAGTTCGTGACTGTACACTTTAGTACCTTGTGTATATAATGCCATGTTTAAACTGCCATATATGAATAGTCACAGCGATTAAAGTGAGAAGGTACTAAAGTGTACACACATTTATGAACTTGACTGGACAAAGTATCCTGAGGCCCGTATTATGAGGTGTGAAATCTTGTCACGTTTTAGGCAGTGAAAGGAACATAATAGCTCTGTCTCTTTTGCTTGGAACTAGGTAGTAGAGGAACAGGACCTTCCCTCTTGAGCATATAACGAGGTAAAAATATCAGAAAGCACAGAACGTCAAAGGTATTATCGGTCATAATTAATAATCGGCGACCGGTAGCAATTTTTCGACGAAAGTAAACATGGATATGATTCTATTTAAATTTCGCGCACAATTTATTTATCAAAAATTTATGCAGTTTTATTATTAGGTTTTAACATGTCTTAAACGATGAAATATAGGTTTACAATTACGCACCTCTTATATTTTTTGACGTAGAAAGGTGTATAAAAGGGTCCTCAATGTTAAAAGGAATCGATTGACAATTAGGTTTTATTTTTAACAACACAGACTTATCCATATTCGTCATTACGTTTGACGTTAAAGTGACATAAAATGCTACCGGTCGCCTATCATTAGTCATAATACGACCTAGTAACTTATAAAGGCTGGATTTTTATTTTGTCACACAAAGAGAAAAAGTGATGGCGAAGTAGACTCAGGCACTGGTCCCACCGCCGACGATGAGCTGGAAGCCAGTACAGCCAGATTAATATTTGTCTCTTTTCTTGAAACTGGATCTATATTTTTTATTTCGATAAACTAGTGGAAAGAGTTCTCGCCGTCAGTGTGAACAGCCAGCGATTAACTATTAATATACGTGTCTCTTTTACTGACAAAAATCTCTATCTTTTGTTCGTTTCTTGGGCGAGAAAATCGCCGATAGCTAATCGCTTCCTCGCCCTCGGTGGGACCAGGGGCCCGTTCCAGAAAGCCACTCTGCAACTCTGCACTCCACAAATCCCACTCCTCAAACGTATTTCTGTTCCACAAAGCTAATGCAGAGTTGAAGAGGCGGAGTCAAATGCAGAGTGTGGATTTGTGGATTTGCAAAGTATTTCTGTTCCACAAGACAATTGCATAGTTGAAGAGGCAGAGTCAAATGCAGAGTGTGGATTTGTGATTTTGCAAAGTAGCTTTTAGGAACAGAATCTTAAAAATTCATTCATTCATTTTTTTTTCTCAGAAATTACGCAGAGTGTTTTGTGGAACACGTTTACTCTGCACTTTGCATTATCGAGGATTTGCAGAGTGCAGAGTTGCAGAGTCGCTTTCTGGAACGCGCCCCAGTGCCTCAGGTCGTTAAGCACAGCATTAACACTGCATGGATGAAACGGCGGTAGGTCACGGGAACAATATGCGACTCGCGCAAACCCCTTAAACTGAAGGGGAAGATTTATAAAATAATGGTTAGACCTGCTGTCTTGTACAGTCACCATCGGATATATTGTAGCGGGCGAGGTACTCAAATATTTCGGAGCAGCATTACTTTTGAATAAATTCGTAACACTAGTTATGGTCAATAACACCAGAACATGCAATTTGTCATAAATATAAGAGCAGCGACATTTCAATAAATTCGGAACATATAACGAGGTAAAAATATCAGAAAGCACAGAACGTCAAAGGTATCTACACACTCAGGGTGATTATAAAGATCGGAAAATTTATGGAAAATATACCTTAAGTCTGTATCACACAGTTTAAATTCGTTACTATAATTACTATGCTTGTCGATCTTTGGCATAACGTATTTATGTTTTGTTTGGAATTCGAATCTACTCGTGATGTGTACACGTCACGAGTAGATTCGACCTGCATAATATATAGTAACGAATTTAAACTGTGTGATACAGACTTAAGGTATATTTTCCATAAATGTTCCGAAAACTTCATGCTAGATATGAAGAACATCTTAGAGGCTTATGATGTATAGGCAGAATATTCCGTTTATACTAAACAGACATTCTGTTATATTTATATCTGAATATCACACAAATTGACCTAGTTCTACTAAGTTCAAGGCTTGTACTATGGGTACCTAGACAACGATTAACTTACTTTAAACATCCAAAACTCAGCAACAAACTCGCGGTCATCACACAAATATCAGCACTTACCAGGACTCGAACCCGGGACCGCTAGCTTCGTAGGGTACACTACCGACTAGGCTAACGTGTAGTCAAATAATGTATTTTTCCTACTCCTGTACTTTTATCTGTCATTTATATAGTCACGAACACTAATATAAGAATATAGATAATATGTCCGCAGAACATTCCGTAGAAAAGTCTATCTAGTCTATTCCCCTTAACAGCACTTGTGCTTTTTTGAGCCAAAACGATATGCCTAGCTGCCAAAGCTTACACCTAGGTTAATTTGACCAATCAAAATACTTCACCAAATTAAACCACCAATCACAATACACATTGACTGTCAATCGGAACGTTAGGTTCTTTTTGGTATGTAAACTCTTTTACTAATTTAACTCTTTAAAAAAAACATTTTATTTGGTATCAACCAACCAGAACGCAGCTATATTAAAATCGACCAATCAGGTAAAAGAATTCATTTCTCAAATCATTAGGTGCTTTTTAGTCCCTATTTCACAAGTTAAATCGATTGTGCAACTTTTTTTAAAAATATGAAACCTGGCAAGTGCACATCAATTTAAAAACAAAGTTAACCATAGACACATATTTTATTGTTTTCGAATGTTTCTCGCTCGTTTGTTGTTCTGTGCTTCGTTCGTTCGTATTCTAACCTAGGTATATTAATAAAATTTTGGTAATTTAATTTTGCATTTTATTTGAAACCTAGTCGTAGAAAAAGTATTGTATGCAACGGTGTATAACTAAGTCAAAAAATACTCGTGGCGTCTTGCTTTACGATGTTCGCCTGCGGCTCACATCGTAACCACACCACTCGTCTTTTTTGACCTCTCTTATACAACTGTTGCATAAACTACTATTATCTACACACATATCATAAGTCCTCTATTATGCGTTCAAAACCCGTAGGCAATGACCAGCATTACCTGTGGTAGTAGGTGACAGCGATGACAGCTGTTCATTTTGGAAGATGTTCCAAAGGGCATTGGGTAAATTTGTTTGAAGAATATTGTCTTTTTTTTTTTCAACGGCCACGGATGATTTTTACATAGTTATTTAGAGGACCTCTAAATACACATAGATATATATAATTTATAGCGTTAAATAATATCGGAGCGGAGATTGTAAAGATTTAAGTATTAAGTTTTTAGTACCTACAAAAGTACGCCTAAGTATCAATATTTAAATATCTCGGCTCCGATGCACTTAAGAGTATTACATTACATAACACAATATGTTTATTTTTAATAATTCTATCATAATTTACCACTTTTACGAATTGCTGCTCACCTTGAAAATGTATGAAGTTTACAAATGACAACACTTTTACCCAAACCCCTTTGGATCTCATCACTTTACAATATTCGATGAAATTGAAATTACGTTACAGCTGTCATCGCTGTCCCTACTACCACAGGTAATGCTGGTCATTTGCCTTTCGGCTTCTGAACCCATCTTACTCGTAGAGTACTTATAATATGTGTGTAGATAAAGACTATTGTACGAGACTCTGCGTAATTAGCATTACAACACTCGTGTGATCTATTATGAAACTGGCCTTGTGGCTCGTTTCATAAACCACACTTATGTTGTAATGCCTGTAATTACGCAACCGTCACGCAAACTACTATTATCTACACACATATCATAAGTCCTCTATTATGCGTTTAAAACCCGTAGGCAATGACCAGCATTACCTGTGGTAGTAGGTGACAGCGATGACAGGTAATGCGGGTAATTTACCTTTCGGCTTCTGAACCCATCTTAGAGTACTTATAATATGTGTGTAGATAAAGTATTGTACGCGACTCTGCGTAATTGGCATTACGGAACCGTCACGTAAACTACTAATATTTTTTTATTTAAACTCTAACACATATCTTAAAATAAACTTGCACGTAGTAAACCCTAGTGACAAACTGTATCGTGTTTTGTGATGCTAAATATATTACTCAAACAAAGCAATTCTCTTAGCCTCCGTAAACATACAAGACAGTGTATAAGTGTACATTATTTACCATTTCATGTTTTAATACGTTTCCTTAAGGCATGAAATTGGAGAACTACTAAAGTGACATACGCTTTTGTTCGTGAAATTTGAACGTATAATAGAAAACCTTGGCGTCATAACTATGCTATGACATTGGATGCGTTACTTCTATACCTAGTTATCGCACTTCTAGATCAAAACAGTAGTAACTCAAAATACAATTGTATTTTAAAATCAACTTTAATACAAGTTCTATGAGCTTGAAACAGAACTAACAAGGATTTTGAGTTCATACTGTTTTGATTTAGCAATGCGTTATGTTACATTAAGTCTGCCCAATTATTGTAATTTGAACCTTACAACCATAGCGATAATAGCTGTGGCTCCTGGAGCTCTATTCTGATTGGTAATACCATATTGTTTTTGACATGTTATCGTATTTCCATCGTTATCTCAATCTTATTAAGCACTATTTCCGCCAAACGGCCCGCAACGGATCGGATCGGAAAGAATTATGGTCTTTAAACGATACTGAATCATGTTCACAGTATTTAAAGTCTATATTACCAAGCCGCGCACAGCAACTTGACCGCGGGCGTCTTCCGCGACACGCGATCGTAGCCGAACGTAGGCTGCGACGCGCGATCGGCTCCGTCATAAATAGACAATAATAATTTTAACAGACGCGTTCGGCTGTCGCCGCGTCCGTACGTATCCTTTCCGATCCGATGCGTTGCGAGCCGTTTGGTGGAAATCGTTACGTCCGTCGTTTACATTATCAAAAAATATTGAACATTTTTTTCTTTTGTCAATTAAACAAAAAATGACGAAGATGAGTGCGGTGAAGTTGCGCGTGACGTCACACTTTATACCACGTTGTGACGTCACGAGCCCCCACTCCCGAACTTTGATGCGCGTTATATTTGACAATTTTTATTGATTTGATAAAGCAAAAAATACGTGTTCAATATTTTTTGATAATCTTAACGACGGACTATTTTTTTTTTATTCACATGGATCCTTGTAGGACTTCGTGGACCCCTGAGAGTCGATATAGACCACTTTGGGGATCACTGGTCTAACCAAACGTGGCGACGGCGCGATCCCGACTAAACCGGCTTGGTGCGGCCTGTTTGCTTGGCTCACGTACGATCGAGGCACACATGCACGCTGCGTGACATACCTTGTAGATGAACTATTGTTTATACTGGGTTAGAAATATGATCCCACGGAGAATCATTCATTGTTTGGCTCTTTGAGAATGATGAGATCGTAAATAATCGTCTATGGGGATGACTACATTGATTGGTGATGTGTAAACTGGACTGTGGATACTGCTATATGGCTCTTCATATTGGTCCATGATGGGCGATTAAAAAAGTGGCCATCATCGCCGCGATCATGGGTTGATCTGTACACAATCGCGACTGTTCAGTTACGCACTGTCGCCGGTTGAAGATGGACGTCGAAGTGATACTGGCAGCTCCTATATAGTTGCTTAGTATATTATATAATTATTATCGGAATGTGCATCAAAAAAAGGTCGTGTAAAATAGATGGAGGAAGAGAAGGTGGGTGTTAACTATTCACCATAACAGAACACAACACAATGACTAATATTATTGAATAGTCGACCAAAAAACTGTTTTACCACTTTTCGACTCTATTTATAAGGCGTTAAGGTTCAAAAGTGGTAAAGGACGACCTCGACGTCTGCCGTGCGACTGGTGATTGGCGATTGTGTGGATACGAGCACGATCATTGGCACGAATTCCTTTGATGTACCGAAAATTGTCCGATTATTCCTGATTACAGGCAATGATGGCCACTCTCCGACGATTACGCTCTCTTCACAATCGTGCATGCCTGTATTGGCCCATGATGGGCATATAAATAAATAAATAAATATTATATTTACCTCGACTTAGCCGCCTTCTTTAGAATTACGGCAGTAGAATATTTTTAGACATGCCTAGTCGGGTCATAAGTTCTGTTACTGAGATTTATTACAATTAAAAAAAAATGAAAGAAGTTTTAAATAAACCTGTCTAATCAAAACTTTGATTAAAAATATCTTTACATAGTATAAAATGAAGTTGCTTCCGCTGTCTGTTCGCTTAGATCTTTTAAACTACTGAACGGATTTTAACGCAGTTTTCAGCAATAGATAGAGTGATTCAAGAGGAAGGTTCATACGTATAATAAATTTTGGATTATGTGCGGGTGTAATAGAAAACTCACATAAACCGAAGCGAAGCGAGGGCGGGTCGCTAGTAAAATAAATCTTATGAATCTTTGTAATTCGTCTCGATTTGAAAGTTAGGAACCACGTAGTTTTCGTGTAGAGGTTTTTTCAGAGCAAACAAATAAAAGATATACTTATTAAGATTTTAAGAGCTCTACGAGAGAGTTTTTTTTAAAGTGACTACGCACATTGTTTTCCTTTCACGGTGTCATTTCGAAGATGACTTGCTAACTGAGGGTTAGGTTAGGTTAGGTTAGGTATCTAATTGAACGCCGGCCGAAGGGGTCAGGGGACCCCTTCGTCCACCGAGGCGGACCGGAAGTCTGAGGGTGCCTCCCGGAGTAGTTGGCGTCGAGGTGCCACGGCCGAGTGCGCTTGTTCGTGGTCGCGTGGCACCTCCCTGAAGGACGCAGATGGTTCACGCTGGGTTTTTAGTGGGTATTCCGACCGTTCTTGGTTGGCGAGTCCCACATAACCATCCCAGGTCCGCCTGGACCTGGGTGGTATGCGTACATGCATTTCCACAGAGCGGGAAAAAAATAAGGTACCTATTTGAGAAAAAGTATTCGTATTTCTGTATTTTATAGCTTAAATTATTTAATAGTATATTTGTCATAGTTAGGATTAGGACTTTTGGTGGCATATCGTGGTTCTAGAATCCATGGAGTCGCTATTTCCTAATTATTATATTACAATGACACTTTGATTTTGACCTTCAGTACGGTCATATTTCAAAATGAACTAAATACATTTTTAGTTCGGTTATTCTTTAACTACTAATATTTGGTTGTTTGTAACGCTTTCACAGCAGAGATATCCTCCATACCAAATTCATTTAAATTAGTTTAGCGGTTTAATGAATAAATTAATGTTGAAATATTAAAATACTGAAGGTCAAAATCAAAGTGTTATGTATTATAATAATCAGGAAATAGCGACTCCATGGATTCTGGAACCTCGATTTGCCACCAAAAGTCCTAATTCTAGTCATAGTACATAGCATATTGTATTGTAAACATTTCTGTAACGTTTCAAAAGATATCTACAATACCATTAGTAAATAATCCTTAAGTTAAGGTGACAGAGTTCAAATTAAATTAACTATGGAATTGTTTTTAAATAATAGAAATCTCGGAAATTATGCGAAGTTGGACTACATGTTATACCACATTATATACTCCAAATAGGGTCTAGAATCGAAGGTTAAAATCCTTCGGGTACGTCCCGGGCACGGTGTATATTAAAGCCAGAATCCTACACTACCCTAAAACCGAAGAAGGCGGCTAATTGCATATGAATAGTATAAGCATTTTAAGTTTAATGTGGTTACCAGTAGAGTATAGAATGCCTTGACTACTACATTGCAGTTCCGACCTTCTTTGGTATTATGCCAGATTTATGATCATGATACTAACCTCAAAAATGTCAGCAAATCATTTACTAACGCCAAAATTTAAGCTTGACTGTTTGAGATCCAGCGAGGAGTGATTTTTGGAGAACATATGTCGCACCTTCAGAACAATTCAAATTTTAAATTTCGAGTTAGGTCTCTATACTTATTAGTAAATTTATGACTTGAAGTTTGCAAGCTGATATTTTGAATTAGGTCACTATTGTTCTGAAGGTGCGATGTATAAATATACTGCATCCTACGCATGCATCTCCCTCTCACTAGTTTGAAATGAAATAAGGAAAAGCAACGTTAATTTTGTATAGCTAAGTTATACTAAACTACCAGGAGTTCACAAATAGCAGGAGCTAATCTCACACAAACGGACTTAATTTTTTTTTATGGCAAGAAGGCACGCGAGCACTCAGGCACACAGGTAAGTGGGATCTGAGACCCATAGCCATTTGAAACCTCAAGACTACAATCTCAAAACTGCAATCCTAAGACTTCATGCGTTGCTAACGCTGAGGACTAAGATGGAATGCCTCTATGCTAGTAATTTCACCGGTTGTCTTATCCCAACACCGGAACACAGCAATGCGAACACTACTGCTTGGCGGTGGGTTAATGGATAAGATGGTGGTAGCGATCCGGACGGACCCTGCACAAGGTCCTACCGCCACTAAAACCACCAACTAATGATCGATTTTTAGGAATCGATCGATCGATCATTGGATAATGAACGTGAAACGGTAAAATTCTCAAATAGATAAGGTTCACAATTCATCTGTATTTTTTTGGTTTACTCGACCTTTTTTGACAACATCGATCCGATTTTAAAGTTCATTACCCGACTACGCGAAGCAAAGGAGAGTAATGTGTTTATCAGCCTGCATATGTTTGTATGTATGTTTGTTCCTTTGCTGCGCTGAAACCCAACGCGTCACTAGTCACTAAAGATTTGACAGTTATAAAAAATCAATACGGCGGCAACTAAACGCTAATCTGTCATATCTGGGGCGTCATGCGTGAACATGTTTTGAAACGTTGATTTGGATCACCAGTCTGATTCACATGCTTGGTGTTTGCCGCATACACTGCGGGACGCAACTCTATGTTAGAGTGAGCACAATGTATAGTTACGTCCTGCAGTGTTTGTGGCAAACACCAAGCATGTTGATCCGGCTTTACTTTTGACGTAGACTGTAAAGTCACGAACTTAAATTTGGGACCCACCTTAGCTCCAAAGTCAATCTGACATTCTACAACAATAAGGTTGAGTCTCCTATAAGTTACAAATGATTTGGCATCTCTAATGACATTGACGACTTCAAGCCTATTTTTCTTGAAATGGGTCACAAATTAACGATCGCGATAGTACATGATTAATACAGGGACCGGAGCCGCTTACCCTTTAAAGGGTTTTCGTTAGGGTATATAATTGACTGGGTTTTAAAAACCCTAACTATGCGATAAGCATATCTTCGACCCCAATGAAAAGCTATCCCATACGATACAATTAATTCGACTAACCGCTTACCAATTCCTTAAAACCCTCGTTAGGCTTTCTCTATGAAGTATTTATTGAACGGCTTCAAGCTATTTTAATCTCTACGCCCACTCCATACAAAATATTTTTGCACTACGTAGCAATTGATTGGCTATCCACACACATAGGCTTGAAACCAACCAATCACACGAATCTGCGAAACAGAGTCAACGGAGAGGGAGCATGGATAGGGTAACCCTAACGTAATGCTAAGTGCTTAAATCCGAAACCCTTGGGAAACTGGTAACCTCAATGGTTGTAGTTAACTAGTTCGAAGCAGTTTCCATATCATTAGGGTAACCCTATCGATAGGGATACGCTAACGTTGGGAGAGCATATGATGTATAGTCTGTGCCAATTGAAATTGGCAAAGATGTAAACACAACCAAACGAACCAATTTACCATTATGTAAGCAGATGACACACTTCATCTTTACTTTCACATTAAGTTTAAAATTTCATAATTATTAATTATATCTACCTCGCGGTTTTCGGTGCGGGAATGATTTGAGAAAGAGTAGAGATAAACAGATAGGTTATTCTGAGAAAAGTCATATTATGCCTAATGAACAACTACCTCTCTGCGAATTGTATACACACTATGATACAATTTTATTTTGACTCATGTAGGAGGTAATTTATCTTTACTACAAAGCCTTATGAGATAATAATAAAATCCGGTATCTGTGAACTATTTACTTATGAATCAGTAGGGCCTTAAAGAGGTTGATAATGACTGATCTTTTTCATTTATATTTTCAAGTTTTCATGTATCATTTTTTCGATTAATTATTCATTAGGTAGAATCCTGCTAGAGTACGTTCTGTATTTTATGTCAATACCTACTCTTTGGCTAATCTCAAACATTCCCGCACCAAAAACCCCGGGGTTATTATATCTTATTTTAAATAAAAACACGCTTGATGAATATTTGAGGTTATGTGTCAAACAGTACTAATTTGTTTACATCTTTGGCAATTTCAATTGACACAGACTATAGTTACCCGATCGATAGACTTAATAAAAAAGGGGTTTCCGGTCCCAGGGTTAATCATGTCAACCAATGATATAATCAAGGGGCGGAATTTTCATAGCAAACATGAAACGTCAAGAGGGATTGACCATTATGTTTTATCGACTGTTCCAGTTATCGATTTCATCGAATCTCTTTGTAAACTGAATTTTAACATTTTTTGTAACATTTGACCACTTTGATGAGCGACTTGCATCTCCTTATTTAAATAAATTACGTCAACGTCACATATAACATTGATGTCGCTTGAGTTTTCTTAAGTTATTATTAAGTTCCCGGGTTATTGAAATGGTTAAACCTAAAAGAAAAACGATTAACAAATGGATAAAGAAATATGTTTCTTTTAATTACACAGAAGATTCTTCCACGATTTTTCCTTCTCTAAGTGTGAAGTTCATTTAAAGCAGCTTAAGAAAAATTGCGTTGCAAACTCACACAGCGAGTAAAACTTATGAATCACAATCCTCAAGAAGAACCAGTGACACGTTTTATCTAGATTTAATAATATTTCTAGTACCTTATGCAATATCCCATCGGAAAAATAACCAGCCACAGTTTTTTTGTAATTTTTATCGTGAAATGTTTGTTGTTCCTGTATGTCAAAAACACTTCCAATTAATCATCGATAGTCGATAAAACACAATGATCAATCTCTCTTGACATTTGATTTTTGCTATGAAAATTTCGCCCCTTGGATATAATATAAAAAGAGGTAGATATGTTACCTATACGGTATTCCGCGTGTAAAAATGGCCCGGCTCACGCACACATAATCAGTAAATATTGCAATTACACAATAATTCATAAATGACTAGTGAAAGCAGGATGGTATGCTAATTTCCGGGAGCGAAACAGAGACGAGTGTATGTTGCTCTGCAGACTAGTTTACGGTTCCGTCGACGGCGCAAGACTAAGTAAAAGTGTACCAATTGGCTTGGTTTTAGGGTGCCGCTATCGAAGTGCGTATAACTTATCTACCCATTTTTACTATATTATATCATTGATGTCAACACACTAATTTACCACTCTTACTCTTTAATTGCGAATGAACAACGACAAGGTTGTATCAACGAGGTAGGCACTTAACCAATAAATAAATCAAAACATACCTACACAAATTGCCCTATTTACTTAAAAATTAAGCTAAAGGCTTGTACTACTGGTTCTAGACATCGATAAACATGCTTATATACAGACATAGGAATCCAGGGGGCAAAATTTTATGACAGGTAGGGAGTTCCTATATCGATAAACTCAATTATCGATGCTTGTTTTATATACTAGTGATCACTCCAAGTTTTGCCTGTAAAAACATTTTTTTTTATTAAAAGTGTAAATATTAAAAAATTATAACGTAATTCCGTTGATCATTTCTCAAAACGATTTTGAAACTTTACTCATCATCATTTTTTTCTTCATTACTTACCATCTACTATTCTGCCCTCCTAAACAAAAAGGACGCATGCGCAATTTGATAGTCAAAGCAAATTGAACCCCCTGCTTTAAGAATTAAGGTCACTAATAAATACGCGGTTCTATGAGACATACGCCCTTTTTTCTAAGGAGGGCAGTATTGTTAAAATAAATTATCAGAATTTTCGGGCGTTAAACGTCTCCGTCTTGGCTGATAAATCTATTTCAGGTGGCTAAATGACTTTTCAATTTCTGTGGAGGTAATAGGGGCCTAACATTTTTTTTAAATATGCTGTGTGACAATCGTCTTCAGAACAATACTTACAAAAATACATACAATGCTGGGGGCGATCACTAGTATATGGAAAAAGCATCGATAATTGAGTTTATCGATATAGGAACTTCCTACCTGTCATAAAATGTTGCCCCCTAAATTCCTATGTCTGCTTATATAATACATACTTCAATATACAGTACCTAGATGACTGGTATTTATTTTTTGATAAGTTTTCTATAAATGGAACCTAGCTAGATCGATTTATCGCCCCCGAATCCCCCTCCATACTAAATTTCATGAAGATAGATAGATAGATATAGAAAATATACAAGCAACAAAAAAAACTGTCAAAAAAAACCGCCTTCAAAAAGCAAAAAATAACTTCTTTAAAATGGTAGGTAAATAGGTCAGTCCAACTGAAGTCTGCTTTTGGTTAAAATATTGTTGGACGCCGACTTCAGTTGGACTGACCTATTTACCTACCATTTTAAAGAAGTTATTTTTTGCTTTTTGAAGGCGGTTTTTTGTTTTTTTAAACATTTATTTTATTTTATACTTTTTAGTGATCCTATTTATGCTGTTACGTAGCTCCACTTCTAAATATTAATAAGAAACTATAGAACATTTCAAGCTCGACGCGGACAACGCCGCGGGAATGTCATAGTCATATTTAAATCTAAATGTGCTTCGTCATACTCGCTCAACTTCCTTTATCGAAATATCTTATCGCCACCCTTGAAATAGGTACCGTTAAGGAGTTCCGGTGGCCATCTGTGGTCTTCATCATCAGTTCCACTTCACCATATAGTACTTTTCAAAAGCAAATGCATGAGTTACAGTGAAAAATACCAAAATCGCTATAGGTGTGCCTATAATATTTGAGGAGTTCTCTTGATTTCTCCATGATCCCATCATCAGATCCTGACGTGGTGACAATGGGACCAACTAGAAAATATACCCAGTCGAACAACGAAAAAATTTTTCAAATCGGTCCAGTCGTCTTCGAGTAATCGGGGAACATACATAAAAAAAAAAAAAAATATCCCGACGAATTGAGAACCTCCTCCTTTTTTTGAAGTCGGTTAAAAAGTTTTGGGACATGTTTTTGTTGCCGTCAGTAGGTAGGTACTTTTTTTTTAAAGTCATTATCTGCTTATCAGTACCAAACTAACGAGCCCCGACAAAAGTCAAAATTCAAAACTCAAAATATTTATTCAGCAAATTGGCCACATGAGGGCTCTTTTACACGTCGGTAATATAGATAGAGTGAATCTACCATCGACGGTGGGTCTACGTTAAGTATAGCGGTAATCCTGTCACCACCTTCCGACTCAATCATCAAACCAACTCTTTGGTAAGTGGTTCAAATTTCAGCCTATTCCATTATCGGAAACAGGTCCAAAAGTGACTTGCTTTTGAAGTAGACAAACATACATACGAACAGTGCAAGATATAAACTAAGTAGTAAATATTCGCCTGGTTCGGATCGAACCCAGGTCTGCTAGCTTCGTAGGCAAGGTCACTACCAACTAGGCTAGATATCTAAATACAGATTTGATGGATTGAGGTTGGGTAAAGTTAGGTAAAAATACTCGAAACTGTAATTTAAGACCAAAAAAACTACGACAGATACGTCACTGTCATAAGTGTCAAAGTCACTTATGTCAGTGTCAATGGAACATTTCAGAGTTAGCCAACCTTTTTGCATCCAGAAAATGTTGGGTGGACGTGACCGATGTCTACTCTGACGTTGGCAAAATACGTCGTGCCAATAATTGGCTGATGTGCAAGCCATTATATATAAAAAAAAACCTTTTTGCATTGATAATCAAATTGTTGTAAATATTTGTAGATATGACTAACATGTTTCATATCAAAAGTTATATTTAACAATAGGGAAAATGCATTTCTACCCGATATTCAAAACATAAAAATATAATGTGTTAAGTCATTGAATGGCGGGTATGTGTGTTCAATGTCGATTTTTTTATCAGCTACACCAAAATGACAAGCTAAATTCGGACGCCTTACACTTATGCTTGATTTAAACTTGACAGTTACCCATGGACCCCATGGTGTCATGGCTGGTAAAATGCCCGATGATTGTCATTATAAAGTGAGCTACACACTTTTGGCCTGTTATTTTGTCGAATAGCTAAACGTATGTAATATTTAAATTGCATCTAACGTTGTTTACAACTATTGTTTATTTATTGTACCAATTGTTATTAATACCTGAAATATTGCAAGTGCAATAACAATTTTGCTACCAAAAATCTTCTATGGGTAAATATTTAATAGGCCATCTTGTATTTGTGTAAATAACTTGAATTAACTTGTTTATTTAAATCGTAGGTTTAAAACTACCAACAAATAAATATTCTTAGTGCGCTCTTTTAAAAAGTGGAAATATACTAACGCAAATATTTAGTTTTTTACTGGCAACCCACGTTGGTCTTTAATTACGTTTTCGAGTATAGTCAAGTAAAATAAAAAACAAAAATTACCTCCACTCATTAAAAAGATACTGCGGTATCAATTTTTTTGGATTTTGCAATTAAAATTATGTAGAAAAATTCAAAAAATCATAAATCAATCATAAATCATAACAAAAATAGAAAAATGACATATAATGTCACAAAACACGTACAGAGCATGCAGGTTTTAAGTATAGATACATCTATTCCCGATATAATAATGTAGTATTAAAGAAGAGAACGGAATGGAACAGAAGCTGAAAAGCATTTTCCCTGCTTTTAAAGTTAATAGAAAAACTTAACAAGGAAATAACCACTAAACATAGTCTTCCGTATCAGTAATAGTACATTACTACAGAGGCCGGGACAAAAAGGGTTGCCGGCCGAAGACATATAGACGGCCGAGCAAAGCGAGGCCGGATAGGTCTGGGGCGGGCAACCCATATTTCCTGCTGAGGTATGTATAGTGCTTTTCTCAAACATAAAACATAATGATAGTTCATTAAAAAAATTAAAACATAATTACAAAGTTAAATTACTAGGAGTGCATAAACAAATCAAGAATCTCATATGATTTAAGAGCTGTACGATGCTTTTTATGACAGGAATTGGTTACTCGAGACGTTCAAGTATGGTTTAAAAAATGAATTACATAAAAATGAATATTTTAGTAATTAATTCTAATTCATAAAGTAATACTTCCTCAGAACAGTAATATATTAATTATATTGCTTGGTTTTAGATATATATGGCGATAAATAAATAGTCAATATTAGAGGTAGGACAAGACCAAAATGAGGTCACCAATGACTTTAGGGCTGGTTAAAATGGCAGTTCGATGGCAGTTGTGATGCAGTTAACGTAACTGCATCAGAACTGCATTACAACCGTGCAGTCCGCTTGAAGTTAGCGTGCAGTCCTGTCGACCGCACACCGACCAAGCTAGCTGCTCGGTTGTAATGCAATCTTGTTGCAGTTGGAGCAACTGCAATACGAAGGCAATATAACTGTATTGCAATTCTGATGCAGTTGACGTTGCATCAAAACTGCAAACCAACTGTGCAGCTAGCTTGCAGTCGAGCAGTAGGTGTGCGGTCGACAGGACTGCACGGCAACTGCAAGCGGACTCGCAATCGGTTTGCAGTTTTGATGCAACGTCAACTGCACTCAAACTGCACTCGAACTGCCATTTTGCAGCTGGGTTGCAGTTTAAATGCTGCCCGTGTGTACCGGCCCTTAGTTTTTTCTCCCTTTAGAAAAAAGTTATGTAAGGCTATTAGAAGTTTTTTTAAGCAGAACAATGTAATTAAAAAAGGTATTTCAACTACAAGGTTATATTAAAATTTAGTTTTTATAGCAATTCGTTCTTTCGAACACAAAAAACCTACGATGGGCCAATATACTTTCGACTGCCGAAGGAGGGTAATGTGTTTCACAGCCTATATATGTATGTTTGTTCCTTTGTGTCACTATAAAAACTAAACCCGTTGTCCGATTTGATGATTCTTATGTCAATCGATTTGTCTTAATCAGGTGAGTGTCACTGAAGATATGACAGTAATCAAAATTCAATATGGCGGCAACCAGACGCCACATAGTGCAAATAAAAAAAAAGTCGACCAAGTATGACAAGTGGGGTATCATTGAATAGGGATTTCAAATCATCTTTAGGTTTCTTTCATCATTTTTTATTTTGAATGATCATTTAGGATTTATAACGATTTAAAGTTGGTTAGCAACAGTCGGGTTTTGAAAGCTTGCTTTCTGTTATTCTTCTAAACATCGCTAACAGCCGTCATCTCAATATTCGCATTTGCATTAATCGCTTAAATAAAAAGAAACCCTCCCCTTAAACTTACAAAGTCGCATTTGCAATAATATTTCTATGATACGTAAGTCCTTTATTCAAAACTTTAAAACAAGCGCGCAATCAACGTAGATTCATTTTACATATTAAAAAAATTATTGTTTTAATACAACTGAAACTTTTTTTAATGTGTTCTAAAAAAAGGTTAAGCTCAAAAGCATACCATTTTTATATTATTTTTTTGTTAATTATTTACTTAGTAAATAAATAATCAAATTACTGCTATAGGCTAAAAAACTTACACGCTATATCGTCTTTTCTACCTTACTGTCATTACTGTTATGTCATTAAAACGGGAGTAGCAAACACTGATGTTTTTTTTTTCTCAGCAAACAATAATCAAAACAAAATGAAAAAAAAAATAGTTTTTGAGACAACCTCTGACCTGAGCTATCGTATTGTCAACGTTTTGACAGCTCTTATTTACTTGGCAGTAATGGCGCTGATGTGCAAATTGCGGAAAGTTTCCAAAAAGTTGGAAAAGTTCCAAGAAATTTCCGGAAACTTTCACTAGAAATATAGGAAATTGATATTTGAGACACGGAATGTTTCAATCCCCGTACAAAATTGTGAGAAGTTTCCGAAAATTTCCTCCATGAAATGTTCCACAATTTTGGAAAGTTTCCTTTGGCACATCAGTAATGGCGGCCGAGTTTTAATAAACAATACCACAACAGGCCAAACACGATATGGTATTTACCGATTAGAATCTAGGCCAAGAGATATACAGTGGTGGTCACATAATTAGGGACATTTGTTTTTTTTCCCATACAATTGCCTACAAATATGACTTTTCAATTTTGACCACCATTCAAAAAGTTCTAAACTAATTTAATATTAGGTTACACTCATCGTTCATTAATGAACTAAGGTTTGAATGTATGTACAATTCATCTCTGTTGAAAACGGATCTTTCATTTTAAAACGATTTGAAAAAATAAATACCTCGCGTTCATACAAAGTTGTAAAACTTTGTATGGACGGGTCAGCACTAAGTTTTTAAATCCCTATAAAATATAAGCTTCGTTTTTAACAGTAGTTCATTGTACATCAATTTAAACCTTAGTTAATGATCTAAAGTAACTTGTATTAAGCAATAAAATTGGTCAAGAACTTTTTGAATGGTGGTCCAAATTTCAAAGTCATATTTGTAGGCAATTGTATGGGAAAAAAACAAGTCAAAAATCAAAATCAAAATCAAAATATTTATTCAGTAAATTGGCCACATACGGGCTCTTTTACACGTCGGTAATATACAGTGAATGTACTAGCGCTTCGGACAAGACCATCATTGCGGAGAAGAAGCGCCGCAAGAAACTCCAGCAGAAGGTCAGCAGAAGTGTCCCTAATTATGTGACCACCACTGTATATACTCGTATTTTCTTTCATTGATTCAAACTTTTCTTAAAACCAATGTTGCAACACTTTACTATTGCGCAAGTTGATATCTAGGGGCACGGCAGTGCTTCCGTCCCTTCCGTCACTGAACATGATACTCTCAAAACATGATATTTTCAAAATATGATATTCTCAAAATATGATATTCTTGCCTCGTGTGGCTGCCGAGTTAGAATAGTGCCACTCCATGTCTTCCCGTGGATGTCGTAAGAGACGACTAAGGGAATAAAGGCTTGTAGTACTGTTAGGCGATGGGCTTGCAACCTGTCACTAATACGCTGGTAAACATCTTAGCCTAATTGTGCAAATTGTGGTTATAGAATCAACAAGTTTTTAGAGATGTTTGTAATTCTGTAGCTCTGCCTACCCCACTCTGGGAACGAAGGCATGAGATTATGTATGTATGTATGTATGATATTCTCAAAATATATTCTCAAAATATGATATTCGCAAAACATGATATTCGCAAAACATGATATTTGCAAATAGTGGAGTTAGGTTATAGAAACGTAGGTAGGGTTAGGTTATGTTAGAGGTCCTCAAACTTGTTTGTCTCATAGACCACTTGGCATTTGTTTCGGTTTTGGGTGGACCCCTGCTTAACTAATATTTACGTTATCACGTAAAAACTAAGAAAAAAAATCATCTGGATTTTTTGCACGTATACGTTGGAGGTCTAGTCGGCTAAAAATTACACGGGTAATAATGAAAATTTAGCGCGGAAGATTATTTTTACAAAGTAAAAAACTACACACAGAGAAGATTGAAACATAATTTATCTAGATAGATACATAGATAATATTTGTTTATTTATATATTTATAAGAAAGTATTACGTGAGTAAGTACCTACTATCTGTGTGTGAATATAGATTATTCCATTAATAGAAAGTCAAAATTAAAATCACGTCCTGCATAAATGGGATCACATATCGCGGTACCATCTTCATCTCATGGACCCCCATTTATTTTTCCGCTCACATGGACCCCTTGCAGGTCGTCGTTGACCCCTGGGGGTCGATATAGACCACTTTGGGGATCACTAGTCTAGTTTAACCTCGAAATTTCAAGTCTCTACAATTTTTATTTTAAAAGTTTTTCGAGGTTGAAATTTAGTAACATCGTGCGACTAATTAGCGGACTATCGCGTGAAACAGGTAATCATGTGCAAAAGAATGCGCGTGTAAAGATGTGGGAAAGGGAAGAGATAGGGCCAGCGCAAAACCGGCGGACGGCAGGGGAGTTTTCCCTATAAATTTCCTCCCCCGCAATCCGCTGCGATGCTCCGAGGTCGGTCTCAAAGCATTGAAATTTATACCTTATTTCAATTGAAATAGCATTAAATATACATTGATAAATTTAATATCCTCTGCCGTCCCGTCCGCCGGTTTGCGCAGGCCAATAGACCGCGCGAAGCGTGCGATGAGCTCAGCAGTAGGGCGCGCAATCGCGTTGTTCGAGGTTGCCTTTACTTCGCGCACGCCACAACAAGATAGCGGACATACGCACGTGGAAAAAATAATTTATCTACATCCATATCATAACTTCCCTACAATATGTTCAGAAGTGATAAGCAAATTGCCTATATTAAGAAACCTGTATCTGTGGTTGCATCTTAATGTTTACATTAAAGTATAGTGCATCGAAATGTTTACATTAAAGTGTCGGTACCTAAACATTAAAGTATCGGTAATACTGTACCACTAACTTGAAAATGCAAGCCATATCTGTACATTATAAATAAAGGTTTCTTTTTTGCTTTGGTACTACAAACAAGTTAACAGTAACACTAACTTAATAAAAATACAGGCCATATCTGAACATATTATAGAAAACTTATGACATGCATGTAGATAAAGTTATGTATGCGGCTATACATAATTAGGCATTAAAGCACGAGTGTGGTTTTATGAAACGAGCCGCAGGCTGCTTATTATACACCAGCCACATAAACTACTATAATAGTAGAGTTACTAGCAATGTACAAGTCTTTTCCGTGACTCTGGAAAATAAGATCCGTAGACTATAAAAACAAAAACATCCCATTTTTCACCGCAATAATAATAGTAAAACTGCGTTACCTCTCTAAAACTGTGTGAACTGAACCCTTACCATGAGTTACAATTAAAATACTAGCTAGCGAATCGAATGCTCTGTCCCTCGCAGACCTCGCAGTATTCTTATAGAGTGCGAGGGACAGAGAATTCGACTCGCTGGTGAGTACGGTAATTGAAACTCATGGTAAGGGTACTGCACACACTCCAACACGCGCCACGTTCGCCAGGTCTATCACGCACGATTAGCCTTGAAGGTGTGTTTAGACCAAACGAAGGAGTGCTCTAGAACATGTTTTGTCTCTATTTTTACAAAGAAAACGTAAGAGATAATGCATAGAATTTTTGTTCGTTCACTTGGTCTAAATCGGGCCTTACGGTGGGTTTAGACCAAGCGAACGAACAAGAATTCTATGGCATTATCTCTTGCGTTTTTTTTGTAAAAAATAAAGACAAAACATGTTCTAGAGCATTCGCTCGTTTGGTCTAAACCCACCGTAACGCGATCGCTTTTTCCGTTTTAACATACATACATACATAATCTCACGCCTTCGTTCCCAGAGTGGGGTAGGCAGAGCTACAGAATTACAAACATCTCTAAAAACTTGTTGATAATTCTATAGCCACAACTGGCACAATTAGGCTAAGATGTTTACCAGCGTATTAGTGACAGGTTGCAAGCCCATCGCCTAACAGTACTACAAGCCTTTATTCCCTTAGTCGTCTCTTACGACATCCACGGGAAGACATGGAGTGGCACTATTCTAACTCGGCAACCACACGAGGTTTTAACGTTTCCGAGTAATCGCGCGCGAAAGAATGTTAGCTTTAACAAATTCAAAAGCATAATCGCGCTCGATTGTGCGTACAGTCACGAACTTAAATTTGGCACCCACCTTAGGTCCAAAGTCATTCTGACATTCTACAACAATAAGGTTGAGTCTCCTATAAGTTACAAATGATTTGGCATCTCTAATGACATTGACGACTTCAAGCCTATTTTTCTTGAACGGGGTCACAAATTAACGATCGCGATAGAACAGGCTTACCGGCACGCAATCCTGTACGCTCCTGAGAACGCGCGATAAAACGCCTTTCGCCTATGACTCACTTAAAAATAATCAAACATGCTTGACTGCCAAAAACATGACACTTACTGCCGCACTCAGAGACGTCAATTAATAAGAATGCTTGATTAAAGTTGCTGCTGTCACTTTCTGTGCTTAAGCATTAGAGACAGCACGTCACTAAACTGACTAAACAAGCATTAAATTTAATTGACGTCTCTGAGTGCGGCAGTAAATGTTAAAATGCATCGTTTTGCTTTGCATACACAACAATCGAAAAACGTCTTCGTAGCGTAAAAAGTTTTACTTGAAATTAACTTACTACTTACGTTTTAACTGTTTACAATCCACACGTGCGTTGACTATCGAAACCAACCTCAATCTATGCCGTTGTCTATTGATTATTAAACGTTATCTATTGGTGGAATTACTGTTAATTTGGGCGAGTGCTTATCAAGCGATAAGATTTTTACTAATAAGTCAAGAAACTGTAAACGAATTTAAAAATAACAGGTCAAGTGCGAGTCGGACTAACGCACCGAGGGTCCTGTATTTAAGATAACATGCTTGGTAACGCCAAAAGAAAAAAAAAATGTTGTTTATTTTATTTTTTATGCCTTAAGTTCCATTTTGAGTAGCCTAAATTTTAATACAGATTTTCAAAGTTTTTTTGTTGTTTCTCAAAAACTGTATATGTATAATGAACAATTAATTTTATTTTTCCCATAACATATAAATAATTAAATATACGCCAGGACTTCAGATTTTTCGATTAATAAACTTCGGAGGTAACGGTGGGAACGGTAATTTTTTGTACATTTTTGGCTATAAATAAAAAAAAAAACAAAAAAAGTACAGACTGAGCCCTTTTATATGACACCCCATTTGCTATAATCAAACCACTTTCATTTGTTAACCCCTTATTCTAGACCCCTTTTCAATTGTTTATAAAATAATTTCATTTTTTTTTAACTAGAAATAGATGCGGTCAAGCAAGTTGTACAACTATGCCAAATTTCAAGTTGATAGCATTTGTAGTTGCTGAGAAAACCTGCTGTGACATACAGACAGACGGACAGACAGACAACGAAGTCTCACCATAAGGGTACCTTTTTTAACCGACTTCAAAAAAGCAGGAGGTTATACGTTCCACTGTTTTTTTTATGTATGTTCACCGATTACTCTGTCAATTGTGTACCGATTTTAAAAATTCTTTTTTAGTTTGATAGAGTATACTTCCGAGGTGGCCCCATTGCCACCAAATCTGAATCTGATGAGGGGATCAGTGACGAATTGAGGGAACTCCTCAAATATTGTAGGCAAACATATAGCGATTTTAGTATTTTTAGTAACAAGTCTAGCATTTGCATTCAGAAAGTATCATTTGGTGAAGTGAAACTGATGATGGAGACCACGGATGGCCACCGGAACTCCTCAACGGTACTGATTTCAAGGGTGGCGATAAGATATCTCGATTAACATCGCGGCGTTGCTTGCGGCCCGCTTGAAATAACTTAAAGTTTCATATCAACCAAGAAGTGGGACTACATAACAGAATATTATGATCACTTAAAAGTGTAAAATAACATAAATGTTTTAAAAACAAAAAAATCGCTTTCAAAAACGCAAATAATAACTTTTTTTGCGTTTTTGAAGGCGGTTTTTTTTACCATTTTGGTGACATTTGGATGACGCGATCGGCTCGTTGGTATTGACTATGTCAAGCTGTGTGTGAGTGGGAGTCTGTGTGTCTGTTGCACCGTAGCTCTTAAACGGCTGGACCGATTTGGATGCGGTTTATTTTATTTGAAAGTAGGTTTTCTAGCGCAGATTCTTAGCCAGGTTTTATGAAAATCTGTTGAGCCGTTGAAAAGATATCGGCTCTGAAAGAAGTGGTCATAACGGGTGCTTTGTCTTTCTTGGCAAAATTCCGATCGTCTGTAAGATGCCTATTCAGTTCAGAAATATGGTACGCGTGTAATATGTTTAATAATACCGCACTGTTATCATTATCACTCACATTCCTAAACGAATCGATGTTTTTAAAAACATACAACTCCATACCAAACATATCTTAGCGTCTAAGAAACAGATCGTTTTTTTAGGGTTCCGTTCCCAAGGGGTAAAAACGGAACCCTATTACTAAGACTCCGCTGCCCGTCTGTCTGTCCGTTGCTAGCTAGACAGTTGAAATTTTCACAGAAGATGTATTTCTGTTGCCGCTAACAAATACTAAAAACAGAATAAATTAAATATTTAAGGCTCCCATACAAAAAGCGTGATTTTCTGGCCGTTTTTTGCTCGATATTAATAACGGCAACAGGTAGACACTTGAAATATTCGCAGAATATTTAGTTGTATATTCACTTTAAAAATAAATAATTAAATTAAAATAAAATAAATATTTAAGGGGGGCTCCCATTAACCAAACGTGATTTTTTTGCCGTTTTTTTGCTACTTTTTTTATAAACGGGCGGTGGTTTGGGTACGGGGCCCTAAAAGTCACTCATTTGGCCAGTTACTCTTTTTTTTTATGGCATCGTGAAGGCAAACGAGCACACAGGCCACGTGATGTTAAGTGGAAACTGTGGCCCATAGACATTCGCATTCACGAGACCGCAAATGCGTTGCCAACCCTGAGGAAGATGGACTGCCTCTATGCTGGTCGTTTCACCGGCTGTCCTATCCCCACACCGGATCACAGCAATGCGAATACTACTGCTTGGCTATTGTATTAATTTGGTTGCTCGTATTAATCGATAAACACGTGGTTTGGCATCGATAACAACGTGCGCCATAACAGAGTACAAGACGCTTTTAAATGAGAGCACACTGTGATGTTTCTCGCCGGACAGCTATATCACACAATATTACTTTTATGTTGTCCGGCAGCATGAGCACGTCATGCTCGCTCAAAGGTCTTTGCTTACGGCGGCGTCGTTGATCGGGTCGCCACCTTCCCGAACACATGGTTGAGGGAGGCGATGGCTGAGATATGCGTCATACTCGTGAACGGGTGCTGTTTGTGGGGTCCGGTCTGTTCACGTCTGCAAGGACTTTTTGCTCAGTTAATGATTCCAGTTATGGCTTTTGACGTAGAGACCTCGTCGTGTTGTTCTCCTAGTCATTATTTTTAGTTTCATGTATTTGACATGTAATCTTGATAATTTTTACATTTATTTGTAATGTTTTTAATTTTGAATTTGTATTTTTTTTATATGTGATAGTTCTAATAATTTATATTTGTTGCTTTATTACCTTGTAATGTAACTTACTTTTAAGTATTATTGTATTTTATGTTTGAAAAAATGACCTTCTGCTGGAGTTTCTTGCGGCGCTTCTTCTCCGCAATGATGGTCTTGTCCGAAGCGCTAGTAGATTCACTGTATATTACCGACGTGTAAAAGAGCCCGTATGTGGCCAATTTACTGAATAAATATTTTGATTTTGATTTTTTTTGATTTTAGAGATCGGACAAATAGGTGTCATTACTCGCAATAGTGTGGACATGACTCCGAAGATTTTAATTAAACGAATTACATTTTATTAATTGATTTCTTACCTGAACTTTATGTTTTATCCTTTGCAAGGCAGTAATAAATAAATAATACAAAGACGTGAGCAGTGGCCATTTATAATCTACTCAAGTTTGCTCCATTAACATCCGTGGATTTCGAAAAGAGCTTTTAACCTCATTAGTTTATTTTAGCCGTGAAAAGGAATAAACTAACCACGGAAAAAATATAAAAAATAATGTTTATTTGCTTTAATAAATCTACACAATTACAAGTCTTTGTATTATTTATTTATCTGCCTTGCAAAGGATAAAAAATTAGGTTCAAATAAGAAATCAATTAATAAAATTTAATTTGTTTAATTAAATTCTTTGCAGTCATGTCCACACTATTGCGAGTAATGACACCCATTTGTCCGATCTCTGGCCATAATCGATTTTTACGCACGTTTGTATGGATTACAAGTGTTTTAAGGCTCAATTATGTATGCATACAT
Source organism: Acleris literana (assembly GCA_946894065.1). Lineage (NCBI taxonomy): Eukaryota > Metazoa > Arthropoda > Insecta > Lepidoptera > Tortricidae > Acleris > Acleris literana. The sequence goes on along the minus strand of OX335668.1, from coordinate 99,650,925 downwards.
TATTTTATCTAAAGTCTGTTCCTATTCAGACTGCCAACGACAATAACAAGTATACCAGAGGGCCCTGCAAAGATGCACTACGCTAACTAACGTTTCTATTAGATTCGTTTTTAAACCAATCGCGTCACTGGTAGACCACGTGACTTTTCGTATCACGTCATGTACCAGTGACGCGATTGGTTTAAAAACGAATCGAATAAAAACGTTAGTTAGCGTAGTGCATCTTGTCTGAGCCCTCTGACTGTAATTGTCTTTAGATAGAGGATGAAATAATGATAAGATTATATCTCTAATTTGTTTATTAAAAAGGTTGAATATATATTTATCATCATCGTATTATTATGCTGGGTGCGACAGAGACGAAAACCTCTCTTATCAATCAAATCTATCAAAACCAAAGAACACGGAGTAAAGGCATAGAAACCGTACTAAATAAGCAGAAAATATATTATGGTTCACTTCTTTTTACTTATGGTTTTCATAGTGAGTTGGAAAGAGATGAATCTATAGCTGTTCTTTCGTTATTTGGTACATCGTCAGAAGTAAGGTGTGATTTGGACCTATAAGCACCTATAGTATTTGGACATGTAGACAAGGAAAGACAAATCCTTCCTATAGGAAGTACAAAGAAGTCCCTGTGTAAAACCTTGTGACAATGACAGTTAAAGAAGAAAAAACAGCCTACTTTTTGTTTCGTTTATCTCATGTAATACGTAATCTAAAAAGTAGAGAAAGATAGATGACGCAAAGTACGTCTTATAGTCCGGTTTCTATGCTATATGTCCTTATTCTTAGATCAAAACTACATTTTCAATGTGAAAAATAGTTCGAAAAAAAAATCTCTATGACAAGAACCTGTCAGACTGACAATAGCGGCCTTTACAAGGCACAGTTCGGACCGCGGGAAACGCCACGCGCCATTCCACGCGCCAGTCCGAACCGTAGCTTTTTAACTGTTTTACTAATACAGTTGCATTTACACGTACGGTTCGGCGCGAAGCATAAGAATAAATAATAACTACACGTAGAAGCGAATCTCCTTTGACCAGGCCCCAAATGCCGCGCTTTAAATACCTACTTCCCCCTTCGCCCCGCTACGCCCCTCTGTCTTCCGCGCCCAAAGTCAGGGCTGTCACTTGCGAAATATTTTAATGGGTTTATGGATGTGGTATACAAGTTTAGTCACGAAAAGTTATTAATGTTATCTTCAACGTGGAAATATTGTTGCAAAATGAGTTTTTTACATTCACGTTAAATTAGGTAATAATACTTTTTGATGATATTAAGATAATCTCATAAAACTCCTTCATTCAATCAATTATTTCTAATTATTTTGCCGTAAATATTCGTTCACTTTTTAAAACACTATCTTAGTTCAACCATAAACACTAAAATCGACACAAATACGAAAACCAATTCAAGACACAATATCAATATCTTGGTTAATATATATTCCGTGTGTGACGCCCCTGACTGACTAGACACCTCAGGTGTCGCCAGGCGGTAGGTATCTAACGCGCCGAGCGCGCGTCGGGAGCCGGGAGTTTCGCTTCTACGTGTAGTTATTGTTTATTCTTATGCGCGAAGATTGGAATGGCGCGTGGCGTTTCCCGCAGTCCGAACTCTACGTGTGCAAGGCCGCTATTGTATTTTCACTAAAGTGCTTTTCATCAAATAATACGATATTAAATAGAGATCGCTACATCAAAATGAAGACGATGATTAAGTATATAAATAAATAATATGACCGTGCTCAAACTTCAAAAGTACGTGATTATGGAGTTAACAATGGTAAATGGGGGCCTTTGTTTCGGCTATAGTACATTATTGCCTAGGCATGGAAGTAGGCAATTGCGGGGCGAGTATTGGATTAAACGGACGAGCTTGCGAGTCCGTTTAAAAATACGAAGCCCGCAATTGCTGTTCCTGCCGAGGCAAATATAGTGCCTTTCTCAAAAATCGCAAGAAAAAAATTGTGTTGGAGTCAAATCTTCATCGCTTGAACTCATTTTTTGAATTGCATACAAACAGAAACTTCATGTGAAAAAACCATCACTCCTTACCGCCTTTTTGTTTATGACAAGGAGAAACGCAATTCTTGTTTTTAAAAAAACATAAGCTATTCCAGGCACAAATAAAAAAGTTATGTTTCGAGTAAAATTTGGATGTATAAGACTTGTGCCCTCATTTTATTATGGCCCTTTTCACTTTTTAAAAAGTTACAAGGTAGATAGTAATGGAATTTGTATGCAACATTGCAGGCTTGTGTAGCGAGCACGCAATGTTTGTTTTTTTTTAAATTTGAGAACTGTCAGTAAACTATGTACTTCGCGTCTCAATATGTAGATAGGAATGTCAACATTTCCGGACATTTTTGAGAAAGTTTCAGTTGCCAACCCGCTTTGTTTTCTGTAACCGTAAATATTGCAGCACCATTTTATAAAAACTAACCTAACCCATGGTCTAATAAAACAAGCTCTTCTCTTCCGAAAAGGGACACTTTCTACGTCATCACAAAGTTGCCACTTGATTAACCACTACCCAAGAATAAGGAAAAAAATATATTTTAGGTTAGTGTTCGATTTTATTTAAAAATATATATCTCACGAATAATATAAGTCACGAGCATAATTTACATATTTACTTTCATTGGATGTTTTATTTAAATATTATGTATATATTTATGTATGAAAATAACTAACAGGGATATTTTTTTAAACGAAGGTTACATTACAGGCATCACCGGATTCAACAGATCAAACTGGCCGGTTACAAATTTGTCAACTTGATGTTTGTCGTCATACTATTCGAACCTATGGGAATATCATATGCCGCTCTCGCTCGGTATCATTACTCTTATGACACGCCAATGATTTTCAAACTGTCGCGGTAAAAGTTACCGTTTTTTTTTTTGTAAAATGTGAAATGGTGAAATGGTCTATTAAAAGCTGTAAGAGCAAAAAGGGTAGGGCACAGTCGGTTTTTACACTTTTCCACCAAAAGGATCGCCTGCCGAGGAGTGGTTACGATGTTGCGAGCCTAAAACCACGGTTTAATATTATGGTGAGTAATATTTTTTACGTTACACCTGGCCATAATGTGAGTTTTATCGCACGCTGCGCGCACGGTAAAACTCGCATTGTGGCCAGGTGAAGACGTAAAATTGTGTACTCATCACGGGCAGTAAAAAAGAAAGCCCTCTATCGCATATTTACAACCCTCGCCTACGGCTCGGGTCTCAAATACCTGCTATTTCGGGCTTTCTTTCTTTTACAGCCCTTGTTAAGTAATGTACTAATATCCTGTTGTACATAAATGAGAGGAAGCGCGTAATAAAAAATCGCTTATCCTATAATCCATAATATAATCCATAGCCCTAATATTTAGAACTTATTTTTTATTTTGTTATAAGTATTGTTGTGTATTTTCCATTAAACGTTCAACATTTAAGTGCCGGTGGTCACAGCCAGGGACCGTAAAATGCGAGCAAAATTCATTGAAGTGCTAGGGTTGTCACTTATAGTATAATCGAATAAATTAAATATGTATGGAAGAATGTGTTTGTTGTTATCATAATGTTAATAAATTGCCCCTATCAGTGTTCATGGTTAATCAATAATGTTAAACTAAAACTTATTATTGATAAGTACATTGTCATCATTTACGTATACATTGATTTACGAGTATTATCTTGTCATGATTGTCTCGCCATCGTACTAGCGAAAATTATTACTTACTATCCCAAGTCTAAAATTGGGAATTATTTGACTTGAAATTGTAAATATATTTAAATAATATACCAGCCAGTAAACTGAGTTTCGGATTGTGTTAAATTTCATCTGTAAAAATAATATTTATTTGTATTATTTTAGTACATAATATTTTAGTTCATAAATTTAGAACGATCGCCAACCCTAACTGGTTGTCATACGTCATTTCAATGGATTTTGCTCGCATTTTACGATCCCTGGTCACAGCACATTGATCGTAGAACTTATACCTACCATCGATATAATTATAATAAGTATGGAAGAGTAACTCACGCTCAAAATCTGCCCCACTGACCTACTGCCAGCGGGGGTGGAGCTAGTGTCAAACAGTTGTTTATAATTCGACCAAAAAAAACGATTTTAATAAATACCGGCTTTAAATAATTCTGCAAAATGCCAACTTGCATTGTAAATTGGTGCAGGACCCACACACAGATGCAATGCAAAGCGATATTAATTTTAATTAGTAGGTAACTTATTTAAATTTAAATATTTCCATACTAATATGTCATGGCCAATGTTATGCAATATATCTTTGAAAAATGTCAATTACAAGCAACTACTTCGAATGAATAGGAAATAAAATTCATTTTTATGTCATCTTTACTATCGTTAGTTTACATAAAAAAAGAAATAGGTAAATGGTCTTTTTAAGTTTTCCAAAAAATTAAGAACTTCGGCGAGCTTGGGTGGATACAGTTCGTCGCAAATTGCGTAGCTAAAATTGGATGCTTAGCAAACCTTACATTTGCAGCATCCATTATTAATATATACGAGCAAATATTTTAAAATTACCCCGATTTTAAAGTTTGGAAATCTTCGGTTGACGGATATGACGTAGTACGTGTCAACTCACGTGACCACTGCTTCTCGGAAGAGAATACCAGGAGAAGTATATTATTGTACCATCCTCTAACCTAACCTATACCCCCTTACTTATAAACGTGGAATAACCTTGGATTAGCTAAACCATGTTTTGTCCTTATCTGTCAAATTCAAATGTCACAATGACAGATAAGGACAAAACATGGTTTAGCTACTCCATGGTTATTTCACGTTTATAAGTAAGGGGGATAGGGTTCTACACGTCGGTATAGATCTAGTGAATAATCCTTCAACATCGTGAAAACTCGGAACTCACGTCTACTTCCGAATGATGCCGACGTGTCTATGAATTATTGAATTATTAAGTGACATGTTTGTATTAAATAAATAGAGTACTTTAGTTATCAGTGTCAAATGTCAAACCACGAGTTTGAAGTATATCACACCGAGATGTTAAAACCATCACGATCAAATATATAGAAATTAGGTGTAGGTAAACAAGAAGAAATTTAAATAAATGTTGAAAATAATTTCACAGGCTTGTCGGTCTAAAAACGTTTCCCAGGTCTTAATGCTTTCGGCATGACTATTAAAAAGAACTGAAAACAAACTTAATCAATTAACAAAAAAATAGTCTGGTATTAACCACTCTATATTATCACTCTCGCGATGCGACGTTCCCCCACGTTGTCTTGATGGGTACTGAGTCAGACTGAAGTAGCATGACAAATACGAACATTTCCGAGAAAATACGATGTGTAAGGATATTTTACTACATGTACTGAAATAAATCCTAAAATAATTATATAACATTGGGTTGACAAATGAAAAAGTTGGGAAACGATACATTTGGCAAACATATTTTTGCCAAACGGCAGGCACCCGGTAAATGTATTTGTTTAATATTAGTGACGGAACGAAAAGGGCACAACTATACACACATATTATAAGTACTCTAAGATGGGTTCAGGGGTTTGATTTTCTCAAAAATACGGTCAGACGAACTTAAGTGCAAGTTGCGGAAAGTTTCCAAAAAGTTGGAAAAGTTCTAAGAAATTTCCGGAAACTTGGACTAGAAATATATGAAATTTAAATTTTAGCAACGGAAAGTTTCAATCTCCAAACAAAATTGTGAGAAGTTTCCGAAATCTTCCTACATGAAATGTTCCGCAATTTTGGAAAGTTTCCTTTGGCACATCAGTAGGATGGACGAACGAGTGAATGTCGCAGCGGGAGTAGTCCCGATTTTAGCGCGTGAATTTTCAATTTGGCAGCATGGTTTTGATAAGATCGAACGTGTAAGGCTGCCTAATTATCAAGGATCGGAAAAACGCCCGTCATTTTGAAAACATAACCCTGTTCCGTACAGGAGAGACTTCCTTCTGATGTTAATTAAAATATTATTAGGTATTTTACATTTATTATAACATTATTTATATGTATTCAGCAACAATATTATTAATGAAAGAACCATAATGGTTATGGGAAAAAAACACTTTCGCCAATCAAAGAGAATGTCTTTTTTTTAAATTTTCGCCTGTTATTCCATAACGAATTTAGGACCTATTTATGAGTCGAAAAAGTTTGTTCACAGTTTACGGAGGACATTGGGGCAATCGTTGACATTGGTTTACTGTTTGTATGTGTGTTTGTGTTTTCTAATTAACATTTCGGTGTCATTCATTAATAAAATTGTCGCTAAGTACATATAAATTATTGTATAATAAATCTATAAAATAGGTACCTAATAATATTTTTCATTAATATCAAGGAAGTCTCTGCTATGCGGAACAGGGTTATGTTTTCAAAATGGCGGTCGTTTTTCCGATCCTTGCTAATTATTAAGATCATAAAGCCGAGAGGCAAATGACCTGCATTTCTACGAGTGCTAATTAAACATATCCATTGATGCTAAGCTAATCTATACGAATGTAATGATATAAAGCTGAAGAGTTTGTTTGTTTGTTTGTTTGTTTGCTTGAATGCGCTAATCTCAGGAACTACTGGTCCGATTTGAAAAAATCTTTCAGTGTTAGATAGCCCATTTATCGAGGAAGGCTATATATCATCACGCTAAGACCAATAGGAGCGAAGCACCAATGAAGAATGTTTCAACCTTCTACGTTAACAAAGTTAGCGTTAGCCCAAAGTAACTATTCCACAGGGACGAAGTCGCGGGCAGAAGCTAGCGTAAGTGTAAACTGAAATAAGAAATAAATCCAATCATAGAAATAACATATTTTTCAGTAATGCTAATGTAATACGACGAAGTGTTGGCAGACCTTCCACAAGGTGGACTGACGATCTGATAAAGGTCGCGGGAAACCGCTGGTTGACAGCAGCAGAGGACCGATCTTTGTGGAAAACCTTGGGGAAGGCCTTTGTCCAGCAGTGGACGTCTTGCGGCTGATAATGATGACGATGAATGTAATACTTCGAAAAAGAAATTTCAAAACCGGTACAGCAAACAAATGAAATCAAATGACGACTTGACGACAAAAATGGCGGCAAAAAAACCTGTGCCATATGTTCTGTGTCACGAACACGAATGGTATTTTTTTCAATCATAGACAAACTAACAAAGTCCCTATTCTCATGACGTTCGAAATCAAATGTCGTACGTTATTGTACTTAAAAATATACCGAGTTGATATTTCAATTGACACTAGAATTGGGCTTATTTAAATTGTGCTGGTATCCGAAGATGTTCCAAAGAAATTCACAATATTTGATAATGTAATTACAAAATTACGTTACAGATGTCATTGCTGTCACCTACCACAGTAATGCTGGTCATTGCCAACGTGTTTTGAACGTATAATAGAGGACTTATGACATGTGTTTAAATAAAATTACTTACTTGTTTTTATGATACATTTAATACAGTATTTATTCAACTGAAACTTATTTTTACTGTCTTAGTTAAGGATCTATATGTATGGTGCGTTTTTAATAGTAGGAATGTTGGACTTTGACTCTTAGAGTCATGTGGGGTAACTGTGCGCAGCGGGTAAGTGTGCGCAACCCCTTTATTTAGGAATGGTGATGGAAAACTTTGTGATATGTGTAAGCAAATTAAAGATATGTTGGTGGAGATTTAGTATGCGAGAAAAACCCAGATGGTATCTTCATTTACTTGAAAAAGAAAATATTCAGAATCCGGTGCCGTAAAGGTAAAATTTGCTGTCATGGCAAAAATCGACACGAGTAATAAATTTTATTTCTGTTTGTAATGTATTTAAGCCTTAAATTTTGCATTAAAATTTGAAGCTATGTTATGTCTCAATAAAGTGAGGTAAGTTTGATCAAAATCAGTCCGCTTAGTTTAATAAAAAATCCACAAACTTCGCTTAGCTGCGCACACTTACCCGCAGCATGGGTAAGTGTGCGCATTTTGAGCTGGTTGAATTAAGGCGATCTTTCTTCGAGGTGGCAAGGTTTTATAGATAATTTCTTGATTTAATTATTACCTAAATAAATGCTTCGCTAAATACATATTTTCATTTTCCTTTCATGCTTATCGTTTAATTTTGATACTAGTTTGAAAATAAAGTGCGCACAGTTCTGCCCTACTAAGCATAATGGCGATATCTCAGACAAAACATCTGTAGAAATTGCAACCTAGTTACAAACAGAAGAGAGTTGAATCTGCTTTGGCTATTGAATTTAGTTATTGCATTTTTGCTTAGGAGGGCAGAAATCCCCACATGACTCTATTTCTGACTTTTTAAACGACTTCAAAAAAGGAGGAGGTTATACGTTCCACTGTATGTATATTTTTTTTTTATATATGTTCACCGATTACTCCGTCAATTGCCGACCGATTTCAAAATTTTTTTTGGTTTGATAGAGTATACTTTCGAAGTGGTCCCATTGTCACCAAATCTGAATCTGATGAGGGGATCTGTGAGGAATTGAGGGAACTCCTCAAATATTGTAGGCAAACATATAGCGATTTTAGTATTTTTAGTAACAAATCCAGCATTTGCATTCAGGAAGTACCATTTGGTGAAGTGGAACTGATGATGAAGACCACAGATGGCCACCGGAACTCCTTAACGGTACCGATTTCAAGGGTGGCGATAAGATATCTCGATTAAGATAGTTGAGCGACTACAACGAAGAATATTTACTTGTTAACCGACTTCAAAAAAGGAGGTTATTGAAATATGACTATGACTTTCCCGCGGCGTTGCTTGCGGCGCGCTTGAAATAACTTAAAGTTTCATTTCAATTAAGAAGCGGGACTACGTAACAGCGTATTATGATCACTAAAAAGTATGAAATAAAATAAATGTTTTAAAAAACAAAAAACCGCCTTCAAAAACGTTCAGTTCAGTTGGACTAACCTATTAGGTGCCTACAATTTAAAAGAAGTTATTTTATTGCGTTTTTGAAGGCGGTTTTTTGTTTTTTAAAACATTTATTTTTGCAACGCTCTGATTGCAATCGGTCCCATACACCCATAAAATCCATACAAAAACGATCGATTGATAGCAAAACAAGGGAGAAATACTTTAGTATCGCAATAGTAACGGTATTATCACTATGACTACATAGTATAAAACAAAGTCGCTTCCCGCCGTCTGTCTGTCCCTATGTATGCTTAGATCTTTAAAACTACGCAACGGATTTTGATGCGGTTTTTTTTAGTAGATAGAGTGATTCAAGGGGAAGGTTTTTATGTATAATAAATTCTGGATTATGTACGCGTGTTACAGAAAACTGGCATAATCCGAAGCGAAGCGAGGGCGGTCACTAGTAACCTATAAATAAGGCAAAATTTAATAATGCTTATATTACGTAAAACGTTGATTAAGTTATTTGCTTACTATTTTTAGTGTTCCGTGCCCGAACGGGACCCCATTAATACTGCCGTCCTGCCAAAAAAGGCGGCTAACTGCAATTTAGTAATCAAAGTATTCTATACTCTATTGGTAACCACATAAAATTTAAAACGCTTATTCACCTATTACAGTTATTACTATTAAACAGCTGTATCTTTAAAACCGTATGTTGTAGCATATAACCTTAGTTGAGCCGACTCTTTTGTAAGTTTCTATTATTTCTTGTTTATATTTTTTATGCTTAGTTACTTCAATAAAAATAACACTCTTCTCAACTAGTACATCTTACAATTTTTTTTCTCAAATTTATTTATAATGTACTTTATCAAGGCTCTTTACCCGAATATTACAACACGTTATCAGCACGAAGCATAAAAGAGTATATGATCATGTTGAATTTGTAAAAATAAATTGATTTCTTTTTCGTGGAACTAAAAATAAGTAGTAGTCGAAATGTCCCATGAAACTGAAGATGTTACGAGTGTTAACAAGTCCAATTACCCTTGCTTGAACTCATCTTCAATTCCATCATTTTGTTTGAGAAACAAAGATGGATATCCAACTTGGAAATTTAAGATGAGGAATTACCTTACACACGAGGACCTATGGGCAACAATAAACGGTTATCCACCGGATGACACGACCCCTGCCTCGATAAAGGTACGCAATGATGCAAAAGCATTAGCAAAAATTTGTTTAACAGTAGACGGTGCAGCTATCTCTCATGTCAGATGTGCGAAAACTGCAGCCGAAGCATGGATATCGCTACAAAAGGCTTTTGAGGACAAAGGATTGGGTCGAAGACTCGCTTTAGAGCGTAAACTGTACAGATTATGTTTGTCTGACTTCAGCAATATTGAACTGTATATAAACGCAGTAATAACAACGGCACAGGATCTTGCAGACATTGACAAAGTCATAGAGGACACGTCAATTGCAGCCATACTCTTGGGAGGACTCACCCCGAAATATGAACCTCTCGTTATGGCTGTAGAAAACTGTAATGTCGACGTGACCACTGACTTAGTCAAGACAAAACTGCTGAATGAAATGTCTAAGGATGCAGTTACACTAATAGAATCTGTTTTTCATACCAAGATGAAGCCAAAATCTAAGAAGAAGGACGTAATATGTTACGATTGCAAAGTGCCTGGGCATAAAAGACCAGACTGTCCCCTGAGAAACAAGACGGTGAAAGCTAATGTAGTACAAGGTAACGACGTCACATTTACAGCTCTCAACACTTCCTGTAGCTCAAACAAGGACCATTGGTACGTAGATTCAGGTTGTACAAAACACATGACTTGTAAACGTGATTGTTTTCATGATATAACGATACTGAGTCAAGGTAGCGTTACTGTTGCGAACGGAGAACAGATTAAATGCTGCGGAATAGGAGATATTTCAATTAAGACGCCTGAAAACGTGATCAACAGGATTAGTGATGTGGCCTTTGTACCAGATTTAAAGGCTAACTTAATATCTGTAAAGAAAGCTGTTGATAAGGGTTTTACATGTGTTTTTGATACTAAAGGATGTAACTTTTATAAATCTGATACTTTTTGTTTTACAGGTGATTCCATCCTTCACGCTTCGCCCTGTGGTGGACTGTACGTTTTAGACGGTACTGTTAATATTCTCGAGAATGTGGCAAACAACCATTTGACACAGGATGTGCACTCTGGCTGTCAGGATAATTATCAACTCTGGCACAAGAGGTTAGGTCACTTGTGTCGCATAGGCATGAACCAATTGAAGAATCACGATGTAGGCGTAAAGTTCGCAGTAGTAGATAAAATAAGTTGCATCGCTTGCGTAGAAGGTAAGCAATCAAGAAAACCTTTTAAGAAGGTAGCTTATAATAGGGCTACTTCTCCTTTAGAATTAATCCATATGGATTTATTGGGACCTGTGTCTACAACATCCTTTCAAGGTCATAGGTACATGCTAACGGTAGTAGATGATTATACAAGAAAGGTATTTGTTTATTTCATTTCTTCCAAGACAGAGGTTAAAAATAAATTCTGTCCGTTTCAAAAGTTAGTTGAAAAACAATTGGATAGGAAAATCAAAGCAGTCAGGACTGACGGCGGCATGGAATTCGTTAATAAGGAATTTGTTGATTATCTTGCTTCAGAAGGGATAGAACAACGAACGACGACGCCGTACAGTCCTCAACAAGTTGGAGTAGCAGAACGTACGCACCGTTCAATAACAGAGAAGGCGAGGAGTTTGTTAGCAGAAAGCTTACTACCAAAAGCTTTTTGGGAAGATGCTTTCCAAGTTGCTGTATACCTAAAAAATAGGTCTCCACATCGAGCTTTAGATTGACAAATTCCATATGATAGATGGTCCGGACGCAGAAGTGATCTTGATCATCTGAGAGTGTTCGGATGTAGAGCACTTGTCCATATACCTTCCTGTCACAGGAAGAAATTAGATGTCAAAGCAAAGAAAGCGATTTTTGTCTGTTATTCTAAAAATCCAAATACTTATATTTTTCGGGATCCTGTTAACCCACGAAAAGTATTTATGTCCAGAGATGCAACCTTTTTTGAAAATTGTTTTACGATGCTGAAACAGAAGTATGCTGAGCCTGTGGTACAGTCAGATTCTATATTATTATTCGAAGAAAAAGAGAATGAGCGTGATGATTATCAATTCTTTGATTGTGTTGAGAGTGCCGATCTTGAGGTTGAACCATCTTTATCGGTAAATGTAGAAGGTGCCACCGAGTTACAAACTCGTGTCGATGAAGAGTCAACAAGTTTTGAAGAGGAACAATCTCTCCATGAGCAGAGGTACCCCTCAAGAAATAGGAAACCTCCTGATTTTCTTACTTACAATGTGTCAACGGTCGAACCTAATGAACCTACGACATATTATGAAGCTACTCATGCTGATGATGCTGAAAAGTGGCACCATGCAATGGCTGATGAGTATAATTCCTTCATAAAACTTCATACATGGGATCTAGTAGATAGACCAAATAAAAAGGTCATTCCATGTAAATGGGTTTACAGATTAAAAAAGGACGCATACGGAAACATCACGAGATATAAAGCTAGACTGGTCGTAAAAGGTTTCAAACAAGTCAAAGGAGTGGATTACGATGAAACATTAGCACCAGTCATTCGTCATTCTTCCCTCCGTACGTTGTTTGCTTTAGCTGCAGAGATGAGTCTAAGAATGAAGCATTTAGATGTCGATACCGCGTTTCTAAATGGAATTTTAGAAGAAGAAGTTTTTATGGAGCAGCCCATCGATTTCATAGAAAAAGGCAATAAAAACAAGGTTTGTTCATTAAATAAATCCCTTTATGGCCTTAAACAGGCACGGCGAGCTTGGTACAAAAAGTTAAATGAAACTCTAGTAAAAATAGGTTTTACGGGAACTCCCGAGCCTTGCGTGTACACAAAACTTTTTGGACAAGAACTCGTTATTTTAGGTATATTTGTCGATGACATAATAGTCTTTTTTAAATCAGATTTGATATTTGACATTGTCAAAAAGGATTTGTCCAAATATTTTTCGCTTAAAGATCTTGGAATATTGAAATGTTATTTAGGATTACAAATTGAATACGATTCCGAGTGTATTAAAATACATCAAAAGAATTATATCTTATCCTTACTCGATAAGTTTAATATGAAGGAGTGCAAGACAGTAAATACTCCTTTAGTCAAAAAGATAATGGAAAGAAGAACTGATAGTCAAGTTGGTGAGTCTTATCCTTATCAAAACCTAATAGGATGCCTCATGTTCCTGACGGTTAACTCAAGACCCGATATTGCATATGCATCGAGTTTTTTAAGTCAGTTTAATACATGTTTCACTAAGGAACACTGGAATGCTGCAAAGAGGGTTCTACAGTACCTAAAAGGTACTTTAAACTATTCTTTGGTTTACAGAAGAAGTGGAGAACCTTTAAGAGGCTTCTGTGACGCAGACTGGGCAAACTGTCCCATTGATAGAAGGTCATACACTGGTTACACTTTCAAGTTAGGTGGAGGTCCAATATCTTGGGAGTCTAAGAAGCAACCTACAGTTGCTTTATCATCCGCGGAAGCAGAATACATGGCACTAGCATCTGCCACGAAGGAAGCTTGCTACTTACGACGTTTTATCTATGAGATAACAGGTAAATTTTATTCAGTTGACTTAGCTTCTCATAGCCAGAGTGCCATAAATCTCGTAAGAAATCCGATACACCACAGCAGGACGAAGCATTTCGATACAAAATTTCATTTTATTAGAGAAAAGGTATCCAATAATGTTATCAATTTAGATTATATGAAAAGCAGTAATATGCCTGCAGATGAACAAAGCCACTCGGGCCTATTATACATAAGCATTGTATAATTAATTTAGGACTAGAAACTTAATTTATTTTTGTCTTTCTTCGGGCTTACTTCGATTAAGGGCGGCTGTTGTAGCATATAACCTCAGTTGAGCCGACTCTTTTGTAAGTTTCTATTATTTCTTGTTTATATTTTTTATGCTTAGTTACTTCAATAAAAATAACACTCTTGTCAACTAGTACATACTAGAACTAGTACATCTTACAATTTTATTTCTCAAATTTATTTATCTTTATCAAGGCTCTTTACCCGAATATTACAACACCGTAATATATAGTGGGTTGTGTTTTTCTTCGGATTTACTAACAAATATTAAAAAATAACAGTAATTGACGTGTTATGGTATTATTTTCAACTGGGCCGCCATTACTGTCAAGAAAATAAGGGCTATGAAGACGTTGAAAATACAAGTCGACACATGTAATTTATCTTTAGCAAAAAGCAAGCTTTCAAACCCCTGGCTGTTGCTAACCAACTTTAAATCGTTATAAATCCTAAATGATCATTCAAAATGAAAAATTATGAAAGAAACCTACAGATGATTTTTAAATCCCTATTCAATGATACCCCACTTGTCATACTTGGTCGACTTTTTTTTAATTTGCACAATATGGCGTCTGGTTGCCGCCATATTGAATTTTGATTACTGTCATATGTTCAGTGACACGCACCAGATTAAGACCAATTGATTCACATAAGAATCATCAAAATCGGGCAACGGGTTTAGTTTTTATAGTGCCACAAAGGAACAAACATACATATATAGGCTGTGAAACACATTACCCTCCTCCTTCGGCAGTCGGGTAAAAATACCCAGCAATGGGTCATTTTAGGCTCAAACAATAACAGTTATTACAAAATATTCGAACCATTGAACATTCTAGCATATGTACGGTCAACCAATTTGATTCCTAGGCCACTATGGACTTTGCCTAAGTGACGTCATAAGAATAAACAATACCTACACGTAGAAGCGAAACTCCGGGCTCGGGACGCGCGCTCGTCCCGTTAAATACCTACGGGCCTGGCGACACCTAAGGTGTCTAGTCAGTCAGGGGCGTCACAGTCAGAATACATATTGTCCAATATATTGTTATTGTGTCTTGAATTGGTTTTCGTATTTGTGTTGATTTAAGTGTTTATGGTTGAACTAAGATAGTGTTTTAAAAAGTGAACGACTATTTACGGCAAAATAATTAGAAATAATTGATTGAATGAAGGAGTTTTATTTTTTAATAAGTACATCCCCTAGATGTTGATGAAAAAAAAACCCGGAAACCTTAAAAACGAAAATATAGATAAGAATAGTATTTTAAAGCTTTTTCAACTTATTTTTTTTTAAATTAATGGTCCGGAAGGGAACGTAAAAAGTAACTCCGGATCCCAAACTACAAAACTTAATGAGCTTAAAAGTTTGTTTATTTATAGACTCCTTTCTGTGTTTTAAAGATAATTATTAGCCACATAAGCCATTTCATTGTCTGGAGATAATCTTAATATCATCAAAAAGTATTATTAGGTACCTAATTTAACGTAAATGTAAAAAAAAACATTTTGCAACAATGTTTCCACGTTGAAGAAAAACATAAATAACATTTCGTGACTAAATGTTTATAACACATGCATAAACCGATTAAAATATTTCACAAGTGACAGCCCTGACTTTGGGTGCGGAAGACAGAGGGGCGTAGCGGGGTGAAGGGGGAAGTAGGTATTTAAAGCGCGGCATTTGGGGCCTGGTCAAAGGAGATTCGCTTCTAGGTGACGTCGTAAACCAAATCATACGAAGTATCTTACGTTTTGGTCATCAACGTCACTTTAACATAGTCCATAGCATAGTGGCCTAGAAATAGGGAGTGCAAATAACCGGTTTTAACCGATTTTAACCGGTTATTTTCATACAAAAACGGTTAATAACCGGTTAATTTGCATTCCCGACCTAGAAATCAAATCGGTTGACTGTACTGGGGTTACCATGACATACTAAAGCAGTTCCGTTTAAGTTGAGAGAAAGGGACAGAGCTATACAACTGCTATAGCTCTGTCCCTTTCTCTCAGCCTAGACTGAACCGCTTTAGTATGTCATGGTAACCCCCCTGTTGTTTGGTATCTTCATCCGTTACCGTGTATTCTTGACGAATAACGTGATAAGACTGATAAGAGACTTTTCGTTGTAAGCTTGGGTGTTAGGGTCTCCCCAGACCTATCGACACGGAATCGGCTTGAGCCGGTAAGAAATAGTACAATATTGCCTAGGCATGGAAGTAGGCAATTGCGGGCCCAGTATTGGATTAAACGGACGTGCGTGCGAGTCCGTTTAAAAATACGAAGCCTGCAATTGCTGTTCCTGCCGAGGCAAATATAGTGCCTTTCTCAAAAATCGCAAGAAAAAAATTGTGTTGGAGTCAAATCTTCATCGCTTGAACTCATTTTTTGAATTGCATACAAACAGAAACTTCATGTGAAAAAACCATCACTCCTACCGCCTTTTTGTTTATGACAAGGAGAAACGCAATTGTTTGTTTTAAAAAAAACATAAGCTATTCCAGGCGCAAATAAAAAAGTTATGTTTCGAGTAAAATTTGGATGTATAAGACTTGTGCCCTCATTTTATTATGGCCCTTTTCACTTTTTAAAAAGTTACAAGCTAGATAGTAATGGAATTTGTATGCAACATTGCGGGCTTGTGTAGCGAGCACGCAATGTTTTTTTTTTTTAATTTTAGAACTGTCAGTAAACTATGTACTTCGCGTCTCAATATGTAGATAGGAATGTCAACATTTCCGGTCATTTTTGAGAAAAAGTTTTATGTCCACGCGATAAGAGCGAAAACGACGTCGTTCTGTTCGCAACGCCGAATCGAGCCGAGCCGAGCCGAGCGAACGCCTTTTTCACTCTTACTGCACGAACATAAAATTTTCTTACCGGGTCAAGCCGATTCCGCGTCGATAGGTCTGGAGAGACTAACTGATGTGCCAAAGGAAACCTTCCAAAAGTGCGGAACATTGCATGTAGGAAAATTTCGTAAACTTCTCACAATTTTGTATGGGGATAGAAACTTTCCGTTTCTTAAATTTCAATTTCCTGTACTTCTAGTGAAAGTTTCCGGAAATTTGTTAGAACTTTTCCAACTTTTTGGAAACTTTCCGCAACTTGCACATCAGTAGGGGAGACCCTTATTCTCTTAAAAACGGCGCTCGGTCGGTCGAACGAGTGAACGAGTGAACGCGCCACACCGGCGAGTTTAAGTAGTCCCGTCAGAGCGCACAAAACGCATTTTAGCGCGAGCTTTCTCAATTAGGCAACAGGGCTTCTGTCGATTAGATCGAACGTATAAAATCAACATCGTTAGCTGCATTCTATCTGACTAATAACATCTTGGGTAACATGAATCAGAGTATTCCAGTAACTGCGGTATTTTTCGATATGAGCCGAGCTTTCGATTTTGTATCACACGAACTACTTTTGGCTAAATGTGAGCTCTATGGTATAAGAGGTATAGCGAATAATTGGCTCAGGGACTATTTGCAAGCAAGAACTCAGTTTGTTGAAATAACTAAAATTAACTATGACAACGTAGAAACTAAGCATACTTCGGTTACTAAAGCAAACGGGGTTGGTGTACCGCAAGGAAGTATTTTAGGACCTCTGTTATTCCTGTTATATGTAAATGACCTTCCGAACATAACGGAACATGAATGTACACTGTTTGCTGATGACTTATCAATTGTAATACCATGTCATAATGTTAGAACCTACAATGAAGACATAAACCTCACAATTATGAAAATCGTTACTTGGCTCCACGATAATAATTTGAATATTAATATTGACAAAACAACATATATACAGTTTGCTAATAAAAATGCTCGTAAATTCACCCTTTTTGTTAATCTAGCAGGTCAAACAATTTTAGAATCGAAACAGATAAAGTTTTTGGGTATAAGTTTGGATGATAAATTCTCATGGAATGAACACGTAACCAAATTGTGCAATAAAATTAATTCTTTTGCGTATGCTCTGTGGCGACTTCCAAAAGTCGCATCCAAGGAAATCGCAATTCAGGCGTACCATGGTTTTGTTTGGTCCCAACTTCGGTACGGCATTCTCCTATGGGGAAATTCGTACCAAGCAAAACGAGTGTTGATAGCACAAAAGCAGTGCATCAGAGCTATTTGCGACGTCGATACTTTTACCTCGTGCAGGCCACTATACAGGAAACTAGAACTGCTTACAGTGCCATGCATGTATATATACGAGGTATGTTTATTTGTAAGAGTACACAACTCGATTTTTAAAACAAAAAAAGACATTTGTAAATACAATACACGTCACCCTAGCAAACTCATGATTCCTGTCAAACAGACAAAGTTGTATGGTCGGAACACGTATAGTATGTCAATTAAAATTTATAACTGTTTGCATGATGACATGAAGAAATTAGCGCTGAACTTATTTAAGAGTAGACTTAAGAAATGGTTAATAAAGGAATGTTTTTACTCAGTCGAAGAATATTTTGACTATTTTAAATAAAAATTATGATACGTGAATTATGTACTACTTAATTGATTGTTTACTTTTAATTATGCGATCTCAGGTCCATTTTGTATATTATTATCTTATTGGACATATAAATTTTGCATGCCAGTTTCTGGTTAAATGTGCGAAACTTGTACAACTTTATTGCCATCTTTATGTACCACATTTTATGCGAAATAAACATATTTGTATTTGTATTTGTATAAGGCTGCCTAATAGGGGTGTGTTCTGGGTAAAAAAAAAAAATTGAACACGTATTTTTTGCTTTTTCAAATCAATCCAAATTGACAAATATAACGCGCATCAAAGTTCGGGAGTGGGGGCTCGTGATGACGTCTCAACGTGGTATAAAGTGTGCCACGGCGTGACGTCACGAGAAACTTCAACGCACTTTATCTTCGTAATTTTTTGTTTAATTGACAAAAGAAAAAATCGTGTTCAATATTTTTTGATAATGTAAAACACGGACTAATTAGATTTTTTTAGGACACTAGCCTATTGAGAATGCACGCGCTAAATGTGTTTTATGCGCTCTGACAGGACTACTTAAACTCGTCTGTGTGGCGCGAGAATAACACCCCTTGCTACAAATTTAATTTCTCATTTTTCTTTGGGCACGCATATAATTAAGCATAGAAAACGAATTTTACACGGCCAGTTTTTACCTAGAAGGTTTTGATATTCGCTATGAGGTGTAGTTTTATAATTGCAGAAAGTATATACTCGAAAATGTAATTAAAGAACAACGTGGGTTGCCACTAAAAAAAAGTATATTTGCCTTAGTATATTTCCACTTTTTAAAAGACAGCACTAAGAATATTTATTTGTAGGTAGTTTTAAACCTTCGATTTAAATAAACAAGTTAATTCAAGTTACTTACACAAATACAAGATGGCCTATTAAATATTTTTCATCACACTTGCTCGTAAATAGTGTCCTAAAATGCTAGAAAAATCGACCGTAAATCCAAAATAATACCCGCGGGCCTTTTTTTTACCATTACGCCCTATCGTGGGTTATAGCTTTTTTTTTTAATATTATACGTGGACTCAAACTATCATAATACGTCAGGACCCCAATTCTTGTGCCATTCGATATGAAGTTTCATTCGAGAGGAAATGTCAGTTGCATACAATTTTCTAAAAATGTCGCATATAAACTATTGATCTCGACTGTCACTAGAATCGGACTCCTGAACACGTTTGACATTATCTGTGGTAAGTCATAGACAATGATGTAGTCTGCCGCTAATTTATAAATACTGATTATAAACTGTGTGATTCCAAAATAATAATTACTAGGGTGTCTTTGTGCACATATTAAAATTTATATATCAATAAAATACATGTCGTCATCAGAAGAAAGGGATAATGCGACTCCAACGGACATCGCCAACGCGGCTAAAATTATTAGTGCCAATCGTAAGTTAAAAATATGATCGTTTGTCTGATTTTTTTTAATTTCCTCGCATATGTGATGAAAAACATTGTATGTTACATGGGTGGTAAAGGAAATACTAAGCTCGAGTCATTAAAGCCCTCAGCCTTTTGTATTTCTGTCTTTACCACCCTTAATACACAATGTACTATAACCATAGAAGATTTTTGGTAGCAAAACTGTTATTGCACTTGTAATACTTCAGGTAGGTATTAATAACATTTGGTACGATAAATAAACAATAGTTGTAAACAACATTAGATGCAATTTAAATATTACATACGTTTAGCTATTCAACAAAATAACAGGCCAAAAGTGAAACTTTATAATGACAATCATCGGGCATTTTACCAGCCATGACGCCATGGGGTCCATGGGTAACTGTCAAGTTTAAATCAAGCATAAGTGTAAGGCATCCGAATTTAGCTTGTCATTTTGTTTTAGCTGATAAAAAAAATCGCCATTGAACACACACACCCGCCATTTAATGACTTAACACACTATATGAGAAAATATTTGTGTCTGGATATTTTAATGTTTTGAATATCGGGTAGAAAAACCACTGAATGCATCCCTATTGTTAAATATAACTTTAGATATTGAAAATGTTAGAATTATCTACAAATATTTACAACAATTTGATTATCAATGCAAAAAGGTTGGCCAACTCTGGAATGTTCGATTGACACTGACATAAGTGACTTTGACACTTGTGACAGTGACGTATCTGTCGTAGTTTTTTTGGTCTTAAATTAGATTTTCGAGTATAGAAGGATTTGGTATCGCTATGAGGTGTAGTTTTATTCTATACTGCCCTCCTAAATAAAAAGGACGCATGAGCAACTTGTTAGTCAAAGTAAATTTAACCTTAATAATAAAGAAATAAGGTCACTAATACATACGCAGTTCTATGAGACATACGCCCTTTTTTCTAAAGAGGGCAGTATATGCGAGAGGTCATTTACTTAATCTTTTCATCTATACTGCCCTCCTAAATAAAAAGGACGCAAGCGCAATTTGATGGTCAAAGTAAATTAAACTCTCCATCTTAAGAAATAAGGTCACTTATACATACGCGGTTCTATGAGACATACGCCCTTTTTTCTAAGGACGGCAGTATACCTCGGTACCTGCCTTTTGGCCGAATATCATTTGGCAAAAAGTATCCTTTTTCACCCTTTCCTTTTGTCAACCCGCTCTTTTCTGTAACTGTTAATATTTCAGGATTTATTTCAGTACCATCGTGTAGAACTTTTTAGGTTAGGTTTTCCTATAATTATGTTGATCCCTATTGTGCTCGTATCTGTAATACTTGTCACAAAAAAAACTATGATACAGAGATGGGCATTATTCGAATAATCATTCGAATAAAAAAATATTCGTAATATTTTTATTCGCGAATAATTTATTCGTCGAATAATTTATTTGCGAATGATTTCTTCGCGAATAATTTATCCACGAATGAATCATGCGACTAATTTTCGAATAACGAATAATTTATTAATTTATTAGAGAACAATGGAGCAGGTATAAAAATAGTACATAATAATTATTCGTGGCAATTCATTCAACGAATAAGGTATCCGCGAATAAATTATTCGCGAATTAATTATTCGACGAATAGTTTATTCGAATAAGAATAATCATTCGAGAATTTCATTCGTTATTCGCGAATAATTTGGTTATTCTTATTCGTTATTCGTAATTCGAATAAATATTGCCCATCTCTGATGATACAATATTCCTTGCGGAGTTACTAGTTACTATTGTAACAATTGGCATACACATGTTAATTACCGACCTTGAACCAGTGACATACATACAGACAGTTCTTTTATAAGAAGCAAGGTAGGTTCGTGTAGGTACAGTCAACAGCATAAATAAGTGATCATTTATGTACCTTGTCGCTTTCGATCGTTTCACAATTTTGTATGACATTTCAAACACCACGTTAAAGTGACAAGGTACATAAATGATCACTTATTTATGCTGCTGACTGTACCTATTAAGTTTTTTTGAACAGTATATTTTAGCTATACTGATAATAAAAAACTTGTCACGTCTTCACAGGGTTCCGTATTTAAGGGGCTACCATGCCAATAACAGACGTTTTTGATGAAGTTTTTAAGTTCTTATAACTCAGTCAAAACTGAATGTAAATTTATGAAAAAATATATTATAATTATCCATATTATCTTTGATTCTGTCGAACAGAATTGGTTATTTTTTTATACATACATACATAATCTCACGCCTTCGTTCCCAGAGTGGGGTAGGCAGAGCTACAGAATTACAAACATCTCTAAAAACTTGTTGATAATTCTATAACCACAAGTTGCACAATTAGGCTAAGATGTTTACCAGCGTATTAGTGACAGGTTGCAAGCCCATCGCCTAACAGTACTACAAGCCTTTATTCCCTTAGTCGTCTCTTACGACATCCACGGGAAGACATGGAGTGGCACTATTCTAACTCGGCAACCACACGAGGCATTTTTTTATAATTTTTTAAAAACATGACTATATAAACACAAAATTGGATAAGTACCTATAACATTTTATCTTGGCGTCAATTGGTATGGAAACTACATCTAAATATTCTTCATTAATGTATATAATAGAGGTTTTTTTCTAAAGTGAAAAATATGGAAATAAAGGCCAACTACTTTTTTCGAGTAAAAATGTGAAACTTTGATAGCATAAATCTCGATATCAGTGACTTGTAAAAGAAAAATTGAGATGGCAGCTAGTTTAGAACAGCAGTGTTAATGCAAATAGGTTTAAACAACAACTGAACGTTTAGAGCAACGGTCAGCAACAGGCCGGACCGCGAAAGGTCGAACCTTGGACCGCCAAATATTGTAATGTATTGCATACCAAGTATAAATTAATACATAGATAAGGTATACTATACCTTTATTAATTGAAATAATATTTTTAAGCCACATAGAATCTAACTGAATAATTTTGTTTTTATCTGGACCTCGTTGAAATTTTCCCACAGTATCCGGACCCCACCTAAAACTACTTGGCGACCCCTGGTTTAGAGCTTCAAATCGAAGATCATCTGCCCACGGTATTCCCTTAAGATTGCATGATTTTAACGATTCAAAATGCAATTATTTTCATATAATATTTTGTATGACAAGATGAAATTACGATTTTTTATTTAGGTTACCTATATTTAAACCTCGTAAGGCCCAGTGTGCAGTAGGAAGGCAATTTAATTTGAACTGTATTGCAATAGGAATAAAGTTCATTTTTCTTTCTTTATAAATCGAATATGGCATTATCGAACAAACGTAATTGAACTTTATTGCCTTTTTGGTAGATTCAAAGTCCCACTGACAAAAACCTGGCGGTTTGTAGTATGGTGGGCCTTACGAGGTTAAAAAAATGGTTTACTTTGATTTATTTTAATTAAAACACGAATTTATAAAGCAAAAACTCATGAACTGACGTTTTTGATAACTTTATCTACGCACATATTATTAGTACAGTCAAGGAATTTAATTTGTGACCCACCTTAGGTCCAAAGTCAATCTGACATTCTACAGCAATAAGGTTGAGTTTCCTATCAATTACAAATGACTTGACATCTCTATTGACAATGACATCTTCAAGCAGATTTTCTTTGAAATGGGTAGCAAATTAACTTCCGTGACCGTACCTACTCTAAAATTCGTTCAGAAACCGTAGGAAATGACCAGCATAATTATAACCAATTTTACTTAGAGAACTTTCTTGTCTGTGGTAGTAGGTAATATCTGTACTGTAATGTTATTACAGTATCGAATTTTGTAAGGTTATAAGTTTAAATTTGGAACAGCTGTCAAAACTTAAGTGGGTCTCTATTCTAGTATCCATAGATATTAACCACGTAAGGCCCAGTGTGCAATGGAATGAACATAATCAAGGCAATTTAATTTGAACTGTGTTGCAATTGGAATAAGGTTTATTTTCCTTTCTTCATAAACTGAAAATGGCATTATCGAACAAACTTAATTGAACTTTATTGCCTTCATGGTAGGTTCAAAGTCCCACTCACAAAAAACTCCGTGTTTGTAGTATGGTGGGCCTTACGAGGTTAAAACAGTTATCGATTTGAAACGTCAATTCAGTATGTCTTTTTAATATAAACCGCACGACATTTGATCTCGAGTGACATGAGAATACTTCATGCGTTTGTCTATGAATTTAAAAATACCCTTCATATGCGTGACACTGACACAGCACCAGTTTGTTTTGCCGCCATTTTTGTCGTCAAGTCGTCCACTACTGTGCGGCTAGCACAAGTTACCCGCGACTTGTTTGTCGCTCGGATCTCCCTTTCTATCTAGTCAGTAACGATAGAGACGCACTGAGCGACAAGCGCGAAAATACAACTTGTGCTACCCGTCTTGCGGGCCTAGTATGGCTGCGTCTATATCGCGCGTCAAATTTGGATAAAGCATCCGTCACTCTCGTACGTGTCGTAGTTTTACGCGTGAGAAGGTGACGGATGCCTTATCCTAACTTTGTCAAAAAATCAAAATCAAAATATTTATTCAGTAAATTGGCCACATACGGGCTCTTTTACACGTCGGTAATATACAGTTAATCTACCAGCGCTTCGGACAAGACCATCATTGCGGAGAAGAAGCGCCGCAAGAAACTCCAGCATTTCATTTTTTCAAATATAAAATACCATAATACAAGTAAGTTACATTACAAGGTAATAAAGCAACAATATTAATTATTAGAACTAGCACAAATAAAAACATTACAAATGTAAGGTCACATACATTAAACTAAAAAAGTCTATTAATTCCGCATCGTCCAGGTATAGGGCCAAAAGTTTCCTAATACGTGCAGTTAAGAGTTTGAACACCCTGGCAAGAGAGCTGGACCTAGATATATATTAAACTGTAAGGCACAATCCGGGAGACAAAAACTGTCGGCGAGGTACTTTGAGTGAGTGAAACTAGCATGTATTTGCCTGGTTGCCAATCATAGATGTCAAATTTTATTAATTAATATATTTATGTTTGTGTCGTTCTGAGTATTGTACGCATTTAGCATTTGTTATATATCTAGTAGTGAGATCCTATAATTGGCTAACGGTTTCCTATGGGGTCTATTGTTCTAATTGTACAGCTGTTGGATTTCCTTAACATAAATAAATAAATTGACTAGGAGAACAACACGACGAGATCATTTCGCCAAAAGCCATAGCTGGAATAATTAATTGAACAACAAGTCCTTAGAGACGTGTCACGCGTACTAATATGCCAAAGGAAACTTTCCAAAATTGCGGAACATTTCATGTAGGAAAATTTCGAAAACTTCTCACAATTTTGTACGATATTGAAACATTCCGTTTCTTAAATTTCAATTTCCTATATTTCTAGTTAAAGTTTCCGGAAACTTCTTAGAACTATTCCAACTTTTAGTAAACTTTCCGCAACTTGCACATCAGTACGCTGCCATATTAGGTCCCCTGGAACCCCTCTTAGAACTTATGATATGTGTGTAGATAGAACCACACTCGTATTTTAAGTCCTCTCATCATGCATCAGTTGCATAAACTACTATTTTCTACTCGCGTGCTATAAACCGCTAATATTGATATCGCTAATAGAACCACAATACCACCTATAGCGTAACCGAAACGTGAAAACTATTACTACTATTGTATTGTTGCGTTGCCATGGTAATAACAGTTCTGTAATAATTATTATCGCATTGTTATTACCATGGTTACAGTAATTCCAGATATCAGTCTTGGCGTTTAGTAAACACTTGACATCTTAATTTGTATAATAAACCGTTTAAAATATCTTAATACCAACTGAAATTACGTGATTTAAAAACATAATTATTTTTTAGACTAAGTATGTGCTTAATTTTTTTTTTTTATTACTAAAAATAGATGAATAATATCCGTTGATATTTTATTTGGTTACGATGGTTACGTTCAATATGGATGTCAACAAAATGGCGTTTCGTTTGGCATTCCAACTTGTATTAGTAACTATTAAAATAGGCATGAAATTTGTAAATATTTAATGATAACATTCACATACTATTAACGCCAATCGGAATAATGAAAATTACTTTGCCGACAAGTAATTTGTTAGCAGAAAAATCGAGGAAAGTATACAAGAAAAGTAAGCGATTGTTAATTTTTGTCATTATCATTTTAAGCTTGTAGAAAAAATTATGTATGCAACGGTGCATAATTAGCTCTTAAGGTACTCGTGCCTGTAATTAGAGCACTCGCAAGCTCGCGCTCTAATCTCGGCGCTCGTACCTTAAAAAGCATCATTGTGTACCAGTTACATAAATAACTATTATCTTACTATTTTCGTAAAAATAAATGTTTTTCGTAAAAAAAACAGAAACCCGACTTTAAAAATGCAAAAAATAACTTCCTAAATGGTAGGTGGTCAGTCCAACTGTATTCGGCTATTTGTTTAAAATATTGTAGGGCACCGACTTCAGTTGGACTGACCTACCTACCTACCATTTTATAAGAAGTTATTTTTTGCATTTTTGAAGGCGGCTTATTATTTTTTTAAACATTTATTTTATTTTATATGTTTTAGTGATCCTATTTAAGGTGTTATGTAGTCTCTTCTCAATTAATGAGATACTATAGAACATTTCAAGCTCGCCGCAGGCAACGCCACGGGAATGTAATAGTTATATTTAAACCTAAATGTGCTTCATCATAGTCGCTCAACTACCTTAATCGAGATATCGCTTATCGCCACTCTTGAAATAGCTACGTTTAAGGAGTTTCAGTGGCCATCTGTGGTCTTCATCATCAGTTCCACTTCACCATATAGTACTTTTCAAAAGCAAATGTATGAGTTACAGTGAAAAATACCGAAACCGCTATAGGTGTGCCTATAATATTTGACGAGTTTCCTTGATTTCTCCAAGATCCCATCATCAGATCCTGACGTGTTGACAATGGGACCAACTCATTCAAAGAAAAAAAAAATCAAATCGTTCCATTGGTCTTCGAGTAATCGGGGAACATACATAAAAAAACACGTAGAATTAAGAATCTCCTCCTTTTTTTGAAGTCGGTTGAAAATGTAAAATAATTATTAAGCGTTGTAGGTTGTCTAGTGCCTCGGAACACGGTTTCGAATCGATTCGAAAACGTTATGTGTGCTATAATGAATGAGGTTTAAAATATCTCTAACATAACTGCTAACAATATAGGTTGAATAATAAGGTACCCATTGTCTGTAATGACATATTATGTTATACTAGTACGTAATACTCATAACAAAGGAGTTTGAATATGTTTGTAAATTTAGGTAGCAACCCTTGGAAAATAAAACGGTTAGCCTGGGTGGTGTTGGTAGTGACTAGCTGTCGTCCGTGTATTTACCATGAGTTACAATTACCGTTCTCGCTAGCGAGTCGAATGCTCTTTCCCTTGCAGACCTCGCAGTATTCTTATAGAGTGCGAGGGACAGAGCATTCGACTCGCTAGCGAGTACGGTAATTGTAACTCATGGTAAGGGTACAGATTTGATTTCCGGTAAAAGCAAATATGTGTGTGATGAGCGCGAGTATTTGCTCCCGAGTTTTGAATGTTATCCATGTATACATATATACATAATCTCACGCCTTCGTTCCCAGAGTGGGGTAGGCAGAGCTACAGAATTACAAACATCTCTATCATCTTATCCATGTATTTAAGTATTTATTTATCTAAAGTTTAAGGTAGTACAATTTTGGGGAGAGTGTCTTTTGATATTTATTTATTTAAATGTGACCTGGTGTTTGACAAACATTTGTCAAGTGCATGGCGAAGCATGCTTAGAAATATGTGGGGTTGACAAAAATACAATTGAAAGGTGTACCTATCTTTTCTTTTGGGATTCTGTAGTCGCACTAGGTTGTAGCTGGTTGTAGGCTGTTTGCATGACACTGTCACACAAATTTTTGTATGTTCGCGAAAGTAAATTACGACCCTATTGAATACATATTTTTTATTTTGTCAATTAAACAAATAATTAACAAGATAAAGTGCGTTGAAGTGTCGCATGACGTCACGCCGTGGCACATTTTATACCACATTGTGACGTCATGAGCCCCCACTCCCGAACTTTGATGCGCGTTATATTTGACAATTTTGATTGATTTGATAAAGCAAAAATTACGTGTTCAATATTTTGTGATCTTATTGACGGATAAATTAGATTTTTAATACCCTGGACACACCCCTATTGTTCCACTTTGAACTTTTGAAGTCAATTGCGATTGCGAGTGCGAAGGCAATAGCGATGCAGTTCTTTAAAGTTGGGACGGACGGACGGACGGACCGCGTAGCCATATTAATAGGGTTCCTTAGGGCTACCTTCGGCTACGGAACCCTACAAAATAGTATTCTTGATGCCATTCACAGCATATGAAATCTCAAAAAAAAAAACTTACGGTTGTCTGTAAAGTCGGTTTACGGACGATAATTTTATGTAATAACGTCATAAGAAAACACACAAACCGAACGCATAGGCCGATCGTGCCTCTCTATCGCTTGTTCCGCGCTCTAGCTTGCTCGCTCGGGTCCGGCAGAACGTGACATTGAGGCGGAACGTGACACTTTTTCGTGCGTCCTGCCGGCGTTCATCGATTTATAAGACGTTCAAAAATGTCTGACATAACCTAGCACAGCTGATCTTCACGTAATTATTTAAATATCCGAAGCTTTGAAATCAATACTATACTTGTGAATATTATACATGTGAAACTCAGTCTGTCTGTTTGTTGCGCTTTCACGGCTAATCCACTTTAACCCCTAGAACGGACATGAGGTACTTTTCAATACATATTTATATAGGTACATACTGTCACGCCTTCATTCCCAGCGCACCTAGTATGGCTGCGTCTATGTCGCGTGTCAAATGTGGATAAATTTTATCCAAAATTTGTCACGCGATAAACGCAGCCATATTAGGGACCTATCAGACAGAGAGCGGTCACGCGGTCAAGCGTTCAAGCGGTCAATTAAAATATTGTAAATATTCATAAAATATGTAATATTGTTTAACTATTTTTCCTTTTTTCTTATGTGTAAATGTATGCGATGTAAATACGCTCACCAAACTATTGTAAACTTACTTTTAATTCTCATGTAAGTGAATTGTAAATATTCTTATGAGAAATAAATTCTCTTTAAACCTATTTATGACCGCTTGACCGCTTGACCGCGTGACCGCTCTCTGTCTGATAGGTCCCTTAGGGCCCCTGAGTGGTTAGGCAGAGCTACGAAATTACACGGGAATTACCAACAACTCTTAGGTAGGCACTTTTTACCCTGAAAATTGGACGGTTCCCGAAAGACAACTCGCTAGTAATAATAAAATTGGAAAATTATTTATTTCACACGTAAATAAAAGGAGATTGACAAGGTTTGGACCAAATGCTGCCCAGACGTAAAAATACCTCTAACGAGTTTCTAACGTTACTATCCATTAGAAAAAACACATATTTTCAAAATTGGTCCGAGAGAACAAAAATAGTACATTGTGCATCAAGGGTAGTATGAAGGGAATTACTAACGAGAGTGTTAGAAGCCCGACGCCGAAGGCGGAGGGCTTTTAATGACTCGAGTTAGTAATCCCCTTACTGCCTGTGATACACACAATGGTTTTCATCACATATGCGAGGAAAAAAAACAAAGAGAAAACACTTTAACTCTGCAAAATATAAAGAAATAACTTTTGACGAACGGGAACGTAAATGGAAACGATATTTTTTTTGTGACCTCTACCACAGATAATAACTGCGTTTAGTTTCGACCTGGATTCGAGTCAGATTTAGCCAATTTGATAAAAATGTATAATTACTAAAATTAATGATAAATGTTGATATAAACTTGAAATAGGTATAAAAATAATGAAGTTTAATGAAGCGTATAGGTTTTGTGTAATGTAAGTTAGTCTATAGCTAATTTTTAAAGATGAAATTAGAAACCGATTTAATTTTTGGCTGAAAATTAAACCTCCTTAGTCAGAAATGATGTACGAAAGAGTTGCAAATTTTAAAAAGAAAGTCATTACTCCCTAGGGATGACAAACTCGCCATAATTCCCGCGGGAACAATTTAGGCCATTGTCCTTCTGTATACAGGCATCGAATAACACCATTTACGAGCAAGTGTGATGAAAAAGATTTTGTTTTGTCGTGTTTGCTTTGTTGACGACTATAGATGTTGTCGTTGATGCAGTCATCAACATAAAGCAATCTTCATGCTAGGAACAACTGGCTGTTGAGTGCATTATTATGTGCCTAGTTTGGTTTTTAGGGTGGGCTAGGCACCAACTCATTGTTACGCGCCCTGCTCCATTCTTAGATAGAATTATTATCAACGAAGATGACGACCAAGTAATGTATATTGAAAAAGTCATTTTTTTCATGACTCCTGGGGTAGATCTTGAAGCGATTTAGTGTACCGTCTCGTGTTAGCGTAAGGAACATAATGCACTATGTGTTCGTTCTGGGCAGCACTTGGTCCAACTCCCATACAAATATGGGCAATCTCCTTTGCTTACAAACAGAAACAATGTTTTAACCGGAATAACAATATCTCCACTTATGTCGGTTTCCTATAATCAAACCGCGGATAGATAAGGCCTACTTCGGGTTAAAATTTGACATTTGACAATTCAAAATGTGTCAAATATTAGGGTAAATCCGGGATAGATGCCGCAAAGGGATAGGCGCCTATTTTTCAAAAACCTTTCTTCCCAAAATCGCAGCAAAGAAATAATAGTCTAAATAGGGAGCGCAAGGGCCACACACCTCAGCCCCCGCAGGCCGTCGCGAGGAAAAGACGCGTCTCGCTTGTGTGTGTGAGAATCTCCGCGATGAGCGCAAAAAGTGCCTCAAATTTTCAAACGGAAGTATTTGCAGTTTCATAACTTTATAATGAGTATTAACTTCTGTTCTGTTTTTATTATATCAAGATACTGGTTCATTAAGTGTACAACTATGTATTAATTATCGCTCTTTTGTATTTGGTTTAGACAAAAAATAAAAAGGCACCGTTCCATATCAAAAAGGATAGTCGCCTTGGGGCATCTATCCCCCCCCTTACTCCTATATAAATAATCGTAGCATATATGTTTTTAGCGTATATTCTTTTTTTCCAAAGGGCAACTATCCTCCTTAGAATTTTCATGGTGGGGCATCTATCCAAATAGGTAGGCATCTATCCTAAAAAAAAGGGTCCTGCAAAAACTCAATTTGTACACAATCAGTAATTATTAGGTTAACAAAAACAAGCCTTAATGTAAGATTAAAGACTAAACTAGCTATATCGAAAGGAAATATTCATGGGAAATTGATAGTTTTGAAATTCGGAGGCCTTTTGAAAAAGTGTGGCATCTATCCCGGATTTACCCTAATCTGAAGCACTCTATCCGCGTTTTGAATATAGGAACCGAACATTAATGCCTCTGAATGTATGGTCGGCCAAGAAAATGGTCTACCAGTTTTGACAAAATTTCCTGTGAGATCTAATTATCGCTAAGGTTAACACTTGTCACTGTCATAATATTTTTGCAAGGGAAAATAGAACTTGTTGTATCATGACGTGCGAATGAACTTCAACCGTAGGGTGGTAGAGTACATTTTTGGCCGACTACCGTAATACCAAAGAACGTTAATTGCAATGTATTTTTAACCGACTTCAAAAAAGGAGGAGGTTATACGTTCCACTGTATGTATTTTTTTTTTAATGTATGTTCACCGATTACTCCGTCAATTGTCGACCGATTTCAATTTTTTTTTTTAGTTTGATAGAGTATACTTCCGAGGTGGTCCCATTGTCACCAAATCTGTATCTGATGAGGGGATCAGTGAGGAATTGAGGGAACTCCTCAAATGTTGTAGGCAAACATATAGCGATTTTAGTATTTTTAGTAACAAGTCCAGCATTTGCATTCAGAAAGTATCATTTGGTGTAGTGGAACTGATGATGAAGACCACAGATGGCCACCGGAACTCCTCAATGGTACCGATTTCAAGGGTGGCGATAAGATATCTCGATTAAGATAGTTGAGCGACTACCTACAACGAATAATATTTACTTGTTGAAATATGACTATGACTTTCCCGTGGCGTTGCTTGCGGCGCGCTTGATATACCTAAGTTAAAGTTTCATTTCAACTAAGAAGTGGGACTACGTAACAGCGTAATATGATCACTAAAAAGTATAAAATAAAATAAATGTTTTAAAAAACAGAAAACCGCCTTCAAAAACGCAAAAAATAACTTCTTTGAAATTCTAGGCATCTAATAGGTTAGTCCAACTGAAGTCGGCGACCACAACATTTTCTACAAAAAGCCGACATCAGTTGGACTAACCTATTAGGTGCCTAGAATTTTAAAGAAGTTATTTTTTGCGTTTTTGAAGGCGGTTTTTTGTTTTTTAAAACATTTATTTTATTCCAAGAATTATGTGCTCTATTAGTAACGAAATAAAATTTAAAATGCTTATTCTGTTCCCATCCAGTTAGCACATTTTTGTTACGAAGGCAATGCGAATCCGATACGTTTAGTTTTATACCGCTTGTGTAAACAAAATTTTCTTTTCAACGGCTGTTTTGATAATATCTACGAGAATTAATTAACAAATAACTTTGCCTTAGTGGTGTAATAACATATCTCTCACACTGGCAAAAATTGTTATGCCACTATGGAACCCTGTCATAATGACAGCGTCAAACCACATGACAGAAATTACGCTTAAATGAATGATTAACGTTATGCGACAGGGTTCCATAGTGGCATAACAATTAAAGTCCTTGACTGTACTTGTGCATCTGTGTGGCACCGTAGCTCTTAAACGGGTGAGTTGATTAGGTTTATTTGTAAGCAGGTTTTCTAGATAACAAATAAGTTTCTGTCAAAAAATGTATTTTTGGGATAAGCTTTTGTTGCCGACTGTTTTTTTTTTGCAATTTTTTTATCTGCTTATCAAGACCAAACTATTGAGTCCCAACACGGCGGGTCTACGGTTAGGACAGTGGCGTGCCTAGGGTTTCAGGATAGGGCAAGCCGAGAGATATGATTTTGTAGTTTTTAAAGTTATTGCGGATAAATGTCTCAATTCGCTTTTTACCAAAATTACTAAAATCGTTCGTGTCTTATTGCAAATAAAATTCATATGCCTTTTAATCGTGTCAGCTAAGTTATTTGATTTTTCATAATCAGATAGGTATATTCCAAACTTTTTGTCGTTCGATAATAATATATCTACACTACAACAGCAGCAATATTGTGTTTTTTACACAGATCTAGGTATTAAACATTAAACCGTCTTTTACTTATGCGAGAAATAAGAAAAAGGTACTGAAAATCTGATGTTTTATCAGCAAAGTTTAAAGAGTTTACCTTTCACTCGCCAAGCAAAATTTTTGCACAGTTTAAATAATCACAATCACAAGATTCATAAGGGAGTACATCCTCCATTGCCAATCCAATTGAACAACACAACAAACAAAATACTTAGTGACCGCAGTTGACTCAAACAAAACAATACACAATTCACAACAAACAAAACAAGTAAAATTATTGACGTAAGCAAGCAAATAAATAGAAGTGAAGTCGGCCGTCAACGCGGCTCAACACGCGCATGCGCGAATATCGCATTTTACTCGACTCGGGTACAACTTCAGACGCAAGCAGGGCTTAAAATCTCGTACTATTTGCTATATGAACCTATGAATAGTTATATCTCATTATAAGGCAGTTCTAATGCGTAAGAAAGAGATATACCGGTTAAGATAGAAGCCCCCCTGCAAGCCACCGCGTGCGAGCGGGATGACTAGCCATGTCTCAAGCGAGTTCGGGTCGTCTCAGCGCGCAGCAGTGCTGCCCGCCGTGCGGCGGCGGAGCGCGATCAAATTCGGTACTACGCTGCTGTTGCATTATTTGAAAATTTTAATGAGAGCGCGAATTGAAATGGTTCGTGATCGTGACCTTTGATTTTTGATCGTTGTTATAAGGCAAGCCCGGCTTTTGGGCTTGTATGGCAGTACCGCCACTGGGTAAGGATAACGGAGATCCTGTCGCCACCTTCCGGCTCCATCATCAGATCAGCTCTTAGATACCATAATATTGCATTGTCATTGGATTTACATATGTGGTCCAAATTTCAGCCCATTCCGTTAACGGGAAGTGGGTCAAAATTAACTTGCAAGATTTGACCCGTACATACATACATAGCTGCACGTTAAATAAAAGCTTGTAATAAAGTACGAATTCTACGCGGACAAAGTTGCTGGTAAAAGCTAATTGATGATAAATTAACAATCAAGAGAATAGAATATAATATAATAGAATCATTCAGAAGACGAGACAAAAGAGTCCAAGAGTCTGCATCTCTGCACTCTGCACTTTGCAAATCCACGATAATGCAAAGTTCAGAGTAAACGTGTTCCAGAAACCGCTCTGCGTAATTTGCAAACTCTGTAAAGATTCTGTTCTTAAAAGATACTTTGCAAATCCACAAATCCACACTCTGCATTTGACTCTGCCTCTTCAGCTCTGCAAATAGCTTTGTGGAAAAGAAACACGTTTGAAGAGTGGGATTTGTGGAGTGCAGAGTTGCAGGCTTTCTGGAACGGGCCCCAGCTCTGAGCCATTGAGCAGTTCCTATTGCCTTCGTGTCTCCATCATCATACCATTACGATGGTACCATAATCATTATATTGTCATCGAACATCAATTCAAAAAGTTGATAACATAATCTTAAGTCTCGATGTATGAATGTGGAAAAAGCGAAAGGGATTTATCTGGATCGTAGCAGGTGGAAGGAAGTGGCATCTGCCTGCCTACCCCTCTGAGAATCAGGCGTGATTTAATGTAATTATGATAGCATTATTGTTTTTATCTACACTCATATCATAAGTCCTCTATTATGCGTTCAAAACCCGTAGGCAATGACCAGCATTACCTGTGGTAGTAGGTGACAGCGATGACAGCTGTTAATTTTGGAAGATGTTCCAAATTTCAAAATTACGTTACAGCTGTCATCGCTGTCACCTACTACCACAGGTAATGCTGGTCATTTGCCTTTCGGCTTCTGAACCCATCTTAGAGTAATTATAATATGAGTGTAGATAATGTATTGTACGCGACTCTGCGTAATTAGCATTACGCAACCGTCACGTAAACTACTATTTAGTTACAATTGAAGCTAATAGCATCTAATAGGAATGATTGCGTTGAAATATTAGCCCATTACAAGTAAGTTTTGGACATAAATAAAATCGAATTTTCAATGGTATGATAGGGTGACGGCACCAATGATGGACCCTTTTAGCTGACAGGCACCAGTAATGGACACTTCACTCTAAATTGATTGATACAAAACAAATGAATAACCCTTATCTTCTGTAAAATAAGGATCAAGTGTCTATCATTGGGTTCTTGTCCATTACTGGTTCTACCAGCCTACCTCTTAACTTCACAGTGATGGCGGCTGTCACAAAGAAACACATATATTCCTATTTTTCTTTTGAGTTCTTGTCTGGCTGTCATTTTGAAAACATCTGTCTATTTATTAAATTTTTTGTAAATTACTTTATCGTTGATTTTGGTTCGCAAATCCAGGGCAACTTTGTGAAGTAACCTCCAACACTGACGAAGAATATGCATCAAATAAAATATCAGTGAAAAGTTGATTCTGAATGAGCAAGCGGTCAAGAACACTCCAAGCCAATAAGCCATTGAAGTGGATGCCCGCCATCTTCAATGGTGTGCCGACTGGGACTGGAAGACGCCGACGACAACGACGATTCACCGTACAATTGCTTATATATACTTGACATTGGCAAAATTACATAACTTGTAGACGCCATTAAAATAAATAAATAATAATAATAATCCTATTTTTCTTGGCAATCATAAAAAAATAAAAATCATACCGTATACTTAATGTTTTTCGAGATATTAAACGTATTCGACTAAGAGAATCGTCCATTCTTCAATGGTTTACTTGACTAGCTTTAATATAAACAGATAGACATATTTTCACTTGCCACTGCACTGTACTGACTACTCGACTCGTACAAGACTTCTAGCATCCCCTCTCTTTCAACACTATTGTGCTATACGTTCATAGTTATTAAATATTTGTCTAGAAGAAATTATAAAAATATTATAATAAGTTTATAATGATGTTTGGTTCCTATCTCAAAACATAAGGATGTTGATGTATAGATATAATATTTAATATGCCAGGGGGCTAATTGGCTGCGTCTATATCGCGTGTCAAATGTGGATAAAGCATCCGTCACTCTCGTACTTATTTACGTGTCAGAAGGTGACGGATGCCTTATCCACACTTTGTCACGCGATAAAAAAATGCAGCTAGGATAACCCCTGTTATGTTATTGTGTTTAACTTGGCCGCCATTACTGTCAAGTAAATAATAGCTATCAAAACGTTGACAATACGATAACAGGTCAAAAAAGGTTCATTTTGAGGTTAGAAAGTTGTTTACTATATAAGACAAGTAAGGATGAACAGACCTTCATTAATGTGGTATCCAGTACATATTATAACCTCAAACCCAAAAATAGGTTATAATTTATGAATCGTACTGTCATGACAGCTGTCAAGTTTAACCTTATAATGGCCGATAACTACAAGGTGTCCCTGGATACAGTTGTCAAACTAATAGGGATGATAGAGCAGCTAAAAAGCTATCGATTTAACCCCTATGTATGTTCAGCGATTTTTACTACTTTCGGAGATATTGATCATTTTAATCTGAATTTTTGTAATTTTCTCTTATGTCCATGTCACAAAAAAACATTAATTTCATGTTTTATTTCATAAGTTTTTCAATGGTATCTTACATAATTAGAATCATTACGAATCAGCGAAGTTTTCAAACCTATTTGCCGGATTTTTTCTTTTTAGTATTTTTTTTAAGTTATCACATAAAGTTTGTTTCTCCATACTAGGTTTCCAACTGTTTGTTTTTCACTTTGTATGGAAAAAATAACTTTAGGTGATTACTTAAAAAAAATAAAAACTTCGTTGATTCTTAATGATTCTAATTTTTTAAGATGCCACTGAAAAACTTATGGAATAAAACATGAAATTAATGTTTTTTTGTGACATGGACATAAGGGAAAATTACAAAAAATCTGATTTAAAATGATCAATATCTCCAAAACTAGTAAAAATCGCTGATAGGGGTTAAATCGATAGCTTTTTAGCTGCTCTATCATCCCTATTCGTTTGTCAACGTTATCCAGGGACATCCTGTATAGTAAAGTGATGGGACACGAACCAGCGATTGTCCCTGAGTTCCCACTATAGAAGTATTCTCCCACGGCAACCACCGGTTAGTGCAAAGTCTGTTCCTATTCGTTCCGTCACTCTTATAAACAAATCAATTTACCATTATAACTCCATATTCGCGTACTTTTGAAGGTTGAGCCTAGTCATCAACAACAACTCAACAAGTCAGTCAACTTTTAAATGCAAATTGCGGTATTTACTGTTAAGCAAGCAGAAAAATTTAGAAGCTACATAAAAAAAACTCGTTTCAGTGGTGTTTTTTATCAAAAAGTTTCCTGCTGTTCCTACATTTTCTTTTTTAAATAACTTCGGTTTTCTTTTTTAATTTTTGTAATTCTTTTTTGTTTATATCTATAAATAAATTGTATAAGTATTATCTGATCTACCTGCTAAATTGTGTTAAACTAGACTGAGTGCGGAAAGGGGCAGACTGAAAACCAGCGCTGCGAAGACTCGAGCACTCGCCCGCGCTCGCAGCACATGCTGAGTCTGTGCCTTTTGTCACACCTTTTTTTTTATAAAATTTTGTTTGTATTTTTACTGGTTTTGGGTGACAATAAATACTTCTTATTTCTTATTTCTTATTTCATATTATTTATTTATACACTTTATCACTGTCTTCATGTCCATTTTAAGGTAGTAATCTTTAATATTGTATTCTTTGATGAAAAGCACATTCATTGAAAACACCATTACACTGTCAGAGTCTTGTCGTAAAGATATTTTTTTTCGAACTATTTCTGACATTGAAAATGTAGTGAGGTTTGATAGATTTCATTGATAAGTGAGGTTTTCGTCTCTGTCGCACCCAGCATAATAATACGATGATGAGGATGAATATATATTCAACCTTTTTAATAAACTAATTAGAGGTAACATTATTCTCATTACTATTTCATCCTCTATCTAAAGACAATTACAGTCAAGTATACTTGTTATTGTCATTAGCAGTCTGAATAGGAACAGACTTTAGGACTGTTTTAGAAGGGTGGGAACCAGACCTAGGAATATACGGGGCAAAATTGAATGACAGCTAGGGATTGCCCACATCGATAAACTCAATTATCGATGCTTTTCCCATATACCAGTGATCATTCCAAGTTTTGTTTGTAAAAATAAATTTTTATTAAAAGTATGCAAATGAAAACAAAATAGCAACATAATTCTTGTTATTCTTTATTTTAAAATGATTGTTGAACCTTCTCTCATCATCATATTTTTTTTTTCCTTATTGTGTATTTCAGAATGACTGTCCCATTTACTATTGTTAAAAAAACATGATGAGGTTAAAAAATCCTTTTAAAATAAAGAATAACCAGAATTATGTTGCTATTTTGGTTCATTTGCATAC
Organism: Acleris literana; assembly: GCA_946894065.1. NCBI lineage: Eukaryota > Metazoa > Arthropoda > Insecta > Lepidoptera > Tortricidae > Acleris > Acleris literana. The sequence goes on along the minus strand of OX335668.1, from coordinate 99,612,471 downwards.
TTTCAATAAAATTTTATTTTGACAAACAAAACTTAGAGCGATCACTAGTATATGGGAAAAACATCGACAATAGGCTATTTGACAACATTGAAAATATACTACAGATTGGGGTCATCCTATCAGATAATAGCGTAAAACAACATATTTCACTTTATTTTAAACTAAATTATGTATACTTTTTTCGAAATTACACGAAAGAAATTGTAATATTTTTTGAAACCTTGTCTGTGGCAGAAACGCTATGAATTGGTTTGCAGCTGTGGTTACTTGCTGGTGACGTCACATGCAAATAACCACAGATCATAAGGGCATATCTCTTCAAATGATTGTTTATTGTTTACTTGCGTGTGACGTCATACTTGTCATATGGCCAGCGCCATGATAGAAAAAGCGTTTTTAGCGCGGTTTTGAGAATTTAAACTTTAACATAGATTTTTATTGATAATACAGTCGAATCTCAAGGAAATATCGATGTAGTGTGCTTGTTATGTCATAAAGAATCATTTAAAATGGTTTTGTAAACTTAGTCAAATAGCCTATTGAGTTTATCGATATAGGCAATCCCTAGCTGTCATTTAATTTTGCCCCGTATATTCCTAGGTCTGATGGGAACTATAAATGAAATGATAACGGCTTACTTTGATTGAAATGGCAGCCGGTGGAATGGGCTTTTCAAATTAGCCGCATATTCAGAGCAACAAAGAGGGAACAGTTCCAGAGGAGTTTGGGGGGGAGGTGCTTCTGGAACATAAGGTGCTCAACTGCTCACTTGCCATTAGGGCCCGTACAGACGGACAGCATTTGAACTACAAAATGGCAGTCCGAGGGCAGTTCTGATGCAGTTGACGTAATTGGATCAAAACTGCATAACAAGTTAATCATAATAATCATAATCTTTATTGGTATTAAGAAAAATAATACAAGTCACAATGTAAAAAAAATGTTTAAAATACAACCTTAATTATAAAATAACAATACTGCGTGATGTCAAAAAAAATAATATCGTACCGTTATTTAACAAACGCAATACAGTACTATTAATAAATTCGTCGTAACTATAGAACGACCGCTCAAGCGACCACTTCTTCAAGCTTATTTTAAAACTAGGCAAACTCGGTGCATCTGTTACTGATTTTGGCAACTTATTAAAAGAAAAAATTGAAAATGTAATTATTAAAAGTACTTAAAACTAAACGTATTTAAATTAAAATTAAACTAAGCTACACAAATATTAAAGATATAAATAATAATCACCATTTTAAAAAGAACACCCCCTCTAGCAGGTCCGCTCGCGGCATGGTCCCCATGACACTGACTGCATTACCTCTCTGGATAGCTAGCCCAATCCTTTGGGAGAGGTAAGCACCAGCTTTAAGATCTCCGGAAGATTCTAGGACAGGGCCTTAATAAAGCTTTTCATATCAGCTGACCAAGGTCCCATGGTTTCCACTGCAAGCGCCACAAATTCGTAATTATTTAATAATGACGAATATTTGCGGCGCTTGAGCGTTTGGGCCTGATCAGCTGCTGCACCGGCCCGATTACGGGAACTTATTGTACACTATTGGGCCCATCATATGGATTACATTCCTCTTTTTTTTTAGGGTCCACTTAACTAAGCATAGGACGTGAGCATTTCGTAAAGCGCGATCGCCTGTGCCGCCTCGCGTCGGGTACTGGTCACATCCGTTACATCCGTAAAGTCCGCTAGCAGTTGATGTGCAGTCCTGTCGACCGCACATCGACTGCAAGCTAGCTGCACGGTTGTTTTGCAGTTGCTCCAACTGCAACAAGACTGCATTACAACCGTGCAGCTAGCTTGCGCGGTACGGTCGTAATGCAGTTTTGATGCACTGCCATTTTGTAGCTGGGTTGCAGTTCAAATGCTGTCCGTCTGAACCCAACCTTAGCTTAATTTTCATGGACGCATTTGCTACTTACGTTACGTCAGAGGGGTTAGGAATAGTCTTTCGTAATTCACTTAACAACATGACCTTTCGAAATGTTTTTCTTATAAAAAAATCTCAAGCGAAGCCTTTGAATATTTGTTTTTCTTAGAATTTGCCATCATTCAATACTTTAAAGGGCTTCAAGTTGGAAACAGAAAAGTTAAGCAATAACATTCGAGGGAATTGAACAATAGCGGCCTTTACACGGTAAAGTTTGGACCGCGGGAACCGCCACGCGCCATTCCACGCGCCAGTCCGAACCGTAGGTTTTTTACTATTTTACTATTACAGTTGCATTTACACGTACGGTTCGGAGCGAAGATTGGAATGGCGCGTGGCGTTTCCCGCGGTCCGAACTGTACGTGTGCAGCCCGCTATTTTGAAAAAGTTGGAGCCGGCGAAAAGAAAAACACGTGATCGCATTCTGTACCCTTACCATGAGCATACCTCGGGGTTTTCGGTGCGGGAATGATTTGAGAAAGAGTAGAGATGAACAGATAGGTTAGTCTGAGAAAAGTCATATTATGCCTAATGAATAACTACCTCTCTGCGAATTGTATACACTAGCTAGTATTGTATACACTATCTAGCTTGTAACTTTTAAAAAAGTGAAAAAGCCCATAATAAAATGATGGCACAAGTCTTACACATCCAAATTTTATTCGAAACATAACTTTCTTATCTGTGTCTGCAATAGCTTATGTTTTTTTTTAAAACAAAGCTTGCGTTTCTCCTTTTCATAAACAAAAAAAAGTTTAAAAAAACAAAAACCCGCCTTCAAAAAGCAAAAAATAACTTCTTTAAAATGGTAGGTAAATAGGTCAGTCCAACTGAAGTCTGCTTTTGGTTAAAATATTGTTGGACGCCGACTTCAGTTGGACTGACCTATTTACCTACCATTTTAAAGAAGTTATTTTTTGCTTTTTGAAGGCGGGTTTTTGTTTTTTTAAACTTTTTTTTTATTTTATACTTTTTAGTGATCATAATTATGCTGTTATTCTCCCATTTTTCTCCCATTTCTCAAGAAACAATAGAACATTTCAATCTCGCCGCAAGCAACGCCATGGGAAAGTCATAGTCATATATTTAAACCTAAATATGCTTCGTCATAGTCGCTCAACTATCTTAATCGAAATATCTTGTCGCCACCCTCGAAATATATACCGTTTAGGAGTTCCGGTGGCCATCTGTGGTCTTCATCATCAGTTCCACTTCACCAAATAGTGGTTTCCAAGACCAAATACACGAGTTACAATCAAAAATACCAAAATCGCTATAGGTGTGCCTATAAATTTTGAAGAGTTCCGTCGATTCCTCATGGATTCCACCATCAGACCTTCATTTTGAAAAAAATGGGACCAATCTGGAAGCACCAGCTTTCAAATAAAAAAAGAATCTTCAAAATCGGTTCACCCAGTCGAAAGTTCTGAGGTAACAAACATTAGAAAAAAAAAAAAATACAGACGAATTGAGAACCTCCTCCTTTTTTTGAAGTCGGTTAAAAAGGCGGTAAAGAGTGATGATTTTTACTACCAATACTCGGCCCGCAATTGCCTACTTCCATGCCTAGGCAATAATGTACTATTTATTTTTAAAATTTAATAAGGAGCATTTTTATCCTGGACACTTTTTTCTTATCTTTTATAGCCGTCCCAAGAAAGTTAAAAAACCGTTTATGGTGACACATTTCACGGTGGCTGGGAGAGAAGTGAACTTTAAACACCACACCCAAATGTTTCATGTCTCACAAGGTTTAAAACTATTAATTTGTTTGATTTTCCCATACATTGAATACATAGAATTACTGAGCTACGTCTTTGAATATTTAAAAATCAATCGACGAAAATGTATTTGGTTTTTCCTGATTTGCATGGGCATGTTTTTGCCAATTTTCGATGCTAGAGAAATGTGAAAATGCGTTGCTTGATCAAAATTTCCTACGCAATCTCTATTATTAACTGAAGTAAATGTTTAATTATTCAAAATTGTCTGAAAAAAGGGTTACGTATCAGAACGCCTAAAATTAATTTGCCTAATTTCAAAATACCTAAGGTCGAAATACCTAATTTTTAAAACGCCTAACGTCATTTCGCCTATATGTATATTGAATGACCTAAGTTTTCAATGCCTAAATTTAAATCCCGTAATAGACTAAATACCTAATGGATGAAATAACGAATGGATGAAATACCTAATGGAAGAAAGACCTAATGGATGAAATACCTAAACCCACCAAATAAATAGGATCAGTTCCTAGAAAATGCAAATCAACTTGCTTAATTAGGTCACCCTCGCCTTTATAGGTTAGGTTAGGCTAGAGTTGCGTCAAGGCGCGAAGCGCCCTAACTTGCGGAACAGGAGCTCCGCGCAGCGGAACTCCGTCGACTTGTTCGTATACTTCTTTATTAAGCGACTACAAAAAAGGAGGAAATTAACGCTAAAAAAATATAAAATAGTAACTTAAAAAGAAGTGTACGAACAAGTCGACGGAGCTCCGCTGCGCGGAGCTCCTGTTCCGCGTAGTTATGGCGCTTCGCGCCTTGACGCAACTCTTACCTAACCTAACCTAAACTATCGGTTAGGTTTTTCGTCCATTAGGTATTAAATACTGTAGGCGAAATGACCGTTATGTATTTTAAAATTAGGTATTTGGTCATTAGGGAAATAATTTTTAGGTAAATCATCCATTAGGTATTTCGTCCATTAGGTATTATTCACTTAGGCGATATATTCGTTAGGCGTTTTAAAAATTAGGTATTTGGACCTTAGGTATTTTGAAATTAGGCAAATTAATTTTAAGCGTTCTGATACGTAACCGAAAAAAGTGCCGTATAATCAGAGCTCGGAATAGGTATACTATTTACCTAAACTTCGCGGGCGTAACTAAGAGTGGTTACAACCACCAAAAATAATTATTTCTTATTATTGAATGCGGGGTTTCCCGGGATTGACTGTATTACTCTAAAGGCTTAATACATTTAACTTTACTTATAAATCAGGTCGCAAACTGCAGGTGGTAAGTACACGGCTATAAAGTGTCGGCTACATCTGTTTTTGTTGAATAATAATATACGATATTATAGTTCTATTTAAATCAACAAAAAAATATCAAATTTCACGCTCCCTTTGATTCAATTTGATTTATATTATATTGTTTTATGAATTATGACTGATTGTTATTTCAAGATAAATAAATAAATAATATGCAATATAGCACGATTTATAAGTAAAGTTAAATGTATTAAGTAGAGATGGGCCGACTACGGATTTTGCCGACTAGCCAGTCGGCCGACTAATCGGTTTTAAATTTGTCGATTAATCGGCCGAACTTAATATTGTCTTGTAGAAACCGCTACTTAGTTTGGTAGTTAAATAACAAAAACAAATTTCTACGTCTGGCACATATTTTGACAGTTCTTTTGAAAACACTAAGTTTTTTTCATAAAGTAAATATTTCCGGGAGGAATATTCCGAAAGTTGCATTCATTTTGTACCCCCCCCCCCCCCTTTATCTTATAAACCGTACCTAAGTCTAAAAATAATGATAAAAATCACAAAGGTAACGCCTAATAAATACTTTCAAAGAAAAATAGTTTCAATATTATCGGATATACCATATTTGGGTTAGGTATGACCGAAAAACTGTGCTTCTAAGCAAAAGGACGTAAGTGCCATGAAGTTACGCTCTTTTACTGGTGCACTTTTTTGAGATAGTTTTTCTGAAGTAACAGCTTCGAAACCCTACACCAGTGATCCCCAAAGTGGTCTATATCGACCCCTAGGGGTCGACGATGACCTACAAGGGGTCCATGTTAGCGGAAAAAATAAATAGAGGTCCATGAAAGGGAAATGGGGATCCACAGTTCGTGACTTTAATTTTGGCTTTCCATTAATTAAATAATCCATATTCAAACACAGATAGTACGCACCTACTTAATTACGTAATACTTTCTTATAAATATACGCATATCTTTCTATATTAGTTATGTTTTAATTTTCTCTGCGTGTAAGTTTGTATTTCATAAAAAATATTTTTTATTCCGCGCAATTTTTTTATTGTAACCTTTGTCAATTTTTAGCCGATTAGACCTCCGACGTTATCCGTGCAAAAATCCCGAAGATTTCTTGCTTAGATTTTACGTGACAACGTAAATATTAGGTTTTGGGGGTCCACCCAAAACCAAAAAATATTTTAAAATATTAAGGGACACTCTCACACAAATTGACATAGTCCCAAACTAAGCTCTAGGCTTGTGCTATGGGTACTAGACAACGGTATGAATACTTATATAGAGAAATAAATACTTAAATACATAGAAAACATCCAAGACTCAGAAACAAATACTTGTGCTCATCACACAAATATCTGCCCTTACCGGGATTTGAACCCAGGACCGCTAGCTTCATAGGCAGGGTCACTACCACCTAGGCTAGCGCGTCGTCAAATATTGCCAAAAACTGCCTCTGGACCCCTACACTGACCATGGTCAAACATGCTCTTGTCAGGTTTTTATAAACTTTGACGTTTATCTCGTTCAACATCAATTTGACGACTGGAAGGGACAAAACTTCCACCACGGTATTTGCGACACTGGTTTCAAATCGAAACTCAATAACTATTAAACAGCTAAGCCGATATGCTATCAAGCATTAGAACAATAAATATGTAATGGAAAACACTCTTAACACCGTTTATCGATTCCAACGCTAAACGGGCGACCTACGACTATCGGCCAACCGATTTAAGCAAGACAGGCTTGGGTTTTCAAAAGATGCGGGAAACAAAATTAAAAAGACTACCAGACAAACAGACACCAAGACTAAAAATTATAGAAACGTGTTCCGCTGCTCATTCTGAGGGCCCCTATAGTATTTTTAATTTTTTATCTCGAATGTACAGATTTTTTTTACTCGTCGATTAAAATCTGTGTATTAAGATTTCATAGAGAATACTGCAACGTCACTTTTTTCATCGTTGAATAGTCTATGTTACTTCCGAAACAACCGAAATAACTGTTTCGATACGCTCTAGACAACCGAAAAAAAAATTAAAATTGAACTGCGTATTTCAATAATATGCGTCCTTGTTTAAGGAGACTCGATCCGATACAAAATTGCCAATCTATGGCAACGGAACGTAGCAGCGTCGCGTCATCTGTCAAAAATCTACTTAAACTTCCTGCTGTCCAGGGCATAAAAAAAAAACAAAAAACTACGCTTTGTGATTGGCTAGTATTTAGCCAATCACAGCACAGTACTGCAACATTACGGACGCCGGTGTTGTGATAACTTTTATTTTCAAAACTAAGCTTAAAAATTAAATTATTAATTTTAATGAACTCGTACAAAAAGTATTGTTCACAATAGTGTCTTAACATAAGTCATAATTAGGGTTAGGATTTTGTTGGCACATCGTGGTTCTAGAATCCATGGAGTCGCTATTTCCTAATTATTACAATCAGTGATCGGGGAAAACGGTGCAAAACTTTAACAAAACTTGTAAAGCTGACATAAAGGAGAATTTGCAACCAAGAAAAATAAGAATATTATTGAAAACTAAAAATATTATTGGCAGATTAGTGTTCAATTTAACTCTATATCAGAGTCTCGGATTTGGTATAAGGATATTAATAGTTTCATGGCTATAATGTAAGTTTTGTTAAAGTTTTGCATCGTTTTCCCCGATCACTGATACATGACACTTTGATTTCGACCTTCAGTATGGTCATATTTCAAAATGAAGTAAATACATTTTTAATTCGGTTATTCCATACATACTAATATTTGCTTGTTTGTAACGCTTTCACAGCAGAGATATCCTCCATACAAAATTTATTTATTTATTTATTTATTGAGGATTTCCAACAGATAATACATCCGACTTATGCTTATATCTATTTTAAACATCTAACTCGATGCTTACCCAATTATAGGAAACCACATCTTACGCCAGTAAATATATAAATTGAACTACGGCATACATTAAATCCTTGCTCTCAAATTAAACATTAGGTTTTTTTTTTTTTAGTTTTAAATTAATAAAGTTATTTTTTTGGAATAAGAATTAAATGAAATACTTCACAACATATCATAAGTACATTGTTACAATTAATTAAGAAATTAAATTGGTTTAGCGGTTTATGGCATAAATAAATTTTGAAACATTAAAATACTGAAGGTCAAAAACAAAGTGGTATGTATTATAATAAATAGGAAATAGCGAGTAGCGACTCCATGGATTCTAGAACTATGATTTGCCACCATAACTCCTAACTCTTGCTTGATTATGACTAATAATCAAGCTTTTTAATCTCGTACCTTACTTAGGCCACTCAGCAAGCTTCGTGGCCTAAACACGGTATTCGACTAAAAAGCACTCTATTATAACACGATTGTGAAAACTAGTATTTTCCTTCTACAACTTTGTTATATGTATAGATTAGCGACCCACCTTCGCTTCGTTTCGGTGTGAGTTTTCTGTAAAATCCATACAATACAGAATTTATCATCAGTGATCGGGGAAAACGATGCAAAACTTTAACAAAACTTACATTACAGCCATGAAACTATTAGTATCCTTATACCAAATCCGAGACTCTGATATAGAGTTAAATTGAACACTAATCTGCCAATAATATTTTTATTTTTCAATAATATTCTTATTTTTCTTGGTTGCAAATTCTCCTTTATGTCAGCTTTACAAGTTTTGTTAAAGTTTTGCACCGTTTTCCCTGATCACTGTTTATCATATATAAAACCTTCCTCTTGAATCTCTCTATATATTAATGAAAAACCAAGTGAAAACCGCATTAACCTCGTAAGGCCCACCATTCTACAAACAGGGAGTTTTTTGTGAATGGGACTTTGAATCTACCAGCAACGCAATAAAGTTCAATTACGTTTGTTCGATAATGACATATTCAGATAATGAACATAGGAAAATAAACCTTATTCTTGTTGCAACACAGTTCAAATTAAATTGCATTGGTTATGTACATCCTTTTGCACACTGAGCCTTACGAGGTTAAAATCAGTTGCGTAATCGATTGCATGACATTGACGACATCGAGCATATTTTTTTGAAATGGGTCGCAAATAAATTTCGGGGCCATACGTAGAAACAGACAGACGACAGACAGAGACAGAGAGAGACAGACAGCGGGAAGCTAGGTACCTATAGCTTCGTAAGGCCTAGTGTGCAAAAGGGTGTACATAATCAAGGCAATTTAATTTGAACTGTGTTGCAATAAGAATAAGTTTTATTTTCCTATGTTCATAAACTGAAAATGGCGTTATCGAACAAACGTAATTGAACTTTATTGCCTTGATGGTAGATTCAAAGTCCCACTGACAAAAAACTCCCTGTTTGTAGTATGGTGGGCTTTACGAGGATAGTACATTGTTGCAGAGGATAGAAAGTACGCGGTTTTTGGACGAGTCATATAGAGGGCCGAAATGTAGTTGAGGCTAGGGTACGAGTCCATAAATTGCACTTTCTACCGAGGCAGACATAGTGCTTTTAACAACTACTGAGAGGAAATAAAATAAAAATTAATATTTAAAACTCAAATTTTAATTCATGTTAATGTGACATCACCGCCAATTTTACCATAGATAACTTTTTTTTAATCTGGACCCCTATTGTCGAGGCACTCGAGATTAATAACATGCGACATGAAGATGTCAACTCCATATAAAATTGTATTTGTTTCGCCATATCTCCCATGTAATTTCATCTCTAGTGGTTCGAGACTAGGGCCCAAGTTTGAATTACATTTAAAAAAAAAGCAGTGACATAGTTTTTAGTCTGTGTATCTTTTAGAAAAAATACACCTAATATTTAACGACACAAAATGGTGTGTTCTCATTGGTCGATTTCAATTTTTCATTTTAAGGAGCTATGACACAAAAATTGATTGATTGATTTTCATTGGTTCTTAAAGTTGGACAACAATGTTTTCGACCAATCAGCAAACACGCCGACAAAAACATTCTTGGTCTGTCCTTATAAGTGACGTTTTGTGACCCCAAACAAGACCATCTATGGCCATATTTCCGAGCAGTGTTGTGAAAAGTACTTTGTTTTATACTACACTTAACTTACTTTGTTTTGTTTTGCAGGCCAGTGTATGTAAAGAAAATTCTCCGACGGCGAAATACCTACCTATAATTGTTGATTGTTGTTATAAAATACTTCTAGGCGATTTCCATTTTAAAATTATGTGTTCAACAATTAAAAAGTAAAAACTAAACTTATTTAAATTAAAATAAAACTACGCTAGTCAAATATTAAAGATGTAAATAATAATCATCACTATAAAAAGAACACCCCCTCTAGCAGGTCCGCTCGCGGCATGGTCCCCATGACACTGGCTGCATTACCTCTCTGGATAGCTAGCCCAATCCTTTGGGAGAGGTAAGCACCAGCTCTAGGATCTCCGGAGGAGTCTATGAGCCGGGATGACTGAGCCTTAATAAAGCTTTTCATATCGGCTGACCAAGGTCCCATGGTCTCCACTGCAAGCGCCACAAATTCGTAATTATTTAATAATGATGAATATTGCTTGATGGTTTGGCCCTGATCAGCTGCTGCACCGGCCCGATTACGGGTTGACTGGATGTGGGAAAGGGCGAATGTGTCAACACACGTCGCATCCCACACCAGTGCCCTACCCAGTTTCCACGGCTCCAATGTAGCTCCGTCTGGTCGCTTGCCGTCGTCTCTATGCAAACCTGCTGGTTCCAGGACAGCTGGTACAGAGGCAGTGGCAAGCGAACGACGGATCAGATCATTAATTGTGCCGTGGCGGTACAAACGGCTGGAACTTCTAACGCGTATGTAATATATATATATCTTCTAATATGTGCTTGTACCTATAACATTGTTAATATATATAATGTTTTATTATGTCTTTTTTATTTATGTCTACAGTCCCTTGAAGCTGTGAAAAAGTCAAACTTCTAAGTTAACGTAAAAAAAGATACGGCCGTTTCTGCCGCAAAAAATGTGTATTTCGACACTGTCAAGGGAATCAAAATTTATAGGGTATTTACCATTGACCTAAAATTATGAAATTTGGTAAGTAATACCGTCTAATACTACGAGTTATAGGAAAAATGTGAAAACTATAGGTAAATTTACAATTAAATCACAAAAAAACAGGGTTGTTATGCAAGAATCGGCGGTCCAAATCGTATGAAAATCTTAAACACGGAACCCTCGGTGCTCAAGTCCGACTCGCACATGACCGGTTTTTTTTTTCTCTGAAGACCGTGGCGTAATATGAAAAAAGGTACGCAGCGTTCGTTAAAAAAAATACGGAGCCGTCTATTTTAAATGTTAATTAACAGATACATATATTTTTTTAATAATTTGTTAAAATATAATATAAACCTTATGTATATTTAAACCTAACGCATATCTACGGTTTATTTTAAACTAAACAACAAACCAGGCATTCTTTTTTCCAAAATACATCAAAAGCTAGTGCTACTACTAAGAAAAACATAAAGCTATCTAAATTTTGCCAGCCAGTAATCCAAAACGAAACACGCGAAAACACTGCCAAATTTTAAAAAAAACATTGCATTCTATTTTTGAATTTAATTCGGGGACCATAACATAAACAACAGTAACATCTTTACCTGAGCCACAACAACATTTACATGGTCACTTAGAACTGTTTTTTAAAATATATCTGCACACTTTCTCACACAATTACATCATAGTTCGAATTGTAAACATCGGGTTATTGACGATTATTGCATTGCGTTAGCAGACATGTCGGCCGCAATGCGTAAAGAAGCAGACTGGCGTTTACATCCAGTGTTGCCAGGGAGCCAAAAAATATTCCGAACTTTTGATTAGTTATTTTTGTAGTTATATTTCTGGAGTTGTTGCCGAAGCCTTGCTTAGTTTATTTTTGTGATATTAAATAAAACTTAAATAGTAATGTAAATCAAAATTTTGAGAGATGTCAAGTTACTTTATAAAGATTTAAGTTTTTTATTGAAGTTAGTTGTGTAAGTGCTATGTAATTTTGTAATGAGTTGATTTCGCCATAGTTTATAATGTAGTCTAAAATCGCTATCCGCCAACACTGATATTAAACATGAAAGTGTACTTTGCTTTCAACATCTAAGAGTCCCCGAATATACGAACTCCAACAGTCGACTCAAGGAAAACTTATAAATAATTACGATTGCGAAACTAGGTCATCGAGGGTAAAAATGTAACTGCCCCATGGAAAGTTCTCGAATAATTCCACCAATCACAAGCCGAGTTGTAATTTAGTTATGAAAAAAATCGCGAATAATACCGACCAATCATAAGCCAAGCATGAGGATTGCGCGCGCAGCGCCGCCTACGCCTGGTCCAGTTCGCTTCCTGGTCCAGCGGTATAAAACGGGGTAGATTTGTTTGAAAAATAATTGCTTGAGCAACCGCTGACCGGGATACAAGGAAGAAGAAGCCAGCAAGTTGAACCCCAGTTCCGACCGCTGTCTGGGAGCGTTCCTTGACTGTTCCCCGAATCGCTTTCTGCTCGCTTTTCGCGAGTGTTTCTTTAAAAATAGTTAAGGAAAGTAAAACGAGCAGTGGATATTATTTAGTGCGTTATATTTCTTCGTTATACTAACGTTTCGCGAGTGTACTAAGTTTCGAGATAGGTTAATTTAAGTAGGAGAAAGATATAAAGGGTCTATGAAAAAATATCGGTACATAAAATGTTTTCTTATAGTATGAGTAAAGTTTTTTCATTTTACGGGATACAAGTCTTTTTGTGGGGTATTGTTAGTGGATAAAATAAATAAATATTATTCTTCTTAAAACACAAATCCTGGGGCAAGACGAAAGGGTTAGGGCTTAGGGGGTAAGATCGTAGTATCAAAAATCGTTACGCACTACATTCCGAGAAGATTAATTTATTTTCTTAAAATATATTCTTAACGGGCTTAAATCCATTTGTACAGCTAGACTGGTTAACAGCTGCACGACATCTTTACACGGTAAAAGTATATACCTATTTCGATTTAGGTACCCCATTAAAGTTTTGCCAGGGTAATATTTAATCTTTTTAATTTAAATGTCTCGCCAAATCTTAAACTACGAAAGACAGGCAATTAAAATGAATTAAACAATCATACTCATTATTACGAAAAAAAAAACTTGCCCCCACTTAAACTTACACGGAGTACGATGAAAAAACTTGATTTGGACCTTAAAACTAATCTTGTCGGAGGCACCAAAAACTACATCCCTTGCAATATCTTAGGAACAGACTCAAGAAAATGGGCTTTGTCAATTTAGAAGCTTTGTGGTTGTTCATTTAACACATTTTTTCATATTGCCCCCACTTATCTTAATAGTAATATTATAATAGTTATAATAAAACGTGTAAAGGTTATTTTTGTGTAACTGTGTTTTTTTTGATGTATTTAATACGCGAGTGAATAGTTTCAAGATAGTTATTTAGGGTAAATTTCTTTGCGCATCGTGTCAACGCGTCATCGGCTGAACGACCCCGGGTCTTTCCCAGACGCTGGTCATCGGCGTCATTACACGGGTGCTGAAATAAAAAGGTTAGTGAACTTTTTCAGCTTCCTTTTTTTGGCGGAGAGTTACAGGAGATGCAAGTAAAGATGTAAAGATGTAAATCAATAATCAAAGGTAAGTTTTGATATAACTACAGTAATGTTATCTTTTTTTCTTTACTACCCCTGATTTACTATTTTTGGGGGACATTTAAAAAAACTATATTATTAATGTTCATATATATAATTTCTAGAATTAACTAGGTAACTTCCATCTCTGATTTTATAGTCAGAGGCTATTTTACAAAATTGACAAATGTCATTTCTGTAGAAGTTACGATATTTCCATACAAACTTTTACTCGCCTTTGACCCTTTTAAAGTATTTTTTATAAATAAACTGGTTTTTTATGTAATAAGTAGTTTAAATACCAAATTTCATGTATCTAACTTCAAAATATACCCAATGGCTGGTATAAACTTTTACCCCCTTTTTTACCTCCGGTTAATTTTATTAAGAATCCGATTTTTTTTTTTTAATTTACAATAAATCTATTGATAGAGATCCTAGACAAAAAGAACGAGCAGACGAAAAACAGTGGACAGGAAGTAGTGTCAGCAAATAGGGTTGCGCTTTACGGGATTATGGGTTAATATGGATCGTTTGTCGGTCCTTCTGTCACAGCGAAATATTTTAGCAACTACTAATTTGGGATAGTTTAAATATTGCTTACCCAAATAAATTGAAATTAAATACATTGAAAAAAATAGCTTGAATCAAATATGTTACTAACTGTCAAATTATAGGACTTCTAAACACAAAATGATATACCTTATAAATTGACTTAAAAGTTCGCAAACCAACTGCCGAAGAAAGAAAAAGAAATAAAGAAAAACATTTATTCACAACAATATTACTAGGGATCGGAAATTCGGATGCGTTTATACCTACAATTAGCAAATTTCCGGAAAAAGCTCAGCAAGTATGGAGATGGCTTCTTAAAAATATTATTTTAATTACTTAAGTTCCGGGATTCCGGGATTGTATAAAACATCAGTAAAAAGTGATAACTATCAAAATATTTAGGTTACGACTATTTTCAGCAATTTTGTCAACATACCTTCACGTTGGTAAACAGTTCAATTTTGGTATGACTATGTATATTTGTTTTAATTTGGTGATTAAAAAAAATACTAACGTTAGTACCATTAGTTTTCATAAGAATAATATGTAACTTAACAAATTTAATTTTCTTTGATGTTAAAGAATAGTGTAGGTGCTGTTAGTTAAACCAAAACATATTTAGTAAAAAAAAAACAACTAAAATATGTTATTTAAATACTTTAAATACGTATGTTTATATGTATCCTAATTTCCGGTATTCCGGGAAATCTCGGGAAATTTATTTACAAATTAAATTGAGTCCGCCTCCATACCACTTAACATCAATAGAAAAACAAAAACAAAACAATAAAAGCACCCGAATTTCCGATCCCTAAATATTACACATAAATAAAACATAAAAATTGAGAAACTGTCCCAACTCAGCATAATGCTGGCTGTGTGAAGCCAACGCTGGTCTTCCGTTGGGACTGCTCGGTGAAAACAAACAGGTGATACAGACATTACAAATAATTTAAAAAAAAACATTAAGACAAACGAGTGTCCGTATGTATTCATGGAAATGTAAGGATCTTGTATGAATGTGAAAGGATCTTGGTGTCTATGCAGAGGCTAAAATTGATGGCCTGATTTTGATAAATTAGGTATCGTTAGATTCGCCTTTTCTCAAGTGTCACTGGGTACTTTTGATAAGAAAAATCAAAATGGTGGATTTAAAATAGTGTGTATTTGTTTATGAAAATCTACTCTTGAACCAGCCAGTACAGTAGTAGTGGGTCAAATGGATGAAAATATTTCACAAATTTTAAAATTCACTCTTTTTTGGTTCCGTACCTCAAGAGGGAAATACGGAATCCTTCTAGGATCAATTGCGTGTCTCTGTCCTTTCATCTGTCACAGACAATTTACTGAACCGATTGAGTTGAAATTTGGTGGAATTTAAAGTGACATAGGAAATTTCTTTAAACGTACGGAAACTTCTCCACACGAGCTTATTTCGCAGTTATCCGGGTTTTTATACGCATACCGACTCAGTTTCATGTAAAGACTATTTCATTGTACTTATGCAAAGGAAAACATTGTGACGACAAAAGTTTATCAAATACCTATACTAAAATCACCCATGGCAAAATTATCCTACCTTTGCATTTTTTCTTTCCTTCTTTAAGTATTGTTTTTATTTTGATTTCTGTGTTTCCATCCTTCTTTATGATAATCTTCTCTGTTCTGTTTTTTTTGTGCTCTTCAAATAAATGTTTATATTTCTATTTCCATATTTTGAAAATATATTTATTGATTCAATAAACTTTAAACTCACATTTACTTGACTAATGCCTTTTTCACAATACGTATAAAAAATTATAAAAATTACATTTCTAAAAAATTCACCAACTTCTGCTGGAGACAATAAATTGATCTTTACACGATTTTGCAAAAAAAAACATTAATAAAACAATATTGTCACGTATGAGTTGTTACACGTGACAAAAAAAATACTAGGCCAAATTATACTTACAAAAAAGACTTAATGTTTCCTTAGACAAGTACAAACACAGTAACCCGCTATTATTTTGGATTTTCCTAAAACGTTGACATCCACTCGTTCTAGGCGAATAATATGACACCCCAAATTATTAGAATCCGTCCAATAGTTTTGGAGCTAGAGTGGAACACTCAATTTTTAATCAAATAGGTACAGTCACCAGCAATAAATCGTCTTTATTGTTAGAGGTATAAGAGATACATCGACTATTAATCACACAGCCATCCACCCTCAAGTAAGAAACAATACCTTTTCAGAAATTTCTCTACGCTGGCAATATTCTAAACGTCATTAAAACCTCTCTGCTTTAGCGACGGCGCCTCGTCGGTGGAACAGTGACGTCATCTGAATAGACGAAGCTATTGCAAACTAGGCATTATAGCTTTCCTTATACAGATACGCTACGTAGGTGCTGCCATCTTGCGGTTACTGCGTCAACTAACAGCTTAGTGTTTTAAAAGAGATAGCTAGGCGTCACTGAAGTTTGGATAATTGACGCTAGATGGCTCTGATTTTGCTGCAAATTTTTAACTAAACGTCACGTCGTGTTGAGAGCTCTGTGCCGGGGCTCCGTTCTGCTCGGAAGAGCCATTTATTGCTGTTGACATTGTGTCGTCGTATTGTCGACGTTACTATAGCTGTTTTATGTATTTAACAGAGTCGATATACTAGGCGGTAAGCGCCATACTTGACCTGTTATCGTTTTGTCATAGATAGCTCTTATTTACTTGACAGTAATGGCGTCCGTTATAACACGTGACAGACGATTTGGTTTTTAACGCCTAGAATAAAGCCCCAGTATCGACGGCGACGGCTGATTTCAAAACAAGACGATAACATGTCGAATGCAATATAGTTTTTCCCATTACAATAGCGGCCCTGAAAGATCGGCCACGGTTATTGTATCTATTGCTGTATTGTACAAAGACAGAACTTTGTATATTTCTCCTCCTTACTTCACTAGATGGCTCTGGGCGTACTTTAGATTGCGCAATCGTTTGGCTTACTTGGTTTGTTATTATATTACTGTTACTTATTATATTTCGCCCCTTATCTTCTTAAATTTTGAATTTTTGGTCCTGTCCTTATGAATTCCAGTAAGGATGGGTATATAACTTGGTAATCCTTGATTGCCCTAACGTTGACCGCCGTCCGTGTGTGTTTGTGTCATCGTAACTCCCAAACGGTAGTAACGGATTGACGACGAGCAATATGTTTTGACTGAGTGTAACAGCGCCCTCGGGCCGTATTGCGGTGGCCTCTGTCGCGGGGGATGAGGCACCCGTCTCACTCGCACTTGCATATATACATATATACCTATTTCGACTCCGGACGAAAATAATTTATTAACCAGGGCTCTATTCCAGTAGGTAAAACTATAATGCTTTTAACTTGTTGTCATATAATTTACTCCTCGGCCGCTATTGCTGTCGAGTAAATAAGAGCTACCATAACGTCGACGATATGATAACATGTCGGAAGCGATATGTTCTTGCTGAGTGGGATGGAGGTGTTAGCCTAACAAATCAAATTTAGCACCAACCTCTACTGGTCTCTGTTTTGCCCAATGGTCGACTGGTAGAGAACTCCTCAAGGCATAAAGTCCGCAATTTGTACTGACTTTGTGTATTGTGCAAAGTTTAAATAAATCATATAAATAACAAGTTACAATCCCCCGCTCAGAAATATAGCGACGATGAACTCGGTCCTTTTTAAACAATTTAACAACAGCCGGTCTTGTGCGAGTCCGGCTCGCGCCCCGAGGGTCCCGTGCCGCCGCGCAGTAGGTATCGTTATGTTCTGATGTGAATTCGGTTTCAATTCGAATCAGCGCGAGCCCAGCCCACGCTTGACCGTTTAGCATTTGTTGTTTTGTTCAGTTTGTACTTTATAATCTTACCAAAACTGCCGCTTGTACGGTCACGGAAGTTAATTTGCTACATTTCAAAGAAAATCTGCTTGAAAATGTCATTGTCAATAGAGATGCCTAGTCATTTGTAATTGATAGGAAACTCAACCTTATTGCTGTAGAATGTCAGATTGACTTTGGACCTAAGGTGGTTCATAAATTAAATTCCTTGACTGTATGTTTCACCGTTTTGACGATACAACAAGAATAAAAATATGTTGAAAAAAACTTTTAAGGGACCCACCCTATTTATTATTGAAGTTTCTTTAAAAAAAATTTTACTTAATGCACCGGGTTCCGTACCACATACTGAAAAACGGAACCCTTATAAGACGACTGTGTTGTCCGTCTTTCCGTCTGTCCGTCGGTATGTCAAGACTCTTTCGCAGTAATGGGTAACTTGTATATAATCTGTGCTAATGGCTTAAGCAATCAGGCTGGAATTTGGAATAGATATACAGATATAGTATTTTTTGGTCCGCACAAGGCCACATTACTTAGAATTTTGAATTTTAAACTATTTATTTAAGAAGCAAAAGTAATGAATATGAAATTGTTAAACGACTACCTACTTCTTTATTAATTGTTTCTATTTATTCAATAACATGCACAATACAAACGTAAAAAGTAAACAAAATGGAGGACTAAATGCCAAAAGGCATTCTCTATTATAGTTAACAGAGAATAACCGGTGCAACATACACAGATGACTATCGCTAGAGCATTAAGAAACTGGTTCTGTACGCCATCTGTTGTCCAGTAGACGTACTACAAAAACACATTCATATGATTTGGGATTTTACGAACAAACTTGTACGTCTTTAAAAAATATAAAGTTCAAAGTTGTTCGTCTTTAAAGTCCGTCCGTCTGTCCATCCGCAGCCTAGCTCAGAGACTCTTAGTACTAGAAAGCAGTAGTTTGGCATGAATATACATAATTATACATATTATTTTTTTCTCCTCTACCCCATAGTGTGGTGTGTCGTTGGATAGGTCTTCCTCCGCAAAGTATTGCGGGTTTGTGAAAACAATTTTTCGATTCAGGGATCTGTTTCAATTAATTAGAGTCAAGTGTGTCTACCCCCCACCTACAGCCAATGAATTTAATAGGAAAACTATGACGACTAAGTAGATTTCATTGGTTCTTGAGTTACAAACGGCAAAAAACACCCTGCCCCTTATTTTCAGAAACTACTGTAGGTAAAAATTTCAAAGAAATACATGTACTTTCTACAAAATAAGTTATATGCATACCTATATTACCTACAGAA
Organism: Acleris literana; assembly: GCA_946894065.1. Taxonomy (NCBI): domain Eukaryota; kingdom Metazoa; phylum Arthropoda; class Insecta; order Lepidoptera; family Tortricidae; genus Acleris; species Acleris literana. The sequence continues at coordinate 99,593,145 of OX335668.1, read as the reverse complement.
CAATAAACGAATTGCTCTTACGATTGTGGTTTTCGAATAAATCTAAAAGTTCACGCAACGTACAGAATTAGTTGGTAAATGTATTCATAGATGGCGTGCTATCCACATGTTTGATAAGTAGACAACAAAATAAACAATGACTGTCCTACCGCGTTACTTTAACAGCGTGTCTACAGCGGCATATGGAATTGTTCAACGTCTACTTATTTATTAATGGTGTTTATATTCAATTATATATTTTTTATTTAAACATTTTTGCACAACACAACTGAACATGACTAAATGCCAAAAGGCATTCTCTACCAGTCAACCACATGGTTAACATAGAATAACCGGTGCAATATACACAGATGATTCCAGCTTGACCATTAAGAAAGTGGTTATGTACGCCATCTGTTGTCCAGTAGACGTACTACCAAAACGATACTCCTAAGAAATAAATAAATAAAAGAGAAAACTTCATAAATATTATTTTTTACCGATGTATTTTCATACTTCCCTTCCTTTAGTATAAGTAGAGAAGCTAATGCAACAGGAAATAGTTGCGCTGGCGACATTTTAGTCGCATTTCGAGCAAAGGCCGTAGGTGCTGTGTACGCCGAGATGTTCACCCGACTACGCGAGCAAAGGAGAGTAATGTGTTTATCAGCCTATGTATGTGGCGCGTGTTCCTTTGTGGCGCTCTGGAAACTGAACGCATGCGCCGATTTGGATGATTCTTATGTCAATCGAGTTGTCTTAATCTTGTGTGTCACTAAAGATAAGCCAGTAATTAGAATTCAGTACTTTTAACTGGCAGATCAATACCATACTTGGAACAGTGGTATGATGATGGAGACGGGAGGAGGCCGTAGGAACTCCTCAACGGATCAAAGTAGACCCGTCGAGTTTGCACTCAATTGATTTGTCGTTTGATAGTAGATTTGACGACGCGGTGGCCTAGTTGGTAGTGACCCTGCCTACGAAGCTAGCGGTCCTGGGTTCAAATCCCGGTAAGGGCAGATATTTGTGTGATGAGCACGAATGAGTCATGGATGTTTTCTATTTATTTAAGTATATATTTCTCTATATAAGTATTTATATCGTCGTCTAGTACCCATAGTACAAGCCTAGAGCTTAGTTTGGGACTAGGTCAATTGGTGTGACATTGTCCCCTGATATTACTATTATTATTATTATTATAGTCAGCTTATATTGGTGTTAGAGTTAGGTACAGTCGGCAATAAAGTTTTATAAAAAAATGTCTACTTTTTTTTTCAATTCATTGTAATTTTAATTAATCTGTAGTTGAACAGTTTTATGTAACATATTTGTTAGTTACATGTTATTTATTGTACAGTCACCAGCAATCATATATTATCCTACATTGGGCGCAAAAATATCTGACATGCTCTTATACCTCTATTAATAAAGACACACATAATCTCACGCCTTCATTCCCAGAGTGGGGTAGGCAGAGCTACAGAATTACAAACATCTCTAAAAACTTGTTGATAATTCTATAACCACAATTTGCACAATTAGGCTAAGATGTTTACCAGCGTATTAGTGACCGGTTGCAAGCCCATCGCCTAACAGTACTACAAGCCTTTATTCCCTTAGTCGTCTCTTACGACGTCCACGGGAAGACATGGAGTGGCACTATTCTAACTCGGCAACCGCACGAGGTATTAATAAAGACGTGTCAGATAATTTTGCGCCAAATATGCAAATACTATATTATTGCTAGTGACTGTACATATATGAGTCTAAGATACTCTTTTTCTTATCAAAACAAATTGTCGATGTTTAATGAGTCCGGTTTACGGAACCCCAAACATGAGCCAGAACTCTTCGCGTCTAACGACTTGAGATTATCTCACTTAACGTCCACTCTCAAATTAGCCGGAGGCTCTCAAGACACCGTGAACAGAGAACAATGGTGTGGTGGTAATGCAACAGGAAACAGTTGCGCGGGCGCAGGCAGTTTTAGTTACATTTCGAGCAATGGCCGTAGGTGCTGTGTACACCGAGATGTTGGACGCAAAGGAGAGCAGTGTGTTTATCAGCCTATGTATGTATGTTTGAACCTTTGTGGCGCTCTAGAAACTAAACGCGTGGCCGATTGTGATGATTCTTACGTCAATCGATTTGTCTTAATCTTGTGAGTGGCACTAAATATATAATAGGTTATTAGAATTCAATATAGCGGCAACCAGATGCTTAATTGTGGAGTGGAAAAAAATAAGTCGACGAACCATGAAAATGGGGTATCATTGAATAGGTATTTAACAAAACATCTTTAGGTTACTTTGATCATTTTTCGTTTGGAATGATCATTTAGGATTTACAACGATTCAAAGGTTTGACAAGTTCCCTTAGGTTGTCTGGAAGAGATCGTCAATCAGCGATAAGACCGCCTGTTGTTTTCCCTGTATTATTTTTAATTGCGCTGTTTCTCTGTACCTATCTAATAGTTTAGTTTGGTGTACAATAAAGTGTATTGTATTGTATTGTATTGATATTGTGTTGGGATGCTACTGTACACAAGTTTTACATTTTTTTGTACGCAGGCCGGTTTTTTGATTTTATATTTATTCATACTTGTTACAATATGACAATCGTGACGATATCTACGATAATTCGCTTCGTTATAAAGTCGTAAGTATTACGATTGCATATGCACCGCATGCACCGCTTCGTCATCGTTGCATCCCGGTCATGTCATACAAACTGTTTTATAATGTCGCTGACACCGTATCAGCTGTGAAATAGAAACCGTTTCAACCTCGTAAGACCCACCATATAACGAAATTTGCCAAAGGAAAAAGAACCTATTGCGATTGCAATAAAGTCAAATTTCTATTTCAATTGCCAGTCATAAAAACAAGGGAAATTCTACTTTATCTCCTTTGCAATAGATCTTTATTGCAATGGCTGTATTATGTACATTTTTCCAAGACAAGGGTTCCCCTCAGCTCTCAGCGATTTATAAGCGGTAAATGTTTAATATTGTTTTAACCCCGTCCCCATTACTGCCAAGGTAATAAGAGCTATCAAAACGTTAACAATATAACAGTTCAAAAACGATTTGTTTTTACGTGTTGAATAGAGGCCCTGGGCCTGTATTCTAGGCGGTAACAACCATGTCGTCTTGGACCTGTCATCGAATTCTCAACGTTTTGATAGCTCCTATTTACTTGACAGTAATGGCGGAAGAGTCAAAAACAATTCTAGAACAAGTCAAATACGATATCGTTTATACAGCCTGGAAAAGAGGCCCTGACGTGAGGACTGAGGAGTGATCATCGACACCTGCAACGGCTGCATCAGCGTGTAACGTAATGCATTACATTATCACAATCATATTATTATATATTATCATCCATCCTTGCTGGTATTCACAAGGACGGAAACAAAAAATATTTGTTATTGTATTAACACCCCTGCGTAGGTAGTCATTCCGTGGGGTAAAAATTGAAACTATATATCTAAACTAAGTCAGCCAAACGATTGCGCGATCTAAAGTACACGCAGAGCCATCTATTGGCGTAAAAGGAAGATTTATACCAAGCTATGCCCTTGGACTATTATAATATCTAGAAAGCTAACTAAATAACATAAAAAGACCCCGATGTTACGGTTTTTATTTCACAGCTGATAAGTCTTTAACGATGAAAATGAAGTACACGAGACCGAGCTAGAACCCGCCCGGATTAAATTAAACTAGCTTTCTATAAAAACACCGCGTTCGGAATAGTTCATCCGTTTGGGAGCAGCGACCTCACAAACAGATACGCAGATACACACAATAACAATATGTTAATGGTTTGTTGTTAATGTTTTTATAGTTTCAAATTATTGGAAGCGTGGGGGTGGTGGGAGGACCGCTGGAAGAATGATCCTCCTATGACTAAACGATACTAATGACGTTTTAGGTACCGTCCTTATGAATACCAATAAGGATGGTTAATGTTGCTTGATTCCCCTGACTCTGACCACCGCCCTCCATAATAGGGGAGTTAGGCAAAGACTACTATTGTATACTGGGATAGTAGTTAGGTAGGGATGCCATCTCTAAAATTGGCAACCAGGACAAGACGCGTGAAATCCCCGGATTTTAGAGCCCAGAAGCCCAGAACTAGAGTTGTGCCCGCTCGGTCTTTAAAAGGAGCGCTCCGATCTCGGTCAATCGGTGAAAGGAACTAGTTCATTCTTTTAGTTCCTTTAGGTCCTTTAGCTCCGGAGCAATGAGCAGGACACGCTTTGAAGTAGGTAGTTACTATTGGTCTCGTTCACATCGACTGCGCTCTTTACTCGTTCGCTCTGTTTCGCTCATACGTACAACAATTGCTACTGACCTAAAGGACCGAAGACCGATTAAGATCGTTTACGAAGAACTAGTTCGTTTCGGTCCTTGGCGGGAATTCATTCCTTTTTGTTCTTAGTTCCTGACCGACACAAGCCTAACCAGGACAAGACGCGTGAAATCCCCGGATTTTAGAGCCCAGAACCCGACGGTTCGTCGGTTGTCCACACAGCGGCGCGCGAGTCGCGCCGCCGTCGTGTCGGTTAGCGGCGCAGCGGCCCAAGACTTTAAATTTTACCCGCGTCGCTATTGCCTAACGCACTCGCAATCGCAATCGGCTTCAAAGTGGAACAATTGTTTACATTTTGTATGCAGACTCGCCTTCGGACTGTCAAAATGAAAACGATTGCGATTGCGAGTGCGTTAGGCAATAAGCTCTCGGGACTACAAATGAAACCCCGCCCGGACGTTCCCCAGACGCCCCCTAAACTAGGACGAATCCGGGGAAACCCAGACGGATGGCAACCCTAGAGTAAGGTACAATCTCAACGTGTGTTTGTCTCATCGTAACTCTTAAACGGAAGTGACGAATTGAGGACATGTCTAAGTAATATGCTTTGACTGAGTGAATCAGCGCCCTCGGGCCGTATTATGGTCACCTCTGTCGCAGGGGATGAAGTATTCGTCTCACTCGCACTTGCATACATACATATAGACCTGTTTCGACTCCGGATGAAAATAATTTCTTAACCAAGGCTCTATTCTAGTAGGTTAAACTATAATGCTTTTAACTTGTTGTCATATAATTTACTCCTCGGCTGCCATTACTGTCGAGTAAATAAGAGCTACCATAACGTCGACGATATGATAACATGTCGGAAGCGATATGTTCTTGCTGAGTGGGATGGAGGTGTTAGCCTAACAAATCAAATTTAGCACCTACCTCTTCTGGTTTCTGTTTTGCACAATGGTCGACTGGTAGAGAACTCCTCAAGGCATAAAGTCCGCAATTTGTACTTACTTTGTGTATTGTGCAATAAAGTTTAAATAAATCATATAAATAACAAGTTACAATCCCCCGCTCAGAAATATAGCGACGATGAACTCGGTCCTTTTTAAACAATTTAAAAATAAGCCGGTTTAGTGCGAGTCGGGCTCGCGCCCCGAGGGTCCCGTGCCGCCGCGCAGTAGGTATCGTTAAATTATGTTCTGATGTGAATTCGGTTTCAAGTCGAATCAACTCACCCTTGACTATTATTAGCATTTGTTGTTTTTTTTCACAGTTTGTTCTTTATATATTATAATCAGAGATGGGCATTATTCGAATAATCATTCGAATAAAAAATAATTCGTAATATTTTTAATCTCGAATAATTTATTCGTCGAATAATTTATTTGCGAATGATTTATTCGCGAATATTATCCACGAATGAATCATTCGACTACTTTTCGAATAACGAATAATTTATTAATTTATTAGAGAACAATGGAGCAGGTATAAAAGTAGTACATAATAATCGTGGCAATTCATTCAACGAATAAATTATCCGCGAATAAATCATTCGCAAATGAATTATTCGACGAATAATTTATTCGAATAAGAATAATCATTCGAGAATTTCATTCGTTATTCGCGAATAATTTGGTTATTATTCGTCATTCGTCATTCGAATAAATATTGCCCATCTGTGATTATAATCTTACCAAAACTGCCGCTTGTATGTTTCACCGTTTTTGCGCCACAACGAAAATAAAAATATGTAAAAAAATAACCTTATGTTAATTAAAATAATTAATAATAATTATTAATAATTTCTTTAAAAGAAAAGTTTGTTAATGCACCGGGTTCCGCACCAAATACTGAAAAACGGAACCCTTATAAGAGGACTGTGTTGTCCGTCTGTCCGCCCGTCCGTTTTGTCTGTCACGACCCTTTTTCTCAGGAATGGCTCAGGCAATCAGGCTGGAATTTGTAATAGATATTTAGATATACCCCCTTACTAATAAACGTTGAGTAACGATGGTATAGATATACAATGTTTTGTCCTTATCCGTCAAATTCAAATGTCAAAATGACAGATAAGGACAAAACATTGTATAGCTATACCACCGTTACTCAACGTTTATAAGTAAGGGGGTTAGTATGTAATGGTCCGCACATGGCTACATTCTTAGAATTTAGAATTTTAAACTATTTATTTAAGGAGCAAATGTAATGAATATGAAATTGTTAAACGACTACCTACTCCTTTATTAATTGTTTCTATTTATTCAATAACATGCACAATACAAGCGTAAAAAGTAAACAAAATGGAGGACTAAATGCCAAAAGGCATTCTCTACCAGTCAATCACATGGTTAACATAGAATAACCGGTGCAATATACACAGATGATTCCAGCTTGATCATTAAGTAAGTGGTTATGTACGCCATCTGTTGTCCAGTAGACGTACTACTAAAACATTCATATGATTTGGGATTTGACGAACAAAGTTGTACGTCTTTAAAAAATATAATTATACTAGTTTTAGCAAAAAGGAACAGATTTGATTTAAAATAAACGTTCACGCATACATTAGTTATTATTTTAATGAGGATTAACTTAAAGAAATCGCGAACAATGCAACACGTCACCGATCTGTAATATTCGACATTTAGAACTACTGACAACCGCACCGGGACACGTCTCCAGCCAAAGTGTTACAGCCTAGTTATCCACATCAGTCGCTCGCTTCTCCGGTCTTCGTAAGAACATTCGCTTGAGAATTCGGTGGCTGTTTGCCCGACATCCCGTTGCTACACTAGCGCCATCTATTTTCGATCTTTTCTCTAACACTAGTATAATCATCAACATCATCATTTCAGCCGAAAGACGTCCAATTCTGGACATAGACCATAAAGTTATTTTTCATAATACGCGTCCTTTGGTATAGAGATAGTTTGAGCCCCGAAGAGGACATAGGACACAATACGATACAAATAGGCTTTATTGATATAATTATAAACAAGGAAAGACAAAAAAACTAAAACCCGACGGCAAAAAGAACGAAACAAGTTGGGATCTTTGAAATGTTTTACACTTTACAAGGATATAATATATCAAGGGGTAGATATGTTACCTATACGGTATTCCGCGTGTAAAAATGGCCCGGCTTACGCACACAATCAGTAAATAATGCAATTACACACTAATTCATATATGACAAGTCAAAGCAGGATGGTATGTTAATTTCCGGGAATGAAACAAAACAAGTGTATGATGCTCTGCAGACTAGTTCACGGTTCCGTTGACGGCGCAAGACTAAGTAAAGGTGTACCAATTGGCTTGGTTTTAGGGTGCCACTATCGAAGTGCGTATAACATCTACCTCTTTTTTAACCGACTTCAAAAAAAGGAGGAGGTTCTCAATTCGTCGGGATATTGTTTTTTTTTTTTTTTTTTTTTTTATGTATGTTCCCCGATTACTCGAAGACCACTAGACCGATTTGAAAAATTTTTTCGTTGTTCGAATGGGTATACTTTCTAGTTGGTCCCATTGTCACCACGTCAGGATCTGATGATGGGATCATGGAGAAATCAAGAGAACTCCTCAAATAATATAGGCACACCTATAGCGATTTTGGTATTTTTCACTGTAACTCATGCATTTGCTTTTGAAAAGTACTATATGGTGAAGTGGAACTGATGATGAAGACCACAGATGGCCACCGGAACTCCTTAACGGTACCTATTTCAAGGGTGGCGATAAGATATTTCGATAAAGGAAGTTGAGCGACTATGACGAAGCACATTTAGGTTTAAATATGACTATGACATTCCCGCGGCGTTGTCTGCGGCGAGCTTGAAATGTTCTATAGTTTCTTATTAATATTTAGAAGTGGAGCTACGTAACAGCATAAATAGGATCACTCAAAAGTATAAAATAAAATAAATGTTTAAAAAAACAAAAAAACCGCCTTCAAAAAGCAAAAAATAACGTCTTTAAAATGGTAGGTAAATAGGTCAGTCCAACTGAAGTCGGCGTCCAACAATATTTTAACCAAAAGCAGACTTCAGTTGGACTGACCTATTTACCTACCATTTTAAAGAAGTTATTTTTTGCTTTTTGAAGGCGGTTTTTTTGTTTTTTTAAACATTTATTTTTACTATATTATATCACTGACTATTTACCACGATGTGGTATTCGCCATCTGATTTACAATAGAACCACTCCTAGTCCTCGTATGATGACGTAGAGGCCAAATTTAGGAAAATCCAAGGCAAAGACAGCAGGCACATGAGTGAAACTCCATCCATGGTGACCGTCACCCTGCCTGTTAGGAAGCTGTTCAAAATACAGGGTGTTCGGTAGCGGGTTCGACAGCTTTAAGGGGGTGATAGAGCTCTTAAGCTATCGATTTAACCCCCATGTATGTTCAGCAATTGTTATTAGTTTAGATATTGATAATTTTAATCGGAATTTTTGTCATTTTTCCTTATGTCCGTGTTACAAAAAACCCTAAATTCATGTATTAATTCTTTTTTTTTCAGTTTTTTTGCATGATTAGAATCACTATGAAATAAAGAAGCTTTTAAAGCTCCCTCTCGGGAGTCGGGACCATCCTGTATGAATACCACTGCAGCCTGTCCTTTTCTTTACGTTACCTGTATCTGTGTTATTGTTGTAAATAAATGATTTTCTTTCTTTTTTCTTTTACTAGATTTTTTTTATGGCACGGATTAGGCAAACTATTACAAAGGGCACCCCAAACCGGAACACAACAATGCGAACACTGCTGTTTGGCGGCACGTTAGAGGACATACGTTAAGTCCCAGATAGCCGGGCGAGTAAGTACGCGTACTTAAAGCTCGATGACCTTTTCGCCCTTGTTAACCTTTACAAGTTTATTTATTTATTTATTTATTTAAAAAAAGTATTCAACCAATTAAGATATAAAAAAATACATTCCTATAATATTACTAGCCTGTACGCAATACCGGGGCAAGTGTATACAGCACTCTTACAATTTAGTTATCGGTTTTAAAATAACTTTGAAGGTAACTTATAGCCCGCTCAACTCAACAATAAACAATAAAATTACAATTAACATAGGTACACTCAAAAAAATGAGAGCCAACAAAGAGAGATTTTCACTTAGTTGATATAAAATGAATACAGTAGTTAAGATATTAGTTATATAAACCAATACTGATAGTAACAAATAGCAATTTCTTTAGTGATTCAACTAACGTCTTAGTCGATGTATCTAACGTCTTAGTTGGTGTTTCTATCGTCTTGTCAGGCTCGTATGGGATCAAGACGCTTATGCACAAAAATCACAATCTTGTTACAAGCGACCAATTATTTTTTTCAGTGTAAGTAAAATAAAAATTCGATAGATCTCAACTTATTCCTGACCTGCAGCGAGTCGCCGAAGATGTCTACATCATTCGCACTTGTTGGTAACTCGTTGTAGGGTCTGTCCATCCTTACTTGTCTTATATAGTAAACAACTTTCTAACCTCAAAATGAACCTCTTTTGGCTAAAACAGCTCTTTTATCGAAAATAAAGTAAACTGAATAAACATTATGGACATCTCTTAGCTAATGTATTGTCTGTGATTGCTTTATTTTGTTTAAAATAGCTGTTTTAGCCAAAAAAGGTTGTTTTTGAGGTTAGAAACTTGTTTACTATATAAGACAAGTAAGAATGAACAGACCTTAGGTCCTCATGAACCGATTCAGCGGAACTTGCCAAGATTGGTTCTATAAGCTATTGAAAATATATCAGACTAGCTGTTGCCCGCGACTCTGTCCGCGCAGAAAAATAAAACATAGCCTATGTTCATCAGGGATAATGTAGGATTCTAATGGTGAAAGAATTTTCCAAATCGGTCCAGTAGTTTCGGTGCCTATTCGATTCTAACAAACAAACAAAAAATCAAATCTTTCCTCTTTATAATATTAGTGTAGATTATAGGGTGTCTGGGCATATTACGCGGCACTCTGATGTGTATTTACCCGACTGCCGAAGGAGGAGGGTACTTAATGTGTTTCACAGCCTATATATGTATGTTTGTTCCTTTGTGGCACTATAAAAACTTAACCCGTTGTCCGATTTTGACGATTCTTGTGTCAATCGATTTGTCTTAATCTGGTGAGTGTCACTGAAGATATGAGAGTAATCAAAATTCAATATGGCGGCAACCAGACGCCATATTGAGCAAATTTAAAAAAAAGTCGGCCAAGTATAACAAGTGGGGTATCATTAAATAGGGATTTAAAAATCATCTTTAGGTTTCCTTCATCATTTTACATTTTGAATGATCATTTAGGATTTATAACGATTTAAAGTTGGTTAGCAACAGTCGGGTTTTGAAAGCTTGCTTTTTGTTAAAGTTATTTATTAAGAGTATCAGGGGAATTAAACAAACCATGAATCAATTTGTACAATGCCAACAAGTCTGTTATTTTTCTACGCTTCTGAAAAATGTCGTCTAAAATGATAAAGTCTCGATTCATAGCTAGCTCTGTACTGTACGGACATCGAGGTTCTTAGGGTTCGCGAACTTAGGGTGACACACGGGTGACTAAGGTCCAGGTACTTACTCGCACGCCCATCTGGGACTTTACACAAGCATCCCGACGCTGACGCCCCGGTGATGGGGTCGGAATATCGTAACTCCCTGGTTTTTAATAGAAATATACTTTGATGGGGTCGGAAGTAGGGCATGCAGTACCGGGCCCGGTTCTAAGACTTCCATTTCCCGGTTCTAAGCAGGGACGGTACCGGGATTCCCGGTTCTCCCGGTTTTTTATTTTTTACCTCAAATCACCGCAATCATGGACATATGAGATATAAAACGATTGAAAAACATTAGGAAACTTTATTTTTTTAAGTATGCAATAAAATCATGCACGTTTTACAGATAAAGCCAGGGATACACTAGGGGACAAATGTCCTGCGACACGTGTCGCCAGCGACATCAGGTGATGTGGCGCGACGTTGCCGGACTTCGCTTGACATGTCTGACAACATCGCGCGACACGTGTCGCCAGCGACGTCGGGTGAAATGGCGCGACGTTGCCGGATTTCGCTCGACATGTGTGGCAACATCGCGCGACACGTGTAGCCAACGACATAAGTCACGCGATGTCGCCAGATGTGTCAGGCGAAGTTTCGCAAAGTCGCACGACTTCGCCTGATGTCGCTACGGACATATGTCGCGCGATGTCGCCAGATATGTCAGGCAAAATCGGCCGGCTTCGCTTGACATGTCGCCGACACATGTCGTGGGACATTTGTCGCCAAGTGTATCCCTGGCTTAAGTCTCATTAACAAACAAGGTGATATTCTCTAATAATTGAACAGTTATCCTAATGTTTTTTCACCACCGGAACACAACAAAGCGAGCACTGCTGTTTGGCGGCAGGTTAGCGGGTAAGGTGGTGGTAGCGATCCGGACATACGTTACACGAGCCTCCGGACGCTGAAGGGGGTTATACGATCTTACCGCGTGTGTCTGTATGTCTGTTTTTGCTATCGTAACTCCCAAACGGACTGACGCATTCGGATGCGTGGTTTTTAATAGAAATATACTTTGATGGGGTCGGAAGGAGGTGACAGGACCTCCGCTATGCTTAACGTAGACCGTGTCGGGACTCGATACCTCGGTCTTGATGAGCAGATAACAACTTTGCAATAAAAAGCACAGTCGACAACAAAAGCTTGTCTTACGTATGTTCATCTGTTCCCTCGTAGCTCTTATTCTATCCATCTCATTGTGACGAATGAGGAGTCGTCGGCTTGGGGTTTGTCTGTAATGTGTCATGGTCTGTTTGACATCATATTAAATGCATCATGGTTGGTTTCCCTCGCAATAGAGAAGAAGGGATTATCTTTCTCTTACAAATGTATCGAGTAGCATCATGACATCATCATGTCAGCCGAAAGACGTCCACTGCTGGACATAGGCCTCCCCTAAGGCTCTCCACTCAGACCGGTCTTGTGATTTTCGCATCTACCGCGTTCCCGCGATCTTTACAAGGTCGTCACTCCATCTTGTTGGAGGCCTACCTACAGCTCGTCTCCCGGTCCGCGTACGCCACTCAAGAACCTTCTGACCCCATCGGCCGTCAGTCCTGCGAGCAATGTGCCCCGCCCACTGCCACTTAAGTTTGGCTATTCTTCGGGCTATGTCGGTAACCTTAGTTCTACTGCGCAGTAGCATTGCAAGTGATTTTTTTAATGCATTGTTCTCGAAATGGTGTAATTTGAAAATAAAACAACCGGGCAAAGGCTATTTGGCCATGCTGAGTGTACGGTTCCGAAGCCGTTACTACACAAAACTTTTTTTCACGAACCTGCATTATTTTTTGACCTTTCCAACGACAGCAACACCATGGGGTAGACGAAAAAACAAATTCCCACGTTTCGTGTAGGGGAGGAACCATAAATATTTTTTTCAAAATGTTATTTTACTAGTTTGTCGGCGTGACTAATACGTAATATTCATGCCAAATAATAGCTTTCTAGAAACAAAAGTTTCTGAAGTCGGTCGCGCGGACGGACGGACATGGCGAAACTGTAAGGTTCCTAGTTTGACTACGGAGCCCTAAAAATGTACCGTTACTTTGTATTTGGTTTAAAAACGCATAAGCGGCGTGTTAACAATTACCTGGCCGAGTTCGTAACTTTATTACTTTGTCTTGTTATCGCTACTCGACAACAGATGGCGCTCCCTTTACCATGCTATCCGCAAGATGTCGCTATAAAACCAAAAACTAAAAGAAATAACGTTTTAACCCCGATGAGAATAAAGGGGTTGTCATAATCTTATTGTGTGTATCAGTCTGTGTATCTGTTTGTGAGGTCGTTGCTTCCAAACGGATGGACTAACCCGGGCGCGGTTTTTTTATAGAAAGCTAGTTTAACAGAGAGGGTTCTAGCTCGGTTTCATGAACATCATTTTCATCGTTATAGACTTTATCAGTTGTGAGATATAAACCGTTATATCGGGGTCTTTTTATATTATTTAGTTATCTTTCTAGAATATTATAATATTCCAAAGACAAGGCTTGGTACAAGTCTTCGTTTTACGCCAATAGATGGCTCTGCGTGTACTTTAGATTGCGCAATCGTTTGGCTGACTTAGTTTATACAATATACATAGTTGCAAATTAACTTTTACTTGTACTGTACTAACCCCTAAGGTGGTATTATATATTTTTGGTTCCGTCCTTGTGAATACCAGCAAGGATGGATGAAATACTTCACTCTCATTACAGTACGTTGTCGAAGGGCGCGGGCGCGCCGGGGATCACTACAGTACAATACAATACAATACGCTTTATTGTACATCAAACAAATAACATGAGGTAGGTACAGAGAAACAGCACAATTAAAATGAATACAGGTAAACAACAGGCGGTCTTATTTATTTATTTATTTATCAAAGTACATTTGTAATTAACAGCTAAGTGCCAAAACATTACAAAGTTAATCTTTATCATTAATGCAGCCTTCCATCTTCTAGCATTCGTTTGCTTTCATCGATCACAATCCTTGGCCGCGAGGCAAACACATCGCAATGTGGCGCTGCTCTGAGCACGGAGTTGAGAGTGTCGAGCCCGCGGCGCAGAGGCGCGCCGGCAGTGTGCGCGGCTGGCACCACCCACCCTCGGCGGGTTGCGGAGCCTGGCGCGGGCATCTGGCACAAACAGCCGTACTACTTCCCCCACCAGCCATACGCAATCGACCCTACTACTATTTTTTTAAACCTAATATAAATTTTACAAAGGCTTAGTTCCAGTGACTCGTAGCCCAACTGGCCCAACAAAAATAAAGTGGGATATAAGTAAGGGTAATTTCCAAATTGCTTTTTATATAAATTTCTGAAATATTTCTTTTGGACCTTCTCCAACATGAGAATATATTTCCTCTCATGTGGTGCCCATACTCCTGCATTCGTTTCCAGTACACTCCGAGCCAAGGCCGCATGTAAAGTAAGGAGAGCTGCCGGTGTCAGTGGTTTAGAATTACCTACGCAATACAAAACCTAGTTTTTAACCGACTTCAAAAAAAGGAGGAGGTTCTCAATTCGTCGGGTTTTTTTTTTAATGTATGTTCCCCGATTACTCGAAGACAACTGGACCGATTTGAAAAATTTTTTCGTTGTTCGAATGAGTATACTTTCTAGTTGGTCCCATTGTCACCACGTCAGGATCTGATGATGGGATCATGGAGAAATCAAGAGAACTTCTCAAATATTATAGGCACACCTATAGCGATTTTGGTATTTTTCACTGTAACTCATGCATTTGCTTTTGAAAAGTACTATATGGTGAAGTGGAACTGATGATGAAGACCACAGATGGCCACCGGAACTCCTTAACGGTACCTATTTCAAGGGTGGCGATAAGATATTTCCATAAAGGTAGTTGAGCGACTATGACGAAGCACATTTAGGTTTAAATATGACTATGACATTCCCGCGGCTTTGTCTGCGGCGAGCTTGACATGTTCTATAGTTTCTCATTCATATTTAGAAGTGGAGCTACGTAACAGCATAAATAGGATCACTAAAAAGTATAAAATAAAATAAATGTTTAAAAAAACATAAACCCGCCTTCAAAAATGCAAAAAATAACTTCTTTTAAAATGGTAGGTCAGTCCAACTGAAGTCGGCGTCCCACAATTAAACCAAAAGCCGAATGCAGTTGGACTGACCTACCATTTTAAAAGAAGTTATTTTTTGCATTTTTGAAGGCGGGTTTTTGTTTTTTTAATTGGTATGACATTTTAGTAGCATCAATTACCTGTTCCCTAAAAGTTAATTGCGGGTCAAACAACACCCCTAGATCACGCACTAGGTTCACTCGTGAGATGTTTTCGTTTCCGAGTTTGTATTGATAGTCCTTGATTGTTGTACGCGTAAAGCTCATCATTTCACATTTACTCGCATTAAAGTACAATTTATTCTAAATACTCCATCTTTGTATTGCCTCTAGGTCGTGCTGTAATTCTGAGCAGTCGTCCACGGTATTTACAACCTGAACAAACTTTACGTCATCTGCAAACAGCAATACTAATGAATTTCGAACAACAGCAGGCAAATCATTTATTCGTCGACAATTTGTTAAGATTAAAAACAATAGAGTATCTTGGAATCATATAGGTATAGTCACCAGCAATAATATAGTATCCAACATTTGGCGCAAATATATCTGACACGTCTTTATTAATAGAGTTATAAGAGCGTGTCAGATATTTTTGCGCCCAATGTAGGATATATATTATTGCTAGTGACTGTTCAATAAATAACATGCAACAAAAAAATATGTTACATAAAACTGTTCAACTAAAGATGAATTAAAATTACAATGATTTAAACAAAAAAAGTACACACATATTTTTTTATAAAACTTTATTGCCGACTGTACATAACTCTAACAGAATTATTAAGCTGACAATCAAACGAGGAATCTCAGGAAAAGCTGACGTCAGGATTTATATTACAACCGTGCAGTCCGCTTGCAGTTGGCGTGCAGTCTTGTCGACCGCCCACCGAATGCAAGCTAGCGGCTCGGTTGGTTTGCAGTTTTGATGCAGTTACGTCAACAGCTTCAGAACTGCCCTCGAACTGTCATTTTGCAGTCCAAATGCTGCCCGTCTGAACCAGCCCTAACAAAATAAAATGGAAAATAACTCGCCATACAAAAAAACACAGTTCTTCTCTATTCTATTATCGAATCAAAACAAAACAAATATAATAAACGTGAAAGTATGTTTGTCTGTTTGATACGCTTTCACGGCCAAATCGCTGAACTGATTCCGATGAAATATAGTATAGAGATAGCGTGAACCCCGAGGGAGGACACAGGTACTTCCTATCCCGGAGAACTGGACAATTCCGAGGGAATAGCGACCTCGGCTTGTACGCGGACGGCGGGCGCTGTATCTCAGGGACCGATCCAGGCTACTCAGTCGGGGTAGTTTTCGTTTAAGTTCGTTATATGTGCTTTCGTTGATATTTTGTGTTTTTTATCATGTACAGTTTTGGCTGTAGTTGGGGGGGGGGGAAGACGACGACACTAGTGTCTTTGACCTAGACCACGGGCTGACGGAAAAGGCAAAACTGGGGTTAGGTTAGGTTTGATTTCAGACCCTTAATAAGTAACTAAATGAAAAGCAGGCTCAAAAACCCGACTGTATGTTTTGATATTGTCAACCCGTTTATTAATGCTACTAAGTATATTCGTAAAAGATAAAAAAGATAAAAGATAAAAGAAATTTATTCAGTAAGTAGGCCGCACGGGCACTTTTACACGTCAAGAATCTACCAGCGCTTCCCAAGAGAAGACCACTGCCGAGAAGAAACGCCGCAAGAAACTCAGCAGTCAGTCATTTTTTAAACATATTTCTTATTACAATGGTACTACTTAGTCTAGCATTATATAAAGCTATAAATATTAAATTAAATATAGTATTAAATAACATGCGTAGTTCAGCAGGAAAACATGCCAATTAAGAATCTTACGGGAGAGATAGAGAAAAAAAAACACATACTTATGTGTATATAAGATGGTGCGAGACGACCACATAAAAGTTTCGATATGTTTTCCTACATCAACGGTGTCCCCTAGACAAGATAAGATTTTGCATTTGAATAAATTATTATTGACTAAGTTTCGATTTAGGCCATGCATTTTTGTCTGTTAGATAGTCCTCGATCCTATAATACGCTTTAGACATTAACGACCTTTTCAAGTAACTTTTAAGTGCTGGAAAGGGTAACTTTAAAACTTCGTCAGGTAATTTATTATAGAAATGAATGCATTGACCAACAAATGATTTATATACTTTACGGACGCGGAATTTTCGGATAGCGATTTTATTTTTATTTCTGGTATTTAAATTATGTATATCAGAATTTTTGGTGAAAGAATCTAAATTTCTAATAACGTAAATAATATTCTCATAAATAAATTGAGACGCTACAGTCAAGATATTAATTTCTTTAAAAAGTTCTCTTAAAGAGTCACGGGAGTTTAAGTTGTAAATAGAACGAATGGCCCTTTTTTGTAACACAAATATAGTTTGTATGTCAGCTGCCTTACCCCAAACCAGAATACCGTACGACATGACACTATGGAAATAACTATAATAGACTAAGCGAGCTGTCTCAACATTGGTTAGTTGTCTAATTTTCCTAACGGCGTAAGCTGCCGAACTTAGTTTACCTGCCAGTACAGCTATATGGGGACTCCATTGCAAATATTTATCTAATGTTATGCCTAAGAAAATTGCCTTATCTACCATTTGCAAACACTCGTCATTTAGAAAAATACTAGAATGTACCGGTTTAACATTAGGCAAAGCGAACCTAACACATTTCGTTTTCTTAGCATTTAGTAGCAAATTGTTGCTAGTAAACCAATTAAGTACTTTAACTAGTGTGGTGTTAATCCTACTGTAGTCTACGGATTTTCTATCTACCTATATATTTGAAATACTCACATTAACCCCTTTCAAATGATACCGATATTGTAATAATTAGAAGCCTTTTTTTACTTAAATAATTGAAATGTTGCCTTTGTAGTTATTTCAATTTTAACAGTTTAGGTATCCTATGTCACTCGGAATGGTGAAAGGATTCTAACGATACAGCTCATGCATTTCAATCGGCGCAGGCGTTTAGAAGTTAGGGTCGAATAAAGAATCATACATACATACATAAACCCTGAAAACATTACACTCCTTTTTTTCGACAGGCGTGTAGAAACGGCCTCGTCAGAGTCGGGCGGTACGGGACCCTCGGTGTGCGAGTTCGACTCGAACTTAGCTGGTTTTTGTATCTCAACTATGACATTATCTGTCTGCAGGAAGTGACGGCTCCGTCCGGTGCGCTCCCATCAATGTTACAGTTCAACCTTTGACCTTTAAGCAGGTTTGTATTGTGGTAGGGATAAGACAACCGGCCGAGATTCTAGGCGGTAGAAACCATATCGTTTTTGACCTGTTATCGTATTGTCAACGTTTTGATAGCTCTTATTTACTTGACAGTAATGACGGCCGAGTTAAAACAATAACATAAGGGCTTGTTTACGGAGACGCGGAGCATCGCGCGTGGCGTGCGGCTTGGCTTTGCGCGGCGCATCGGGCGTTTTTTTTGTGTTTATAGAATGGCGGCGCGTGTAGCGGACCGCGTCATCACATGCGCAAACACAAACAAATGGCAATTTATGGGGTTTTTTATGAAGATACGGGGCGTGATGCGGCGCGTGGTGCGTGTAGCGGAGCGCGCGGCGGAGCACAAAAATGTCAGAAGGTTCCGCTGCGGGCGCAGTGTTGGAAACCGCCGTTAATGCCGCGTGCGACGCTGCGTGCAACGCGGCGATGCCATCCGCGGGCTCCGCCGCAAGTAACGCTGTATTTGAAGCAAACGCGTGTAAAACCGCTTCACCGTGAACGCTTTTGTACAACGCCAATGTTTGAATTTAGTGCAGACCGCGCCGCCCAACGCTACGCGCGACGCCCGGCTTCTCCGTAAACAAGCCCTAACAGGTCATACGTTACACGAGCACCCCGATTGTGTGTCTGTATGGCTGTTTGCGGTATCTTAACTCCCAAACGGACTGCCCATATAGCCATTTTTGTTCGCAGACTTTTCAAAGCAGTAACAGGTCACATTTGTTTCGTAACTGTTTCGGCACATTGCCACTGTGTAAGGGTTTGGTTTCTAAGTGTAGTAACAGTTGATACACAATGCTACCACTAAATAACTAGTAACAATGTTTAGTCGCTGCGTCCACAAATAACGGAAACATTTGTGTCACACATTTTTATACACTTTCCGTTTAGTTTGTGACTAGTGTACAAACTAGGAAATAATGTGTAGTAACCGTGTGGTAACTCTGTAACCAAGTTATAAACAATAAACGCGAAGTTTAGCAATGTTACGTCAATGTTTCGGAACTTTGTAACGGTAAATGACGGTGTCCGTGAAACTATGAGATTCACTGTAAATAAAAAAAATACATGGAACCATTTTGTGATTTCAGTAACTTTGTTTCTACTTTAAGTTTCACGTCGACACATGTCGACACAAACTAGTAACTGTGTCACCACTTGTGACTGCAATGTTTGTCCGTCATAATAACATATTTATACCATAATTAATAAGTTTTATGGTTTATTCTTGCTTTTATATTTATTGTTATTGCTCAAATATATTATTCTGTCTATGAAAGCTTCAAAATCTTTAAATTATAGACTTATTCAATAATGCAATAATACGCAGTACAGTCATGTGTTTGGCTAAATTGGCTAAATTATGATTTTATGATGGCGCGTTGATGAATCTCAACCAATATGATCAAATGACACGATGAAACTATTTTCCCATTGAAATTTGAACACAATGTTAATGAATTAACACTAAAACGAAATATTTACGTTGTCAAACTTTTTTATGACGGCGTCTCTACTTATGTATTTTTTAAATCACTATGAAAACGACATCAGACTCTCCAACGAATTTCATTTAAAAGAGTGAATGAACGAATGATTTCTAACGAACTAGTTTCAAACTGGGAACATTGTTACCACACAGCGACGGAACAGTGAAACCAAAAGTTATTGTGTCGACTCTTCCCCAATTTTAGTCGTCGCGACGTAACAATTACGAAGCAGCGACCAAACGTGTTACTAGAATCAGTCAGTGTCTACACATAAGTTTGGACAATTTTCGTAACGGCTACCAAAAATGGCTATATGGGTGACGCATTCGGATGCGTGGTTTTTAATAGAAATCTACTTTCATTAGGGTGATGGGGTCGGAGGTGGCGACAGAATCTCCGCCGAGTTCGTAACTTTATTACTTTATCTTGTTATCGCTACTCGACAACAGATGGCGCTCCCTTTACCATGCTATCCACAAGATGTCGCTATAAAACCAAAAAGTAAAAGAAATAACGTTTTACCCCCGATGAAAACAAAGGGGTGGTTATATTGTTATTGTGTGTATCTGTGTATCTGTATGTGAGGTCGCTGCTCCCAAACGGATGAACTAATCCGGACGCGTTTTTTTTATAGAAGGCTAGTTCAATCAGGGCGGGTTCTAGCTCGGTCTCACGAACATCATTTCCATCGTTAAAGACTTACCAGCTGTAAAATATAGACCGTAACATCGGGGTCTTTTTATAATATTTAGTTAGCTTTCTAGATATTATAATAGTCCAAAGACATAGCTTGGTATAATTCTTTCTTTTACGCCAGTAGATGGCTCTGCGTGTACTTTAGATCGCGCAATCGTTTGGCTGACTAAGTTTAGATATAGTTTCAATATATACGTTTCGTTAAGAACCGTAGTTCGAATGGCGTTCGCATCATTACCGTAGTATTTTTGTTACCGTCCTTGTGAATACCAGCAAGGATGGATGATATTGTTTGTTACGTACGTAAGGGTAGGTAATTGATAGACATGCACGACTTTTTTTTTCTTTTTCGCAATAAAGCGTCTGATTGAAGCTATCCTGAATTCTAATTACTGGCTTATCTTTAGTGACACACAAGATTAAGACAACTCGATTGACATAAGAATCATCCAAATCGGCGCATGCGTTCAGTTTCTAGAGGGCCACAAAGGAACACGCGCCACATACATAGGCTGATAAACACATTACTCTCCTTTGCTCGCGTAGTCGGATGAACATCTCGGCGTACACAGCACCTACGGCCTTTGCTCGAAATGCGACTAAAATGTCGCCAGCGCAACTATTTCCTGTTGCATTAGCTTCTCTACTTATACTAAAGGAAGGGAAGTATGAAAATACATCGGTAAAAAAAACATATTTATGAAGTTTTCTCTTTTATTTATTTATTTCTTAGCAGTATTGTTTTGGTAGTACGTCTACTGGACAACAGATGGCGTACATAACCACTTCCTTAATGGTCAAGCTGGAATCATCTGTGTATATTGCACCGGTTATTCAATGTTAACCATGTGGTTGACTGGTAGAGAATGCCTTTTGGCATTTAGTCATGTTCAGTTGTGTTGTGCAAAAAAGTTTAAATAAAAAATATATAATTGAATGTAAAAACAATTAATAAATAAGTAGACGTTGAACAATTTCATATGCCGCTGTAGACACGCTGTTAAAGTAATGCGGTAGGACAGTCATTGTTTATTTTGTTGGCTACTTATCAAACATGTGGATAGCAAACGCCATCTATGAATACATTTACCAACTAATTCTGTACGTTGCGTGAACTTTTAGATTTTTTCGAAAACAACAATCGTAAGAGCAATTCTTTTACTGTTCTGTAGGTAATATAGGTATGCATATAACTTATTTTGTAGTAAGTACATGTATTTCTTTGAAATTTTTACCTACAGTAGTTTCTGAAAATAAGGGGCAGGGTGTTTTTTGCCGTTTGTAACTCAAGAACCAATGAAATCTACTTAGTCATCATAGTTTTCCTATTAAATTCATTGGCTGTAGGTGGGGGGTAGACACACTTGACTCTAATTAATTGAAACAGATCCCTGAATCGAAAAATTGTTTTCACAAACCCGCAATACTTTGCGGAGGAAGACCTATCCAACGACACACCACACTATGGGGTAGAGGAGAAAAAAATAATATGTATATGTATATTCATGCCAAACTACTGCTTTCTAGTACTAAGAGTCTCTGAGCTAGGCTGCCGATGGACAGACGGACGGACTTTAAAGACGAACAACTTTGAACTTTATATTTTTCGAAGACGTACAACTTTGTTCGTAAAATCCCAAATGATATGAATGTGTTTTAGTGGCTCGTCTACTGGACAACAGATGGCGTACAGAACCAGTTTCTTAATGGTCTAGCGATAGTCATCTGTGTATGTTGCACCGGATATTCTCTGTTAACTATAATAGAGAATGCCTTTTGGCATTTAGTCCTCCATTTTGTTTACTTTTTACGTTTGTATTGTGCATGTTATTGAATAAATAGAAAAAATTAATAAAGAAGTAGGTAGTCGTTTAACAATTTCATATTCATTACTTTTGCTCCTTAAATAAATAGTTTAAAATTCAAAATTCTAATTAATGTGGCCTTGTGCGGACCAAAACATACTATATCTGTATATCTATTCCAAATTCCAGCCTGATTGCTTAAGCCATTACCACAGATTATATACAAGTTACCCATTACTGCGAAAGAGTCTTGACATACCGACGGACAGACGGAAAGACGGACAACACAGTCGTCTTATAAGGGTTCCGTTTTTCAGTATGTGGTACGGAACCCGGTGCATTAAGTAATTTTTTTTTAAAGAAACTTCAATAATAAATAGGGTCCCTTAAAAGTTTTTTTCAACATATTTTTATTCTTGTTGTATCGTCAAAACGGTGAAACATACAGTCAAGGAATTTAATTTATGACCCACCTTAGGTCCAAAGTCAATCTGACATTCTACAGCAATAAGGTTGAGTTTCCTATCAATTACAAATGACTAGGCATCTCTATTGACAATGACATTTTCAAGCAGATTTTCTTTGAAATGTAGCAAATTAACTTCCGTGACCGTACAAGCGGCAGTTTTGGTAAGATTATAAAGTACAAACTGAACAAAACAACAAATGCTAAACGGTCAAGCGTGGGCTGGGCTCGCGCTGATTCGAATTGAAACCGAATTCACATCAGAACATAACGATACCTACTGCGCGGCGGCACGGGACCCTCGGGGCGCGAGCCCGACTCGCACAAGACCGGCTTTTGTTAAATTGTTTAAAAAGGACCGAGTTCATTGTCGCTATATTTCTGAGCGGGGGATTGTAACTTGTTATT
Source organism: Acleris literana (assembly GCA_946894065.1). Lineage (NCBI taxonomy): Eukaryota > Metazoa > Arthropoda > Insecta > Lepidoptera > Tortricidae > Acleris > Acleris literana. Next base: position 99,570,040 of record OX335668.1, on the reverse strand, counting down.
TATATGATTTATTTAAACTTTGCACAATACACAAAGTAAGTACAAATTGCGGACTTTATGCCTTGAGGAGTTCTCTACCAGTCGACCATTGGGCAAAACAGAGACCAGTAGAGGTTGGTGCTAAATTTGATTTGTTAGGCTAACACCTCCATCCCACTCAGCAAGAACATATCGCTTCCGACATGTTATCATATCGTCGAAGTTATGGTAGCTCTTATTTACTCGACAGTAATGGCAGCCGAGGAGTAAATTATATGACAACAAGTTAAAAGCATTATAGTTTTACCTACTGGAATAGAGCCCTGGTTAATAAATTATTTTCGTCCGGAGTCGAAATAGGTATATATGTATATATGCAAGTGCGAGTGAGACGGGTGCCTCATCCCCCGCGACAGAGGCCACCGCAATACGGCCCGAGGGCGCTGTTACACTCAGTCAAAACATATTGCTCGTCGTCAATCCGTTACTACCGTTTGGGAGTTACGATGACACAAACACACACGGACGGCGGTCAACGTTAGGGGAATCAAGGATTACCAAGTTATATACCCATCCTTACTGGAATTCATAAGGACAGGACCAAAAATACAAATAAACAAAATTTAAAAAGAGGAGGCGCGAAATATAATAAGTAACAGTAATATAATAACAAACCAAGTAAGCCAAACGATTGCGCAATCTAAAGTACGCCCAGAGCCCAGAGCCATGTAGTGAAACCAGGGCGGGTTAGCTCGGTCTCATGAACATCATTTCTATCGTTACAGACTTATCAGCTATGAAATATAAACCGTAACATCGGTGTCTTTTTATGTTATTTAGTTATTTTTCTATATTATTATAATATTCCAAAGAAAAGGCTTGGTATAAGTCTTGCTTTTACGCCAATACATGGCTCTGCGTGTACTTTAGATCGCGCAATCGTTTGGCTGACTTAGTTTATACATTATACCCAGTATCAATTAGTGTAACTTGACCCCTAACTCTTAAATATTGGTATACAGTAGTATTTTTGGTTCCGTCCTTGTGAATACCAGCAAGGATGATACTTTACAGTGTCGATGGGCGATCTTCACATCACGCCATTCACGCCCTCTATTGAATACAGTGAATCCATATTGCTCTTGACGTGTTATGGTATCGTTTTTATCTCGGTCGGTATTACTGTAGAGTTGTGCTCGCTCGGTCTTTAAAGGGAGCGCTCCGATCTCGGTCAATCGGTGAAAGGAACTAGTTCGTACTTTTAGTTCCTTTAGGTCCTTTAGCCCCGGAGCAAATTTCGAGATCTGAGCAGGACGCGCTTTGAAATAGGTACAGGTCTCGTTCACATCGAGTGCCGTGCCGCGCGCTCTTTACTCGTTCGCTCTGTTTCGCTCATACGTACAACAATTGCTGACCTAAAGGACCGAAGACCGATTAAGATCGTTTACGAAGAACTAGTTCGTTTCGGTCCGTGACGGGAATTCTTTAATTTTAGTTCTTAGTCCCTGACCGACACAAGCCTATATTACTGGCATGCCAAGTAAGATCTTTTAAAGACGTTGACAATACGATACCACGTCAAAACAACAAGGTTTTGACCCAGTAGAATAGACACACTGGTGACTCGCTAGCTCGTTTGCCACCTCTAGCATTAAATAATAATTCTTCCAGTGTTATAAAACTTTAGCCAACATCAGGATAAAAGTAGACTCCCTATTGACCTGTATTAAAGTCAAATTACTTAGTTATTCACCACCGGAACGCAACAACGCGAGCACTGCTGTTTGGCGGCAGGTTAGCGGGTAAGGTGGTGGTAGCGATCCGGACATACGTAACACGAGCCTCCCGACGCTGAAGGGGGTTATACAATCTAACCGTGTGTGTCTGTATGTCTGTTTGTGCCATCGTTACTCCCAAACGGACTGACGCATTCGGATGCGTGGTTTTTAATAGAAATATACTTCGATGGGGTCGGAAGGTGGCGACAGGACCTCCGCTATGCTTAACGTAGACCGTGTCGGGACTCGATACCTCGGTCTTGATGAGCAGATAACAACTTTGAAAAACAAAGCACCGACGGCAACAAAAGCTTCTCCTTAAAATGATTTTTGACTGATTATGTATGTTCATCTGTTCCCTCGTAGCTCTTATTCTATCCATCTCATTGTGACGAATGAGGAGTCGTCGGCTTGGGGTTTGCCTGTAACGTGTTATGGTCTGTGTGACGTCATATTAAATGCATCATGGTTGGTTTCCCACGCAATAGAGAAGAAGGGAGGGATTTTCTTTCTCTTACGAATGTATCGAGTAGCATCATGACATCATCATGTCAGCCGAAAGACGTCCACTGCTGGACATAGGCCTCCCCTAAGGCTCTCCACTCAGACCGGTCTTGTGCTTTTCGCATCCACCGCGTTCCCGCGATCTTTACAAGGTCGTCAGTCCACTTGTTGGAGGCCTACCTACAGCTCGTCTCCCGGTCCGCGGACGCCACTCAAGAACCTTCTGACCCCATCGGCCGTCAGTCCTGCGAGCAATGTGCCCCGCCCACTGCCACTTAAGTTTGGCTATTCTTCGGGCTATGTCGGTAACCTTAGTTCTACTGCGGAGTAGCATTTCAAGTGATTTTTTTAAAGCGTTGTTCTCGAAATGGTGTAATTAGAAAATAAAACAACCGGGCAAGGGCTATTTGGCCATGCTGAGTGTACGGTTCCGAAGCCGTTACTACACAAAAACTATCTCAAATAACAACACTACATACCTCTGAAATAAAACTCTCTTTAAAGTTATTTGGTGCTGTCTTAGAAGATTTTAGTAGGTATAAACACTTTAGTCGCATGTATCTCAGGTACGAATCAAGTCTACTTAGTTGTAATAGTTTTCCTTTAATTATCGTTATGTGTGCTTTCATTTAAGACAGTATTCAGATTTTTAGTATTAGTAGTTTTGGCTGAATTCACCATGCTATCCACAAGATGTCGCTATAAAACCAAAAAGTAAAAATAAATATTTTTTTAACCCCCGATAAAAACAAAGGGGTGGTTATATTGTTATTGTGTGTATCTGCGTATCTGTTTGTGAGATCGCTGCTCCCAAACGGATGAACTATTCCGAACGCGGTGTTTTTATAGAAAGCTAGTTAAATTTAATCCGGGCGGGTTCTAGCTCGGTCTCGTGTACTTCATTTTCATCGTTAAAGACTTATCAGCTGTGAAATAAAAACCGTAACATCGGGGTCTTTTTATGTTATTTAGTTAGCTTTCTAGATTATTATAATAGTCCAAGGGCAAAGCTTGGTATAAATCTTCCTTTTACGCCAATAGATGGCTCTGCGTGTACTTTAGATCGCGCAATCGTTTGGCTGACTTAGTTTAGATATATAGTTTCAATTTTTACCACACGGTATATCTGCCAGCCTGTCTCGAACTAGGGGAAGTATTACCCTAATATTTTTTGTTTCCGTCCTTGTGAATACCAGCAAGGATGGATGATAATATATAATATTATGATTGTGATGATGTAATACATTCAGTGGTGGATACGGGGGGTCGTAGATACGGGTCAGAAAGTAAATAGTCGTGTGGCATGATTTCGCACTTGACCGAACTTCTGCGTTCAGCAGTTAAAGACCACCCCCTAATCCGAAAGCTGGATCCGCGCCTGAATACATTACGTTACACGCTGATGCAGCCGTTGCAGGTGTCGATGATCACTCCTCAGTCCTCACGTCAGGGCCTCTTTTCTAGGCTGTATAAACGATATCGTATTTGACTTGTTCTCGAATTGTTTTTGACTCGGCCGCCATTACTGTCAAGTAAATAGGAGCTATCAAAACGTTGACAATTCGATGACAGGTCCAAGACGACATGGTTGTTACCGCCTAGAATACCGGCCCAGGGCCTCTATTCAACACGTAAAAACAAATCGTTTTTGAACTGTTATATTGTTAACGTTTTGATAGCTCTTATTACCTTGGCAGTAATGGCGACCGAGTTACAACAATATTAAACATTTACCGCTTATAAATCGCTGAGAGCTGAGGGGAACCCTTGTCTTGGAAAATGAACATAATACGGCCAATGCAATAAAGATCTATTGCAAAGGAGATAAAGTAGAATTTCCCTTGTTTTTATGACTGACAATTAAAATAGAAAATTGACTTTATTGCAATCGCAATAGGTTCATTTTCCTTTGGTAAAGTTCGTTGTATGGTGGGTGTTAGGAGGTTGAAACGGTTTCTATTTTACAGCTGAGGGCTCAGACAAGATGCACTACGCTAACTAACGTTTCTATTCGTTTCGTTTTTAAACCAATCGCGTCACTGGTAGACCACGTGACTTTTCGTATCACGTCATCTTCCAGTGACGCGATTGGTTTAAAAACGAATCGAATAGAAACGTTAGTTAGCGTAGTTCATCTTGTCTGAGCCCTCTGATACGGTGTCAGCGACATTATAAAACAGTTTGTACGACACTGACGGGGATGCAACGATGACGACGCGGTGCATGCGGCGCACGTGCAATCGTAATACTTACGATTTTATAACGAAGCGAATTAGCGTAGTTATCGTCACGATTGTCATATTGTAACAAGTATGAATAATTATAAAATCAAAAAACCGGCCTGCGTACAAAAAAATGTAAAACTTGTGTACAGTAGCATCCCAGCACAATATCAATACAATACAATACAATACACTTTATTGTACACCAAACTAAAACATTAAATAGGTTCAGAGAAACAGCGCAATTAAAAATAATACAGGGAAAACAACAGGCGGTCTTATCGCTGATTGACGATCTCTTCCAGACAACCTAAGGGAACTTGTCAAACCTTTGAATCGTTGTAAATCCTAAATGATCATTCCAAATAAAAAATGATGAAAGAAACCTAATGTTTTTTTAAATACCTATTCAATGATACCCCATTTTTCATAGTTCGTCGACTTATTTTTTTCTACTCCACAATTAATCATCTGGTTCCCGCTGTATTGAATTCTAATAACCTATTATATCTTTAGTGCCACTCACAAGATTAAGACAAATCGATTGACATAAGAATCATCACAATCGAACCACGCGTTTAGTTTCTAGAGCGCCACAAAGGATCAAACATACATACATAGGCTGATAAACACACTGCTCTCCTTTGCGTCCAACATCTCGGTGTACAGTCAACATCATAAATAGCGATCATTTATGTCCCTTGTCACTTTAACGTCGTGTTTGAAATGTCATACAAAATTGTGAAACGATTGAAAGCGACAAGGTACATAAATGATCACTTATATATGCTGTTGAGTGTACACAGCACCTACGGCCATTGCTCGAAATGTAACTAAAACTGCCTGCGCCCGCGCAACTGTTTCCTGTTGCATTACCACCACACCATTGTTCTCAGTTCACGGTGTCTTGAGAGCCTCCGGCTAATTTGAGAGTGGACGTTAAGTGAGATAATCTCAAGTCGTTAGACGCGAAGAGTTCTGGCTCATGTTTGGGGTTCCGTAAACCGGACTCATTAAACGTCGACAATTTGTTTTGATAAAAAAAAATAGAGTAACTTGGACTCATATAGGTACAGTCACCAGCAATAATATAGTATCTAACATTGGGCGCAAAAATATCTGACACGTCTTTATTACCAGAGGTATAAGAGCGTGTCAGATTTTTTTGCGCCCAATGTAGGATAATATATGATTGCTGGTGACTGTACAATAAATAACATGCAACTAACAAATATGTTACATAAAACTGTTCAACTACAGATTAATTAAAATTACAATGAATTCAAAAAAAGAATACATTTTTTTATAAAACTTTATTGCCGACTGTACCTAACTCTAACAGCAATATAAGCTGACTATCAAACGACAAGTCAATTGAGTGCAAACTCGACGGGTCTACTTTGACCCGTTGAGGAGTTCCTACAACCTCCTCTCGTCTCCATCATCATACCACTGTTCCAAGTATGGTATTGATCTGCCAGTTAAAAGTAGATTAAATCTGGCTTCCAAGATTTGATAATAGTCCGCGCGCGAGCTCCGACGAATCTCAGGGAAAGCTGACGTCGGGATTTACCTAGTGCACTGATTAAGTCAATATTGCGTTAATGAGATAGCGAAAACAAATACTAAGGGCCGTTTCAGACGGAGAGCATTTGAACTGCAACCAATCTGCAAAATGGCAGTTCAAGGGCAGTTCTGATGCATTTGACGCAACTGCACCAAAACTGCATTACAACCGTGCAGCCCGCTTGCAGGTGGCGTGCAGTCTGGTCGACCGCACACCGAAGCAAGCTAGCGGCTCGGTTGGTTTGCAGTTTTGATGCAGTTACGTCAACTGCTTCAGAACTGCCCTCGAACTGTCATTTTGCAGTCCAAATGCTGTCCGTCTGAACCAGCCCTAACAAAATAAAATGGAAAATAACACGCCATACAAAAAAACACAGTTCTTCTCTATTCTATTATCGAATCAAAACAAAACAAATATTATAAACGTGAAAGTATCTTTGTCTGTTTGATACGCTTTCACGGCCAAATCGCTGAACTGATTCCGATGAAATATAGTATAGAGATAGCGTGAACCCCGAGGGACGACACAGGTACTTCCTATCCCGGAGAACTGGACAATTCCGAGGGAATAGCGACCTCGGCTTGTACGCGGACGGCGGGCGCTGTATCTCAGGGACCGATCCAGGCTACTCAGTCGGGGTAGCTTTCGTTTAAGTTCGTTATATGTGCTTTCTTTGATATTTTGTGTTTTTTATCATGTAGAGTTTTGGCTATAGTTGGGGGGGGAAGACGACGACACTAGTGTCTTTGACCTAGACCACGGGCTGACGGAAAAGGCAAAACTGGGGTTAGGTTAGGTTTGATTTCAGAACCTTAATAAGTAACTAAATGAAAAGCAGGCTCAAAAACCCGACTGAATGTTTTGATATTGTCAACCCGTTTATTAATGCTGCTAAGTATATGCGTATATATTTGAAATAGTCACATTAACCCCTTTCAAATGATACTGATATTGTAATAATTAGAAGCCTTTTTTTACTTAAATAATTGAAATGTTGCCTTTGTAGTTATTTCAATTTTAACAGTTTAGGTATCCTATGTCACTCGGAATGGTGAAAGGATTCTAACGATACAGCTCATGCATTTCAATCGGCGCAGGCGTTTAGAAGTTAGGGTCGAATAAAGAATCATACATACATACATAAACCCTGAAAACATTACACTCCTTTTTTTCGACAGGCGTGTAGAAACGGCCTCGTCAGAGTCGGGCGGTACGGGACCCTCGGTGTGCGAGTTCGACTCGAACTTAGCTGGTTTTTGTATCTCAACTATGACATTATCTGTCTGCAGGAAGTGACGGCTCCGTCCGGTGCGCTCCCATCAATGTTACAGTTCAACCTTTGACCTTTAAGCAGGTTTGTATTGTGGTAGGGATAAGACAACCGGCCGAGATTCTAGGCGGTAGAAACCATATCGTTTTTGACCAGTTATCGTATTGTCAACGTTTTGATAGCTCTTATTTACTTGACAGTAATGACGGCCGAGTTAAAACAATAACATAAGGGCTTGTTTACGGAGACGCGGAGCGTCGCGCGTGGCGTGCGGCTTGGCTTTGCGCGGCGCATCGGGCGTTTTTTTTGTGTTTATAGAATGGCGGCGCGTGTAGCGGACCGCGTCATCACATGCGCAAACACAAACAAATGGCAATTTATGGGGTTTTTTATGAAGATACGGGGCGTGATGCGGCGCGTGGTGCGTGTAGCGGAGCGCGCGGCGGAGCACAAGAATGTCAGAAGGTTCCGCTGCGGGCGCAGTGTTGGAAACCGCCGTTAATGACGCGTGCGACGCTGCGTGCACGCTGTATTTGAAGCAAACGCGTGTAAAACCGCTTCACCGTAAACGCTTTTGTACAACGCCAATGTTTGAATTTAGTGCAGACCGCGCCGCCCAACGCTACGCGCGACGCCCCGCTTCTCCGTAAACAAGCCCTAACAGGTCATACGTTACACGAGCACCCCGATTGTGTGTCTGTATGGCTGTTTGCGGTATCTTAACTTCCAAACGAACTGCCCATATAGCCATTTTTGTTCGCAGACTTTTCAAAGCAGTAACAGGTCACATTTGTTTCGTAACTGTTTCGGCACATTGCCACTGTGTTTTTGGTTTCTAAGTGTAGTAACAGTTGATACACAATGCTACCACTAAATAACTAGTAACAATGTTTAGTCGCTGCGTCCACAAATAACGGAAACATTTGTGTCACACATTTTTATACACTTTCCGTTTAGTTTGTGACTAGTGTACAAACTAGGAAATAATGTGTAGTAACCGTGTGGTAACTCTGTAACCAAATTATAAACAATAAACGCGAAGTTTAGCAATGTTACGTCAATGTTTCGGAACTTTGTAACGGTAAATGACGGTGTCCGTGAAACTATGAGATTCACTGTAAATAAAAAAAATACATGGAACCATTTTGTGATTTCAGTAACTTTGTTTCTACTTTAAGTTTCACGTCGACACATGTCGACACAAACTAGTAACTGTGTAACCACTTGTGACTGCAATGTTTGTCCGTCATAATAACATATTTATATCATAATTAATAAGTTTTATGGTTTATCCTTGCTTTTATATTTATTGTTATTGCTCAAATATATTATTCTGTCTATGAAAGCTTCAGAATCTTTAAATTATAGACTTATTCAATAATGCAATAATACGCAGTACAGTCATGTGTTTGGCTAAATTGGCTAAATTATGATTTTATGATAGCGCGTTGATGAATCTCAACCAATATGATCAAATGACACGATGAAATTATTTTCCCATTGAAATTTGAACACAATGTTAATGAATTAACACTAAAACGAAATATTTACGTTGTCAAACTTTTTTATGATGGCGTCTCTACTTATGTATTTGTTAAATCACTATGAAAACGACATCAGACTCTCCAACGAATTTCATTTAAAAGAGTGAATGAACGAATGATTTCTAACGAACTAGTTTCAAACTGGGAACATTGTTACCACACAGCGACGGAACAGTGAAACCAAAAGTTATTGTGTCGACTCTTCCCCAATTTTAGTCGTCGCGACGTAACAATTACGAAGCAGCGACCAAACGTGTTACTAGAATCAGTCAGTGTCTACACATAAGTTTGGACAATTTTCGTAACGGCTACCAAAAATGGCTATATGGGCATTCGGATGCGTGGTTTTTAATAGAAATCTACTTTCATTTGATGGGGTCGGAGGTGGCGACAGAATCTCCGCCGAGTTCGTAACTTTATTACTTTATCTTGTTATCGCTACTCGACAACAGATGGCGCCCCCTTTACCATGCTATCCACAAGATGTCGCTATAAAACCAAACAGTAAAAGAAATAACGTTTTACCCCCGATGAAAACAAAGGGGTGGTTATATTGTTATTGTGTGTATCTGTGTATCTGTATGTGAGGTCGCTGCTCCCAAACGGATGAACTAATCCGGACGCGGTTTTTTTATAGAAGGCTAGTTCAATCAGGGCGGGTTCTAGCTCGGTCTCACGAACATCATTTCCATCGTTAAAGACTTACCAGCTGTGAAATATAGACCGTAACAACGGGGTCTTTTTATATTATTTAGTTAGCTTTCTAGATATTATAATAGTCCAAAGACATAGCTTGGTATAATTCTTTCTTTTACGCCAGTAGATGGCTCTGCGTGTACTTTAGATCGCGCAATCGTTTGGCTGACTAAGTTTAGATATAGTTTCAATATATACGTTTCAATAAGAACCGTGGTCCGTACGACGTTCACAACTTTAACGTAGTATTTTTGTTACCGTCCTTGTGAATACCAGCAAGGATGAATAATATTGTTTGTTACGTACGTAAGGGTAGGTAATTGATAGAAATGCACGACTTTTTTATTCTTTTTCGCAATAAAGCGTCTGATTGAAGCTATCCTCAATTCTAATTACTGACTTATCTTTAGTGACACACAATATTAAGACAACTCGATTGACATAAGAATCATCCAAATCGGCGCATGCGTTCAGTTTCTAGAGGGCCACAAAGAAACACGCGCCACATACATAGGCTGATAAACACATTACTCTCCTTTGCTCGCGTAGTCGGGTGAACATCTCGGCGTACACAGCACCTACGGCCTTTGCTCGAAATGCGACTAAAATGTCGCCAGCGCAACTATTTCCTGTTGCATTAGCTTCTCTACTTATACTAAAGGAAGGGAAGTATGAAAATACATCGGTAAAAAATAATATTTATGAAGTTTTCTCTTTTATTTATTTATTTCTTAGGAGTATTGTTTTGGTAGTACGTCTACTGGACAACAGATGGCGTACATAACCACTTCCTTAATGGTCAAGCTGGAATCATCTGTGTATATTGCACCGGTTATTCTATGTTAACCATGTGGTTGACTGGTAGAGAATGCCTTTTGGCATTTAGTCATGTTCAGTTGTGTTGTGCAAAAAAGTTTAAATAAAAAATATATAATTGAATGTAAAAACAATTAATAAATAAGTAGACGTTGAACAATTTCATATGCCGCTGTAGACACGCTGTTAAAGTAATGCGGTAGGACAGTCATTGTTTATTTTGTTGGCTACTTATCAAACATGTGGATAGCAAACGCCATCTATGAATACATTTACCAACTAATTCTGTACGTTGCGTGAAGATTTAGATTTTTTCGAAAACCACAATCGTAAGAGCAATTCTTTTACTGTTCTGTAGGTAATATAGGTATGCATATAAGTTATTTTGTAGAAAGTACATGTATTTCTTTGAAATTTTTACCTACAGTAGTTTCTGAAAATAAGGGGCAGGGTGTTTTTTGCCGTTTGTAACTCAAGAACCAATGAAATCTACTTAGTCATCATAGTTTTCCTATTAAATTCATTGGCTGTAGGTGGGGGGTAGACACACTTGACTCTAATTAATTGAAACAGATCCCTGAATCGAAAAATTGTTTTCACAAACCCGCAATACTTTGCGGAGGAAGACCTATCCAACGACACACCACACTATGGGGTAGAGGAGAAAAAAATAATATGTATATGTATATTCATGCCAAACTACTGCTTTCTAGTACTAAGAGTCTCTGAGCTAGGCTGCCGATGGACAGACGGACGGACTTTAAAGACGAACAACTTTGAACTTTATATTTTTCGAAGACGTACAACTTTGTTCGTAAAATCCCAAATGATATGAATGTGTTTTAGTGGCTCGTCTACTGGACAACAGATGGCGTACAGAACCAGTTTCTTAATGGTCTAGCGATAGTCATCTGTGTATGTTGCACCGGTTATTCTCTGTTAACTATAATAGAGAATGCCTTTTGGCATTTAGTCCTCCATTTTGTTTACTTTTTACGTTTGTATTGTGCATGTTATTGAATAAATAGAAAAAATTAATAAAGAAGTAGGTAGTCGTTTAACAATTTCATATTCATTACTTTTGCTCCTTAAATAAATAGTTTAAAATTCAAAATTCTAATTAATGTGGCCTTGTGCGGACCAAAACATACTATATCTGTATATCTATTCCAAATTCCAGCCTGATTGCTTAAGCCATTACCACAGATTATATACAAGTTACCCATTACTGCGAAAGAGTCTTGACATACCGACGGACAGACGGAAAGACGGACAACACAGTCGTCTTATAAGGGTTCCGTTTTGCAGTATGTGGTACGGAACCCGGTGCATTAAGTAATTTTTTTTTAAAGAAACTTCAATAATAAATAGGGTCCCTTAAAAGTTTTTTTCAACATATTTTTATTCTTGTTGTATCGTCAAAACGGTGAAACATACAGTCAAGGAATTTAATTTATGACCCACCTTAGGTCCAAAGTCAATCTGATATTCTACAGCAATAAGGTTGAGTTTCCTATCAATTACAAATGACTAGGCATCTCTATTGACAATGACATTTTCAAGCAGATTTTCTTTGAAATGTAGCAAATTAACTTCCGTGACCGTACAAGCGGCAGTTTTGGTAAGATTATAAAGTACAAACTGAACAAAACAACAAATGCTAAACGGTCAAGCGTGGGCTGGGCTCGCGCTGATTCGAATTGAAACCGAATTCACATCAGAACATAACGATACCTACTGCGCGGCGGCACGGGACCCTCGGGGCGCGAGCCCGACTCGCACAAGACCGGCTTTTGTTAAATTGTTTAAAAAGGACCGAGTTCATCGTCGCTATATTTCTGAGCGGTGGATTGTAACTTGTTATTTATATGATTTATTTAAACTTTGCACAATACACAAAGTAAGTACAAATTGCGGACTTTATGCCTTGAGGAGTTCTCTACCAGTCGACCATTGGGCAAAACAGAGACCAGTAGAGGTTGGTGCTAAATTTGATTTGTTAGGCTAACACCTCCATCCCACTCAGCAAGAACATATCGCTTCCGACATGTTATCATATCGTCGAAGTTATGGTAGCTCTTATTTACTCGACAGTAATGGCAGCCGAGGAGTAAATTATATGACAACAAGTTAAAAGCATTATAGTTTTACCTACTGGAATAGAGCCCTGGTTAATAAATTATTTTCGTCCGGAGTCGAAATAGGTATATATGTATATATGCAAGTGCGAGTGAGACGGGTGCCTCATCCCCCGCGACAGAGGCCACCGCAATACGGCCCGAGGGCGCTGTTACACTCAGTCAAAACATATTGCTCGTCGTCAATCCGTTACTACCGTTTGGGAGTTACGATGACACAAACACACACGGACGGCGGTCAACGTTAGGGGAATCAAGGATTACCAAGTTATATACCCATCCTTACTGGAATTCATAAGGACAGGACCAAAAATACAAATAAACAAAATTTAAAATGAGGAGGCGCGAAATATAATAAGTAACAGTAATATAATAACAAACCAAGTAAGCCAAACGATTGCGCAATCTAAAGTACGCCCAGACCCCAGAGCCATGTAGTGAAACCAGGGCGGGTTAGCTCGGTCTCATGAACATCATTTCTATCGTTACAGACTTATCAGCTATGAAATATAAACCGTAACATCGGTGTCTTTTTATGTTATTTAGTTATTTTTCTATATTATTATAATATTCCAAAGAAAAGGCTTGGTATAAGTCTTGCTTTTACGCCAATACATGGCTCTGCGTGTACTTTAGATCGCGCAATCGTTTGGCTGACTTAGTTTATACATTATACCCAGTATCAATTAGTGTAACTTGACCCCTAACTCTTAAATATTGGTATACAGTAGTATTTTTGGTTCCGTCCTTGTGAATACCAGCAAGGATGATACTTTACAGTGTCGATGGGCGATCTTCACATCACGCCATTCACGCCCTCTATTGAATACAGTGAATCCATATTGCTCTTGACGTGTTATGGTATCGTTTTTATCTCGGTCGGTATTACTGTAGAGTTGTGCTCGCTCGGTCTTTAAAGGGAGCGCTCCGATCTCGGTCAATCGGTGAAAGGAACTAGTTCGTACTTTTAGTTCCTTTAGGTCCTTTAGCCCCGGAGCAAATTTCGAGATCTGAGCAGGACGCGCTTTGAAATAGGTATAGGTCTCGTTCACATCGAGTGCCGTGCCGCGCGCTCTTTACTCGTTCGCTCTGTTTCGCTCATACGTACAACAATTGCTGACCTAAAGGACCGAAGACCGATTAAGATCGTTTACGAAGAACTAGTTCGTTTCGGTCCGTGACGGGAATTCTTTAATTTTAGTTCTTAGTCCCTGACCGACACAAGCCTATATTACTGGCATGCCAAGTAAGATCTTTTAAAGACGTTGACAATACGATACCACGTCAAAACAACAAGGTTTTGACCCAGTAGAATAGACACACTGGTGACTCGCTAGCTCGTTTGCCACCTCTAGCATTAAATAATAATTCTTCCAGTGTTATAAAACTTTAGCCAACATCAGGATAAAAGTAGACTCCCTATTGACCTGTATTAAAGTCAAATTACTTAGTTATTCACCACCGGAACGCAACAACGCGAGCACTGCTGTTTGGCGGCAGGTTAGCGGGTAAGGTGGTGGTAGCGATCCGGACATACGTAACACGAGCCTCCCGACGCTGAAGGGGGTTATACAATCTAACCGTGTGTGTCTGTATGTCTGTTTGTGCCATCGTTACTCCCAAACGGACTGACGCATTCGGATGCGTGGTTTTTAATAGAAATATACTTCGATGGGGTCGGAAGGTGGCGACAGGACCTCCGCTATGCTTAACGTAGACCGTGTCGGGACTCGATACCTCGGTCTTGATGAGCAGATAACAACTTTGAAAAACAAAGCACCGACGGCAACAAAAGCTTCTCCTTAAAATGATTTTTGACTGATTATGTATGTTCATCTGTTCCCTCGTAGCTCTTATTCTATCCATCTCATTGTGACGAATGAGGAGTCGTCGGCTTGGGGTTTGCCTGTAACGTGTTATGGTCTGTGTGACGTCATATTAAATGCATCATGGTTGGTTTCCCACGCAATAGAGAAGAAGGGAGGGATTTTCTTTCTCTTACGAATGTATCGAGTAGCATCATGACATCATCATGTCAGCCGAAAGACGTCCACTGCTGGACATAGGCCTCCCCTAAGGCTCTCCACTCAGACCGGTCTTGTGCTTTTCGCATCCACCGCGTTCCCGCGATCTTTACAAGGTCGTCAGTCCACTTGTTGGAGGCCTACCTACAGCTCGTCTCCCGGTCCGCGGACGCCACTCAAGAACCTTCTGACCCCATCGGCCGTCAGTCCTGCGAGCAATGTGCCCCGCCCACTGCCACTTAAGTTTGGCTATTCTTCGGGCTATGTCGGTAACCTTAGTTCTACTGCGGAGTAGCATTTCAAGTGATTTTTTTAAAGCGTTGTTCTCGAAATGGTGTAATTAGAAAATAAAACAACCGGGCAAGGGCTATTTGGCCATGCTGAGTGTACGGTTCCGAAGCCGTTACTACACAAAAACTATCTCAAATAACAACACTACATACCTCTGAAATAAAACTCTCTTTAAAGTTATTTGGTGCTGTCTTAGAAGATTTTAGTAGGTATAAACACTTTAGTCGCATGTATCTCAGGTACGAATCAAGTCTACTTAGTTGTAATAGTTTTCCTTTAATTATCGTTATGTGTGCTTTCATTTAAGACAGTATTCAGATTTTTAGTATTAGTAGTTTTGGCTGAATTCACCATGCTATCCACAAGATGTCGCTATAAAACCAAAAAGTAAAAATAAATATTTTTTTAACCCCCGATAAAAACAAAGGGGTGGTTATATTGTTATTGTGTGTATCTGCGTATCTGTTTGTGAGATCGCTGCTCCCAAACGGATGAACTATTCCGAACGCGGTGTTTTTATAGAAAGCTAGTTAAATTTAATCCGGGCGGGTTCTAGCTCGGTCTCGTGTACTTCATTTTCATCGTTAAAGACTTATCAGCTGTGAAACAAAAACCGTAACATCGGGGTCTTTTTATGTTATTTAGTTAGCTTTCTAGATATTATAATAGTCCAAGGGCAAAGCTTGGTATAAATCTTCCTTTTACGCCAATAGATGGCTCTGCGTGTACTTTAGATCGCGCAATCGTTTGGCTGACTTAGTTTAGATATATAGTTTCAATTTTTACCACACGGTATATCTGCCAGTCTGTCTCGAACTAGGGGAAGTATTACCCTAATATTTTTTGTTTCCGTCCTTGTGAATACCAGCAAGGATGGATGATAATATATAATATTATGATTGTGATGATGTAATACATTCAGTGGTGGATACGGGGGGTCGTAGATACGGGTCAGAAAGTAAATAGTCGTGTGGCATGATTTCGCACTTGACCGAACTTCTGCGTTCAGCAGTTAATGACCACCCCCTAATCCGAAAGCTGGATCCGCGCCTGAATACATTACGTTACACGCTGATGCAGCCATTGCAGGTGTCGATGATCACTCCTCAGTCCTCACGTCAGGGCCTCTTTTCTAGGCTGTATAAACGATATCGTATTTGACTTGTTCTCGAATTGTTTTTGACTCGGCCGCCATTACTGTCAAGTAAATAGGAGCTATCAAAACGTTGAGAATTCGATGACAGGTCCAAGACGACATGGTTGTTACCGCCTAGAATACCGGCCCAGGGCCTCTATTCAACACGTAAAAACAAATCGTTTTTGAACTGTTATATTGTTAACGTTTTGATAGCTCTTATTACCTTGGCAGTAATGGCGACCGAGTTACAACAATATTAAACATTTACCGCTTATAAATCGCTGAGAGCTGAGGGGAACCCTTGTCTTGGAAAATGAACATAATACGGCCATTGCAATAAAGATCTATTGCAAAGGAGATAAAGTAGAATTTCCCTTGTTTTTATGACTGACAATTAAAATAGAAAATTGACTTTATTGCAATCGCAATAGGTTCATTTTCCTTTGGTAAAGTTCGTTGTATGGTGGGTGTTAGGAGGTTGAAACGGTTTCTATTTTACAGCTGAGGGCTCAGACAAGATGCACTACGCTAACTAACGTTTCTATTCGTTTCGTTTTTAAACCAATCGCGTCACTGGTAGACCACGTGACTTTTCGTATCACGTCATCTTCCAGTGACGCGATTGGTTTAAAAACGAATCGAATAGAAACGTTAGTTAGCGTAGTTCATCTTGTCTAAGCCCTCTGATACGGTGTCAGCGACATTATAAAACAGTTTGTACGACACTGACGGGGATGCAACGATGACGACGCGGTGCATGCGGCGCACGTGCAATCGTAATACTTACGACTTTATAACGAAGCGAATTATCGTAGATATCGTCACGATTGTCATATTGTAACAAGTATGAATAAATATAAAATCAAAAAACCGGCCTGCGTACAAAAAAATGTAAAACTTGTGTACAGTAGCATCCCAGCACAATATCAATACAATACAATACAATACACTTTATTGTACACCAAACTAAAACATTAGATAGGTACAGAGAAACAGCGCAATTAAATATAATACAGGGAAAACAACAGGCGGTCTTATCGCTGATTGACCATCTCTTCCAGACAACCTAAGGGAACTTGTCAAACCTTTGAATCGTTGTAAATCCTAAATGATCATTCCAAATAAAAAATGATGAAAGAAACCTAATGTTTTTTTAAATACCTATTCAATGATACCCCATTTTTCATAGTTCGTCGACTTATTTTTTTCTACTCCACAATTAATCATCTGGTTCCCGCTGTATTGAATTCTAATAACCTATTATATCTTTAGTGCCACTCACAAGATTAAGACAAATCGATTGACATAAGAATCATCACAATCGAACCACGCGTTTAGTTTCTAGAGCGCCACAAAGGATCAAACATACATACATAGGCTGATAAACACACTGCTCTCCTTTGCGTCCAACATCTCGGTGTACAGTCAACATCATAAATAGCGATCATTTATGTCCCTTGTCACTTTAACGTCGTGTTTGAAATGTCATACAAAATTGTGAAACGATTGAAAGCGACAAGGTACATAAATGGTCACTTATATATGCTGTTGAGTGTACACAGCACCTACGGCCATTGCTCGAAATGTAACTAAAACTGCCTGCGCCCGCGCAACTGTTTCCTGTTGCATTACCACCACACCATTGTTCTCAGTTCACGGTGTCTTGAGAGCCTCCGGCTAATTTGAGAGTGGACGTTAAGTGAGATAATCTCAAGTCGTTAGACGCGAAGAGTTCTGGCTCATGTTTGGGGTTCCGTAAACCGGACTCATTAAACGTCGACAATTTGTTTTGATAAAAAAAAATAGAGTAACTTGGACTCATATAGGTACAGTCACCAGCAATAATATAGTATCTAACATTGGGCGCAAAAATATCTGACACGTCTTTATTACCAGAGGTATAAGAGCGTGTCAGATTTTTTTGCGCCCAATGTAGGATAATATATGATTGCTGGTGACTGTACAATAAATAACATGCAACTAACAAATATGTTACATAAAACTGTTCAACTACAGATTAATTAAAATTACAATGAATTCAAAAAAAGAATACATTTTTTTATAAAACTTTATTGCCGACTGTACCTAACTCTAACAGCAATATAAGCTGACTATCAAACGACAAGTCAATTGAGTGCAAACTCGACGGGTCTACTTTGACCCGTTGAGGAGTTCCTACAACCTCCTCTCGTCTCCATCATCATACCACTGTTCCAAGTATGGTATTGATCTGCCAGTTAAAAGTAGATTAAATCTGGCTTCCAAGATTTGATAATAGTCCGCGCGCGAGCTCCGAGGAATCTCAGGGAAAGCTGACGTCGGGATTTACCTAGTGCACTGATTAAGTCAATATTGCGTTAATGAGATAGCGAAAACAAATACTAAGGGCCGTTTCAGACGGAGAGCATTTGAACTGCAACCAATCTGCAAAATGGCAGTTCAAGGGCAGTTCTGATGCATTTGACGCAACTGCACCAAAACTGCATTACAACCGTGCAGCCCGCTTGCAGGTGGCGTGCAGTCTGGTCGACCGCACACCGAAGCAAGCTAGCGGCTCGGTTGGTTTGCAGTTTTGATGCAGTTACGTCAACTGCTTCAGAACTGCCCTCGAACTGTCATTTTGCAGTCCAAATGCTGTCCGTCTGAACCAGCCCTAACAAAATAAAATGGAAAATAACACGCCATACAAAAAAACACAGTTCTTCTCTATTCTATTATCGAATCAAAACAAAACAAATATTATAAACGTGAAAGTATCTTTGTCTGTTTGATACGCTTTCACGGCCAAATCGCTGAACTGATTCCGATGAAATATAGTATAGAGATAGCGTGAACCCCGAGGGACGACACAGGTACTTCCTATCCCGGAGAACTGGACAATTCCGAGGGAATAGCGACCTCGGCTTGTACGCGGACGGCGGGCGCTGTATCTCAGGGACCGATCCAGGCTACTCAGTCGGGGTAGCTTTCGTTTAAGTTCGTTATATGTGCTTTCTTTGATATTTTGTGTTTTTTATCATGTAGAGTTTTGGCTATAGTTGGGGGGGGGGGGGGAAGACGACGACACTAGTGTCTTTGACCTAGACCACGGGCTGACGGAAAAGGCAAAACTGGGGTTAGGTTAGGTTTGATTTCAGACCCTTAATAAGTAACTAAATGAAAAGCAGGCTCAAAAACCCGACTGAATGTTTTGATATTGTCAACCCGTTTATTAATGCCGCTAAGTATATGCGTATATATTTGAAATACTCACATTAACCCCTTTCAAATGATACTGATATTGTAATAATTAGAAGCCTTTTTTTACTTAAATAATTGAAATGTTGCCTTTGTAGTTATTTCAATTTTAACAGTTTAGGTATCCTATGTCACTCGGAGTGGTGAAAGGATTCTAACGATACAGCTCATGCATTTCAATCGGCGCAGGCGTTTAGAAGTTAGGGTCGAATAAAGAATCATACATACATACATAAACCCTGAAAACATTACACTCCTTTTTTTCGACAGGCGTGTAGAAACGGCCTGGTCAGAGTCGGGCGGTACGGGACCCTCGGTGTGCGAGTTCGACTCGAACTTAGCTGCTTTTTGTATCTCAACTATGACATTATCTGTCTGCAGGAAGTGACGGCTCCGTCCGGTGCGCTCCCATCAATTTTACAGTTCAACCTTTGACCTTTAAGCAGGTTTGTATTGTGGTAGGGATAAGACAACCGGCCGAGATTCTAGGCGGTAGAAACCATATCGTTTTTGACCTGTTATCGTATTGTCAACGTTTTGATAGCTCTTATTTACTTGACAGTAATGACGGCCGAGTTAAAACAATAACATAAGGGCTTGTTTACGGAGACGCGGAGCGTCGCGCGTAGCGTCCGGCTTGGCTTTGCGCGGCGCGTCGGGCGTTTTTTTTGTGTTTATAGAATGGCGGCGCGTGTAGCGGACCGCGTCATCACATGCGCAAACACAAACAAATGGTAATTTATGGGGTTTTTTATGAAGATACGGGGCGTGATGCGGCGCGTGGTGCGTGTAGCGGAGCACGCGGCGGAGCACAAGAATGTCAGAAGGTTCCGCTGCGGGCGCAGTGGCGGAAACCGCCGTTAATGACGCGTGCGACGCTGCGTGCAACGCGGCGATGCCATCCGCGGGCTCCGCCGCAAGTAACGCTGTATTTGAAGCAAACGCGTGTAAAACCGCTTCACCGTAAACACTTTTGTACAACGCCAATGTTTGAATTTAGTGCAGACCGCGCCGCCCAACGCTACGCGCGACGCCCCGCTTCTCCGTAAACAAGCCCTAACAGGTCATACGTTACACGAGCACCCCGACTGTGTGTCTGTATGGCTGTTTGCGTTATCTTAACTCCCAAACGGACTGCCCACATAGCCATTTTTGGTCGCAGACTTTTCAAAGCAGTAACAGGTCACATTTGTTTCGTAACTGTTTCGGCACATTGCCACTGTGTAAGGGTTTGGTTTCTAAGTGTAGTAACAGTTGATACACAATGCTACCACTAAATAACTAGTAACAATGTTTAGTCGCTGCGTCCACAAATAACGGAAACATTTGTGTCACACATTTTTATACACTTTCCGTTTAGTTTGTGACTAGTGTACAAACTAGGAAATAATGTGTAGTAACCGTGTGGTAACTCTGTAACCAAGTTATAAACAATAAACGCGAAGTTTAGCAATGTTACGTCAATGTTTCGGAACTTTGTAACGGTAAATGACGGTGTCCGTGAAACTATGAGATTCACTGTAAATAAAAAAAATACATGGAACCATTTTGTGATTTCAGTAACTTTGTTTCTACTTTAAGTTTCACGTCGACACATGTCGACACAAACTAGTAACTGTGTCACCACTTGTGACTGCAATGTTTGTCCGTCATAATAACATATTTATATCATAATTAATAAGTTTTATGGTTTATTCTTGCTTTTATATTTATTGTTATTGCTCAAATATATTATTCTGTCTATGAAAGCTTCAGAATCTTTAAATTATAGACTTATTCAATAATGCAATAATACGCAGTACAGTCATGTGTTTCGCTAAATTTTCTAAATTATGATTTTATGATGGCGCGTTGATGAATCTCAACCAATATGATCAAATGACACGATGAAATTATTTTCCCATTGAAATTTGAACACAATGTTAATGAATTAACACTAAAACGAAATATTTACGTTGTCAAACTTTTTTATGATGGCGTCTCTACTTATGTATTTTTTAAATCACTATGAAAACGACATCAGACTCTCCAACGAATTTCATTTAAAAGAGTGAATGAACGAATGATTTCTAACGAACTAGTTTCAAACTGGGAACATTGTTACCACACAGCGACGGAACAGTGAAACCAAAAGTTATTGTGTCGACTCTTCCCCAATTTTAGTCGTCGCGACGTAACAATTACGAAGCAGCGACCAAACGTGTTACTAGAATCAGTCAGTGTCTACACATAAGTTTGGACAATTTTCGCAACGGCTACCAAAAATGGCTATATGGGTGACGCATTCGGATGCGTGGTTTTTAATAGAAATCTACTTTCATTAGGGTGATGGGGTCGGAGGTGGCGACAGAATCTCCGCCGAGTTCGTAACTTTATTACTTTATCTTGTTATCGCTACTCGACAACAGATGGCGCTCCCTTTACCATGCTATCCACAAGATGTCGCTATAAAACCAAAAAGTAAAAGAAATAACGTTTTACCCCCGATGAAAACAAAGGGGTGGTTATATTGTTATTGTGTGTATCTGTGTATCTGTATGTGAGGTCGCTGCTCCCAAACGGATGAACTAATCCGGACGCGGTTTTTTTATAGAAGGCTAGTTCAATCAGGGCGGGTTCTAGCTCGGTCTCACGAACATCATTTCCATCGTTAAAGACTTACCAGCTGTAAAATATAGACCGTAACATCGGGGTCTTTTTATAATATTTAGTTAGCTTTCTAGATATTATAATAGTCCAAAGACATAGCTTGGTATAATTCTTTCTTTTACGCCAGTAGATGGCTCTGCGTGTACTTTAGATCGCGCAATCGTTTGGCTGACTAAGTTTAGATATAGTTTCAATATATACGTTTCATTAAGAATATCCGTTCGTTGCTTCTATTTTTGTTACCGTCCTTGTGAATACCAGCAAGGATGGATGATATTGTTTGTTACGTACGTAAGGGTAGGTAATTGATAGAAATGCACGACTTTTTTATTCTTTTTCGCAATAAAGCGTCTGATTGAAGCTATCCTGAATTCTAATTACTGACTTATCTTTAGTGACACACAATATTAAGACAACTCGATTGACATAAGAATCATCCAAATCGGCGCATGCGTTCAGTTTCTAGAGGGCCACAAAGAAACACGCGCCACATACATAGGCTGATAAACACATTACTCTCCTTTGCTCGCGTAGTCGGGTGAACATCTCGGCGTACACAGCACCTACGGCCTTTGCTCGAAATGCGACTAAAATGTCGCCAGCGCAACTATTTCCTGTTGCATTAGCTTCTCTACTTATACTAAAGGAAGGGAAGTATGAAAATACATCGGTAAAAAAAACATATTTATGAAGTTTTCTCTTTTATTTATTTATTTCTTAGGAGTATTGTTTTGGTAGTACGTCTACTGGACAACAGATGGCGTACATAACCACTTCCTTAATGGTCAAGCTGGAATCATCTGTGTATATTGCACCGGTTATTCTATGTTAACCATGTGGTTGACTGGTAGAGAATGCCTTTTGGCATTTAGTCATGTTCAGTTGTGTTGTGCAAAAAAGTTTAAATAAAAAATATATAATTGAATGTAAAAACAATTAATAAATAAGTAGACGTTGAACAATTTCATATGCCGCTGTAGACACGCTGTTAAAGTAATGCGGTAGGACAGTCATTGTTTATTTTGTTGGCTACTTATCAAACATGTGGATAGCAAACGCCATCTATGAATACATTTACCAACTAATTCTGTACGTTGCGTGAAGATTTAGATTTTTTCGAAAACCACAATCGTAAGAGCAATTCTTTTACTGTTCTGTAGGTAATATAGGTATGCATATAAGTTATTTTGTAGAAAGTACATGTATTTCTTTGAAATTTTTACCTACAGTAGTTTCTGAAAATAAGGGGCAGGGTGTTTTTTGCCGTTTGTAACTCAAGAACCAATGAAATCTACTTAGTCATCATAGTTTTCCTATTAAATTCATTGGCTGTAGGTGGGGGGTAGACACACTTGACTCTAATTAATTGAAACAGATCCCTGAATCGAAAAATTGTTTTCACAAACCCGCAATACTTTGCGGAGGAAGACCTATCCAACGATACACCACACTATGGGGTAGAGGAGAAAAAAATAATATGTATGTATATTCATGCCAAACTACTGCTTTCTAGTACTAAGAGTCTCTGAGCTAGGCTGCGGATGGACAGACGGACGGACTTTAAAGACGAACAACTTTGAACTTTATATTTTTCGAAGACGTACAACTTTGTTCGTAAAATCCCAAATGATATGAATGTGTTTTAGTGGTTCGTCTACTGGACAACAGATGGCGTACAGAACCAGTTTCTTAATGGACTAGCGATAGTCATCTGTGTATATTGCACCGGTTATTCTCTGTTAACGATAATAGAGAATGCCTTTTGGCATTTAGTCCTCCATTTTGTTTACTTTTTACGTTTGTATTGTGCATGTTATTGAATAAATAGAAACAATTAATAAAGAAGTAGGTAGTCGTTTAACAATTTCATATTCATTACTTTTGCTCCTTAAAAAATAGTTTAAAATTCAAAATTCTAATTAATGTGGCCTTGTGCGGACCAAAACATACTATATCTGTATATCTATTCCAAATTCCAGCCTGATTGCTTAAGCCATTACCACAGATTATATACAAGTTACCCATTACTGCGAAAGAGTCTTGACATACCGACGGACAGACGGAAAGACGGACAACACAGTCGTCTTACGAGGGTTGATCCCTATGCTCCACCCCTAACCAACTTACAATGAAACTACATTCAAGATTTATATTTAATTTTTCTACGTAGTCTCCCTGTACATTAATACACTTATTCCATCTGTGCTCCAGCATTTCAATAGCCTCCTGAAAAAATTTTTGTCCGACCTCTGAAAACCACTC
Organism: Acleris literana; assembly: GCA_946894065.1. Taxonomy (NCBI): domain Eukaryota; kingdom Metazoa; phylum Arthropoda; class Insecta; order Lepidoptera; family Tortricidae; genus Acleris; species Acleris literana. The sequence continues at coordinate 99,545,925 of OX335668.1, read as the reverse complement.
GTCCACAACAGATATCACCTCTTGATTGTCCAAAAATTTTTTTCCTCTTAAAAATTCCTTTAATTTTGGGAATAGCCTGTAGTCGCTGGGGGCCAAGTCCGGCGAATACGGTGGGTGCTCAACCAATTCAAAGCCTGCTTGGTGTATGGCAGCCTTAGCAACACAGGAGGTATGGCTGGGAGCATTGTCTTGGTGGTAGAGTATGCCACTTGTTAACTTACCCCGGCGTTTCTCTTTAATAGCCTCTCGCAATTTTAGAATAAGGTTTGCATAATAGGCCCCTGTAATAGTCTCTCCCTTTTTTAAATAGTCAGTCAGGATTATCCCTTGAGCATCCCAGAATACAGACAACATAAACTTTCCAGCAGACGATGCCACTTTAAATTTACGTGGTGGCGGAGAACCACTGTGTTTCCACTGTTTACTTTGAACTTTAGTTTCGGGATCATAGTGATGTACCCAAGACTCGTCCATGGTTATGTATCTATGGAGAAAATTATCTTTATTTGATTGATACATGTCCAACAGACGCTCGCAAATCAATACTCTATGCCTTTTCTGATCAATGGTTAACATTCGTGGCACCCATCTTGCACTGATCTTATTCATGCCCAATTCTTTAGTAAGTATCTGTTGCACTACATGATATGACAAGCCAGTCTCTTCAACAATTTGCCTGATACGTATTCGCCGGTCTTGTAACACAATATCGTGAACTTTTTTAATGTTTTCGTCTGTAGTGACCGTTACAGGTGGTCCACCGCCATGTTGGTTTTCACAACTTGATCTTCCGCACTTAAACTCTCGACAAAAACGTTTGACTATGTCATAGGATACTGCACACTCCCCTACAGTTGCCACAATATCTCGATGGATTTGAGTTGGTGTCATACCCTTTTTTTGTAGATATTTTATTACCGCCCTCTGCTCAACAGGATCCATTTTCATAAAAAATCGCAATTCAACAATTTCAGTAAGCTGTATAGCTCGATAATAGTTTGACATTTTATTTTTTTATTTTTTTTATAATAACCTCTAAATGTCTATGAACCTACAACAAAAAGGTTTTAATAACCAAGTAACAGCAAAGAGGTCAGGGGTGGTGCGTACGGATCAACCCTCGTATAAGGGTTCCGTTTTTCAGTATGTGGTACGGAACCCGGTGCATTAAGTTTTTTTTTTTTTAAAGAAATTTCAATGATAAATAGGGTACCTTAAAAGTTTTTTTCAACATATTTTTATTCTTGTTGTATCGTCAAAACGGTGAAACATACAGTCAAGGAATTTAATTTATGACCCACCTTAGGTCCAAAGTCAATCTGACATTCTACAGCAATAAGGTTGAGTTTCCTATCAATTACAAATGACTAGGCATCTCTATTGACAATGACATTTTCAAGCAGATTTTCTTTGAAATGTAGCAAATTAACTTCCGTGACCGTACAAGCGGCAGTTTTGGTAAGATTATAAAGTACAAACTGAACAAAACAACAAATGCTAAACGGTCAAGCGTGGGCTGGGCTCGCGCTGATTCGAATTGAAACCGAATTCACATCAGAACATAACGATACCTACTGCGCGGCGGCACGGGACCCTCGGGGCGCGAGCCCGACTCGCACAAGACCGGCTTTTGTTAAATTGTTTAAAAAGGACCGAGTTCATCGTCGCTATATTTCTGAGCGGGGGATTGTAACTTGTTATTTATATGATTTATTTAAACTTTGCACAATACACAAAGTAAGTACAAATTGCGGACTTTATGCCTTGAGGAGGTCTCTACCAGTCGACCATTGGGCAAAACAGAGACCAGTAGAGGTTGGTGCTAAATTTGATTTGTTAGGCTAACACCTCCATCCCACTCAGCAAGAACATATCGCTCCCGACATGTTATCATATCGTCGACGTTATGGTAGCTCTTATTTACTCGACAGTAATGGCAGCCGAGGAGTAAATTATATGACAACAAGTTAAAAGCATTATAGTTTTACCTACTGGAATAGAGCCCTGGTTAATAAATTATTTTCGTCCGGAGTCGAAATAGGTATATATGTATATATATGCAAGTGCGAGTGAGACGGGTGCTTCATCCCCCGCGACAGAGGCCACCGCAATACGGCCCGAGGGCGCTGTTACACTCAGTCAAAACATATTGCTCGTCGTCAATCCGTTACTACCGTTTGGGAGTTACGATGACACAAACACACGCGGACGGCGGTCAACGTTAGGGCAATAGAGATGGTTGATAAATAACGTCACGATGAAAAAGTCACAGCGCTCAGTCGTCTAAAAGTATCACTGTGACTTCTCACGAGCGATCAACGTTACAAAATCACATAGGTCGTTCCTTCGCTCCTACTGCTCCTAACTAGAGAGAGAGAGACCCTGTCACGTCACGACTTTACAGAGTTTGGTATCAGTGACTCGGGGTTCGTTCGGCGCTATTCGGTCTCAGTCGGAAATAGTCGGAAAAGGCTATGTGGCTACGCCCGCGAGTGCAAATGAGAAGGCGTGAATGTCGTGAATACTTTCTCGTTCACTCACAACCCGGCCCAAAAAGTTTTTATCTGATAGAAATGGCGAATGAAAAAACTGACCTTTACTTTGTATCTATAGTAATATTAGAGAGGTGATTGATTGATTGATTGTTAGTTAGGTAGTTTGTTTGCTTGTTGAGGACAATCTTCAGAACTATTAAACTGATTTAAAAAATATTTGAATGCCAATTATGATGCTGACACACATTAAAAAAAATATGTACTTACATAGTGTATAAATTGTAAATTATGTACATATCAAATAATTGTAAAAAGTTTAAACCTGTAAAAGTGTTAAGGTTATTACGGATCAACGGTTACCTATAATACCTATGTCTATTTTTACTTTAACGCAAATCATACCGTGATGCGAATACTGGTGCGATTAAAATTACGTTATATCATGATCGCTATGTGAGTAACAGGAGTGACAAAGTCACGGTGATATTTCGCAGTGATTTTTTTGGAACGGGAACGACAGTCACGGCGATTGAAATGTAACGCTTTTCCCCATCTCTATAGGGCAATCAAGGATTACCAAGTTATATACCCATCCTTACTGGAATTCATAAGGACAGGACCAAAAAAACTATTTTTTCGAAATCCAAAAATGAGCCGCGAAATATAATAAGTAACAGTAATATAATAACAAACCAAGTAAGCCAAACGATTGCGCAATCTAAAGTACGCCCAGAGCCATCTAGTGAAGTAAGGAGGAGAAATATACAAAGTTCAGTCTTCAGTTGGACTATGATACAGTGATAGATAAAAAAACCGTGGCTGATATTTCAGGGCGTCTATTCTAATGGGAAAAACCATATTGAATTCGACATGTATGGGTGTCCCAAACGGATGAACTAATCCGGACGCGGTTTTTTTTATAGAAGGCTAGTTCAACCAGGGCGGGTTAGCTCGGTCTCATGAACATCATTTCTATCGTTACAGACTTATCAGCTATGAAATATAAACCGTAACATCGGTGTCTTTTTATGTTATTTAGTTATTTTTCTATATTATTATAATATTCCAAAGAAAAGGCTTGGTATAAGTCTTGCTTTTACGCCAATACATGGCTCTGCGTGTACTTTAGATCGCGCAATCGTTTGGCTGACTTAGTTTATACATTATACCCAGTATCAATTAGTGTAACTTGACCCCTAACTCTTAAATATTGGTATACAGTAGTATTTTTGGTTCCGTCCTTGTGAATACCAGCAAGGATGATACTTTACAGTGTCGATGGGCGATCTTCACATCACGCCATTCACGCCCTCTATTGAATACAGTGAATCCATATTGCTCTTGACGTGTTATGGTATCGTTTTTATCTCGGTCGGTATTACTGTAGAGTTGTGCTCGCTCGGTCTTTAAAGGGAGCGCTCCGATCTCGGTCAATCGGTGAAAGGAACTAGTTCGTACTTTTAGTTCCTTTAGGTCCTTTAGCCCCGGAGCAAATTTCGAGATCTGAGCAGGACGCGCTTTGAAATAGGTACAGGTCTCGTTCACATCGAGTGCCGTGCCGCGCGCTCTTTACTCGTTCGCTCTGTTTCGCTCATACGTACAACAATTGCTGACCTAAAGGACCGAAGACCGATTAAGATCGTTTACGAAGAACTAGTTCGTTTCGGTCCGTGACGGGAATTCTTTAATTTTAGTTCTTAGTCCCTGACCGACACAAGCCTATATTACTGGCATGCCAAGTAAGATCTTTTAAAGACGTTGACAATACGATACCACGTCAAAACAACAAGGTTTTGACCCAGTAGAATAGACACACTGGTGACTCGCTAGCTCGTTTGCCACCTCTAGCATTAAATAATAATTCTTCCAGTGTTATAAAACTTTAGCCAACATCAGGATAAAAGTAGACTCCCTATTGACCTGTATTAAAGTCAAATTACTTAGTTATTCACCACCGGAACGCAACAACGCGAGCACTGCTGTTTGGCGGCAGGTTAGCGGGTAAGGTGGTGGTAGCGATCCGGACATACGTAACACGAGCCTCCCGACGCTGAAGGGGGTTATACAATCTAACCGTGTGTGTCTGTATGTCTGTTTGTGCCATCGTTACTCCCAAACGGACTGACGCATTCGGATGCGTGGTTTTTAATAGAAATATACTTCGATGGGGTCGGAAGGTGGCGACAGGACCTCCGCTATGCTTAACGTAGACCGTGTCGGGACTCGATACCTCGGTCTTGATGAGCAGATAACAACTTTGAAAAACAAAGCACCGACGGCAACAAAAGCTTCTCCTTAAAATGATTTTTGACTGATTATGTATGTTCATCTGTTCCCTCGTAGCTCTTATTCTATCCATCTCATTGTGACGAATGAGGAGTCGTCGGCTTGGGGTTTGCCTGTAACGTGTTATGGTCTGTGTGACGTCATATTAAATGCATCATGGTTGGTTTCCCACGCAATAGAGAAGAAGGGAGGGATTTTCTTTCTCTTACGAATGTATCGAGTAGCATCATGACATCATCATGTCAGCCGAAAGACGTCCACTGCTGGACATAGGCCTCCCCTAAGGCTCTCCACTCAGACCGGTCTTGTGCTTTTCGCATCCACCGCGTTCCCGCGATCTTTACAAGGTCGTCAGTCCACTTGTTGGAGGCCTACCTACAGCTCGTCTCCCGGTCCGCGGACGCCACTCAAGAACCTTCTGACCCCATCGGCCGTCAGTCCTGCGAGCAATGTGCCCCGCCCACTGCCACTTAAGTTTGGCTATTCTTCGGGCTATGTCGGTAACCTTAGTTCTACTGCGGAGTAGCATTTCAAGTGATTTTTTTAAAGCGTTGTTCTCGAAATGGTGTAATTAGAAAATAAAACAACCGGGCAAGGGCTATTTGGCCATGCTGAGTGTACGGTTCCGAAGCCGTTACTACACAAAAACTATCTCAAATAACAACACTACATACCTCTGAAATAAAACTCTCTTTAAAGTTATTTGGTGCTGTCTTAGAAGATTTTAGTAGGTATAAACACTTTAGTCGCATGTATCTCAGGTACGAATCAAGTCTACTTAGTTGTAATAGTTTTCCTTTAATTATCGTTATGTGTGCTTTCATTTAAGACAGTATTCAGATTTTTAGTATTAGTAGTTTTGGCTGAATTCACCATGCTATCCACAAGATGTCGCTATAAAACCAAAAAGTAAAAATAAATATTTTTTTAACCCCCGATAAAAACAAAGGGGTGGTTATATTGTTATTGTGTGTATCTGCGTATCTGTTTGTGAGATCGCTGCTCCCAAACGGATGAACTATTCCGAACGCGGTGTTTTTATAGAAAGCTAGTTAAATTTAATCCGGGCGGGTTCTAGCTCGGTCTCGTGTACTTCATTTTCATCGTTAAAGACTTATCAGCTGTGAAACAAAAACCGTAACATCGGGGTCTTTTTATGTTATTTAGTTAGCTTTCTAGATATTATAATAGTCCAAGGGCAAAGCTTGGTATAAATCTTCCTTTTACGCCAATAGATGGCTCTGCGTGTACTTTAGATCGCGCAATCGTTTGGCTGACTTAGTTTAGATATATAGTTTCAATTTTTACCACACGGTATATCTGCCAGTCTGTCTCGAACTAGGGGAAGTATTACCCTAATATTTTTTGTTTCCGTCCTTGTGAATACCAGCAAGGATGGATGATAATATATAATATTATGATTGTGATGATGTAATACATTCAGTGGTGGATACGGGGGGTCGTAGATACGGGTCAGAAAGTAAATAGTCGTGTGGCATGATTTCGCACTTGACCGAACTTCTGCGTTCAGCAGTTAATGACCACCCCCTAATCCGAAAGCTGGATCCGCGCCTGAATACATTACGTTACACGCTGATGCAGCCATTGCAGGTGTCGATGATCACTCCTCAGTCCTCACGTCAGGGCCTCTTTTCTAGGCTGTATAAACGATATCGTATTTGACTTGTTCTCGAATTGTTTTTGACTCGGCCGCCATTACTGTCAAGTAAATAGGAGCTATCAAAACGTTGAGAATTCGATGACAGGTCCAAGACGACATGGTTGTTACCGCCTAGAATACCGGCCCAGGGCCTCTATTCAACACGTAAAAACAAATCGTTTTTGAACTGTTATATTGTTAACGTTTTGATAGCTCTTATTACCTTGGCAGTAATGGCGACCGAGTTACAACAATATTAAACATTTACCGCTTATAAATCGCTGAGAGCTGAGGGGAACCCTTGTCTTGGAAAATGAACATAATACGGCCATTGCAATAAAGATCTATTGCAAAGGAGATAAAGTAGAATTTCCCTTGTTTTTATGACTGACAATTAAAATAGAAAATTGACTTTATTGCAATCGCAATAGGTTCATTTTCCTTTGGTAAAGTTCGTTGTATGGTGGGTGTTAGGAGGTTGAAACGGTTTCTATTTTACAGCTGAGGGCTCAGACAAGATGCACTACGCTAACTAACGTTTCTATTCGTTTCGTTTTTAAACCAATCGCGTCACTGGTAGACCACGTGACTTTTCGTATCACGTCATCTTCCAGTGACGCGATTGGTTTAAAAACGAATCGAATAGAAACGTTAGTTAGCGTAGTTCATCTTGTCTAAGCCCTCTGATACGGTGTCAGCGACATTATAAAACAGTTTGTACGACACTGACGGGGATGCAACGATGACGACGCGGTGCATGCGGCGCACGTGCAATCGTAATACTTACGACTTTATAACGAAGCGAATTATCGTAGATATCGTCACGATTGTCATATTGTAACAAGTATGAATAAATATAAAATCAAAAAACCGGCCTGCGTACAAAAAAATGTAAAACTTGTGTACAGTAGCATCCCAGCACAATATCAATACAATACAATACAATACACTTTATTGTACACCAAACTAAAACATTAGATAGGTACAGAGAAACAGCGCAATTAAATATAATACAGGGAAAACAACAGGCGGTCTTATCGCTGATTGACCATCTCTTCCAGACAACCTAAGGGAACTTGTCAAACCTTTGAATCGTTGTAAATCCTAAATGATCATTCCAAATAAAAAATGATGAAAGAAACCTAATGTTTTTTTAAATACCTATTCAATGATACCCCATTTTTCATAGTTCGTCGACTTATTTTTTTCTACTCCACAATTAATCATCTGGTTCCCGCTGTATTGAATTCTAATAACCTATTATATCTTTAGTGCCACTCACAAGATTAAGACAAATCGATTGACATAAGAATCATCACAATCGAACCACGCGTTTAGTTTCTAGAGCGCCACAAAGGATCAAACATACATACATAGGCTGATAAACACACTGCTCTCCTTTGCGTCCAACATCTCGGTGTACAGTCAACATCATAAATAGCGATCATTTATGTCCCTTGTCACTTTAACGTCGTGTTTGAAATGTCATACAAAATTGTGAAACGATTGAAAGCGACAAGGTACATAAATGATCACTTATATATGCTGTTGAGTGTACACAGCACCTACGGCCATTGCTCGAAATGTAACTAAAACTGCCTGCGCCCGCGCAACTGTTTCCTGTTGCATTACCACCACACCATTGTTCTCAGTTCACGGTGTCTTGAGAGCCTCCGGCTAATTTGAGAGTGGACGTTAAGTGAGATAATCTCAAGTCGTTAGACGCGAAGAGTTCTGGCTCATGTTTGGGGTTCCGTAAACCGGACTCATTAAACGTCGACAATTTGTTTTGATAAAAAAAAATAGAGTAACTTGGACTCATATAGGTACAGTCACCAGCAATAATATAGTATCTAACATTGGGCGCAAAAATATCTGACACGTCTTTATTACCAGAGGTATAAGAGCGTGTCAGATTTTTTTGCGCCCAATGTAGGATAATATATGATTGCTGGTGACTGTACAATAAATAACATGCAACTAACAAATATGTTACATAAAACTGTTCAACTACAGATTAATTAAAATTACAATGAATTCAAAAAAAGAATACATTTTTTTATAAAACTTTATTGCCGACTGTACCTAACTCTAACAGCAATATAAGCTGACTATCAAACGACAAGTCAATTGAGTGCAAACTCGACGGGTCTACTTTGACCCGTTGAGGAGTTCCTACAACCTCCTCTCGTCTCCATCATCATACCACTGTTCCAAGTATGGTATTGATCTGCCAGTTAAAAGTAGATTAAATCTGGCTTCCAAGATTTGATAATAGTCCGCGCGCGAGCTCCGAGGAATCTCAGGGAAAGCTGACGTCGGGATTTACCTAGTGCACTGATTAAGTCAATATTGCGTTAATGAGATAGCGAAAACAAATACTAAGGGCCGTTTCAGACGGAGAGCATTTGAACTGCAACCAATCTGCAAAATGGCAGTTCAAGGGCAGTTCTGATGCATTTGACGCAACTGCACCAAAACTGCATTACAACCGTGCAGCCCGCTTGCAGGTGGCGTGCAGTCTGGTCGACCGCACACCGAAGCAAGCTAGCGGCTCGGTTGGTTTGCAGTTTTGATGCAGTTACGTCAACTGCTTCAGAACTGCCCTCGAACTGTCATTTTGCAGTCCAAATGCTGTCCGTCTGAACCAGCCCTAACAAAATAAAATGGAAAATAACACGCCATACAAAAAAACACAGTTCTTCTCTATTCTATTATCGAATCAAAACAAAACAAATATTATAAACGTGAAAGTATCTTTGTCTGTTTGATACGCTTTCACGGCCAAATCGCTGAACTGATTCCGATGAAATATAGTATAGAGATAGCGTGAACCCCGAGGGACGACACAGGTACTTCCTATCCCGGAGAACTGGACAATTCCGAGGGAATAGCGACCTCGGCTTGTACGCGGACGGCGGGCGCTGTATCTCAGGGACCGATCCAGGCTACTCAGTCGGGGTAGCTTTCGTTTAAGTTCGTTATATGTGCTTTCTTTGATATTTTGTGTTTTTTATCATGTAGAGTTTTGGCTATAGTTGGGGGGGGGGGGGGAAGACGACGACACTAGTGTCTTTGACCTAGACCACGGGCTGACGGAAAAGGCAAAACTGGGGTTAGGTTAGGTTTGATTTCAGACCCTTAATAAGTAACTAAATGAAAAGCAGGCTCAAAAACCCGACTGAATGTTTTGATATTGTCAACCCGTTTATTAATGCTGCTAAGTATATGCGTATATATTTGAAATAGTCACATTAACCCCTTTCAAATGATACTGATATTGTAATAATTAGAAGCCTTTTTTTACTTAAATAATTGAAATGTTGCCTTTGTAGTTATTTCAATTTTAACAGTTTAGGTATCCTATGTCACTCGGAATGGTGAAAGGATTCTAACGATACAGCTCATGCATTTCAATCGGCGCAGGCGTTTAGAAGTTAGGGTCGAATAAAGAATCATACATACATACATAAACCCTGAAAACATTACACTCCTTTTTTTCGACAGGCGTGTAGAAACGGCCTCGTCAGAGTCGGGCGGTACGGGACCCTCGGTGTGCGAGTTCGACTCGAACTTAGCTGGTTTTTGTATCTCAACTATGACATTATCTGTCTGCAGGAAGTGACGGCTCCGTCCGGTGCGCTCCCATCAATGTTACAGTTCAACCTTTGACCTTTAAGCAGGTTTGTATTGTGGTAGGGATAAGACAACCGGCCGAGATTCTAGGCGGTAGAAACCATATCGTTTTTGACCAGTTATCGTATTGTCAACGTTTTGATAGCTCTTATTTACTTGACAGTAATGACGGCCGAGTTAAAACAATAACATAAGGGCTTGTTTACGGAGACGCGGAGCGTCGCGCGTGGCGTGCGGCTTGGCTTTGCGCGGCGCATCGGGCGTTTTTTTTGTGTTTATAGAATGGCGGCGCGTGTAGCGGACCGCGTCATCACATGCGCAAACACAAACAAATGGCAATTTATGGGGTTTTTTATGAAGATACGGGGCGTGATGCGGCGCGTGGTGCGTGTAGCGGAGCGCGCGGCGGAGCACAAGAATGTCAGAAGGTTCCGCTGCGGGCGCAGTGTTGGAAACCGCCGTTAATGACGCGTGCGACGCTGCGTGCACGCTGTATTTGAAGCAAACGCGTGTAAAACCGCTTCACCGTAAACGCTTTTGTACAACGCCAATGTTTGAATTTAGTGCAGACCGCGCCGCCCAACGCTACGCGCGACGCCCCGCTTCTCCGTAAACAAGCCCTAACAGGTCATACGTTACACGAGCACCCCGATTGTGTGTCTGTATGGCTGTTTGCGGTATCTTAACTTCCAAACGAACTGCCCATATAGCCATTTTTGTTCGCAGACTTTTCAAAGCAGTAACAGGTCACATTTGTTTCGTAACTGTTTCGGCACATTGCCACTGTGTTTTTGGTTTCTAAGTCTAGTAACAGTTGATACACAATGCTACCACTAAATAACTAGTAACAATGTTTAGTCGCTGCGTCCACAAATAACGGAAACATTTGTGTCACACATTTTTATACACTTTCCGTTTAGTTTGTGACTAGTGTACAAACTAGGAAATAATGTGTAGTAACCGTGTGGTAACTCTGTAACCAAATTATAAACAATAAACGCGAAGTTTAGCAATGTTACGTCAATGTTTCGGAACTTTGTAACGGTAAATGACGGTGTCCGTGAAACTATGAGATTCACTGTAAATAAAAAAAATACATGGAACCATTTTGTGATTTCAGTAACTTTGTTTCTACTTTAAGTTTCACGTCGACACATGTCGACACAAACTAGTAACTGTGTAACCACTTGTGACTGCAATGTTTGTCCGTCATAATAACATATTTATATCATAATTAATAAGTTTTATGGTTTATCCTTGCTTTTATATTTATTGTTATTGCTCAAATATATTATTCTGTCTATGAAAGATTCAGAATCTTTAAATTATAGACTTATTCAATAATGCAATAATACGCAGTACAGTCATGTGTTTGGCTAAATTTTCTAAATTATGATTTTATGATGGCGCGTTGATGAATCTCAACCAATATGATCAAATGACACGATGAAATTATTTTCCCATTGAAATTTGAACACAATGTTAATGAATTAACACTAAAACGAAATATTTACGTTGTCAAACTTTTTTATGATGGCGTCTCTACTTATGTATTTGTTAAATCACTATGAAAACGACATCAGACTCTCCAACGAATTTCATTTAAAAGAGTGAATGAACGAATGATTTCTAACGAACTAGTTTCAAACTGGGAACATTGTTACCACACAGCGACGGAACAGTGAAACCAAAAGTTATTGTGTCGACTCTTCCCCAATTTTAGTCGTCGCGACGTAACAATTACGAAGCAGCGACCAAACGTGTTACTAGAATCAGTCAGTGTCTACACATAAGTTTGGACAATTTTCGTAACGGCTACCAAAAATGGCTATATGGGTGACGCATTCGGATGCGTGGTTTTTAATAGAAATCTACTTTCATTTGATGGGGTCGGAGGTGGCGACAGAATCTCCGCCGAGTTCGTAACTTTATTACTTTATCTTGTTATCGCTACTCGACAACAGATGGCGCCCCCTTTACCATGCTATCCACAAGATGTCGCTATAAAACCAAACAGTAAAAGAAATAACGTTTTACCCCCGATGAAAACAAAGGGGTGGTTATATTGTTATTGTGTGTATCTGTGTATCTGTATGTGAGGTCGCTGCTCCCAAACGGATGAACTAATCCGGACGCGGTTTTTTTATAGAAGGCTAGTTCAATCAGGGCGGGTTCTAGCTCGGTCTCACGAACATCATTTCCATCGTTAAAGACTTACCAGCTGTGAAATATAGACCGTAACAACGGGGTCTTTTTATATTATTTAGTTAGCTTTCTAGATATTATAATAGTCCAAAGACATAGCTTGGTATAATTCTTTCTTTTACGCCAGTAGATGGCTCTGCGTGTACTTTAGATCGCGCAATCGTTTGGCTGACTAAGTTTAGATATAGTTTCAATATATACGTTTCAATAAGAACCGTGGTCCGTACGCCGTTCACAACTTTAACGTAGTATTTTTGTTACCGTCCTTGTGAATACCAGCAAGGATGAATAATATTGTTTGTTACGTACGTAAGGGTAGGTAATTGATAGAAATGCACGACTTTTTTATTCTTTTTCGCAATAAAGCGTCTGATTGAAGCTATCCTGAATTCTAATTACTGACTTATCTTTAGTGACACACAATATTAAGACAACTCGATTGACATAAGAATCATCCAAATCGGCGCATGCGTTCAGTTTCTAGAGGGCCACAAAGAAACACGCGCCACATACATAGGCTGATAAACACATTACTCTCCTTTGCTCGCGTAGTCGGGTGAACATCTCGGCGTACACAGCACCTACGGCCTTTGCTCGAAATGCGACTAAAATGTCGCCAGCGCAACTATTTCCTGTTGCATTAGCTTCTCTACTTATACTAAAGGAAGGGAAGTATGAAAATACATCGGTAAAAAATAATATTTATGAAGTTTTCTCTTTTATTTATTTATTTCTTAGGAGTATTGTTTTGGTAGTACGTCTACTGGACAACAGATGGCGTACATAACCACTTCCTTAATGGTCAAGCTGGAATCATCTGTGTATATTGCACCGGTTATTCTATGTTAACCATGTGGTTGACTGGTAGAGAATGCCTTTTGGCATTTATTCATGTTCAGTTGTGTTGTGCAAAAAAGTTTAAATAAAAAATATATAATTGAATGTAAAAACAATTAATAAATAAGTAGACGTTGAACAATTTCATATGCCGCTGTAGACACGCTGTTAAAGTAATGCGGTAGGACAGTCATTGTTTATTTTGTTGGCTACTTATCAAACATGTGGATAGCAAACGCCATCTATGAATACATTTACCAACTAATTCTGTACGTTGCGTGAAGATTTAGTTTTTTCGAAAACCACAATCGTAAGAGCAATTCTTTTACTGTTCTGTAGGTAATATAGGTATGCATATAACTTATTTTGTAGAAAGTACATGTATTTCTTTGAAATTTTTACCTACAGTAGTTTCTGAAAATAAGGGGCAGGGTGTTTTTTGCCGTTTGTAACTCAAGAACCAATGAAATCTACTTAGTCATCATAGTTTTCCTATTAAATTCATTGGCTGTAGGTGGGGGGTAGACACACTTGACTCTAATTAATTGAAACAGATCCCTGAATCGAAAAATTGTTTTCACAAACCCGCAATACTTTGCGGAGGAAGACCTATCCAACGATACACCACACTATGGGGTAGAGGAGAAAAAAATAATATGTATAATTATGTATATTCATGGCAAATTACTGCTTTCTAGTACTAAGAGTCTCTGAGCTAGGCTGCGGATGGACAGACGGACGGACTTTAAAGACGAACAACTTTGAACTTTATATTTTTCGAAGACGTACAACTTTGTTCGTAAAATCCCAAATGATATGAATGTGTTTTAGTGGTTCATCTACTGGACAACAGATGGCGTACAGAACCAGTTTCTTAATGGTCTAGCGATAGTCATCTGTGTATATAGCACCGGATATTCTCTGTTAACTATAATAGAGAATGCCTTTTGGCATTTAGTCCTCCATTTTGTTTACTTTTTACGTTTGTATTGTGCATGTTATTGAATAAATAGAAACAATTAATAAAGAAGTAGGTAGTCGTTTAGCAATTTCATATTCATTACTTTTGCTCCTTAAATAAATAGTTTAAAATTCAAAATTCTAATTAATGTGGCCTTGTGCGGACCAAAACATACTATATCTGTATATCTATTCCAAATTCCAGCCTGATTGCTTAAGCCATTACCACAGATTATATACAAGTTACCCATTACTGCGAAAGAGTCTTGACATACCGACGGACAGACGGAAAGACGGACAACACAGTCGTCTTATAAGGGTTCCGTTTTTCAGTATGTGGTACGGAACCCGGTGCATTAAGTAATTTTTTTTTAAAGAAACTTCAATAATAAATAGGGTCCCTTAAAAGTTTTTTTCAACATATTTTTATTCTTGTTGTATCGTCAAAACGGTGAAACATACAGTCAAGGAATTTAATTTATGACCCACCTTAGGTCCAAAGTCAATCTGACATTCCACAGCAATAAGGTTGAGTTTCCTATCAATTACAAATGACTAGGCATCTCTATTGACAATGACATTTTCAAGCAGATTTTCTTTGAAATGTAGCAAATTAACTTCCGTGACCGTACAAGCGGCAGTTTTGGTAAGATTATAAAGTACAAACTGAACAAAACAACAAATGCTAAACGGTCAAGCGTGGGCTGGGCTCGCGCTGATTCGAATTGAAACCGAATTCACATCAGAACATAACGATACCTACTGCGCGGCGGCACGGGACCCTCGGGGCGCGAGCCGGACTCGCACAAGACCGGCTGTTGTTAAATTGTTTAAAAAGGACCGAGTTCATCGTCGCTATATTTCTGAGCGGGGGATTGTAACTTGTTATTTATATGATTTATTTAAACTTTGCACAATACACAAAGTCAGTACAAATTGCGGACTTTATGCCTTGAGGAGTTCTCTACCAGTCGACCATTGGGCAAAACAGAGACCAGTAGAGGTTGGTGCTAAATTTGATTTGTTAGGCTAACACCTCCATCCCACTCAGCAAGAACATATCGCTTCCGACATGTTATCATATCGTCGACGTTATGGTAGCTCTTATTTACTCGACAGCAATAGCGGCCGAGGAGTAAATTATATGACAACAAGTTAAAAGCATTATAGTTTTACCTACTGGAATAGAGCCCTGGTTAATAAATTATTTTCGTCCGGAGTCGAAATAGGTATATATGTATATATGCAAGTGCGAGTGAGACGGGTGCCTCATCCCCCGCGACAGAGGCCACCGCAATACGGCCCGAGGGCGCTGTTACACTCAGTCAAAACATATTGCTCGTCGTCAATCCGTTACTACCGTTTGGGAGTTACGATGACACAAACACACACGGACGGCGGTCAACGTTAGGGCAATCAAGGATTACCAAGTTATATACCCATCCTTACTGGAATTCATAAGGACAGGACCAAAAAAACTACACTTTTCTAAATTCTAAACCGAGCCGCGAAATATAATAAGTAACAGTAATATAATAACAAACCAAGTAAGCCAAACGATTGCGCAATCTAAAGTACGCCCAGAGCCATCTAGTGAAGTAAGGAGGAGAAATATACAAAGTTCAGTCTTCAGTTGGACTATGATACAGTGATAGATAAAAAAACCGTGGCTGATATTTCAGGGCCTCTATTCTAATGGGAAAAACCATATTGAATTCGACATGTATGGGTGTCCCAAACGGATGAACTAATCCGGACGCGGTTTTTTTTATAGTAGGCTAGTTCAACCAGGGCGGGTTAGCTCGGTCTCATGAACATCATTTCTATCGTTACAGACTTATCAGCTATGAAATATAAACCGTAACATCGGTGTCTTTTTATGTTATTTAGTTATTTTTCTATATTATTATAATATTCCAAAGAAAAGGCTTGGTATAAGTCTTGCTTTTACGCCAATACATGGCTCTGCGTGTACTTTAGATCGCGCAATCGTTTGGCTGACTTAGTTTATACATTATACCCAGTATCAATTAGTGTAACTTGACCCCTAACTCTTAAGTATTGGTATACAGTAGTATTTTTGGTTCCGTCCTTGTGAATACCAGCAAGGATGATACTTTACAGTGTCGGTGGGCGAATCTTCACATCACGCCATTCACGCCCTCTATTGAATACAGTGAATCCATATTGCTCTTGACGTGTTATGGTATCGTTTTTATCTCGGTCGGTATTACTGTAGAGTTGTGCCCGCTCGGTCTTTAAAGGGAGCGCTCCGATCTCGGTCAATCGGTGAAAGGAACTAGTTCGTTCTTTTAGGTCCTTTAGCCCCGGAGCAAATTTTGAGATCTGAGCAGGACGCGCTTTGAAATAGGTACGATTGGTGTCGTTCACATCGAGTGCCGTGCCGCGCGCTCTTTACTCGTTCGCTCTGTTTCGCTCATACGTACAACAATTGCTGACCTAAAGGACCGAAGACCGATTAAGATCGTTTACGAAGAATTAGTTCGTTTCGGTCCGTGACGGGAATTCTTTAATTTTAGTTGTTAGTCCCTGACCGACACAAGCCTATATTACTGGCATGCCAAGTAAGATCTTTTTAAGACGTTGACAATACGATACCACGTCAAAACTACAAGGTTTTGACCCAGTAGAATAGACACACTGGTGACTCGCTAGCTTGTTTCCCACCTCTAGCATTAAATAATAATTCTTCCAGTGTTATAAAACTTTAGCCAACATCAGGATAAAAGTAGACTCCCTATTGACCTGTATTAAAGTCAAATTACTTAGTTATTTTATTCACCACCGGAACGCAACAACGCGAGCACTGCTGTTTGGCGGCAGGTTAGCGGGTAAGGTGGTGGTAGCGATCCGGACATACGTAACACGAGCCTCCCGACGCTGAAGGGGGTTATACAATCTAACCGTGTGTGTCTGTATGTCTGTTTGTGCCATCGTTACTCCCAAACGGACTGACGCATTCGGATGCGTGGTTTCTAATAGAAATATACTTTGATGGGGTCGGAAGGTGGCGACAGGACCTCCGCTATGCTTAACGTAGACCGTGTCGGGACTCGATACCTCGGTCTTGATAAGCAGATAACAACAAAAAAAGAAAGCACCGACGGCAACAAAAGCTTGTCCTTAAAATGTTTTTTACTGGTTATGTATGTTCATCTGTTCCCTCGTAGCTCTTATTCTATCCATCTCATTGTGACGAATGAGGAGTCGTCGGCTTGGGGTTTGTCTGTAACGTGTTATGGTCTGTGTGACGTCATATTAAATGCATCATGGTTGGTTTCCCACGCAATAGAGAAGAAGGGAGGGATTTTCTTTCTCTTACAAATGTATCAAGTAGCATCATGACATCGTCATGTCAGCCGAAAGACGTCTACTGCTGGACATAGGCCTCCCCCAAGGCTCTCCACTCAGACCGGTCTTGTGCTTTTCGCATCCACCGCGTTCCCGCGATCTTTACAAGGTCGTCACTCCATCTTGTTGGAGGCCTACCTACAGCTCGTCTCCCGGTCCGCGGACGCCACTCAAGAACCTTCTGACCCCATCGGCCATCAGTCTTGCGAGCAATGTGCCCCGCCCACTGCCACTTAAGTTTGGCTATTCTTCGGGCTATGTGGGTAACCTTAGTTCTACTGCGGAGTAGCATTTCAAGTGATTTTTATTAATGCACTAGCTTTCCGCCCGCAACTTCGTCTGCGGAGAGTCAGAATTCGTGTTAAAAGTACCTACAGACATAGTTTTATATCACCTTCAAAGAGTTTTTTATGAAAAAAGTCCAGAACGTGAATTTTAAGTAAGCGGTCCACAAACACCTTTCATTTTATGAGTTTACGACTCTAAAACAACAAAATTGCCATACAAAATTAATTCACTGCCCCTCTTTCACTATTACGTTTTTTTTAATCGACCCTAGATTCAATAGATTGATAATTTAGTCATCTCATCTATTTACTAAATTTCTATACAAACAATTAACCCACTTAGCAGAAGATTTTCGAAAAAGACCTGAGCTGGATATTTTCTTTATGCTTCACTATTCAGTCGCAATACCCGTTTTCATATATTGTAGGTATACAGGGTGGAAACAACGAACGCCACGTGGACGGCAACTACCTTAAATATTGGAAATAGCAAATTCTACGCAAAGGAGACTTACTTTTATTTTTGAAAACATTTATTACTGCATTTATGGATTTTAGAATATTTGCCTGCCTTAACCGGGAATCGAAATGTGAGTGGAATATGATAAAATAATACAAAAGGGTTTTTTCATGGTCTTTATTTATTTAAAGGTGTATGTGTTATAGACATAAACGATCACTCTCAATGACCCTTTCGATCTGTATCATAAAACACCACTTTATTGTTCGACCAGTTCGACTCCCGGTTAAAGAAGACGACTTTTTCAAAAATCCAATAAAGCGTATTTTTGTTTAAAAAAATAAAAGAAAGTCTCCTTTGCGTAGAACTTGCTATTTTTAATATTTAAGGTAGTTGCCGTCCACGTGGCTTTCGTTTTTTCCACCCTGCACGGGTAGCACTAGTTGTATTTTCTCGCTTGTCGCTCAGTGCGTCTCTATCGTTACAGACTAGATAGAAAGGGAGATCCGAGCGACAAACAAGTCGCGGACAACATATTCTAGCCGTACATGTGCATACGTTTGAATGAAAGTAACTTTATTTCCATAAAAACTTTACATTCTACTCACTGCGGTGCTCTAGCTAAAACTCCACTAAGCCACAAATCAAAGATTTGAGTTAAAAATAATAACCTAAATACGGATATTTCTAGACTTTCTAAAGATTTACCATGTATTATTTTTGTCTAAACATTAAAACAAATGTTGTACTTATAATGTTCATAAACGTTTTCGCAAAATACTGCTTCTATTATTTTATAAAATGATTTTTGTGTTCTAGATTTGCAAATAAATGAGAAATAATCTATACTTTGAACGCTAAAACCTAGCAAAGTATACCTTAACCGTCTACTAGCGTAGTATTTTTGTCATATAATTGGGATCATTTACAATTGCAAGTAAAAAAGATGGCTAAGTCCCTTTAATGGTTTATAGTTATGTTTTTTACCAAGGTTTTATATTAAATTGCTTATCAAAACTTACATTATTAGACTTTTACCATTTTTAAACTATGGACGGCCAACATAATTGTGTGTACCACCATGAGTGACCTCATTTTGCTAATCTAGAAACATGTTATGAGTCGAACCGTTACAAGTAACTAGATTTAAGTGTTGTACCCCGGGCAAATAATTTTAGATTTTCTGATTAAAAGCTAGCTATAGTCCTAAACTATACAATGAAATTCACTATATTCTTTGATTAATTTGATGAAATAAAATATACAAAGTGGTTTTTTTGTTTATTAAACTTATAAAAAAAACACAATACTTTGGATTGCACTATGGGCACTATGGGTTCAACTATAAACAAACTATAAAGAGAAATGAATACTTATATCATCTAAGACAAATATTTGCCCCGACCGGGAATCGAATCCGAGACTTTTATTGTAGAGCATTTCTAACAATTTTCAAGTAAATTCTATCATAAAAATATTTTTTCTTTACAGACTTTGCGGGTTGCCTTTCATCCCTCTAGGGGTTGAATTTTAGTTATCGCTGAAATACGTGTCTCATTATTTTTATTGAGGAGCATTTTTACTAAGTTTCAAGTAAATTTGACTAAGAAAATACTTTTTCCCATACAAACTTTGCAACCCCTTTTCATCCCTTTAGGGGTTGAATTTTAATAATAGCTGAAATACGTGTTTCATTATTTGCATTGAAGAGTATTTCTACCGAGTTTCAAGTAAATTGGACCATAAAAATATTTTTTCCCATACAAACTTTGCAACCCCCTTTCATCCCTTTAGGGGTTGAATTTCGAAAAATCCCTTCTTAGTGGATCTCTGCGTCACAAAAAAAAAGTACTGTCCAATTTTCATATTTCTAGCATTAGTAGTTTTGGCTGGGCAATGATGAGTCACCCGGGACATTGCCTTTTATATATATAGATAGATAGATTGTTCTCGAAATCGTGTAATTAGGAAATAAAACAACCGGGCAAGGGCTATTTGGCCATGCTGAGTGTACTGTCCCGAAGCCGTTACTACACAAAAACTATCTCAAACAACAACAAGTACCTACCTCTGAAATAAAACTCTCTTTAAAGTTATTTGGTGCTGTCTTAGAAGATTTTGGTAGGTATAAACACTTTAGTCGCATGTATCTCAGGTACGAATCAAGTCTACTTAGTCATAATAGTTTTCCTTTAATTACCGTTATGTGTGCTTTCATTTAAGACAGTATTCAGATTTTTTGTATTTTTTTGTATTAGTAGTTTTGGCTGAAGGACCCCTCCTCGGGCGGGAAGGTGATACTTGACTCTAACAAAAATTTGCAATTTAAATCGTAATATGTTACAAACGGATCCGGTTTGTTTTTCACGAACCTGCAATATTTTTTGACCTATCCAACGACAGCAACAGCATGGGGTAGACGAAAAAACAAATCCCCACGATTCGTGTAGGGGAGGAACCATGAAAAATATTAATCAAACTTTTATTTTACTAGCTTGTCGGCGTGAGTAATATACGTAATATTCATGCCAAATAACAGCTTTCTAGAAACAAAAGTTTCTGAAGTCGGTCGCGCGGACGGACGGACATGGCGAAACTGTAAGGATCCTAGTTTGACTACGGAACCCTAAAAATGTACCGTTACTTTGTATTTGGTTCAAAAACGCATAACAGGCGTGTTAACAATTACCTGGCCGAGTTCGTACTTTATTACTTTGTCTTGTTATCGCTACTCGACAACAGATGGCGCTCCCTTTACCATGCTATCCACAAGATGTCGCTATAAACCCAAAAAGTAAAAATAAATATTTTTTTAACCCCCGATAAAAACAAAGGGGTGGTTATATTGTTATTGTGTGTATCTGCGTATCTGTTTGTGAGGTCGCTGCTCCCAAACGGATGAACTATTCCGAACGCGGTGTTTTTATAGAAAGCTAGTTTAATTTAATCCGGGCGGGTTCTAGCTCGGTCTCGTGTACTTCATTTTCATCGTTAAAGACTTATCAGCTGTGAAATAAAAACCGTAACATCGGGGTCTTTTTATGTTATTTAGTTAGCTTTCTAGATATTATAATAGTCCAAGGGCATAGCTTGGTATAAATCTTCCTTTTACGCCAATAGATGGCTCTGCGTGTACTTTAGATCGCGCAATCGTTTGGCTGACTTAGTTTAGATATATAGTTTTATTTTTTACCACACTATCGGAAACGATCGTAC
This sequence comes from Acleris literana, assembly GCA_946894065.1. NCBI lineage: Eukaryota > Metazoa > Arthropoda > Insecta > Lepidoptera > Tortricidae > Acleris > Acleris literana. Next base: position 99,524,511 of record OX335668.1, on the reverse strand, counting down.
ACTGTGTAGTGAATCATATTTTTTGTTTCCGTCCTTGTGAATACCAGCAAGGATGGATGATAATCACTATCACTACATATTATAAAGCAAAGTCGCTTGCCGCTGTCTGTCCGTACTTATGTATGCTTAGATCTTCAAAAGTACACAACGGATTTTGATGCGAGTTTTTTTAATAGATAGAGTGATTCAAGAGGAAGGTTTATATGTATAATACATGCATAATATAGTACAGAAACACTGATAATTTTAGAGGTTTCTAATGTGATGTCGTAAATAAACACATTTTTTTGCGCTTACATTGCAAACGCTGGCTAAACCTTAAGAGATATATCAAAATAATGTACTGAAGAGTTGTAGTTCTTCAAAAAACCCAAAGAAAAGTCCGGGATGGCATATGTCTATCTCCTATGGATAAATCACAGTAACCATTTTTATCTTTAAAATTTTATTAAAAAATATTAGGTTATTTGCGAAGCTATTTTCTCAAATTCAGTATTTATTCTTATCCATATAAATACGTTAGTTACCTTGAGAATTTAATGTAAATTAAAATTGTCGTTTACACTATATTTTTTAAATAAATACTTTAGAAGATATGGCAGATTCAAAATTACGCGCAACCTAAATCTGTATTATCGAAACGCTTGGCCGCCGGCCCTATAGCCACGTATAGCCACGCTTCGCCCTTTAGTACCTACAGCCTGCAGCATCACATAGTATCAAACACCGGAGCTCTCCTTTTAGTTACGTAGGTACATATTTTTATATTAAGCTTTTCAAATTGCTAAATTAGAGAAATGGGTAGATTGAGTTTAGGTTTTGATTAAAAGATATTTTTATGTTGTCTACACTTCTACACTTAATATTATAAAGAGGAATGATTAGATTTTTGTTTGTTTGTTTGAATTGAATAGGCTCCGAAACTACTGGACTGATTTGGAAAATTCGTTCACCATTAGAATCCTACATACCATTCAAAAGTTATCATGAGTGTAATAATTATTAAAATTGAAATTTAAGAAACAGGCTGAAACAGCCCTCTAAGTGTCTTTAATTGGTTTTATGTACAACAGCGAAAAGATAGACACGTAAAATTTGGCTAATGGTTCCTGTATATTGTGTAAATGAGTCAGCAGTGCATCAAAGAGTGTATGACATACCTACATAGGAACATTAAATCACGCCTGTTTCACAGATGTGTAGGTAGAGATCACTTCTTTCTTTTCACTTTCAAAAGTGTATGTGATGATGAGAAATCTATTACTTAAGTATCTAATAATTTAACCGAAACGATGCATCTCTTCTCTAATCTCTTCTCTAAATAGTATAAATTAAAGTCGCTTCGCGTTGTCCGCCTGTTCCTCCGCTAACTCCTTCTAAACCACGCAACGGATTATGATACGGTTTTCACTGTCATTTAGGGAATTTATTCTTGATGGTTTATATGTACATTTCATTCTAATTAAGTTTTCATATAGTTGAGAAAACTCAATGTTTTCCTACCACGCCGTCAAAAATCGTTTTTCGGGCCCTTACATAGCTTACGCTGGCTAAACCTTAAGAGATGTGTCAAAATAATGTACTGAAGAATCGTAGTTCTCTAAAAAAACTAGAGAAACGTCCTCGATGGCATATGTCTATCTCCTAAGATTGACTCACTTTGCGTTTTAGTAAAATAATTAGTCGGCAATGTTTATTCCGAAATTAATAATATTAATTCTAAGACTGTACTAAGGAGAGAGCTATTTTATCACCAACTAATAGTCAAGTAGGTATAGAAAATCAATGCACCGACACAAACATACTACTCTGTAGACACTGTGCTCGACCTGGAAGAGGCTATCCATTTCCCAACGGAATTTCTCAATTCCTTACAACCTTCTGGATCGTCCCGCATAAATTAGTTTTGAAAGAAGGGTGTCCTTTTACTCGTATTTCACAACGGAACCTTAATCCACCCAAATAACATCTTTAAAAACGTTGATAATAGAGTACACAATACTGACCGGATGTGCGGCTGGAAAAGTCGTTTTAATTCCCCGGATTCCATACTTTCCAGTTTAAACGACTGCAATGACAATTTTCAAGTCACGTGGTCAAACATTCAAGACCTGTGGGCCTAATATGGCTGCGTTTATCGGGTGACAAAGTGTGGATAAGGCATCCGTCACCTTCTGACACGTAAATAAGTACGAGAGTGACGACGGATGCTTTATCCACATTTGACGCGCGATATTGACGCAGCCATGCTACTAGGCCTGAGCGTTGAGTGTTTTTCCCATAGAGGTATGTAGCCCTTTCGCGTGTCACTTCCAGGCAAAATTTGTTTGTATTGTGCAATGAGAAGTCCGCTGTAACATTGTATATAGAGAGATTCTGTGAAAGCTGGCAGTCATGATTTGAATTGAATTTAAAATCTAACGGCATCAAAAACTTAATTTCGCAAAATTGGACGTCTTTCTAAAATCGTCATGAAATAAAACCTCTATGCATAATGCACCTATCTGTAATTTGAAAAGTATATTATTCCGGATGAACTTGGATTATTTTAACTTATTTTAACCGAAGCGAAGCGAGGGCGGGTCACTAGTATATAATATTATGATTGTGATGATGTAATACACTACCCGTTCCTGTACCCAACAAAATTTCTTCTGGGAACCTTAGGCCTCTTTTCGCTGGAGGTGAGGCGAAGCTATGTGCTGATGTCGTTGGCTTGTGGCATCCTGCGAGGGGACTCGGACTGTCCGGGTCTAGTATCGCGACTGTGTGTCTGTTCGTTCTCTCTGTGCCGAAATATGCTTTTCGGGAACGGAAGTACCCGCGGCGGTCCCGGCCGCGCGGACCGTCTCCCGCCGCAAGTCACCGCTGGTTCGCGCTCTGCAACTGCTTAATGCATTTCTAGATACGACTCCTAATACTGACGTACTTGCATCCAGATGGGTGTCAATACTGTCAATACGTGACGAATGTTTGAAATTTTGTGAGATGATCAGAGATCGGAATAGGTAGAGTTAATTTGCCTAAACTTGACGCATATTCATTCATGCGTGAGAAAGATGGGAATACATTATTGAATGAACATGCATCAAGTTTAGGCAAATTAGCTCACCTATTTCCGATCACTGGTGATGATGAATGAACGGCCTTCATCTATTCTTTAATGCTTTATTGTTTTCTATTTGTGTTGCTTTTGTCTTATGTTTATAATAATCGAAAATTCGCAGTGCTTTAGTTTTACTGTTATACTGTGTAATTTTCAATAAATAAATAAATAAAATAAATAAATAATTCATTCCTTAGCTGGCGGTCTAGCTTGAGAGACGGCTTGCTATCCTCAAGTGACACCGACGAGTGGGTACAGGGAGAGAACGCCTATGCGGTCCTCGCTTAAGCTCATATTGTATGTTTTCACTTACCTAGGATATTCGACTAGACATAGTTCCATCTCTGTTTTCATAAGTTACTGAATAAACCTTCTGATTGTCAACTTGGCGTCTCATTCACCTTACAATACTAATATACTGATAATATTTTCACAACACTGCTCAGAAATATGGTCATAGATGGTCTTGTTTGGGGTCACAAAACGTCACTTATAAGGACAGACTAAGAATGTTTTTGTCGGCGTGTTTGCTGATTGGTCGAGAACATTGTTGTCCAACTTTAAAAACCAATGAAAACCAATCAATCAATTTTTTTGTCATAGCTCCTTAAAATGAAAAATTGAAATCGACCAATCAGAACACACCATTTTGTGTCCTAAAATATTAGGTGTATTTTTGCTAAAAGATACACAGACTAAAAACTATGTCACTGTTTTTTTTTAAATGTATTTCAAACTAATCTCGAACCACTAGAAATGAAATTACATGGGAGATTTGGCGAAACAAATGCAATTTTATATGGAGTTGACATCTTCATCTCGCACTTACTTTATTAATCTCGAGTGCCACGAGAATAGGGGTCAAGATAAAAAAAATGCAGGTATCATTGAATAGGGATTTAAAAATCATCTTTAGGTTTCTTTCATCATTTTTCATTTTGAATGATCATTTAGGATTTATATAGATTTAAAGTTGGGTAGCAACAGTCGGGTTTTGAAAGCTTGCTGTTTTGGAAATTGTTATTTTAGGCGAAAAAGGAGCATTGTCAGGTTGTTAAAGTGTTTACTAAGGAATGGACCATAGATTCGTCTTGACAATTATGACTTAAAAAAAGTATAATCGTCAGCAATAGTTTGTCCTAAATATGAAGCTTTTGATGAAGTTTATACTTTACAACACAATTTTCGAAGGAGAAATGTAAGTATTTTATAAACGGTGGCACCAGGAACAAAGCATTATAAGAGAAAGTAAAGTGCAAGGCAAAGCTCACTCAGAACTGAGAGTTACTTAATGCGAACAGTCTGGCCTTTGACAAGACTAGACGATGCCCGCGACTTCTCTCGCTAAGAATTAGTTAAGGGACCTTATGGCGGATGGCGCTTACGCCGCACTGCGTCACGCGACGTTGTATTTATATCGGAGCATCTTTAATAATGGCGGAAGCGCCATCCGCCATAAGATCCCTTTACATAGATAATGCCAAATTTTACCCCCTTAGGAGATGAATTTCCAAAATTCCTTTCTCAACTCGCTCTTAGGATATCCAAGGAACATTCTGTCTTGATTTCAAGTCCCTAGCTCCAGCGGTTTCGGCTGCGAGTTTATCGACAAGGCAGTCAGTTGGTTGTTTTATATTTTATTATTTATAACTAGCTGTTCTCGTGTCCACTTCGTTGGGCAATTAACATTGTTTTAGGTTAATATATAGCCCATGACACTCACAAATAACGTGGCTTTTTATTGGTAAAATAATTTTCAAAATCGGTTCAGTAGATCCAGAGAATACCCCCTACAAACGTCACAAACTTTACCTCTTTATAATATTACTATAGATATAGATAAGCGACCCGCCCTCGCTCCGCTTCCGTTTATGTGAGTTTTCTGTAACACCCGTACGTAAACCAGAATTTATTGTAAAAACCTTCCTGTTGAATTACTCTATCTGTTGATATGGTAGTTTGGAAGATCTAAGCGTACAGTCACGAACTTTAATTGTGGACCCACCTTAGGTCCAAAGTCATTATGACATTCTACAACAATAAGGTTGAGTCTCCAATAAATTACAAATGATTTGGCATCTCTAATGACATTGACGACTTCAAGCCTATTTTTCTTGAAATGGGTCACAAATTAACGATCGCGATAGTATATACAGAGGGATAGACGGCGGGAAGGGACTGCTTTAAGGTACCCTATCAACTCGAGCCGTTCAGTATCATTTGTATGAAACTCCCTACTGCAACGCACACTTATCGGCGCACACTTATCGGCATCGGAACGGCAACGCCTCACCTCGGCACGAGCTAGCAGTCGTCCACTGAAAAATGTATCGTATTAACACAGGTCAAAGTTCCCTTTTCAATGTTTCACTTTGAGTTGATCCGGTGACGATCCGTTTCCGAGTTGATATGTGTGCTGTGACCTTTATTTTATACTATGTGAAGATGGAAGTGTTTAGAATAATTTATTTTAATTTGTCACTTATAAATTAAACCCTAACTAACCCACGTATAACAATTAAATAATAAAATCAGGTATAACAATTTTTTTTTTTTTTTTTTTTTAATTATAACGCTCGGAAAATGAAAATTCGGAGAAATGAGTATTAAGACCTTTAAGTTGTTCCCGACCACAACAATGCGAACACTGCTTGGCGGTAGGTTAAGGGAGAAGAGAAGGGAGCGATATGGACCCTTAAGGTCCGACCACCAAAACCAAATAAATAAATATCTTGATAAGTGCAATATACACAGATGATTCTAGCTAGACCAATCAGAACGGTTATACAGGGTGGAAAGTTGAGATGGGGCATTAAGGGCAGGTACCAGATCCCTTGCTGCCACGCGAAAATGATCATACGAGACCTTTCCCAACTTTTTGAGTGATGACTACTGATGACAATCGACATTCACAGATTTTTGATAAAATGTACAGTCAGCGAGGAAATCGTCAGAATTGAACTTTTTTTTTAATGCCACTCGATCCCATTCCCATAAAGGATTATAACACTCTTTGAGACCAACTGAGGTTAGAGTATTAGAATCAAAGAAAACTTTTTCCATACATTTTAGTAGGGTAAAGGCAAAGTAGAACTTTCTTAAGGTTAAAGATCATTAATTTTCATGGGCACAACTTCCACTAGGACATTAAAAATGAGAAAAATCGGTATTCTTACAAATAAAAAACCACTAAATACGATACAAACTTTTTGCTACATAAATAAACTGGCCGTCATGGGTGAAAAAGCTCAATAATTAATTAAAAAAGAATGTACGAAGAAAATTTAAATTTTGAATTTAGAACAGAGACGATATCTGATGTTTTATTTAAATTTTTGTTCTTTAATTATGAAGGATAAAAACCAAATGCGAAGGACCTTTCTTCTCTGTTATTAGTGTTCTGCCCTCCTTAGAAAAAAGGGCGTATGTCTCATAGAACCACGCATGTACTAGTGACCTTATTTCATTATAATTAAGGTTTAATTTACTTTGACTAATAAATTACGCATGCGTCCTTTTTATTTAGGAGGGCAGTGTTATTACCCTATTAAATGTATGGAAAACGTTTTCTTTCATTTATGGGTGTTCTAGTACTCTGACCTCAGTTGGTCTCAAAGAGTGTTTTAATCCTTTATCGGAATGGGATCGATTGGCATTTAAGAAAAAACTCAATTCTGACGATTTTCTCGCTGACTGTACATTTTATCAAAAATCTGTGAATGTCGATTGTCATCACTCAAAAAGTTGGGAAAGGTCTCCTTAGATCATTTTTGCGTGGCAGCAAGGGATCTGGTAGCTGCCCTTAATGCCCCATCTCAACTTTCCACCTTGTATACGCCATCTGTTGTCCAGTTGTTTTTTTTATTAGGGGACAATGTCACACCAAGACCTAGTCCCAAACTAAGCTCTAGGTTTGTACTATGGATAATAGACAACGATATAAATACTTATATAAAGAAATACATAGAAAATACCCACGACTCGGGAACAAATATTCGCGCTCATCACAAAAATTCTGCCCTTACCGGGATTTGAACCCAGAACCGCTAGCTTCATCAATTATATAACTATTAAATAGCTCAAATTCAAACGTGTAATAGTGAACTTTATATTTTCGAAGCTGATATCTCTTAACTACCCGACCGACTTAGGGATTGTGAATCAAGGCTTAAATCGCGTAGGCATCAAGTTTTTACCCGACTGCGCGACGCAAAAGAGAGTAATGTGTTTATAATAATAATGATAATAAATAAATGGTCGTGCTACGCTCTTTTGGGATCGATCTGTCATCACGGACAGGACTATTGTTGCCAACCTGATATCGTGTTAACAGATCGATCTGAACGCCGGGCAGTGCTCGTCGACGTCACCATCCCGCATGACGAGAACCTCGTGAAGGCCGAGAAGGACAAGCTCAGCAAGTATCTTGACTTGGCTCACGAGGTGACCGCCATGTGGGATGTTGACTCGACGCTCATTGTCCCGATAGTTGTTTCGGCAAACGGTCTTATAGCGAAGAGTCTCGACCAACACCTCAAGAGACTCTCGCTAGATGGCTGGAGCAAGGGCCAGATACAGAAGGCAGTACTCCTCGACACGGCACGCATTGTGAGGAGGTTCCTCTCTCTGCAGCCCTAACCACCGGTAGCTTGAGCCCTGCCCCGCTGCCGGCGGCACTCGTAGGTTAGGTTTTTTATAATGTTTTTTTTTGTATGAGTATTGTTATTTTACTTTTATATTTAAATATTTATTGTAAAAAACCTAATTTGGGCGTTTTCCAAAAAAAGTGTACATGAACTTTTTTTTCCAGAATTCGTTTTTTTTTTGGTTTTTCTTACTCAGAATCGTTGATCCTATCGATCCTCATACAAGAAAAAAAGTGTCCCAGATTTTTTTTCTTGTAGGTTGAGGATCGATAATATCAACGATTCTGAGTAAGAAAAACAAAAAAAAAACGAATTCTGGAAAAAAAAGTTCATGTACACTTTTTTTGGAAAACGCCCATTTACAGAAATTTAAATAAATATCGAGAATTATAATAATAAATTTTATTTCAGGCAACGAGGCCCATAGTTACAAATACCTTATAGACGAACATACATAACAATATAAAACTTAAAACTAACACCGAGGTGACAGAACAGCGGGTATCTCTTTTGCCAAAATTGGCGTGATGGTCGCTGCCGGTAGGTTGCCCCGAAACCGCCGGAACACGACACCTTTCGGCCAGAAGTCAGGACACTCGACGGATCCCAGCATGCGGTTTATCAGCCTATATGATCGTATGTATGTTTGTTCCTCTGCGGCGCTCTAGAAACTAAACGCATGGACTGATTGTGATGATTCTTATGTCAATCGATTTGTTTTAATCTTGTGAGTGTCACTAAAGATATGACAGTAATCAAAATTCAATATAGCGGCAACCGGACGCCATATTGTAATAAATTAACAATAAAGTCGACACATTATGACAAGTGGGGTATCATTGAATAGCTATTTTAAAATCATCCTTAGGTTTCCTTCATAATTTTTCAATTTGAATGATCATTTAGGATTTATAACGATTTAAAGTTGGTGAGCAACAGTCGGGTATTTTAAAGCTCGCTTTTCGTTAGTTTTCATATAAATTTAGCTCCAGGTGAACCACCGAAGTAAGTCTGTATGTAGTATAAACTGTCTTTAAAACAACGGTTTAGACTACGACACTATACACCGTACCTACACTCATGGCCTGTCGTTTGATAGGTAGTTAAACTAACTAATGGTCAAAAATGTTACTGGCCTGTTGTTTGATCGGTACTTAACCTAACTAGTGGTCAAAAAACGTTACTAATGGTTAAAATCTCAAGGAAATGTGTCAAATTTCGATTCCTTTTTCGAATTTTAACAACGGGCCATTAGTGTATACACCAACTGTTTCTATTGTAAACGCCTAGACACTCGGTGTATAACACTAGCTATAGTCGCGTTAATGTGAGTATCTGTACAGATAATCGGAGTATACACTGAGTGTTCGGTGTATAGTGTCGTGGTCCAAACCAAGCATTAGCTCGGCTATTGTACTTTCTAAGTGCGTGAGAAACCGTTGGAGATCTCCAGTAATTTGCGGGTAGACATACAGTCGAGGACCAGATGAGCACCATGTTACGTCACACTAAGTTGGTCGGTTGTTGCATCATGGGCAAAGTCCAAGTTAAGTGAGGAAGCGATTTTAATTTTATGAAATCATTCTTGTTAAAGTTTTGATCGTTTCTTTTGCGTAGAAATACGTTTATCATTCGGGAACTGTTTTATTTTCCGGGTTAAAAAAAAAGAGTATACAGGGTGGTACTCGATAAACTGTACACATTGAAAGGGATGAAATTTTAGGTTTATTTATTGGTAAAAGAATTTATTTTTTTAAATTTAGCCACTGGTTTTTTTTTTACAGATTGTCAAACTTTTTAATAAAGTTTGGGTAGTACACTTGTGACGGTGTAACTTTTGATCGTATAGCCCAAAAAAGATAAAACAAAATGCATAGTATTGACATTAGTTAGGTTTATAATAATTGATAACAATATTAGACCAATTAAAAAAAATAACTGAGTAACTGCTGTTTTTGTGGAAAATTACTGCAAAAATATCATTTTGTTTTCATAAAAACACGATTTTCTCAAAATTATGCAGATATTTTTTTTTACGTTTTTAGATCTAAAATTAAACGAGGAATAATAATAAGCAAAAAAAATAGTGAAATATCTACAAAGTTTTGAGAAAGTCGTGTTTTTATGAAAACAAAATGACATTTTTGCAGTAAATTAAAAAAATTAAGAAAAAAATGTGGCTATTTTTTTTTATTTTTTTTTTACCTATAAATTAACCTAAAATTTCATCCCTTTCAATATGTACAGTTTATCGAGTACCAACCTGTATATTAACCTAGCCCCAAACTAAGCACTTAAGCAATTAAGGTGGTTTTGCACCGTAAATATTTATATAAATGAATATATTTTTGTTTTATTTGTTTCCTTGTGTGATAATTCTGAGTTTTGACACGTTTTTCTGCTCATACGCATAATATCTTTAATGAAATGATGATGACGATTGATTACCCATATGATTCCTGAGCTCGGGACTTGGTAAATGTATTTCAGCGCTAATTCTTGGTGCTCCTCCTAAACTATAGATATCTAACATATAAAAATTGTATCTTGTCTATACTCGAAAATCTAATTAAAGATCAAAATCTGACAGTTCCCATCTTGATTGTTTCGTTATTTTAACATTATTTCATAAAAACATGAGCGAGAACTCGTGTAACCAATAATATTAGAGTAAGTTTTAGTGATAAAATACCTACAATTAAAGCAAAATGCAGTAATCATAGCGAATGTGCGCCGTTTGGGGTTAGGATTTTGATCTTTATAGTACATTGTTGCAGAGGATAGAAAGTACGCGATTTTTGGACGAGTCATATCGAGGGCCGAAACGTAGTTGAGGCTCTCTAGTGTACGAGTCCATAAATTGCACTTTCTACCGAGGCAGACATAGTACTTTTCACAACTATTTACTGAGAGGAAATAAAATAAAAATTCATATTCAAAACTCAAATTTTAATTCATGTTAATGTGACATCCCCGCCAATTTTACTAAAGATAACTTTTTTTTAATCTGGACCCCTGTTCTCGTGGCACTCGAGATTAATAAACTAACATGCGAGATCAAGATAGACTCCATATAAAATTGTATTTGTTTCGCCATATCTCCCATGTATTTTCGTCGTTCGTTCGAGATTAGGGGCCTAGTTTGAATTACATTTAAAAAAAAAGCAGTGATATAGTTTTTTGTTTGTGTATCTTTTAGAAAAAACACACCTAATATTTTACGACACAAAATGGTGTGTTCTGATTGGTCGATTTCAATTTTTCATTTTAAGGAGCTATGAGTGGCTATGACACAAAAATTGATCGATTGATTTTCATTGGTTCTTAAAGTTGGACAATAATGTTCTCGACCAATCAGCAAACACGCTGACAAAAACATTCTTGGTCTGTCTTTATAAGTGACGTTTTGTGACCCCAAACAAGACCATCTATGGCCATATTTCCGAGCAGTGTTGTGAAAATTATATTTTCGAGTACACGGTTTTTGTAGGAGAACGAATCAAACCTTCTTAGGGCCGTATTAATAAACTAATCTCAACTCTAATGCTCGCCTCGAGATGCGTCAAAAATGACAGTGTTCTATGGTTTGACGTTTACTTTGACGTATCTTGTGACCGGCATCTCAGCCAAGATGAGTTTATTAATACGGCCCTTAATGTGGTTGTCTTGCTTCGTCATAGGTAATCATCATCATCATCATCATGTCAGCCGAAAGACGTCCACTGCTGGACATAGGCCTCCCCCAAGGCTCTCCACTCAGACCGGTCTTGTGCTTTTCGCATCCACCGCGTTCCCGCGATCTTTACAAGGTCGTCACTCCATCTTATTGGAGGCCTACCTACAGCATCATAAGTAAGTTTAAATATTTATGTATTTTATTTATTTTCTCTTAAGATGATAGTTAATTCTCAGTTTTGGCACGTTTTCCTGCTCAACTTGTTTTTATGTGTAATGCTATATCATTGTGATGTCCGTGTGATGTCAATATTTCAAAAATGTTTAGTGACAATTGATTTTCTTGCGGCGATTTTTCTCAGCAGTATCCTCTGGGGAAGCGGTAGATTTTTGACGTGTAAAAGTGCCCGTGCGCAGAGATGGGCATTATTCGAATAATTATTTTTTCGAATAATCATTCTAATAAAAAAATATTCGTAATATTTTTATTCGCGAATAATTTATTCGTCGAATAATTTATTTGCGAATGAATTATTCGCGAATAATTTATCCACGAATGAATCATTCGACTACTTTTCGAATAACGAATAATTTATTAATTTATTAGAGAACAATGGAGCAGGTATAAAAGTAGTACATAATAATTATTCGTGGCAATTCATTCAACGAATAAATTATGCGCAAAATAATTTATAAATATAAATAATTTATTCGAATAAGAATAATCATTCGAGAATTTCATTCGTTATTCGCGAATAATTTGGTTATTCTTATTATTATATTGCCCATCTCTGCCCGTGCGGCCTTTTTACTGAATAAACGTTTTTTATCTTTATTATTAAGCCCTAGTCTTGTAACAAGTGCAAAAATATGTATCGATGGAATCTTCTAATAAATATGTTAAGTTCTTATTAAACTGGAATAAGGTGTTTTGGGACATATTTTTGAGAAGTTGCGTTCTCCCGTATATTTACACTCGACTGTACTATGGGTACTAAACAACTATAAATATCCAAAACCATCCATCCAGGACCTTGCCTACGAAGCTAGCGGTCCCGGGTTCGATTCACGGGTTTTTTATGACAAGGAGAAGGCACGCGAGCACTCAGGCCACCTGATGGTAAGTGGGATCTGAGACCCATAGACATTTGAAATCACAAGACTACAATCTCAAAACTGCAATCCTAAGACTTCAAATGCGTTGCCAACTCTGAGGACTAAGATGGAATGCCTCTATGCTAGTAATTTCTTCGTCTTATCCCCACACCGGAACACAGCAATGCGAACACTGCTTGGCGGTGGGTTGATGGATAAGATGGTGGTAGCCATCCGGACGTACCCTGCACAAGGTCCTACCATCAGTAAACGGTATGGGCAAATATGACAAGCGCGAATATTCTGCCCTTCTTAGTAAAAAGGACGCATGCGCAAATTGATCATCAAAGCAAATTGAACCACTGTCTTAAGAAATAACGTAACTAATACATTCGCAATTCTATGAGACATACGCCCTTTTTTTCTAATTAGGGCAGAATTCTGTTCCTAAGTCTTGGATAGCGTTGAAAATTGCGGAAAAAACGACCGTATTTTTCCTTGAGTTATTGAAATTTTAGTTTTTTTCGGGTTTTTTAGGAAAAAAAACAAATGAATATGACAATTCATTCATAGTCAATCACTGTCACCCTCGCCTCCTATTTCAATTGCTTCTGCCTCCATGTCGTCGATGTCGCCCTTTTGTAGGTGCAAATAAGGCCGAATATAGAAAAAAATAAGAGCAGATAATTTTATTTTATTATTCCATATAAATCCGACAAAAACAAGTTTTTTGGTAACACACGAAGGGTTCCGCACCAATTTTACTATCCCCTTTAATTATTTCGTTTCATTATTTGTCTTATGTTTACTTTGACCGTTCCTTGCAAAACGCTTTTACGGTAAAAATATCGTAATGCAACAAGCCGGGCCTAGTAAGGTAGCGTCGATCGCGTGACAGAATGTGGATAAAGCATCCGTCTCACTCGTACTTATATAAGCAGACATAGGAAACCAGGGGGCAAAATTTCTATATCGATAAACTCAATTATCGATGCTATTACATATACTAGTGATCGCCCCCAGCATTGCATGTATTTTTTTGTAAGTATTGTTCCTAGGGCGAGTATGAAGTTCACAAAACGTATCGTAAAAAAATTGTTATGCCCTATACCTTCACACAAATTGAAAAGTAATTTAGCCACCTGAAATGGATTTATCAGCCAAGTTTGAGACGTTTAACGCCCGAAAAAACAAATTCTGATCATTTATTTTAACAAAAAAAATAGGACGTTAATACAGAAAAAAATATGATGAGTAAAGTTTCAAAATCGTTTTGAAAAAATAAGAACAGAATTACGTTACTATTTTGTTTAATTTTTACACTTTTAATGAGAAACTTATTTTTACAAAAAAAACTTGGAGTCATCACTAGGTAGTAGAACAAGCGTCGATAATTGAATTTATCGATTTAGGAAATCCCTACCTGTCATAAAAAATGGCCCCCTGGGTTCCTATGTCTGTATATACGTGTCAGAAAGTGACGGATGTTTTATCCACATTTTGTCACGCGGTAAACTGTATTCTGCCCATCTAAATAATAAGTTTATATCAGAAATGATATGATAATGATATTGCATTGTCATCGTGTTTACATACGTGGTCCAAATTCCATCCCATTCCGTTGACGGGAAGTGGATCAAATTTAAGTTGCAACATACATACATACATTGCAAGTTAAATAAAAGCTTTTAAAAAGGACACATGTTAAATTTGAGAGTCAAAGCAAATGTAACCTTCCATCGTTAGAAATAAGGTCACAATTATGGTCGCCTTCATCGCGGTGGATAAAGCATCCGTCACACATACATACTATTGAGAGAGTGACACCATGTTTTATCGATCTTTATCCACATCGATAAACACTTGTTATAACAGGGCCATAGTACCATCGTGTCGTTGGGTCCAGGAGTTTCTTACGGCGCTTCTTCTCCGCAATGCTGGTCTTGTTCGAAGCGCTAGTAGATTCACTAGATATTCATCATGTCAGCCGAAAGACGTCCACTGCTGGACATAGGCCTCCCCCAAGGCTCTCCACTCAGACCGATCTTGTGCTTTTCGCATCTGTATTACCGACGTGTAAAAGAGCCCTCATGTGGCTAATTTACTGAACTATTTGTTCTTATATTCTTTGTCCTTTATTTTGAATTTTGAATTTTTTGATTTGCACAATAGATCTATTCCAAAATATGATTCAAAAAAACAGTTAATAAATAATTACACGCAATCTTGTAGAGACAATAAGCTATCTGTAGCGATAGGTGAACAACCTCTTGCATGTAGTGTACAACAAAAATATGGAATTTGGGCGTTTTCCAAAAAAAGAGTACATGAAGTTTTTTTCCAGTTTTTTTTTGGTTTTATACTCAGAATCGTTGATACTATCGATCCGAATACAAGAAAAAAAGTGTCCCAGATTTTACTATGTAAGTTTTTTCTTCCAGTGCGTCACGACCAAATAAATATAAAAGACTGCATACAAAAATGTGACGATCTGGAATCGAATATTTGGGACACTTTTTTTCTTGTATGAGGATCGATAGCATCAACGATTCTGAGTAAGAAAAACCAAAAAAAAAACGAATTCTGGAAAGAAAAAAGTTCATATACACTTTTTTTGGAAAAGGCCCATTTACGTCAAATTTCAAATATGGATTGGTCTATACAGATGTGTTACAATTACATGCATGGCATGAGCATGTTGAGCCATGCTCAGTATAGGGATCCGAACCCATAACTAGAAACAAAAAAACTATCTCAAAAAAAACAATTATGAACTTAGTTTTCAATTTAAGGCTATTTTGTGCTTCTTTAGTTTATTTTTATTAAGTAGGTATAAACACTTACCCCCTTACTAATAAACGTTGAGTAACGGTGGTATAGCTATACAGTGTTTTGTCCTTATCTGTCAAATTCAAATGTCACAATGACAGATAAGGACAAAACATTGTATAGCTATACCACCGTTACTCAACGTTTATTAGTAAGGGCGTTAGTCGCCAATCAGGTCTATTTAGTCGTGATAGTTGTCCTTTCAAATTCGTTATATAATAATATGTTTACATTTAATAGTAGTTTATGCAACTGATACATAATGAGAGGCCTTACAATACGAGTGTGGTTTTATGAAACGAGCGTCAGCGAGTTTCATAATAGGATTACACGAGTGTTTCAAGGCCTAATTATGTACAGTTGCATACACTACTTTATCTACACACATATCATAAGTGAATAAGATGGGGTCAGAAGCCGACGACTTGACGACAAAAATGGCGGCAAAACAAACTTGTGCTCTCATGTCACTCGAGATCAAATGTCGTGCGGTTTATATTTTAAAACATACTGAATGGACGTTTCGTATCGATACTGTTTTAATATCTATGGATACTAGAATAGAGACCCTCTTGAGTTTTGACAGCTGTTCCAAATTTAAACTCATAACTTAACAAAAATTGATACTGTAAAAATAATTGATATGGAACCTCGTTGGTGATATTAACTTTTTGGATTAACTTGTATCGTAATGGTAAAAAAAATACTATATAACATTATTTTCTTAGAGAAATAATGTTATAAAGTGTTTTGTTTGTTTAATTTCGGTATTGTGTTTATAAAGTATACCAATATAAATTCGTTTTGAAGTTTATAATTCGAACTTTACGATATGGGAGTAGATAAAATATTTTTCAGATCGCGCAACTCTAGCAAAACTTACAATTTGGAGTTCAATATAATAAACCAAGTTTAAAAATTGTTAATAGCATGTACCGTAAAACGGGGTGAGTAGGGGCACAACCTAAAATAAGTCGTAACCTTTTACAAATAGAAACAAGTGTTAAATGGACAATAACCAGAGCTCGGAATAGGCAGTGCCTATTTACCTAAACTTCGCGGGAGGACGTAACTAAGAGTGGTTACAACCACCAATAATAATTATTTCTTATTATTGAATGCGGGATTTCCCGGGGTTGACTGTATTACTCTAAAGGCTTAATAAATTCACTTTACTTATAAATTGGGGTCGCAAACAGCAGGTAGTAAGTGCACGGCTAAAGTGTCGGCTACATCTGTTTTGGTTGAATACATTCTATACGATATTACAATTCTATTTAAATCAACTAAAAAAGATCAAATTTCAGGCTCCCTTTGATTCAATTTGATCTATATTATATTGTTTTATGACTGATTGTTATTTCAAGATAAATAATATGCAATATAGTAAGATTTTAAGTAATGTTAAATGTATTAAGCCTTTAGAGTAATACAGTCAATCCCGGGAAATCCCGCATTCAATAATAAGAAATAATTTATTTTTGTTGGTTGTAACCACTCTTAGTTACGTCCTTCCGTGAAGTTTAGGTAAATACGCACTGCCTATTCCGAGCTCTGACAATAACGTTACGTCTATTGGAAATAATTTCAGTCTTATAATTAGTAACATATGTTTCATTTTAAGTTGTGTCCCTACTCACCCCTTATTCCTAATCACCCCGTTTTACGGTAAATAATGTTTTTTTACGAGTTATCCAATGATACCTCACTTGTTGTTATAATGTAAAAAACATACTTTTCACACCACATGCTCGAATTTGCCCAATTATATATCATACAAACCTCACCTAAATTAAGTCATTATAGCCATCGGCTAAGCAGCGGGTTATAATGAGATTCTGTACAATATTATGACGGGTTATAATATTGTACTGAAACTCATTATAACCCGCTGGTTAATAATGAGATTTGAATTCCTATGAAAAAGTACAATTTGTAAGTTTTTTTCTAAATAAGGTACTTTAAGCTTTAATAAAACGTTGTTTCTAGTAAGTAGCCTTGCTTTTTATTGTCTCGCAAAAGGTGAGAAAAGTCGAGTATTCTCCTTTGGGATAAAGCTGTTTTCGTCTTGGGCGAGCTTGAATCGCTCGCTGCACTCAGGACTCCGTTTTAATTCGTAGCACTCTCTGCGCTCGGGAGTTAAATCTAGAGTCCCTCATTTGCTCCGGATTCAATATCGCGCCTGTGTCATAAAACAGTGCGTTATCCCCCCGGTGTATAATCTACTATTACCTTTGCTTTACATGTATGGGAGGCACGTGACAGAAAACATTGTTTCAACGTTTTATTTTACGTCTTTATCGGCGTAATGTAAACTATACTAAGAGTCTCTGAGTTAAACTGCGGACAGACGGACAGACAGACATGGGAAAACTATGAGGGTTTCGTGTCGACTACGGAACCCTAAAAACCGTCCCTAAGAAACCACTTAATCTTCATTGATACAATTATTCTTTATTTAACACCACACACAATAACAGCATTTAATTTAGTATATTTATGTAAGTATAAGTATACATATACCCAGAGATGGGCAATATTTATTCGAATGACGAATAACGAATAAGAATAACCAAATTAATCGCGAATAACGAATGAAATACTCGAATGATTATTCTTATTCGAATTCGATTTGCGAATAATTTATTCGTTGAATGAATTGCCACGAATAATTATTATGTACTACTTTTATACCTGCTCCATTGTTCTCTAATAAATTAATAAATTATTCGTTATTCGAAAAGTAGTCCAATGATTCATTCGTGAATAAATCATTTGCGAATAAATCATTTGCAAATAAACTATTAGACGAATAAATTATTCGCGAATAAAAATATTACGAATTATTTTTATTGGAATGATTATACGAATAAATAATTATTCGAATAATGCCCATCTCTGCATATACGTACATGTAATTATATTTGTGTATAAGATGTTTATTTATATGTATAGTGGATATTTAGCTGTAGAAATATTAGTTTATTTACTTTTTATGCACATCCTTGTTACCTTGCCTATTCTAGTAAAGTTTCCTCAGTTATGGCCAGGTTAACTGGAAGAGATCCCTTTAAGGGATAAGTTCGCCATTGTACATGTTAATCTTAAGTTTATGTACGAATTTATTTGTAATTCGTTTTTTATGCAATAAAGGGTGTAAATACATACAGCATGGAAAGAAAACAGGCTGTAAATAGCGCTTCCAGACAAACTTACATTTTACAGAAGTTAAAGAAAACAAAAATGAATAGGACAAAACAAAAATAAATTGGTACGGTTAACTGACTAAGGCCGTATTATTCTAAGCTTGTACAAATCGCTTACGCTACCGCTCATCGCCCCGCTCACTGCCCCGCTCACCGCCTGTCACCCGCCCGCTTGCCGGACACCTACGCGATGTAATGTCGATTCTATTTACGGTGTCTTCACGCAATTTCTCTGCGGCCATCGAGGTACACTCATGCTCACAAGGATTAAGTAGTTCAATTGTTTGCCAGCATTACGTCACATTATATTATTTATTGTTAG
The DNA here is from genome assembly GCA_946894065.1 of Acleris literana. Taxonomy (NCBI): domain Eukaryota; kingdom Metazoa; phylum Arthropoda; class Insecta; order Lepidoptera; family Tortricidae; genus Acleris; species Acleris literana. The sequence goes on along the minus strand of OX335668.1, from coordinate 99,505,632 downwards.
CTCGGAATGGCCCACTGCTGGGCAAAGGCCTCCTTCCCACCTTTCCAGGTCATTCGGTTATGGGCAATCTCCCGCCAATTGTGCTAAAAGGCTTCAAGCTCATCTCGATATCTGACCCGGGGTCTGCCACATCGTCAAATCCGATCTTGCAGTATCTAATTTTTGGTTGTTTTTGCCCAAAGGTCGTCAAGCACATTAGTAAAGTTGCTATAAACACAAAAATCTATTAAAAAAAATAAGGTGTGGAAAAGTGAACCAGCTAAAGAGCGTATCTTGTGCACTTGCGTCCTTTTGTTGAGAAACGCAGTTTTTCGGATATAACTCAAAAACGGTATCGGATCATGTCGTTTTTTTTTTAAAGTATTTACATTAACTTACCAAGCCAAATAACAGCTTCGTCAGACATACGTATAGACGGACAGACTTACATGGCGAAACGATAAGGGTTCCTTGTTGACCACGGAATCCTAAATATTACGTTTCTTCTCAGCAGTGGTCTCCTATTGGGTGCAGCATACTGACTGAACTCATTATTTAATATTTCTTTACATTAAATCCTAGATTTAACAACAATATTTTTGTAATCCAAACTTGCGCGCACGACGGTACAAATCTTAATCTCGCCTTACGTAATACTCAAGCGTGACCTTTGTACGTAATTATATCGCGTAACGCGTGCGTGCGCGCACTAGTCCGTTATTTGAAAATATACTTGTCATGTTTGTACAGCATGACTTTAGTCCCTAGGGGAGTAAAATATTTTATGCCTTGCTGACGCAATAAGTGTGTGTGTGTGTGTGTGTGTGTGTGTGTGTGTGTGTGTGTATGTATGTATGTACAGTATTCCCAGCTTCTTAATAGCTTTCGGCTAGCTATCGCTATCACGCTTGCACTCGCACCTCACAGTATATTTGTCACTCGTGTGTCATAGAAAAACGAAGATTGCCGATCGCTATTAAGAAATGGGAGCACTGTACTATGTATGTTTGTTCCTTTGTGGCGCTCTAGAAACTAAACGCGTGGGCCGATCTTGATGATTCTTATGTCAATCGAGTTGTCTTAATCTTATGAGTATCACTAAATATATGACCAGAGATTGGAATTTGCCTAAACTTGATGCTTGTTCATTCAATAATGTATTCCCATCTCTCTCACGCATGAATGAATATGCGACAAGTTTAGGCAAATTAGCTCTACCTATTCCGATCTCTGTATGACAATAAACAAAATTAAATATGGCGGCCACTAGACGCCATATTGTGAAAAAGAAAAAAAAGTTGTCGAACTGTGACAAGTGTGGTATCATTGAATAAGAATTTAAAAATCATCTGTATTTTTTTATCATTTTTCATTTTGAATGATTATTTAGGATTTATAGCCATTTAATAGTGTGCTGGTATGTTACACAGTTTTCTATGCAGTCAGGTTTTTTTTGTAATTTTATAATTTTCTCGATATTCGCATCGCATGCAGAACAATAGAGACCTAATTCAAAATTTCTGCTTACAAAATTTAGTATTATAGCGACCTAACATTAGGTCACTTTGTTCCGAAGGTGCGACATATAGCATATAGCAACATAATGTCTGACTCATTTATTACCCGACTGCGGCAAAGACCAGGACGGTTATGTAAAAAGTAAAAGTAAAAGAAATTTATTCAGTAAGTACGCCGCACGGGCACTTTTACACGTCAAGAATCTACCAGCGCTTCCCAAGAGGAGACCACTGCCGAGAAGAAACGCCGCGAGAAACTCAGCAGTCAGTCATTTTTTAAACATATTTCTTATTACAATGGTACTACTTAGTCTAGCATTATATAAAGCTATAAATATTACATTAAATATAGTATCAAATAACATGCGTAGTTCAGCAGGAAAACATGCCAATTAAGAATCTTACGGGAGAGATAGAGAAAAAAAAAACACAAACTTATGTGTATATAAGATGGTGCGATACGACCACATAAAAGTTTCGATATGTTTTCCTACATCAACGGTGTCCCCTAGACAAGATAAAGATTTTGCATTTGAATAAATTATTATTGACTAAGTTTCGGATTTAGGCCATGCATTTTTGTCTGTTAGATAGTTTGACCTGTATATGTCCGACTCCATGTTCCCTCATAACTACTAAAAGGATAAACCGATTTTAATAAATTATACGTAGTTAGATTCGTCTTAACCACTAGAGTGTCATAGGCTATATTAAATGGAAATCAAGATGGCGGCTTTTTGGCGCCATATTGCGCGGCAAGAAAACTGACATTATGTTGACGACAATGTTATGTTGAGTTTTCAAAGCATGCTTTTTTTTATTAGACGACGCGCTAGCCTAGTTGGTAGTGACCCTGCCTATGAAGCGAGCGGTCCTGGGTTCAAATCCCGGTAAGGGCAGATACTTGTGTGATGAGCGCGAGTATTTGTTTCTGAGTCTTGGATGTTTTCTATGTATTTAAGTATGTATTTCTCTATATAAGTATTTATATCGTTATCTAGTACCCATAGTACAAGCCTAGAGCTTAGTTTGGGACTAGCGCAATTTGTGTGAGATTGTCCCACGTTATTTTATATTATTATAATTATTATATTATATTGTTTTGCGGTTCCAACACTGAAAAAAAACCTTGTCGCGTCATGCTACATCGTGATTTTTATGCTTGGGCTTCTTGATTAGGGAATTCAAATAACCGGTTTTAACCGATTTTAACCGGTTATTTTCATACAAAAACGGTTAATAACCGGTTAATTTGCATTGCCTATTCTTAATTCAATACGAGCCTGACAAGACGTTATAGTAGGGGGATCCGAATAGGAGACGACCTTCACCGGGTTGTTTATTCGATAAAAAGTATTTTATATCACATTAAATACGTTAAGTAATGTATGGCGAATAGGTTGACTGAAAAATTTCAGTCCAGTCCTTATAAATAAGATTTAAAAAATAAATTGTAAATGTTTTTTTTTTAAATTGCTATTGCTTGTTAAATAGACCAATTACATACTAATCGAAAGCATGAAGCCTATAGAATATGCCAACGTTTGAAAGCTTCCTCCCTACCTGCGGCCCTGCGGCCCGTGCGGCCTACTTACTGTATAAATCTATCTTATATTGAACCTTAATAAAAAAAAATGATTGAATTTATACTATTGCTGTTATACCTTTGGGTACGGAACTCTAAAAAGGGGGTCCAATACAAAAAATATTACCGAACCCGTGTCATATCTAGTCCCACTCACACTTGACCGGATTTTTTATTCGGTGACTCAATTCTTAAATAAAAAAAAATGAGTTCAAAATCCCAATGATAAGACTAATGCGGACCACTTACTTAATTAAATAAATAAATAAATTAAATTATTTCAGTACTAGAGGTCGCCCGCGACTTCGTACGCGTAGAATTAGTTTCCCGCTACTCCCCCTAATTCTTCCCGTTGGGGGTCGATTTTCGGAAAATCCTTTCTTAGTGCACTTACATCATGAAAGGAACCCCTGTACCAAATTTCAAGTTTCTAGGTACAGCAGTTTCGGCTGTGCGTTGATATCCTCGTAAGGCCCATCATACTTCAAACACGAAGTTTTTTGTGAGTGGGACTTTGAATCTACCATCAAGGCAGTAAAGTTCAATTACGTTTGTTCGATAATGTAGTATATGAATGTGATGTAGTTTATGAATTTAGGAAAATAAACCATATTCTCATTGCGACACAGTTCAAATTAGATTGCCTTGATTATGTGCATTCTATTGGACACTGGGCCTTACGAGGATATATAAGTCAGTCAGATTTGCCTTTTTGGGGTTCCGTAGCCAAATGGCAAAAAACGGAACCCTTATGGATTAGTCATGTCTGTCTGTCAATCTGTCCGTCCGTATTTCACAGCCACTGTACTGTTGGAACTTGAAAAAATAGAGAAAATACAATAAATTTCGGGGGTTCCCCATACTTAGAACTGAAACTAATTTTTTTTTGTCATACCCATACGTGTGGGTGTGGTTGTTGGTGGGTTTATCGGGGTATCTATGGATAGGTCTTCAAAAATGATATTGAGGTTTTTAATAAAAAAAAATTCTAAATTGAATAGTTTGCGCGAGAGACACTTTCAAAGTGGTAAAATGCGTGTCCCCCCCTGTAACTATCTAAAATAAAAGAATGATAAAACTAAAAAAAAAATATGATGTACATTACCATGCAAACTTCCACCGAAAATTGGTTTGAACGAGATCTAGTAAGTAGTTTTTTTTAATACGTCATAAATCGTAAACCGCAATTTACCTTTCACGGAACCCTTCATGGGCGAGTTCGACTCGCACTTGGCCGGTTTTATATATATAGATAGATTTCAACCCGATAACTTCCGCTATTGCAGAGAAAAAAGATCTTAACAGACAGACGGTCAATAACGACTTATAAGGGTTCCGTAGTTTTAGTATTAGGTACGGAACCCTAAAATATTTTTTGTCGGGTTTTAGTTAATGCAGTATTTCCCATGCAACCCGTCAATCAGAGATCTCGGTATGGCAAAAAACCGTCAAGCGCAAATCGAAAATAGCGAGACGGTTCCGTATTTTAGGTATATTTTATTTTGGTATGTTTCAAATACTTAAGTACTATAATCGCAAGGCATATAAAAAAACAGCCAAGTTCGAGTCGGGCACGAAGGGTTCCATATAATTCTTGTATAATACCAGAGGGCCCTGCCAAGATGCGTTGCGCTAACTATCGTTTCTATTCGATTCGTTTTTAAACCAATCCCGTGACTGGTAGATGACGTGATACGAAAAGACACGTGGTCTACCAGTGACGCGATTGGTTTAAAAACTAAACGAATAGAAACGCTCGTTAGCGCAATGCATCTTGGCAGGGCCCTTTGTGCAATTAATTCATAGAAGCATATTAAACTCTCAAAGGTTACAATAAGGTTGGAATTGTAATACAATTAATATAGCGGATGTGCCTTTTTCCGTAGCAGGGCAGAATTGGTCTTTCTATAAAACTATATTATCGATACCTTAGCGCACAATCGTACTAAATGTTTTTTTTTTGCCAGTTAAATTACGAACTTATTGTTTGTGCACAAACATCCTAATTACAATAACTTTTCAAATGTAATTAGTACAATTGTGAACTAAGGTATCGTATTATAAAAACTGAAAAAAAAAATGTCCAATTCTGAGTTAGGCTTGCGCTTGAAATCGAATTCCGATCGGAATAATAATACTCGTCATACCAACCATGTGGATACCCCCTGTGCGCGAGTTCGATGTTCTTACTTTATTTAGATTTTTACTAATCGTCAGTATACCGGTAATAAAAGATAAAAAAAAAGATAAAAGAAATTTATTCAGCAAGTAGGCCGCACGGGCACTTTTACACGTCAAGAATCTACCAGCGCTTCCCAAGAGAAGACCACTGCCGAGAAGAAACGCCGCAAGAAACTCAGCAGTCAGTCATTTTTTAAACATATTTCTTATTACAATGGTACTACTTAGTCTAGCATTATATAAAGCTATAAATATTAAATTAAATATAGTATCAAATAACATGCGTAGTTCAGCAGGAAAACATGCCAATTAAGAATCTTACGGGAGAGATAGAGAAAAAAAACACATACTTATGTGTATATAAGATGGTGCGAGACGACCACATAAAAGTTTCGATATGTTTTCCTACATCAACGGTGTCCCCTAGACAAGATAAAGATTTTGCATTTGAATAAATTATTATTGACTAAGTTTCGGATTTAGGCCATGCATTTTTGTCTGTTAGATAGTCGTTCGAATAGAAACACATTCGATAAAAAAGTCTACTTATTTCGGTGCATGAGATACTGCTGACTGACAGACAGATTTGCAGTCAATCCAATGGACGGACACCAAAATTTTAACCAATTTTACTCTCTCTTACCCACCTCGGGCCAGCCTACCTCCATGTACCACCAGGGCCGCTGCTACAGCGCCAGCGGTGTTCCTGGTCCGACGACTCCGGGACGCGAACTAAAGGAAGTCCCGGAGGAACTACCTTCACCCTCACCACCAAAATGATGACATTAGGGACTTATTTTGTTTTTTTAATTTGTGTGTAATTATTTTATTCTGTGTGAAGAAAGCCTTTCATAAGTGTTAAATAAATACCAGGACCCTGATTGACTATTTCTGTCCTTTTCTCTCCAATCTACCTCTCTTTTTCTCTCATCTTTCATTCAACGTCTGGTACCTGATCGTCCGAATTATCGGAAGACCACGTAACACGACAGTTTTAACAGAGGTTTTATGTATATGATTTACCGCGGAAGAAACCGCGGCCCACGTCATCATGGAGTGCTCAGAGGTGGCAACATACCGGGCGCGACACCTCGGACTGGTACCGAGGTCGCTACCAGAAGTCGTCGGCAACGTCAAGGGTCTGCTAGGCTTCCTGGTGGAACTGGGTTGGCAGGAGTAGTGTCACCAACCCTCTCACGCAAAATAGGCGCACATTTAAGTTGTCGAGTTGCGGAAAACAGCCCGCCACAACCTATATGTATATGATTTTTTGGGAAGTTGACGTTATAGAATATGGATGTTTTAGTACATGGGGGTTTTAGGAATAGGAAAAGGCCTAAACGCAAAAACAGATGTAGCCGACACTTTAGCCGAGTACTTACTACCTGCAGTTTCCGACCAGATTTATAAGTAAAGTTAAATGTATTAAGCCTTTAGAGTAATACAGTCAACCCCGGGAAATCCCGCATTCAATAATAAGAAATAATTATTTTTGGTGGTTGTAACCACTCTTAGTTACGTCCTCCCGCGAAGTTTAGGTAAATAGGCACTGCCTATTCCGAGCTCTGCTAATGATCGGCGACCGGTAGCATTTTATGTCACTATAACGTCAAACGTAATGACTAACATGGATTAGTCTGTGTTGTTAAAAATAAACCAATCATTAAATTGTTAAAAATTCACTGAATTTAATTTGTTTTAGTAATATATCATATTTTTTGTCATGTTTGATATTGTCAATCGATTCCTTTTAACATTGAGGATCCATTTATATACAAGAGACCTTTTTACATCAACCGATGTGAGGAGCGTAGTTGAAATCCGATATTTCATCGTTTAAGACATGTTTAAACCTCTATAATAAAACCGCATTCATTTTTTGTAATGTAAGTTGTGCACGAAAGGGCATTGGGTAAATTTGTTTGAAGAATATTGTCTTTTTTTTTTCAGCGGCCACGGATGATTCTTACATAGTTATTTAGAGGACCTCTAAATACACATAGATACGAGTATATATAATTTATGGCGTTAAATAATATCGGAGCGAAGTTTTTAAAGATTTAAGTATTCCGTTTTTAGTACAAAAGTACGCCCAAGCATGAATATTTAAATATCTCAGCTCCGATGCACTTAAGAGTATTACATTACATAATTAAATATGTTTATTTTTAATAATTCTATCATAATTTGCCACATTTACGAATGGCCGCTCACTTTGAAAATGTATGAATTTTACAAATGACAACACTTTTACCCAAACCCCTTTCATACGGTTCTAAATTGATTGTTGCATAACAAATGAATAACCCTTATCTTCTGTACAATAAGAATCATGTGTCCACAATAAGAATGGTGCGTTGTCCATTACTGGTTCCATCACTCTATTTTATTCATAAACGATCAGGGGGTTAATATGCCATAGCTATGCAGTTCATTTTAGGGCGAGTGTAAAGGACAAAGGTATAGCAGATTTATAGCTCTGTCCTTTTCTCTCAGCGTATACTGAACTGCATAGTTATAGTAGGAGATCCGAATAGGAGACGATTTGGACCGAGCTGTTTATTCGATACAAAGTATTTTATGCCAAATTTAATATGCTAAGTAATATATGGCGAATAGGTAGGCGTATATTTAAAAAAAACAGCTATTTAGCCTGTTCATAAACACAGCCTCCACGTTTAAATGAAAATTTAAAAAAAAAACTACTTCCCGGCCTAGGCCTTCAATTTTGTATGAAATTCCTTTACGGATTTTTTACTTAGGTGTTCCGCCCGCAACGTGATACTTTGAGGCCTAAAATAACTAACATAACACCAACATTCCATTGCATGTTTGAGAAATAGTACATTGTTGCAGAGGATAGAAAGTACGCGATTTTTGGACGAGTCATATAGAGGGCCGAAACGTAGTTGAGGCCCTCTAGTGTACGAGTCCATAAATTGCACTTTCTACCGAGGCAGACATAGTGCTTTTTACAACTACTGAGAGGAAATAAAATAAAAAAACATATTCAAAACTCAAATTTTAATTCATGTTTATGTGACGTCACCGCCAATTTTACCATAGATAACTTTTTTTAATCTGGACTCCTATTCTCGTGGCGCTCGAGATTAATAAACTTTACTAACATGCGAGATGAAGATGTCAACTCCATATAAAGTTGTATTTGTTTCGCCATATCTCCCATAATTTCATCTCTAGTGGTTCGAGATTAGGGGCCAAGTTTGAATTACATTTAAAAAATAAGCAGTGACATAGTTTTTAGTCTGTGTATCTTTTAGCAAAAATACACCTAATATTTTACGGCACAAAATGGTGTGTTCTGATTGGTCGATTTCAATTTTTCATTTTAAGGAGCTATGACACAAAAATTGATTGATAGATTTTCATTGGTTCTTAAAGTTGGACAACAATGTTCCTGACCAATCAGGAAACACGCCGACAAAAACATTCTTGGTATTTCCTTATAAGTGACGTTTTGTGACCCCAAACAAGACCATCTATGGCCATATATCTCTTATGTGTAGTGTTTAGATAATTAGGAGCAAAAAATATATACCTATAGGTATATGAAATAAGTAATGCGCAATGTTACATACATACTAGCAGACAGGCCAACGCGTCGTCAACAAACAGTAGAAGTACACAAGGCAACAAAATAGTATTTCAAATTTATTTTACATGTACGGAACCCTGGTCTTTGAGTTCCTAGGCCGAGCCAAGGCGAGAGTTATTAAAAAAACGAATATGCACTATTGTTCTTGTATCTTCCATCAGATAAGCACGCCGAAGTATTTGTGCTTTGTTCCTGCAGTGTTTCTGAATGCTAAATACTCCTGTACTTTAGTAAATATATTTACATCGTAGATATGTATGTGTTTAAAATGTAAATGTATTGTTTGATTATAAATATTTCCGCTTAAGAGCCTTTTAGGCTGAAATTACAGAATTTAATACACATCTACAGTGAAAAAATAATTTCATACTAACGTAATGGAACCTATTCGACAAGGACCCACGATCGACACTTGATTCTTATTTTCCAGAAGATAAGGGTTATTCATTTGTTTTGTAACACTCAATTCATGACCGTATGATCTTTGAATTAAGAGAGTCGATTATTGGTGCATGTCCGCTTAAAGTGTCGAACACTGGTGCCATTACCTTACATACTGTTGAGCTTAGATGGTTTGGTCTATACTTCTATAGAAAGGATGCATGAAAGAAGAGTTACGAAAGAGGTATGGCGAACGGGAATATGGTGTAGATGGACGCCCTAGGGCATGGGCATTGTCTAATACTGCCCTCCTAAGCAAAAATGCAATAACTAAAAAAAATAGCCAAAGCAGATTCAACTCTCTTATGTTTGTAACTAGGTTGCAATTTCTACAGACGTTTTGTCTGAGATATCGCCATTATGCTTAGTAGGGCAGAATACAGGGATCGGAAAATGCGAGCAAAATTCATTGAAGTGCTAGGGTTGTCACTTATAATATAATCAAATAAATTAAATATGAAATAGGAATGTGTACTTACGAAAGCACTTGTCATCATTATGGTAATAAATTGCCCCTATCAGTGTTTATGGTTTATCTATATTGTTAAACTAAAACTTATTAAAATTGATAAGTACATTGTCTATTGATTTACGAGTATTATCTTGTCATGATTGTCAATCTGATTGTATTATTTGCATTGTCTCGCCATCGTACTTGCGAAAATTATTACTTACTATCCCAAGTCTAAAATTGGGAATTATTTGATTTGAAATTGTAAATATAATAAAAAAATATACCACACAGTAAACTGAGTTTTGGATTGTGAACAATTTCATCAGTAAAAAATAATATTAAATTGTATTATTTTAGTACCTAATATTTTAGTTCATAAATTTAGAACCATCGCCAACCCTAACTGCTTGTCATACGTCATTTCAATGGATTTTACTCGCATTTAACGATCCCTGCTAATAATATTAGTGTTTTGTCAAATCAAATCAAATCAAATCAAAACAAATCATATTTATTTGCCAGAACACAGTATTACATAGAGCAAATGATCAATCATTAAAAATCCATTGCGTTCAGCCTGCATGCAAGCGTGCAAATATTAATAGTTAGTCTAAAATGTTTATATAAATCTAAAATACAATTATCAATTACAAATAAAAACATACAAATTATAATTCAAAATAATACATACATACATAATCTCACGCCTTCGTTCCCAGAGTGGGGTAGGCAGAGCTACAGAATTACAAACATCTCTAAAAACTATTCAAAATAATAGCATTCATAAATATCATTCCGTAAAAAACACAATCATTAATTATCAAAAGTAAAATGTCGTATGTCCTTAGTATCCATTTAGGTCACTATAATTCATAAATTCATTTATATTATAAAAACATTTTTGCAAAAGCCATTTTGTCAATTCGGATTTAAAAATATTTCCCGATAATAACTTTAGGTCATGAGGTAAGCTGTTGTATAGCGTTATACACATATTAAAAACGTTTTTTTATATATGTATTTATGACAGGGGGGTCCATACAGTTGGGACTTCAGACGCGCTCTTAGCTGCCTTTGCGTGACCTCACCGCGTGTTATAAACAACTGAGGACGGGAGTTTTTAAATAACGGCGAGCAACTGTCATCAAGCCATGCATTGCATATAACTCGAACACACTTTTTCTGTATCTTGAAAATTCTGTCCAGCTCAACAGAGTTTCCCCATAGTATTAGGCCGTAACTAAGCACGGACGACACGTACCCATGGTATGCCGTTAGGGCTGCATCCATCGAAACAGTCTGTCTTAGTCTGCTTAGGGCTTTGTCTAATTTTGTAGTTTTATTTACGAGGCAAAACTAATATTATTAGACTAAAATACGCATTGAGAAATGGGCCCTACGCTCATTCATACAGAGATCAGATTCCCGATCACGGAGTAGAAAAAACAGAGTAAGTGGCATGAGCTTCGCTTAGTATCAGACCTGAGGGCCCTGACAAGATGCATTACGCTAACTAGCGTTTCTATTCGATTCGTTTTCAAACCAATGGCGTTACTGCTAGATGACGCGATACGAAAAGTCACGTGGTCTACCAGTGACGCGATTGGTTTAAAAACGAAACGAATAGAAACGTTAGTAGCGCAATGCATCTTGGCAGGGCCCTCTGTTGTCGCCAATACTCAAACTATCATAAAAACAACACGCCACCATGGAAAATGTTTTTGGAATCGTTTTGACATTCCAAAATAGCACAATAAGGCATGCTTCTGGATTTGTTTCCTTTTTTAGAAATATCTAAATATCGAAATAAGCGATCGCGGCAAAAGTATGGTAGGTTGCGCGGAACTCCAATCGCATTTCTCAAAAAAAAAAAAACCGTGAAAGAGATCTCCAAAACTGAACATAAAATTAAAAACGGCTAAGAAATACGAAGCATTTTAAACTGCTAATTAGACAGCGAATACACAGAGAGATCCCATATGCACTGTGACGTCATGTCACAAGTCGGCCATATAAACTCCATGTCAAATTCTGCTTTGCTAGAAAGAAATAGGAACAAATCTTTATTGACTTATATCTTGGTTATTTTTATAGCTATTCAAAGAATTTTGTCAACTTTTTGTTACATGAATCAGCTATTATTGAAGCTGTGAAATAAAGTCATGATTATTCCGTATTATTTTGATAATATTAAGTGCAACAGGAACCAGTCATGTTCATCCTACTCTAACACTGTGTTCTGGAATGTCCTGTCTCTTCTCACACAACGTATTATGTATTTCGTTGGGTAAGTGAGACTGGACTACCTGGACTCAGATAATGCGACTAGAAACTTGAAGAACAGCAGCAGATTACTATTGGACAACGATGTTATATAGAACCTCGACGAAGAATTTCGGACGATGACCTTTCCTATAGGGTGCCTTATTACGATGTTATTAAAATTGTACTTTAAAAGGATTGTGAAAATACAATTCATACAACATGCGATAATTCTTTCCCCTCTAGTTAGATTTTTACGATTTTTGACTATGTGGCAGATATTAAGAGTATCTTGACCCTTTAAATTAAAAGACCGTAATAGTACATTGTTGCCTAGGCGAGGAAAGTAAGGGATTTCCTGACGAGGTGGTTAGCTCGTTTCCGCCGAGGCATACATAATGCTTTTCTCAAACAATGCGAGGAAATTACTCAAATACATGATTATAAGTATTTTTAAAAACCTTTGACAAATTCGGAGAGAATGTTTGTTTGCGTCATACGAGTTTATACTTATGTTAAGATAGTTTCACGCACAACGAGCCGCCGCCCGCCGCCGCTGCTCCGCAGAGCCCCGCCGCGCCCCCACAAGTTGGGATTTTTTTCGTGGGCCTTTCGATTTTATACGCAATAGAGAGCACTTTTGAAAAAATAATATGGACATGGACGGAAATCGTTTTCATATGGTTTTTTTACTCCTAGGAGTAAAAAGAAGCATTTTCCGTCCATGTGTTTCAATTGGAAAACCGTTATTTCCGAGCATGTTTGAGAAAAATAGGTTCTTTATTATTTTGTTATATTCGACTAGTTTCAATACCCGGTTAAGGAAGACGAATTTTCTAAAATCCATATATGCAGAGTTAAATTTTTTCGAAAATAAAAGTAAATCTACTTTGCGTAGAACTTGCTATTTCCAATATTTAAGGTAGTTGCCGCCCATGTAGCGTTCGTTTTATCCACCCTGTATATAAATTAAATAATAATATTTATAAGTAACAGGGTGACGGCCCTAATAATGGATACTTTTAGCTGACAGGCACCAGTAATGGACAGTTCACTTTTAATTCAAAGGACAATGGGCAAAAATGTATGGAACGCGGTACCCGCGCCAATGGACATAATGTATATATCATTGGAAAGGTATTTTTATGTTGGGCAAAGATAACCATATCGCTTATCTCTATTTCCTGTCGGAACTGAGTTATTTTATTTTGAATATACGTAGTTATTAATCAATTTCCTTTAGGGATACCATTATGAAAGAAAAGAAAACATGTACTACATAATGAGAAATATCTAACTACTTAATTATCGGCCGGGCACTATATTTATACTACTCACTATTATGTGCCTACATTACTAGTCAAGGGTACACTTCAGTGTTTCCGCTTCATAAATAAAATGGTTTTTTTCTCACTTGAAAAGTGACAACAGAGGTGATTTTTCTTACATTCATTTTTTTACAAATACCTAACTGTCCATGAGGCTGAAGATGGAGCTCTCTGGTGCAGTAGCAGCCTATTCACTTTTGCTTAAGTTGTATTTTTAAGGAAATAAAGATGCCGGTAGCAGATTTTATTTCGCATAAGGTGTCATGTTCGTATATGAATATCTCCGAATGGACAGGGATTTGAGACAAACAACCATAGTAAACGTTGCTCCTATTGGTATGACCTATTCAATGACACTACCATTATTGCTATTGGAGCGGGTACCAAAATGCCCATTGTCCTTTCATACGGTCCTAAATTGATTGTTGCAAAACAAATGAATAACCCTTATCTTCTGTAAAATAAGAATCAAGCGTCCATTATTGGTGCCTTGTCCATTACTGGTTCAATCAGCCTACATGAATCAGCTTTTATTGAAACTGTGAATAAAAGTCATGAACACCCCTTATTATGTTGATAAAATTAAAGTGGACCAGGAACCAGTCACGTTCGTCCTACTCTAACACTGTGTTCTGGAATGTCCTGTCTTTACTCACACAACGTATTATGTATTTCGTTGGGTAAGTGAGACTGGACTACCTAGACTCAGTTAATGCGACTAGAAAATTGAAGAGCAGCAGCAGATGACTATTGGACAACGATTTTTTCAACGATGTTATATAAAACGTGGACGAAGAATTTGGGACAATGACCTTTCCTATAGGGTGCTTTATTACGATGTTATTAAAATTGTACTTTAAAAGGATTGTGAAATAGTTATTTATATGACTGGTGCGTAATGCCTAATTATGCGTACAGCGTACATAACTTTATCTACATGCATATCATAAGTTTTCTAGAATATGTGAGAAACCTATAGGTAAAAAACTTAAGTTAAGCTCCTCTTGTATGTAGTTGTGTACAAAATACAGGTTTCTTAATATAGGCCATTTGCTTATCGTCTCTGAACATATTATAGGGAAATTATGAAATGGATGTAGATAAATACATTCTATCTACACACATGCCATAAGTCCTCTATTATGCGTTCAAAACCCGTAGGCAATGACCAGCATTACCACCGGAAGATGTTCCAAATTTGGATCTCATTACCTTACTATATTCGATAACATAATTTCAAAATTACGTTACAGCTGCCATCGCTGTCACCTACTACTACCACAGGTAAGGTAATGCTGGTCATTTGCCTTTCAACTTCTGAACCCATCTTAGAGTACTTATAATATGTGTGTAGATAAAGTATTGTACGCGACTCTGCGTAATTAGCATAACAACACTCGTGTGATCTATTATGAAACTCGCCTTGCGGCTCGTTTCATAAACCACAATCATGTTGTAATGCCTGTCATTACGCAACCGTCACTACTACTATTATCCAACATGCGATAATTCTTTACCCTTAAATCTAGTTCGATTTTTACGATTTTTTACTATGTTATAGATATTATGAAAGACTAGGTTTCCTTTCCGTGGAAATATTTAAAGAAACTTAAAAAATGAAAATACGAAACGTACAAACCTAGATTTTTATGACCCCTATTTTTAGTTAAATGTTATTGACCTTACAATTGTAATGTTTTTATTTGTGCTAGTTCTAATAATTTATATTTATTACTTTATCGCCTTATTTTATTTTTGAAACAATGGCGCTTCTTTTCCTCAATGATGGTCTTGTCCGAAGCGCTAGTAGATTCACTCTATATTACCGACGTGTAAAAGAGCCCGTATGTGGCCAATTTACTGAATAAATATTTTTTCACGCCACATGCTCGAAATTACCCAATTATATATCATGCAAACCTCGCCTAAAGCAAGTCAATATAGCCATCGACTAACCAGCGGGTTATAATGAGATTCAGTACCATATTATGACCCGGCAAAAAAAACTTGACTCTAACCAAAACTAGCACTTAATCTTAATATTTCACAAACGGTTTTTAGGAAATAACGATATTCAAAACCTACGCGAAGTCGCGGGCAAAAGCTAGCACTTAATAATCATGTCCATTTTAAAAATAATAACGCAATTAATTTACATTCATAATTTTTTACGTCATTAAAATACCTTGAACCATTCGTTAAGTTTCTACAAAGATACAGATAATATATTCATTCATGCATAAATACATACATCATCATCATCATCATCATCATCATGTCAGCCGAAAGACGGCCACTGCTGGACATAGGCCTCCCCCAAGGCTCTCCACTCAGACCGGTCTTGTGCTTTTCGCATCCACCCCGTTCCCGCGATCTTTACAAGTTCGTCACTCCATCTTGTCGGAGGCCTACCTACAGCTCGTCTCCCGGTCCGCGGACGCCACTCAAGAACCTTCTGACCCCATCGGCCATCAGTCTTGCGAGCAATGTGCCCCGCCCACTGCCACTTAAGTTTGGCTATTCTTCGGGCTATGTCGGTAACCTTAGTTCTACTGCGGATATCATCATTTCTGATTCTATGACGCAGAGAAACCCCGAGCATAGCCCTCTCCATAGCCCCCTAGGTGACTTTGAGCTCCGGTTTATCCCTTAGTCGCCTCGTACGACACCCACGGGAAGAGATGGAAAAATACATACATACATACATTTCTAGATCATAACCTACCTCTTTTACAGTCGGTTAACAAATCAAATCCGTTCATTGTTTATACAAAACCACAGAAAAAAAAGGAAGTAGAAGACTACCAATTAATTACTTATCGCAATATATTCATGCTCAATTAACGTGGGTAAAGAAATATACCAGCGATTATTTCTAAAAGACATTATGATTGTAAAAACCTTCATAGACTCTTAGCGCCTTTTTGTTCTAAAAGACAATGATCCCTTGTGAACGAACGCTGTAAGAAGAGAAAGTGGAGGCTGTGGCTTTTGTCGCAGCGGATTGATTTTTGACATCTAAATCACGCTACCGTTGACCGTCGAGTTCACAAATATGTGAAGTCTTTAGTACTTTGTCTATTTAATACATACATACATACATTAAATCACGCCTGTTTCCCAGAGGGGTAGGCAGAGACTACTTCTTTCCACCTGCTACGCTCGAGGTACAAAAGTGTGCACATATTTATGAACTCGACTGTACCAAAGATGGCGGCTAACTGAAATGTTATAGTCAAAGCATTCTATACTCTGTTGGTAACCACATTAAATTTAAAGTGCTTATACTTAGTATGCTGTTAGTACGCACGCCCTCGCTTTTGTTTGGGTTAAATACCCCAGACACCGTACCCCCACCGTACAATACTTATTAAGATTGAGAAAAAGCGCCAAAGAAAAGACGTTTCTTGTATGGGGCTTTGTTTTTGTTAGGTATTATTGTTACATAAGTAAACTCTTCTAAAAATTTCAAGTATATTTTAGTAGTTTCGAAATCATTTTTAGGAGATTTTCTCTTAAAAATGATTTCTTGTCGATCGGTCGATTGAGCAAGCGAGCTCATTCCAGCGAGAGGCTACCTAATTGAAAATACACGCGAATGTTGTTTGTTCGCACTGACGAGATTACTTTTGCATTTATAATATTACTAGCGGCCCGCCCTCGCCTCGCTTCGGTTTATGCGAGTTTTCTGTATTACCGGACATAATCCAGGATTTATTACACATTTCTCTTGAATCACTCCATGTATTTGATAAAAACCGCAAATCCCTTGCGTTATTTGAAATATCTAAGCGTACAGTCAAGAACTTTAATTGTTATGCCACTATGGAACCCTGTCATAATGACAGCGTCAAACCACATGACAGAAATTACGCTTAAATGAATGATTAACGTTATGCGACAGGGTTCCATAGTGGCATAACGATTAAAGTCCTTGACTGTACCATAGGAATAAACAATAACTACACGTAGAAGCGAAACTCCCGGCTCCCGACGCGCGCTCGGCGCGTTAGATACCTACCGCCTGGCGACACCTGAGGTGTCTAGTCAGTCAGGGGCGTCACGCACGGAATATATATTAATCAAGATATTGATATTGTGTCTTGAATTGGTTTTCGTATTTGTATTGATTTTAGTGTTTATGGTTGAACTAAGATAGTGTTTTAAAAAGTGAACGACTATTTACGGCAAAATAATTAGAAATAATTGATTGAATAAAGGAGTTTTATGAGATAATCTTAATATCATCAAAAAGTATTATTACCTAATGTAACGTAAATGTAAAAAACTCATTTTGCAACAATGTTTCCATGTTGAAGTAAAACATTAAAAATAATTCGTGACTGAACTTGTATACTACATCCATAAACCGATTAAAATATTTCGTAAGTGACAGCCCTAGCTTTGGGCGCGGAAGACAGAGGGGCGTACCGGGGCGAAGGGGGAAGTAGGTATTTAAAGCGCGGCATTTGGAGCCTGGTCAAAGGAGATTCGCTTCTACGTGTAGTTATTATTTATTCTTATGACTGTACATACAGAGAGACAGACGGCTGGATGCGCCTTTGCTTTATACTATGTAAATATACAGGGTGTAAAAGGAGGAGTGGATCAAACGACGCAGGTCGATAGAGGACGTCTATACCTATTGAATTCACCCCCATGTATAATTTCGGAGATATTGGTCATTAAGTCTGAAATTTTTGTAATTTTTCCTTATGTACATGTCTCGAAAAATCATTAATTTCAAGTTTTATTTCATAAGTTTTTCAGTGTTATCTTACATAATTAGAATCATTATGAATCAGCGGAGTTTTTAAAACTATCTTCCCGTTTTTTTTCAGTTTTTTTTTCAAGTAATCATCTAAAATTGTTTTTTCCATACAAAGCGAAAAGCAAACACCGGGACACCTAGTATGGAGAAACAAACTTTAGGTGATTGCTTAAAAAAAAAACTGAAAAAAAACGGTCAAATAGGTTTAAAAACTTCGCTGATTCGTAATGATTCTAATTATGTAAGATACCACTGAAAAACTTATGAAATAACGAATGAAATTAATGATTTTTCGTGACATGGGCATAAGGGAAAATTACAAAAATTCAGATTAAAATGATCAATATCTCCGAAATTAGTATAAATCGCTGAACTTACATGGGGGTGAATTCGATAGATCTAGACGTCCTCTATCGACCTGTTTCGTTTGATCCACTCCTCCTTTTACATCCTGTATACGCATAAGTTTGATTCTGTGCCTAAGTAGGTATTAAGTATATCCTCTCCGCTTATGCCTTAACGTAACCTGAGGTCATGTGCACACGGAGATGCATCTAGACTTTACCTTCAATCGTGACAGCGGTATTTGTTTTTAATAAAACCGGTTACACATTAGAAGATAGATAGCCAAGCTATATTTTTTTTATAGCGTACGTTTATACGCTCTTACGGAACAACTTGAACTTGCCAGTTAATAATTGGTCCGACGAATTCATGAGTAGAGCCTGGAATTTTTGCGGTAAAACAAAATACTGTCGCAATCTAGCTAGTTTTAGAAACACTCTTTTATCGATATCGAGTATTATTATATTTAAAAAATCATTTATTTATTTATTTATTTAAGAACACATACAGTCGTACATTAAATATGTATACAGGTAATCAAGTAACACTATAAAGACCTAGAGGTTCATAAAAAGTACAGTAATAGGTGCTAATGTTTATATAAAACTAATGTTAGGTACGGAAATTGAAAATGAACAATGCTACTATTTGGTACAACAATTGCACAAAAACTGCTATAGTAAAGTCATTGCACGAATTATACAGGAAGATAAAAGAGGGTTGAGAGTTAATTATCTATAAAATGTTGCTTGACAATTTTTTTCAGGGTACTAAGTGAACTAATAACTGGGTCAATATCATATAAATGCTCATTAATTAAACGAGGATCTCGTCTGAAGAAAGTGTGTTTGGTGTAGTTAGTACGAGCAAAACTGACATGAAATAATTTACGAGGACGTAAGGAGGGACGTGGAATATTAAAAGTTATGCTTTGTAAGAACACATACAGTCGTACATTAAATATGTATACAGGTAATCAAGTAACACTATAAAGACCTAGAGGTTCATAAAAAGTACAGTAATAGGTGCTAATGTTTATATAAAACTAATGTTAGGTACGGAAATTGAAAATGAACAATGCTACTATTTGGTACAACAATTGCACAAAAACTGCTATAGTAAAGTCATTGCACGAATTATACAGGAAGATAAAAGAGGGTTGAGAGTTAATTATCTATAAAATGTTGCTTGACAATTTTTTTCAGGGTACTAAGTGAACTAATAACTGGGTCAATATCATATAAATGCTCATTAATTAAACGAGGATCTCGTCTGAAGAAAGTGTGTTTGGTGTAGTTAGTACGAGCAAAACTGACATGAAATAATTTACGAGGACGTAAGGAGGGACGTGGAATATTAAAAGTTATGCTTTGTAAGAGATTTCATTAACACACACACTACACATAATTTCACCTAATTCCAGAACACCTAATTTCATTTTTTAAGATTTTGAAAAAGAAAATCGTATCTAGATAAAGACGTCTGTTCCTGAGTGAAAGAAAGTTAAAGTAAGTATTTCGAAGAATCTTTTGAATTATTAAAAAAATTCCCAGTCTTATAGCAGAGTGATTTCAGGAAAATATTCTGAATACGCTCTAACCGCTCTATATGAATTTGGTAAAGAGGAGTCCAAACCACGGAAGCGAACTCTAAAATACTTCTAACAAAAGAATAAAATAAAATCTTAAGGGTCTCTGGACGTTTGAATGGTTTACCTATTCTAAGTATCATTCCCAGATTTTTGTAAGCTCGTTTACATATATTATCAATATGAGTAATAAAATTCAATTGGGAGTCCATAGTGACACCTAAATCTCTGATGGAGGACACACGGGCTAAAGATTTACCGTTGACAACATAATCAAATATAACGGGATCGGTTTTACGGGCAAAACTAATAACAGAACATTTATTAGTATTTAAATAGAGGTGACTATTTGAGCAATAATTAAAGAAGTTGTCGAGATCCCTCTGCAAATAAAGACAGTCAGCATTAGTGGCGACGGCTTTATAAATTTTGGCATCGTCTGCGTAAATTATATGCTCTGAGCTTTGGAAACATGTTGCTATGTCGTTAATATAAAGGACAAAAAGAAGTGGACCCAGGTGAGACCCCTGGGGGACTCCAGAAGGGATAGGCAGGAAGCCTGATGTAAAACCCTTGAGAGCAACCGCCCGACTTCGATTACTTAAATAGGATTGGACCCATCTTAGGAGGTCTCCGTGAATACCGAGTTTCTGAAGTTTCGTAATCAAACAATTATGGTTAATTTTATCGAAACATTTAGAAAAGTCTGTATACACTACATCCACCTGCCAACCAGAAGAAAACGCATCCAAAATAAAGTCAGTAAAACAAAGTAGATTAGTGTCCACACTCCTACCTTGACAAAAACCATGCTGATATTGAGGTATATGTTGACAAAATGTTGCACTAATTTGTTGAGTTACGAGCTTTTCCAGCAATTTCCCGTATATATTGTTACGCCGATGGCATAAGGCGTCTCATCTTTTATCGTTAATTTTGGTGCTTTAGAAGCGTTTTCAGCAGGCTGAAATATCGTTTCAGTCCGTTTCAGAGGTAGCTCTATCACATACCAAATTATTAGATTTTCGACCAACTTGCCGTTGTTTTCAGGCGCCTGAAACATGTTTTCAGTCCGTTTCAGGCCACCCTCTATCAGATGACGCCATAACCTGAAAACCCATTTTCAGGCATTTTCAGGACCCCTTATGGGCCTTTGAAGTACATTTCAGTATATGGCAATTTTCCACTAAGAGTGACAGAGATAGCATGATTGGAAAGAGACAGCTATACTGAGAACCTTCCAGAAACGTGTGAAAGAGATAGCATGATTAGAAAGAGACAGCTATACTGAGAACCTTCCAGAAACGTGTGAAAGAGATAGCATGATTAGAAAGAGACAGCTATACTGAGAACCTTCCAGAAACGTGTGAAAGAGATAGCATGATTAGAAAGAGACAGCTATACTGAGAACCTTCCAGAAACGTGTGAAGGAGATAGCATGTTAGAAAGAGACAGCTATACTGAGAACCTTCCAGAAGCGTGTGAAAGAGATAACACGAAATGAGACGGCAAGACGCGGAACATTCCAGACTCATCCAGACCCGTGAGTCAAGGTCATTGCGATCGTAAAAACAACAAGGTAGCAAGGCGTAGAACATTCCAGCAACGAACAGTCTCGATCGACCTTGGCGGGGCGAGGTACATAGAACATTCCGGAAGGCGTTCTAGAATAATCGGACTCGGGAACTATAAAACGGCGGACACCGGTTGCGACGAGTCAGTCTTTACTTGGAAAGCGATCAGTGCGAATAAGAGCGACCCGAGCGATCATCTGAGTATTCGAAGTTTATTGTGCGTTAATTGTTTTGTAACGGTTTAAGTGAGTGCGTAATTAAAGTCTACTTTTGATTATCGGTGTATTCGTGCATTTCTATCAGTTACCTACCCCCACGTACGTAACAATATTAAGCTAACTGATACCCCTATAGTTTGTAACAAAATGTGCATCACCACTTTTAAAAATAGGTGTAATTAAAGCATTTTTCCAAAGAATAGGAAAGTTACCACTTGAGATAGATTTTTGAAAAATTATTGTTAACGGAATTGTTAGCTGACGGGCACAAGATTTAATAAATATTGGGTGAATTCTATCAGTACCACTCCCCTTATTAACATTCACCCCATTCAACAATTTAAAAATCATGTCGATATATTTACATTATTTTATAATCATTGGCGACTGTTGTTTTAGTGTTATTCCATCTAAATGTTAAGATCACTCCTACTTTATCATACCGAGTAATGAAATAACCCGTTGGGTAACTAAGACGTAAAACTGAATGATGTGACTATAATACCTCATTGAAAATAATAGACACTTCTGAAACTGTCTACTCCCAGAGAATGTTGAGAAATTAAAATGTCATGTGCTGCTGTGTGTACTTACGTGTATATCGAAGAAGAAATTGCATCAGTTTCTATATTATTTTATACAAACCTAACGTAAAAGGTTTTATTCTTAAAATATATTTTTTTATTGGAGCTGTGTGGTTGCCGGTTTAGAATAGTGCCACTCCATGTCTTCCCGTGGATGTCGTAAGAGGCGACTAAGGGAATAAAGGCTTGTAGTACTGTTAGGCGATGGGCTTGCCACCTGTCACTAATACACTGGTAAACATCTTAGCCTGATTATGCAAAATGTGGTTACAGAATTATCAACAAGCTTTTAGAGTTGTTGGCAATTCTGTAGCTCTGCCTACCCCAAACAGGGAATAAAGGCGTGAGTTTATGTATGTATATTTTTTTAATTCGTGGACAGTTTTTTCTTCTTTTATTACGCAACTATATATGTATCGAAGATCCTGACACATTCCACAACCATGACGTTTCTAACCTCGTAAGGCCCACCATACTAAAAACAGGTAGTTTTTTGTGAGTGGGACTTTGAATCTACCATCAAGGCAATAAAGTTCAATTACGTTTGTTCGATAATGCCATTTTCTGTATATGAATATAGGAAAATAAACCTATTCCCATTGGAACACAGTTCAAATTAAATTGTCTTGATTATATACATCGTATTGCACAGGGCCTTACGAGGCTAAATATCGATAATGTTAACAGCACTAAAATCATGCTATACTTATTTGTTGAGCTTGAAGAAATAGCATATAGTTATATACAGGGTGGAAAAAACGAACGCCACATAGACGGCAATTGTAAAGTCACCAGTGGTCAGCCAGAGACCAGTAGTCGACCTTATATGAGTGCGAAGAGTGGCAAATATATCTTTCGTACTCTTCCCACTAATACAAAGCATAGGCAGAGGCCGACGACAGGTCTCTGGCTGACCACTGGTCACTTTACCCTACGTTTAATAATGGCAATAGGAAATTCTACGCAAAGAAGACTTACTTTTATTTTTGAAAATAATTATTACTGCATTTATGGTTTTTTGAAAATTTGCCTGCCTTAACCGGGAATCGAACTGGTCGAGTATGACAAAATAATAAAGAAGCGTTTTTTACAGTCTTTATTTAATTTGAAGGTGTATGTGTTATAGACATAAATGATCACTATTAATGACCCTTTCGCTCTGTATTATAAAACACGAGTTTATTGTTTCATATTCGACCAGTTCGATTCCCGGTTAAGGAAGAGGATTTATTTAAAAAATCCAATAATGCAGTTTTTTTTGTTTTCGAAAATAAAAGTAAGTCTCCTTTGCGTAGAACTTGTTATTTCCAATATTTAAGGTAGTTGCCGTTCATGTGGCGTCCTTTTTCCACCCTCTATATATATGCTATTCCTTCATCGTCAACAAATAAGAATAGCATGCTTTTACTGCTGTTAACATTATAGACATTTAGAAACGTCATTGTCACGTTGTGCAATGTGTCAGGATCTTTTTATCTGCCTAATATAGTATAGCACAGCGCAGTGGAAACATTCTTTAGTTAAATCGATCTATAGTCCTTTCATTAAATCATGGTGCGGTTAACATTTTGTTTAGAATAATTATCCGATATCCTAGTAAAGGTATGCTGCCCTACTAAGCATAATGGCGATATCTCAGACAAAACATCTGTAGAAATTGCAACCTAGTTACAAACAGAAGAGAGTTGAATCTGCTTTGACTATTGAATTTAGTTATTGCATTTTTGCTTAGGAGGGCAGTATGTGCGATCGATGATCTTAGATAATATTATAACATCATCAAAAAACATTAAGTATGGAAATAACTAAAAAAACGAGAGAATAGTTTTATTTTACAAAAAAAATATGTGATTTGTGTGTCACCTGACATTAGATAATCTTTTAGTGATGGGAGAGATATATCGATAATTATTAAAGAGGAAATATTGTAGTCTACGTCATAAGCAGATGATCACCTTTTAAGCTCTTACATCAAATTTCACATGAAAATTATAATGGACGGACGGATGGATGGATTAATAGTTTAGTTTAGTTTAGTTTAGTTTATTTATTCATCAATGTAATATTACAATATAAATTGCATTGCATGTCAAAAAATACGAAATTACATTGATATTGTCAAAATTAATACTAAATAATAATATAATAATACAAAAATAACACTCAAATAATCAAAGTCAACATTAATAAACAAGTAATAAATGGTCAGTTTCCGATGTCAATGTACAAAAAGTAATAAAGTCAAATAAACAATAATAATTTTACAATTTAAGTTGGATATATTCGTCGACAGAGTATAATGGATTATCTAATAGGGTCCCGTTAGGCTGCCTTCGGTTATGGAACCCTGAAAACCAGATTTCACCCTGTCCCGTCACTATTCACGGGGTTGTTTCTCGTGACAGCTGTCAGTTGCACCATGCTTCGATGCAACAACTATAGTTACGTAACTTATAATGAAAGTATAGATTTACGTAACGATGGTCCTCGAGTTGAATTCTAGATTCTAAAAACTAGATTTGACTTTTAGATTTGTTGAAACGCAAAATATTCCCACACTCATAATGTTTGAATTTACATATCACTTTCATTACTATTTGCAAATCGAAAATTAATTAGGAATTTGTGAATTTCTAGAATGATTTAATGGTGCATTTTATGTAATAGATCCTACTAATATTATAAATGCGAAAGTTTGTATGTGTGTGTGTGTTAGTTTGTTACTCCTTCACGCTGCAACGGCAAGACGGATTTGGATGAAATTTGGAATGGAGATAGCTCACACCCTAGATTAAGGGTGCGGCTCCACTGAGGCGGAGATGAGCGGAGCGGAGCGGAGCTGTGCCAATATTAACCAATAGAATATAAACTAACGTGCGCAAGGCGCGCTCGACGTGACCGCATGCGCCTTCTATTGGTTAATATTGGCACAGCTCCGCTCCACTCCTCTCGTCTCCGCCTCAGTGGAGCCGCACCTTAACACATAGGCTACTTTTTATCTCAGAAAATTTAAAAGTTCCCGAGGGAATAACGATAATTGAATTCTTCGGACGAGCTCGCGAGCAGATTAGTAATTAATAAAGCGAAGGCCAATGATAAGGTTCACTCGCCATAGTCATCTATCTATACATGACTAGAGTTATTACTTTTGGTGGCATATCGTGTTTCTAGAAACCATGGAGTCGCTTTTTAATAATTATTATAAGGCCCGATTTAGACCAAGAGAACGAACAAGAATTCTATGCATTATCTCTTACGTTTTCTTTGTAAAAATAAAGACAAAACACGTTCTAGAGCACTTGTTCGCTAGGTCTAAATGCACCTTTATACATGACCCTTTGATTTAGACCAGAGGTCCCTAAAATTTTTTTGTATCATAGACCCCTTGGCATTTTTTTCAGTTTTGGGTGGACCCCCTTCTTTCCTTATATTTACGTTATCACGTAAAAACTAAGCACAAAAGATCGTTGGAGGTCTAGCCGGCTAAAAATTAACACAGGCTACAATTAAAATTTAACGCGGTAAAAAATTTTTTACGGAATAAAATCTTGCACACAGAGTTAGATAATTGTTTATTTATACATACATATATTTACAAGAAAGTATTACGTAAGTAAGTAGGTACCTAAGTACTATCTGTGTATGAATATGCATTATTCCATTAATGGAAAGCCAAAATTAAAGTCACGACCTGCTTTAATGGGATCTCCTATCGTGGACCCCCATTTTCATCTCATGGACCTCCGTTTATTTTTTCCGATCACATGGACCTCTTGCAGGTCGTCGTCGACACCTGGGGGTCGATATCGACCACTTTGGGGATCACTGATTTAGACCTTAATAAATAGAAAATACCGACTGGATTCTAGAAGTACGATTTGCAACCAAAAGTCCTAACTCTATTGTATAGATAACTATGGCGTGTGAGCCTTGTTATTGGCTGTCACGGTAAGGACTAGATGACTGTCGCGGTCAAGACGTTAATAAGGTCAAACCCCATCCAAAGTAATCACCGATTTGTTTTTTTGTAATTTATTTAGAACACATACAGTCATATTCGAATGCGATATAGAAGTACACTGTACTAAACAATATAAGTATCAAAAAGACCTGGAGGTTCATTAATGAATACACATAATAAAAAAATGCACAAGTTGCAATTAACAACGGAAATGAAGTGAGGAATCACTAGAGATGACGATATCAGACACTGTTAAACAATATATGTGTAGGATACTAAAACAAATTACATTTTAATAACCTTTTAAGGCTGGTAAAAGAAACATGGGAAGGATCAATATTACACAGATGCTTATTGTAATAATAATATAGAACCTAATTACAAGTACAAACCTGGGAGTGTGTTAGAAAACACCACGACGAGACTTTACTTTGACAGAGCCATCCTTACTGACCGTACCATCCACTACAATAGACCCGATATCACATTTATAGACAAAATAAACAGATCCGCATACCTCATAGATATAGCTATTCCCAACACACACAACCTACAAGGCACAATAGCTCAAAAACTTGCCAAATACATCGAACTAAAAGAAGAAATCACACGAATTTGGCATCTTGATAAAATCACAATAGTACCGATTGTTCTTTCTGCTACAGGAGTGATACCAAAACAGATGCATCAATCTCTAAAAAATCTAAGATTGCCATCAAATATTTCTCCAAAAAGCCGTCATCTTGAACACATGTCGAATTGTCCGAAAGTTTTTACTAAATGATCAGGAATCTCCTGCTTCATCCATATCTCCCGCACAACACACACTGCATTCAATCAGTCAACATACCACCACGCAAGCAGACAATCAGTCACCAAGGAACCTCACAGACACTGTTCACCAACTACCACTAGCTTAAGCAATTTACCTGGTATGCACTTGGCCTAGGCCCGTGCATAACAGTATACCAGTGAAAACTGAGAAAAAAAATTAAACATAAAAATAATAATAATAATAATAAATCATTTATTCACAAGAACATGGGTACATAACATATGATGGTACAAGATATAAGGAGTTCCAACATATTCTGCCATTAGACGGCGTGTAAATATCTAGTAATTAAAATAATAATGCGGCTTAATTAATATGTCAAAGAAATAATGTGAATTTTCAATTAAATAATAATAATAGCTGTTAGAGTATCACAGAAATATAAATATAATATGTTTAAATTAAGGATACAAAGCACTCCGTGTATTTATAATAGATCCTTATCACTGAGGTAATCATTCACCGAGTAGTAACATTTCTTAAGAAGTAAATTAAATAGCCTACTTTTGAAAGAATTTAAAATCATGTCTTTATATGAATCTGGTAAATGGTTGAAAATCCGAATCGCCATACAGTAAGAGTTTATTCTGCATTTTGCATGCACTTTTAGCTTTTGGTAAGGCACATATAACTTATTGCTATATCTTCCTGCTCTAGAAAACACATTAATATCTAGGAACTCGTCTGAAAAAGGTGTGTCGGGAGTAATTAGTGCGGGCAAAGCGCACATGAAATAGAGGTCTGGGAAGTAAAGGGTGGTGCGGTACGCTGAAGTTTAATTTTTCCAAAAGATTTGTACACTGAATAACACTTTTAAAAAGTTTAAACATAAACATAACGTCTAAATAAATATGGCGATTACTAAGGGAAGGAATATTAAAATGTTTTGCAGCTGTGGCGGAGTTTTCGAAATAAATACCTGTTCTGTAACTAAGGGGTTTTTTTTTTGATTTGAAAAGGATAGGAAATTTCCCGGATAGCCAATGACAATTCTCACACGCCATAGTCATCTATACATGTCTAGAGTTAGAACTTTTGGTGGCATATCGTGGTTCTGGAATCCATGGAGTCGCTATTCCCTAATTATTATATATACAGTTTGATTTTGACCTTAATAAATAGGAAATAGCGACTCCGTGGATTCTAGGACCACGATTTGCCACCAAAAGTCCTAACTCTAGTCATGTATAGATGACTATGGCGTGTGAGCCTTGTCATGGCTGTCGCAACCAGACCTTTATAACGTTATGAATTATATCGTTATCATAACGTTATATTTATTTAGAGCTCTTTTTTTTTGATATTTCGATATTTTTTCATAACGTTACACTACACCGTAGCGAAATTATAATAACATTACACTTAAATAACGTTATAATAACGTTATGAAACTTATGAACTACGCGCTGTTGCCGCTCCTTCGGTAGGCATTTTACGTGACTGGCCGAAGTCCCAGAAGGGACGATTTTTGTCCGTTTAGACTTTGTAACCAACGTCCTTTGGATGTCCGTTCATAATTCTCCGTCCCTTTTCAAATAGCCAGCTAAAATACTTTGCTTTATCACAAAAAATGCATTTTAAAATGCAAATAAAAAACGCAGATTTAAAAATCACGTTACGCGAAAATAACGGTTATTAACGTTATTATAGCGCTTAACGAAGTATATACATATAGCGTTTTGTTTGATAATGTTATAATGGGTACCGCTACAGGTAAGGCGTCAAATAACGTTATTCGATCAAGATAACGTTATGAAAGATAACGTTACACGAAAATAACGACTAATAAAGGTCTGGTCACGACGGTCAAGAGGTTAATAAGGCCAAACCCCATCCAAAGCAAAGACCAATTTGATTTGTAGATTTGTTTTAAAATTGTTAGTGTTTTTAGTGGTAAGTAGGCTCTTGTGCAAGGTTCACCAGAACCGCTACCACCATCTTAATCTTCAACCTACCACCATGCAGCAATGCATAATACAACCAGTGAAATTTCAAGCATGGATGAAGTCTTAAGTTATGTTGAGAACGCTAATGTCTATGGTCACAGAAATATCACATTAAAGAGTATACTAGGTGCACGTCTTAATGGAGCGAAGCGGTTTGCTACGAGTATAACATACTACAACAAACAACCTTACGTCAAAAGTGACAGCTGTCAATCGTAAGCTCTGCTATAGATTTCTAATCTGAAAGCTAAAGATGAAGCTTCAAAAAGGTTACGAGCGAAGAGCGCCGATTAAAATCGAAGTTTCGGCACTTTCCCATTTTTCTCATTGAAAGTCTATGGGAACAGAGTTTCGGTAATTAACGATTTTCAATTTTATTTCTTCTACACCATTTATGGCTAGATTCGTATTACGGGCTAAAGATTTATTATTTATTTTATTTATTTATTTATTTATTTATTAAATAACTTAAATCTATCATTACAGGTTGTTACCTAATGCAATAGACAAGTGAGCAATATTAACAGTACCTACATTCATAACACAATATTTATACAATTATTGAGTATAGCATAGTACAAACATAGTGGCCTTTGCGAAATCGTTCAGGGAGCACACAAATATGTCTAATGTGAGCGCTACCTTATTAATTGTTCGAATAGCCCGCGTTAGCGGTGCGTCCTTCAGCAGCTTCGTGCGAGCTGCGGGCTCGGCCAGCAGCGGCGGCCGGCGGCGGCGCCACACGAACCGGTCCGGCACGTTCAGCGCCAGGGCACCCGCCA
Organism: Acleris literana; assembly: GCA_946894065.1. NCBI lineage: Eukaryota > Metazoa > Arthropoda > Insecta > Lepidoptera > Tortricidae > Acleris > Acleris literana. The sequence goes on along the minus strand of OX335668.1, from coordinate 99,475,665 downwards.
CCCCGGGGTTGCACAACTCACCTCGTAGTACTCTAACTACATACGAAGCGAGGGCCTGTTCCCGCCTCATTTCTAACTTAATGTACCCCACCATTCCTAACACGAAGAGAGTAGGATACAACAGCGGATATTTTATCAACCTTATATTGTTCGTTTCCTCCCCCACATACACTCCTTACATATTTTTCCATACTCTCTACTGTGGTATCTTTTTTGAGCCTCCATACATGTAGGTATTTTTTCCTCTCCGTGCCTTGGATACCAAGACCGCCTGTATTTCCACCTTTATTAATGGCAGTTCTATTTTTCTTAGAAACTATATTCCACTCATCCTTCTCCGTATTGCGGTCACTTGCATCCTCCTCGCCAGACTTAGCCCCACCAGCCAGATCTTGATATCTCTAATAGTTTGGGAGGAAGATCTTGATATCTCTAATAGTTTGGGAGGAGTACGCGGACAAAGGAAAATACGAATCGGGGAAGAATAGAGCTCACTTCGCTCGCTTCGCTCCAATTAAAGGCATAATCAAATTGGTTTTTGCTGTAACCGGCCTAGTACAGTCAGCCTTAGCTGCACACCATGGTACCTTGTCGCTTTAACTCCTTGGACAGATTAGTGCGTCAGTACAAACATGACTTTAAAGTGACAAAGCACTATCTGCAGAAACTTAAAAGGTCGATTGTACCATGGTAGGGGTTCTTCTAGTAGGGAATATTATAAATTATCATTATTGATTGCTCTTTACCACCGTTTTTTTTTAAATTTTAGTGTGTATCCAATAATATAATGTAATGCAATGTCAAACGAGAACTAGTTTATAACTGACTTACTTATATCGCACGTTAAATTCAATAGTGACACTAAATTGGTTTTATTTTCGAATAGTGACATTATTACGGTTAAAATGAATAAACTTTTGTATGAATTCCATTTTAAAATAGTGTCACATATACTCGTACTGCCCTCCTAAGCAAAAATGCAATAATTAAATTCAATAGTCAAAGCAGATTCAACTCTCTTCTGTTTGTAACTAGGTTGCAATTTCTACAGATGATTTGTCTGAGATATCGCCATTATGCTTAGTAGGGCAGTATATTATTAATATTGTACCAATAATATTTGATGTGAAACTAACTTTGTAAGATTTACTTATTTTATCTCATCTGTGTATTAGGGAATGCAAATAACCGGTTTTAACCGATTTTAACCGGTTATTTTCATACAAAGACGGTTAATAACCGGTTAATTTGCATTCCCTACTGTGTATCCGTGTGTGTGTGGGATTGTAGCTTCCAAACGAACAGACTGGTTTAACGCGCTTTTAAAAAAAATAAAGGTAGATTAATGTGGGTGGGTTTAAAGTAACTCTCATGAAAATCTAATCAGCTGTTTTAAGCAGCTGTCGATAATTAGCATTGTACAAGTTGCAGAACATTCTCAGAAGTTAAGAAATATTCTCAAGAAATTACTGAGAATATTATCGGAAACATTTGAGAGTATTGAGAATGTTTACTTTCTATAAAAAAAATAAGAATTTTCTTAGAAATCTCCGAGAATTTCTGATAAGGAACTTTCACAATTTGAGAAGTTACTTTTCGGTACAATGCCATCGATAAGTATTTGGACATATCCGGGACTTTATATTTTATTAGTTATTTTTGCTTTTAAACATTATAACTTATTATAACAAACACGTAGATAAAAAAAAATACATTAATAAATAAAAAAACAAGAGACGATCTCACACAAATCGACCTAGTCCCAAACTAAGCTCTAGGCTTGTACTATGGGTACTAGACAACGATATAAATACTTACATAGAGAAATATATACTTAAATACATAGAAAACATCCACGACTCAGAAACAACTCATGCTCATCACACAAATATTTTCCCTTACCGGGAATCGAACCCGGGACCGCTAGCTTCGCAGGGAGGGTCACTACCAACTAAGCTATCGCGTCGTCTAAATTCCTAACTTTCTGTATAATTGAGTATAACCATAACAAGTGAAAAGTAATAAATTTTTATAAAGTAGAATAATCCCTCTATTATTCAGTTTAGACTGCGTCGACCATATTGCGGTCCGCGGCGAGTGACAACAAACACATGCATAGAGATCAATGGGGTTGGGGTCCAAGTGAAAAAGGGTACTTACAAGTCGACTTTACTCTTAAAAACCGGGCAAGAGCATGTCTGACCATGCTCAGTGTAGGGTTCCGAAGCCGTTAATACACAAAAACTATCTCAAAAAAACACAAGTATAAAGTAATTCTCTATTAAAGTTGATTATCACTGTGATCGCACTGTTATAGCACTTTATTCCTAGCTTAATTAATTGTAACAATGTATATTATGATCAGAGATCGGAATAGGTAGAGCTAATTTGCCTAAACTTGACGCATATTCATTCATGCGTGAGAGAGATGGGAATACATTATTGAATGAACATGCATCAAGTTTAGGCAAATTAGCTCTACCTATTCCGATCTCTGAATATGATATATGTTGTGATGTATTTAATTTCATTCTTTTTCCAAAATATAATTTTAAAAATCTAAAATTTAAAATTTAAAAAAAAAAAAATTAATAATTAACATTTAATATTTACCTAATGTTTAATTTGAGAGCAAGGATTTAATGTATGCCGTTGTTCAATTTATATAATTACTGGCGTTAGATGTGGTTTAATATAATTGGGTAAGCATCGAGTTAGATGTTTAAAATAGATATAAGCATAAGTTGGATGTATTATCTGTTGGAAATCCTTAATAAATAAATAAATAAATAAAAAGTTATTTGATGGTCTTTTTAGTAGATATAAACCCTTTAGTCGCCTGTATCTCAGGAACCTATCAAGTCTACTTAGTCGTGATAGTTTTCCTTTAAAATTCGTTATATGAGCTTTCATTTAAGATATTTTTCAGATTTTTAGTAATTGTAGTTTTGGCTGTGTGGGCGGCACAAAAATTAGCGCTTTAAAGCTTAATATTTCATAAACGGATCTCTTAATCGAAACATTGTAATTACAAACCCGCAATATTTTTAAAAGACCTATCCAACGACACCCCACATTATGAGGTTTACGAGAAGGTTAAAACCGGTTATAACCGGTTATTTGCATTCCCTAATTGGTAGCAATGCTATTTAATTACGATTACCCTTTAGCTTCTCCATCCATCTTAGAGTATACTTACATTATGTGTGTAGATAAAATTATGTACGAAACTGTTCATAATTAGGCCTTAAATACTCATGTGATATTACCACACTCGTGTTTTAAGACCCCTCATTACGTATCAGTTACATAATAGTAGTTTACGTGACGGTTGCGAAATGCTAATTACGCAGAGTTCCGTACAATACTTTATCTACACACATATTATAAGTACTCTAAGATGGGTTCAGAAGCCGAAAGGCAAATGACCAGCATCTGTGGTAGTAGGTGACAGTGATGACAGCTGTAACGTAATTTTGAAATTACGTTATCGAATATTGCAACGTAATGAGATTCAAATTTGGAACATCTTCAAAAATTAACAACTGTCATCGCTGTCACCTACTACCACAGGTAATGCTGGTCGTTGCCTACGGGTTTTGAACGTATAACTAGAGGACTTATGATATGTGTATAGATAAAATTATATATGAAACTGTTCATAATTAGGCCTTAAATACTTATGTGATCTTACCACACTCGTGTTTTAAGAACCCTCATTATGTATCAGTTACATAATCTATTATTATGTGAAGTGTAACCTCCGGAAACATTGCATCTATTAAAAAAAACTTACACGTTTTGAAAGGTACAACGGGGGCCTAGTAAAAAAAGGGTATAAGTCGACTTAACTCTTAATAAGATCCGGTCAAGTACGAGTCGGACTCGCGCACCGAGGGTTCCTTATTTTAAACAATATGGTTGGAAAACGCAAAAGAGAATACTCATTTTGTTATGAACTTTATTATGCAATAAGGTCAAAAGAGTAGCCTAAATTTTAATACAGATTTTTAAAGTTTTTTGATATTTTTTCCAAAACTGTATAGTTTGACAACTTCATTTTATTTTTCGCATAAAATATAAAGTAATTATCTTTAAATCAGGACTTTTTCAGTTTTTTTGGTCCATGAACTTCAAAGATAAGGCAGCGGTAGTTTTTTGTAAATTTTCGGTTATAAATCAAAAAGTATGTCACGGAAAATTAAATATTTTTTTATTTTGAAAAAGCCCTTTCATATGACACCCGTTTGCTATAATCAAATCAATTTCATTTTTCAACCCCCCATTATAGACCCCTTTTCAAATATCTAGAAAAATAAAGTCATATTTTTTTACTAAAAAAACAGATGCGGGCAAGCAAGTTATACCTACAACCATGTTAAATTTCAAATTGATAGCTTATATTAGTTTCTGAGAAAAACTGCTGTGACATACAGACAGCCAGACAGACACCGAAGTTTGTAATTCCAATTTGTAATTTTTTTTTAAATATGGTATTTTACGTTTTAATAAAAGGTTGTTTCTATTAAATAGCCTTGCTTTTTATTGTCTCGCATAAGATGAGAAAAGTAGAGTATTCTCCTTTTTGATAAAGCTGTGTTCATCTTGGGCGAGCTTGAATCCCTCGCTGCACTCAGGACACCGTTTTAATTCCCTCGTTTCGCTTCGGAATTAACTCGTAACACCCTCGCTACACTCGGGAGTTCTCTCTCGGGAGGGCTCAGGATTCAATATCGGGCCCGTGACATAAAACAGTGCTTTATCCCCTCGGTGTATAATCTACTGTTAACCTCCGTGTAGTCAATTTAACGGAAAAATGCGGCCACTTTTTTCCCTTAAGTTACCCACTCATAGTTAAATTGTTATTAAGTTATTTCTATCCTATTAATTATGTATTCCTTTGTACAGTCAAGGACTTTAATTGTTATGCCACTATGGAACCCTGTCGCATAATGTTAATCATTCATTTAAGCTTAATTTCTGTCCACAGAATAAGAACATATAGCATAGAAACCGGACTATAAGACGTACTTTGCGTCAGCTATCTTTCTCTACTTTTTAGATTACGTATTCCATGAGAAAAAATGAAACAAAAAGTAGGCTGTTTTTTCTTCTTTAACTGTCATTGTCACAAGGTTTTACACAGGGACTTCTTCGTCCTTCCTATAGGAAGGATTTGTCTTTCCTTGTCTATAGATCCAAATACTATAGATGCTTATAGGTCTAAATCACGCCTTACTTGTGACGATGTACCAAATAACGAAAGAACAGCTATAGATTCATCTCTTTCCAACTCACTATGAAAACCATAAGTAAAAAGAAGTGAACCATAATGTATTTTCTGCTTATTTAGTACGGTTTCTATGCCTTTAGTCTTTCTTCTGTGTTTCTTCTTTGTCATGTGGTTTGACGCTGTCATTATGACAGGGCTCCATAGTGGCATAACAATTAAAGTCCTTAACTTTACAGAAGCGCGTGGAGCTAACCCCATGTGCTTCTATTTAGTCCCTTAGAGAAAATACTCTTTTACCGAACAATTGTCTTCGCGTGTGATATCCATGGACTTATTTCTCTATAAATAAAAGCGTTTGTTAGTCCTTTACCTCAAAAGCATAAATTTCTTGTAGCGATTCACCGAATCGCATTTCACCTCGAATGAACAAAATTTCAATAGAATCTTTTACTTGAAGCAATTTTTCGCGTGGTTTTTTACATTAGTATAATTAATTTGTAGCATTTCATTTTTCGTGTAGTATTTTACCCTAGACGCATTTCGTCGCGATCGATGTTTGTTTGGGACGCTATTTAATGTGACGCGTTAATCGATGTTCGCACTAAAATTCTGTAACATTTTTTTTGAAACGTGTTTTGTACCTGTAGGTTCATGTCTTAAGTGCTATCAAACTCATTGAAATATTATCTTTTTGACTAATAAATAATAGATAATACTCTGTCATTGCGACATTGAAGTACAGTGACATTGATTTCAGATACAATAATTATATATTGCAATATTTGTGAGAAAATATGGAGCTTGAACCAGGCTAAAAAAGACGAAATAAAAAACGAAAAAGGTACATCGCGACTAAAGATATTGTCTCATACTGAATTAGACGATTGATACAAAGCGAAAATTTATCGCACGATCGAGGTGAAATGCGACAAAAACTAATATCGACTAAAAAAAATGACGATTGAGACACAACGCGATAGTTAAATGCACGATCGAGGTGAAATGCGACTAAAACTTATAGCGACTAAAAAGTTAACGATCGAGACACAACGCGATAATCAAATATACGTTCGAGGTGAAAGGCGATTCGTTGAATCGCTACAAGGAATTTATGCTTTTGAGGTAAAGGACTAACAAAGGAATAAAAGGAGTGAATTAATTTTAAAAAAAATTAAGAAAAAAAAAGTCCTTCGCTGTACACAAATGCAATAGTTAAGTTTATTATTTTTATTAACGTCTGTTCATTCTTACTTGTCTTATACAGTTAACAACTTTTTAACCTCAAAATGAACCTCTTTTGGCTAAAACAGCTCTTTTATCTTAAACAAAATAAACTGAGTAAACATTTTGGACATCACTTGGCCAATGCATTTTTTTTGATTGCTTTATTTTGTTTAAAATAGCTGTTTTAAAAGGTTCATTTTGAGGTTAGAAAGTTGTTTACTATATAAGACAAGTTAGAATGAACAGATCTTAGAATACACAATAATATTAATGAGGGCGCCATTGAATGCTCGTTGTAGTCCTAAACAGGTGTGAATTACTAGTTCTTATTGACTTAGAACTGCCAACCCAATAGATTACACCATCGTACTAGCAATTTTCTCCAAACAATCTTGAATAACGTTGTATCTAGGCAGGGTACACTACATAATAGAGAATATGCATGGATTTTAATGACATTTCTCAACAAAATATGAAAATACCGTAAAAGAGATCACCAATAGTGAAATTATAATTAAAATCGGTCAAGTAATACGGATGATACAAGCATTTTACTAATTAGACAGCGATCCGAAGTGCACCGGTGACGTCATCGTGCAGCACGGCCATATAAACTCCACGTAAAATTTCGTTTTGCTAGAAAGAGATAGGAACAAATCTTTGTTGGCTTATATCTTGGTTATTTTTATAGCTATTCAAAAAATGTTTTTTCTCACCTGTTTGTTACATGAATCAGCTTTTATTGAAGCTGTAAAAAAACATGCATTATGCATATTTCAAAGAGTCATAATTCCGAATTGATCAAAATTCCGAAATTCATAATTCAGAACGCAATATTTTGATAGAAGACGAAACTTTTTGCTATCGCTTATAAATAAAACCTAACCTAACTTACGCTTGACAATTGAATTATGCATTTTATCGAAAAAAGCTCCAGCGTAACATAGCTTTCGGAAAAATGAAAATTCGGACAAATGAACATTCGGGGAAAAGTTATTCGGAACTTTAAGGTGTTCCGTTCTAGGCAACTTGTTAATAAATTTATATAATTAAGAAACGTATTTAAATTGAACAAAAAGCAAGCTTTAAAAAACCTTAAATCGTTATGAATCCTACACGATAATTTAAAATAAAAAAAAAAACAAATAAAACTGAAGATGTTTCTTAAATTCCGTTTCCATACCTTAGCCTTAGTTCATCGATTTTTTTTTCTTTTATACAATATGGAGTCCCGTTGCCGCTATATTGACACTCGATAGTTTAAGACAAATCGATTGACATAAGAATCATCAAAATCGGTCGCGTTTAGTTTCTAGAGCGCCACGGAGGAACAAACATACTTAAATACAAATATAATATATAGGCTGACAAACACATTACCCTCCTCCTTCGGCAATCGGGTAATAAGGCGGAAATACAGTCAACCTGGTTTAGTATTTACATTAAATTTAAAGGTGGTTACGAAATTTTGGTTACCAAACGGTACTAAACCGTCAACCTGACAGAAGTTAGTTATTTAAACCTTTTGAGGTTAAAAGAACTAGGGGATCAGCGCATATATAGGGATATTTCAAAGCGCCTGAAGCAGTTTGAAAATCGAAGTTCGGAGTTACGTTATCCCTGTCAATCGTCAATCGAGACTAAATCGAGAGAAAGGGATGGTGCGAATTTCGATTTTCAAAGTAGTGCCTCTGGTCGACGCAACTCGTGACCAAGACCAGGAGATAAGGCACAAGTGAAATTAATTCAAAGCACATTAAACTCTCAGGGGTTATAATAAGGTTGGAAGTGCAATACAATTTATATAGCAGATGTGCCTTTTTTCCGCAGGAGGGCAGATTACGCTGGCCTTTACTTCAGGAAGAGATTAAGAAGGCTGGCTTTACACAGTCTGAATCCCAATCTGAATTCATAATCTGACTTCATAGTCTGAATCCGGTGCCTTGACTCACACATGTCTTAAAAATTCAGATTGGTCAGTTGTCTAGCGAACGTCACATAATAAGTATGGTCATGGTATTCTTCAATGCCCGTGTCCCATATACACGGGAAACTTTGTACACACAAAATTAAAGTTTCTTTATCAATTATGGCCGATCAAACAAGTCGTAACACGTCAATACGCTAGAAGTTTGCGTTAGAAAAGGAGATTCATAATCTGAATCCAGTATGTGTGTGCTCGTCCGTATTAATTGTATAGAAACAGGGGAATCCGGAATTCATAATCTGAATTTTCAATCTCTGAATTCAGAACGCACGTCAAGATCATTCTGACAGATCAATCTGAGAAATTTATAATCTGAAAAAATCTGAATGTATGTGGGGAACAGTTAAATTGCATGCAATACCGTGCGTTCTGAATTAATAATCTGAATTCAGATTATGAATTTAGGTAAATATAAATGTAATTTTAATTTTTATTGTATACTTTTAAAGTAGGTAGTTATATTTGCAATATTATTTGAATATTTATTTATGCTTTTAACCAAATATTATTTAGTGCAACAACATTAGAATGAAATGATTTTAATTATTTTTATGAAAATTACCGAATAGGGGTTTTTTGGGGTCAGTAATCGAAATGTCAAGTTGTCATCTTCCGGAAAACTCGGTCATCTTAGTATATAATAAGGTAAAATGGAAGAGATTCCTTAAAGGGATAAGGTCGCCTTTGTACATCCCTGCTATAAATTTGTCTATTTTATAATTGTATCTCTTTTGTTTGTACCATAAAGTGTTTACATACATAATTATGTACAATCACCGAATAAAAATGTTGAGCATACTTAGAACCTTGTCATTGTGACCGTCATTGTTATTGTCATACTTGTCATTTTCAGTTTGAAGTTTATTATGACAGTGCACTAAAGTGCTAAACATTTTCGTTGGGGTACTGCACATAGACTACAATGAATAGTGGTGGTGGTAGATGGTACTTACTATTCAAGGGGTTTAAAAAAATAATGTGTTTGTCTGTGTGTCAGTATGTGTGTTAGCGGCATCATAACTTCCAACCTGATGAACCGACAGGATGTGGTCGAACTCATAAGTGGCTGTAGGTACATTTTAGTGGGAGCCCTTGGTTTTCCATAATTTTATTAGTCATAATGTCATTGTTGACATAATTATTGACAGTCATATTTTTTTATATCGCTGAAACTGTAAACTTTTCAGAATTTCTGATATATCTAACGTGTAGATTAGGCTAGGTTAGGTTAGGTTCAATTTATAAAAATCCTGAAAAAGTAACAGTTTCTTTAAAAAATACGTTATGACTTGCGATGATTATGACAAAACATAATTATGGCAGACAATATAGACCCACATTTTAGTACTTTGTCGCAGCTATTGATGTACTAAATTCTAACCATTCTCACTTTAATACGTTATTGCGCCAAGGTACTAAAATGAACAGTTACTTACGAGTTCGACTATACTTTGCTGGGTTTATTGAAAATCAGCTGTATAAGGGTTAATCAGGTTTTCATCTACACGGTGCCTCTCACCTTGGGGCTTTAAAAGCACGGGTCGTTTTTACTCCTGAAACTGAACTTCTTTTGTTTTCTAAGTTGTTAAAAATATGTCCAACTTATTTTTTTTTCTTACAAATAAATGTAATTTTCAATGTACGCGATCCAATTCTCCATTTCCTTTAGCCCTCGTACCAAGGAAATGTCGCCCTCGTACTATGAGACAGTGATTATATGCCCATGATTTAACACACTGATTTTACTATTAGACTTTAACATCAATTAGTTATCTAAACTAATGTTGCAGAACAAAAGTAGTTCAGTTTAGCGAGTAGAATAAATCGTTGCATTAAAAGCCCCAAGGTCAGAGGCACCCTGTATATAAAACGACAAATTAAAACAAAACATGTCATTCTTAAATCGTATATTGCTAAAACTTAAAAAAACAAAGGTATGTTTATAAAACATAAAAAAAACAATAATCTAGCACTCCGGGAGACGTTGGTAACTGAAACCATCAAACTGTCTTTAAACTCTCAAAATCTTCTCTAATAATGCTATGAGATTTTGTGACATAGTGAAAAAAGGATACAAATAAAGATTAAAAAATAATATAGACTGGCACAAGATGCGTACAAAATAAAGATTACATTTTTCGAAAAAAAGCTTAATATTTTACTACTCATTCGAACGACATTAAATATCATATGAACTGTCATTGTGACAGTTCTAAGGTGGTGATATATTTCAATGCGATCGATATCCAAAGAAGAAACAATCTTTATTTAACGTCAATCGATTTCTTCAGCGATTCTTTAATTTGTATCCCTTTTTTCTATTATGTTTTTTATTAATTAAATGATTAATGATAACATTGCAACTGTTATTAATTTAAAACGTATATGTTAGTAGAATACTCAAAAAAAGTAGGTATTATGAATTTTATAGTTATATATTCGCACAATATTAAGTCATTCAAATTTAAATTTATTGAACTCATTTTAAACAGCCTCTTTAATATTGACAATTTAAAAACTTATCTGAATTGTTATCTCTATAACAGCTTTAAATTGGTATTTTTTGTATAAAAGTTGCAATACTGACATTAATAAACATGAAATTTTATTCGCAGAAGCAATGGCGCACGAAAAAACGCATTTTGTTGATGGCGATGATGTGTAAAGCACAAAATTGACATTAAAGTAGCAAATGAAAAGGTTAAAAATATGATAAAAAAATAGAAAAACTAAAAATGGATAATGTCAATGCAATAAATAATATTTTGTGCGATAAAATACACATCACGGAACTTTCGCTAGCAGAATTCGCTGTTGCGTACGCCATTGCTAAGTATTGTCACCATTGGTAAAACATCTGCAAATATAGATTAAAAACTGTATGCATTTTAATTAAACTTGTGCAATAAAACCAGGTTATTTATAGAAATAGGATGTATATTGTTGTCACACTTTGGCATAGCAAATGTATATTGACAGATGCCAGAATGAGTGTGACAACAATATACAGCCGAATACTATTAAAACTGATGACGAAAGCTCTGATTCTGAACATCTTAAAAATTCCGAAATTGCCAACCATGCCGCTAAGTACTATGCTATTGTACGACAATTTAAAAAGTAATGAATGCAAAACAACACAACTTTCTCTTTATACAAGTAACAGAAACCTTTAAGTGTTTAACAGGTCAAGCATGACCTTTTTAGTTTTATAAAACAGACTGCTCTAATAGCCTAGGTCTGTTTAGTCGAAAACAATGGCCACAGCCATTTATGGACCTATTCAACTGTCAGTTTGACTTACCTAATCAACCCGTCGCAGATATATCTCCCGAGTACTAACATAGTATTATTTACAATGGTATCGATTGGTAACAATAGTTAACAAGTGACTATATAACGTCTAATGGACAAAAGGGCGACCGACGATACTTCAAAATGGTGTTCCATATATACAACAGTATTGACGCCTCCTTCTGCCTTCCCTAAGTGTTACCTAGTCCCATCCGTGGTGCTCGTGGTGGATTGGCACCCAGACCTTCTCCCACACTGGCTTCCATACTTTCTTCCATGCGGGAACCTCGATAGTCTTCCATACGGGCACTTGAATCTGTTTCCACTTCTCTACCCATATTTTTTTCTGTACTGGCACCCAGATTTGTTTCTTAATCGTCTTCCATACCTGAACTTTCTCTTCCACCCACTCTTCCTTCTTCTCAGTCACCCAAGCCTGTTTTTTCTCCGTCCTCCAGATCTGTTTCCATTCTTCTTTCCATTCTAGTTTCTTCTCAGTCACCCACTCCTGTTTGTGTTCGGTTCTCCAGACCTTCTTCCATACTGGTTTCCAGATCATTTTCTTCCTCCACAGATCGTGGCTTGTGTACTCCCAGCCATGGTCATCCTTACCCAAGAACTTTTCACCAGGAACTCCTTCTTTGACCCACTCTGGAACGTAGCTCTGCTTCCATTCAGGAACTTGAATTTCCTTAGTCACTGGTACCTTAATCTCCTTCCATACTGGTTTCTGTACCTTTTTCCAATCAGGAACTTGTACTTCTTTCCATATAGGTACTTGCACTTCCTTCCAGATGGGTTTCTTTACAATTTTCCAAGCTGGAACCTGTTCTTCTTTCCATTGTGACACTTTCTCTTCCTTCCACGCTGGTTCTTTCTCTTTCTTCCACTCTGTTTTCCACGCTAGTTTCTTCTCGGTCTTCCAGACTTGTTTCCATTCCTCTTTCCACACGAGCTTCTTCTTCCAGATGCCTTCTGGTTGAGAGTGCCAGCCGCCAGGGGATCGCTTTTCCCTGGTCGTCTCTGCGACATCCTGGGTTGGAGCTGCTAGAGCAGCAGCAAAGACCACGGCTAAAAGCTGTAAAAAAAAGAACTTTTTAGAAGATACTTACTGAAAGACACCTTAGCCTAGTTGGTAGTGACCCTGCCTTCGAAGGTAGCGGTCCCGGGTTCAAATCCCAGTAATGGCAGATATTTGTGTGATGAGCGCGATATATAATTAAGTTTATCGTTTTCTAGTACAGTCAAGGACTTTAATTGTTATGCCACTATGGAACCCTGTCGCATAACGTAAATCATTCATTTAAGCGTAAGTTTGTCATGTGGTTTGACGCTGTTATTATGACAGGGTTCCATAGTGGCATAACCATTAAAGTCCTTGACTGTATTCATAGTAAAAACATAAGTAAAGTACTCTTGCATGTAGTTGTGTACAAAACTCATATGGAATTTACGTCAAATTTCAAATAAAGAATGTTGAACGGTCCATACAGACGTGAACTACACGCAAGAGGACCTTTAAGTTTTTTTACCTATACAAGTCTAGAGCTCGTGTGGTTGCCGAGTTAGAATAGTGCCACTCCATGTCTTCCCGTGGATGTCGTAAGAGACGACTAAGGGAATAAAGGCTTGTAGTACTGTTAGGCGATGGGCTTGCAACCTGTCACTAATACGCTGGTAAACATCTTAGCCTAATTGTGCAAATTGTGGTTATAGAATTATCAACAATTTTTTAGAGATGTTTGTAATTCTGTAGCTCTGCCTACCCCACTCAGGGAACGAAGGCGTGAGATTATGTATGTATGTATGTAAGTCTAGAGCTTAGTTTGGGACTAGGTCAATTTGTATGAGATAGTACTCTGTTTTTTTATGTAATGGAATAATACCAAAGAATGCGGCTAACTGAAATGTAGTAGTCAAAGCATTTTTTACTCTATTGGTTACCACATTAAATCTAAAATCCTTATACTATCTCCGTACGATGGCGCAACGCGTTTAGTTTTGTCGGTAAACCTTGCCTACAACGCTAGCGCTCGTGGGGTGATGGAACCAGTAATTGACAAGGCACCAGTTATGGACAATTGATTCTTATTTTACAGAAATAAGCTTTATTTTTTGTTTTGGAACAATCAATTTAGGACCGTTTGACATTTGAATTAAGAGGGAAGTGTCCATTACTGGTGCCTGTCAGCTAAAAGTGCCCGTCATTGGTGCCGTCACCCAGGGTTTGATATTTATTTAAGTATGTATCTCTCTCTGTTAGTATGTTTACTGTTGTTTGGTACCCATAGTTCAAGCATAAGGTTTAGTTTTAGATTAAGTTTTTTGTACATATCCCCTGATATTATGATAATAAATGAAAAGATGTGTGTTTATTTGTTTTGTCCACACGAACGCCTAAACCGATTTATTTGAAATTTTGGAAAATATTAGATAATAGCCCAGAGATTGACACTGCTTTATTCTAGAAGATCTAACAGTTCCTATTTATAAAACTGTGTGCGAAGCCGCGAGCAAAACTTAGTGTAAAAAATATGTGTTATGTTAATGTGTAACTAATTACACGTCACGTATAATACGTCTCTGTCTCGTTTATACTGAATTAGACGAAAAAGGACAACGGCTAACTACAGCCTCTTTGTCTCTTTCAACACTCTCATTATGGAAATGAGAAATTAACGTTTTAAGCGTTGACCAAATTAAAGCCAAGGTCTTTGCCAGATTGTTAATTAGAAATTTTCTATAATTTACAGTCGAGTTCATAATTATGTGTACACTTTAGTACCTTGTCAGTTTAATCGCTGTGACAATTCATATATGGCAGTTTAAACATGTCATTAAATAGACAAGGTGCTAAAGTGTACACATATTTATGAAATCGACAATACACAATAAAAAAGTTTGGCATCGACGTTTCACGTTTTTAAACATATTTTAGCTTTTAGCAACATATTTAGCTTCACTCGTAACTAACAATATAATACAAAGTCGATTTAAACCTATTTCTAATTTCCGGATTGATTTGAAATTAGAGACCATTAACTCGTTTACTTTACTTTTACATTACTTTAAGGGTTCCGTACCCAACGGGTAAAAGCGGGACCCTATTACTAAATAAGACTCCACTGTCCGTTCGTCTGTCTGTCCGTCTGTCTGTATGTCAACAGGCTGTATCTCATGAACCGTGATAGCTAGAAAGTTGAAATTTACACAGATGTTGTATTTCTGTTGCCGCTATAACAAGAAATACTAAAAACCGAATAAAATAAATATTTAAGGGGGGCTCCATATAACAAACGTGATTTTGTTGCCGTTTTTAGCTCGGTATTAATAACGGCAACAGCACGCTTGCAATATTCACAGAATATTTAGTTGTATGTTCACTTTCTTTGCCGGTTTTTCAAAATTGTGTTTGAAAAAATTGACGCTAAGGAACGACTAAAGCATCGGCCACACCGACGCGTGAAATACGGTGACGTTGCGTAAACAAAAGAATGGGCCATAGTAATTACATGGCGTCAAATGTAACAGACCGTAATGTACGCACTGTTAAGCTCTGATGGTGTCGCTTCCTTCATCGTCATCAAACTAACTGAGTGCGACCGTAGTTGCCAGCAGAGATGGGCATTATTCGTGAATAATTTATTCGTCGAATAATTTATTTGCGAATGATTTATTCGCGAATAATTTATCCGTGAATGAATCATTCGACTACTTTTCGAATAAGGAATAATTTATTAATTTATTAGAGAACAATGGAGCAGGTATAATAAGTAGCAATATTATTATTCGTGGCAATTCATTCAACGAATAAATTATCCGCGTATAAATTATTCGACGAATAATTTATTCGAATAAGAATAATCATTCGAGAATTTCATTCGTTATTCGCGAATATTTTGTTTATTCTTATTCGTTATTCGTCATTCGAATAAATCTTGCCCATCTCTGGTTGCAAGTGTCCCTAAACAGCTTTTTCTTAACATCCTCGTCACACATTTGTAAGTACAAAGTAACATTTAAGTCTATTACAAAACCTATTTGCATTAAAATATTCCTCTCCCAGCCATTTACCTTAATAAGTCTTAGAAATCTAGCAACTTGTTAATGTATTTGAAAATCATTTCAACTAACATAAATTTGCATTTATTTTATTAACTTATTTAGTTTTCCGCGTATGTTAATTATATGAGCAAATACAGACGGCATAAGTAAGGTTAGTACAGTCGAGTTCTTAAAAATGTGTACACTTTAGTACCTTGTCATTTTAATCGCTGTGACAATTTATGTATGGCAGTTTAAACATGACATTAAATAGACAAGGTACTAAAGTGTACACATATTTAAGAACTCGACTGTACAATGATCCAAAGATATTATGAGGATTGTGAAGCTAAAAATATCCATACAAAATTCGAAAACGTTTTTCTCCCCTTAAGGCTGCGGCTCCACTGAGGCGGAGACAAGCGGAGCTGTGTCAATATTAACCAATAGAAGGCGCATGCGGTCACGTCGAGCGTGACTTGCGAACGTTAGTTTAGATTCTATTGGTTAATATTGGCACAGCTCCGCTCCACTCCGCTCATCTCCGCCTCAGTGGAGCCGCAGCCTAAACCTTGTCCGATTTTTACGATTTTTGGATATGTTGTAGATATCATGAAAAACTATGTCTGTGTCTTCTTAGAGCGAAGAAAAATTAAAAAACAAAAAACAGAAACGTCCAGACCTAGGTCTTTATAATAACTACAACATATTCAAAAATCGTGTAAATCGGACTTGATTTAGGGGGTGACAACCGTTTTCGCCCGGAGCTAGTTTTTTATGGATCTTTTTTTGACAGCTCCGCCATTTTAGCGGCGCTTGACAATCCTCTTAAGCATTAATTTGCATTAACGATATTAAGCATTTACACGTACAGTCAACAGCATAAATAAGTGATCATTTATGTACCTTGTCGCTTTCAATCGTATCACAATTTTGTATGACATTTCAAACACGACGTTAAAGTGACAAGGTACATAAATGATCACTTATTTATGCTGTTGACTGTACTACGCGACGAAAAAAAAACAAATGGCTGATGAAGTTACTTGCATAGGGTTATGGAACCAGTAATGGACAAGGCACCAATAATGGACAATTGGTTCTTATTTTATAGAAGATAAGGGTTATTCATTTGTTTAGCAACGATCAATTTAGGATTGTAGGATCTTTGAGTTGTCAGCTTAAAGCAGAGGTCCCCATACTTTTTTTCTCATACACCACTTGGCATTTGTTTCGGTTTTGGGTGGACCCCTGCGTACAGTCACCCGATAAAAATGTTGAGCATACTTAGAACCTTGTCATTGTGACTGCCATTGTTATTGTCATACTTGTAATTATGATCTTCAGTTTGAAGTTTAATATGACGGTGCACTAAAGTGGTTAACATTTTCGTGGGGGTACTGTACCTAATATTTACGTTATCACGTAAAAACTAAGCGAAATATCTTCAGGATTTTTTGCACGGGTAACGTTGGTCTAGCGGGCTAAAAATAAAAATACAGAGCGGTATTTTTTTACAAATTAAAAACTACACGCAGAGAAAATTGAAACATAATTTATATAGATAATATTTGTTTATTTATATATTTATAAGAAAGTATTACGGAAGTAACTAGCCTACTATCTGTGTATGAATATGGATTATTCCATTAATGGAAAGTCAAAATTAAAGTCATGACCTGCTTAAATGGGATATCGTGGACCCCTATTTTCATCTCATGGACCCCCCATTTGTTTTTTCCGGTCACATGGACCCCTTGCTGGTCGTCGTCGATATTGACCACTTTGGGCATCACTGGCTTAAAGTGTGCCAAAACCCTACAAATTTGTTACAATTTAGAGTGGCCAAAAACGGCGTAAAGATGGCTAAAACCGGTAATTCCCTATCAACTAAGTTAATAGTACATTACTGCACAGACCGGGAAATAGGTCGTTGCGGGACGAGTAGAATTAGCGTGGCCGAGACGCAGTCGAGGCCGCGCTATATACGAGTCCAGCAACCGCCCTTCCCGGTCGAGGCTTGTATAGTGCTTTTCTCCAACGATGTGAGGAAATTTAACGCAATTGTTAATAATATTAAACACAGTCCCACATTTCCTTGAAAAAAAGAACAGAAACGTACGATTTAGTATGACACTGAAATAAAGCATTAAATAAAATCACAATTGAAACGTAATAAATTTAATTTGAATAAAATATAGTTTGAACTATAACGTTTGTGAACGCAATTTGTATTTAAAAAAAGTCAAACTGTTTGACAAAATTTAAATACGTTGTAAACGCTGTTTGAAAAGGCTGAACTTTTTAGTCTATGACATTTAAAAAGTAAAATATACAAGGAAGAATTTTGATTGCACGAGTGTTTGGCTGTTTGGAGATAGTTATCCTAGTCCAAACATGGTTTTAAAAGGTAAAACACCAGGTACGTAATGAAATTTCATACATTTTCGCGGCCGCTGCCGTTGGTAAATAATAACTTTGTTTTTTTTTTAATTTTGCCTGAACCTGGAATTCAGAACTTCGCGGGTTGACTTTACGACAGTAAGGTTAACATTTCCGAGCATGTGGTAGAAAACGAATTACCTATACAGTTTCGAGTCTCCATTACACAACTAATCGAGTGGCCCAAGTACAAGTGCATTGCGTTATATGTTTTCCACGCAAACGGCATACTCGACACCAATTTTAGCTTCGTATAAGTATTGACATTTATGTATAGGTACCTGTAATTATGTGCATTGGAATACCTTTTGCTTAATCTATACTATTATATAATATAGGTTACTACAAATTGTGTCTTAATCAAGAAGAATCTGACGTGATGCTGAGCTGTACATGGCTTTACTGTAAATTTTAATTGACAACAATTCATATCGTCGGTCTAGATGTGACAACTCGTATATGCAAAGTGAGAAACTTTTCAGGAGAGACCAAAAACTGCTTTTTAGTTACGAGGTCCCACCTTAACAAAGTTGTTCCGTGATAATATTACCAAGGTTTCACGTAGATCTTACGAGGTTACACGAGTTGAATGCTTGTTACGAGGTGTCACTTCTAGTCGTTTTTTCCCGTCAAAATCAATTATAACGCAGGAGACATTTACGAGTTAACACCGGAAATACTATTTGAAACTTTCTGCATCAAAATCTCATTTTACCAAAAAAAAATAGTTACGAGGTGTCACATCTAGACCGACGATATGTGCTAAGGTAGTAAATTAAAATACGGTTTGTAGATTTTACACGGCTGATTACAGTAAAAATATTTTTGGAGTTTTTTATGCAGTAGTTTTTTTATATTTAGGAAAGACAGTAAAAAAAGTTGGGTTGTGAATGTTAGGAATACACTCATAGTGCCCTTAGTCCATTTATTACCATAGAAATTGAAAAAAATATACCACTGTCATGTCAATTTTTTATCTGTCTGACGGATTACTTGATTCTAACGACATGCTTTTGATTCTCGTAATACTATTGTTTTGATTTATACGCTATTTAAAATGAAAGTGACTAACGGATTTGTAAAAGCGGATAGCCGCAATCTGCCCAAAGTCGACGAATTCATGTTGTTACAGTTGTTATGGTTGACAAGTGACATGACATGACAGAAAGTTCTGTTTCTGTTTAAAGTTACTTTTTTTATTTTATATCATGCTAAGATCACGACATCAGGTATTCCTAACTTTGTATATACGGTCTTTTTAATGACTATTTCTTTAATAAATTAATAACGACGTATTTAAGTTAAATAATGATAAACCGAGAATTACGGGTAATCTAATTTTTAACCAGCTATATAAACGCGAAAAAACAAAAATGCCTTTTTTTTTAAATGTTGTCAATTGTTGTTTATCTAGTACTATTTGTAAAGAAAACGAGCGCTTTTAATTTTTGCAAGGTTATTTATAGCTGAATGATGAATGAACGAACTAAGCTGGGTGATGACGGCGAAAAACATACTTAATTAAACTACGGCCAATGAGGCGAGATAAAGAATGTAAACAAACTGACCGTTACTGAGTTATATTGCGATAGCGAGCGATTATTATGTCTGTCCTTATTTCTCGTACGCAATAATATCTTCAGTTGGTCGATGACGGCTGTCGTTGCGTGATTCGTGGTACAGGAAAGCTGTCAGTACCATCTTTGGCCTTCCCACAGAATAAAGGCTAAAGGCAAAGATGTCCCTGTGTAAAACCTTGTGACAATGACAGTTAAGGAAGAAAAAACAGCCTACTTTTGTTTCATTTTTTCTCATGTAATACGTAATCTAAAAAGTAGAGAAAGATAGCTGACGCAAAGTATGTCTAATAGTACGGTTTCTGTGCCTTTAGTCTTTGTTCTGTGGTCAGTACCTACTGTATAATTGTCAACATTAGGGCCGCCATTTTGTGAAGTTCATTCCTGTTTGGACTCCGTTCGAAGTGTAACGAATTTGAAAGCTTGTTTACATTCCTTATCTCGTCTCGTTGGCCATAGAAAATATCAAAAACTCGGGAATAAATATTTGCGCATCACACAATTATTTGCAGTTCCTGAAATCAAAATCCTCACCTCACCTGACTACCAACCGGGTATACGTTTCGTAATATTATTGTGATACCGTCTTTGGGTCCGTTAAAACATCGCGTGTTGCTTTCTATTTATTTAATGTTAACAATTATTAACAATGTATTATGTAATAATTTGTCGTTAAAATAAATGTTGCCTATAACATTAAGAACATGACAACGTGGCTTATTAATCAAAGATAATGACTTGTACGGTTGATTAATGAATATAATGAAACCGTTAATTACGTATTTTTTGATAGCTGTTGCGAAAATATACCCACGATTGAGATACCCACGAGTAAAACTTATTAAGGTGGGATTACGTTTACGAAGGGAAACGACCATAGATGCCACCTGACGGTAAGCGGGTTTTTTTTTTTATGGCAAGGAGAAGGCACTCAGGCCATTTGATGGTAAGTGGGATCTGAGACCCATAGACATTTGAAACCTCAAGACTACAATCTCAAAACTGCAATCCTAAGACTCCAAATGCGTTGCCAACCCTGAGGACTAAGATGGAATGCCTCTATGCTAGTAATTTCACCGGTTGTCTTATCCCCACACCGGAACACAATAATGTGAACACTGCTGCTTGGCGGTGGGTTATTGGATAAGATGGTGGTAGCGATCCGGACGGACCCTGCACAAGGTCCTACCACAACTAAAATCCGAGGATCTGTTACACATGGACATTTTCATTCTCAGGAATACAATCACAAGACTGTAATTCCAAGACGGCAAAGCCTTATCGATCCCTCTGTGCCAGTAATTCTAACTTATCTTATCTTCACACCGTTACTACAATGCGCATGCTCCTTGGCAGTAGGTTAAAAAAAAGAAAAAAAAATGAGACGTTACTATGAAAAGGGACCTTATTGTCTTATGGCGCTTCCGCCATTATTAACGATGCTCCGATATAAATACAACGTCGCGTGACACAGTGCGGCGTAAGCGCCATCGACAATAAGGTCCCTTTTAATAGATAATGCCACATAATGGAATTGATGTATGTGCTTGATGCCACCGTCTCACAGCTTACGTCCTCCTTTATCCTCTTAAGGCCCACCATACTACAAACAGGGAGTTTTTTGTGAGTTCGACTTTGAATCTACCATCAACGCAATAAAGTTCAATTACGTTTGTTCGATAATGCAATTGTCAGTTTATGAACACAGGAAAATAAACCTTATACTTATTGGAACACAGTTCAAATTAAATTGCCTTGATTATGTATATCCTATTGCACACTGGGCCTTACGAGGTTATAGCGATAACAAACGCCGAATGCATCTTGACTAGGGCTACTTTGGCCCGTTACACTGAAAAAAAAATTGGTCGCTTCTAAACAAGATTGTGACTGTTGTGCAAAGGCGTCTTAACTCCATACGAGCCTGACAAGACGTTAGATACATCAACTAAGATGTTATTTGAATCATAAAGAACTTGCTTTTGTTACTATTAGCTTTGGTTGATACAACTAATATCATAGACGACGTGCTAGCCTAGTTGGTAGTGACCCTGCCTACGAAGCTAGCGGTCCTGGGTTCAAATCCCTGTAAGGGCAGATATTTGTGTGATGAGCACGAGTATTTGTTTCTGAGTCGTGGATGTTTTCTATGTATACGTATTTATATCGTTGTCTAGTACCCATAGTACAAGCCTAGAGCTTAGTTTGGGACTAGGTCAATTTGTGCGAGATCGTCCCTTGATATTTATCTATTTATCATAACTAATCGTATTCATTTTAAGAAAAAAATCTCTCTTGGTTGGCTCTCATTTTTTTGAGTGTAAGATGCATTGCGAGATCGTTATCGTTAATCGAAAATGTACAGGATAGCCGTAAGCTGTCAGACGGTCGCGTCGAGCGCCTACGACAATTCCATACATATTGTCACTTTTCGAAAACCGTTTACGTTAACTTTAAGCAACTTGTGTAGATACGATAATCGATTCACACGGACCGTTTTCACCATTAATAACTTCACGCAGTGTAACGTTTGTAAACCATACGGATAGAACGTTTATATAGTAACTCAGTCTGTCTTAGCGTTAAAAATTCCGGAAAAAATCAAATGTTTCTTTCCTTGAGTTTTTGAAATTTTCGTTTTTTTCCGTTATTTTCGGGTTTTTTATGACAAATAACGAATGGATAGTGACAATTTATTAACAGTCAATCACTGACACTCTCGTCACCTATTTAAATTGTTTCTGCCTCCATGTCGTCGATGTCGTCCATTTATAGGTGCAAATAAGGCCGAATATAGATTAAAATAAAAGCAGAAAATTTCATTGTTTTTTGTTGTTTGGAAAAAAAACCGGTTATTTCCGGACCTTTTCAACGCTAGTCTGTATGTTACGCATTTGCGGCTAAGCCACTGAATCGATTTCAATGATTTGGAATGGGAACAGCTTAAGCGCCGAAGAAGGACATGGAACTTTATAAACACGATCAACGATTTATAAGCGAACAGGGTCGCGAGTAACTACTAGCTATTATAAATATTAATGTACATATACAGTGGTGGTCACATAATTAGGGACACTTGTTTTTTTCCCATACAATTGCCTACAAATATGGCTTTTCAATTTTGACAACCAATCAAAAAGTTCTTAGCCAATTATATTTTTAGTTACACTTATCGTTAACTAATAAAGTTTAAATGTATGTACAATTTATCTCTGTTGAGATCGGATCTTTCATTTTATAAGGATTTGAAAAAATAAATATTCGACGGCCATACAAAGTCGTAGAATTTCGTATGGACGCGTCAGCACTTAGTTTTTAAATCCTTATAAGTTATAAGGTCCGTTTTTAATAGTAGTTCACTGTACATCAGTTTACACCTTAGTTAATTGTGTAAAGTAAATTGTATTTAGCAATAAAATTGGTTGAGAACTTTTTGATTGGTGGTCAAAATTGAAAAGTCATGTTTGTAGGCAATAGAATGGGAAAAAAACTCAAAAACAACTGTCCCTAATTATCGTAAAATGGGGTTAGTTTGATTAATTTTAAGAAATAAATCTTCTGTAACTCCCGAATGTAATCATAAAATAAATTATTCAATATAATGTATTGGCGACTACTCATTTGGAGTAACTTAAAGCAGCTAGAGGAAGACTACGGCTTGGTGGGAAAAAATAAAAACGTAACTTAAAATCCCGATTCTTAAAATGGGGCTACTTTGATTATCCCTGAGTTTACATCACAATATCAAAGTCACCCCTGAAGCATGTCAGAAAATAGAGTTTTTTTTGCTTCGAAGGATTTAAATCCAATTTGTCTGAAAATACTTTAACTACTAATATTTTGCGCTCGCATATGAAACATATGAAAGTAATTTTGCGGAAGAGCTTAATAATAACGCAGACATTGCACAAAATCGATGATTCAAAAAATTATCAAAGTCGCCTCGCGTTTCCAAAGTCACCCCATTTTACGGTATGTGGCCACCACTGTATATATCTCGTCAATAGCAAACAAACGTATAGTAGAATAAACGAACATTTTATTCTTAGCAAATAAGCGCTCTCTTTAGTTTATAAGTTGCTGTGCCCTACAGGGTCCATAATGTTCTTATAACTTACGAGGTTATTTAAGTATTACCTGTATATACTTTTGTTTTTATGGCAAGAAGGCACGCGAGCACTCAGGCCACCTGATGGTAAGTGGGATCTGAGACCCATAGACATTTGAAATCTCAAGACTACAATCTCAAAACTGCAATCCTAAGACTTCAAATGCGTTGCCAACCCTGAGGACTAAGATGGAATGCCTCTATGCTAGTAATTTCATCTTATCCCCACACCGGAACACAGCAATGTGAACACTGCTTGGCGGTCTCAAAGGGAGGCCACTTCTTTCCACCTGCTACGATCCTGACAAATCTCTATCGCTTCTTCCACATTCATACATCGAGTCATGCATGCACGTCGGTTTCGGGTACTTAAGCTCCGGCCCTTTTCCAGTATTACTCCGATCTGATTCGAAAAAGTACGCCTAGGGCCCCTTTCGATCCTTTTTCTCACTTTCGCTCTGGATATCTCTTGCTCTTGCGTCTATTTTATTTCATCCATCCTTTCAGAATGACCGAGCCGAGCAATCGAAGCCATGACTAGCAATAAATAGTTGCAGAACATTCACAGAATTTAAAAAATCTTCTCAAGAAATTACCGAGAATATGATCGGAAACATTTGAGAGCATTGAGAATGATCTCATTCCATAAAAAAATTAAGAATAGTCTTAGAAATTTCCGAGAATTTCTCATAAGAAACTTTCACAATTTGAGAAGTTACTTTTCGGTACAATGCTAGCCCTAACTCTCTGTTTAATAATTAGTAATTACTAATGCAAGTAATTATGAGTAAAAAACTTAAGTAAAGGTCCCCTTGCATGTAGTTGTTACACATCTGTATAGACCGTTCGACATATTTGAAATTTAACGTAAATTCCATACCTATAAGTTTTGTACATTACATGCAAGAGGACCTTTACTTAAGTTTTGTACCTTTAATGTACCAAGTGGTACCCAAGTGGTCTCGGGTTAAATCCTCAGTAAAGGCAAATATTAGTGCTATGTCGATATGAGAATTAGTATTAGTTTTTGATGGATGCTTTGTATATTTGAGTCGCTTAACTTCAAACTCGGATAAGTCCATGCTCGGACAACGGAATTTGCGTCTTTTTCCAAACAAGTTACGTTTTAAATTCATATACCAAATGTCAAGGAGATACCCGATTTTGAAGTTAACCGACTCATTTGTTTGTACATCTTTGAGCTAAGTTTGGGTCTGTCAACATGTGTAAAATATCAGAGAATTTATGATTGATTTATTTAGTTTTAATTTTTAATTGTATTATTGTTGAATTCTGTAAATAGTAAATGGTATTTCTAAATTTTACTTATAAATTAAAAAGCTTCAAAGTGCGAGACGGGAATTTATAAATTATATTTTTGTTTGAAATTTGGAAGGATTACTCGGATATCCTGGATGCATAAGGGATTTTTGGCAATTCATCCCCTAAGGGGTTAAAATTGGGGGGAGTAGGGGAACTAATTCTACGCGTGCAAAATGTCCGGCGTCCCTAGTATGTTTTTTTTTTATTTTTTTATTTTTCATTATTTATACGAAGTGGAGAGTTGGAGACTAAGTTTTAGTAAGTTTTACGGGATGTAGTCTATGTCACTCGAGAAAATTGTAGTGTATTTTTGTGGAAATCCTATCAGTAGTTCCAAAAAATATTACCATCCACCATTTAAAAAAAAGTAGTAGTGCCTTTTTGCATTAATAGAGCAAGGCTTGGATTATTAGTTTTCATTTTATTTTTAAAAATTGACTTTTGAATAAACAACTTTGTTATTAATTTTATTTTGCCGAATTTATACCAATTTAACCAAGCATTAAATAAATATGAGAACGTTTTTTTTGTGTTTTAATAAAATATGAGAATTAAATGTAAATTTATACTTAAAGATTGATTATCCTAGTGTGAGTTTGGTTTAAAATAGTTTTTTATTTTTCATACATACTGTAATAAAAGCGCGAAGCACGGTTCGATTGAGTTTTTTTTTTACCGAACAAAAAAAAATTGAAGTTTTTTGTAAGATTTCAGATATTGCATTTGAATACCTTTTTAGTATCTTAAAAATAATATTATTCACAGTAAATATTTTTACTTGAACTCTGTTATTAATTTAAAACAACAGCAGAACATTGCAAAAATACACAAAATTTACGCCAACCAACAATTAAGTTTAAAAAGAAATGCATCATATAATGACTCCTTTTATGGCGCCAAATTGCAATTCCAAAGTTTCACTTTCGGACTGGTTCCAAACAAAATCAACATGCAAAATAAATCCGACAGAAAAACAGTTACATAATAATTATTTCGCCACGATAAATTACACTATTATAACACTGATATGTCACTTAAAAGGACCCTTCACCACACACACGTACCGTAAAAGCGAGAGCTCTCATCTTGCTCGAGCCGACACTGCGCAGTGGTCGCATGCGCATCTGTATATATTCAACGCCACCCCTCTCTTTTTCGCCCGGAAATTATACTGCGATAGGCTGTAGTACTCATCAGTGGGATTACATACGTGATAGGTATTGTGATCTACACAAAATTAAATATGCCAGTTTACATCACTATATGTTTTTTGTGTTTAAGGCACCAATGATTGACAGTTGACTCTTAATTCAAAGATAATAAGGTTACAAATTGACTGTCTCGAAATAGATGAATGATCCTTATCATCTGTACCATAAGAATCAAGTGTTCATCATTGGTTCATTACTGGTTCCGTCACCCTAGGTTAGTTAAAGTTTTGTTTATCTCAATAAGGTTTTATGCTAAGTTACAATAAACTGCTTTTCAAATGATGTTTAAAAAAAATAATGGATTTTGTTGATCGTATAAAAGAGATAATTTTAAAATATAATAAAATGTAGCAGGTTTACAAAAGCGAACTTATGCTTTAAAGAGATCTCTTCTAGTTAACCTTTTAACTGTTGAGAAATAATTAATGATAACGAATAGCTCAATAACTACAACACTAAAATAAATAAAGGTATACTGCCGTTCTAAATAAAAAGGACGCATGTGCATTTTGATAGTCAAAGCAAATTTAACCTTCTGGCTTAAGAAATAAGGTCAATTATACTTACGTGGTTCTATGAGACATGCGCCCTTTTTTCCAAGCAGGGCAGTATATTAAACCCTGTTTGAAATTGCTATAAATTTCAATAAATATGTTTATATATTGTACGTTATTATATACACGATAAACTAAAATAGTAAATAATTGTGCATAATAAGCAGTAAAATGTGTTAACTATTTATTTTTTCAACCGAGTGTAATAAAAAAAATACTCATATATTATTTAAGTTGACTGTACAATATTTCGATAGTTCTTTAAAAAGCGTTCTTTTAACCAGTTTTTTTTGACCAGGTAGTTTTTTTTTGGAAATAATCGCTCTGTAAGTTGCGTAAGTTAGGCTGTGTAAAGATAAAGGGCTTTATTACCCGACTGCCGAAGGAGGAGGGTAATGTGTTTCACAGCCTATGTATGTATGTTTGTTCCTTTGTGGCACTATAAAAACTAAACCCGTTGTCCGATTTTGATGATTCTTATGTCAATCGATTTGTCTTAATCTGGTGAGTGTCACTGAAGATTATGACAGCAATCAAAATTCAATATGGCTGCAACCAGACGCCATATTGTGCAAATAAAATAAAAAAAGTCGACCAAGTATGATAAATGGGGTATCATTGAATAGGGATTTAAAAATAATCTTTAGGTTTGTTTCATCATTTTTCATTTTTTATGATCATTTAGGATACTGCAGACTCAATTTTATAGAACACATCGATAGTATAATAGCGAAGAGTTGGAAAATGGCCGGCTTTGTAAAAAGGGCATGTAATAAATTTAGAAATAAGCATGCAATAATGTCACTTTACTACTCCCTGGTACGGAGTCACCTGGAGTACGCAGCAGTAGCTTGGAACCCCCACTATAAAGTGCATGTCAGCAGACTAGAGCATGTGCAACGTAGTTTTACTCGCTTCCTGGCTTACAGGGGTTATAATTGTGTGATGAGCGCGAATATTTGTTCCCGAGTCGTGGATGTTTTCTATGTATTTAAGTGTATATTTCTCTAAATAAGTATTTATTTCATTTTCTAGTATAGTCAAGGACTTTAATTGTTATGCCACTATGGAACCCTGTCGCATAACGTTAATCATTCATTTAAGCGTAATTTCCGTCATGTGGTTTGACGCTGTCATTATGACAGGGTTCCATAGTGGTTATACCCGTTTTCACTAGGAACCCCGACTAGGGTCCTAGTGAAAAAGGGTGTAAGTCACCTGAAGATCAAGTGAAAGTTGGTTTAAGTCTAGTATACTCCGTTGATGTATATACCCTTTTGTAGATCAAGTTAAGTCGACTTATACCAGAGGGCTCTGCAAAGATGCACTACGCTAACTAACGTTTCTATTCGATTCGTTTTTAAACCAATCGCGTCACTGGGAGATGACGTGATACGAAAAGTCACGTGGTCTACCGGTGACGCGATTGGTTAAAAACGAATCGAATAGAAACGTTAGTTAGCGTAGTGCATCTTTGCAGGGCCCTCTGAGGTCCCCAAACTTTTATGGCTCGTAAACCACTTGGCAATATTTTCGGTTTTGGGTGGACCCCCTCCTTACCTAATATTGACATATTCACGTAAAAACTAAGCAAGAAATCTTCAGGATTTTTGCACGGATAACGTTGGAGGTCTAGTCAGCTAAAAATTACACGCATACATACAAACTTACACGCAGAGAAAATTAAAACATAATTAATATACATAGATATGCGTATATTTATATATTTATAAGAAAGTATTACGTAATTAAGTAGGTGCGTACTATCTGTGTATGAATATGGATTATTTCATTAATGGAAAGCCAAAATTAAAGTCACGAGCCGTTTAAATGGGATCCACTATCTTGGACCCCCATTTCCCTTTTATGGACCCCTATTTATTTTTTCCGTTCACATGGACCCCTTGCACGTCGTCGTCGACCCCTAGGGGTCGATATAGACCACTGGGGATCTCTGACTTATATCCTTCTTCACTAGGTACAGTCAAGGACTTTAATTGTTATGCCACTATGGAACCCTGTCATAATGACAGCGTCAAACCACATGACAGAAAATACGCTTAAATGAATGATTAACGTTATGCGACAGGGTTCCATAGTGGCATAACAATTAAAGTGCTTGACTGTACCCAGAATTGAAGCATGTGTGTTATTCTCTCAAAAAACGGCGGCCGGTCGGACGGACGAGCGAATAAAAGCGGCGAGTTTAAGTAGTCCCGTCCGACCGAACAAAACACATTTTAGCGCGTGCATTGTCAATTAGGGAGCCTTATACGTTCGAGAAGTCATGCTGCCAAGTTGAATACACGCGCTAAAATGTGTTTTGTTCGCTCTGTCGGGACTACTTAAACTCGCCGCTTGGACCTTCACTCGAGCGAACGATCACCTTTGCTTGTTGAGAGAATCACAATCCTGCAACAGAACTCTGGCTGCAAAGAAAACCAAATTGTACGCCAGGCCCGACTCCACACTATACGAGAAGCAAGTACTTACACCAAATTGCATCGAATAACCTTTTGCTGCCTAAATTTGCTGCGATATGATTAAACATCGGTATCAACGTTCAGCTTTCGTGGCAAAGTACTGTTTGCAGGAAAACAAATACAAACAAATACATCTAGTATTTTGAACTTATATTTTTTTATAAACAAAAAGAAAGACGCTAAAAATGTATTAAAAATTTAATAAATTACTAAAATTGCCATTCCATGGATTTTGCTGTAAACTTTTGACATCTCTTATAATATATAGGTGAAAAACTTAAGTAAATCCTCTTGCATGTAGTTGTAACACATCTGTATAGACCTTTCGACATTCTATATTCGAAATTTGACGTAAATTCCAAATAAATTTTGTACATATGACTTTATTACCTTTCCACACTGACTAATATTTATTTGGTGTGACAATTAAATTGACATTTGTTACCTATTTGGCATATATTCTTTTAAGAATGCAAAATAAGTATTAAGGTTCTATGACATTATTTAGAATATAAACCTCTTTAAGCATAAGTACAGCATAAATATAGATACAGTTAGCTGCTGCATCATTATGTTTTAAAAAATAACAGAAAATAATAGTAGTTTATGTGGCTGGTGCATAATAAGATCGATAGATGTATAGCCGCATACATAACTTTATCTACATGCATGTCATAAGTTTTCTATAATATGTTCAGATATGGCCTGTGTTTTTATTAAGTTAGTGTTACTGTTAACTTGTTTGTAGTACCAAAGCTTAAAAAAAAAACTTTATTTATAATGTACAGATATGGCTTGCATTTTCAAGTTAGTGGTACAGTATTACCGATACTTTAATGTTTAGGTACCGACACTTTAATGTAAACATTACGATGCACTATACTTTAATGTAAACATTAAAATGCAACCACAGATACAGGTTTCTTAATATAGGCGATTTGCTTATCGCTTCTGAACATATTGTAGGGAAGTTATGATATGGATGTAGATAAAAGTTATTATTCATCCCTTACCGGGTGCTATGAAAACTGAACGTTGATACCGATGTTTAGATTATGATCTAACGATGGGTTCGTATTTATTCGTACCTTCGATAGAACATCACACTAATGTCACGGGTACGATCTCTACGCACGCAAGCAGCAAAAAGGCGAGCAAATTTTGCCGATTGAAGTGTTGGAGCGACGGTCGGCAAAAACTTACATCGGCTTGCATCAGGGGTGAGTTCAGTGTGGGTTGATTTAATTGTTGTGTCTCTTATCTGTCTCATCATCATCATCATCATCATGTCAGCCGAAAGACGTCCACTGCTGGACATAGGCCTCCCCCAAGGCTCTCCACTCAGACCGGTCTTGTGTTTTTCGCATCCACCGCGTTCCCGCGATCCTTACAAGGTCGTCACTCCATCTTGTCGGAGGCCTACCTACAGCTCGTCTCCCGGTCCGCGGACGCCACTCAAGAACCTTCTGACCCCATCGGCCGTCAGTCCTGCGAGCAATGTGCCCCGCCCCCTGCCACTTAAGTTTGGCTATTCTTCGGGCTATGTCGGTAACTTCTCTGTCTATTTATCATTAATTTGTTGTTGTGTTTTTACTTCAATGTTGGCATGTTCATCCTAACACACATACAATACATACATAAAAAAATAAAATTGAAAATCGGACAGACCGCGGAGGAATAATCACCGAAAATCTGTTCCCATGGACTTTCAATGGGAAAAATGGGAAAAGTGCCGGAACTTCGATTTTAAGCAGCGCTCTTCGCTCGTAACCTTTTCGAAGCTTCATCTTTAGCTACGCTCCGTTTAGACTTGCCCGAGGACGGCAAGTGCACCTAGTAGTTTATTTAACTGATACATAATGAGTGTTTTAAGGTTTAATTATGTAC
This sequence comes from Acleris literana, assembly GCA_946894065.1. NCBI lineage: Eukaryota > Metazoa > Arthropoda > Insecta > Lepidoptera > Tortricidae > Acleris > Acleris literana. The sequence goes on along the minus strand of OX335668.1, from coordinate 99,444,298 downwards.
AGTTGTATACATTACTTTATCTACACAAATATAATACTCGTAAGTACTCTGAGATGGGTCCAGAAGCAAACGACTTGGTTACAAAAATGGCGGCAAAACAAACATGTCCTGTGCCAGTATCACGAATAAGAATGTATTTTTAAATCATAGACAAACTAATAAAGTCCCTATTCTCATGTCGTACGATATTCTACTAAAAAAATATACCGAGTTAACGTTTCAATTGATACTAGAATTGGGCCTATTTAAATTGTGTTGGTTTTGGAAGACGTTCCGAATTTGAAATTCATTACTTTATAATATTTGAAAACGTAATTTCAAAATTACGTTACAGCTGTCATTGGCTGTTGTTACTACCACAGATAATGCTGGTCATTCCCAACGGGTTTTGAATGCATAATAGAGGACTTATGATGATATGTGTGTAGATAAAATTACGAACTTATCAAGCAATCACACACGAGTGCGTAAGAAACGCTTTCTATGGCTCGAATGAAACACGTGATGCCTGCTTGCGCGAAAAACAAAAGACATACGGTCGGCGGACGAGTCACGACCTACACTCATTCGCATTCATCAAACATTCGCATCGATTGATACGACTGCGAATGTCGATGCGAATGTTTAAATGATGCCAATCATTCACATAAACGAATGCAAACACGAGTATTCGTAACATAACTATTCCAAACTGAAGCTATTATACATACAACTATTTTGTCATTTTATAAATACCGGTTTGATTTTACCGATATTAAAAAGCTTAGTGGTTAAGCTTGTTATGATATTCAAATAACAATATAGTATGTCATATATAAAGTGACATATTTTTAAACGACTTCAAAAAAGGAGGAGTTTCTCAATTCGACCGTTTTTTTTTAAATGTGTGTTTGCGGATAATTTCGTCTTATATGAACTGATCTTGATGATTCTTTTTTTTGTTGGATATGAGATATCCCAAGGGTGTTACCATGATAAGGAAACTAGGATCTGATGAAGGGAGCAGTGAGGAATTGAGGGAACTCCTCAAATATTGTAGGCAAACATACAGCGACTTTTGTATTTTTAGTGACAAATCTAGCATTTGCATTCAGAAAGTATAATTTGCTGAAGCGGTACTGATGATGAACACCACGGATGGCCACCGGAACTCCTCAACGGTATCGATTTCAAGGGTGGCGATATGATATCTCGATTAAGATAGTTGAGAGACTACACCGAAGAAAATTAAATTAAATTGTTTAAAAATGACTATGATTTTCCCGCGGCGTTGGTTGCGGCGATCTTGAAATGTCTTATTGTGTCATATATAAGTAAAAAGTGTAAAATAAAATAATTGTTTTAAAAAGCAAAAAACCGCCTTCAAAAAGCAAAAAATAACTTTTATTAAACTTGATAGCTGAAGTCGGCCACTCACAATATTTTCAACCAAAAGCCGACTTCAGTTGGACTAACCATAACCTATCATTTTAATAAAAGTTATTTTTTGCTTTATGAAGGCGGTTTTTTGTTTTTTTTTAACATTTATTTTGTTATTTACTATCGATTTATTTTATCTTTAGTGAAAAACTACATTATAAAGTCGGGGTCAATAGAAATGACAAAAGATGTAAACAAAACCAAACAGACCTATTTACCATTATTACACCATAACCACACACTTTTGGACATCGCATGTTTAATGATGTACTTTTACATTCTGTTTAAGATTAAATAACTATTAATTAACTGTACATTTTATTTAATCAAAACTGGTTTGTTAAAATATTGAGGTTATGTGTCAAACAGTGCTGATTTGTTTACATCTTTTGTCATTTCTATTGACCCCAACTTTAAGTAGGAACTTGTATTTGTGCAAAATATATCTACATATATGTAATTTAAGTCATTAAAGTCCCTTCTTCTAATTTATATTTATAAGTTGCCTTGACATAAAATTATTTCAAAGTGATTCTTTTTGTGTGCTGTTTAACTTGTGTCTTTTTATTGGTTTTACACAGCACAAAGATGGCAAGTTGGTCGTACAAACACTGGGTTTTAGAAATACACCTTCTTCACATTGGTGGACACGTTATAAATTCTGTTCATCATGTAAGAAAGTGCATTCTAGACCCAGAGGAGCGCGACTAGCAGGGCGAAGAGTGAAAATAGAAGACGGACCAAGCAGTGTTTTTTTATCATTTTAAGTAATGTCATCATTTTTAACCTAAATGGGGCCATTGATCATTAATTTCTGTGAGATCTGAGGGCCCTGCAAAGATACACTACGCTAACTAACGTTTCTATTCGATTCGTTTTTAACCAATCGCGTCACCGGTAGATCACGTGACTTTTCGTATCACGTCATCTCCCAGTGACGCGATTGGTTTAAAAACGAATCGAATAGAAACGTTAGTTAGCGTAGTGCATCTTTGCAGGGCCCTCTGAGTCTAGGTACGGTCACGGTCTTTTATTGATGAACCACTATAGAACGTTGGCACATAAAACTAAAGATTAATTCCTATGTCATTTCTATCTCGTCACTTGACGCTGTCATTATGTTAAGGTTCTATGGTGGATCGACATTTAAGTCCTCGATGCTACAACAGAGTTTGAAGTTTCGAAATATTGCTATTCAAGTATTTTAAATCGGACAATACTGATCCGAGTTGGCCCCACTGTTTTATTACTAAATAGACACCGTTATCGTTCGTCGTTTTTTTTTGTACGGATTTAGTGCTTGTTTACGGAGACGCGGGGCGCCGCGCGTAGCGTTGGGCGGCGCGGTCTGCACTTAATTCAAACATATGGCGTTGTATAAAAGCGTTTACGGAGAAGCGGTTTTACGCGCGTTTGCTTCAAATACAGCGTTACTTGCGGCGGAGCCCGCGGAGGGCATCGCCGCGTTGCACGCAGTGTCGCAGGCGTCAATAACGGCGGTTCCCGCTACTGCGCCCGCAGCGGGGCCCGCGGCGGAACCTTCTGACAGTCTTGTGCCCCACCGCGCGCTCCGCTACACGCTCGAGAGTCCGCCGCGGATGTAGCGGACACCGCTACTCTCTACGCCCCGCGCCACGCGCCGCATCACGTCCGCATCTTTATAAACAACACCATACATTGCCATATGTTTGTGTTTGCGCGTGTGATGACGCGGTCCGCTGCACGCGCCGCCTCTCTGTAAACGGAAAAAACGCCCGACGCGCCGCGCTACGCCAAGCCGCACGCCACGCGCGACGCTCCGTAATCAAGCCCTAAATGTTTATTATATCGACCTTCTCTACATATATCGATGTTTGTAGTTGATTATTATTCAACAATGCTATTGATTTTTGCTGATTGTGACTCTGGCTGAGCGAATTGTGGCAGCGGCAAATGGCGATGGACTCCGCATCCAAGACGAGAAGCCACAAGCTGCATCAACTAGCATCGGGCATGATTCTTTTATAAGCTTGTTTAGTTCTGCGCTCTTAATTACATTGTCTGTTTGTTTACAGTACAAACAATGTCTTTAAGCGTGTAGACTTAGCATGTTCTTTCTACGTGAGCACACGACGAGTCACCGCGAGCAGATTTTGCCGAGCGAAGTGTTGGAGCGGAGGTCGGCAAAAATTTACATCGGTTTGATTCAGTGTTGATTTTTGTATAAGTTGGTTTATTTATGTATGTCTCTTTCGATCGTTTTTTTGTCTATTTATTTATTTATTGTAAATTGTGATTGTAATTTTTTTTGCAAAATTGTATTTTTACATATCGTGTAAATCATTTGAAATCTCTTAAATTAAAAATAATATCATTTTTTTGAAGTTGTTTTAATATTTGGCTAATTTAACTGAAACGTAAAGAAAAAACCTTCATAAAAAACTACAAATAAAATGGAATAATCTATACATTATATTAAAACATATCTTTATGGAAATTATATTTAAAACAGTCACAGTGGAAGCATTGTGTTATGGAAAATGCAAAAAGTATACAAATGGAAATTACAAAGAGTGATACACAATATAATATTGCATATTCTATAGACTTCATACTTTCGATTAGTATGTAATTTATCTATTATACAAGCATTTGAAATAAATAAAAAACATTTTTAATAAAAAATTTAATGATATAAGTACTGGACTGAAATTTTTCATCCTACCTATTCGCCACATATTATTTAGCGTATTAAATTTGATATAAAATACTTTTCATCGAATACGAGTAAACAGCCCGGTGCAAATCGTCTCCTATTCGGATCACAAAAAAAACAGGGTCTTTATGCGAGGAACGGCGGTCCAAATTGAGTTAACCGTGTCATGTGGGCTATCGTATGAAAGGGCTTCATTGGCACAATCTTAAACAAAGGAGAATGGGCTAAAACGTTTGAACACTGGCCTAGAAGCCAATAACAATAAGCACTATATCATCGGATATCCTTTTTAATTCTACAACTATTTTGTGTAGCGGGAAACCTCAAATAACTGAGTTTTTTTTTTAAATCTGGAACGTCGGGACGCCTACATAGACGACTTTAGCATAATTACTATGAAATACCGCCGATTTGCATGGCGATAACTTATTTCACACAAAGATTTCGAACTACCTGCCATAGTAATAGTTTTACAGGGAGCCCTTTGTTTCCCATAATTTTATTGGTCATAATGTAATTGTTGACATAATTTTTGATAGTCATAATTTTTTATATCGCTGAAACTGTAAACTTTTCAGAAGTTCTGAAATATCTATCGTATAGACAAGGCTAGGTTAGGTTGGGTTTGATTTATAAAAATCCTGAAAAAGTAACAGTTTCTTTAAAAAAACACGTTATGTCTTGCGATGATTATGACTAAAAATAATTATGTCAGTCAATATAGACCCAGTTTTACAACTTAGAATTACCTATCCGGTGACATATCGCTTGTCCTTATTGGTCATATAGGCCAATTTCTCCGACCCTCTTTTTGAATTAACCGTGTCATGTCGGGTATCGTATGAAAGGGCATCATTGGCACTAGTTTAAACAAATTTTTAATTATTTTTATGATGTATAGTTTGTACGAAACCCTCGGTGGGCGAGTCTGACACGCACTTGTCCGGTTTTTTTATGTACTAATAAGTAAATGCAACACTGATGTGCCAAAGGAAACTTTCCAAAATTGCGGGACATAACATGTTAGAAACTTTCGGAAACTTCTCACATTTTGTATGGGGAATGAAACTTTCCGTTTCTCATATTTAAATTTCCTATATTTCTAGTGAAAGTTTCCGGATATTTCTTAGATCTTTTCCAACTTTTTGGAAACTTTCCGCAACTTGCACATCAGTAATGAAGTCAAGAATTCAAGTATATGTCAAACTGTTGCACACTTCGCCTAAGCAAGTGTGAAACGCTTACTAAAGCGCACAACTATAGTTAGTAAGATTAGGTTGGGGAGTCTACAGGGTGTCCCAAAACTCTACGATAACCCGCCCAGGGCTGATAGAGCAGCTAAAAAGCTATCGATTTAACCCCTATGTATGTTCAACGATTTCTACTAGTTTCGAAGATATTGATCATTTTAGTCTGAATTTTTGTAATTTTCCCTTAGGAAATTAATGATTTTTCTTGACATGGGCATAATAGAAAATTACAAAAATTCAGACTCAAATTATCAATATCTCTGAAACTACTGACAATCGCTAAACATACATAGGGGTTAAATCGATAGCTTTTTAGCTGCTCTATAGGCCCTTGGCAGGTTATCGTTGAGTTTTGGGACACCCTGTATAAGAGCACAAAATGTAAGGTCTGTTCATTCTTATTTCTCTTATATAGTAAACAACTTTCTAACCTCAAAATGAAACTTTTTTGGCTAAAACAGCTCTTTTATCGTAAATAAAGTAAACTGAGTTAACATTTTGGACATCACTTGGCCAATGTATTGTCTGTGATTGCTTTATTTTGTTTAAAATAGCTGTTTTAGCCAAAAAAGGTTAATTTTGAGGTTAGAAAGTTGTTTACTATTTAAGTCAAGTAAGAATGAACAGACCTTAAGCTCTGTGACTTTAATAGATTCTGACAAAAAGTAAGACATACAGACAGACCGACGGAGAGACGGAGAGCCCTTTCACAAATGTAAATATAAGGTTAGGTATTGAGATAGAGTACACTGAAAAAAATGAGAGCCAACAAAGAGAGATTTTCACTTAGTTGACAAAAAATGATTACAATAGTTAAGATATTAGTTATATCAACCAAAGCTGATAGTTAACTACAGCAATTTCTTTAGCGAATCAACTAACATCTTAGTTGATGTATCTAACGTCTTAGTTGGTGTATCTATCGTCTTGTCAGGCTCGTATGGGACCAAGACGCTTATGCACAACAATCACAATCTTGTTACAAGCGACCAATTCTTTTTTCAGTGTAAGATAAGTAGTAATAGTAGTTGATAAGTAGAATTTCAGTTAGTAACGTCGCCATAATATCTTGGTTTTTATCCCCCGATGAAAAAAAGAGGGGTGTTTTAACCTCATCCTACCCAAGCATTTTCTTTAATACTTCCGCTTTCTGCCCGATGTCCTCTATAAAGGACAATTTTACATATAAAATTTGATTTCCCGGGCAGAAACTACCAAATCGAATGTGTCCTATACTAAGAACATTGGGCAGGGCGAGGATAAGATTGACGAGTGTGTCTGTGACCGTAGCTCTTACAAATAAACCGATTTGGATGCGGTTTTTTTATTTGAAAGTAGGTTTTCCAGCGGTAGGTCTTAGCTAGCGAGCTAGGAGTTAATATATGAAGAGACGCGATTGTCTAAAAGCATATCGAATATGATCAAATAAGTTGATAAATATCAAACTCCAATATGTCCTTGAAATTTGTTATACGAATTTAAAACTTAATTCGAAAAAATTAAGTTTTAAATTCGTGTAACAAATTTCAAGGACATATTGGAGTTTGATATTTATCAACTCAAATGCAATTGTGTGTAATTCATATTGTACAGAATTGCGAATAGGTGTTAACAGTTGTATGCATGTAACATAACGCTTTTGACAGGTGAGAGGAGCACATAACAAATGTCATGTTTTCTTGTGCTTTCCGTTTCCTCTTTCACTCCTGTCATCATCTCTGTGTGCATCCGTATGCTTCTGGTAGACATCTTTTTGCAATTCGCGAGTGATCTAAATCTTAAGTTATTTTACACGTCCAACGACATAACGTTGTATATTTATTTGATAATAAATCACGTGACGTTATTGAAATACAATGTGAGTTTATTTAATCGCCACGATACCCAGATTACCCAGACCTCGTTGTGCCTTACCGCATAGGACACGCTTGTTCGATTCACTTGACCTCTCAATAATAGGAAGAAATGGGATTGTCTACAAAAAACCGCCTTGAAAAAGCAAAAAATAAGTTCTTTAAAATGATAGGTAAATAGGTCAGTCCAACTGAAGTCTGCTTTTGGTTAAAATATTGTTGGACGCCGACTTCAGTTGGACTGACCTATTTACCTATCATTTTAAAGAAGTTATTTTTTGCTTTTTGAAGGCGGTTTTTTGTTTTTTTAAACATTTATTTTATTTTATACTTTTTAGTGATCCTATTTATGCTGTTACTTAGCTCCACTTCTAAATATTAATAAGAAACTATAGAACATTTCAAGCTCGCCGCAGACAACGCCGCGGGAATGTCAGAGTCATATTTAAACCTAAATGTGCTTCGTCATAGTCGCTCAACTTCCTTTATCGAAATATCTTATCGCCACCCTTGAAATAGGTACCGTTAAGGAGTTCCGGTGGCCATCTGTGGTCTTCATCATCAGTTCCACTTCACCATATAGTACTTTTCAAAAGCAAATGCATGAGTTACAGTGGGGCAGTGGTGGAAAGACCATTATGTTAGAAATAGAACGAGCCCAACGTGCTGTGATTAAGGTGATGTTAAAAAAGCCTTTTCGCTATTCAACAGACTTACTCTACAAAGAAGCAGGTTTGCTAAGAGTGAGACAGCTTTTTATTATTAAAGCAGTACTTCGAATACACCGTAAGACGCATTCGATACCGAGTCTCGCACAATTAAATAGCAGACGGCGAAAAAATATTGTTTTACCTACCCTGAAATCTAGTTTTGCCAGACGGTCTCCCGCGTTCTCACACACTTTTATGTATAAAGCTGTGAATAAGGTTTGCGATATTCAAAATTTAACTATTTTTAAGCTTAAATCCGTACTTAAACCGTGGCTCAAAACGTTGTCTTATGAAGAAACGGAACAACTTTTGGTATAGAGACGAGTCATCATCCGACAAACATACATACACGCACACTTAAACACACACACACACACACACACACACACACACACACACACACACACACACACACACACACACACACACACACACACACACACACACACACACACACACAACATGCATGCCAACTTTTATTTGTATTTTTATTCTTACTTGTTTTGGTACGTAGCGCTGATACAATGAGCTTAAGTCGATTCCTATGTGTAAAGTATATTATGTTTCACTCACTGGACGCCCAAGATACAGGCTCAGCCTAGTTTGGGGTCCGCCGGATATTACTTTTAAGAACATTGTACCTTTTTGTTAATAAATCATTACTTTACTTTTTACTTTACTTTACAGTGAAAAATACCAAAATCGCTATAGGTGTGCCTATAATATTTGAGGAGTTCTCTTGATTTCTCCATGATCCCATCATCAGATCCTGACGTGGTGACAATGGGACAAACTAGAAAGTATACCCATACGAACAACGAAAAAATTTTTCAAATCGGTCCAGTGGTCTTCGAGTAATCGGGGAACATACATAAAAAAAAAAACCCGACGAATTGAGAACCTCCTCCTTTTTTTGAAGTCGGTTAAAAAACAATGATTGAATAATAACGAATGTGATCAAATGATGTTGTGTGGAATTCATATTGTGCAGAATCGAATATTGTACAGGACTGTATGAGAATAATGACTGAAGAATAGCGAATGCCTGTAAGCATCACCATCTGAGGGCCCTGCCAAGATGCATTGGGCTAACTAACGTTTCTATTCGTTTCGTTTTGAAGCCAATCACGTCAGTGGTAGATCACGTGACTCTTCGTATCACGTCATCTACCAGTGATGCGATTGGTTTAAAAACGAATCGAATAGAAACGCTGGTTAGCGCAATGCGTCTGGCAGCGCCCTCTGTTACCTTATAGAGCGCCGAGAGGTTGCAGGGGTGTGATTCTCTCAACAACGACGGACGGACGGACGAACGAGTGATTGTCCAAGCGTCGATTTTAAGTAGTCCCGTCAGAGTGAACAAAACACATTTTAGCGGGTGTATTCAATTTGGCAGCATGGCTTCTCGAACGTATAAGGCTGCCGAATTGAGAATGCACGCGCTAAAATGTGTTTTGTTCGCTCTGACGGGACTACTTAAACTCGCCGCTGCGATTCGCTCGTTCGTCCGACTGACCGCCGTTTTTACCCGACTGCCGAAGGAGGAGGGTAATGTGTTTCACAGCCTATATATGTATGTTTGTTCCATTGTGGCACTATAAAAACTAAACCCGTTGTCCGATTTTGATGATTCTTATGTCAATCGATTTGTCTTAATCTGCACGGGTAGCACAAGTTGTTTTGTCTCGCTTGTCGCTCAGTGCGTCTCTATCGTTACAGACTAGATAGAAAGGGAGATCCGAGCGACAAACAAATCGCGGACAACATGTGCTAGCCGTGCTGGTGAGTGTCACTGAAGATATGACATTAATCAAAATTCAATATGGCGGCCACCAGACGCCATATTGTGGGAATTAAAAAAAAAGACGAATAAGTTTGACAAGTGGGGTGTTATTGAATAGGGATTTAAAAATCATCTTAAGGTTTATTTCATCATTTTTCATTTTGAATGATCATTTAGGATTTGATTTAACGTTGGTTAGCAACAGCCGGGTTTTGAAAGCTTGCTTTTTGTTAAAATTATTTGAGAGAATAACCCCCCTGATATAGTTTACCTATCCTCGTAAGGCTCAGTGTGCAATGGAAGGTACATAATCAAGTCAACCTAATTTGAACTCTATTGTAATGCGAAAAAGATTTATCTTTCCATCTTCATAAACTGAAAATGGCATTATCGAACAAACGTAATTGAACTTTATTGCCTTGATCGTAGATTCAAAGTCGCACTCACAAAAATATCCCTGTTTGTAGTATGGTGGGCCTTACGAGGCTATTAAATATTCCTTCTAGGGGTGTGCGGAATTATCGTCCTATTTCTGTTTCCCGAGCTTCAACTATAGAAAATAAACCGGGCAAGAGCATGTCGGACCACGCTCAGTTTAGGGTTCCGAAGCCGTTACTACAAAAAAACAACAAGCATGAACTAATTCTCTATTTAAGGCTATTTGGTGCTGTCTAAGATGATTTTAGTAGGTATAAACACTTTAGTCACCTGTATCTCAGGAACCTATCAAGTCTACTTAGTCGTGATAGTTTTCCTTTAAAATTCGTTATACTTATGAGCTTTTATTTAAGATATTTTACAGGTTTTTAGTATTTGTTGTTTTGGCTGTAGCGGGGATACCCTACCCTACACCTGGGGATGTATTTTTTTTTCTCGTCTACCCCATAGTGTGGGGTGTCGTTGGATAGGTCTTTCAAAAATATTGCGGGTTTGTCTAATCAATTTTTCGATTAAGGGATCCGTTTATGAAATATTTAGCTTTAAAGCGCTAATTTTTGTTAGTGTCAAGTGGGGTCCATATTGGCTCACCTAATTATTTTTACTCATAACGACTCATAAGTCCTAATTATCGCAACTCCTAACGTATTTATTTCAGCAACTGTTACATTTTCAGGATTTTTATAAATCAAACCTAACCTAACCTAGTCTTATCTACTCATTAAATATTTCAGAAATTCTGAAAAGTTTACGGTTCCAGCGGTATAAAAAATTCATTTTCGGAGTTCCGATAATAGGAGTTGCAATTTTAGTTGAACTTTGGCGCTCCCGTAGGGGAGGAAACAAATATGTTTTTCAAGATTTTATTTTACCACTTTGTAGGCGCGACTAATATGTATATTCATGCCAAATTACAGCTTTCTAGTACTAACAGTCTCTGAGCTAGGCTGCGGACGGACGGACATGGCGAAACTATAAGGGTTCCTAGTTTGACTACGGAACCCTAAAAATTGTGCAGGGCTAGTAGGAGTTTTAATAATGTGTTAGATTTTGACATATTTTCAAGTAATATTAAAAGTTAAAACAAATCAATGTTTTAAACAATCTTAAATCAAGATAAGGAATGTTGGGGTAAAATCGGATCGGGTCAAGACCGGATAGTGCAAATTACTACTAAACTAACAAAGGTTTTCGTTTCCTGGCAACACACCTGCCTACGCTATCTTCTTGCGCCCCGCACCCTGCAGCGCCAGCGCGTGTTCTTTCGAGTGCTTTTAGGTGCTGGTTAGCATAGTTATAGATTACAGAAAATATTTGGTGAGCTGTAGTTGTAACATATCGTCGGTGAAACTGCAAAACCGCGTAAGTAACATTTGTAATGAGGAGCAAAATGCACCTTATCTCTAAGAATTTAAAGTTTATTTTGTATAAAAAATTGGTTGGTTACGCGGTTTTGCAGTATCACCGACGATATTTGCACTGAATAATCGTTGTAAGTAAGGCTTATTCTTTGTCAGTATACTTAATTGCTAAATGTGAGAACCAGTAATTGGTTATGTGTTAAGTCTATCTATGTATATCTGCGGTTTGTATATGGGGTATGGCCATAAATGAACAACCCTTATCTTTATTAATCGAAATATAAACAAAAGGTTTTGGCTAAAAGTGCTGTCATTTGTAAAAGTCATACATTTTCAAAGTGAGCGGCCATTTGTAAAAGTAGTACATTATATTTTGTACTATTCTTAAGTGCATCGGAGCCGTGATATTTAAATATTCATACTTGGGCGTACTTTTGTACTAAAAACTGAATACTTAAATCTTTAGAATCTCCGCTCCGATATTATTTAACGCCCTAAATTATATATATCTATGTGTATTTAGAGTCCTATAAATAACTATGTAAAAATCCGTGGCCGCTAAAAAAATATGTCAAATTTATACATACAAACGTACCCAATGCCCTTAAACTAAAATATAAAATATTGTACTACAGCTAACTTATAAAATAAAGCCCCACCCACACCCACTTCATTAGATCGTTACTTACTAAAAGAAATTATTTACTTCATTTATCTACACTTAAATCTTTATTTCAATGGCCGTATTATGTACTATTTTTAGAACAAGGAAACTCAGGAGATTAAGTGATTGTCAATGTGAATATTACAATAAGAATAACCTACGCCACAGAGATCTATAACAATCAACAATCATTTAAGTGCTTTTATAATAATTGTAATAATTTTACATAAAATGAATACTAAAAAAAACGATTTTAAATAGCAAACAACCTCGTTACTTTACAGCATCTAGAAGACGCGCCTGCAAACAGGTCACTTGGGTTGATGAGAAGTGCTCTCTGAGACCCAGGATTGCAATCTCAGGACTGAGAATGGATCGTCAGCCTTGAGGACTACTCCATTCAATAGAATAAATCCCGTAATACAATGGCAGTCGCCTTTTTGTGCTGGGAAAATGCTTATACACAAATTATTCCGGCCTGGCCCGTGATTTTCAAATTCTGGTATTTTCAAATTCGGGTATTTTCAAATTCTGGTATTTTCAAATTCGGGTATTTTAAAATTCTGGTATTTTGGTAATGAGCACGCTCTTTAATCTAAGCTATCAAATGACACCTCATTCGATGTTACAACGTATATAACCGAAACAAAATGAGCGTCAGCTTTTTCACCGCCACACCAAATAGTAAGGGGAAATTACGCCGACAATTATGTAAACCTTGCATCATTGAAAAACATGTACTTTTATGTTTGCTTTGTGCATACCTAATACTATATTTAGGCCAGCCTATAACGACATCAAAGATCGCAAACGCGCATGTAACTATGTTTTTTTATATATTGCTAGGTCCCTTGAGAGTATTTAACATCCAAGTTTGCAACCCTGAAAACTAGGGAATGCAAATTAACCGGTTATTTACCGTTTTTGTATGAAAATAACCGGTTAAAATCGGTTAAAACCGGTTATTTGCATTCCCTACTGAAAACCCATGTTGCTCGAAAAACTTCGAAATTTTGACACTTGTTTTAGTTTTTTCGTAAAAACTAACCCTAAGGAAGCGTTTTTCAAGTACCATGGACGTATTTATTCATTATTTCCTTTTACTTCTCAACATATCCAACGATATAATTTTGCAAGGTTGCTTGCGAGCCCTGTCCCGGGACATCACCAGTGTTGTAAACACGTCGCCCAGCCATCTCTGATTAGTCATAATTTAGAACGGTAACGACGCGTACACGTGTGTTTTGTTTATTATAAGGGAACGAAAGAAGTATAATAATTACGTGAATTAATAATAATAATTTTGAAGATATGTCATACGCGACAAAAACTTGCGGAATTTGCGATACCGACGAATGTTGAATCAACGTTGAGAGTGCGTGATAGGTACCTATTGTTTATTTTGCTATTAATTACCAGCTTTTATTTAACTTGCCCTATTAGTATATTTATAGATACAGTCCGTGTCCCTTGCGTTGGTTCTAGTTTAAAATGTTGTTAGTTATAGTGGAAGTTTAATGGAAGACATAAGGATTTTATTATAAGGGTAGGGCGCACGTGGAAGTCGCTCAACAGACTGCTCAGGTCGGTAGATGCCGAGAAAACTTGGTAAAGTGGGGTACACCGCCGAGGACCACTGCCGCTGCGGCGCCTGACCAGACTCCATGGCGCACCTCCTGCAGCCCCGCGTGCCCCCACACCTGCAAGCGGCAGGACCCATGTGACGCCACTGGCAATTCCGTTCGCGTGGCGGAATATTGGTCATCTCATGTATGACATGCCGTCGACACGCTAAGAAGATAAGGGTAGGTAGGTAACTCACTATTTGAATTGAAGAAGCATCTCATGTGATTAGGTAACTTTTCGAAGTGCACTTACATACATACATACATAATCTCACGCCTTCGTTCCCAGAGTGGGGTAGGCAGAGCTACAGAATTACAAACATCTCTAAAAACTTGTTGATAATACTATAACCTCAATTTGCACAATTAGGCTAAGATGTTTATCAGCGTATTAGTGACAGGTTGCAAGCCCATCGCCTAACAGTACTACAAGCCTTTATTCCCTTAGTCGTCTCTTACGAAGTACACTTACAGACTATAAAAGACTATAAAAAAGCATAAATTTATGATTTTTGTCAAAATGCGAGTTGTGATTTTTGATAGGTACCTACTTACCTAAAGTTGAAATCTAGAAAACCATGTTAAGTACAGTCACGAACTTAAATTTGGGACCCACCTTAGGTCCAAAGTCATTCTGACATTCTACAACAATAAGGTTGAGTCTCCTATAAGTAACAAATGATTTGGCATCTCTAATGACATTGACGACTTCGAGCCTATTTTTCTTGAAAGTCACAAATTAACGATCGCGATTGTACCTACTGACGACCTTGTAAAGATCGCGGGAACGCGGTGGATGCGAAAAGCACAAGACCGGTCTGAGTGGAGAGCCTTGGGGGAGGCCTATGTCCAGCAGTGGACGTCTTTCGGCTGACATGATGATGATGATGATGATGATAGTAACTAATGATATTAAACAGGTCCATAAGTTTTCGTTTCATGACAAAACTAATCCTTCCTAACAAAAGTACATAGGTATTGTGGAAATCTTTAAACGCAAAATGTGTTTCTGTGACGACATAGTTGACCTAATTGGTAGTGGCTGCCTACGAAGCTAGCGGTCTTAGGTTCGATTCCCGGTCAGGGAAAATGTTTGTCATGAGCGCGAGTAGCTATTTGTTTCAGAGCCTTGGGTGTTTTCTATATAGCTACCTAAATAATAACTAGCTTCTGCCCACGACTTCGTCCTCGTGGATTAGTTACTTTAACCCGCGACTTTGTTAACGTAGAAGGTTGAAACATTCTTCATTGGTCCGCTCCTATTGGTCTTAGCGTGATGATATATAGCCTATAGCCTTCCTCGATAAATGGGCTATCTAACACTGATATAATTTTTCAAATCGGAGCAGTAGTTCCTGAGATTAGCGCGTTATTCCTTAAGACTTTATTTCTCAACATAACTGGTAAATTAATGCCACCCTCGGGACAAATCCTATTATTATTATAATGATTGCAATTACCTACT
Organism: Acleris literana; assembly: GCA_946894065.1. Taxonomy (NCBI): domain Eukaryota; kingdom Metazoa; phylum Arthropoda; class Insecta; order Lepidoptera; family Tortricidae; genus Acleris; species Acleris literana. Next base: position 99,429,035 of record OX335668.1, on the reverse strand, counting down.
GCCCTCATTAGGAAAAAGGGCGTATGTCGCATAGAATTGCGAATGTATTAGTGACCTTAATTCTCAAGACAGGGAGTTCAATTTGCTTTGAGTATGAAATTGTGAATGCGTCCTTTTTATTTAGGAGGGCAGCCTAAATACCTACATATATACCTAAAAATTCATCAGCGATACCCTTATAATCCGTACTATCCATACTAATACAGGGTGGTACTCGATAAACTGTACATATTGAAAGGGATGAAATTTTAGGTTCAAAAAATTAAAAAAAAAAAATTTTTTTTTTTTTGTCAAACTTTTTAATAAAGTTGTGACGGTGTAACTTTTGATCTAATAGCCTAAAAAAGATAAAAAAGTGCATAGTATTGACATTAGTTAGGTTTATAATAATTGATAACAATATTAGACCAATTAAAAAAAATAACTGAGTAACTGCTTTTTTTGTGGGAAATTACTGCAAAAATATCATTTTGTTTTCCTAAAAACACGATTTTCTCAAAATTTTGCAGATGTTTTTTAACGTTTTTAGATCTAAAGTTAAACGAGGAATAATAATTAGCAAAAAAAAATAGTGAAATATCTACAAAATTTTGAGAAAATCGTGTTTTTATGAAAACTAAATGTCATTTTTGCCGTAATTTATTAAAAGAACTAAGAAAAAAAAGTGGCAATTTTTTTTTTTTAATTGTTTTACCGATAAATTACCCTAAAATTTCATCCCTTTCAATATGTACAGTTTATCGAGAACCACCCTGTATATCTATATTAATGCGAAAGTAGTCTGTCTGTCTGTCTGTTACCTTTTCACGCTTAAACCGCTAAACCTTTTAACGGTCATGCTAATGACGTAATCAAATACATGTTAAAATAATGTTACATACATAGTCGAGTAGGCAGAGCTACAGAATTACCAACAACTCTAAAAACTTGTTGATAATTTAATTCTATAACCATGTTTTGCACAATCAGGCTAAGTGCAGAGTTAGCAAGTTTGGTCTATCTTGCAAGTCACCGTGACCAGCAAAAAGTCACAATTTTGCCGAACGAAGCGTTGCAGCGGACCGTGGTAAAATAATGTTATATTGTTGTTAAATGTTACCGGTCTTTTTTTTGATAGAGAAATGGCTGGCTATTTTCTTTCAAATTAACTCCGTACTTATGCAAAATATGTATGTTCAAGTAATGCGTTATTTAATCGTCTTTTACATTGAAGTATTTATTGAAAAACCGGGCAAGAGCATGTCGGACCATGCTCAGTGTAGGGTTCCGGAGCCGTTACTACAAACAAATTATGCCTCGCGACAAACTTAACTTTGCCTTTTGGAAAACTGGTATCCCCATACATCGACATAGGTCGCGGTCAGTTTACCAACACCGTAAATAAGTTTAGGGTAGGTATAAACATATAAACCGTTAGTAACTCAAGAACCAGTGACGTCTACTTAGTCGTCATAGTTTTCCTATTAAATTCACAATATGTGCTATCATTTAAGATATTTTTCAGATTTTTAGTTGTTGTAGTTTTGGCTGTAGGGAGGGGGGGACACTTGACTATAACAAAAATAAAATCAGTTAATAGAAAAATTATTGTCACAAACCCGCAATATTTTTGAAATACCTATCCAACAACACCCCAAACTATGAGGTAGACGAGAAAAAAAATACATCCCCACGTTACGTGTAGGGGAGAAACACTAAAAAAAAATCTTTTTCATGATTTTATTTTACCACTTTGTTGGCGTAACTAATATGTATTTTTAACCGACTTCAAAAAAAGGAGGAGGTTCTCAATTAGTCTGTTTTTTTTTAAATGTTTGTTACCTCAGAACTTTCGACTGGGTGAACCGATTTTGAAGATTCTTTTTTTATTTGAAAGGTGGTGCTTCCCGTTTAGTCCCATTCTTATCAAAATGAAGATCTGATGGTGGAATCCATGATTAATCGACGGAACTGCTCAAAATTTATAGGCATACCTATAGCGATTTTGGTATTTTTCATTGTAACTCGTGTATTTGGTCTTGGAAAGCACTATTTGATGAAGTGGAACTGATGATGAAGACCACAGATGGCCACCGGAACTCCTAAACGGTATATATTTCGAGGGTGGCGACAAGATATTTCGATTAAGATAGTTGAGCGACTATGACGAAGCATATTTAGGTTTAAATATATGACTATGACTTTCCCACGGCTTTGCTTGCGGCGAGATTGAAATGTTCTTTTGTTTCTTATTAATTGAGAAGTGGGAGAATAACAGCATAATTATGATCACTAAAAAGAATAAAATAAAAAAAGTTTAAAAAAACAAAAACCCACCTTCAAAAAGCAAAAAATAACTTCTTTAAAAGGTAGGTAAATAGGTCAGTCCAACTGAAGTCGGCGTCCAACAATATTTTAACCAAAAGCAGACTTCAGTTGGACTGACCTATTTACCTACCATTTAAAAAAAGTTATTTTTTGCTTTTTGAAGGCGGGTTAAAAGTTTTTTTTAACTTTTCATGCCAAATTACAGTTTTCTAGGACTAAGAGTCTCTGAGCTAGGCTGCGGACGGACGGACGGACATGGCGAAACTATAAGAGTTCTTAGTTTGACTACGGAACCCTAAAAACCACCATAAAATAAAACATGAAGTATAAATCTATAACTGAAAATTAAAACTCAAATTAAGTAAGATTAAATCTAAGACTAAAGATATACCTAAAACTAGAACATTAAATCTAAGAATGGGCCCTGTCTTGCAGCCGTGCGCGTCGAAAACAATTGAACGGCACGCCGGCGCCCTTCGCATCTTGGCGAGAAGCCACAGGCTGAATCAACTTACTTCGTCGTACGTACATTTTGTACAAGCTTGTTTAGTTCTGCGTTTTTAATTCTATAGTTTATTTGGATATAATACAGACAGAAATTGAAAAGTACAGGGTCAGTAAGTTTGGTCTATCTTAGCGCACGACAAGTCACCGTGAGCAGCAAAAAGGCAAACAAATTTTGCCGAACGAGGTGTTGCAGCGGCCCGCGGTAAATTGTACATCGGCTTGTTCGTGACTTTAATATGAGTACATATTTTTACCATAAGAATAAATAATAACTACACGTAGAAGCGAAACTCCCGGCTCCCGACGCGCGCTCGGCGCGTTAGATACCTACCGCCTGGCGACACCTGAGGTGTCTAGTCATTCAGGGGCGTCACAGACGGAATATATTAACCAAGATATTGATATTGTATCTTGAATTGGTTTTCGTATTTGTATTGGTTTTAGTGTTTATGGTTGAACTAAGATAGTGTTTTAAAAAGTGAACGACTATTTACGGCAAAATAATTAGAAATAATTGATTGAATGAAGGAGTTTTATGATATAATCTTAATATCATCAAAAAGTATTATTACCTAATTTAACGTAAATGTAAAAAACTCATTTTGCAACAATGTTTCCACGTTGAAGTAAAACATTAATAACATTTCGTGACTAAACTTGTATACCACATCCATAAACCGATTAAATTATTTCGCAATTGGCAGCCCTAACTTTGGGCGCGGAAGACAGAGGGGCGTAGCGGGGTGAAGGGGGAAGTAGGTATTTAAAGCGCGGCATTTGGGGCCTGGTCAAAGGAGATTCGCTTCTACGTGTAGTTATTATTTATTCTTATGACAGTACATAGGTGTTCAATAATTGCACTATTATTATAAAGTCTCACTAAGCCCTTACCTTTTCAGGCGTTCACAGTTTTGCTTACATAATATAATCGAAAAAAAACAGATTACAATTGTTGACAGCTAGATTAACCTCGTAAGGCCCAGTGTGCAATAGAATGGACATATTCAAGGCAATTTAATTTGAACTGTGTTCCAATGGAAATAAGGTTAAGTTTCCTATTTTCATAAACTGAAAATGACATTATCGAACAAACGTAATTGAACTTTATTGCCTTGATGGTAGACTCAAAGTCCCACTGACAAAAAACTCCTTGTTTGTAGTATGGTGGGCCTTACGAGGTATTAAATGTCACAATAAAATTACATAATTAATACTAATTATAATTCAAAAAGTCATTAATAGAATAAAAACATTTCTCAATAAGCCATTCATTGGTCTTTTTCTTAAATATACTAAATTTATATTCTTTATAATCGTCAGGTAACTTATTATAAATTTTGATACACAATTATGGAGGAGTTTTTGGATTTTAGGGCCAGTCTAACTTTAGTTTTTTATTCAATTTTTGTTTATACTGACTCCGGACTCTGTTTGTATAGGTATAAATCTTGCTTTTTAGTAAAGAGAGCCTTGTGTTTGTGTACAAAAACGCAAAATGACAAATGATTGTGGAAAATTGATATAATTATGTGAATACGTTTTTGATTAATCTCTATCTTAAGTTTTTTCTGCATTTCTAACACTAATTTACCTAAAAAAATATTGTAAAAAAGCAGAAAAGGAGTACTTTTATACTTCATGACCGGTTGAATCTTTATTTGCGTCGAAAAGAGTTTAAATTTTCCCGTATTGGTCTCATCACGACATTGCAAGGCGAGCGTCAGCAAACTAAGGGTCAACTTACACCGAGACGCGACGCGACGCGACGCTGCGTGACTCAAAAATATACTTTATTTACTACATGAAAAGGTACGCATTTCTTTGTGAGAATTCAACGCTGCGTGGTGCAACGTATTCTGAATTCTCACAATAAAATGTGTAGTAAAGAAAGTATATTTTGCGTCGCATGTACGCGCAGCACCGAGGATGAATTTTGCATGGGCTTGTTTAGTTCTGCGCTTTTGATAAATTTATTTCGTAATACTTTCAATTAACCAAAAGGCCAGAGTTAGCACGTCCGTTCTACATAAACACGACGAGTTACCGCGAACAGCAAAATGGCAAGCAAAATATGCCGATCGAAGTGTTACTGCGGCGAAAATAGTAGTAAAATGGATGTTTTCTTTTATATTTAAATATGTGTTTGTGCAAAATATGTTTAATTATTGTTATGCGTTATTCGGTTCTACCTATAATTATAAAGTTTTCTTTCAAAGATTTTCAGGACATTAATATGTAAAATTTCAAGAGCATTTTACAAGCTAGTTAAATTTTTCTGCGATGCCAAGTTCGTCGTTTGGGAGTGGTATTTATGTATCTCTCTTTCTATCATTTGTATATTTTTACGTCGACATTTCCTTTGTACAGTCAAGGTCACCAATATGTATACACCACATAGTTTGTGCGGATAAGTTCTATATGTACATATTTTTGCAACTTTGTGCGGATATTTATTTTTAACCTTGACTGTATGTATCATTTGATAAGAAAATTTGATTTTTTTAAATTAATATAATCACCTTAGATTTTTAAAATACATAATATGATAAAGATGATTGATTTGGATTTGGGTTTTAACGTAAAGAAAAACATATTTTCTTCAGAAATAACTATAGATAAAAGTTTAAATTAATTACATAGACTGAGGAATAATTTATACATATTAACAGCAAAGGTAAAATAAATGTTCTATCACATTGGCATTTTATTGAAAAAAAAAAAAAAAAAATATCACAAGGCAAAGTTGGTATTATGCAAAACGCAAAAAGTATTAAAATTGATGTGTTCTATTTAATTTTCAAAGGAGTTTGAATAATGTGATATGTATCATAATCTTTGTAACATTGTGTTTCTTATTAATTCAAACAGCTCAAAGTTCACCCTTAAGAACTGTGTTCTGGGAATGCATGTGTTCAGATGTCTCACATGTTTCTAATTTTGTGGCCATTTGAATACACGCATTTCCAGACTCAGATAACATCGCATAGCAACAGGAAGAGCGGGGCGAGGCGAGCCTTGTCACCGCGATCAGCAAAATGGCGTGGAAATTTTGCCGAGCGAAGTGTTCCAGCGGCAAAACGTAAGAGCTTTCATCTGTTTGCATCAGGCGTGACTTCAGTATGGGCTGGTTTACTTTTGTGTATATATTTCTGTCATTTGTTTTATACAGCATAAAGCCGGCACGTTCTTTCTACATAAACTATGGGTTCTAGAAAATTATTGTCTTATTTTGATTTACATGTTTTATATTCTGTAATTCTTGTAAGACAGTGTATTCTAGACCTACAGAATAGCGCGCTACAGTGGGAGACGTACCAGCCGGTGAATTTTTCGAAAAATATTTTTTGAATTGTTTTTTGTAAGCAACGCATTTTTAATTTAAATTGGACTTTTTCTGGTCAGTTTCTCTGTGTGATTGGAATAAATAAGAATAGAATTTGACAATTATAAATTAAATTATACAAATGTTTATATATAAGAGTATACTGATTCGCATTGGCCTCATTGTGGTATTTAGACAATTGGTTGAAATTGAAGTATTACTGGTTATCATTTTAATATTTAAATCGATATTTGGGAAATGATTACTCAATTTTATTTCACCGGTATTCAAAATATTAGCGGTTAATAAAGCTTAGGATTTTGGTGGCATATCGTGGTTCTAGAATCCATTTCACACTTTGATTTTGACATTCAGTATAGTCATATTTCAAAATGAACTAAAAACATTTTTAGTTCGGTTATTCCATACCTACTCGTACTAATATTTGCTTGTTTGTAACGCTTTCACAGCAGAGATATCCTCCAAACCAAAATTCATTTAATTTTTTTTAGCGATTTGAATACATTAATTTTGAAATATAATACTGAAGGTCTAAGGTAATATAAAAATGGCGGTACACTTTTAAATTAACATGTTTTTGTGCAAAACATATTTCATTTTTTCTTTCTAAGGTTGCCTGGGCGCATAGTTGTCCAAAAATTAAGAGGAATCCACAATTTTGCTAAAATTTTCTTTGTAATTGAAGTGTTAAAATATTTAAAAAAATGGTAACCAAGTGACGTTTAAGGAATTTATGCCATATATGAATAGACATATCTTTCAATTTCCTGCACGGGTAGCACAAGTTGTATTTTCTCGCTTGTCGCTCAGTGCGTCTCTATCATTAATGACTAGATAGAAAGGGAGATCCGAGCGACAAACAAGTCGCGGACAACTTCTGCCCTCCTAAATAAAAAGGACGCATGCGCAATTTCATAGTCAAAGTAAATTTAACCCTCTATCTTAAAAAATAAGGTCACTAATACATACGCGGTTCTATGAGACTTACACCCTTTTTTCTTAGGAGGGCAGACTTGTGCTAGCCGTGCTGTAGCGGCCCGACCACGACAGACTCGTCGAGCTCGGACTTTGTAAAATGGAAAAAACGAAAAGCATACAAGTGGAAATTACAGCTGTTTATTTTAAACTAGCGACCCGCCCTCGCTTCGCTTCGGTAAATATAAGTAGAAATAACCCAAGTTCATCTGGAATAATATACTTTTCAAATGGTGAAATATTTTTTAGATAGGTGCATTTGCATAGAGGTTTGCAGAGGAATGCAGAATTCACTTTATTTGGCCATAAATTAGAAGTACTTGTGGACCCACGTTCATGTTCAGTAGCTGATTCTCTGGCTCTCTGAGATCTATATCCGTCCCTGTCGCCTATAAGCCGAACATGACGTTCAGTAGATGATTCCCTGGCTCGCTAAGATCTATGTCTATCCCTATCAACTATAAGACGAACGTCACGTTCAATAGACGATTCCCTATTTATTTGCAAATAATTACTTTCTCTTCTATTACACAGCCTGATTTCCCTTTCTTCTTTGATTTCATCTTTAAGACGTAAATTGTTTCTATTATTATCCCTAATTCTACGATCTATATTAAAACGACTTTTTCGCGTCATAGTTAATTCATTTTGTTTTTTCCTTAAAAAAAAACAATATCTATTAACCCCAATTCACAAAATTAACTACCTGCTTCATTGATGGGATAAATACTAAACTAACACCAGCCAGGCTAAGGTAATGTGCTAAAAGCATAAAAGTTAACATTTATTTTTAAATTTACAACAGGAAATACGCAAGTACCTATATTTGAAATATTTACAACACAAACAACCTTAAAATAAGAAAAAAATAACATTAACAAATCAACACACTTTCTCATTGATAACCAAATAGGAAGGAAATATGTAGGTACTTAAATATTCTGAATATTTACAACACAATCTTAAAATAAGAAAAATGGAGTTTTAGCCCTTCAGCGCAATTCACACATTGTACGGGAGCGGGTCGGGCACCGAGCATGTCGTTTTCATCGCGGGACCCGCGCAGGTCGTCGTATTCACACAAAGCGCCGAACCGCGGCGGGCCCCGCGCGGGTGATCGCAGGTGGGCATTCGGGATCGGATGTTAGTAGAATTTACAACGTGCTCTGTGAGAATGCCTATCGGAGAATGCGTGTTATTACGACCAAGGACGCCCGCGACGGACCCGCCGCACCCGCGCGCTGATAGTGGCGGGTGCGGCGGTCCCGGCTCGCGCCCTACCCGTCCCGCCGCCTGTGTGAATGATTAAATATAACTCCATGTTAAAGCACCCGCCGAACTCCCGACCCGCCCGGCGCACGACCCGCTCCCGCCCGCTGTCTTGTCCTGGCCTGTTAATTCCACAAAATTTAATAATAAGCACTACCTCTCGTTGATAAAAACACTTAAGGAAAATACTTATTTTATTTATCAATATTAATTTATTTACCTATTACCTTTATGAATTTACTTTGTATTCAAAAATATGAAAAACAACATAAAAATAACTTTTAATCAAAACCTAAACTCAATCTAACTAACTACCCATTTCCGTAATTTAAAAATTTGAAAAGCTTGTATTTCTTTATCAATATAAATATAAGTAAGTAACAGGAGAGCTCCGGAGCACCTCTGATAATTCCAGAAATATTGTTCTATGGCTGCTGTGCTGTAGGCTGTGGGTACTAAAGGGCGATAATACAGATTTAGGTAGCGCGTAATTTTGAATCTGCCATATCTTCTAAAGTATTTATCTAAATAATATAGTGTACCAGACAATTTTAATCTAAATTAAATGCCCAAGGTGACTAACGTATTTATCTGGATAAGAATAAATACTGAATTGGAGAAAATAGCTTCGCAAATAACCTAATATTTTTTAATAAAATTTTAAAGATGAAAATGGTTACTGTGAGTCCACCTTAGGAGATAAACATATGCCATCGCGGGCTTTTCTTTAGGTTTTTTGAAGAACTACAATTCTTCAGTACATTATTTTGATATATCTCTTAAGGTGTAGCCAGCGTTTGCAATGTAAGCGCAAAAAAATGTGTTTATTTACGACATCACATTAGAAACCTCTAAAATTATCAGTGTTTCTCTACTATAGTATGCATGTATTATACATATAAACCTTCCTCTTGAATCACTCTATCTATTAAAAAAACCGCATCAAAATCCGTTGCGAACTTTTGAAGATCTAAACATACATAAGTACGGACAGACAGCGGCAAGCGACTTTGTTTTTAAACGACTTCATAAAAGGAGGTTATACGTTCCACAGTATGTTTATTTTTTTATGTATGTTCACCGATTACTCCGTCAATTGTCAACCGATTTCAAAAATTTTTTTTTGGTTTTATAGAGTATACTTTCGAGGTGGTCCCATTGTCACCAAATCTGAATGTGATGAGAGGATCCCTGAGGAATTGAGGGAACTCCTCAAATATTGTAGGCAAACATATAGCGATTTTAGTATTTTTAGGAACAAGTCCAGCATGTGCATTCAGAAAGTATCATTTGGTGAAGTGGAACTGATGATGAAGACCACAGATGGCCACCGGAACTCCTCAACGGTACCGATTTCAAGGGTGGCGATAAGATATCTCGATTAAGATAGTTGAGCGACTACAACGAAGAATATTTACTTGTTAACCGACTTCAAAAAAGGAGGTTATTGAAATATGACTATGACTTTGCCGCGGCGTTGCTTGCGGCGCGCTTGAAATAACTTAAAGTTTCATTTCAACTAAAAAGTGGGACTACGTAACAGCGTATTATGATCACTAAAAAGTATAAAATAAAATAAATGTTCTAAAAACAATATTTTCAACAAAAAGCCGACATCAGTTGGACTAACCTATTAGGTGCCTACAATTTTAAAGAAGTTATTTTTTGCGTTTTTGAAGGCGGTTTTTTGTTTTTTAAAACATTTATTTTTATAAATTATGTAGTGATAGTGATAGTGACGTAAATACCGTAAAATGTGGTGAGTAGGGATTAAGGGGTGAGTAGGGGTGACTTTTCGTAATAATGTGATATGTATCATAATCTTTGTAACATTGTGTTTCTTATTAATTCAAACAGCTCAAAGTTGGCACTTCGTCCTTAAGAACTGTGTTCTGGGAATGCATGTGTTCAGATGTCTCACATGTTTCTAATTCTGTGGCCATTTGAAGACATGCATTTCCAGACTCAGATAACATCGAGTAGCAAAAGGAAGGACGTCAGCGAGGGACATCAAGCATCTGTCAGTGTTTATTGAAAAAAGGAATAACACATAACACATCAAGTATAAAATTAAAACTGAAAATGAAAACTAAAACTAAGGTTAAATAATCAACTGTACACCTATAATACTAACATACTAATAAAAAAATCCTTCTTAAAACCATACATTGCCAAATTGCATTCAAAACTAATTCAGAAAAGGGCAGACGAATTCTCCGTAGCGCAAATAATTTACATGTACCATTCGTGCGAACAAAAAATTATGGGTGTAAAAATATAACGTACGAGGGAGCACGAAAGTTCAATAGTCTACCCAAAAATATCAAAGACGCAGCGACATTATCAATCTTCAAGCAAAAACTTAAAGCGTACGTAGTAGATAAAATCCCGGTAATCCAAATGCGCCACTGAGTTCTATGCCCACGAGCGCGCGGCAACAAAGCTAATCTAAGCATACCCTCTATTAGTTTAACGACGACTTTAGTATTTAAAAATCAATGTTATTATTTTTAAGCGTTAGTAATTTTTGTAAGTAGCAATAAACGATAAGTACCTAATAATAGTTTTACCATTGTGCATGTTAACGCTCAATAGCGAATAATGATTACATTTAGTTTATAATCTCATTAAGTGAAATGTAATATTTCTTTTGAGAACAATAAATGTCTTTAACCTTAAATCTAATATGACGACATGTTGGCCTAGTCGGTAGTGACCCTGCCTACGAAGCTAGTAGTCCTGGATTCAAATCCTGGTAATTACTTAAAATTCATGTTCTTATGGATGTCACACACTATATAATCAAATGAATATTCATTCTGGTATAGGTACTCTCACTCTCACATATACTTCGCCTGTAACTAGAGAATGCAAATAACCGGTTATAACCGGTTTTAAACGGTTATTTTCATACAAAAACGGTTAATAACCGGTTAATTTGCATTCCCTACCTGTAACGTGCCGCCAATAACGCCGTACGCGCCGCTGCTCTCAGTCGCGGCAACCCTCCCACTTTATGCCGCAAACCAAATTGGCACACTGGGCCATAAAATCCTGAGGCGGGGCTTAAATTTTGAGATGCGCGCGTGCGTGTATCGATGAAGTTAAATGTATTTTATCTACATCCATATCATAACTTCCCTACAATATGTTCAGAAGCGATAAGCAAATCGCCTATATTAAGAAACCTGTATTAAAGTATAGTGCATCGTACATACATACATACATAATCTCACGCCTTCGTTCCCAGAGTGGGGTAGGCAGAGCTACAGAATTACAAACATCTCTAAAAACTTGTTGATAATTCTATAACCACAATTTGCACAATTAGGCTAAGATGTTTACCAGCGTATTAGTGACAGGTTGCAAGCCCATCGCCTAACAGTACTACAAGCCTTTATTCCCTTAGTCGTCTCTTACGACATCCACGGGAAGACATGGAGTGGCACTATTCTAACTCGGCAACCACACGAGGCTGTACTCGGCAACCACACGAGGCAGTAGTGCATCGTAATGTTTACATTAAAGTGTCGGTACCTAAACATTAAAGTATCGGTAATACTGTACCACTAACTTGAAAATGCAAGCCATATCTGTACATTATAAATAAAGTTTGTCTTTTATTGTTTGTTTTTTTTTTTATTATTATTATTTAAAAAAAAAGCTTTGATACCACGAACAAGTTAACCACTAACTTAATAAAAATACGGGCCATATCTGAACATATTATAGAAAACTTATGATATGCATGTAGATAAAGTTATGTATGCGGCTATACATCATTAGGCATTAAAACACTCGTGTGATCTTATTATGCACCAGCCACATAAACTACTATTTTGTGCTGATGTTAAAATTCCCGTGTGGTTAGAATAGTGCTGCTCAATGTCTTCCCGTGGATGTCGTAAGAGGCGACTAAGGGAATAAAGGCTTGTAGTACTGTTAGGCGATTGGCTTGCAACCTGTCACTAATACGCTGGTAAACATCTTAGCCGAATTGTGCAAAATGTGGTTACAGAATTATCAACAAGTTTTTAGAGTTGTAGGTAATTCTGTAAATAGCTCTGCCTGAAGGCGTGAGTTTGTTTTATGTATGTTAAAATTGATTCACATTTTTAAGGAATAAAGGTAAAGAAAAAGTAGCAATATTTACAATCGACATTATAATTGAACTTTGCTCAAGTGATCTTTTTTTTTTTGTTTTGTAACTGAACGCCTAATTAAATGTGAGATTTTTTTAAGATGAAGATGATGATTAGTAGTTTTTTTACTATAAAGTTTTGCTAGGTTTCGCACTTTACATTTCGTTTTAAAAAAATGGTTTAATTTTTTTTAATTGTATTATTTAACGGAAACTTACTCGGCATCGATAGAGACAGGGCACAACTTCCTCCCTCTCTTATAAACAAGAATAATAATAAGATGTATTTTTACTTATTCTAGTAGTTTCTCGATACGACGCTAAACTGTCGCACACTTCGCTTAACCTCGTGAGGCCCAGTGTGCAAAAGGATGTACATAATCAAGGCATTTTAATTTGAACTGTGTTGCTATAAGAATAAGGTTTATTTTCCTATGTTCATAAACTGAAAATGGCATTATCGATCAAACTTAATTGAACTTTATTGCCTTGATGTTAGGTTCAAAGTCCCACTGACAAAATACTCCCTGTTGGCAGTATGGTAGGCCTTACGAGGTTAAGCAAGTGTGAAACGCTTACTATAATAGCACAAGTAATTTTAGTCAGGGACTTTATTAGTACACAAAAATCAAAGCGATACTAGTGAAACTGAGTTGATAAATATCAAACTCCAATATGCCCTTGAAATTTGGTATACGAATTTCAAGGACATATTGGAGTATGATATTTATCAACTCAATTGTAAAGTTATAAAAATTGCCTACCCGAATATGTCCTCGCGTTGCAATAAAATGTAGGCATCGGCATAAGAATAAACAATAACTACACGTAGAAGCGAAACTCCCGGCTCCGGACGCGCGCTCGGCGCGTTAGATACCTACCGCCTGGCGACACCTGAGGTGTCTAGTCAGTCAGGGGCGTCACGCACGGAATATATATTAACCAAGATATTGATATTGTGTCTTGAATTGGTTTTCGTATTTGTGTTGATTTTAGTGTTTATGGATGAACTAAGATAGTGTTTTAAAAAGTGAACGACTATTTACGGCAAAATAATTAGAAATAATTGATTGAATTAAGGAGTTGAGATAACCTTAATATCATTAAAAAGTAGTAAATGTAAAAACTATGGGAAGTATGTTTACAAGAGATGGTAAGTGTGAGAAGGATGTCGAGAGGAGGGTGAATGCTGGAAACCAAATTAATGGGGCCCTGTACTCCTTTGTGAGCAGAAGGGGCGTTTCACAAAAAGCGCGACTGGCTGTTCACAATGGAGTGTTGATCCCTACTCTGATGTATGGTAGTGAATGTTGGGTGTGGCAGGACAAGCATGAAAGTCGTATAAACGCAGTTGAAATGCGCTCTTTGCGTAGTATGTGTGGTGTGAAACTGATTGATAGAGTAAGGAATGAAAAGGTCAGAGAGAAATGTGGACTAAAAGAAGACGTAGTGACTAAGATTGAAAAGGGCATGCTTCAATGGTTCGGTCATTTGGAAAGGATGGATGAAAGAAGATTGACGAAAGAGATATACAGAGCAAAAGTGAGTGGGAGGGTCGGAAGGGGCCGACCTAGGCGTACTTTTTCGAATCAAATCGGAGAAATACTGGAAAAGGGCCGTATCTTAAGTACCCGAAACCGACGTGCATGCATGACTCGATGTATGAATGTGGAAGAAGCGAAAGAGATTTGTCAGGATCGTAGCAGGTGGAAAGAAGTGGTCTCTGCCTACCCCTCTGGGAAACAGGCGTGATTTAATGTATGTATGTATGTAAAAACTCATTTTGCAACATGCAACATGTTTCCACGTTGAAGTAAAACATTAATAATAATTCGTGATTAAACTTGTATACCACATCCATAAACCGATCAAAATATTTCGCAAGTGACAGCCCTAGCTTTGGGCGCGGAAGACAGAGGGCGTAGCGGGGTGAAGGGGGAAGTAGGTATTTAAAGCGCGGCATTTGGTGCCTGGTCAAAGGAGATTCGCTTCTACGTGTAGTTATTATTTATTCTTATGGCATCGGTCACAAATAATACCTACAGTATAAATAAGCAGATCTCGTTATCAGTAGTATTGTACTAAAAAGTAACTTCTCAAATTGTGAAAGTTTCATATGAGAAATTCTCGGAAATTTCTAAGAATGTTCTTAAGTTTTGTATGGATAGAGAACATTCTCAATGCTCTCAAATGTTTCCGATCATATTCTCAGTAATTTCTTGAGGAGATTTCTTAACTTTTGAGAATGTTCTGCAACTTGTGCATTGCTATAGGTAGTTATGAAAATTTTATGAAATCGAATCATAGGGTTGTCACACAATATTTATTTCGTGTACATGTGACATATTAATATAAAAAAGTTTTTTAAATATCGCCTTATAAACTTATAATAAAACAACAGATGTATAAGTAATTAGTGTATTATTATTGAATATTACACGGTGACTTTGAATTAGTGTACAGGAACCAATTTATCTTACTGCCTGGGCAAAATAACTTTTCTTGTGTTAAAGTAATTAATTAATAGCAGAATTATTTTGTTAAAAATGTGATAAACCATTATGTACACTAATTATATGGTCACCCTACATTTATTGAGGTGCATACGTCAGTTAAGCTGGGAACAAATTATCGGACGCGGCTGACGGACGCGGCTGACGACGGCCGCGACTACTGATGTGCAAGTTGCGGAAAGTTTCCAAAAAGTTGGAAAAGTTCTATGAAATTTTCCGGAAACTTTCACAAGAAATATAGGAAATTTAAATTTACGAAACGGAAAGTTTCAATCCCCATACAAAATTGTGAGAAGTTTCCGAAATTACCCTACATGAAATGTTCCGCAATTTTGGAAAGTTTCCCTTGGCACATCAGTAGCCGCGACTGATAAGTGTGCACAGTCGAACAGGACGTGGCTTCGGCTGACAAAAACATCCAGCGCGCCAGATTTCTGACGCTCAAGGTTACGTCCACGGCTTACCTCCGATAGTTTGCACAATTCAGTTTATATTCATGATCTAGATACCTATAAGTCACGGCTGTGAGCCGCGTCCGTCAACCGCGTCCGATAATTTGTTCCCAGCTTTAAGGTTGCATTCGACCAAACTGGAATAAGGTCTTATACTTGTTTAGATTAAACGCCGAATTTGTGTAGACTCATCTCGGAATAAGTCTTATTCCAGTTTAGTGAAATGCGGCCTAAGACAAACAACGTACCTAGTATACTTGCTTTTTAGGGTACCGTACGCAAAGGGTAAAAGTACGGGACCCTACTACTAAGACTCCACTGTCCGTCTGTCTGTCTGTCTGTCACCAGGCTGTATCTCATGAACGGTGATAGCTAAACAGTTGAAAATGTCACAGATGAGGTAGGTACTTCAGCTGCCGCTATGACAACAAATACTAACTGGCCAAGTGTGAGTCGGACTCGCGCACGAAGGATTACGTACCATTATCTACACAACATTAGCAAAAAACGGCAAAAAAATCACGTTTGTTGTATGGGAGCCCCCCTTAAATATTTATTTTATTTTAATTTAATTATTTATTTTTAAAGCGAATATAAAACTTAATATTATGTGCATATTTCAAGCGTCTACCTGTTACCGTTATTAATATCGAGCAAAAAACGGCAAAAAAACGCGTACACGTTTGTTGTATGGCAGCCCCACTTAAATATTCATTTTATTCAGTTTTTAGTATTTGTTGTTATAGCGTTAACAGAAATACATCTTCTGTGAAAATTTCAAATGTCTAGCTATCACGGTTCATGAGATACAGCCTGGTTACAGACCGACGGACTGACGGACAGACAGACGGACAGCGGAGTCTTAGTAATAGGGTCCCGTTTTTACGCTTTGGGTACGGAACCCTAAAAACAGAATAAAATAAATATTTTAGGGGGTTCTGATACAACAAACGTGATTTTTTCGCCGTGTTTTGCTCGATATTAATAAAGGCAACAGGAAGGCGCTTGGAATATTTACAGAATATTTAGTCGTATATTCAATTTAAAAAAAACGTGTCTCCCATACAACAAACGTGATTTTTTATAGATAATGGCACGGAACCCTTCGTGCGCGGGTCCGACTCGCACTTGGCCGGTTTTTACTCTAATGCATCGTGTCCGCCTGTTATCAGTTTTTACTTAGTATGCATCTAGGTATCGCACCATTGACCTTTGATTTTATTGACATAACCAGACATAGGGTGACAAAAATTCCGGTTTTAAATTAAATCCTAAATAATGTTTGTTAGAACTTCTTATGTAAATTTAATTGCCATCAATAACTGAGTAAGAAACATGGTTCCTGTAAGTATATTAATTTAAAGTAGCATTGTACCGAAAAGTAACTACTCAAATAATAAATTGTGAAAGTTTCTTATGAGAAATTCTCGGAAACTTCCAAGAATATTCTTAAATTTTGTATGGACAGAGAACATTCTCAATGCTCTCAAATGTTTCCGATAATATTCTCAGTAATTTCTTGAGAAGGTTGTTAACTTCTGAGAATGTTCTGGAACTTGTACAATGCTAATTCAAAGTCACCGTTTATATTAGGTATACAGTTTTAAAATTAAGGTTTATGGTTTAAGATATTTATTTCTCATAAGATTTACATAAATCACTTATTGAGAAACAATATTATTTAACTTAAATCTAGGTAAGAGAGGGCAGCATGCAAGAACGTAGTCGGAGGCAATAGCGGCCTGCACACGTAAAGTTCGGACTGCGGGAAACGCCACGCGCCATTCCAGTCTTCGCGCCGAACCGTACGTGTAAATGCAACTGTAATAGTAAAATAGTAAAAAACCTACGGTTCGGACTGGCGCGTGGAATGGCGCGTGGCGTTTCCCGCGGTCCAAACTGTGCCGTGTAGGCCGCTAATAGCGGCCTGCACACCTAAAGTTCGGACCGTGGGAAACTCCACGTGCTATTCCAATCTTCGTTCCGAACCGTACGTGTTAATGCAACTGTAATAGTAAAATAGTAAAAAATGTACGGTTCGAAACGAAGATTGGAATGGCGCGTGGCTTGCCGCGTCATCCAACTTTACGTGTAAAGGCCGCTAATGAGTGCTATGCAACAATTATTTAGTTAATAGTTTTACAGAAGAGTTAAACGATGATATTTTGTTACCTACATCAGTTAACTATCAGTTTGGTACGAGCGTTTTAAATTTCAATAGCGAGATAATTATTAACTTAAATACATATAAGTACATTGTATATTAATATTATGTCGAAGTTTTTAGGGGAAGCCCTAAATGATGGTTAAAATTGTAAGAATTAATGATGATTTGATTATTTTAAGATTCATTCATAGAATAATGCAAGCAGTAAGCCGTTGTTAAGATTATTTTTTAATAACTATGACGCCCCACTGATTTTAATCACTCTAAAACAATCTTTTATTTTTTCAAAAAAGCATTTCATTATATTTATGATTATATCCTCGATCTTCAGCTTGGATAAACTGAAAACACGCTCGGTAAATGAATTTTCTATTTATATTTTATAGTATATTTCTAATCAGCACAGGTACTTCGTCCTTCCTAAACACTGTGTTCTGGAAGTACATATTTTCTCGTGTGGTACATGTTATAAATTCTGTGACACATGCGAAAATGTGTAATGCCGGACACAGGGAACTACGAATAGCGGCGGGAAGAGCGACAGCGAGGGACGTATCAAGCGACGTTTTCTGCAAATTTTATTTTTAAATTGTATGCTTTAAGAAGATTGTATACCTGAATATTTCCTTACAAAATGCGATAAAGTTTCTCTCCCCTTAAACCTCGTCTGATTTTTACGATTTTTGAACATGTTGTAGTTATGAATACCTTTAAAAAAAAGCAAGCTTTCAAAACCCGACTGCTGCTAACCAACTTTAAATCGTCATAAATCCTAAATGATCATACATACATAATCTCACGCCTTCGTTCCCAGAGTGGGGTAGGCAGAGCTACAGAATTACAAACATCTCTAAAAACTTGTTGATAATTCTATAACCACAATTTGCACAATGATCATTAAAATAAAAAATTAAGAAAGAAACCTAAAGATGATTTTCAAATCCCTATTCAATGATACCCCACTTGTCATACTTGGTCGACTTTTTTTATTTTATTTGGACAATATGGCGTCTGGTTGCCGCCATATTGAATTTTGTTTACTGTCATACCTTCAGTGACACTCACCAGATTAAGACAAATCGATTGACATAAGAATCATCAAAATCGGACAACGGGTTTAGTTTTTATGGTGCCACAAAGGAACAAACATACATATATAGGCTGTGAAACATATCACCCTCCTCCTTCGGCAGTCGGGTAAAAATGTCTGTTCGTTTAAAAAACAAAAGACTGAAACGTACAGACCTACGTTGTCATAATAACTATACAATAATGCATGAACGAGTCTAAAAACATCTACTGTTATAAATCTAAAACAATACTCAATCGCGTTAACTGCCGTCCAGCGGCAGAACGCTGCAACTCGAGTTACAGTGTTTTGTGTTGACTTGTATCAAACGATTCTTCATGAGTGCTTCTTACCTACAAAAGAACTTTTTCTCAAATATGCAATAAAATATTGATGTTATGTTCCTTACAGGCTGCGAAGTATGACGTTTCAGGTGCGGCTAGGACAAGAGGTCGTTAATGGAATTTCATACAAATCGTGCAGGCCTAAACCGGCAAAGTCCTCTTTTTTAATTTCCATTCCACGTAAATTTGTGGCACAGGCATCATGACGATCTGCCACTATGCGTATTAAAAAAAAAAAACTTTTTTGTTGTTTATTTCATTGCATGTTTGAAAGAAGCACTATACATACCTCGGCGGGAAATATGGGGTTGCCCGCCTCAGACCTATCCGGCCTCGCTTTGCTCGGCCGTCTTTATGTCTTCAGCCGGCAACCCCTTTTGTCCCGGCCTCAGTAGTAATGTACTATTAAAAATATGTTCTAGTTTAGGCCGTAGAAAACCGTCAAAACACGGTTACTCTGCATAAGACTAGCCGAAACATCATGACTGTTATTGTAATGTTTTATACCAAAACCATTAATGCCGCTCTGATCACAACAGAACGCTGTAAGTACTAAATGGCCACTGCCTCGGAACGAGGAACGGACCACTTGCAGCGTTTTTTTTATCTGTATCACCATCAATCAACACGCGGCAATAGAGTGAAAAATAATTGGTGATTTCCAGCGTGAAACTTAAAAACTTTTAGACGCGTTTTTCTTAAAACTAGAGTTTTTGGCTTGCAGCGTTTTGTCATTGGGCGGCAGTAAAGCACCAGCCCTCTTTAGTGTGCTCGTGACCTCGACGGTTCCTGCGAAGTATAATACGTAACTATATTTAATGTGAGTGATGAAGTTTAAAAATCGTAAAGCTGGGCATTCACGGACGCGCCGTTTGTCTCGGCGACGGATGGAATAGCGGCCTTTACACGGCACAGTTTGGACCGCGGGAAACGCCACGCGCCATTCCACGCGCCAGTCCGAACCGTAGGTTTTTACTATTTTACTATGACAGTTGTATTTACACGTACGGTTCGGAGCGAAGATTGGAATGGAGCGTGGCGTTTCCCGCAGTCCGAACTTTACGTGAGCAGGCCGCTAATGTGTACTGCAACTGGATGGGCGTAATATTTTGACTACATTCACGGACGCGCCAAACCACGCCTCAACGGTGCGACATCACACAACGGCAGCCAAAAAACGCATTCACGACGACGCCATTTGGCTTGGCGCAGAGGTGCGGCGTGTTCCAACGTTGAATTTCGATATTCACGATAGTTCCATTGGGATTGCGCGTTGGCGCGTCGCGCTGGCTTTCCGTCCATTTGGAAATCCAACGGACCGCGCCAAGTACTTTTAAACGCTACAATTTTGATATTCACGGATCGAATTTGGCGCGGCGCTGCTCTATTCGGCTTGTTGGAGCGGTCGCGAATGCCCAGCTTCATACTGATTGGTAAAATGCTCGCGTTTATCCAGAACAAGGTGGATGTGATAAACAACGAAAATATTACAAGGCTGTGTACTGCGGCGTTTTCTAATAAGGAAATTTAGTTGGCTAAGGATTTTGTTTTTGACTTGCTCTCTTCAACAAGCAAGGAGAAATAAAATACCAGAAGAAACAGCGGTCAAATTCAACGGTACCTTCAAGATGTGGTGACGCTGGTTAGAAGTTTTTTAATTTTTATCTGAAATTTGGAGACTTTACATTTCCAATTTAAATTGAATATACTTTAATTCTCATAATTGCTCCTGGGACCTGTACATCCCTGTGACATTTAAATTAGTTAGCTTAAGTTTATCATAGTAATAAGTTACTCATATAAAACAAAAGACTTCCTGTTGAGTTTCTTGCGGCGTTTCTTCTCAACAGAGTCCCTTGGAAGCGCTGGTAGACTCAGACATGTAAAAGTGCCTACAGGGCCTACTTACAGAATAAATGAATTTGAATTTGAATTTGAAATACATCCTGATGAATTGCCGATTTTGTGGCCTTTGACCATATTGATGCGACGCGGTTACTAAGACATTTTCTATATGCGCCACGCAGTTGAAACAATTAAAGACATATATTTAACCGATTTACAGCCTAACGATGTTAAAAATGAGGTCATAAACCTAAAAGAAGCGTCCCTCATTAATCACTTTGATTTGAATGACAACCGAATACGAGGTGGAAAGATAGCTTTTGTTTAAACAGCGGTCCGATATGTCTACCCCCCTTTTGATGAAAAAGTAAAACGGTGAAACGGGTATATGTGTCAAAACAAGACAGCCGATAGAAGCGAACCGAGACCAATACGAAGTGAAATGGTGCTATCTTTGTCACCCCAGCAGAGTGCGCATATACCCTCCCTGGTTGCACCCGCATGGAAAGTGGCCGCGATGACCGAGCACGAGGAGAAAGAGACGGCGCATATTGAGGTTATCACGGATGCGCGTGAGACGGAGCAACAAAGTCCAAGCGTTTGCGCGTGGTCCAAGGATAACACGATAGCGGATATAATTAAAGCGGGTGGTGATTGGACAAAAAATATTCTGACAATGTACAGTAGGTATATAAAGTCGTGAAGAAAAGGCGCGTAAGGAATCGGTTATTGCGATCCGAAATAAGGGTGACAATACAATCAGGGGGACAGTTCAAAGCGGCTGACGCATGCCTTTGTTTATAAATAGGGTTAGGATTTTGGTGGCATAGCGTGATTCTAGAATCCATGGAGTCGCTATTTCCTAATTATTATAATACATGACAATTTGATTTTGAGCTTCAGTATGGTGATATTTCAAAATGAATTAAATATATTTTTAGTTCGGTTATTCCATACCTACTAATATTTGCTTGTTTGTAACGCTTTCACAGCAGAGATATCCTCCATACCAAAAATCATTTTAAATTGGTTTAGCGGTTTAGTGAATAAATGAATTTGGAAGTATTAAAATACTTAAGGTCAAAATTAAAGTGTACGTATTATAATTTGTAATAATTAGAAAATAGCGACTCCATGGATTCTAGAACAACGATTTTCCACCAAAAGTCATAACTCTATTTATAAATAACGTGGATAAAACGACATGTGATAATGACATTACGGAGTACATACAATAAAAGACTAGCGTGTCTGTGGAAATAAATAAAAATATGCAGAAACAAAAATGACATAAAATCTTTGTAGCTCACACTAAGTTGTCATAAATAATGATTAGTTTTTACTATAGATCAATTACTCAGTTGATTGCGTCCAGGTCAATATGTAGGTCACCCGATATAGCACTGCAGGAGACGTAGTCTGCCCTACTAAGCATAATTGCGATATCTCAGACAAAACATCTGTAGAAATTGCAACCTAGTTACAAACACAAGAGAGTTGAATCTGCTTTGGCTATTGAATTTAGTTATTGCATTTTTGCTTAGGAGGGCAGTAGTAACTGCCGGATGTTTTCGACTACTTAAGCAGCATCGCCATTGAATTGGAGTTTACAGCAAAGTCAGCTGTGGACAATAGTGGGATCATAAGTGGTAGACGGACCGTTTCCTTCTTGATGGGGGGGATGTCGCTTTACTGTGGAAGAAGAGTTCGTTTACCGTGGCATCAGTAGTACAGTGTAAAAGTGTGCGTCTTATTGCAATAATAGTTAATATCGCGGATCGGCCGTTTTTAGTGTTTTCGGTATACAGTGTGTGTCATCGAACATAAATCGCACTGCTAAATCAAAACAGTATCAACTCAAAATCGTTGCTAGTTTTGTTTTAAGTTCATAGAAGTTTTAATAAAGTTTATTTTATCTACAGTCATATCATAAGTACTCTATTATGACCAGCATTACCTGTGGTAGTACCGTAGTAGGTGACAGCGATGACAGCTGTTCATTTTGGAAGATGTTCCAAATTTGGATCTCATTACCTTACAATAAACGATAACGTAATTTCAAAATTACGTTACAGCTGTCATCGCTGCACCTACCACCACAGGTAAGGTAATGCTGTTCATTTGCCTTTCGGCTTCTGAACCCATCTTAGAGTACTTATAATATGTTGTACGAGACTCTCCGTCATTAGCATTACGCAACCGTCACGTAATCTACTATTAAAATACAGTTGTATTTTGAGTTAGTACTGTTTTCATTTAGCAGCGTGAAATTTTAAGTAACGATAGATTTAAGTGTCGTAAACCCTTTAAACAAGGAATTAAGTTAATAGCTCCAATAAATTTAGTGTACCGTAAAATGGGGTTAATTTGATTAATTTTAAAAATAAATCTTCTGTAACTCCCGCATTTAACCGTAAAATAAATTATTAAAAATATTGTATTGGCGACTACTAATTTGGAGTAACTTAAAGCAGTTAGAGGCAGAATACGGTAGACGGCTTGGTAGAAAAAAATAATTATGCAGCTTAAAACCTCGATTCTTAAAATGGGGCTACTTTGATTTTCCCTGTGTTTACATCACAATATCAAAGTTACCCCTGAAGCAAGTAAAAAAATAGTAAGAGTAAATCCAATATGTCTGAAAATATTTGAACGACAAACATTTTGCGCTCGCATATGAAACATATGATCGTAATGTCGCGAAAGAGCTTAATAATAACTAAGACATTGCAGGAAATTGATGATTCAAAAAACTATCAAGGTCGCCTCGCGTTTCCAAAGTCACCCCATTTTACGGTAATTCATTTTTAAAGGGTAATCGAGCGGCAATGTATAAAATTAATTCTTAGATAATTGAGGGGTTATTGAGCTATTTTTGATACATTGCTTGGTGAATTAGTTAGTATGAAAAAAAAGTACAACTTATATTAACGATAGACATGTTTTTATGTTAATTAGGATGCATATTAACTGTTGTCAAAATATATGTTCGTATGAATGTCACACACTGTATGCAGGGTGCCTAAAAAACAACGCAAAAACTGATATTGCTGATAAAGAGCTATCGATTCAACCCCTATGTTTTGTTAGAGGTTTTTACTATTTTCGGAGATATTGATCATTTTATTCTGATTTTTTGTAACTTTCCCTTATATCCATGTCACGAAAAATCATTAATTTCATGTTTTATTTCATAAGTTTTTCAGTGGTATCTTACATTATTAGAATTATTACGAATCAGCAAAGTTTTTGAACACATTTGCTCGTTTTTTTTTAAATTACTTTTTAAGTAATCACAAAAAGTTTGTTTCTCCATACTAGGTATCCCAGTGTTTATTTACACTTAGTATAGAAAAAATAACTTTATGTGATTACTAAGACACTAAAAATACGGTCAAATCGGTTTAAAACTTATTCTATAATTTATTTTACAATATTAAGTCCTGTTTTAGATTAAAATTTATAACAGTATGTGTGTACGTTGCGAAAATTTAAAACAAACTAGAAACACTCCTTATTTTTGTTATTATTTTGGACAATTACTGGTAACACAAGGAAAAAAACCTTAAAAGAGATTCAGATTCTGATTTAGATTCAGATATTCATTGTTACAAGTAATTTTTGCATAGTATATTATTTATGTCTATAGTAAGTAGGTACTTAATTCTAATAATTAATGTATCTAGTCATTGTAATTAATTAAATGTCAGTATGATATGTTTTATAAATTATAGTTAATACACTTTTGTTTAAGTAATATTACCTAACAGTAGGTCAATGTTTACATCTATACAACATTTTTAAATTTAGATAACAATCTATTACTCACTATTTGTCTGTGGGTTAATGTTCCGTTTGTAAGAATTTATTTACATTATAACATGCTAGCTCGAGGAGCAAGGTATTCAATATTTTAATAGTAGTTTACGTTACGGTTGCGTAATGCTAATTACGCAGAGTCTCGTACAATACTTTATCTACACACATATTATAAGTACTCTAAGATGGGTTCAGAAGCCGAAAGGCAATTGACCAGCATTACCGTAAAATGGGGTTAGTTTGATTAATTATAAAAATAAATTTTCTGTAACTCCCGCATTGAATCGTAAAACAAATTATTAAAAGTATTGTATTGACGACTACTCATTTGGAGTAACTTATTAACTTATCAAGTAACTAGAGGCAGACTACGGCAGACGGCTTAGCAGGAAAAAATAATTACGCAGCTTAAAATCTCGATTCTTAAAATGGGGTTACTTTGATTTTCCGTGTGTTTACATCAAAATATCAAAGTCACCCCTGAAGCATGTCAAGAAATAGTGGTTTTTTGTTTTGAAGGTTTAAACTCCAATTTGTCTGAGAATACTTGAACTACTGATATTTTTTGCTCGCATATGAAACATATGAAAGTAATGTCGCGAAAGAGCTAAATAAAAACTAAGACATTGCACACAATCGATGATTCAAAAAATTATCAAAGTCACCTCGCGTTTCCAAAGTCACCCCATTTTACGGTACCTTACCTGTGGCAGTAGGAGACAGCGATGACAGCTGTAACGTAATATTGAAATTACGTTATCGAATATTGTATGGTAATGAGATCCAAATTTGGAACGTCTTCCAAAATGAACAGCTGTCATCGCTGTCACCTACTACCACAGGTAATGCTTGTCACTGCCTACGGGTTTTGAATGCATATTAGAGGACTTATGATATGAGTGTAGATAAAGAATATTGCATCAGTGGCTGATTTTTTGATAGCAGTTGTATATTTTGGGCCTGGGGATTTAATTAAAATCTAAGCCTCATTCATTAGTCCTCGATATGACGTTAAACTGTCGCACACTTCGCTTAAGCAAGTGTGAAACGCTTACTAAAGCACACTCATGATTCAATAAGGCAATCTATAATTATTCATCAGCCATATAACAATAATACTTTTACACACACACAGACGGACAGTGAGAAACTTATTAAAATTGGAAGAGACCCTTAAAAAATTAATTCTTTGATGTGGCACTAGAGGAAGCACGTGACTTAGTAATGCGTAATAGGACATTTCGATGCTAGTGCGAATGTCATTACTTCATGAGTAAGACTCGGGACGAGTGAAGAATGACATTTCCGCACGTGTATCGAACGATGCATGTTTTTTAATACATATGCAAAAAATGTGTATCTGTGTATGTGTGTATGTATGTGGGTATCTGTCTCTCTGTCCACTTTCCCCGGACCTCTGAAGTGAGCTTACCGTGTGCATACACTCTGTCCGAGATTGACAACATCAAATACTAGGAGTGCATAAACATTAAAAGTAACCTACAGTGCTCAGTCACCCGCGCTGTGTCGGGTACGCCGCCGTTGCGCCGCATCCTGCTGACCGTGCTACATCGCCTGCGATCTAAGTTGCGCTACGCACCCCCTTATTACCTCTGCCCTCCTGGTACTTTATGTAAACATGCAAACTCTTTGGTTGGATGCACGGCTTAGTATATTTAAATAAAAATGAAAAAGTAAAAAGCACTAGTTCGCGAAAACCAACTTTCCCCACGATATACAGCTACGAAAAGTACAACTTTTTGAGCAACTATTAAAAAATTAGTTTCTACTCCCCCCCCCCCCTATTTTACCCCTTAGGCGATGAGTTTCGAAAAATTACTTCTTAGTGCACGCCTAAGATACCCAAGGAATATTCCCTATGAATTTCAGGTCCAATTTTCAGTAGCGTTGATCGATCAGACAGCCAGTCAATTTTTTCTTTCATATTTAAGCGACTTTAATTTTAGCGACCCGCCCTCGCTTCGCTTCGTTTTATGTGAGTTTTCTGTAAAACTCGATCATAATCCAGAATTGATTATATATGAAAACCTTCCTCTTGAATCACTCTATCTATTGCTGAAAACTGCGTTAAAATCCGTTCAGTAGTTTAAAAGATCTAAGCGAACAGACAGCGGGAGCGACTTTGTTTTATACTAAGTATGTAAAGATGATGAATCGCATATTTAGAATTATAGTGACCTAATTGAACATTTCAGCTGTCGACTTTGAAACATATATTTATTACTATAGAGACCTAACTAGAAATCCATCATTTGTGAATTAGGTCACTATAATTCTAAAGATGCGGAATGGCTTTGCCCGAAAATCTTTAATAATTGAGTCGGTTTGATTTTTTAAATAATTGAGTCGCTTCACTTCGAACTCGATTATGTCCTTAAAATTGTGTATACGAATTTAAAACTCAATTTGTTTGGAAAAAGACGCAAATTCCGTTGTCCTTTTGCATGGACTTATCCGAGTTTTAACTCAATTCGTTATGTTTTAATTTTAACAGCACTGCAAAAAGGTGGCACTCCGTCCTTCCTTAACACTGTGTTCAGGAAAAATATGTTTCCGCATCTGCCACATGTTATATATTCTGTGGCAGATGCGAAAATGTGTAATGCCTGACACAGAGAACTACAAAAAGCGGTGAGAAGAGCGACAGCCGAAGAGGTGCCGGGCAATGAATTAAAAAATTGTGTTTGGTGTGCTCTTTAAATGTGTTATTTGCGTTAGGTTATGATGGTATTCCACCTGTCCAATATCTTTGTCCAATGTGCAATTTGATCAAAGAAATTGGATGACTTCATCAAAGGGCATTGGGTAAATTTATTTGAAGAATATTGTCATATTTTTTTTCAGCGGCCACGGATGTTTTTTACATAGTTATTTAGAGGACCTCTAAATACACATAGATATATATAATTTATGGCGGTAAATAATATCGGAGCGGAGATTTTAAAGATTTTAGTATTCAGTTTTTAGTACAAAAGTACGCCCAAGTATGAATATTTAAATATCTCGGGTCCCATGCACTTTAGAGTATTACATAACAAAATATGTTTATTTTTAATAATTCTATCATAATTTACCACTTTTGTGAATGGCCGCTCACCTTGAAAATATTTGAATTTTACAAATGACAACACTTTTACCCAAACCCCTTTTTAAACACCTACATTTGATCAAATGTTACGAATGACATTTAATTCAAAATGGCTACGCAAAGAGTATAAAAGTTTGAACTAAGATATTGGATAAGTGGAATGGGCTTCCATCAAAGAAATTTGATTAAATACTGGATATGGAAAGTGGACAAAGATATTGGACAGGTGGAATACCACCCTTACCCCCTTACTAATAAACGTTGAGTACCGGTGGCTATAGCTATACAATGTTTTGTCATTATCTGTCATTGTGACATTTGAATTTGACGGATAAGGACAAAACATTGTATAGCTATACCACCGTTACTCAACGTTTATTAGTAAGAGGGTTAGTGTAGATTATTTATTTTTAAATAAGGAAGGTTTTGAAAGCAACTATATTTTTTATTGTTAATAATGTCAATGTGCAGTACCCCAACGAAAATGTTAAGCACTTTAGTGCGTTGTCATAATAAACTTCAATCATAACATCAAAATGACACACATCACAATGACAATGACATTCACAATGACAAGGTTCTAAGTATGTACAACATTTTTTTTGGGTAGCTAGAATAGAATAGAATAGAAAACATTTATTCACAACAATAACACATAAATATAACACAAAAAATAAGGAAAAGAAACGACAGATAAGTGCAATTGTTGCGAAACGGGCCCAACTCAGCATGTGCTGGCTGTAAAGCGAACGCTGGTCTTCCGTTGGGACCGCTCGGTGAAAACACGGAAGGTGAAACAGACATTACAAGTAATTCAAAAGAAAAACAAAAGCAATATAAAAAAAAGCTGTACCTAATGAGTAATGACATTATATTATTTTGATTGTAACATTTCGCATGGCAGGAATCTGTGGTCCTATTCAAGATTCAAACGCTACTAGCGTTTTTCTTTTCTCTCACTCAAAATGTACGTTTTACAACTTTGCATGGACGCCGAGGACATATTTCGTTTTCAACAGAGATAAATGCTTGTTGAGATAAATGTAGCGTTTTGAAAATCGCATTTGATTGTCAGATTAAATTTAAAAGCGCACGTTACCATTTTAGCTTTTGCAAACCACTAATAGAAAACACGTTCTACGTTTTGGGTCAAGTTAGTTTGGTCAGTGCGCTCGTTAAGGGTTTTCACTTCTAGCTCAGGTTCACTTTGTCCATATTCCCATTTCGTCCACATTCTCATCTCGGCAACATTCCCAACTCGTCCACATACCAATCCCAAATTGTCCACTTCCTGTCTTGTCCATATTCCCAACTAGTCCGCATTGCCAACTCGTCCGCATTCCCGACTCGTCCTCATTCCTAACTCGTCTACAACCTAACTTAGGACTGTAGGGCTGTTCGATATCAATTCGATCACTCGGTTGTTCACTAGTTGTTGGACGAGATAAGAATGTGGACGAGATGGGTATGTGGACGAGATGGAAATGTGAACGAAATGGGAATGTGGGCGACATGGGAATGTGGCCGAGATGAGAATGTGGACGAAATGGTAATACGAGTAAGGACAAAGTTAACTTGAGCGGTCAGGATTTCTTAATTGGTATTGCTACTTAATTCAGACAGTATTGTTTTTATTTTGTTCTTTGTCAATCCGATATTTATTGACAGCGCGCACTTTTCCCTCGTTTATAATTTTTTCTCGAACTATGACAAATGGGGTACCATTGAATAGGTATTTAAAAATCATATTTAGGTTTCTTTAATCATTTTTCATTTTGAATGATAATTTAGGATTTATAACGATTTAAAGTTGGTTAGCAACAACAGTCGGGTTTTTTAAAGCTTGCTTTTTATTAACACATTACTGGAAAATGTCTACTTGTGAACTTAAGCTTTTCTTGATGGAAATGTCTGAGAATATTTTTTTCCGGCGCTATGGATTCGAGTATACAGCGCTATAAGAGGCTTATGGTATGTTTAGTAGCTAATAATGAAATAGAGGCAGTGAATAAAATTATTAGATGACCGTTAAGGAAACATTTTAATTTCAGTACATAGCCTTTTCACAAGGAAAAAACTCATATATTTGACATTGACAGATAGATAGATAATTATTACTACGTCTAGTCCAGTATCAGTATCTGTTATTATGTTCAAAAACGTTATAGAAATCGAATATTATAGATATTAGAGCAAGAAAAAATACCAAACCACATAAGGAAACACTGACGCAAACAAAAATTTGACAAGGTCAGACGTCACATGCATTACATAACTTTTTTAATAGAAACAAGACTAACGTAATGTGTCCATTGTCTCGTAGAATTGGGAGTTACGCCCTTTTAGAATAAGTACAACTAAATAAATGAATAATGAATTAACTATGATTCCTATGGAAAATTTAATAGTATATTATTGCCTAGGCATGGGAGTAGGCAATCGCGGGCGGGGTATTGGATTAAACGGACGAGCTTGCGAGTCCGTTTAAAAATACGAAGCCCGCAACTGCTGTTCCTGCCGAGGCAAATATAGTGCTTTTCTCAAAAATCGCAAGAAAACAATTGTGTTGGAGTCAAATTTTCATCGCTTGAACGCATTTTTTGAATTGCATACAAACAGAAACTTCATGTGAAAAAACCGTCACTCCTTACCGCCTTTTTGTTTATGACAAGGAGAAACGCAATTCTTGTTTTAAAAAAAACTTAAACTATTCCAGGCACAAATCAAAAAGTTATGTTTCGAGTAAAATTTGGATGTATAAGACTTGTGCCCTCATTTTATTATGGCCCTTTTCACTTTTTAAATAGTTACAAGATAGATAGTAATGGAATTTGTATGCAACATTGCGGGCTTGTGTAGTGAGAAGGCAATGTTTTTTTTTAAAATTTTTAACTGTCAGTAAACTATGTACTTCGCGTCTCAATATTATGTAGATAGTAATGTCAACATTTTCGGACATTTTTGAGAAAAAATATTTGTTTTTTCCTTCTTCCAAACAGTATACATAGAACTAATAAAATTATAGTCCTATTTAGAAATTTAGAAATATGAAATCTTGTCAATTCTGGGTTCCTAGTGAAATAGTGGACAAGTCGACTTAACTCGAAATAAAAAAGGGTATGAAACTTTAAACAACGCAAGTACGACCCAGGCGACAGAAGATGATTGTATTGTGTAGAGGGTAAGCTCAGTTCAAATAATAAAGACTTATACCTGTATTCTGAAACTTTACATTTTAAACCTATTGACTAATAATATAGGGTTGATAATTCAATGTACATTCAATGTAGTTCTAACTTTTTTGTATGTGTTCGGCTTGCGGTTACGGAAATAATGGAAGATAATAGTATTGTACACAAACAATGAGCTTTGTGTAGAGGATAAGCTCAGCTCAAATAATAAAGACTATAATATCATGGGTATATTTTTATACATAAACGGATTATACTAGACCTTAACCCTTTTTACACGACTACCGACTATAAATCGCAGTATACTTTGACGCCTGAATAAAAATCTTTACAGACGTTCGCTTAAGCTCTCAAAGGACTAAGAAAGCGTCTTGAAAGTTTAAAAATATAACGTGTATAGATAAAGTTCACAATACTGCCACGTATAACGGTTACTGCCTGACAGGATATAACGGTATTTTATGTAGTTTACGAGAAATATGGATTTTTCATATTGGCTCCATACAAAGATTTCAATAAAGTATCATTAACTCATCGGTTTTTCATTCGATTTGACTGAAAATAATTGTCCATGGTTAAAATTACAAACATTAGCCATTTCGAGAAAAAAAACATTTTTATTTTAAATTTTAAATTTTGGTGATTTTTTAAAAAAAAGTGCACCTTGTGGAGAAATTTCGGATATGTCGAAAAATCAGAAAAAATGTAACTATAACCATCTGCGAGGATATTACGGTTTGACGAGTATTTTCAGAGAAATACCTGTTTTTCTTATATTCTCCATACAAGTTTTTTTAAATATATTTATAATTAATTATATATCGATCCAAATGATCTCAGGCTCATTTTCTAATATGAGGATGGCAAACAGAACCTATTTCAAATGAGAGAAAAAAACATTTACGACTTCGGTTTCTATTTCTATGAAAGCCGATTTTCAGCCCACTGTGCGTCACGCCAAACTTCAACGCACTCTATCTTCGTAATTTTTTGTTTAATTGTCAAAAGAAAAAATACGTGTTCAATATTTTTTGATAATGCAAATGACGGACCAATTCGGTTTTTTTAGGACACTAGCCTATTGTATTTTGCAGGAACAACGAAAAATTGCTTCCTCACAAGGGCATGTTCCACTCATAATTGTAAATATAATCATACGTACATTTATGACGATTTTGACAGCTAAGTGCAACTAAGTTTGTAATGTAAGCTGTTTTCCTTAAAAGAAAAATAAAGTAAAAATGGAATAAACTAACACATAGTATATCCGCTACAAATACTAAAAACAGAATATCCCATACAACAAACGGGATTTTTTTGCTGTCTTTTGCTAATATTTTTTTTATAGATTATACGGTACCCTTCGTGTGCGAGTCCGACTCGCACTTGGCCGGTTTTTTGTTGTTGTTAGTATTTCGAGCTTTCATATAAAACATTATTAGAATAAGTGTTACTACGACGAATTTACTAACGTTTTCATTTTTAGAGAGACGTTTTGTTATTTAACATCCCGTATGTAACATTGACCTTCAAATTCCAACAACTATTAAGGTCCGTTACGAGTATTAGTTCAAGGTCACCATTGTTACTCCACTCGCCAAATAAAAAAGCAAATAATATTCAAAGCAGGCCTTAAGTGAACTTGGCCGGGTTTGGTTACGTGATTGTTTTAAAAAAATAGAAAGTTATTTTACGTTAAGGAATCTCAGATACGTTACTTAACGTTAAAATAAGGTTAGGTAACGTATTAGCGGACAGGGTAACGAAAAAGGGGGGTGTTGTGTTATTGAGTACTTATTTATTTGGTATCGTGATCCCCAGACGGATAGGCCGATTTGGACAATGGTTCTTATCTTGGTTTCTAGGGTTCCATACAAAAAAATAAAAAAACGGTACCCTTGTAGGATCACTCGTGCGTCTCTCTGTCTGTCCGTCTGTCTGTCACAGCCAATTTGCTCCGAATCTACGGGACCAAATCAGGTGAAATTTGGTAGGATGGCGTAATCCTATGACCCAAACAGAGATGTGTTTTTTTTTAATCATGGTTATTTTCGGGGGACAAATTAGGAAATTAAAAAAAAGTTTTGCAAACCTAACTGTGTCACATATCAAATGAAAGGGCTCGTTATGAGGATCTCAAATATATTTTTGTTATTATTGTAAAATAAATAGTTTTGATTTTATTCATGAAAGATGACCAAAATTTACCACTCCCCTGATCTCCAAGACTACTGAGACTAAAATTTTGAAAAATGTACAGAATATAGTTCATTGCTTGTAGATTACAGGAAAACCTATAAGAATTCTATTTAAAAAAAAACTAATGTACGGAACCCTCTCCACGCGAGTTCGACTCGCACTTGGCCGGTTTTTTATTAAAATTGACATATCAGCTTTGAATTTTTTTATTATATATTAATTATATCTATTTAATATGTGTTATATCTAAGATTAACATGTGTTAGACAAAGACTTATCGACACCAATGAACTTTTTCGATACAGAACCCTAAAAAATTACAATTACATTCACTTAGCTCGACTGGTATAACGCATAACAGAATGTATGGCCTAAGAATAAAACAGACATGAATAAAATTTACATTACAAAATATATGGGAGATTAAAAACGTGAATAAATTTGTTCTCGGTCTTACGTTTTGGGGATAAGACAAACGGTCAAATTAATAGCATAGCTTTCTGTCTTAGTCGTCCGAGTTTGCAATGTATTTGCAGCTTTATGATTGTTATCGTAAGATTGCAAACGTCTATGACTTTAAGATCCCACCAAAAAACTGGGTACCTAGTGAATAACTTTAACAAAAAGCCAGCTTTCAAAACCCGACTGTTCAGTTGCTAACCAACTTTAAATCGTTATAAATCCTAAATGATCATTCAAAATGAAAAATGATGAAAGAAACCTAAAGATGATTTTTAAATCCCTATTCAATAACACCCCACTTGTCATAATTGGTCGACTTATTTTTCACAATATGGCGTCTGGTTGCCGCCATATCGAATTTTGATATCTGTCATATCTTCAGTGACACTCACCGAATTAAGACAAATCGATTGACATAAGAATCATCTAAATCGGAAAACGGGTTTAGTTTTCATAGTGCCACAAAGGAACAAACATACATATATAGGCTGTGAAACACATTACCTTCCTCCTTCGGCAGTCGGGTAAAAAGGGTTTAAGTTGACTTAACTTGGTCTACAAAAGGATATGTACATCCACGGAGTATACTGGACTTAAACCCTTTTTCAATTGATCTTCAGGAGACTTTACACCCTTTAACAAAAGTAAATTTAAATACATATTTTTCTGCCGTGTTCATGGGGCAAGATCCTTTAGATTTCTCCCCCCCCCTTGCAAAGAAAACGAGCACTTGATTTTTTCAAGTACTTTAAATATACTAGAACTAAACAAGATTTTACGATATATGATTTAAAAAATCCATAAATGCAAGATTTTTTTCAACAATAAAGGTAAGTCTCGCGTAGAACTTGCTATTTCCAATATTTAAGGTAGTTGCCGTCCATATTGCGTTCGTTTTTTGCACCCTGTAAGTATACGGTGTTTTTCTAACTATTCAATAATACTGCCCTACTAAGCATAATGGCGTTATCTCAAACAAAACATCTGTAGAAATTGCAACCTAGTTACAAACAGAAGAGAGTTGAATCTGCTTTGGCTATTGCTTAGGAGGGCAGAATAGGGAATATGCATGGATTTTATAAATAGAATTTCTCAACAAAATATGAAAATACCGTAAAAGAGATCACCAAAAGTGAAATTATAATTAAAATCGGTGAAGTAATACGGACGATACGCATTTTAAAATGCTAATTAGGCAGATAGATCCGAAGTGCACCGGTGACGTCATTGTGCAGTTCGGCCATATAAAATCCACGTAAAATTCTGTTTTGCTAGAAAGAGATGGGAACAAATCTTTGTTAGCTTACATCTTGGTTATTTTTATAGCTATTCAAAAAATGTTTTTTCTCACCTGTTTGTTTATGAATCAGCTTTTATTGAAGATGTAAAAAAACATGCATATTCCCTATTGTCATAGCGGTTTAAAGTATGCATGAGCCTGTCGCAACGCTGCTACCCACGGAATTCTAAAGATAGACTAAATCTTAAGGACGCGTGGTTTATCTG
The DNA here is from genome assembly GCA_946894065.1 of Acleris literana. Classification (NCBI taxonomy): domain Eukaryota; kingdom Metazoa; phylum Arthropoda; class Insecta; order Lepidoptera; family Tortricidae; genus Acleris; species Acleris literana. The sequence continues at coordinate 99,393,817 of OX335668.1, read as the reverse complement.
TGGTAAGGCTTTGAACCTTACACAGCTGTTTAAGCTCTTTGAGAGCTCATAAGAACTTTTCTATTTTTAATAGGGAATATTCACACGATATAATGTTCCGAGGGCCCTGCCAAGATGCATTGCGCTAACTATCGTTTCTATTCGATTCGTTTTTAAACCATTCGCGTCACTGGTAGATCACGTGACTTTTCATATCACGTCATCTATTAGTGATGCGATTGGATTAAAAACGAATCGAATAGTAACGATAGTTAGCGCAATAGATCTTGGCAGGGCCCTCTGCGGTTAGCTCGGCTAGTTTTTCCTCTATAGCGATTTGAAACTAGCTTCTGCCTGCGATTTCGTCCGCGTAGATTTTGATTATCGTTATTCGCTCGGGATTCTTAAATTTTTCGAGATGAAAAGTAGCCTATGTTAAAGGTATAAGCCATTCCAAATTTCATCCAAATCCGTCTAGCCGTTTCAGCGTTAAAGAGTAACAAACTAACACACACAGGGTGTTATAAGTTTAACGTTTTGTCCTAGTGAAAAAGGGTACAAGTCGACTTAACTCGTTATAAAAAGGGTATATCGAGGGTATTCTGGCAAAACAGAACAAGTGCATTTTTTTTTAAAGTTGCATACTTAGACATACTTAGTTTTTTCTGCTTTATTTATCTAGCAAAACCTGGTTGGTTTTTTTTAATATCATGATATTATTATGCTTATTTCACTTGATTTTCAGAAGACTTATACCCTTTTTCACTAGGAACCAAAATTTGTGTCCGTGTGTGTTTTGTATGTTTTGTGTATCATAAGCTCTGTAGTTTAAATAAAAGTTAGTTTAATAAGGATAGTTCGCGCTATATTTTATGAAAATCGAAAATCATATTTTCTCCTTTCAATGCTTTACTAAGCATCACGACGACTTACATTTCGCTAATTTTTGCAATGGTATGACAAGGGGTCCGGTGCATATTGCAGTCGACTACCGTCGTAATATACACGCAAGGGTCAGAGTGATTATGTTTTGTGACAGGCTCCCACAATCAAGTTAATAATAGTAGATTATACATCGAGGGGATAAAGCACTGTTTTATGTCACGGGCGCGATATTGAATCCTGAGCTAATTAGGGACTTCAGATTTAACTCCCGAGCGTAGCGTGGGTGTTACGAGTTGAAACGGGGTCCTGAGTGCAGAGGGATTCAAGCTCGCCCAAGACGAAAACAGCTTTATCCCAAAGGAGAATACTCTACTTTTCTTACCTTTCGTTTTATTTTCTTTGTTTTGCGTATATGGCTTGTATTGGCCAGTTCGATTTTCAAATAAGTTCTGTTTGCCCGCCGGGTTATAATATTGTACTGAATCTCATTATAAGCCGCTGTTTAGCGGATGGCTATAATCACTTACTTTAGGTGAGGTTTGCATGATATATAATTGGGCAAACTCGAGCATGCGGTGTAAAAATAATATAAAGTAATAAAAGAAACCGACATCAGACACATTTAGAAAATTTTGTCAGCTGTGGCGCGTATTCGTCCAACAATCAAGATCGAAATTGTTTGATTCTAAGTACCCTCTTAATCTGGGCTCCGTGTCATCCTTCACCGTTTCACTAAGAAAACAACCAGTTTAAACTGACCTCTGAACCAGCAGAGTATCTCCAAAATTAAATATCAATACATTCTGGTACTTAACATGGACAAACCAGCAACGTCTGATCTTTTGATTCATATAGCTGCATGCAAAACACGGGTATGAAGAAAATGGTTTTTGCAAGTCGATTTGAGATTTAATAGCGGTAAATAATACGTTATACAGGGGGAGCGTAACGGGCATTGAGCTTTAGAAGTATAACAAGGTACACTGACCTAGATTCCAATCGATTTACGAATAAATAGGTATTTCGAACGCTGTTTGCATTATGTTAGGTTAGGTTGGGATAGGTTAGGTTAAGTTAGGAGTTCATACAGACTTGTTGTTTGTGCTAAAATAGGGTTTTCACAACACTGCTCGGGAATATGACCATAGATGGTGTTTGGGGTCACAAAACGTCACTTATAAGGACAGACCAAGAATGTTTTTGTCGGAGTGTTTGCTGATTGGTCGAGAACATTGTTGTCCAACTTTAAGAACCAATGAAAATCAATCAATCAATTTTTGTGTCATAGCTCCTTAAAATGAAAAATTGAAACGACCAATCAGAACACACGATTTTGTGTTGTAAAATATTAGGTGTATTTTTGGTAAAAGATACAAGGACTAAAAACTATGTCACTGCTTTTTTTTAAATGTAATTCAAACTTGGGCCCCTAATCTCGAACCACTAGAGATGAAATTACATGGGAGATATGGCGAAACAAATACAACTTTATATGGAGTTGACATCGAGTGCCTCGAGAATAGGGGTCCAGATTAAAAAAAAAGTTATCTTTGGTAAAATTGGCGATGATGTCACATTAACATGAATTAAAATTTGAGTTTTGAATATGAATTTTTATTTTATTTCCTCTCAGTAGTTGTGAAAAGCACTATGTCTGCCTCGGTAAAAATCGCGTCCTTTCTATCCTCTGCAACAACGTACTATTACTGTGAAGCTAATAATAGATTCTCGAACTGTGTTATGATGCTACGTTACCTCAAATCTGTGGCTCAATCGGATATAAGTTGATTTAGCTCTTAATATGAAAGGGTAATCATGTTCAGAGTATACTTAGACTTATGCCGTTTTTCACGTAAACCTCGGCTTGTATTGTTTTTCCCGACTGCCGAAGGAGGAGGGTAATGTGTTTCACAGCCTATATATGTACGTTTGTTCCTTTGTGGCACTATAAAATCTAAACCCGTTGTTCGATTTTGATGATTCCTATGTCAATCGATTTGTCTGAATCTGGTGAGTGTCACTGAAGATATGACAGTAATAAAAATTCAATAAGGCGGCAACGAGACGCCATAATGTGCAAAAAAAAAAAAGTCGACCAAGTATGACAAGTAGGGTATCATTTAATAGGGATTTAAAAATCATCTTTAGGTTTCTTTCATCATTTTTTATTTTAATGATCATTGTGCAAATTGTGGTTATAGAATTATCAACAAGTTTTTAGAGATGTTTGTAATTCTGTAGCTCTGCCTACCCCACTCTGGGAACGAAGGCGTGAGATTGTGTATGTATGTATGTATGTATGATCATTTAGGATTTATGACGATTTAAAGTTGATTAGCAGCAGTCGGGTTTTGAAAGCTTGCTTTTTGTTAAAGGTATTCATAACTACAACATGTTCAAAAATCATAAAAATCAGACGAGGTTTAAGGGGAGAGAAACTTTATCGCATTTTGTAAGGAAATATTCATGTATACAATCTTCTTAAAGCATACAATTTAAAAATAAAATTTGCAGAAAACGTCGCTTGATACGTCCCTCGACTGATGATTAAGGCTTTATAACGATTTAAAGTTGGTTAGCAACTGAACAGTCCGGTTTTGAAAGCTTGCTTTTTGTTAAAGTTATTAACTAGGGCCACAGTAATTTTGGGTAGTTCGTTTGATGTTTAGCGTTAGCTAGCTAGTAGCTTGTCAAGCCAGAGCTTCTTCAGTCTAGTTTTTTAAGAGTCTATGCACTGAGACTGCCTAATTTCAGTAGGTAACAGATTCCACAATCGCATAAAAATACATACATACATAATCTCACGCCTTCGTTCCCAGAGGGGTAGGCAGAGCTACAGAATTACAAACATCTCTAAAAACTTGTTGATAATTCTATAACCACAATTTGCACAATTAGGCTAAGATGTTTACCAGCGTATTAGTGACAGGTTGCAAGCCCATCGCCTAACAGTACTACAAGCCTTTATTCCCTTGGTCGTCTCATACGACATCCACGGGAAGACATGGAGTGGCACTATTCTAACTCGGCAACCACACGAGGCATAAAAATAAACAAATAATAATCGTTTGAAATGTAAGGAAAGGCAGCAACCCGTGATTCTTAAAAGGACCAATATTTATAAGGCCCTAGTTTATTTCTTTTTCTCCCACATGCTCGGAAATGTTAACCTTACTGTTCTAAAACCAGCCCGCAAAGTTCTGAGTTCCAGGTCCAGTCAAAAAAAAAAAACAAAGTTATTATTTAGCAACGGCAGCGGCCGCGAAAAATGTGTGAAATTTCATTACGTACCTGGTGTTTTACTTTTTAAAACCATGTTTTGACTAGGATAAATAACTCCAGACTGCCAAAGACTCACATTCAAAATTCTTCCTTGTATATTTTACTTTTTAAACGTCATAGACTAAAAAAGTTAAATATTTCAAATAGCGTTTACAGCGTATTTAAAAGTGTATCAAATAGTTTGACGTTTTGTTTAAAACATATTGCGTTCGTTAACAAAATAAATTGCCGAAATAACATAAACTCGTAATAAATGTTATAATTTATACTATATTTTATTCAAATTGAATTTATTACGTTTAAATGTGTGATCTTATTTAATTAATGCTTTATTTCAGTGGCATACTAAATCGTACGTTTATTTCTTTTTTTCAAGGAATGTTGGGACTGTGTTTAATATTATTAACAATTGTGTTCCTCACATCCTGGAGAAAAGCACTATACAAGCCTCGACCGGGAAGGGCGGTTGCTGGACTCGTATAAAGCGCGGCCTCGACTGCATCTCGGCCACGCTAACTCTACTCGTCCCGCAACGGCCTATTTCCCGGTCTGTGCAGTAATGTACTGTTAAAGCTAACGACATTTTTTCCGAAGTCAAAAGGAATTTGTTACTTGTAATTACGTGTGGTTTCATATTATTCGTGGAAAGCGGACGAGTGTCAAAGGCTGTGAATCTTTATAAACGGTGCGCCATATTTGCTAGTTGGATTTTAATTTAAACATTTCCACGAGCTTTTATTGACTTCACTTCAAACCATTTTTAATTAGTTACCGCTATTGGAATTGGAAATTTTAAACAAGCGCGGGGATGCGGCTCCACTGAGGCGGAGACGAGCGGAGCTAAGCGGAGCAGAGCTGTGAAAAGAGTTAAGTGATTCCACGGAGACGAGCGGAGCTGAGTGGAGCCGCACCCTTAAGCAGCATACAGGGCGTCCCAAGACTCCGCTTGACTATTTTCACTGAAGCGGAGCGGAGACCAGATGTGGATTCCAACTAATATGATTTTTCGATTCCTATACGTCCCCTCTCCGCTCCGCTCATATCCGCTTGACTGTTTCCACTGAAGCGGAGCGGAGACCAGATGTGGATTTCAACTAATATGATTGGTCGATTCCTACACGTCTCCTCTCCGCTCCGCTCATATCTGCTTGACTGTTTCCACTGAAGCGGAGCGGAGATCAGATGTGGATTTCAACTAATATGATTGGTCGATTCCTACACGTCTCCTCTCCGCTCCGCTCATCTCCGCTTGACTGTTTCCATTGAAGCGGAGTGGAGACGAGATGTGGATTTCAACTAATATGATTTTTCGATTCCTACACGTCTCCTCTCCGCTCCGCTCATCTCCGCTTGACTGTTTCCATTGAAGCGGAGCGGAGACGATATGTGGATTTTAACTATTATGATTGGTCGATCCCCACACGTCTCCTCTCCGCTCCGCTTGTCTCCACCTCAGTAGAGCCGCAGCCTTAGCCTATTACTTAGTTTGCTAGGCCATTAAAAACATAGTATTAATTATTTATAGGTACCTACGCTTCACGATTTCATTTTTGGCCTCCTAGTTTCGGAGTATCCGTGACGAGTTTGTTAATGCCAACTTATTAATTCAAACAGATCTTTCATATGGCTTTGTTTCGACAGGATTCTTTCGAAACTTATTGTTGGTGTGTAATTGTTACGTTATTCTACCCACATAGCGTTTGTATTTGTAATCACCATTAGTATGCCTTCCGAAAAAACGCAATACGAGGCTATGGAATCTATGTCTATACGGCCATTTTGTTTTGAGCGGTTGTTAACGTAACCTTGAATTAGAACTGTTTACACATATCGAGTCACCATTGAGAATTAATTTGTTCGAGTGCTGATATGTACCTACCATTAAAAAACAAAAAACCGCCTTCAAAAACGCAAAAAATAACTTCTTTAAAATTGTAGGCACCTAATAGGTTAGTCCAACTGATGTCGGCTTTTTGTTGAAAATGTTGTGGTCGCCGACTTCAGTTGGACTAACCTATTAGGTGCCTACAATTTTAAAGAAGTTATTTTTTGCGTTTTTGAAGGCGGTTTTTTGTTTTTTAAAACATTTATTTTATTTTATACTTTTTAGTGATCATAATACGCTGTTACGTAGTCCCACTTCTTAGTTGAAATGAAACTTTAACTTATATCAAGCGCGCCGCAAGCAACGCCGCGGGAAAGTCATAGTCATATTTCAACAAGTAAATATTATTCGTTGTAGGTAGTCGCTCAACTATCTTAATCGAGATATCTTATCGCCACCCTTGAAATCGGTACCATTGAGGAGTTCCGGTGGCCATCTGTGGTCTTCATCATCAGTTCCACTACACCAAATGATACCAAAAATACTAAAATCGCTATATGTTTGCCTACAATATTTGAGGAGTTCCCTCAATTCCTCACTGATCCCCTCATCAGATACAGATTTGGTGACAATCGGACCACCTCGGAAGTATACTCTATCAAAACAAAAACAAAAATTTTGAAATCGGTCGACAATTGACGGAGTAATCGGTGAACATACATTAAAAAAAAACATACAGTGGAACGTATAACCTCCTCCTTTTTTGAAGTCGGTTAAAAAAGGATACAACCTTTACAATTCAAAACGAATTTAATTTAATTATTTATGTCAAATACAAAATACACAATAAAAAAAAAAAAAAATAGGTCGGCGAAAATAAATTTACATTTATTTGTCATAAATATTATTTACTGCCGTTTAAGAAGCTGTTTATCAGACAGCGTTAGAACCTTCTCTTGAAAATGATTTTGGCAGAAATGCTTTCGGAGAAAAAGGTTTAATCATCATCATCATCATCATCATGTCAGCCGAAAGACGTCCACTGCTGGACATAGGCCTCCCCCAAGGCTCTCCACTCAGACCGATCTTGTGCTTTTCGCATCCACCGCGTTCCCGCGATCTTTACAAGGTCGTCACTCCATCTTGTTGGAGGCCTACCTACAGCTCGTCTCCCGTCTACGTCTCGTCGTAAAGGTTTAATAAACTCGTGGAATTAAAAAACCGGTTAACCTTTTACAATAGATACACGACTTTGGTTAAAAAATATTTTTTAGGTGCCTGGGTTATATCTAGATTTTACTAAAATTGATGAAGTTAAGCTGTACTTTAATTAAAATCTAAGCTGCAATTAATATTATATGTTAATAGAAGCTGCGTTTTAAGCTTTATAGACTACGGTTTGCAAGTGATACTTTAGGTGGGTCTATATTGACTGACATAATTATTTTTAGTCATAATGTGCTTAAGGGTCATAATCATCGCAAGTCATAACGTTTTATTTTAAAGAAAGTGTTAGTTTTTCAGGATTTTTATAAATCAAACCTAACCTAACCTAGCCTTGTCTACGCGTTAGATATTTCAGAACTTCTGAAAAGTTTAAAGTTCAGCGATATAAAAATTATGACTATCAAAAATTATGTCAATAATTACATTATGACCAATAAAATTATGGCAAACAAAGGGCTCCCAGTTTGGTTACATAAAATGCTTCTTACTTAACTTATTAGCTTAATACAAACCATAATTAGTATACTTTAAAACTATAACATTATAATTTATTAATTCTGATAATTAATGACACACAAATATTACAAATTTAAGCGCATTTGTAAATAAAACACCATTTACATACGATATTAAAGCATCAACCTAAATTGATAAAATTTCATCTTAACGGTGATAACTCCTTAGTTCTACATTGTTATTGTAATCCTGAGTTATTATTTCTATTTTTGACTGTATTAAAATTTGTGTATATTTTTGACGATTCCATTGTAATTTCTTACACTTTTGACATAATTTTGAAACTGGTTAAAAAGCGTAGACATGCATTCGGTGTCCCTAAGGCATAGGCTGATTTTAAAATTTTCACGTTTAAAAGGTCTGACGTTGACTGCTCATTCGAGCACATTATATCGCAGAACAACAATCACACGCCTGGAAGGATGGCCTGTCATGGATAAAAACCAAAGGGAACCCCAAACATGGCAGCAGTACTCGAATACTAACTATCCATCATTATGGGTTGTGTAACTTTTAAAAATTGTGTTGCGTTGATCATTTTGCAAGGGGCACCCTGTAGGATGCTTCTTATAAAGGAGAACTCGTTTTTTTTAATTGTTGAAATAATAGTGAAATTCTTAGATGTAGCGGTAGGACCTTGAGCAACGTCGTTGCAGCCTTAAGATTATTGTCTTGAGAATGCAAAATTTAAAGCTCTTAGGCATCGTCCTAATAGAACACGAATGAGCGATCATCGTAGGTTCGCGCGAATTTTACTCGTACGAACGCGCGATCTAACATATTCAACTGGAATAGGTGTCCGAACTGACAATCGCACGACGCGGTCGCTTGACTCAAATAGTTGTAAAAAGCGATCAAATATAGCGAATTCGTGTTCTAATTGAAATTCTCGCGATGCCACTGCCTTAGTCCACGGTCGCTCGATCTCGTCGTCAATTCGCCAATTTCGCGCTTACTCGCGCGATGATCGCGCGTTCGCGTTCTATTAGAACGTTGCCTTAGATCCCACCTTTTGCCTTCTTCTTGTGTTTACGACTTACATTTTTTACTAATTAAATCTTGCCAAAAATAATTTAGATCCAGTTTCCGTTTTTGAAATAGGATTTCATTTAGAATAAATATTAATATACTCGTAGTGTTCATGATGAAATTAGGTGGCACCAAGATTTCCGATGTACATCTTGGTATTTAAGTCCATCGATGGGAAGTCTTCCCGTGGATGTCGTAAGAGACGACTAAGGGAATAAAGGCTTGTAGTACTGTTAGGCGATGGGCTTGCAACCTGTCACTAATACGCTGGTAAACATCTTAGCCTAATTGTGCAAAATGTGGTTACGGAATTAACAACAAGTTTTTAGATTTGTTGGTAATTCTGTAGCTCTGCCTACCCCACTCTGGGAACGAAGGCGTGATTTTATGTATGTACAGTGGTAGTCACATAATTAGGGACACTTGTTTTTTTCCCATACAATTGCCTACAAATATGACTTCTCAATTTTGACCACCATTCAAAAAGTTCTAAACTAATTTAATAGGTATTTGGTTACACTCATCGTTCATTAATGAACTAAGGTTTAAATGTATGTACAATTCATCTCTGTTGAAAACGGATCTTTCATTGTATAAGGATTTGAAAAAATAAATACCTCGCGTTCATACAAAGTTGTAAAACTTTGTATGGACGGGTCAGCACTAAGTTTTTAAATCCCTATAAAATATAAAGTTCGTTTTTAACAGTAGTTCATTGTACATCAATTTAAACCTTAGTTAATGATCTAAAGTAAATTGACAACAATTCATATGTGCTAAGGTAGTAAAATAAAAATACCGTTTGTAGATTTTACACTGCTGATTACAGTAAAAATAATTTTGGATTTTTTTATGCAGTAGTTTTTTTTTATATTTAGGAAAAACAGTAAAAAAAGTTGGATTGAGAATGTTAGGAATACTCTTAAAGTGCCCTTAGTCCATTTATTACCATAGGAATTGAAAAAAATGTACAACTGTCATGTCAATTTTTCATCTGTCTGACGGATTACTTGATTCTAACGACACGCTTTCAATTCTCGTAATACTATTGTTTTGATATACGCTATTTAAAATGAAAGTGACTAAGGGATTTGTAAAAGCGGATAGCCGCAATCTGCCCAAAGTCGACGAATTCATGTTGTTACAGTTGTTATGGTTGACAAGTGACATGACATGACAGTCAGTTCTGTTTCTGTTGAAAGTTACCTTTTTAATTTTATATCATGCTAAGATCACGACATCAGTATTCCTAACTTTGTATATACGGTCTTTTTAATGACTATTTCTTTAATAAATTATTAACGACGAATTTAAGTTAAATAAAGAAAAACCGAGAAACACGGGTAGTCTAATTTTTAACGAGCTACCTATTATAAACGCGAAAAAACAGAAATACTTTTTTTTTTTAAATGTTGTCAATTGTATTTAGCAATAAAATTGGTCAAGAACTTTTTGAATGGTGGTCAAAATTTAAAAGTCATATTTGTAGGCAATTGTATGGGAAAAAAACAAGTGTCCCTAATTATGTGACCACCACTGTATATGTATATTTTATAAACTGTGCATTAAACATCCTTAATTAATCATTAATATTAATATGATTTTTATCTTGAAAGAGATTTGCCAGGATCGTAGCAGGTGGAAAGAAGAGCTCTCTGCCTACCCCTCTGGGAAACAGGCGTGATATAATGTATGTATGTACTTCTATCTCAAAGTAATCATCATTAAAAATACAGGGTGTTACAAAAGAAGAAGTAACTCACAAGTATTTATGGATCAGGTAAATCGCCGTACGCAATCGAAACCAGTAAACGCATCGATGTCGAAACGTTTTACACAAGAAATAAGAAATCGAGAGATTTCTAACGCAATGGTCTAGACTGTGTTATAGCTAGGTTATTTAGGATAAGCTAGCGTCCACTATTTTTACCCGACTGCCGGAGGGTATTGTGTTTCACACCCTATATATGTATGTTTGTTCCTTTGTGGCGTTCTAGAAACTAAACGAATGGAACGATTTTGATGATTCTTATGTCAATCGATTTGTATTAATCTCGTGAGTGTCACTAAAGATATGACAGTGTTTAAAAATCAATATGGCGGCAACTAGACGCCACATTGTAAAAAAGAAAAAAAAAAAAGTCAACGAACTATGGCAAATGGGGTATCATTGAATAGGTATTTAAAAATCATATTTAGGTTTCTTTAATCATTTTTCATTTTGAACGATAATTTAGGATTTATAACGATTTAAAGTTGGTTAGCAACAACAGTCTGGTTTTTTAAAGCTTGCTTTTTAATTCAAGTTATTAACGTAGCACTGCTCCCTGTTGGTATAATAAAAAGCGGCCAAGTGCGAGTCGGACTCGCCCATGAAGGGTTCCGTGAAAGGTAGATTGCGGTTTACGATTTATGACGTATTAAAAAAAAACTACTTACTAGATCTCGTTCAAACCAATTTTCGGTGGAAGTTTGCATGGTAATGTACATCATATATTTTTTTAGTTTTATCATTCTCTTATTTTAGCAGTTACAGGGGGGGGGAACACACTTTACCACTTTGGAAGTGTCTCTCGCGCAAATTATTCAGTTTAGAAAAAACTTACAACCTCAATATCATTTTTGGAGACCATAGAAGATCCATAGATACCCCTTACGTATGGGTTTAATGAAAAAAAAAAAGAGTGTCAGTTCTAAGTATGGGGACCCCCAAAATTTATTGTTTTTTTTCTATTTTGTGTGAAAATGTTAATGCGGTTCACAGAATACATCTACTTACCAAGTTTCAACAGTTTAGTTCCTATAGTCTCGGAAAAAAGTGGCTGTGACATATGGACGGACAGACAGACAGACAGCATGACGAATAATAGTACTTATATAGATAATCACATGCTTAAATTAAATTAAAACCCAATGAAATTAAATTTCTGTGTATAGATACGTTCATTGAAAGGATTTTCGATAAAATATGTACAGTCACCAGCAATAATATATGATCCAACATTTGACTTAAAAATATCTGACACTTATGCTTCCAGTAATAAGGACATGTCAGATATTTTTGACTCCATTGTTGGATCGGGTAGGGGTCGGGTTGCATATAGTTTGAAGTCATATTTTTGATAGGCATCCGTGGATTCGTCATACTCATCATTACGCATAACTATAAATAGTCATACATTTACGCGCGTCACATTTTTAAACATAATGTTTGAGAGCATAAATAACAATTGTCATACATTTATTGCGTAAAAAAACTTTACGCACAATTGTCAATCGGCATAACAATTTTGACTGAATTATTGACGATCAATTACAAACGTAGCAGTTAGTTTTTGATAAGGTCACAATTCTAACCTAACCTAACCTAACCTAACCTACTTTTCTGGTAGCAGTTCGTTTTTATTATAGTGGCAGTTCGAACCTTACCTACTTTTCTGGTAGCAGTATGACTAAAAATAATTATAATTATCAATATTATGACTAAATAAATGTATGACATTCTACATTATGGTTAAACCAATTATGACTCCGTATAATTATGACAGGGAACATTTATGCCAAAAAAAATATGGGCGTCGACTTTATGCGTAATGTACTATGACAATCGAAATTATGACAATAGTTGTTATGCGACCAGACGGCCACCCTGTTGGATCATATAATTGCTGGCGACTGTACCCCTTTTAATCATGCAATTCAATCGCAAACCAGCTGAGATTATCAACATATTTTTCCCCTTTAAAACAACACTATCACAATAATTAAGTCTCATCGTAAATAGATGGCTATCTATAGGACATGAATGCAACCCTACAGTTGCTAAATCCCCCTCGAGAATCAAATGCACTGGCCCCGACAAACAATAATCGCTCAACCGCTACGAAGGATCAGATTAAATTAAATGCTTTATGTAAGTTTAATATAATATTGCAGGAAAAGGGCACCCTTTATATTTATTATTATTCTTACATCAGTAGTTTTATGGCCGTCACGTCATGTCTGAGTTTTTTTAACTGGATATTATTTTATCGGCGTTCATTAAAAAAAGTACTTATTAAATAATAATTATCTGATATAGCTGTCCGTGCCCGGCACTGCCCGGGTGTCATTTGTTTTCGTACTAACCTTGTCCTGATTATTACGAACACAACAAAAAAGAAAAACTTGATTCTAATAAAATAGAGCACACTATTTATATCAAAATATGTATTTTACAAACCCGTAATAGTTTTGAAAGACGTATCCAACGACAATCCACACTATGGGGCAGACGAAAAAAAAAAACAAAAATAGTACATTGTTGCCTAGGCGCGGAAAGTAAGAGATTTCCTGACGAGGTGGTTAGCAGGCCGAGCAACAGCGAGGCCTGCTTAAATACGAGTCAGGAAATCCTCGTTTCCGCCGAGGCATACATAATGCTTTTCTCAAACAATGCGAGGAAATTACACAAAAACATGATTATAAGTATTTTTGAAAACCTTTGACAAATTCGGAGAGAATGTTTGTTTGCGTCATACGAGTATTAGTTAAGATAGTTTCACGCACAACGAGCCGCCGCCCGCCGCCGCCGCTCCGCAGAGCCCCGCCGCGCCGCCGCCCCTCACTGCGCCCCCACAAGTTGGGTGTACGGGATTATTTTCATGGTCCTTTCGATTTTATAAGCAATAGAGAGCACTTTTGAAGAAACAATATGGACATGGACGGAAAGTGTTTTCATATGGTTTTTTTACTCCTAGGAGTAAAAAGAGGCATTTTCCGTCCATGTTTTTCAATCGGAAAACCGTTATTTCCGAGCATGTTTGAGAAAAACATAAAATAACACAAGCAACAAAAAACAAACTAATACTACTAAGTATTAAAAGTGGGATACTTAGTTTTGCGGGCCAGTGTGTAATGCTTACGAAATATAGCCTCGTAAGGCCCACCATACTACAAACAGGGAGTTTTTTGTGAATGGGACTTCTGAATCTACCGTCAAGGCAATAAAGGTCAATTACGTTTGGTCGAAAATGCCATTTTCAATTTATGAAGAAAGGAAAATAAACTTTATTCCAATTGCAATACAGTTCAAATTAAATTGCCTTGGTAATGTACATCCGATTGCACACTGGGCCTTACGAGGATAAGCAAAGAAAACAAGTATAATAGGTGTTTTTAACGTTAATTTGTCAACAAATAGAGTATATTACATTAAATAACCATAGTTTTCAAGGGAACTGTAAAACGACTTGTAAAGCAGGAAGTTGTGACGTAATACGAGTTACGTAAGTAATGCAGTGTTATTCTCTCGAAAATTGCGAGAGACGACCAAGTCATACCAAGCTTTTCTGCGGGGCTAGACAAGTTGCCATCAAATACAAACGCTAGCGTTAGGTGATCACATGTCGCTTTGAAAAATGTATGGAATTGACGTAATATAGTCACGTGATATATCACTCGTTACAACTGACACGCTGTAAAGTGATCACTATCACTCGCGCTAATCAAAAAGTGATAGTTTTGACAACTACGGTCGTTACGCGGTACTATCTTGACAGGTCGAATTCAACACGAGCACTATCACAATATAAACGTTGGTATCCAAGGGCGGTAATGCGAAGAAACTGTCAACTGCCCCGCAGTGGGCTAGACAAGTTGCCATCGAATACAAACGCTAGCTTTAGGTGATCACCTGTGATGACACTGACTCAGTTGACAGTTTACACAGGTAATAATAATTCATTATGAATCAAAAATACTATTTGAAATCACCTGTAAGTGGTTTGACGTCATCCGCACTTTTTGCCCGACCCCTGGGATCACTTTACAGCGTGTCAGTTGTAACGAGTGATATATCACGTGACTACCTTACCCTCGTAAGGCCCACCATACTGCAAACAGGGAGTTTTTTGTAAGTGCGACTTTGAATCTACCATCAATGCAATAAAGTTCAATAACGTTTGTTCGATAATGCCATTTTCAGTTTACGAACATAGAAAAATAGACCTTATTGTTATTGCAGCACAGTCCAAATTGCCTTGCTTATGTACATCCTATTGTACACTGGGCCTTACGAGGTTACGTCAATTCCATACGTTCTTCAAAGCGACAGGTGATCACCTAACGCTAGCTTTTTTATTCGATGGCAACTTGTCTAGCCCCACTGGGGTGTTATTCTCTTAAGAACGGGGCTCGGTCGGTTGAACGAGTGAACGAGTGAACGCGCCACACCGGCAAGTTTAAGTAGTCCCGTCATAGCTCACAAAACACATTTCAGCGCGTGCATTCTCAATTAGGCAGCCTTATACGTTCGATTTTATCGACAGAAGCCCTGCTGCCTAATGCCCGCCGCCGCTCCACAGTGCACCCACAAGTTGGGTGTACGGGATTTTTTTCATGGTCCTTTCGATTTTATACGCAATAGAGAGCACTTTTAATAAACAATATGGACATGGACGGAAATGGATCTCTATTGCGTATAAAATCGAAAGGACCATGAAAAAATCCCGTACACCCAAGATGTGGGTGGAGGCAGTGTGGTGCGGTCGTGGGGCTCTGCGGTGCTGGTGGCGGCGGGCGGCGGCTCGTTGTGCGTGAAACTATCTTAACTAATACTCGTAGTTTTCAAGCAAACATTATCTACAAATTTTTCAAAGGTTTTTAAAAATACATACTTTTAATCATGTTTTTGTTTCATTTCCTCGCATTGTTTGAGAAAAGCATTATGTATGCCTCGGCGGAAACGAGGATTTCCTGACTCGTATTTTAGCAGAACTCGCTATTGCTCGGCCTGCTAACCACCTCGTCAGGAGATCCCTTACTTTCCGCGCCTAGGCAATAATGTACTGTCTTCGATGCTTTATTGTAGCCGCCTGTATTCAACGCCGCCAATAATCTTAAACTCGTCGGTTAATTCATCCGTCGAGTCGTGAAGCGAGTTGCTTAGGAGAATCACCTACCAGGAATGCATCGTTAGACAACAGGTGAAACTCGTCCGTAGAAATACGTCATTAGTGTTGAGATGCGCAGTAATGCGCACACGCACGCTTAGCCAACTACGTAAGTGCTACTCTGCTCTCCTAAATAAAAACCGGCCAAGTGCGAGTCGGAGTCGCGCAATAAGGGTTCCGTACCGCTAGGTATTAAAAAAAAACACGTTTGTTGTATGGGATGGTCTAAGATCCGAATAGGAGAAGATTTGCACCAGGCTGTTTATTCGATGAAAAGTATTTTATATCAAATTTAATACGCTAAATAATATGTGGCGAATAGGTAGGATGAAAAATTTCAGTCCAGTACTTATATCATTTAAAAAAATATTAAAAATGTTTTTTTTTAAATTGCTAATGCTTGTTTAATAGACAAATTACATACTAATCGAAAGTATGAAGTCTATAGAATATGCAAACGTTAGGTTTGGTGCAAATTATTAGTACCGACTTACCTGTTTATACCTGCCTTTACTCAAAAATCTAATTAAAGACCAAATTCTGACAGTTCCCATTTTGATTATTTCGTTATTTTAACATTATTTCATAAAAATATGAATGAGAACTCGTGTAACCAGTAATATTAGGTAAGTTTTATTGATAAAAATACCTACACTCAAACCAAAATGCAGTAATCACAGCGAATGTGCGCCCGTTGAGGTTAGGATTTTGGTCTTCAATTAGATTTTCGAGTATACCCAATAGTTAGACGGGAAAAAAATAGTCAACTTAACGTTTGCATATTCTATAGGCTTCATACTTTCGATTGGTATGTAATTTGTCTATTAAACAAGCTATTGGATTTTTTTTAAACAAATTTAATTTTTAATTTTTTAATTAATATTGTACTGGACTGAAATTTTTCAGCCTACCTATTCGCTATATATTACTTAGCATATTAAATTTGGTATATAATACTTTTTATCGAATAAACAGCCATGTGCAAATCGTCTCCTATTCGGATCTCCTATTATTACATTTTAATTCTTTTCGGGTTATCCTCGTAAGGCCCAATGTGCAATGTGTCAAGGCAATTTAATTTGAACTGTGTTACAATAAGAATAAGGTGTATTTTCCTATGTTCATAAACTGAAAATGGCATTATCGAACAAACGAAATTGAACTTTATTACCTTGATGGTAGATTCAAAGTCCCACTGACAAAATTCTCCCTGTTTGTGGTATGGTGAGGCTTACGAGGTTATATCAGTTTTCTGTAACACACGTACATAACCCAGAACTTATTATACATATAAACCTTTCTCTTGAATCACTCTATCTATTGCTGAAAACTGCGTTAAAATCCGTTCAGTAGTTTAAAAGATCTAAGCGAACAGACAGCGGAAGCGACTTCATTTTATACTAAGTAAAGATTAGCCAATTTCAAGTACACTGCCGAAGGAGGAGGGTAATGTGTTTCACAGCCTATATATGTATGTTTGGCACTATAAAAACTAAACCCGTTGTCCGATTTTGATGATTCTTATGTCAATCGATTTGTCTTAATTCGGTGAGCGTCACTGAAGATATGACAGTAATCAAAATTCAATATGGCGGCAACCAGACGCCATATTGTGCAAATTAAAAAAAAAGTCGACCAAGTATGACAAGTGGGGTGTTATTGAATAGGGATTTAAAAATCATCTTTAGGTTTCTTTCATCATTTTTCATTTTGAATGATCATTTAGGATTTATAACGATTTAAAGTTGGTTAGCAACAGTCGGGTTTTGAAAGCTAGCTTTTTGTTAAAGTTACATACATAGATGGTTTAACACAATTTCATTATTGCATTTATATATAGACCGATGACACTAAAAAGTGTCAGATTCATGAACAATTATCAGAAATTGGCAACGAAAGTGTTAATATTATTAATTTATGTGAGAGCCGCATGCTGATTTGAAATCCGACCGAGTTCAGTAGCTACATACTGAATTGATGGAGTAATGCAGTTAATGTCATTGTGAAATTGTACGTCTTTTATTGAGGTATTTTTTTTACCTTTAAAAAAACTGATAAATAGATAAACTGCGACATAACAGCGAACTTAAAAACTCGAATTTGATATACAGGTGATACGAGAAACGTTTTCGCCCGGAGCTAAATTTGTATGGATTTCTTTAACAGTGCGTGATTTAAGTGGCGCTTCTCGAAACTAAAGAGCTAACCAAATCTTTCCAACTCAAGATGCGCTAACTAAAGCTGGGCATTCACGACCGCTCCAACAAGCCGAATAGTGCAGCACTCCGCCAAAATCGACCCGTAAATGTCAAAACTGTAGCGTTTAAAAGTACTTGGCGCCGTCGGTTGGATTTCCAAATGGACGGAAAGCCAGCGCGACGCGCCAACGCGCAATCCGAATGGAACTATCGCGAATGTCGAAATTCAACGTTGGAACACGCCACGCCTCCGAGGAAAGCCAAATGGCATCGTCGTAAACGCGTTCTCTGGCTGCCATTGTCTTATCAGTCTGCTCCGTGATGTCGCACCGTTGAGGCGTGGCGTGGCGCGCCCATGAATGTAGTCAAAATATTACGCCCATCCAGAGGGCCCTGCCAAGATGCACTACGCTAACTAGCGTTTCTATTAAAACGAAACTAAACGATTAGCGTTTAAAACGAAACGAATAGAAACGTTATTTAGCGCAATGCATCTTGGCAGGGCCCTCTGTTGTATACATTCCATCTGTCGCCGAGACAAACGGAGCGTCCGTGAATGCCCAGCTTAACGCTTTGGCGTTTTCTCGCGAACTCAAGACGCGCTTACAGCAACAATTCTATTTACGTAATCTTAAGGTTCATTTACATAACAGCGGTACTACACGTCCGATCTCAGTTAATATGGGAGTTACAAGTACTTGCACGAGTTCTCTCGCACGAAGACTTGCTTCACACCAATAAAAAAACGCTGTGATGCGCATTCAAAGGGTTACAAGTGTGAGGAAACAGTGAAGCAATTTTTAATGATTTCGTTACAAACTAGATGAAGCCTGTGATTTTGTACGCGTTTCCCGCTTTTCCCCCTTTTTTTCGCAATGGGAGCTGATTTTCGGAAAATGTTTCTTTAGTGCATCCTTTAGGTAGCCAAGGATTCCTTCCAAATTTAAACACCCTTGTTCCAGCTAAACAGGCTGTGCGATATTTTCCAGTCAGGATGATTTTGCGTTAAAACAACTATACGTTTTTCACAATTGAGAAGTTATCTATGAAAAGGGACCTTATTGTCGATGGCGCTTCCGCCATTATTAACGATGCTCCGATATAAATACAACGTCGCGTGACGCAGTGCGGCGTAAGCGCCAACGACAATAAAGTCCGTTTTCATTGATAATGCCACAATTAATTCATTCATCAGCTTGTCCCTTAGCATACATACGACATCCTCGTGTAAATCTAAAACTACACATTAACATCTATTTGCTCTCTCAAGTTATGATAACCCCTTATAAGCCAGTTACAAATTGATCAACACCCTGTATTCCATCCGGGAGCTCAGGATGCCCTTGCACCCTTGCACCAGCCCAAAAATCCGCGTTCTGACACCTTGTTTTTCAGAAACTTATTTTTTATTATTATTTATTGAGAAAAAATTTTATCAGTGTTAGCTACACCCGCTCTGGACTAATTTCTTGGAAAGGGAAAAATAAATACCTCCTTTTAGGGTTCCGTACCCAAAGGGTAAAAACGGGACCCTATTACTAAGACTCCGCTGTCCGTCTGTCTGTCACCAGGCTGCATCTCATGAACCGTGATAGCTAGACAGTTGAAATTTTCACAGATGATGTATTTCTGTAGCCGCTATAACAACAAAACCTAAAAACATAATAAAATATATATTCAAGGGGAGCTCCCATATAATAAACACGTTTTTGCCGTTTTTTTGCTCGATATTAATACCGGCAAGTAGACGTTTGAAATATTCACAGAATATTTAGTTGTATATTCACTTTCAAAATAAATAATTGTATAAAAATAAAATAAATGTGACGGGCTCCCATACACCAAACGTGTTTTTTTAGATAATGGTACGGAACCCTTCGTGCGCGAGTCTGACTCGCACTTGACCGGTTTTTTTATAATATCGGCAACATATTCAAAATCAAATCAAATCAAATCAAATCAATTTTATTTCAGACAATGTACGTGCAGTCCATACTTACACTAACAACAACACTAAAATGACATAAACTAAACTTAAATTATAGTTATACATTGCAATGAGAATGTCAAATTAATAAAACTTACATACATACATAATCTCACGCCTTCGTTCCCAGAGTGGGGTAGGCAGAGCTACAGAATTACAAACATCTCTAAAAACTTGTTGATAATTCTATAACCACAATTTGCACAATTAATAAAACTTAATCAATAAAATATACAATTCGCTTATATCAGTGTCTTCCAGTATAAATACACTTCGTGTTTAAATGTATCATGCGGCAGTGATTTAGATACAAACCATCAAACCTCTCAGCAATCATACCCAGGACGCTGTTGGCGCTCAAAAATCGTAAAAATTGGATTAAAATAACTATAATTATTGGACGGCTAAGGGAATAAAGGCTTGTAGTACTGTTAGGCGATGGGCTTGCAACCTGTCACTAATACGCTGGTAAACATCTTAGCCTAATTGTGCAAATTGTGGTTATAGAATTATCAACAAGTTTTTAAAGATGTTTGTAATTCTGTAGCTCTGCCTACCCCTCTGGGAACGAAGGCGTGAGATTATGTATGTATGTATGTATGAAAAGCAAGCTTTAAAAACCCGACTGCATTTTTTATACTCTCGTCGATATACCTAACTACATATATTAATAATTGACATTTTGCCATTTTTGTTATTTCAATTCTAAAAATTTAGGTATCCTATGTCGACCGGGATGACGTAAGGATTCTAACGATACCTCACACATCTAAATCGGTCAAGGGATTTAGAAGTTATAGGGGAATAAAGAAACTCACATACATACATACAAACATGAACCCTGAAAACATTACACTCCTTTTTTGGGGCAGTCGGGTAAAAAGGAAGAGGACCTTTATAGCTTTTTTATCGAAATTTTTAGCTTTAATTTAAAGCTGTGAAGCTTTTCGATAAGAGTGAAGTCTTGAACTCAAGTAGCTTGTGCACTCTTGTGCATAACCTAAGCTTTAATTAAAATAATGCCATTATTTTCCCCTCCCCATTAAGCCTCGTGTGGTTGCCGAGTTAGAATAGTGCCACTCCATGTCTTCCCGTGGATGTCGTAAGAGACGACTAAGGGAATAAAGGCTTGTAGTACTGTCAGGCGATGGGCTTGCAACCTGCCACTAATACGCTGGTAAACATCTTAGCCTAATTGTGCAAATTGTGGTTATAGAATTATCAACAAGTTTTTAGAGTTGTTGGTAATTCTGTAGCTCTGCCTACCCCACTCTGGGAACGAAGGCGTGAGATTATGTATGTATGTATGTATGTAATATTACAATATAAATTGCATTGCATGTCAAAAAATACGAAATTACATCGAGATCGTCAAACATAAATACTAATATCAAAGAATACAAGAAAAAAATAATTAAAAATAAATGAGTCTTTATTACATACCAAGCACACTTTATTGATATTTCCTTGAGATTCTACTGTATTATCAATGAAAATCCATGTTAAAGTTTAAATTTTCAAAACCGCGCTAAAAACGCTGTTTCAATCATGGCGCTGGCCATATGACAAGTGTGACGTCACACGTCAGAAAACAATAAACAATCATTTGAAGAGATACATATTATGATCTGTGGTTACTTGCGCGTGACGTCACCAGTAACTAACCACCGCTGCAACCGAATCACATAGCGTTTCCGTCACAGATACAATTTCAAAAAATATTACAATTTTGTTTGAGTAATTTCCAAAAAAATAAACATAATTTAGATTAAAATAAAGTTTACAGTTGTGGCATCGAGTGACGGCATTTTTGAAGTTTGCTCGCTCATGAAGTTCCCTAAATATTGACAGCAAGTATAAAGGAACAGATGTCAAATTTCATTGTTGCAGGTACCGGAATAGTGATGTACTGCTGGCGCTGTAATTTACCGAAACGCATTTCGTAACTAGCTTCATCGTGAGGTTGTTTTTATTTGCTCGCACTAACGCTTTCATCGTTTTAATCATAGCTAACAAAATACATCTCAAAAAAACAATTCGTGTGATGATAACAAAGGACCGCTGACTGGTAAAACAACGTATGACAATGAAGTCACTGCACTTTCACGTCACTGCCGCTGGCAAACTCGCGTCCTATTCACAAATTTATCAATAATTTCGTATTTTGTATATTTTGACACGATATATTTCAAATTTCTGACAATGTCGTCTTCTTCTAGCCACATAGTTTCTTTCGAGAGTTTGTTCTACAATTTATGGCCTTTTATTTTTTTCTCAAATAAACTTTTTAAAATTATACTTCTCGCAATTGTCTGAAATTTTTACGATGATAAAATGGAGTGTTTGACAACACTATTTGTCAGCTATCAAAAGTGCCATCACTCGATGCCGCTACTACTGTAATATGTTGTGAATATTTTCAATGTTGTCAAATAGCCTATTTCTGTGTGGCCAGCTTTCATACAAAATTGAGCCTTCATTCCATTTGGGCACTGAACAATGTACTCTTAATTCGGTGTGAACGTAACGTAAGAAACTTTCACTTATTTTTGACCTCAGGTCAATGTCCGTGGAATATTTTTGTTGTCGGAGAGCGAGTACGCGTATAATTACTGTGATGAGCTATGTGGGCCAATCAAAGATTACCATGGAACCTCTTAGTATAAAAAAGCTAGTTTTAAAAAACCCGACAGTTGCTAACCTACGTTAAATTGTTATAAATGAATATAAATACGCGCTTTAAAAGACAATACTGCCCTCTTTAGAAAAAAAGGCGTATGTCTCATAGAACCGCGTATGTATTAACGACCTTATTCCTTAAGGTGGAAGGTTGAATTTACTTTGACTACATAATTGCGCATGCGTACTTTTTATTTAGGAGGGCAGAATAGCATTGCATAATGACCATTATCAATAAGGCGATGCTTAGGCAATAAATCGTCATAGAAGGCTATCGGGACGGGAACAATCTTATCCAGGCTGGACACTGACATTTTATCTTGCAGAACACAAGGACGTATCTGCAACTAACAGCCAAAGTGATTTCAACCCTTGTTACTAACAAACAAAGTTGCATTTAAGGTAAGAGATGTAAAATAATATGACTTTCTTTATAAACAAGGCATTATTCTACTTTTTAACGTAAAAAGACGTATCTAAATGATCATTCATAATGAAAAATTATGAAACAAACCTAAAGATGATTTTTAAATACCTATTCAATGATACCCTACTTATTATAGTTAACTGACTTTATTTTTTTGCTTTTGTACACTATGGCGTATGGTTGCCGCCATATTGAATTTTAATTACTGTCATATCTTTAATGACACTCACAATATTTAGACGATTCGATTGACATAAGAATCATCAAAATCGGTCCACGCGTTTAGTTTGTAGAGCGCCACAAAGGAACATACAGTCACGAACTTAAATTTGGGACCCACCTTAGGTCCAAAGTCATTCTGACATTCTACAACAATAAGGTTGAGTCTACTATAAGTTACAAGTGATTTGCCATCTCTAATGACATTGATGACTTCAAGCCTATTTTTCTTGAAATGGGTCAAAAATTAACGATCGCGATAGTACATACATTAAATCACGCCTGTTTCCCAGAGGGGTAGGCAGAGACCACTGCTTTCCACCTGCTACGATCCTGACAAATCTCTTTCGCTTCTTCCACATTCATACATAAATGTATACACACATTTTCATCACATTTGCTCGTAAATAGTGTCCTAACATGCTAGAAAAATCGACCGTAAATCCAAAATAATACCCGCGGGCCTTTTTTTTACCATTACGCCCTATCGTGGGTAATAGCTTTTTTTAAAAATATAATACGTAGACTCAAACTATCATAATACGTCAGGACTCCAATTCTTGTGCCATTCGATAAGAAGTTTCATTCGAGAGGAAATGTCAGTTGCATACAATTTTCTAAAAATGTCGCATATAAACAATTGATCTCGACTGTCACTAGAATCGGACTCCTGAACGCGTTTGACATTATCTGTGGTAAGTCATAGACAATGATGTAGTCTGCCGCTAATTTATAAATACTGATTATAAACTATGTGACTCCAAAATAATAATTAAAGGGGTGTCTTTGTGCACATATTAAAATTTACATATATATCAATAAAATACATGTCGTCATCAGAAGAAAGGGATAATGCGACTCCAACGGACATCGCCAACGCGGCTAAAATTATTAGTCAGAATCGTAAGTTAAAAATATGATCTACTGTCTGATTTTATTTAATTTCCTCGCAAATGTGATGAAAAACATTGTATGTTACATGGGTGGTAAAGGAAATACAAAGCTCGAGTCATTAAAGCCCTCAGCCTTTTGTATTTCTGTCTTTACCACCCTTTATACACAATGTACTATCCTCCTTCGGCAGTCGGGTAAAAACAAAGTCGCTTCCCGCCGTCTGTCCGTCTGTATGTTCACTTAGATCTGTCAAACTACGCAACGGATTTTAATAAATGTTTTCATCAATAGATAGAGTGATTCAAGAGTAAGGTTTTTACTTCTGAATCTTTATCTTAATCTAGGGGACACCGTTGATGTAGGAAAACATATCGAAACTGTTATGTGGTCGTCTCGCACCATCTTATATACACATAAGTATGTGGTTTTTTTTTCTCTCTATCTCTCCCGTAAGGCATGTTTTCCTGCTGAACTACGCATGTTATTTGTTACTATATTTAATTTAATATTTATAGCTTTATTTAATGCTAGACTAAGTAGTACCATTGTAATAAGAAATATGTTTAAAAAATGACTGACTGCTGAGTTTCTTGCGGCGTTTCTTCTCAGCAGTGGTCTCCTCTTGGAAAGCGCTGGTAGATTCTTGACGTGTAAAAGTGCCCGTGCGGCCTACTTACTGAATAAATTTCTTTTATCTTTTTAACTTTATGAATTATGTACAAATGTTACAGAAGTCTCGCATAAATCCAAGTGAAGCGGGGGCGGGTAGATATTATTAAGTTATAAAGTAACAAGATTTCTCTATTGAACGAAGGTGAATACACAATCCATTATAATAAATTAGTATTATCATTTAATATGCAAGTCATTTTATTACCGCTTTTAATCACAATTTGTCCCAAGACTAAAAAACAGTCCCCTGTCGCCTGATTATGATTTAAATAAAAACAATAGCGGCCTGCACACGTAGTTCGGACCGCGGGAAACGCCACGCGCCATTCCAATCTTCGCGCCGAACCGTATGTGTAAATGCAACTGTAATAGTAAAACAGTAAAAAACCTACGGTTCGGACTGGCGCGTGGAATGGCGCGTGGCGTTTCCCGCGGTCCGAACTGTGCCGTGTACAGCGCCTCTACTCTAGGCGGTAAAAACGATATCGTAGTTTGCCGGTTATGGTATTGTTATGACGTCAGCCGCCATTACTGTCAAGTAAATAAGAGCTATCAAAACGTTGACAATACGATAACAGGTCAAAGACGATATGATTTCTACCGCCTAGAATCTCAGCCGGTTGTCTTATCCCTACCACAATACAAACCTGCTTAAAGGGCAAAGGTTGAACTGTGAAATTGATTTTCATAAAAAAGCGATGACAATACGATAACCAGACAAAGCAATTAGGCAAAACTACGATATGAAAGCATTTTACGATAGGGGTACTGTTTTGTATCGCAAAACGAACGATTTGATTACGATAAACCGCTAAGCACTGTAGAATAGAGCCCCAGATCAAATGCGATATTGTTTTTACCGTGTTGAATAGAGGCGCTGGCCGCTAATTGATTGATGAGATTGACTTTTGTACATAGGTACATTGATCTTGGTATGAATGACACTGGAGTTGTGATGCGCCATTTTTAATGTTTAATTCACTATAAAATGCATAGAAAGTTGGCAAGGAATGTTAAAATTTTCCAATCGCGAAAATGCATGAATTTTTAACTCGCATTTTTCAGCAAAATATAATAATACTGTAAAAGAGATCACAAAAAGTAAAATTTAAATTAAAATCGGTCAAGAAATACGGATGATACAAGCATTTTAAACTGCTAATTAGACATTAGAATTAGTTTTACGTCTGATGTGCAAGTTGCGGAAAGTTTCCAAAAATCTGGAAATGTTCTGAGAAATTTCCGGAAACTTTCACTAGAGATCTAGAAAATTAAAATTTAAGAAACGGAAAGTTTAAATCGCCATACAAAATTGTGAGAAGTTTCCGAAGTCTTTCTACATGAAATGTTCCGCAATTTTGGAAAGTTTCCTTTGGCACATCAGTATTTACGTCACACAAATCTGCCCTTATCGGGATTTGAACTCAGGCCCGCTAGCTTCGTAGGCAGGGTCACTACCATATCACTACCTACCAACTATGCCAACGCGTCGTCATTATAGTTTTTAAACTGTTCCTAACACAAACTTTACTGTAAAAGATTAAAACCTTTTTGTTATTTACTTATTTATAATCAGAGGTCGGAATAGGTAGTGCTTATTAACCTAAACTTGATGCATCTTCATTCAATAACGTATTCCCATCTCACTCACGCATGAATGAACATGAGTCAAGTTTAGGTTAATAAGCACTACCTACTCGTATTCCGACCTCTGTTTATAATTTATAATGCTGGCAATAGATTTACAAAACGTCAACTTGTCAGAGGCATTAGTTTTACCGAGAAGAGTAGCCCTTAACGAGAAACGAGATTTTATTTTATGGCGTCTTTACTCAAAAGAGGATTGCGCTCTGCTCACAGAATTTCTGGAAAATTTTAATGAATTTAGCGGATAAAATAGACGAGAAGTCGGCCCGGAGATTCGTGATTTAAAACTTACGGTGCATTTTGTAGTGTTTTCGTAAACCCGATTACAGGACACCGATATAGTAGTCTATGGCATTTAAAAAGTAAAATAACATGGAAGAATTTTCATTGCACGAGTGCTTGGCTGTTTGGAGCTAGTTATCCTAGTCCAAACATGGTTTTAAAAAGTACAACAACATGAAATGTCATACATTTTTGCGGCCGCTAACGCTGTTAATTTTTTTTTTTTAATTTTGCCTTGGCCTGGTACTCAGATCTTCGCGGGCTGATTTTACAACACAGTAAGGACAACAAACTTATGCGCGGTGGTGAACTTTTCGTGGGATACATTTAAATAAGCTCTGCTATACTCAACACATTTAATTAAAAAAAAATAGGCTAATAAATACATTACTTTCTCCTTCGGCTTCGGTTAAAAGAAAAACGACGCGAATGATATAAAAAATGATTGGGATTTGGAGATAATTATCTAATGACGATACCTTTATGGGATACCATTAAAGTAATAATACCACAGAGATTTTACTCTAACAATGTGTTACCTAACGTTTATAATAATAACGTAATCATTAAAAATATAAAGTACTAGTGGTAGCCTACAACCAGAGGGCCCTGCAAAGATACACTACGCTTACTAACGTATCTATTCGATTCGTTTTTAAACCAATCGCGTCACTGGTAGACCACGAGACTTTTCGTATCACGTCATCTCCCAGTGACGCGATTGGTTTAAAAACGAATCGAATAGAAACGTTAGTTAGCGTAGTGCATCTTTGCAGGGCCCTCAGGGCTTGGGAAAATGGGAACGGTTCGAAAATTACCGATTAATTTGGTTTTTAACCAGGGTTGTGATTCTCTCAACAAGCAAACGATTTCGTTCGCTCGAGTGAAGGTCCAAGCGGCGAGTTTAAGTAGTCCCGACAGAGCGAACAAAACACATTTTAGCGCGTGTATTCAATTTGGCAGCATGACTTCTCGAACGTATAAGGCTCCCTAATTGACAATGCACGCGCTAAAATGTGTTTTGTTCGATCGGACGGGACTACTTAAACTCGCCGCTTTTATTCGCTCGTCCGTCCGACCGGCCGCCGTTTTTTGACAGAATAACACACCAGGTTTTTCGTAAACGCTCGCTCGGAGCGGAATCGATTCGCGAACGTTATCGTCGCTGGAATTAACTTGGTGTTTTTGGTTTTTAATTTTTCTATCATGGCATCATATAAGGTCTGTTCATCTTTACTTGTCTTATATAGTAAACAACTTTCTAACCACAAAATTAACCTTTTTTTGGCTAAAACAGCACTTTTTAACCGACTTTAAAAAAAGCAGGAGGTTCTCAATTCGTCGGGATTTTTTTTTTATTTTTTTTTTATGTATTAATACTAAGAAAATTAATATTTAGAAGTGGAGCTACGTAACAGCATAAATAGGATCACTAAAAAGTATAAAATAAAATAAATGTTTAAAAAAAAAACCCGCCTTCAAAAATGCATAAAATAACTTCTTTTAAAATTGTAGGTCAGTTAGTTAGTTAATTACCCCACACAAAATCATTCACGAAAATTTTGATAGGTTCCAAGCTGAAAATTAGTTTGGTATCATTGTATCCCTGTAAGAAAGATTAAATATAAAACTATAAACCTACTAAACTACTAATTAGACAGCGATTAGATAGAGAGATCTGATATGCACTGTGACGTCATGTAACAGGGCGGCCGTATAAACTCCATGTTATATTCTGTTTAGCAGTTTCCTCGTGTGGTTGCCGGGTTAGAATAGTGCCACTCCATGTCTTCCCGTGGATGTCGTAAGAGACGACTAAGGGAATAAAGGCTTGTAGTACTGTTAGGCGATGGGCTTGCAACCTGTCACTAATACGCTGGTAAACATCTTAGCCTAATTGTGCAAATTGTGGTTATAGAATTATCAACAAGTTTTTAGAGATGTTTGTAATTCTGTAGCTCTGCCTACCCCACTCTGGGAACGAAGGCTTGAGATTATGTATGTATGTATATTCTGTTTAGCGTTACTCGAAAATCTAATTGAAGACCAAAATCCTAACCTCAACGGGCGCAGATTCGCTGTGATTACTGCATTTTGGTTTAAGTGTAGGTATTTTTATCAATAAAACTTACCCTAATATTACTGGTTACACGAGTTCTCATTCATGTTTATATGAAATAATGTTAAAATAACGAAATAATAAGATGGGAACTGTCAGATTTTGTTCTTTAATTAGATTTTCGAGTATAAAAAGAGAAAGGGTTAAACATTTGTTGGCATTTATCTTGGTTATTTTAATAGCTGTTCAAAAAATGATTTTTCTTCAACTATTTGTTACATGAATCAGCTTTTATTGATGATGTGTAAAAAGTCATAAATATTGCCTATTGCATAAGTAAGCCAAATTAAGTAATTAGGTTAAAATTGACTTCCAAGATCCGATAACATACTTGTTAAGTTAGTTAGCGTAAAGCTAAGTACCTGAAAGACCGAGCGTCGCTCGGGTAGAAAACGAAATTTCCCGAAGACAACTTGACAGATCGATTTTTCGCCCCCGCAAACCCGATAGGTAGGTATTTCAAATTTCATCAAATTCGTTGGAGCCGTTTCCGAAGAAGAATTGCTCGTTTAAAGGTAGATAGATACAAGTGTGTTAAAAATACTCTTTCTGGGATTCAAACGTTTGAACTCTTGCAAAACATGTATCGAAATGGTAACCCATACACATTGAAGCCATAAAACATAAACACCGCGATTTTACCATCAATAAATACAGATAGAATTATCAAAAAGATCTAATACTTATCAAAATTCACCTTAAAACTATCGGAATAGAATTGAAAATCGCTTGTTTTCATAACTCCAAGATGCCGCCTTTCACCTGAGCACTGCCCAATTTTGGACTTACTCGCGTTTTTTTTAGTTAAAGTATATTTAACTGTATATGTTGAGAAGTAAGGTACAAATTGTAACAGTTGCCTATATTAGATATGAGGTGTAGTGACCTTTAAGTGTTACATAAAATGAGATAACGTTTTATAACTGACCTTGTTTAAAAATAGCTCGAACAGTACTGTACGGTAATGATACTTATGTAATAGTTTATGTCTACAATATTAAAGCTTTATTGCCGCCCGGTTTTTTTTTTCGGCATGATAAAATGGTTGCAAAGTAATGTTGTGGTACATTGTTTTAGCTGCGTATCAAATTGAATTTGTCAAGTATCTTGCTGGCAATTGGGTGGTAGGTAAAATCTACTGCATGGCAATAAATGAAAAGATCACAGTCATTAGTTATCTGTTGCGATATTGTCGGTCAATTTAAATCTGTGATAATCAGTGATCGGATTTCCCGGTGTATCGGGGTGAATGACCTCAAACATTATGCTAATATGGATATGTCCCGGGATTCCGAGACTTATGTTGTTGAAGGATAATGTTTGTTATTTTATCACACAAAATCAATTTAACGTTTGGGTTTGGAATAAATATCTCCGCTGTATAAAAAAGTTTTTTAAATTACTCTGTTTAAAACTGTTCTGCCAGAAGGCTTTGGTGAAATTAAACAAAAGATTTACCCCCTTTTTTATTCTTAATTAATGGCTTTCACTCCTATTAAGGTGTATTTCGCCAATGTCGAGTTATTTATAGATACTCCCATGGACTTATAAGAGAAATAATTATCTCAAATGGACTAAACAGAAGCACATGGGGTTAGCTCCACACGCTTCTGTCAAGTCCAATTTACCCCCTTACTAATAAACGTTGAGTAACGGTGGTACAATGTTTTGCCTTATCTGTCAAATTCAAATGTCACAATGACAGATAAGGACAAAACTTTGTATAGCTATACCACCGTTACTCAACGTTTATTAGTAAGGGGGTAGTATGGTAATCAATTTACAACACCACACAAATAGTATTTTATCAGTTTGTATGTAATTAAAATACAGGGATTGTTTTCAATATTTTCTATTTTCAATCGATTTCTTTTCACGTCTATGACCTTATCCTAATGCCTATTTATAAATAGCACAACATGAGCATTTTCTTTTCACACCAGATCACGGGATTTTGGTCATATCCATATTAAGACTTCTACTCGATATTCCGCCGTGTTGCACCGTGATATCTAATCACAATTATTCGTGCGCGGTAAGAATGAGGAAAGATGCATGCTTTATAGCATGGTAAGTGCATAACAAGAGGAGTAGGGTAAATCCGGGTTAGCCGCAAAGGGATAGGCGCCTATTTTTCATAAACCTAACTTCCCAAGATCGCAGCAAAGAATTAATAGTCTAATTGCCGTATTACAGCGTCTCTACTCAGGCGGTAAAAACGATATCGTAGTTTGCCTGTTATGGTATTGTTATGACGTCAGCCGCCATTGCTGTCAAGAAAATAAGAGCTATTAAAACGTTGAAAATACGATAACAGATCAAATGCGATATTGTTTTTACCGTGTTGAATAGAGGCGCAGTTTGGTCGTTCTAAGAGGGCCGATTTGACAGCTGTCAACTCAGTAAAAAAATTGTGTTCGAGGTTATATTTTATACTGCGTTGACAGGTGTCAAATCGGCCATCTTAGAACGACCAAACTGTAATAAACTCGCCCTGACTGAGATGCCCATCTCGAGAGACGTCAAAGTAAACGTCAACCCATGGAAAGCTGTCATTTTTGACGTGTCTTGTGATTGACATCTTAATCAAGAAGAGTTTAATAATACGGCCCTAAATAGGGAGCGCGGGGGCTGAGGTGTCCTTGGTTACACATCTCAGCCCCCGCAGGCCGTCGCGAGGGACAGACGCGTCTCGCTTGTGTGTGCGAAAATCTACGCGACGAGCGCGAAAAACGCATAAAATTTTCATTGATAAACGCAAGTATTTGCAGTTTCACAACTTTATAATTAGTATTAACGTTCTGTTTTTTCAATATACTGGGTCATTAAGTGTACAACTAAGTGTTAATCGCTCTTTTATATTTGGTTAGATAATAAATAAAAAGGCAGCTATCCATATCAAAAAGGATATAGTCGCCCGATTTACGTGGGGAATACGTGCCCTTGGGGCAACTATCCCCCTCCCCCTTATCGTATAGTCTCATCGTATTTTTTTCAATCGATTTGTATTGATAAGTTTCTATCTATGTTTTTCTAAGAATCTACACTTAGATACCCCGATATTGGTAGCGTTTTTTTTTAAATTTACGTTCATTTATAAGGCATCTATCCTACACCACAAGCATCTATCCATCTTAGAATTTTCTAGTGGGCCATCTATCCATATAGGTAGGCATTTATCCTAAAAAAATGGTTCTTCAAAAAGTCAATTTCTACACAATCAGTAGTTATTAAACTAAAACAAGTCGTTATGTAAGATTAAAGACTAAACTTGCTATATAGAAAAACATTCATGGGAAATTCATAGTTTGACCAAATGAAAAATTGCAAAATAAACATACGCCATTTGCATAATAAAAGTACCGCGCGTTATTTGGATGAAATAGATTTCGCGCGAAACGGTAGTATACAATACACTACAATAGCAATAACAATCGACTAAAGAGTGACAAAACAATTCAGGCGAAAAGAAGGCTTTATAAAAAATCTGTTCACAATCTGTTCATGTTTACCCTAACCTAACCCCCCCCCCCCCCCTACTGTTTGTGTTATTTAGTGAAAAGGAATAGCATACATCAAATCGTTTGTGTGCTATTATTTGTCACACAATGAATTATATGGTCGTTTGTCATCCATCCTTTGTTAAAACGTTATCGTTATATATAGGCCCAGAAAGATACGATTTCTTTAGATGGAGATTGGAGACACAACAATATAATTTGAATCACTATTTTAACATATCTTAGCATTTTTTCAATTGATTTTGTTCTGTGTGCGTTGAATAATAGTAGTTTACGTGACGGTTGCGTAGTGCCAATTACGCAGAGTCGCGTACAATACTTTATCTACACACATATTATAAGTACTCTAAGATGGGTTCAGAAGCCGAATGGCATACAGCATTACCAGTGGTACTAGGTGACAGCGATGACAGCTGTAACGTAATTTCATTACGTTATCGAATATTGTAAGGTAATGAGATCCAAATTTGAAACGCTGTCACTTACTACCACAGGTAATGCTGGTCATTGCCTACGGGTTTGGAACGCATAATAGAGGACTTATGATATGTGTGTAGAAGCGTAGATAAAAGGTTTTTTTAATATTCAATACTCAATACTATATATAGTACACTTATGATCTTGTCCTAATTGACAACATTAAAAAAAAAGTATTTCGGTTTTTTCGCGTTTATAATAGCTCGTTAAAAATTAGACGACCCGTGTTTCTCGGTTTTTCTTTATTTAACTTAAATTCGTCGTTAATAATATATTAAAGATATAGTCATTAAAAAGACCGTATATACAAAGTTAGGAATACTGATGTCGTGATCTTAGCATGATATAAAATAAAAAGAAGTAACTTTAAACAGAAACAGAACTTTCTGTCATGTCATGTCACTTGTCAACCATAACAACTGTAACAACATGAATTCGTCGACTTTGGGCAGATTGCGGCTATCCTCTTTTACAAATCCGTTAGTCACTTTCATTTTAAATAGCATATATCAAAACAATAGTATTACGAGAATTGAAAGCGTGTCGTTAGAATCAAGTAATCCGTCAGACAGATGAAAAAAGGACATGACAGTTGTATATTTTTTTCAATTCCTATGGTAATAAATGGACTAAGGGCACTATAAGTGTATTCCTAACATTCACAAAACAACTTTTTTACTGTTTTTCCTAAATATAAAAAAAATACTGCATAAAAAAATCCAAAAATATTTTTACTGTAATCAGCAGTGTAAAATCTACAAACTGTATTTTTATTTTACTACCTTAGCACATATGAATTGTTGTCAATTGTGCAAAATGTGGTTACAGAATTATCAACAAATTTTTAGAGTTGTTGGTAATTCTGTTGCTCTGCCTACCCCACTCTGGGAATGAAGGCATGAGTTTATGTATGTATACTCAACACTCAATACTTTATTGCAATTCATAATGTGTAAAGGTATAAAGGAATACAGTAACTTTATGTGCATTATGAGCCCTGTCGGGCACAGCAACGAGAGAGGAGGACTTATTTGTATAGGTATTTATAATTAGATTTACAATGTCATGCTTTTACAAACTATTTACAAGTATCGTAACGTACAGACCTAGTTCTTTATAGTAACTACAACATTCAAAAATCGTGGAAATCGGACTTGATTTAGATGAGAAACGTTATCGCCCGCGGAGCTAAATTTGTACGGTTTTTGTTCTTAAGGTATCATTTTCCTTAAGCGTTTTGGACTGTTAGGCCTAACAGTTTTTTTTTTAAATAAATGATAAAAATAAGATAAAAAAGATAAAAGATATTTATTTAATAAGTAGGCCACACGGGCACTTTTACACGTCAAGAATCTACCAGCGCTTCCCAAGAGAAGACCACTGCCGAGAAGAAACGCCGCAAGAAACTCAGCAGTCAGTAATTTTTTAAACATATTTCTTATTACAATGGTACTACTTAGTCTAGCATTATATAAAGCTATAATGACTTTTCACGGTTCAAAAACTACCAAAGCGTAGCGTATTGTACTGGGTAAATTAAAATCCGGACCGGCTCGGACAAATATTTACATGGGATATTTGCTTTCTGGCTTTGATGTTTTCTGTGAATTCACTCACGTATTTCTCTTTATAAGTATTTGTTTCGGTTTTTAATACCTATAGTCGTGTACGTGTAGTGAGTTTGGGGAAGATCAAATTGTATGAGATTGTCCCAAAAACAAAAGAATAGCTTTATAGTACTTTACGTAAGGGCGATGGTACGGGCGATGTTGGGCTTCTCTCTCCGCGACAGAGTCCGAAATACGGAGATCCGGAGACGAACAAGGCTCACCGATATAGCCAAAGTAATCACTCTAAGGAAGTGGAAGTGGGCTGGACACATATGTCGCAGAGATGATGGAAGATGGGGAAAGGCTGTGGTTGAGTGGAGACCCAGAACCGGGCGAAGAAACGTTGGCAGACAGGAGATGAGGTGGACCGACGATCTGGTCAAGGTGGCAGGAAGGTGCTGGATGAGGAGAGCACTGGACCGAGATGGGTGGCGAGCAATGCAGGATGCCTACACTCAGCATTGGGTGGCTATAGGCTGAAGAAGAAGAAGAAGAGAGCGCGAGTTGCGTAATGACAGGAACTACAACATGAGTGTGGTTTATGAAACGAGCCGCAAGTCCAGTTTCATAATAGTTCACACGAGTGTTGTAATGCTAATTACGCAGAGTCTCGTACAATACTTTATCTACACACATATTATAAGTTCTCCAAGATGGGTTCAGAAGCCGAAAGGCAAATGACCAGCATTACCTTACCTGTGGTAGTAGGTGACAGCGATGACAGCTGTAACGTAATTTTGAAATTACGTTGTCGAATATTGCAAGGTAATGAGATCCAAATTCGGAACATCTTAAAAATTAACAGCTATCATCGCTGTCACCTACTACCACAGGTAATGCTGGTCATTGCCTACGGGTTTTGAACGCATAATAGAGGACTTATGTGTGTAGATAAAATTGTTATATTATATGCATCGTTCGTTGCTTTATTAAAAAAAAAGACAGGAGGGTAATTGTGAGATTGTAGACGGTTAAGTAATATTCGGCTTTTGATCTGTCATCGTATTGTCACGTTTTGATAGCTCTTATTTACTTGACAATAAAGGCGGCCGAGTTAAACAAAGGCCAAATGACGCGCTGGCCTAGTCGGTAGCATCTGCTTACGAAGCTAGCGGTCCTGGGTTCAATTCCCGGTAACGGCAGATATTTGTGTGATGAGCGCGAATATTTGTTCCTGAGTCTTGGATAATTGATTGCCTGATTGTTGTTATTTCTATTTTAACAGTTTAGGTATCCTATGTCACCCGGGATGTCGTAAGGATTCTAACGATACCTAACACATCTAAATCGGTCAAGGGATTTAGAAGTTATAGTGGAATAAAGAAACTCACATACATACATACTTACAAACATGAACCCTGAAAACATTACACTCCTTTTTTGGGGCAGTCGTGTAAAAATACAGCGTATCGGATAATGTTCAGAGAAGGGTTCCATCGCTGTGACTTAAAACACAAACTCTCTCGAATTACAACAAGTAAACCATTATTAAGTATTTTATTTTAAGTTTATGATTTGAGGTAGTTTTTTTTTTATTGCAGATGGACAGAAAGACGGACATAGCGAAACTACGACTTTGACTACGGAACTCTAAAAGCGATTTAAACATACAGACAGACATACCTTTAAACAGCTCAACTAATTATAATCTAACCTATAAACCACCACAGTTAAAACAGCTTTCTTCAAAAAAAACGCATCAGAATCAGTCCATCCGATTAGGAGCTACATGTACAGATACACAGATACACTCATACTAAAATTAACCTTATAATCCTTTTAAAAAGAGTACCTAATAGAAGTACCCCAGTAGGTAGTTTATAAAATAACATACATACATAATCTCACGCCTTCGTTCCCAGAGTGGGGTAGGCAGAGCTACAGAATTGCCAACAACTCTAAAAGCTTGTTGATAATTCTGTAACCACATTTTGCATAATCAGGCTAAGATGTTTACCAGCGTATTAGTGACAGGATGCAAGCCCATCGCCTAACAGTACTACAAGCCTTTATTCCCTTATTCGTCTCTTACGACATCCACGGGAAGACATGGAGTGGCACTATTCTAAGCCGGCAACCACACAACTCAAACTTAATTATGAGTATCTATTAACATTGTAATGAATGAATTAATGAATTAATGAATGTTTATTTGCTAGAATGCGATACATAGGTGTCAGATTATTAGGTAGAACAGGCATTCAGTCGATAAAACGATATGCAAATTTAGGTTAGGTACATAAAGTCAACTTAAAATTTATCTAATTATTGATGTCCAGATTACCATTTACAAAATTAAATATCAGGCTACAATTATTAATTTAATATCAAGATATAACACACAGTGAAATACATATTGGAGGTCATAAAATAGTTAATTACGATTTATATATTCATTCACTTTGTAGAGAAAATTGTCAAGGAGCCATCTCAGTAACTCAGTTTTGAATTGTTTGCCCTGAAGCATTATTATTTGTATAGGAAGGGCGTTGTATACTCTAATGCACATATTATATGCGTTCCTTTTGTAAATATCGGTGCGACATAAAGGTTTATGCAGCAGATGCTTTTATTGAGTCCTAGGGTTTCTGCTAAAGACTTCATGACGTTGGCTAAAGAGTCCTGGGTGCGCTCTACAAAACAAACATAGTTTAAATATGTACAAACATGCTAAAGGTAAAAAAAAATGTTCTTTTTCACAACACTGCTCGGAAATATGGCCATAGATGGTCTTGTTTGGGGTCACAAAACGTCACTTATAAGGACAGACCAAGAATCTTTTTGTCGGCGTGTTTCGTCGAGAACATTGTTGTCCAACTTTAAGAACCAATGAAAATCAATGAATCAATTTTTGTGTCATGGCTCCTTAAAATGAAAAATTGAAATCGGCCAATCAGAACACACCATTTTGTGTCGAAAAATATTAGGTGTATTTTTGCTTAAAGATACACAGACTAAAAAATATGTCACTGCTTTTTTTTAAATGTAATTCAAACTTGGCCCCTAATCTCGAACCACTAGAAATGACATTACATGGGAGATATGGCGAAATAAATACAATTTTATATGGAGTTGACATATTCATCCCGCATGTTAGTTTATTAATCTCGAGTGCCACGAGAATAGGGGTTCAGATTTAAAAAAAGTTATCTATGGTAAAATTTGAGTTTTGAATATGAATTTTTATTTTATTTCCTCTCAGTAGTTGTGAAAAGCACTATGTCTGCCTCGGTAGAAAGTGCAATTTATGGACTCGTACACTAGAGGGCCTCAACTACCTCTCGGCCCTCTATATGACTCGTCCAAAAATCGCGTACTTTCTGTCCACTGCAACAATGTAATATAAATAAGGGTTTGCAGCTGTCCAAGAACCATGCATTGCTAATGGCACGCACACATTTTGTATGTAACGTATCATCTAAGTATTGTTATCAGGTCTGAAACTTCTTCTGCTCTTTAAATAAATATGTCCACCTCTGAAACAAGGTTGTTCTGATTCTAAGCACCTTTAATGAGCCGAATTATTTATTGGCAAATGTGCATACGCACAAAAATAAAAGATGAGAGATGTTTAAATTCAGTAAGTAGCCTGCATGGGCACATTTACACGTCAAAAATCTACCAGCGTTTTCCAAGAGAAGGCTGTTACTATTAAAAAAACCGGCCAAGTCGAGTTGAACTCACGTGGAGCCTTCCGTACATACGTTTTTTTTGTTTATTTTTTTATTGAATTCTTATAGGTTTTCCGGTCATCTACAAGCAATGAACTATATTTTGTATTTTTTCAAAATTTTATGCTCTGTTGTTTCGGAGCAGGGGGGGTCAATTTTCGTCTTCTTTCATGAATAAAATCAAAACTATTTATTTTAAAATAATAACAAATATATATTCGAGATCCTCATAACGAGCCCTTTCACTTGATATATCACACAGTGTTTGCACAACTTTTTTTTTAAATTTTCTAATTTTTCCCTCGAAAACAATATTTATTTACTTTGCACATCCTGTGTATGGATCATAAAAAAATAATTTCTTTTTATTTACTCTCACAAAGGTCCGAGATGTACTTAGGGCTACTACCAAAAAATGAAGTATGCTAATAACCAGTGTGAGAGCCTGGTGTCCATACTAGGACATCCTGTATGACAGATCGCCAGGCCCTCCCCCGATTTAAAATATGGGCCGAATTTCAACTCAATCGGTCCAGTAGTTTTGGAGCAAATTGGCTGTGACAGACGGACGGACTGACGTACGAGTGATCATAAGAGTTACGTTTTTTAATTTTTTAGTACGGAATCCCAAAAACGCTAAAAAAACTCTACAGTGAATTATTCAATTACTTAATACTATGAATACTTAAATGAATAAACATCCTAAATGATCCCATTAATAACCTTCAAACAAGTTGTATCCGATACTGATCTGAGAGCATTTACAGGGTGCTCGAGTAATAAACTTTGCTTCCAACGGGGATTCCCAGTTATTTGATAAATCCAGGGTGTAGTCGATATGGCACGCAAAGTAAATATGAACGGACTGCTGTTTATACTTGCATAGACTGGGCGCCATAATGAAATGTAGCCAAGATCTAACTTGTTATGGATAATTTACATTGGTCCGAGAAAAGCATGCCAGTAGTTACATTGCGTCGTTACAATAGTAGGAGATCCGAATAGGAGACGATTTGCACATGGCTGTTTATTCGATAAAAAGTATTTGTACCAAAGGGGTTTAGGTACAAGTGTTGTCATTTGTAAAATTCATACATTTTCAAGGTGAGCGGCCATTCGTAAAAGTGGTAAATTATGATAGAGTTATTCAAAATAAACATATTTTGTTATGTAATGTAATACTCTTAAGTGCATCGGAGCCGAGATATTTAAATATTCATACTTGGGCGTACTTTTGTAATAAAAACTGAATACTTAAATCTTGAAAATCTCCGCTCCGATATTATTTAACGCCATAAATTATATATATCTATGTGTATTTAGAGGTCCTCTAAATAATAATGTAAAAATCATTACCCAATGCCCTTTAATATGCTAAGTAATATATGGCGAATAGGTAGGCTGAAAAATTCAAGTCCAGTATATACCTAATTATTAAATTAAAAATTTAACTTTGTTTTAAAAAATTGCAATAGCTTGTTTAATAGACAAATTACATACCAATCAAAAGTATGAAGCCTATAGAATATGCAAACTTTAGGTTGACAATTTTTTTCCCGTCAAGCTATTGGGTAGGCAGGTATAAACAGGTAAGTCGGTACTAGTAATTTGCACCAAACCTAACGTTTGCATATTCTATAGACTTCATACTTTCAATTAGTATGTAATTTGTCTATTAAACTAGCATTTGCAATTTTTAAAAAAGTTCTTTTTTTTTTAATGATATAAGTACTGGACTGAATTTTTTCAGCCTACCTATTCACCACATTTTATTTAGCGTATTAAATTTGATATAAAATACTTTTCATCGAATAAACAACCCGTTGCAAAACGTCTCCTACTCGGATCTTAGACCACAATAGCTCTCGCCTCGAACGTGAAAACCAACTCGTCAATGTACTTCTACTGGTATGCTCTTGCTGGACCAATGTAAAGCAGCCATTAATCCTTAAAATTACACTTTTAATTAATCATATTTATACCCACAGTGGTGGCCACATAATTAGGGACACTTGTTTTTTCCCCATACAATTGCCTACAAATATGATTTTTCAATTTTGACCACTAATCAAAAAGTTCTCTACGAATTTTTTTGCTAAATACATTTTACTTTACATAATTAACTAAGGTTTAAACTGATGCACAGTGAACTACTATTAAAAACGGACCTTATATTTTATAAGGATTTAAAAACTAAGTGCTGACGCGTCCATACAAAATTCTACAACTTCGTATGAGCGTGGAATATTAATTTTTCAAATCCTTATAAAATGAATCCGATCTCAACAGAGATAAATTGTACATAAATTTAAACTTTACTTTATTAGTTAACGATAAGTGTAACTAAAAATAAAATTGGTTAAGAACTTTTTGATTGGTTGTCAAAATTGAAAAGCCATATTTGTAGGCAATTGTATGGGAAAAAAACTAGTGTCCCTTATTATGTCACCACCACTGTATATAATTAATATAGTTACACAAAAAAAAATTGGACGAACATATAATAATACGGCGAGGACAAGCAATGAATTACAAAACTTATTTCTTGAAAAAAAATTACATTTTGGCCTGGAACACCTTTTCCAATATTCAAGTTATTATGTAGGTATATCACTACATAGTAAAAAACAAAGTCGCTTTCCTCTTTCTGTCCCTATGTATGCTTAGATCTTTAAAACTACGCAACGGATTTTGATGCGGTTTTTTTATATATAGTGATTCAAGAGGAAGGTTTTAATGTACAATAAGTTTTGGATTATGTATGGGTATTACAGAAAACTGGCATAAACCGAAGCGAAGCGGGGCGGGTCACTAGTAACAGTATAAGTTGTATTATTAAGTACATTGTTCTTATAATTTTCTTTAGATTATAGAGCTTGTTTTTTTGTTTTTCAGTTGTTTTTT
This sequence comes from Acleris literana, assembly GCA_946894065.1. Taxonomy (NCBI): domain Eukaryota; kingdom Metazoa; phylum Arthropoda; class Insecta; order Lepidoptera; family Tortricidae; genus Acleris; species Acleris literana. The sequence goes on along the minus strand of OX335668.1, from coordinate 99,352,835 downwards.
TTATTGCAGTCGGGTTTTTTTTAAAATAATAGTTTATTAAAGCTAGCTTTTTGTTATTATTGCATTGAAGTGACTAATTATTTTGTCCACCAGTCTTATAAACACTTTCACGTATAACGAATATTTGCTAGTGTCTTCCACGTCTGCTTACATCAGAAACATTACGTCAGAGTAATTTGAAATCAATTCAAGTATGCGCTTTTGTATGTGGTTCTTGAAGCTACCCAACAACTATTCGAAACAAATCTGACAGTGTTTGAGTGAGTTCGAGCATTGGTTGCATTTGTGTACACGTTTACACATACACAGGTAGACGCAAGGCTCGTTTGATTTATCTATATAAAGTTGAGGTCAGTAGTTCAAATTGAGAACCGTTAGAGAGCTTGCTAACATATCGCCTACGGCTAGATTGTGACGTAACACGATGTGAACTTTGGTTACAAATAATTGGTTATTTCGACGCGCTGCTGCCCCTCTTTCCCAGCTGTACCATTAATGGTACTACTGGGAATTTTCGTCCCAGTAGTACCATTAATTTGTGTTGTGGATAATTTTTCAGTAGTACCATCTAGGGCATGAATTCCGAGATCTCGGAATCTCGAAATCTCGGAATCTCGGGCCAATTTTTCAGATATTATAATTCCGAGATTAGACGGGGCAATACCGGAACACTTTCAATAGCCTATTCAACATGTCAGTTCAGTTCGTGATCTGGGAGTAATGCTTGATGCAAAATTGACTTTCGAACAGCATGTTGACGACATTGTTAATCGTTCTTGTAAGAATTTGGGCTTCGTTTTCCGGGTTTGTAAAGAATTTACTGATACAAGCTGTATAAAGAACGTTTATTTTGCATATGTGCGAAGCCTGCTGGAGTATGGCAGCTGCACCTGGTCTCCTCAGTACGTCACATACAGGGAGCGAATTGAAAAAATTCAAAAGAAGTTTTTACGGTATTTGAATTTTCGTGTCATAAAATGGGACGCAACATATGAGTTAATGTGTCGCCGACATCATGTGTTAAGCCTAGAAGATCGCCGACGCTTAATGGATATTTCAGTGTTACACGATATCTTGTCTGGACGAATTGACAGCCCATCACTACTCTCAGAAATAAAGTTTTACGTTCCTGCACATCGAACTCGGCATTCTGAACGAACCACTTTTAGCCTCACTTTAACGCAAACGAAATATGCGCAAAATTCCCCGGTTATTCGTATTCTCAGAGATTATAATAAACGATTTCATAACATAGACCTATTTGACTGTAGTAAGCCTGTGCTTAAGAAACGTGTCACTCTACTTATGGGGAATCATTAGGTGTATAGACACACACACACACACACACACACACACACACACACACACACACACAAATGCGCGTGCGTGCATGCTCTCTCGCTACTCAACATATCCTTATGCTAAGTTTTGTTGTTATTGTATGTATGAATATATATGAGTTACGCAAGTTGTTAAAACTGTTGCTTATGTCTCACTGAACTGTATTTTTGTGGACATCTTTTATTGGCTTACTGTTTTGTACCATGTTTAATTTGTTCTTATGAAATGTATTGCTGTTGATGCCCCAAATAAATAAAATAAAATAAAATAAAATAAAATATCGAAATTGAATTCCGATATTGGGCCTATCAATATCGTAAATCCGATATTCATTACCTTTTAATTCCGATATTGTAATATCGAAAAAAACGTAGTATTTCAAAGTTATCTGTGGAGTTGCCTTCTATGCATTATAGGACATGCAGTATCGGACGATTTCGAGTATCGAAATTGAAAATCGGTATTGAATATTGAATAGAAAGTGTGTTTTTCTAATAGATCCCTAATTCCGATACTAGTATCGGAATTCCGATGTTGAGACACAATACCGAATTTCAATTCCGGTATTGGAAATAGTCGATATTGTACGCCCTGCGTAATTCCGAGATTCCGATATTGAGGTTCAATACCGATTTTCAATTCCGATACTGGAAATCTTCCGATACTGCATGCCCTAGTACCATCATCTACTGCAGTCAGCATTGCAATGGTGGTAAGAGTGTATCACCGGTTACCCGTGGTTCACCTATGAGGATTACAGAGAGAGTAGACTGGCCAAAATTAACAGGTAGGTTTAGATTAGGATATAGGGTATAGGATATATAGGATATAGGGCCAAAATAAACTAGAAATAAGAGCTCCGCGAAAGCGGAGCTCCGTCGACTTCGTTAAGGTCTGCTAAAATGCCCAGGTACTAATCAGGTGAACCACGGGTACCTAATGAAGGATTTAAATTAAGTAAGTAAACCCGGTTGCAACACTTGTATCGTGTACAATGGTACTAGTAGGAAAAGAAGCCTAGTAGTACCATTAATGGTACTAAATCAATGGTACAGCTGGGAAAGAAGGGCTGCTCCCGCTACCCTAGTTGTTTAGCCTGCCTACGAAGCTAGCGGTCCAGGGTTCGAGACTATTTATTCGTAATCTCACTATAAACCTTATTGTACAGTTCCGACAGTACATGTTTTTTGCTTACGTTGTGACCTACTTAAGGCCGCGTTAATTTATATTATAAATAACATATAAAAGTTAGTGCCAACTTGATACTCGCACGGTAAACATCAACAGAAGGAACGCCCAATTATTTTAACTATTATTTTGGATATCTTTAACTATAATAAATCAGTTTTACTTCAATCTAACATCTTCGTTCTTTCAACAAACTCCAACACCCTCAAGCAAGTGTAAGGGCTAACTGGCTCCTACACTTATCTTATCTTACAGATGCTTTCCGATACACTTCGACCCTTAAGGATCTTTTTTGCAATAACTCTTGGTCTAAGATCCGAATAAGAGACGATTTGCACCGAGCTGTTTATTCGGTGAAAAGTATTTTATATCAAATTTAATACGCTAAATAATATGAGGCGAATAGTTAGGCTGAAAAATTACAGTCCAGTACTTATATCATTAAAACAATTATTAAACATGAACTTTTTTTTTTAATTGAATATGTTTTTTTAATAGATAAATTACATACTAATCGAAAGTATGAAGTCTATAGAATATGCAAACGTTAGGTTTGGTGCAAATTATTAGTACCGACTTACCTGTTTATACTAAATAAATAGTCAAACTAACGTTTGCATATTCTATAGGCTTCATACTTTCGATTGGTATGTAATTTGTCCATTAAACAAGCTAGTGTAATTTTTTTATTTTTATTAATTATATACTGGACTGAAATGTTTCATCCTACCTATTCGCCATATATTACTTAGCATATTAAATTTGGTATAAAGTACTTTTTATCGAATAAACAGCCCGGTGCAAATCGTCTCCTATTCGGATCTCCTATTACCTCTTACACTCTCAGCTGTTTGAATGTGCAGGTTTCCTCACGATGTTATTCCTTCACCGTAAGAGCATCGGGTATTGTACTTAAGTTAGAAAAACATTGGTACATGGTGACCGCGGGGTTCGAACTCGGTACCTTACGATCACGAGTCGACCACCTAAGCCACTAGGCCACCGACGCTCTCAATAAATATACTATACTTACTCACTATAAATCTACTTTATTTTTTTTATTCAATTACCTTTCACTCCTGTTTAGGTGTATTTTGCTAATTTATATTATTGGACTTATTTAGAGAATTAAGTCCTTGAGAGAGTCTATAAATAACTAACTAGAGAACTAATTAGAGAAATAACTCCATGAGAGTATCTTTATGTAACTAACTAGAGGACTAATTAGAGAAATAACTCCATGAGAGTATCTTTATATAACTAACTAGAGAACTTATTAGAGAAATATCTCAATGAGAGTATCTTTATATAACTAACTAGAGAACTTATTAGAGAAATAACTCCATGAGAGTATCTTTATGTAACTAACTAGAGGAATAATTAGAGAAATAACTCCATGAGAGTATCTTTATATAACTAACTAGAGAACTTATTAGAGAAATATCTCAATGAGAGTATCTTTATATAACTAACTAGAGAACTTATTAGAGAAATAACTCCATGAGAGTATCTTTATATAACTAACTAGGGAACTAATTAGAGAAATAACTCCATGAGAGTATCTTTATATAACTAACTAGGGAACTAATTAGAGAAATAACTCCATGAGAGTATCTTTATATAACTAACCAGGGAACTAATTAGAGACATAACTCCATGAGAGTATCTTTATATAACTAACTAGGGAACTAATTAGAGAAATAACTCCATGAGAGTATCTTTATGTAACTAACTAGGGAACTAATTAGAGAAATAACTCCATGAGAGTATCTTTATATAACTAACTAGAGAACTTATTAGAGAAATAACTCCATGAGAGTATCTTTATATAACTAACTAGAGAAATAATTAGAGAAATAACTCCATGAGAGTATCTTTATGTAACTAACTAGGGAACTAATTAGAGAAATAACTCCATGAGAGTATCTTTATATAACTAACTAGGGAACTAATTAGAGAAATAACTTCATGAGAGTATATTTATATAACTAACTAGGGAACTAATTAGAGAAATAACTCCATGAGAGTATCTTTATATAACTAACTAGAGAACTTATTAGAGAAATAACTCCATGAGAGTATCTTTATATAACTAACTAGAGAAATAATTAGAGAAATAACTCCATGAGAGTATCTTTATGTAACTAACTAGGGAACTAATTAGAGAAATAACTCCATGAGAGTATCTTTATATAACTAACTAGAGAACTTATTAGAGAAATATCTCAATGAGAGTATCTTTATATAACTAACTAGAGAACTTATTAGAGAAATAACTCCATGAGAGTATCTTTATGTAACTAACTAGAGGAATAATTAGAGAAATAACTCCATGAGAGTATCTTTATATAACTAACTAGAGAACTTATTAGAGAAATATCTCAATGAGAGTATCTTTATATAACTAACTAGAGAACTTATTAGAGAAATAACTCCATGAGAGTATCTTTATATAACTAACTAGGGAACTAATTAGAGAAATAACTCCATGAGAGTATCTTTATATAACTAACTAGGGAACTAATTAGAGAAATAACTCCATGAGAGTATCTTTATATAACTAACCAGGGAACTAATTAGAGAAATAACTCCATGAGAGTATCTTTATATAACTAACTAGGGAACTAATTAGAGAAATAACTCCATGAGAGTATCTTTATATAACTAACTAGGGAACTAATTAGAGAAATAACTCCATGAGAGTATCTTTATATAACTAACTAGAGAACTTATTAGAGAAATATCTCAATGAGAGTATCTTTATATAACTAACTAGAGAACTTATTAGAGAAATAACTCCGTGAGAGTATCTTTATATAACTAACTAGAGAAATAATTAGAGAAATAACTCCATGAGAGTATCTTTATATAACTAACTAGACAACTAATTAGAGAAATAAGTAAGCCCATTGACATCAGCTCTTATTTTCTTGACAGTAAATAATGGCTAAATAAAAACAATACAGTAACACTTCAAAGGCAATATGTTTTTTGTTTTCTTTAAGAAGGTTTGACAAATAATGTTGTTTAAACAAAAAATAAATAGCTACATGACTTTTATTATAAATGTTAACAAACCGTTAAAACATTCTGAGCCTTAGCAGTTGCATAAGGAGATACAACAGTTTATAGTAAGTATTAACTAAGATGACTTGTGGATCGTGAAGATCGTATAATTTCAACACTAACCAATTAAGTTATTGAAATAAGTTGTTGCATTCGCTATCTATATCAATAAATAAAATTTAATCGCCTGTTTGTGATTTTAAAATAAATACAAAGTTTAAGTGTATAATTTTACAATGTTATATTTGTAAGATGTCCGATTCAAAATTTTGCTTTTGAACTAGTGAACTGGTATTCCGCGTATTTGTAACTCTAACCTAACCTAAGCATCATGTTTTAGGTATCTTTTAAATTGAGAGGCTCTGCTCCCTCCTCTTTTTTTGGCTTTGCTCTCCCCCTTTTGTGGCTTAGCCTATCCAAACTTTACAAATTACTTTATACTAAAGCTTTATAAAATGAAACCTATACAAACAAAGTAATATACCAAACGTTTGTAGGACGTACGTTCGTTGACTATTTGATATCAATCATAAATAATATATGAAAATAAGTTTGGACATGAACTGGAAATACGAGTGCCGTTTTTACGACGGTAAGTACAGCTACTTACTACTTTATAAAAAACTCGTATCTGATATTTCGAGATTATGAGTTTGAACTTAATTTTCTTCGTGTTTAAGTTTTAAATCGTACGTCACGAATTATGAGATACGAGGTTTTTGCAAAGCAATGACGATTAGTTTTTCGCTGTGTTTTGGTTTTGCTCGTAATATGAGTTTATTCGCTTTAGTAAAGTCGTCCTTATTGGAAAAGTTTCTATTCGTATCTCAACCCTGTCCATATAAATTATTACCGGAGATCGGACAATTTGGCATCATTACTCGCAATAATGTGGACATGGCTCCAAAGATTTTAATTATAATAATTAAATTAAATTAATTGATTTCTTACCTGAACTTTAATTTTGATCCTTTGCAGGACAGTGGTAAATAAATAATACAAAGACGTGAGGAGTGGCTATTAATATTAATCTACTTAAGTTTGCTCCATTAACATCCGTGGATTGCGAAAGGAGCTTTTTGCCACATAAGTTTATTTTAGCCGTGAAGAGGAATAAACTAACCACGGTTTTTTTTTAATACTGTTTATTTGCTTTACTAAATCTACACAATAAGTCTTTGTATTATTTATTTATTAGTGTCTTGCAAATGATCAAAATTATTTTTCGTGTAAATTATCAATTAATCTAATTTAATTTGTTTAATTGAGAGTCATGTCCACATTATTGCGAGTAATGACGCCCACTTGTCCAATCTCTGAATTATTACATATGCGTGTAAAACACTAATGTTAACTTTCTCGTTGTATTTTTTGTTTGCTTAATATCGTGTGAATTTTTTACTAACAATTTCACACTAAAACATTGTAAATGTTTCAATAAAATAAACGAAATTCAAAGTCATTATATTTAACAAGAAAGTGTTAAGTGACATTGGTTGACACTATGGCGTTGTGTCACTGACACATTCACAGTTCAAGGATTCCATAGCTCGCGCACGTTTTTTTTATGGTCTGGGTACGGCGATTGAACACACAGGCCATCTTCTCAAGACTAAAATCTTATGACTGCTATCCTAAGACCGCAAATGCGTTGCCAGCTCTGAGGACTACGCGACACATCGCACTTTCAGAACAATAGTGACCTAATTCAAAATTTCAGCTTTCAAACTTCAAGGCATAAAATTATTGTAGAGACCTAACTCGAAATTTTAAATTTCTGAATTAGGTCACTATTCTTCTGAAGGTGCGACATGCAAGGAAAAACATACCTACTCATATATACCGTATCTCAACTTACTGTGACTCTTAATTTCAAACGTATTTGAGCATGAAAAAATTTGTATCTCAAGGTAACATCAAATTTGAGATACAATGTTGTTCCTTGCATGTAAGGAATGTCTCGGTGGAACACAATGCGAACACTGCTGCTTGGCGGTATGTTAAATACGTCACGTTATCAATTTGCCGTTATAATTTGAAAACATGTTGTATACTTTTACGGAATGTATCCGTAGGACAAACCCCTAAAACATTTTTTTTAAATAATAATAAGAAGAAAGAAGAAAGAAAATATTTATTGCCTAACATAAATATAAATAAATAAATCAATATCAAGGGACGATCTCACACCAATTCACCTAGTCCCAAACTAAGCTCTAGGCTTGTACTATGGGTACTAGACAACGATATAAATACTTATATAGAGAAATATATACTTAAATACATAGAAAACATCCACGACTCGGGAACAAATACTCGTGCTCATCACACAAATATCTGCCCTTACCGGGATTTGAACCCAGGACCGCTAGCTTCGTAGGCAGGGTCACTACCAACTAGGCCAGCGCGTCGTCGCAAGTTCATAAATATGTGTACACTTTAGTACCTTGTCTATTTAATGTCATGTTTAAACTGCTACATGAATTGTCACAGTGTTTAAAGTGACAAGGTGCTAAAGTGTATACATATTTATGAACTGATACATGATAAAATTGATAAAACATGGAGCTCTCAAATGAATCTCACTAATATTATAAATGCGGAAGTTTGTGTGTTTGATTGTAACTCCTTCACGCTGCAACGGCTGAACGGATTTGGAATGGCGAGTGTTAATACTCTGGATTAACACACATAGGCTATTTTTAGATTTAATTTTACTGCCGTAAAACGGGGTGAGTAGGGACACAACCTTAAATAAGTCATAACTTGTTACAAATAAGAACAATTATTAAACGGACAATAACGTTACGTCTATTGGAAATAATTTCAGTCTTATAATTAGTAACATATGGTTCATTTTAGGTTGTGTCCCTACTCACCCCGTTTTACGGTACATTTTCGTTGTATTTTCAAAGTATAACTATGCTAAATACCAGCTTTGTAGTGCCAAGAGTCCTTGCGTTAAACTGTGGACAGACGGACAGACGGACATGGCGAAACTATTAGAATAGAATAGAAATAGTTTATTCATGACAAACATTAACATTAATTGACACACAGAATTTAAATAAAAGATAATTTGTCACGAAATGGCCCATCTCAGCGTGATGCTGGCAGAGCCAGCGCTGATCTTCCGTTGTGACCATTTGGTGAAGACACGGCGCAATGACGCCACGAGCGCATACGCATCAATTTACAGTACAATTATCAAAAAAAACATCTAAAAATAAAAATAAAATAAAATAAAAAACCGATAAAACTTGCCACGCAACTACACAATGCTGACTTAATGCCGTCGTGCAGCGCATAGAGTATTAGGGTTCTTTGTTGAGTACGGTATCCTAAAAACGGATAAATGTATAAAATCTAGATACCTATTTAAAATGTTAGTTTCATTGTGGACATAGAAACATCTGTTTAATTTTGTACGCTTTAGGCCGGCATTACACCTGTAAGTTATTGGTGTAAGTTTTGAGACGCAACTATGGGTAAGAGTAAGTGGCGAATATCTGCATCTCTCTCTTTAATATCGCTTTGTTTCAAAACTTACAGTAATAACTTACGGGTGTAATGCCGGCCTTACTCTGACGATACGAAAGTCAAGTTCAAAGTTTGTGTTACGAAGTTTTAGGACTAGTAATACAGACGCGGGGGCGTGTTTCTAACCCCCATTCACTTTCGATGTATGATGTATGATGTACTATGTATGAAGTAAACTTTTTTTGAAAAAAGTAAGGCTTGCTTGCGGAGGCCCGCAAAACTAAGTATCACACTTTTAATACTACGTAGTATTCAAAGTTTGATACTTAGTTTTGCGGGCCAGTGTATTTTGTAGGGATGTTACGGAGCTTCGCCTCCGCATCCGTTAAGACGGAACTTCCGTGTGGTTTTACACCTTCGGATCCGCCTCCGCCTTCGCTATTTTTTATTTCACACCTCCGCCTCCGCCTCCGTTAATTTTTTACCGAAGTTATACCGGAGCTGAAGGTATTGGTATTTTCCCCGGCAGCGCGGCGCAAGCCGACAAGTTTTGACTTGTCCAGGAATTAATTTAAATTAAAGGTACTCGGCTCCGGCTCCGCCTCCGGTAAACCTCCGGATCCGGCTCCAGATCCGGCTCCGGATCCGGCTTCGGATACGGCTCCAACTTCGCCTCAGGCTCCGGATCCGACTCCGTTAAATAATAAAATTAAACTCCGGATCTAGCTCCGGCTCCGGTAAAGCCGCCTCCGTAACATCCCTAGTAGTTTGTACTCTAGTAGTGTCTACATTGGTTACACTTATTTTTTCTCACTCGCCCAAAGACTGGAAGAGGTCTCATAATAGTTAATTATGTAACTGGTGCATAATGAAGCTTCTTAAGGTATTAGTGCCGAAGTTCCAGAAACGATAAAATTATAATCAACTAAGCTGTATCACGTATGACGCCATAGATCCTCTCTGTGGTCGACTGGTCGCAGTCAATTTAGAAACCACCAGAACTAAACTAATTACGACAAACTTTCCTTTTATAAGCTTGTAGAAAATGTTATGTATGCAACTGTACATAACTAGAGTACAACGCTGCGATATGGACTCCATATGAGATCAAGTACTTACAACCTTATGATAGAGAAGATACAAAATAAGTTTATCAGGTACTTATACTGGAAACTATATGGCAGGGGTCGGCAAGTAGTTTTAGGTGGGGTCCGGATACTGTGGGAAAATTTCAACGAGGTCCAGATAAAAACAAAAGTATTAAGTTAGATTCTATGTGGCTTAAAAATATTATTTCAATTAATAAAGGTATAGTATACCTTATCTATGTATTAATTTACACTTGGTATGCAATACATTACAATATTTGGCGGTCCAATGTTCGACCTTCCGCGGTCCGCAAGCGGACCGCGGTCCGCCTGTTGCTGACCGTTGCTATATGGTGTCTACCCTTTCTATCCGTTGATGTACCCTACGTTGTTCGTATTGGGCATGGTAGGCTTCAATAAATTAGAAACGCGTAGGGATTTGGCATTCACATGCTATATAGTCAGAATCCTCCGCGGTAACATCTGCAACCCGGGTATATTGCGGCAATTGAGCCTGAACGTTCCAGACAAGTACGCGGAGCGGCGGCGGCGGCCGCGGCTGCTAGCGGAGCCGAGCGGCAGAACCAACTTGCTTCGCAAGGCACCCCTCAGCCGCATTATCCATACGCTGAATCTGGTTGCCGATAGAACGGTTTTTTTTTTTTGTAATTATAATGAATTTTTAAATGTAACTTTGTACGTATTGTCTATGTAATGTCTAATGTATTATTTATATGTAAAAAATATGTGATTGGTTAAGTTAATTTAAGGCACTATTGTATTAGGGTAACCCTGTAAAGATAGTAGCTCAAATTAAACAATAAATAAATAAATAATTAGCTCTTAAGGTACTCGTGCCTATCATTAGAGCGCTTGCAAGCTCGGGCTCGACCTTAATAAGCTTCATTATGCACCAGTTATATAAATAACTATTTTGAGTCGAATCCCTTGCATGGGGAGAACTTTGACCACTCAATGTTTCGATTGAGCAGGTTTATTGTTACATATTTTGAACACATTTGTGAAGTTATCTATGAAAAGGGACCTTATTGTCGATGGCGCTTCCGCCATTCTTAAAGATGCTCCGATATAAATACAACGTCGCGTGACGCAGTGCGGCGTAAGCGCCATCGAAATTAAAGGACCCTTTACATAGATAATTCCACATTTTATCTATTACCTATAAATTAACCTAAAATTTCATCCCTTTCAATATGTAAGTACAGTTTATCGAGTACCACCCTGTATTGTAATTCTTAGTACCTAATTAGATGCCTATAGAAGAAGAATATGACGCCTGTCGTTGTTGAAAACAGTGACCCTAGACTCCTAGAGGGAGTTCTTTAAGTCAGCTGGAATAACCAGACAGTTGCAATTAGAAGACTCCACCTTAAATATATTTTTTAACTAATGTTGCGGAGGCGCACGCAAACTATCTCAATCTGTTCTTTGCACGGATGCACACAAAGCAATCCCATTTGATTCTTAGGTGGTCGTGGCAGCATATAACCATGGGACCGTCGAGTATCCTGACTTCTGGCCGAAAGGTGTCCTGTTCCAGCGGTTTCAGGGCATCATGACGTCAATTTTGGCAAAACAGGGCCCTACCAAGATGCATTGCGCTAACTAACATTTCTATTCGTTTCGTTTTTAAGCCAATCACTGGTAGATCACGGGACTTTTCCTATCACGTCATCTACCGGTGAAGCGATTGGTTTAAAAACGAATCGAATAGAAACGCTAGTTAGCGTAATGCAACTTGGCAAGGCCCTCTGGACCACGCCGTTCTGTCACCCCAGTGTTAGTTTTAAATTTCCGTGTGGTTGCCGGGTTAGAATAGTGCCACTACATGTCTCCCCGTGAATGTCGTAAGAGGCGACTAGGGGAATAAAGGCTTGTGAATGTTAGGCGATGGGCTTGCAACCTGTCACTAATACACTGGGGATAGTACATTTCGATGCTAGTGCGGAAAGTATATCATTACTTCACGAGTACCGAGAGACTCGGGACGAGTGAAGAATGACATTTCCGCACGTGTATCGAACGACGTTTTTTAGTACGTATCTGTGTCTATCCTCTTCCCCCCGGACCTCTGAAGTGAGATAACGACGTATGAACACACTCTGTCCGAAATTACTTAAATTTGAATACCATAAAAATACCAGGAGTGCATAAACATTAGAAGTACCTACCTAAGTCATCCGCGCTGTGTCGGATGCGCCCGCCCGCCCGCCGCACCCTCTGCGCCGCCCCGTGACGTCATCGCCTGCGATTTGAGTTGCGCTACGCACCCCCTAATTACCTCTGGACTCCTGGTACTTTATGAAAACATGCAAACTCTTTAGTTGGATGCACGGCTTAGTATATTTAAAAAAAAATGGAAAATTAAACCGTACTAGTGCGAAATAGGAAAAGTAAAAAGCACTAGTGCGAAAAAACCCAACTTTGCGCACGATATACAGCTACGAAAGTACCGCTTTTTGAGCAACTGTATTAAAAACATCTTAGCCTAATTGTGCAAAATGTGGTTACACAATTATCGACAAGTTTTAGAGTTGCTCTACCTACCCTACTCTCGGAATGAAGGCGCGAGTTTATGTATGTATGTATGTATGTGCCTTAATACGGAACGTAATACGGAACACTTAAATGTCCACTCGGAATTGGCTAGTTTTCTATACGGAACCCAACATTCCTATATACTTAGTCTATCACGTAATATCCCACCGTTTGCGGTTTCTCCGGTAAACCACAAGACTTGGGTAATAATGTTAGGTGAAAATTTGTCACGATTATGTGTGGTATTTTGTTTTTAATATCTATGCTCTAAGATCCGAATAGGAGACGACCTTCACCGGGCTGTTAATTCGATAAAAAGTATTTTATATCAAATTTAATATGGTAAGTGGGTGATTCCATGGGCGTTTCAACCGCCGCCAGTCCACTGTCATAAATATTGAAAGAATGAGCTCCACCAAGCAGCTAACGTTCACACAGAGCTATACTGTTATCGTACTTCTTGCCACAATTGATCGAATTTTAAGTATATTATCGCCTATTTCTTAAATACTTACGACAGCGGACTGACGGCGCTTGAAACGCCTGTGGAATCACCCAAGTAATATATTTTGTTTAATTTAATTCTTATTTTTACATTTTGACTGCGTTTGTTTATTTTATTTCATTACGATCTTATTCTGAATTCATTATGATTATGTAACATAGAATAATGTCATTTTCAGTATGAAATACGAGTAAATGCCTACCTACCCACTTATGGCGAATAGTCGACTGAAAACTTTCAGTCCAGTCCTTATTGTGATTTAAAAAAAACTAATAACGATCTTTTTTTTTGCTATTGCTTGTTAATTTGACCATTTACATACTAATTGAAAGCATCTTATCTTATCTTATCTTATCTTACAGATGGGCCCTTTCGGATACACTTCGACCCTTTAAGGATCTTTTGTGCAATTACCCTCTTACACACTCAGCTGTTCGAATGTGCAGGTTTCCTCACGATGTTTTTCCTTCACCGTAAGAGCATCGGGTAATGCACTTAAGTTAGAAAAACTCATTGGTACATGGTGACCGCGGGGGTTCGAACTCGGTACCTTACGATCACGAGTCGACCCTCTAAGCCACTAGGCCACCGACGCTCTTAATTGAAAGCATGAAGCATATAGGATATGCCAACGTTAGGTTTAGTGCAAATTATTAGTACCGACTTACCTACCTTAGTCAATAATAATTTATTCAAATGCAAAATCTTTATCTTGTCTAGGGGACACCGTTGATGTAGGAAAACATATCGAAACTTTTATGTGGTCGTCTCGCACCATCTTATATACACATAAGTATGTGTTTTTTTTTTTCTCTCTATCTCTCCCGTAAGATTCTTAATTGGCATGTTTTCCTGCTGAACTACGCATGTTATTTGATACTATATTTAATTTAATATTTATAGCTTTATATAATGCTAGACTAAGTAGTACCATTGTAATAAGAAATATGTTTAAAAAAATGACTGACTGCTGAGTTTCTTGCGGCGTTTCTTCTCAGCAGTGGTCTCCTCTTGGGAAGCGCTGGTAGATTCTTGACGTGTAAAAGTGCCCGTGCGGCCTACTTACTGAATAAATTTCTTTTATCTTTTTATCTTTTACCTACCCAATAGTTATGACGGGAAAAAATAAACAGCCTAACGTTTGCATATTCTATAGGCTTCATGCTTTCGATTAGTTAAAATAGAGAATAGCAATTTAAAAAAGACAATTTTCAGTTTTTTTTTAATATTCGCCATATATTACTTATCGTATTAGATATATAATACTTTTTATCGAATAACCAGCCCGGTGAAGGTCGTCTACTATTCGGATCCCCTACTTTACACGCTCTACAAGGATAGTAAGGTGGCGGTTAAATCCCGTAGGTGTTAATTTAATTTAGATCCGGGACGTTTCTCACTAAAGTTGGCGTCAATAGAAATGACAAAAGATGTAAACAAATCAATACTGTTTGACGGGTATAATGTATATATTTATACTATCTGGCATAACATTTATTGTCTGAAACTGATTTAGCATAACAGACTTGGCATAATCGGTTTTCGCCGAATGACATAATTTGTAACATCCCGAAAATGAGTTAGTCCGAAATTAAGTTCACATACTTTTATTATGACCGATTATTTTTGCGCATAATTCTGTTTAGCATAATTTTATTCGGCATATTATTGATTGTCCGAAACTAACTTGGCATACTTAAAACCATATCTGCTACTAGAAAATTAGGTTAGGTTAGGTTGGAACTGCGACCATAAAAAAACGACGTGATACCAGAAAAGTAGGTTTGGTCAGTATTGTGACCTTATCAAAAACTAACTGTTACGTTAGTTTTTGACGTTCGTCGATAATTCAGTCAAATAATATTATGACAAAACATCATTTCTACAACAATAGTTTTTGGCAAAACTATTTTAATGCTCATTTAATTTATGCGTAGACATTATTTATTCAGGAGCATGAAAAATATGACGTAATTAATAATTATGCGTAATCAAACTATGCGAATATAGATTCTGCGATAACAGTTTATGCGCAAAGCCTAATATGGATTTATACATTATGCCACAAAGAATTATTCCTTACAAAATTATAACAACAGGGTGACCCACTGTTTGACACAGCCTTAATATTTCTGCAAACGAGTTGTGATGTTCGAAAACGTACAGAGACCCTGCCAAGATGCACTACGCTAACTATCGTTTCTATTCGTTTCGTTTTTAAACCAATCGCGTCACAGGTAGATGACGTGATACGAAAAGTCACGTGATCTACCTGTGACGTGATTGGTTTAAAAACGGAACGAATAGAAACGCTAGTTAGCGTAATGCATCCTGGCAGGGCCTCCAGTTAATGGTTATTTAATCTTATACAGAATGTAAAAGTAACAATCAAGCGTGGTAAGAACATCGTTAAAAATACCTCACGCGATGTCCAAAAGTACGTGATTATGGTGTAATAATGGTAAATAGGTCTGTTTGGTTTTGTTTACATCTTTAGCCTTTCTATTGACACCGACTTTATCTAAATCGAGTCCGATTTCCACGACTCTTGCACATGTTCAGTAATCAGGAGACCTTATATAGGTGCGTTGCTATCCGTCACTTTCTGACACGTATGTAAGTACGCGAGTGACGGATGCTTTATCCACATTTTGTTACGCGATAAACGCCACCATACTAGGCCCGCTGGAAAAATGTGTTGGTTAATTAATAGCTATACTATTTCAACAGTTAATTATGAAGCCTGACGGGTACAGAAGTATTAACAAAAAAAAAATTTAGCAAAAAACCCATCTTTAACATCTCCATTACCCGCTTCGCCTCGTGGTACTTAAGTATCTCGTATATATGATCAATCCCCTCAAAGTGGTGGTAGGACCTTGTGCAGGGTCCGTCCGGATTGCTACCACCATCTTATCCATTACCCCACCGCCAAGCAGTAGTGTTCGCATTGCTGTGTTCCGGTGTGGGGATAAGACAACCGGTGAAATTACTAGCATAGAGGCATTCCATCTTAGTCCTCAGGGTTGGCAACGCATTTGAAGTCTTAGGATTGCAGTTTTGAGATTTAAAATGTCTATGGGTCTCAGATCCCACTTAGCATCAGGTGGCCTGAGTGCTCGCGTGCCTTCGCCTTGCCATAAAAAAAAACTCATCTGAAAGATCATGAATTTTTGTGTAAGAAAAACCACTGCTGTAAAAAAAACCTGGGTTTAATAATGCTACGAGTATCACGAACAGACATAACCACCGTTAGTTTTCGAACATCAAACGACCTTTAATAGTTGTAATTACATGTTATTTAAAAGAAATTATACACGACCATCGAATCATATTTGGAAGAAAAATTATTGTATAATTGCTACATTGGGTAATTACTACAGAACTTGATTTTGACGTTATGTAACAGTAGGTCGGACGGATATTTCAATCTAAAGTCACGATTTTGAATCACTCTTACTATTCGTAAACTTGTTCTATACCAAGGGCCTAAATTTTACCTTCTATCGAGTTATAGAGTTGCACCCGCTCGGTCTTTAAAGGGAGCGCTCCGGTCTCGGTCAGTCGGTCAAAGGAACTAATTCGGTATTTTAGTTCCTTTAGGTCAAGGGTGGCCAACCTGGTTAGATATATCTTGGGATCTACTGTTCACTGACGATATAGGTAAAAAACTTAAGAAAAGCTCCTCTTGCATGTAGTAGTAACACATCTGTATAGACCGTTCTACATTCTATATTTGAAAGGGCATTGGGTAAAGACGTAAATTCCATATTAGTTTTGTACATAACTACATGCAAGAGGAGCTTTACTTAATTTTTCTACCAATTAATACTTCTTAGGTACGTTGCGCAGTCTGTTCTACGTATTTATATTTTTTGCATTGCCACGATCGACTGGACTAATAGTCGCGATCGACCGGTTGGCCACCCCTGGTTTAGGTCCTTTAGCATAAGAATAAATAATAACTACACGTAGAAGCGAATTTCCTTTGAACAGGCCCCAAATGCCGCGCTTTAAATACCTACTTCCCCCTTCGCCCCGCTATGCCCCTCTGTCTTCGGCGCCCAAAGTTATGGCTGTCACTTGCGAAATATTTTAATCGGTTTATGGATGTGGTATACAAGTTCAGTCACGAATTATTATTAATGTTTGACTTCAACATGGAAACATTGTTGCAAAATGAGTTTTTTACATTTACGTTAAATTAGGTAATAATACTTTTTGATGATATTAAGATTATCTCATAAAACTCCGTCAATAGTCATTCACTTTTTTAAACACTATCTTAGTTCAACCATAAACACTAAAATCAACACAAATACGAAAACCAATTCAAGATACAATATCAATATCTTGGTTAATATTTCCGTGTAGCGTGGCGGTAGGTATCTAACGCGCCGAGCGCGCTTCGGTAGCCGGGAGTTTCGCTTATACGTGTAGTTATTGTTTATTCTTATGCCTTTAGCTCCGGAGCAAATGTTGAGAACTGAGCAGGACGCGCTTTGAAATAGGTACTACTGGTCTCGTTCACATCGAGCGCCGTGCCGCGCGCTCTTTACTCGTTCGCTCTGTTTCGCTCATACGTACAACAATTGCTGACCTAAAGGACCGAAGACCGATTAAGATCGTTTACGAAGAATTAGTTCGTTTCGGTCCGTGACGGGAATTCATTCCTTTTAGTTCTTAGTCCCTGGCCGACATAAGCCTACCGAGTGAGAGTGAGCAAATGCTGTCCCGAAGCGTGGTTTCAACCAATCGCGTCACTGGTAGATCACGTGACTCTTCGTTTCACGTCATCTATTAGGGATGCGATTGGTTTAAAACGAAACGAATAGAAACCAATACCTAGATACATTTTGACTAAATTCCAACTTCAGAAAGATAATTAACCTTAATGAAAATAAATCGAACTTTCGTTTAATTCAGTACCTAGTTTTTAATTCGCCTTCATTACAAACGGTGTGTACGCTTGTTCTTGTGTCAAAGTCAAAGTTTTAGTAAATTGAGATAAAATAACACCTTTATTCTCGTAAGGCCCAACGTCCTAAATTTAGGACATTTGTCAAAGTGACTTTTGACTTAAGTTGACCGACACAAGATTCTTTTTAGAACTAACGAAATTTGACGTGGGCCTCGCGAGGTGAAAATTCTGCCGTCCTAACAAAGACGACGGTTGTAAAATGTAGTAGCCGAAGCATTCTATACTCTATTGGTAACTACATTAAATTTAAAATGCTTAACTATTACTATGCAGTTAGGCCTTCTTTAGTAGGACGGCATAATTAGTACAACTACCTTATTGTATATAACTCATAAATTATAATTTCCGTTGACTCAATAAAATCCCGTGTGGTTGCCGGGTTAGAATAGTGCCACTCCATGTCTTCCCGTGGATGTCGTAAGAGACGACTAAGGGAATAAAGGCTTGTAGTACTGTTAGGCGATGGGCTTGCACCCTGTCACTAGTTTACACTGGTAAACATCTTAGCCTAATTGCTACAATTCAAAATGTGGTAAAAGCATTATCAAAAAAAAATTAGCGTTGTTGGCTATTCCTACCCTACCCCACTCTGGGAATGAAGGCGTGAAGGTATGTAAGGTCTGTTCATTCTTAGGTGTCTTATATAGTAAACAACTTTCTAACCTCAAAATGAACCTTTTTTGGCTAAAACTGCTCTTTTGACGTAAATAAAGTAAACTGAATAAACATTATGGACATCATATGGCCAATGTATTGTCTGTGATTGCTTTATTTTGTTTAAAGTAGAGGTTTTAGCCTAAAAAGGTTCATTTTGAGGTTAGAAAGTTGTTTACTATATAAGACAAGTAAGAATGAACAGACCTTATGTGTATGTACCTATGTATGTCAATTAAATCATGTAACTTGAAGTTAATGGTGTTAATCACACACATTATGCAAATTCGTCATGCTTAGACAATAATGTTATATTTCATAAAGTGATTGTTTGATAACCCAAATAAATAATTTAAAAAATTCAAACATGTTTGTTAATTATTGCTGTGAGAATGTTTATGCCAATAAAGACAGATGCAACAATGAGCAGGAAGCAGTAATGTATACCAACCTTCAAAGATTCAAGATAAATTGTAAAGTGCTGAATATACATTAGTGTGTCATACATAATGTATATTGCTATGTAAAAATAATAACAGAAATCTCAGAACAAAAATGTAGTCCTAAAGCTATACTTATGTAGTTTTCAAAATAATATTTATGATTACGAATATGAATCTATCTAAAAATAGAATACAAAGTAACAATTAAAAATAACGTTCCCGCTTTACTGGAGCCAACCGGCATCGCTAGGGACGACGGCAAGAGACCTGACGGTATGTCTTTAATTCCGTGGAGTATGGGGCGAGTGCTGGTATGTAGACACCCTAGCATCGTCACACCTCCGCGGAACAGTAAATAAATCAGGCGCGGCGGCTGAGGCGGCCGAAACCATGAAGAAGAATAAGTATGAGGGTCTCGGCGCAGAATATCGCTTTGTTCCTTTCGGCGTCGAGACCTTTGGTCCGTGGGGACCCAGTGCTATTAGCCTTTTTAAGGACATTTCAAAAAGGCTAATAGAAACAACTGGAGACCACAGAGCTGGCAGCTTCCTCGGCCAACGCATAAGTATTGCTATACAACGAGGAAATGCTGCTAGCATCTGTGGTACTTTGCCACGGGGGCCCTTTCTTTTCTAGCTTTTATTTAGTTTTTAGCTTAGTTACATTTAGGTTTATTTTAGTTTTAATTAATTAATTGGCTCGAGTGGTTGCCGAGTTAGAATAGTGCCACTCCATGTCTTCCCGTGGATGTCGTAAGAGACGACTAAGGGAATAAAGGCTTGTAGTACTGTTAGGCGATGGGCTTGCAACCTGTCACTAATACGCTGGTAAACATCTTAGCCTAATTGTGCAAATTGTGGTTATAGAATTATCAACAAGTTTTTAGAGATGTTTGTAATTCTGTAGCTCTGCCTACCCCACTCTGGGAACGAAGGCGTGAGATTATGAATGAATGAATTAATTAATTTATTTATTTTTAATTTGCTTTATTTTATTGCTATGTTATAAACATATAAAATTATTGCGTGATAAATAAATAATAGTACAGAAACCATTTTTAAACAATAAGGAACAAGCATGGATTTTTTAAATCGCATTTCTCAACAAATTATGAAAATACCGTAAAAGAGATCACCAAACGTAATATTAAAATTAAAATCGGCCAAGAAATACGGATGATAAAGGCATTTTAAACTGCTAATTAGACAGCGATTAAACACAGATATCCGTGCACTGTGACGTCATGTAACACGTCGGCCATACTCCATGTTAAATTCTACTTTGCCAGAAAGAGATAGGAGTAAATCATAGTCATATTTTAATTACTTAATCTTCGTTGGCTTACGAATATCTTGGTTATTTTTATAGCTATTCAAAAATTTATTTTTCTCACCTGTTTGTTACATGAGTGAACTTTTATTGAAGCTATGAAAAATTGTCATAAATATTCCTTATTGACCTAGTCCCAAAATAAACTGTTTCTCTATGGGTACCTACCTAGACTTGAAGCTCGGAACCGGCGCGCCGGCGCAAGCTTCATAAGTTAATAACTACCTATAATTAGTTTACACCCGATTGACGGGGGCAAAAATGTACCAGTGCTAGTGATTCATTAAACGTCGACTAAATTTATCGACATCGATAAAAAGCAATGGATGTGTGGTGTTACGCGAATGGATAAGAAATGAGTATATAAGAGGAAGTCTGAAAGTGACACCGGTGACTGAGAAGTTGTGTGGAAATCGGTTGTCATGGTATGGGCATGTGATGCGGAGGAATGAGGAAAATATCGTCAGGAAAGTTTTGAGTATGAATGTGGATGGCTATAAGAGTAGGGGAAGACCAAAGAAACGATGGATGGACTGTGAGAAAGATGATATGGTTAGAAAGGGAGTGACTACCGAGATGACGACTAATAGAGAATTATGGAAGAAAAATACATGTTGCCCCCACCCCAAATAATTAGGATAAGGGCTGGAGAATAATGATCTGACATTGACTCTGGACTCGACTCACTTTTGTAAACCATTGAAATTACATTGAATAACAAATTCATTAACTACAAAAATATTCTTTAGCATTCCGACGAATTGAGAACCTTTTTGTTTTTGAAGTCGGTTAAAAATGCGTCGAAAGAAAAAAGATCGTTTGTTTTGATGTAAAGCTGATCATTCATATATAGAAGTTATAGGTACGACTTACTTTTGCAAGTAATGTAAGATCCATATGGCACGAAAAAAGTTGTCGATAAAGTTAGTCGATATTTAATGAATCACTAGCACTGGTACACTTTTGCCCCCGTTTATCCGGTGTATGATTAATTAGGCTAAGCACGTCACAAGATTATAAAAAAGTCATTACAACTGACAAGACAGACATAAGCTACTTTTCTACCGTTGTATGTTTTCAATAAGTTTAATATAAAACGGAAATACGATATTATGAATGAAGAGGAAACCTCCCAAATAAAAGCTCGTAATAAGTCTTAAAAAAGCGAGCTTTGAAAGCTCTACAAGTCTAGATTACAAATATTAAGTTTAGTTTACAATAAACGCATGAAACTTTCCACTTAATTAATCTTCAACTTTTTATATGTGGCATTATCTATGTAAAGGGACCTTATTGTCGATGGCGCTGACGCCGCACTGCGTCACGCGACGTTGTATTTATATCGGAGCATCATTAATAAAGGCGGAAGCGCCATCGACAATAAGGTCCCTTTTTACCCGACTGCTGAAGGAGGAGGGTAATGTGTTTCACGGCCTATATATGTATGTTTGTTCCTTTGTGTCACTATAAAAAGTAAACCCGTTGTCCGATTTTGATGATTCTTATGTCAATCGATTTGTCTGAATCTGGTGAGTGTCACTGAAGATATGACAGTAATCAAAATTCAATATGGCGGCAACCAGACGGCATATTGCGCAAATTTTTTTTTTTTTATAATTTTATAATTGTTTAAAATTTTATAATTTTTCATTTTGAATGATCATTTAGGATTTATAACGATTTAAAGTTGGTTAGCAACAGTCGGGTTTCGAAAGCTTGCTTTTTGTTAAAGTTAGATAAAGTCTCATATACAAGCTTTTAGTAAATTAATAACTAAGCAACTCAAGCAGTCTTACGACTACAGTCTTGAGATTGTAGTCTTAAGATTGCCATGTGTGTAGATCACGGATCCCACTTAAGCCGGTGGCTTCATTTTTATGTTATATTTGACCGGCTTGAATTCCGATCCCAACCAAAATTAAGGGCCAATTCATTCGCGATGCTGCGCGCACATACGATTCAAAATATACTTTTCTCAAAAATGTCCGGAAATGTTGACATTCCTATCTACATATTGAGACGCGAAGTACATAGTTTACTGACAGTTCTCAAATTAAAAAAAAAAACATTGCGTGCTCGCTACACAAGCCCGCAATGTTGCATACAAATTCCATTACCATCTAGCTTGTAACTTTTTAAAAAGTGAAATGGGCCATAATAAAATGAGGGCACAAGTCTTATACATCCAAATTTTACTCGAAACATAACTATTTTATTTGTGCCTGGAATAGCTTATGTTTTTTTTAAAACAAGAATTGCGTTTCTCCTTGTCATAAACAAAAGGGCGGTAAGGAGTGATGGTTTTTTCACATGAAGTTTCTGATTGTATGCAATTCAAAAAATGAGTTCAAGCGATGAAGATTTGACTCCAACACAAAAAAAATCTTGCGATTTTTGAGAAAAGCACTATATTTGCCTCGGCAGGAACAGCAATTGCGGGCTTCGTATTTTTACTCAATCCTAATCTAATCCAATACTCAGCCCGCAATTGCCTACTTCCATGCCTAGGCAATAATGTACTATTATTTACTACACGAAAAAATACACATTTCATTGAGAGGATTCATGCTGCGCGGTGAAACGTATTTTAATAGTCTACTATTGTACTATTAACTCGGCCGCCATTACTGTCAAGTAAATAAGAGCTATCAAAACGTTGACAATACGATAACAGGTCAAAAACGAAACGTGTTGAATAGAGGCGAAGTGCATTCACTGGTGCTGTACAAAGCTATGACCCTGGAACGCCAGACGCGCGAATTTTTATATGACCGTGCCTGAATTGGTTCATCCCGTTCCATGAGGATCCACGTAGCTCCCAAACCAGTAATAGTACATTATTGACTAGCCATGGAAGTAGGCAATTGCGGGACGGGTATTGGATACGAAAAATACGAAGCCCGCAATTGCTGTTCCTGCCGAGGCAAATATAGTGCATTTCTCAAAAATCGCAAGAAAATATTTGTGTTGGAAAAACCATCACTCATTACCGCCTTCTTGTTTATGACAAGCAGAAACGCAATTTTTGTTTTAAAAAAAACATAAGCTATTCCAGGCACAAATAAAAAAGTTATGTTTCGAGTAAAATTTGGATGTATAAGACTTGTGCCCTCATTTTATTACGGGCCTTTTCGAATTTGTATGCAACATTGCGGGCTTGTGTAGCGAGCACGCTGTTTTTTTATTTATTTGAGATCTGTCAGTAAACTATGTACTTCGCGTCTCAATATGTAGATAGGAAATCAACATTTTTGAACATTTTTGAGAAAAATGATTTAGACGCAGTTTTTTTTTAAGTAGATAAGATTTTTTTTCTTAGCTATGTTTAACAAGGTGTATTTCGCCAGTATCGAGTTTTAGACAATCACCATGGACTTATTAGAGAAACAAGTCCATGGATAATACTCGCGAGGACAATTGTTCGGTTAAATAGATTTACTCTGGTGGACTAAACAGAAGCACATGGGGTTAGCTCCACGCGCTTCTGTCAAGTCCTTAAAGAAAGTTACAGTAGCGGCATCGAGTGATGGCACTTTTGATAGCTGACAAATAATGTCTTGAAACACTCCATTTTATCATCGTTAAAATTTCAGTCAAGTGCGAGAAGTATATTTTTAAAAAGTTTATTAAAGAAATAACGTATAAAAATAAATGGGCATAAATTTGTAGATCAAACTCGAAATAAACTGTGTGGCTAGAAGAAGACGACATTGTCACAAAGGGGTTTGGGTAAAAGTGTTGTCATTTGTAAAATTCATACATTTTGAAGGTGGGCGGCCATTTGTAAAAGTGGTAAATTATGATAGAATTATTAAAAATAAACATGTTTTGTTATGCAATGTAATACTCTTAAGTGCATCGAAGCCGAGATATTTAAATATTCATTCTTGGGCGTAATTTTTGTACTAAAAACTGAATACTTAAATCTTTAAAATCTCCGCTCCGATATTATTTAACGCCATAAATTATATATATCTATGTGTATTTAGAGGTCCTCTAAATAACTATGTAAAATTCATATGTGGCCGCTGAAAAAAAATATGACAAAATTCTTCAAACAAATTAACCCAATGCCCTTTGAAATATTGTGTCAAAATATACAAAATGTGAAATTGTTGATAAATGAGTGAATAAATAATCATTAAACCACGTTAACTCAGAGCTTGGACGCGAGTTTGCCAGCGGCGGTGACGTGAAAGTGCAGTGACTTCATTGTCACACGTTGTTGTACCAGTCAGCGGTCCTTTGTTATCATCACGCGAATTGCTTTTTTTAGATGTTTTTTGTTAGTTATGATTAAAACGATAAACGCTAGAGTGCGAGCAAATAAAAACAGCCTCAAGATGAAGCTAGTTACGAAATTTGACATCTGTTCCTTTATACTTGCTGACAATTTTTAACTTCATGAGCGAGCAAACTTCAAAAGTGCCATCGATGCCGTTACTGTAGTATAATGGGGATGGTTTTTAGGTTTTTTAGCTAAGTTTTATGGAAATCGGTTGGGTTGTTTCAAAGATATTAGTACTGAAGAAAGGGTCATCATTAAATTTTTTATCTGTTTATCCGTTAATAAAACTGTGGACTTTTCCTTTTCCTTATAACTTATAGGTTTAAATAACGTTAAAATATTTGCTTTGTTAACTATGTAGACAGTACAAACAACTTGAAGTATATTCGTATGCTAACATTTTAAGAAAACAGGAAGTAAGTAACTTGGAATCATGATAATTATGGATACCATGCATCACGTTGGATCTAATAATTAGAGCTATTTAAAACTATAGTATTTTACGTGACGGTTGTTTATGACAGGCATTACAACATGAGTGTGGTTTATAAAACGAGCCGCAAGGCGAGTTTCATAATAGATCACACGAGAGTTTGTAATGCCAATTACGCAGAGTCGCGTACAATACTTTGTCTACACACATATTATAAGTAGTCTAACGGCCAAACCCTATATTCAAACCGCGGATAGATAAGCCTTACTACGGGTTAAAATTTGACATTTGCCCATACAAAATGTGTCAAATTTCAATCCGGAGTAAGCCTATCTATCCGCGGTTTGAATATTGGGTTCCGACATAAGATGGGTTCAGATGCCGTAAGGCGTATGACCATCGCCTCTATTCTAGGCGGTAAAAACGATATCGTAGTTTGCCTGTTATGGTATTGTTATGACATCAGCCGCCATTACTGTCAAGTAAATAAGAGCTATCAAAACGTTGACAATACGATAACAGATCATTTACGATATTGTTTTTACCGTGTTGAATAGAGGCGCTGCATTGCCTGTGGTAGAGTAGGTGACAGCGATGACAGCTGGAACGTAATTTCATTACGTTATCGAATATTGTAACGTAATGAGATCCAAATTTGGAACATCTTCCAAAATTAACAGCTGTCATCGCTGTCATGGAACCAGTAATGGACACTTGATTCTTATGGTACAGAAGATAAGGGTTTTTTGAGACAATCGATTTATAACCTTACAACCTGTGTATTAAGAGCGAGGTGTCAATTATTGGTGCGTTCAGCTAAGTGTCTAACATTGGTACCATCACCCTAGTTCTATCTATATAATAACAGTTATGTTACAATAACATTTGAATGTATTTCAAACTCCGAATCAATAACATAAATTGCTAAAAAACCTCGCTGGAAAGACAAATAAAACCATGGGAAAAAGTTTATTCTTTGTTTTAAAAACAGTCTGTATTATGTACTATTGACATGCGTAACAGTCTGTTTGTCTGTATGTTTGTCATGGTTTAACACGTAAGCCAGCAGCGGCAAACAAACACACATTGTTTAAATATTACAACACAGCATTAAAGTGTTAAGAGTGTGTTGCGTGTTGATTTTCCACAGACTTCAAAAATAGGAGGTTCTCAATTCATACATATTTTTACACGACTGCCCCGAAAAAGGAGTGTAATGTTTTCAGGGTTCATGTTTGTATGTATGTATGTGAGTTTCTTTATTCCACTATAACTTCTAAATCCCTTGACCGATTTAGATGTGTGAGGTATCGTTAGAATCCTTACGTCATCCCGGGTGACATAGGATACCTAAACTGTTAAAATTGAAATAACAACAATGGTAAAATGACAATTATTAACATATGTAGGTATATCGACGACAGTATAAAAAATGCAGTCGGGTTTTAAAGCTTGCAATGTATGTAGATCTTGCAAGTTAAATAGACGACGTGCTAGCCTAGTTGGTAGTGACCCTGCCTACGAAGCTAGCGGTCCTGGGTTCAAGTCCCGGTAAGGGCAGATATTTGTGTGATGAGCACGAGTATTTGTTTCTGAGTCGTGGATGTCCTCTATGTATTTAAGTATTTATTTCTCTATATAAGTATTTATATCGTTGTCTAGTACCCATAGTACAAGCCTAGAGCTTAGTTTGGGACTAGGTCAATTTGTGTGAGATCGTCCCGTGATATTTATTTATTTATTTATAACAATGCAATATTATGGTATCTAAGAGCTGATCTGATGATGGAGTCGGACGGTAACCACAGGATTTCCGCTATACTTACCGTAGAGCCACCGCGTTGAGACTCAATAGTTTGGTCTTGATAAGCAGATATTTTGCAAAAAAAAAGTACAGTCACCAACAAAAGCTTCTCTCAAAAATGTTTTTTTTTTACAGAAACTTATTTTGTCTAAGTATGTTACTTGAATTCTCAGCCAATTGGCGCCCGATTTTTATGTGTAAAACACATCTCAGATTTCATATAAAGGGGTTTGAGTAAAAGTGTTGTCATTTGTAAAATTCATACATTTTCAAGGTGAGCGGCCATTCGTAAATGTGGTAAATTATGATAGAATTATTAAAAATAAACATATTTTGTTATGTAATGTAATACTCTTAAGTGCATCGTAGCGGAGATATTTAAATATTCATACTTGGGCGTACTTTTGTACTAAAACTGAATACTTAAATCTTTAAAATCTCCGCTCCGATATTATTTAACGCCATAAATCATATATATCTATGTGTATTTAGAGGTGTAGGTAAAAAATCATCCGGGGCCGCTGAAAAAAAAGTGACAATATTCTTTAAACAAATTTACCCAATGCCCTTTGGTCAAGATCATGAGATCCGTAACAACGGAACTCCTTAAAAATTTGGAGGGTTCCTTGTTTTTACAAGAGTTTACGGAACTTGCATTGTACGGGTCAAATCTTGCAAGTTAAATTTGACCCACTTCCTGGTTTCCGATGAAGCTGAACATTTGCATACACCTTTAGTTCTGATGACAATACAATAATATAGTACCCTCGAGCTGGTCTGATGATGGAGACGTAGGGTGCCCATAGGAACTCCTAAATTACACACGATAAACCAGTCGTGTTAGGGCTCGTTAGAATCGTCTTGACGAGTAGATGACGACTGTGTGAGAAAGAGTACAGAAGGCAACAAAAGCTTGTCCCAAAAATGATTTTTTGACAGAAACTTTTTAAACAATTAGTAAGAAATCGAGTGCTTAAATTAAAAATAAAACAAATGCCAATGACAGTATCAGCCAACCTCACCATTAATAACTATAAAATTATATGTGTGTGTGTTTGTCTGTGGTATTGTAACTCCCAAACGGATTGACCAATTCGGAAGCGGTTTTTTTAAACTAGTTTAATTAAGATGCTTTTTAAATTTAATAACCAAAGCAGTTTTAATTCTCTTCTGTCAGTAATAAGGTTGATATTGCTACAGGAGTTTTATCTGAGATACTCCCTATTGTGTTAGCAGGGCACCATTATTATCAATGTTTTTTTGTATTCACTAGCTTCTGCCGGCGACTTCGCGTAGATTTCAACTATCGTTATTCCCTCGGGAACTCTTATTTTTCCGGGATAAATAGTAGCCTATCTGTTAATCCAGTATATAAGCTATATCCATTCCAAATTTCATCCGAATCTGTCAAGCCGTTGCAGCGTCAAGCAGTAACAAACTAGCACACACACACAAACTTTCGCATTTATAGATTATAAGTATTTTAGATGATTCTACGGGGTTCCGTATCCAAATGGCAAAAAACGGAAATTATGGATTCGTCATGTCTGCCTGTTTGTCTGTCCGTGCGTATGTCACAGCCACTTTTTTCCGAAACTATTAGAACTATACTGTTGAAACTTGGTAAGTAGATATATTCTGTGAACCGCATTAAGGTTTTCACACAAAAATAGAAAAAAAAACAATAAATTTTGGGGGTTCCCCAAACTTAGAACGGCAACTCAAAAAAAAATTTTCACCAAACTCATACGTGTGGGATATCTATGGATAGGTCTTCAAAAATGATATTGAGGTTACTCATATAATTTTTTTCTAAACTGAATAGTTTGCGCGAGAGACACTTCCTAAGTGGTAAAATGTGTCCCCCCCCCGTAACTTCTAAAATAAGGGAATGATAAAACTAAAAAAAATATATGATGTACATTACCATGCAAACTTCCACCGAAAATTGGTTTGAACGAGATCTAGTAAGTAGTTTTTTTTTAATACGTCATAAATCGTAAACCGCAATTTACCTTTTCCCGGAACCCTTGATGGGCGAGTCCGACTCGCACTTGGCCGCTTTTTTTTCTTATGACCTTGACACAAGCTTCTATAAAGTGACGAAATTTACCGCAGTCCTAGGCTAAGAAATTCTCTATTACACTGCAAAATTTCGCCTAGTCATCTTACTCCATGCGTTCAGTGCCGAATCGCTAAATTTGCATACAAAATTAGTCAAATACAGTGTCAATGGCATGCAATAGAAAGTTCAAATGCTCACGCGTCGTTTTCGGTAGCCCAAACAACATAATATTGACCGTAAACATTGCCTTTTGCAAACAACGTTCGAGCTAATACAAATAGAGTTTAAATTGATTTGTCAAACACGACGCGTGGCTTTTATATCCTTGGCATAGATAAGATGAATTACATAATGTTTGTTTTATACTCCCATTAAAAAGTATTTTTCGCACGTTTTGACAGCTGGCATGAAAATTGCGAAAGATACAGTTGGTTTTTTTTCGATACTCTCATTTCTATAAATTGCATGTAATTTTCGAAGAAACATATTATAGGAGCCGTTTATCTAATCAAAGAATTAAATAAAGTACCAGGAGCGCAGCGGTAAGTAGGAGGTGCGTAGCGCAACTTAGATCGCAGGTGATGACGTAGCACTTTTGATGTTTATGCACTCCTAGTATTTGATTCGTGTAAAATGACATACTTTCCGCGGTTTCATCAAAATTCCCGTTTGTACAATAAAGTATTTACCATATTCTACAATTCAATGTCACTGTCACTATCATGAAATGATTATAATAATGCGGAAAATACATAGTAAAATACACTTAAAAAACTTAAACTTGCGAAAGATTCAACCGAAGATCCGCAAGGAAAGATTCTGTATTTTATTGAATAACTATGTAAAGCAAGCTTTAAAAACCCGACTGCATTTTTACCCGACTGCGGCGGAGGGTTATGTTTTTCACCGTCATGTATGTATGTATGTCCAGTTCTATGTTCCCCGCTACAGCAAAAACGGCTTGGACGATTTCGACAAATGAGGTATCATTGGATTCGTCTTTGCAGCGAGAGTGTCACAGGATACCTAAACTGTTAAAATTGAAATAACAACAATGGCCAAATGACAATTATTAACATATGTAGGTATATCGACGACAGTATAAAAAATGCAATCGAGTTTTTAAAGCTTGCTTTTCATTGAGTTATTTATACTGTCGTCGATATACCTACATATGATAATAATTGTCATTTGGCCATTGTTGTTATTTCAATTTTAATAGTTTAGGTATCCTATGACACTCTCGCTGCGAAGACGAATCCAATGATACCTCATTTGTCGAAATCGTCCAAGCCGTTTTTGCTGTAGCGGGGAACATAGAACTGGACATACATGACGGTGAAAAACATAACCCTCCGCCGCCGTCGGGTAAAAATACAGGGGCGTTTGAAATATACTTGTACTTAGTTTTACAAGTCATTTTCAACGCTATTAGTGATGCCAGCCTGCAAAATTCACCGATTCGAATCTTGTCACTAGTTCATACTGATGTTTTAAATGTGAGAGTTATTTCTGTCTGTTGTAACGCTTTCACGCCTAAACTGATTAACTGAGGGCCCTGCAAAGATGCACTACGCTAACTGACGTTTCTATTCGATTCGTTTTTAAACCAATCGCGTCACTGGTAGACCACGTGACTTTTCGTATCACGTCATCTCCCAGTAACGCGATTGGTTTAAAAACGAATCGAATAGAAACGTTAGTTAGCGTAGTGCATCTTTGCAGGGCCCTCAGGGTTGTGATTCTCTCAACAAGCAAAGGTGATCGTTCGCTCGAGTGAAGCTCCAAGCGGCGAGTTCAAGTAGTCCCGACAGAGCGATCATAACACATTTTAGCGCGTGTATTCAATTTGGCAGCAAGACTTCTCGAACGTATAAGGCTCCCTAATTGACAATGCACGCGCTAAAATGTGTTTTATTCGCTCGTCCGTCCGACCGGCCGCCGTTTTTTGAGAGAATAACACACCTGATTGCAATGGCTACAGTGCCAAGCCGATAAAGCCGGTGCCACCCCATATTTCCCGCCGAGGTATGAATAGTCCTTTTTTCAAACATGCAATGAATAAACAACAAAAAAATCAAAGTTTTATTTTTTTTATATGCATAGTGGCAGAATGTCATGATGCCTGTGCCACAAATTTATGTGGAATGGAAATTAAAAAGAGAACTTTGCCGGCCTAGGCCTGCACGATTTATATGAAATTCCATTAACCACCTATTGTCCTAGCCTAGCCTAAAGTATTTTTTCACAACACTGCTCGGAAATATTGCCATAGATGGTCTTGTTTGGGGTCACAACACGTCACTTATAAGGACAGACCAAGAATGTTTTTGTCGGCGTGTATGCTGATTGGTCGAGAACATTGTTGTCCAACTTTAAGAACCAATGAAAATCAATCAATAAATTTTTGTGTAGCTCCTTAAAATGAAAAATTGAAATCGACCAATCAGAACACACCATTTTGTGTCGTAAAATATTAGTTGTATTTTTGCTAAAAGATACACAGACTAAAAACTATGTCACTGCTTTTTTTTAATGTAATTCAAACTTGGCTCCTAATCTCGAACCACTCGAGATGAAATTACATGGGAGATATGGCGAAACAAATACAATTTTATATAGAGTTGACATCTTCATCTCGCATGTTAGATTATTATCTCGAGGGCCACGGGAATAGGGGTCCAGATTTAAAAAAAGTTATCTATGGTAAAATTGGCGGTGATGTCACATTAAAATGAATTAAAATTTGAGTTTTGAATATGAATTTTTATTTTATTTCCTCTCAGTAGTTGTGAAAAGCACTATGTCTGCCTCGGTAGAAAGTGCAATTTATGGAATCGTACACTAGAGGGCCTCAACTACGTTTCGGCCCTCTATATGACTCGTCCAAAAATCGCGTACTTTCTGTCCTCTGCAACAATGTACTATTTTTAAGAGCGTCTATGGCCTAGTGGCTTCGGTGGTCGACTCGTGATCGTGATCGTAAGGTGACCATGTACCTATAGTCAACAACTTTAATTGTTGAGCACCTATAAAACCCTGTCATAATAACCCTGTCGGTATAGTTAACTTTCGACACTCACATGACCAAAATTAACGGTCCCTTAATTTTTGCCCTTAACTATGCGCACTTTTTTAGAAAACCGCCCGAATGTCAAAACTGTAGCGTTTATAACACAATATTATAATATTAGACAGTCAATCAGCATTAATAAAACCTTAAATTACCTATATAATAAAAAAAAAAACTTTACAATAATTTGTTAAAATTTTATTCAATACTTTGTTTTATGTTACTTTACATGTCCGTGTGAACTCTTTTTAACCGACTTCGAAAAAAGGAGGAGGTTCTCAATTAGTCCGTTTTTTTTTTTTTGTGATTGTGATTTCGCTGTATAAAGTCAACCGACTCCATGGGTTTCAAGGAACAGGCTCAGCCTAGTTTGAAATCCACCGGATACTGCGCCATTTGTAACCATGTGACTTGTGTAAATAAAAATTATTCTTATTCTTATAAGTACTTGGCGCGTTCCGTTGGATTTCCAAATGGTCGAAAAGCCAGCGCGACGCGCCAACGCGCTATCCAAATGGAACTATCGTGTATGTCGAAATTTAAGAGGCCAACTATGGTGCCACGCCCCACAAGAATAAAAAGGGATGGCTTTATGTGCTTCCGCGCGAAGCATGTGAGATGGCGATAGTTCGCGCGCGCCTTGACGGCAGAGTCAAAGTCAAATAATTGCTGATTACATTAAAACCACAACATTTATTGAAAAAATGGTTTACCAGGATTAAGAAGTTACATATCCTCAACTATTGAATCGAAAATAATCATTAAAGATGATAGGGTTTCGAAGATTCAACCAAAAACATGCATAAATGGTGTCATGTTTGAAAAATAAAAGTATCTAGTCGTGTTTTCACGTTTGACAGTCTCAAGCAAATATGGTCAAGTTTAATATATCCAAAAAACAGATACAAAGGCGTTATGGTTATTGAGATCCAGATCTCTGAACACTCCAGACTTTAGCATAGGTGGCCTCTTAACGTTGGATTGGAACACGCCACGCCTCTGCGCCAAGCCAAATGGCGTCGTCGTGAATGCGTTTGTGACTGCCATTTTCTAATCAGTCTGCTCCGTGATGTCGCGGCGTTGAGGCGTGGCACGGCGCGCTCGTGAAACGGTCAAAATATTACGCCCATCCAGTTGTATACACTCCATCTGTCACCGAGACAAACGGCGCGTCCGTGAATGCCATGCTTAAGATTTATAAAAAAAAAGTTTAAAAAAACAACGGTATTCAACAATACAAACAAATCCAACAATATTTTAACCAAAAGCAGACTCCAGTTGGACTGACCTATTTACCTACCATTTTAAAGAAGTTATTTTTTGCTTTTTGAAGGCGGGTTTTTGTTTTTTTTAACTTTTTTTTATTTTATACTTTTTAGTGATCATAATTATGCTGTTATTCTCCCATTTCTCAAGAAACAATAGAACATTTCAATCTCGCCGCAAGCAACGCCGTGGGAAAGTCATAGTCATATATTTAAACCTAAATATGCTTCGTCATAGTCGCTCAACTATCTTAATCGAAATATCTTGTCGCCACCCTCGAAATATATACCGTTTAGGAGTTCCGGTGGCTATCTGTGGTCTTCATCATCAGTTCCACTTCACCAAATAGTGCTGTCCAAGACCAAACACACGAGTTACAATGAAAAATACCAAAATCGCTATAGGAGTGCCTATAAATTTTCAAGAGTTCCGTCGATACCTCATGGATTCCACCATCAGATCTTCATTTTGATAATAATGGGACCAATCTGGAAGCACCAGCTTTCAAATAAAAAAAGAATCATCAAAATCGGTTCACCCAGTCGAAAGTTCTGAGGTAACACATACATACATACATAATCTCACGCCTTCGTTCCCAGAGTGGGGTAGGCAGAGCTACAGAATTACAAACATCTCTAAAAACTTGTTGATAATTCTATAACCACAATTTGCACAATTAGGCTAAGATGTTTACCAGCGTATTAGTGACAGGTCGCAAGCCCATCGCCTAACAGTACTACAAGCCTTTATTCCCTTAGTCGACTCTTACGACATCCACGGGAAGACATGGAGTGGCACTATTCTAACTCGGAACCACACGAGGTAACAAACATTAAAAAAAATAAAAAAAAATACAGACGAATTGAGAACCTCCTCCTTTTTTTGAAGTCGGTTAAAAAAATGCTTCTTATTAGGCTTATTATGCTTTCTATTGAAAAGAACACATTTTCACTTTCGCATACGCAAAATGCTTTACATAAAAAAAATGTTTATTGTTCCGTCTTCAAGTTTTATCGCCTCCATCGATTTGGGATCTATTAAATATTTTTTCTACTTGCGTACTATAAACCGCTGATATTGATGTTGTTAACGGTATCAGAATACCACCTATAACGTAACCGGAGCGGGAAAACTATTATATAATGAGCGTTGCCATAATTGCACAGTTCTATAATACTCGTAGTTATTAAGTATAGCACCATGGTTACGGTCATTCCGGATATCATTCTTGGCGTATAGTGAACGCTAGACATCCTAATTTGTATAATAATCCGTTAAAAATATTTTATTACCTATTGAGACTAATTATATGTTTTTTTTTTATTTATTAAATCACTAAAAATTGATGGTTTATATCCATCAATTTGTTATTTGGTTAACATGGTTACGTTCAATACAGCCTAGATTACAGAATAAGAACAAATAGCGTAGAAACCGGACTATAAGACGTACTTTGCGTCAGCTATCTTTCTCTACTTTTTGGATTACTTATTGCATGAGAAAAAATGAAACAAAAAGTAAGCTGTTTTTTCTTCTTTAACTGCCATTGTCACAAGGTTTTACACAGGGACTTCTTTGTCCTTCCTATAGGAAGGATTTGTCTTTCCTTGTCTATAGGTCCAAATACTATAGGTGCTTATAACGAAAGAACAGCTATAGATTCATCTCAAAAAGAAGTTAACCATAATGTATTTTCTGCTTATTTAGTACGGTTTCTATGCCTTTAGTCTTTATTCTGTGATACAGATATTAACAAAATGGCGCGTCCTTTGTCATTCCAACTTTTGTGAAAATGACTTTGCAGACAAGTAATTTGTTAGCTGAAAAATCGAGTAAAGTAGACGAGAAAAGTCAGCGATTGCTTATTCTTGTCAGTATTATTTTAAGCTTGTTGAAAAAGTTATGTATGCAACGGTACATAATCATCTCTTAAGGTACACGTGCCTGTAATTAGAGCGCTCGCAAGCTGGCGCTCTAACCTCGGCACTCGTACCTTAAGAAGCTTCATTATGTACCAGTTACATAAATAACTATTTTAGCCCATCTTATTTACGTATCGTAAACTTGTCGACGATTTAAGTAGGTACTTTCTTACTGTCAATGGTATAAGAGCCTACCAACTTACGATTTATTAGCAAGATAGCGTTAAACAAAGTGGAATAAACTCGAAGAGTATTTATAGTCCAAAGATGGATACAGGGTGCATTCTAAACACGTTAAGGTATTGTGAAATTAATTTCTTGTAATTGGAAATTTTTACGCCACAAAGACGTTAAAACGATCTTTATTATAATAATAATAATAACTTTTCTTGTTTTGAAAAAGTAGCGTAAATGAAATATAAATATATTTCCTTAGTCTCCTTAAATATTAATTGCTTCATTAAAAAAAATCCACTACTGAGAAAAATGTTTACGCTCGATTATCCACCGTACGAGCAACATATTTTATTTGATAAGTTTGAATGTTTTAAACCTGGGTTGTGATTCTCTCAACAGAGCGAACAAAACACATTTTAGCGCGTGTATTCAATTTGGCAGCATGACTTCTCGAACGTATAAGGCTCCCTAATTGACAATGCACGCGCTAAAATGTGTTTTGTTCGGTCGGACGGGACTACTTAAACTCGCCGCTTTTATTCGCTCGTCCGTTCGACCGGCCGCCGTTTTTTGAGAGAATAACACACCTTTGTCTTAGTTGGTTTCTTTGTTTTTAAGTAGGTATTATTTATTTATCTAGATAAGTATATTTATCGTTGTTTAGTACCCATATATAGTACAAACTTAGAGCTTAAATTGAGAATGTCAATTTATTTATAAGCGTCCCCATATTTATTTATTTATTTATTTACTTTAAGTTCAAACGGAACCCTGCAACACTATATTTCTCAAGATAGAACCCAAAAGCGTTAATGCAGGTCATCAAGCGGATGCACTTAAAACACAGATAAGTTGTTTGCTTGCTAATTGACAGAGAATCATTGCTTCGCTTTCTGTCGTCACATGCTTCTTCAGTTATTGCTTAACTTGTTTTTGCGTGATCATGCATACGATTTCATTTATAATCACCCTGTAGGTAACAAGATTTAGGACGATACGGGTATAAAGTAACTTTTTTAACCGACTTCAAATGATACAAAGCAAGCTTTAAAATACCCGACTGTTGCTAGCTCTTTAAATCCCAAATGATCATTCAAAATGAAAAATTATGAAAGAAACCTAAAAAACATAATTAATTTACCTATTCAATGATACCTCAACTGTCATAGTTCGGCAACTTGGTCTGGTTGCCGCCGTATTGAATTTTGATTACTGTCTTATATTTAGTAACACTTACAAGATTAAGATCAAGAAATCGATTGACATACTCAGTGCCACAAAGGATCAAACATACATACATGTATACATATATAGGCTGATAAACACATTACTGTCCTTTACAAAATCGGGTAAAAAGGAGTAGGATCTATGTTCGATTGTATGTTCTTGTTAAATTAATGTAGATCTAGAATGAATAGTTAATGTTTTCTTCAGGGCTTCGATAGGTACCAAGTTTTTACGATACAACAAAATAAAACAACGTTGAAAAAAAACTTTTCATGTATTTTTCTTTATTGTTACACTTTCTTTATTTTTTATTTGTCAGTAAATCTGCCGTAACATATACAGGATGTCTATAGCCTGGTGCCGGGCGGGAGGCCAAGTTGTACCAGTTCTAAAAAAAAGAAAAAAGTGATATCGTTGAGTTTTTGGACATCCTGTAGATATTTTTTCTTATTTTTTTCCAGACCTGGTATAACTTGGCGTCTCGCCCGGTATCAGGTTATCGTTGAGTTTTGGGACACCCTGTATTCTGAAAAAAAAACCGCTAATTATAAAGGTTCAAAAGTTACAGCTCAGCCAAAGTTAGGACGGACGGACGGACGGATGGACAGCGTAAGCATATTTATAGGGACTCAGCATTACAACAATACAAATAAAACGCTTTCGTGATTGACTGACGACTCATAGCCTAACCCGTTGGACCAAGAGACTTTAAATCTAGAGGGAGGGATAATTTAGGGTTGAAAATCGAACGGAAGGAAATAGGGGAAGAAGCGGGACTCTAAATCTACGTGTACGAAGTTGCGGTTGTCCTCTAGTAGATTGATATAAAAGCGTAACTTATAAATACATTTCAACAGATCCTGTTGTTTTTAAAGTAGCTGTAAACAAGACAAATTCGCTTTGGCATTTCCAATAATTATTAGCAAAGATTAGCAATCGTATAAATATAGCCACAGATAAATATAATAGACGTATTAAAATAAGCGTATGCATAATAAAAAGTGGGGTAAACGATGCATACTTACAATATTTCGCATATTGTGGCGCCAAATAACATAATATCTTATGTAAATTCATGGCCTGCCGAATCACCAGATTTAAACCACGTAGCAAACACACTCTAATTTCAACCTTATTTGAACAGCCTAAAGTTTAAATTTGAATGAGATTTTCATATCAGCTACGTCTTTTTAACTGGCAAGTCATATTTTGCTTGACAAACTTGTTTTTATCTTTAGATAAATTTGGAGATGATAAAAGTTTATACTATTTGTTTGGAAAGTTTTGAAATAGCATCCTTTTGAGTGAAAACGTAAGTTTGTATTTTGTGGCCGCCGGCGCCTGTATAAATTTATTGTTCAATTTAAAACGTGGTTAAATTAAGAAAGCTTACGTTAGTTTTATTGTTTATAATAAAATGGTTCCGCACAATATTCAAATTAATGGATGGCCTCCTTGGAGCTGATTAGTGTTTTTTAAAACTCGCTCTTGAATCTTTTATTTACTCGTTACTTGGCCCCGTTAGATAATACAAACAACATTTAGTTTAGTTTAGTTTAGTTTATTTATTCATCAATGTAACATTAAAATATAAATTGCATCGTCATTTTTAAGAAAGAACATGTCTAGTCACATTAGTAACTTTTTGAGATATCGTGATTTGAAAGTTAGGAAACATCTTATTTTGTACGTAATTTTCGTGTAGAGGTTTTTTTAAGAGTGAAAAAATACAAGACAAATGAAGATTTATATCTTAAACTGAAAGGTAGGTAATAGTTAATTTCGTCCTCTAGCTTTTGAGAATCAAAACTCATTTTTAAAAAAAAGTGACTAGACATGTTCTTTCCGTGGACCCTTCATATAATTTAGTATGGGTCGAGTGAGTCCACTCGTATGACTTCACTCGGTCGACCGTTCGACAGAAACCCATTTCTGATGAAAGTTTAACAAGTTTGAACTGGTTAGTTTGGTGTCGATATATACTCAGTTTCATTGGTCAATAAACAGTAACATTAAGCTTTATGATAATTAATTTATTAAAGATAGATATACAAAACCAAGCCTTTGCCCGCAACTGCTAGAAGTATTTCTTTAAAAAAACAATTTTTCGTGATAAAAAGTAGTCAGTAAAGGGCATTGGGTAAATTTGTTTGAAGAATATTGTCTTTTTTTTTCAGCGGCCACGGATGATTTTTACGTATTTATTTAGAAGACCTCGAAATACACATAGATATATATAATTTATGGCGTTTAATAATATCGGAGCCGAGAAATTAGAGATTTAAGTATTCAGTTTTGATACTAAAAGTGTACTAAAGGTTATTTAAATATCTCGGCTCCGATGCACTTAAGAGTATTACATTACATAACAAAATATGTTTATTTTGAATAATTCTATCATAATTTCT
The DNA here is from genome assembly GCA_946894065.1 of Acleris literana. Lineage (NCBI taxonomy): Eukaryota > Metazoa > Arthropoda > Insecta > Lepidoptera > Tortricidae > Acleris > Acleris literana. Next base: position 99,313,538 of record OX335668.1, on the reverse strand, counting down.
ATTACAGACCTTGGAAATGTATGACTTTTACAAATGACAACACTTTTACCCAAACCCCTTTGCGAGCCAAAAAAAAAAAACGAGCGAACATTCTCCACGGAACCCTAAAACTACTGACCTTGAACCGCGGTAAAATGAGAATCAGCATCTCGTGAACTTTTCTCCACTAAGCCAAAGTCGCAGCCATTTTGCAAAAATATGTTTAATAATAGCCTCGTGTGGTTGCCGAGTTAGAATAGTGCCACTCCATGTCTTTCCGTGGATGTCGTAAGAGACGACTAAGGGAATAAAGGCTTGTAGTACTGTTAGGCGATGGGCTTGCAACCTGTCACTAATACGCTGGTAAACATCTTAGCCTAATTGTGCAAATTGTGGTTATAGAATTATCAACAAGTTTTTAGAGATGTTTGTAATTCTGTAGCTCTGCCTACCCCACTCTGGGAACGAAGGCGTGAGATTATGTATGTATGTAGATATACGTTTCCCAACTTTTTCATTTGCCAACCCAATTTTATATACTGAAATATTACAGGATTTATTTCATTACAATCGTGTAGAACCCTATAGGTTAGGTTAGGTTAGTTTTTATAAAATCCTAAAATATTACACACAACAAAGAAAACAAAGCGTCGTTTATTTGGGACCCATTTCAAGAAAAATATGCTTGAAGACATCAATGTCATTGCCAAATCATTTGTAACTTATAGGAAACTCAACCATAATTGTTGTAGAATGTCAGACTAACTTTGGTCCTAAGGTGGATACCAAATTTACTCTCGTAACTGTACTATCTCAAATTAAATAACCAAATCAGTTTTAATTCTCTTCTGTTGGAGGTTGATATTCATATGGGAGTTTTATCTGAGATACCTCCTATTGTCTTAGGGGGGTAGTTTTGTAATCCGAGGAACCCAGCATGTCTACAAACTATAGTGATAGGCAGATATGAAGTCATTCATGACACTTTGCACAACTTTAAAGTTTCTGAATAATGATAATGTAGACTTGGGACTTGACAGAAGCGCGTGGAGCTAACCCCATGTGCTTCTGTTTAGTCCACCAGAGTAAATCTCTTTAACCGAACAATTGTCCTCGCGTGTGATATCCATGGACTTGTTTCTCTAATAAATCCATGGCGATTGTCTAAAACTCGATACTGGCGAAATAAACCTTGTTAAACACAAGGAGTGAAAGCCATTAATTAAGAAAAAAAAATAAAAAAATATGTAGACTTATTTGCTGCGTACGAAGGAATAGTACCTAATAACGATATTGTTTACTACCGTCAACATTTTCATTATTGAGAATTTCATAGTGTATGTGTCCAAATTGATTTCCTAATTTGTTTTTATTAAGAGATTGTGAAACGACACTTAAATCGCGTAGCTGTCAAAACAAAATTGATTTAGCTCTGGGCGATAACTTTTTTTACTTTTGAAATAAAAACAAAAAATAATTAAGAAAAACTATTTACGTTTTCTGTTCCAAGAAAATATTTCTTAGAAGTGACAAATAAAATAACTTTAACAAAAAGCAAGCTTTCAAAACCCGACTGTTGCTAACCAACTTTAAATCGTTATAAATCCTAAATGATCATTCAAAATGAAAAATGATGAAAGAAACATAAAGATAATTTTTAAATCCCTATTCAATGATACCCTACTTGTCATACTCGGTCGACTTTTTTTTTAATTTTCACAATATGGCGTCTGGTTGCCGCCATATTGAATTTTGATTACTGTCATATCTTCAGTGACACTCACCAGATTAAGACAAATCGATTGACATAAGAAACATCAAAATCGTACAACGGGTTTAGTTTTTATAGTGACACAAAGGAACAAACATACATATATAGGCCGCGAAACACATTACCCTCCTCCTACGGCAGTCGGGTACTAAGACAAACAAACGCACAGACCTAGTTTGTCATAATAACGTACGTTTCTGTTTTTTAGTTCTTTAAATTGTGTTTCTAAGAAATATTTGGTTGGAAAAGAAAATATACCGTAAGTATACAACAGATTCAAACATCGTAAAAATCGGACTATTATTTGTATTGAAATTTCTTGCTCCACATTTTTCAAAATGTCTGCGTGAAATGGAATATTGTTTTGTATTTCACAATCCGAATAAGGAACAAATGAAACGAACACGAAACGGGTACGACGCAAAGCTTTGTAAATTGAACGTCTGGAAAGCGCCATTCTTGTGTAATATCCAGGGATCGGAAATTCGGTATGATATTTCGGTTCGATATTTACCTAATCTTTGGCGGCGGCGTTGTTGTTTAGTTGTGTGGAGGCGGACTCAATTTTAATTAATGAATAAAAATTCCGGGATTTCTAAATAAATAAATTACGCCTGCATGAGTTTATAATTACGTATTTACATTAACTATTTGAAGTTATTTTCCATGTATATATTTACCAAATGTTATATTTAGTTTAGGGAACTATCAGACAGAGAGCGGTCACGCGGTCAAGCTATCAGATTTCCGTTCTTGCGGTCTTTGTGTTATAATCAGTGATCGGAATAGGTAGAGTATATTTACCTAAAGTTCGCAAAAGGACACAATATAGAGTGGATACAACCGGGTGAAATATTAATTTATTTTTATCAAATTCCGGATTTCCGGTATTTTTAATGCTAAATATACGTAATATTTACTCAGGGTATGGGATACTTTATGTTAGTTTGTGATAAAAGGGACCTGTAACTCATTCCTTATATCTAATTATGTAATAGGTGGAGTATATTTACACAAACTTCGTAGAACAGAGTCTTAAACTGGAGACTTCCTTGCGACGACATTTACATATATACATGTATACCAGAATAATAACGGAAATCCGGAAATCAATAAAAATAAATTAATATTTGACCCGGTTGTAACCACTGTATATTATGTCCTTTTGCGAACTTTAGGTAAATATACTCTACCTATTCCGATCACTGGTTATAATATTACGTTATTACTGACCGCTTGAACGCTTGAACGCGTGACCGCTCTCTGTCTGATAGGTCCCTTACCTGTAAACTAACATAAAGTCTCGGATAGACGGGCGAGTAAGTAAGCATACTTAAAGCTCGACGACCTTTTTCGCCCGTGTCTACCTTGAGAAGTTCGCGTACTTAGGGTGACACAGGGGCGAGTAAAGTCACCGAGCATGAAGTAGGTATGGCCATAAGAATAAATAATAACTACACGTAGAAGCGAATCTCCTTTGACCAGGCCCCAAATGCCGCGCTTTAAATACCTACTTCCCCCTTCACCCCGCTAAGCACCTCTGTCTTCCGCGTCCAAAGTTAGGGCTGTCACTTGCGAAATAATTTAATCGGTTTATGGATGTGGTATACAAGTTTAGTCACGAAATGTTATTAATGTTTAACTTCAACGTGGAAACATTGTTGCAAAATGAGTTTTTTTACATTTACGTTAAATTAGGTAATAATACTTTTTGATGATATTAAGATTATCTCATAAAACTCCTTCATTCAATCAATTATTTCTAATTATTTTGCCGTAAATAGTCGTTCACTTTTTAAAACACTATCTTAGTTTAAGCATAAACACTAAAACCAATACAAATACGAAAACCAATTCAAGATACAATATCAATATCTTGGTTAATATGCCGTGTGTGACGCCCCTGACTGATTAGACACCTCAGGTGTCGCCAGGCGGTAGGTATCTAACGCGCCGAGCGCGCGTCGGGAGCTAGGAGTTTCGCTTCTACGTGTAGTTATTATTTATTCTTATGGTATGGCTTACTTACTCGCACGTGTATCTGGGACTTAATACGTTCACACTCCCATACATGGGTCACGACGAACTATCTCCACGAGTCCGTGCCCCGCACATGAGTCACTATAGCCGACCAGGTACGCACCCAAATCAGTATAATTATATTTTTGTTTATACGGTTTATATTTTAAAGACAATTCTGATTTATCTATTAATATTTTTAGTTGGATAGATAGCAGCTTCTATAATATATTTTATACTAATACAAGTGCGCACCTGGTCGTTTCTTAGTGACATGGGTCACGTGGAGCATGGACGTACGATGGAAGTAATTTTTTTGGACGTACGAGGAAATCGAAACATTTTATATGGGGACTGTGAACGTGTCAGCAAATTGACGAAACGTTTTATGCCACATGTAAAACAATTGATATAAACGTTTTGTAAAATCCCGGAATCCCGGAACTTACATACATACATACATACCTTCACGCCTGTAATCCCAGAGTGGGGTAGGCCGAGCTACAGCTTTACCAACAACTTTAAAACTTGTTGATAATTCTGTAACCACATTTTGCACAAGTATAGATCTAGTGAATAATCCTTTCACATCGTGAAAACTCGGAACTCACGTCTACTTCTGAATGATGCCGACGTGTCTATGAATTATTGAATTATTAAGTGACGTGTTTGTATTAAATAAATAGAGTACTTTAGTTATCAGTGTCAAATGTAAAAACACGAGTTTGAAGTATATCACACCGAGATGTTAAAATCACCATGATCAAACATATAGAAATTACGTGTACGTAAACAAGAAGAAATACGAGTATAAATAAATGTTGAAAATAATTTCACAGGCTTGTCGTTCTAAAAGTTTCCCAGGTATTAATTCTTTCGGCATGACTATAAAAAAGAACTGAAAACAAACTTAATCTTAAGTAACAAAAATATAGTCCGGTATTAACCATTCTATATCGATTATCACTCTCGCTATGCGACGTTCCCCCACGTTGTCTTGATGGGTACTGAGTAAGACTGAAGTAGCATGACAAATACGAACATTTCCGATAAAATACGATGTGAAAGGATATTTCACTACATCTGTACGCTAAGATTTATACCAGCGTATTAGTGACAGGTTGCAAGCCCATCGCCTAACAGTACAAGCCTTTATTCCCTTAGTCGTCTCTTACGACATCCACGGGAAGACATGGAGTGGCACTATTCTACCCGGCCACCACACGTTCATATTATTGAAATAATATTTTTAAGACGCCGACGCCGTATTCGCTTAACTTATCCGGGATTTTGCCTACTTTAGGTAAATATCTCACCGAATTTCTGATCCCTGGGTAATAATTGAGCACTATTTCACTTAAGCTCCCAGCACGGGTAGCACAAGTTGTATTTTCTCGCTTGTCGCTCAGTGTGTCTCTATCGTTACAGACTAGATAGAAGGGGAGATCCGAGCGACAAATAAGTCGCGGACAATATGTGCTAGCCGTGCTGCGCAGCTGCGTCTGTTTATGTATTATTATCAGTTCGATAAAATCGTCAGCGCTGGATCCGTATAGGATTAAATCTTCATCGGCATTGAATATTAAATTCTCCGAACATTCCCTTTGTAAGACGGGAGGATAAATTTATATTTTCTGAATGTATTGGCTGTCTATTTAATTAATATGATGAATAAATCCGGATTTGAAGTTGTTCAAAAACATGGCAAAGTTTGAAAAAATTATGAATTTTGAATAACATTATCTCAGAAACTATTGGGTTTACAAAGACCGTTTTAAATTCATATTGTAGCAAATTTAGTTTAATTTAAAAACGTTCTGACATGAAACTATCACAAACTAGTCCTTTAGGGTTATAATCGCCAAAACCTGAAAATGTCCGAAATTTTCGCGGTTATTTATTTTTGACAAGGTCCGTTCGGCGCTCGAGGTCATAAACTTAGATTATTCCTTGGGGCAACATCCTAAACAAGTCTGCAAAAAATCAAAACTACCGGATGTGACGCAAACTACCCCGTTATTTCAATCGACAAGGTTATTGGAGTAATGAAGATACGCTCTTTTGCTGACGGTCACGGAAGTTAATTTGCTACCCATTTCAAAGAAAATCTGCTTGAAGATGTCATTGTCAATAGTGATCCCAAGTCATTTGTAATTGATAGGAAACTCAACCTTATTGCTGTAGAATGTCAGATTGACTTTGGACCTAAGGTGGGTCACAAATTAAATTCTTTGACTGTACACTTTTTTGTGTTTTTAGTAACGGCTTCGGAACCCTACACTGAGCAAGGTCTTATATATTGCCCGGTTTTTATTATTTTTAAGTACATACTTAGGCTGTTATGGGTTCACTACATAATTCCGAAGAGTCATAATTCCGAATTGGGAAAATTCCTAATTTTCATAATGCCTAATGCAATGTTTTGATAGAAAACTTAATTAGTTGATGTCGTTTATAATTAAAACCGTTCCTAACCCACGTAAAGCGTTCAAAGTAAGCATTAACGACGCGCTGGCCTAGTTGGCAGTGACGCTGCCTACGAAGCTAGCGGTCCTGGGTTCAAATCCCGGTAAGGGCAGATATTTGTGTGATGAGCGCGAATATTTGTTCCCGAGTCATGGATGTTTTCAATGTATTTAAGTATATATTTCTCTGTATAAGTATTTATATCGTCGTCTAGTACCCATAGTACAAGCCTAGAGCTTAGTTTGGGACTAGGTCAATTGGTGTGACATTGTCTCTTGATATTTATTTATTTATTTAATCTGTGAGTTCGAACATAACGTGCATTAGTTTTTTTTAATTCGGAAAAATAAATATTCGAATAAATTTTACAAAAAGCAAGCTTTCGAAACCCGACTGTTGCTAACCAACTTTAAATCGTTATAAATCTTAAATGATCATTCAAAATGAAAAATTATAAAATTTTAAAGAATTATAAAATTATAAAAAAAAAAATATTGCGCAATATGCCGTCTGGTTGCCGCCATATTGAATTTTTATTACTGTCATATCTTCAGTGACACTCACCAGATTAAGACAAATCGAGTGACATAAGAAACATCAAAATCGGACAACGGGTTTAGTTTTTATAGTGCCACAAAGGAACAAACATACATATATAGGCTGTGAAACACATTACCCTCCTCCCTCGGCAGTCGGGTAAAAACCAATGAAATTTTAAGTCTTTCCCGACGTATACTTACTCAATAACCTTCCTTTGTCTTAGCGCAGTCGGTTCAGGAGGCAGTCATTGGAACGACTGATATGATCGGACATCGCGCACAATAAAACTCTTCCTGTATTTTAAATGAACTTAATTTGAGATGATGACACGTCCAAGGCGATGCAAGTTTTTTTTTCGCCACCAAAAAAGGCGAAAGTACTTATAATTCAATTAATTTTAAGTACCTATACTTTTAGGCAGCCGTACAAATGAAATTAATATTTTTTACTCTGTTTTGACACCCATAGAAATTTCCAAATTTAAGATCAAACTTATTATTATACCGAACTGAAGTTTAGTACTTTTGCTAGTTTGCTTGTTTTTTTTTTTTAATTTAGTAATGAGTATTTGGGTAAAAGTATTGTCATTTAATAAAAGTCTTTTCCTGAAAAACCTTTTCAAAATAAACATATTTTGTCAAACAGTGTCACACTTATAATACAGTACTTTACTATACTTTCAGTAGCAAAAATTAAAAGCCATTATTTTTTCTGTTCCGATATAATTAAAGGCATTATACATTTTAATTTATGTGCATTTATATCCTCTATACCATTATAAGAATATCATCCATGGTTGCTAAAAAAACAAGCCTTTACACGGCAAAGTTTGAACCGTGCATCTGGGACTGCGTTCCGAATTCCAGTTAAAGCTTCGGCATGTCCACCGGTTTCGGCCGCGCATCATACTATAATATAGGTTTATTGCGATTATATTGTGACCACAGTTTGGACCATGATTTAATCTGTGTCGCCTGCCGGTCTGCAGTCCAAACTATTATTCGAGTTTGGAGCAGTTTAGAGTGGGACGTGGAATGGGATCATAACACAAAAGTTATTCCGTTTTAGACGTACCTATACATATCGCGTATGAACCGTGCGTGTCGTCGTGTTAGCTGGATTTGTTTTGCAACTTTATCATGTAGATTTGGTACTGGTAATTTTATTACACAACAATATATGACCAAGCATAAAGGAGTTTCTAAAGCCACATAAATAAAAAAGATTTAATTCAAACTTAATTAAAAAAAACGCATTTGAGTCTTTAAAAAAACATCAGTTTGTGAGCTACCATACCATAGTGACAGATACACACGTTACTCGGGTGTTTATGTGATCGGAAAAAAATAATTCGCTTTTCATCTGTTTGTATGGTAGCCGGCTAATTTTGAGAAAATTATCACAAGACGTCCTATACAAGGTAGTCTGCAATGCAATTATCTTTAAACAATTAAATGAAAATTGTATGACACGAAGGTTCGGTAAAACCTTTTATATGCAAATGTGAGACTTATGTATACAATACTGCCCTAATACGGCAAAAAGGCACATCTGCTATATCAATTGTATTGCACTTCCAACCTTATTATAACCGTTGAGAGTTTAATATGCTTCTTTGAATGAATTGCACTTGTGCCTTTTCTCCGTACGAGGGCAGAATACAGGGTGTCTCAAACGTAGGTAGTGATATTTATGCTAAGGGGTGACACTAAAGGTCATTATTATTTTATGGGGTGATACTAAAGGGCATTATTATTATAAGGGAAGAAGGCAAACGAGTACACAGTCCTGATTGTAACTGAGATCTTAGAACCATAGATGTTTTTATTCTCAAGACTACAATCTTAAGATGGCAATCTAAAGACTGCAAATGCGTTGCCAAAGACTAAGATGGAATGTCTATGTTAGTAATTTCACCGGTTGTCTTCTCTTCACACAGTTTTTGTTATAAATAGTGATCGGAAAAATATTATTTAAAAGCCGACGCCATATTTGCTTATCTTCTTCCGGGATTTTGCTAACTTTAGATAAATATCCATCCGAATTTCCGATCCCTGTTATAAAGGCTTACTTGAAAAAATGGAGATTCAATAGTTTTTTTTACGTGTGACATATTCAATAGTCAAATTTATTGCGATTATTTATTACAAACCCTAAGAAAATCAATAAAATAAAAAACAGCCGCTATGGAACCCTCAGTGTGCGGACCGACTCGCACTTTACCGGTTTTTTCAATAACTTCCTCGATCCTTGTCAAAATGTCAAGTTAAGGCATCAGTTCAATTTAAAGGTCAACGTCATTATATGCGTGGCATAAAGGTGTCAAAATATTCGTCACCTTGAATGTCATACGTCATACGTATTTAAAAACAGCCTGTATAGTTCTGCGTTCAAGGCCATACCAAAATTAAAGAAAAGAAAGTAAAAAGAATGTACCAATGACAGCGGCCGCGAAATATAAGTACTAGAGATGGGTCGACTAGTCGGCAAAGCCGACTATTCGGCATCATTTCTAGTCGGTGATTAGTCGGCGACCAGTCGGCCAAAAATGCCAGATATTCGGCACTTTATTGCCTATAATGAAATATCGTCAAAAAAATCCCACACACGTGATTTTCTTTTCGACATAGTTATAAAAAGCACTAGTTTCGTTTTAATACTATAATTAGGGCTCTAATTGATTTTTTGTCGTGCAGAAAAAACGTAAACAAAACTGGTCAAAACGTGGTAGGGGTAGGTAACAAAGCACGACGGACGAACGTTTCCGAGTTCACCCGAACTTAGCAAAGTCCTACGATCGGCATTGCCAACTAGTCGGCCGATTAATCGGCAAATTGAAAACCGATTAGTCGGCCGACTGGCCAGTCGGCAAAATCCGTAGTCGGCTCATCTCTAATAAGTACCTATATGAAATTTAATTGTGTTTGGATTTACTAACTCCAAACAGGGGTGTTATTCTCTTAACAACGGCGCTCGGTCGGGCGAACGAGTGAACGAGTGAAGTTTGTTGTATGGGAGCCCCCCTTAAATATTTATATTATTCTATTTTTATATTTTTTGTTATAGCGGCAACAGAAATACATCATCTGTGTAAATTTCAACTGTCTAGGCATCCGGTTCATGAGGTACAACCTGGTGACAGACAGACAGACAGACATACAGACAGACAGACGGATGGACAGTGGAGTCTTGGTAATAGCGTCCCGTTTTTACGCTTTGGATACAGAACCCTAAAAAACATACAGTGGAACATAGAACCTCCTCCTTTTTTGAAGTCGGTTAAAAAAATCTATAGCTTATAGCTTTCGTCGGCGATGGGACAACTGCGTAATCTTATACTCTCGCGAATGCAATAACATTTTGTTTATTAAATCAGATCACAAACAACTTAATCTGACAAACTCATCTTGAATAACCTCGAAATTTCATTGTGCTTGGTTTCAAAGCGCCCAGTATCCTGGGGTGTGATTCTCTCAACAACGACGGCCGGACGAAAGAGTGATCGTCCAAGCGGCGAGTTTAAGTAGTCCCGTCAGAATGAACAAAACACATTTTAGCGCGTGTATTCAATTTGGCAGCATGACTTCTCGAACGTATAAGGCTGCCTTATTGACAATGCACGCGCTAAAATGTGTTTTGTTCGCTCGGACGGGACTACTTAAACTCGCCGCTTTGATTCGCTCATCCGTCCGACCGACCGCCGTTGTTTTTTGAGAGAATCACACCCCTGCGCCTCTATTCTAGGCGGTAAAAACGATATCGCAGTTTGCCTGTTATAGTATTGTTATGACGTCAGCCGCCACTACTGTCAAAAAAATGAGAGCTATCAAAACGTTGACAATACGATAACAGGTCAAATGCGATATTGTTTTTACCGTGTTCAATAGAGGCACTGTAAGCATTGGCGCTGGATGGTAACAAACTTGTTGCACGAGCCAGACAGCTGGGCCACAACTCCCCCTTTCCCCCATTTTCCCCGATCGTCCCGTTCCTCCCCCCGTAGAGCACAGTAGTCTCAACGGGAAGCGGATCGGAACCAAATCTTTTACTAAATACTTACATATATGGAATACGTCGGTGAGATTGCCATTTCTACTGTGTGTTTTAGCAACTTTTCAGCGGGCCTAGTATGGCTGCGTCTATATCGCCTGTCAAATGTGGATAAAGCATCCGTCATTCTCGTACTTATTTACGTGTCAGAAGGTGACGGATGCCGTATCCACACTTTATTTGACAAAGTGGATGAACAAAGTGGATGAGTTACAACAAGAAAATAAATTATGCAAGGAACAGATTAGATCACTTGGACTCCAAATTGAGCTGTCGGAGAGGAAGTCACGGGCCACATCCATTGAGGTCAGAAATATCCCAACAGTCCAGGGTGAAAACAAGCTAACTCTGATCAATTACGTCAAAAATCTGGGCAAGGCGCTTCAGCAACCTTTTCAGGATAATGACATACGCAACACGTTCCGATTGAAAACCAAAACGGAAGCAAACAACTCCATCATTGTGGAATTCAACACCACAACACTTAGAGATAACATATTAAGATCGTGCATAACACACAATAAAACAAAAAAGGACCAGAAACTGAGTACAACTCACGTTGGTTTAACTGGCCCCAGCAGACCCATATTCATTGCGGAATTCCTGACTGTAAAAGCACAACACCTGCATTATTTGGCCCGGCAATATAAAAAAACCCACCCGAACTCCACCTGCTGGACCTCGTACGGAAAAGTTTACCTGCGACAACGGGACGGCATGCCAGCGATCTTAATCGATTCCGAAAAAGTACTCAACGAATTAAAGTGACTAGTTAACATCTTTATATTAAGGAAAGCTAGTTATTATAGTTTTTATATTTATATTTGTTTTTTAATAACAATTTGTTACACTATACATACACAAATCTTTACTGTTCTTGTATACACATTTAATATTTACTATTCAAGTTACTTGATTAATTTAACTATATACACACACATACACACCTGTATAGACAATGTAGTAATACCTAAAACATTACACTACACTTTATGCTACTATGCCATTCACATACACGAATACACAGATAATTCAATTGCCCTATTTACTAACTCAAAAGCCACTTCTTGCTTTAGCAAAATGGAAAGCGAACCATATATACTTCTCCTATCTTATTACGTAATCAATTTAAACAAATACTCGTTAGTGCAACTAGCCCTGAGCTCGCACCGCTACCTGCTTTCATCACCCGCTATACCCTGTATGCTTTACTGTGGATAATAATATAAGTTTTTTTAATACTGAACTTGACTCAATTACTATTGCACAATCGGTGGTCTGCGACTTTGAAGACTGCAGTCAATTTTTTCAATCCCCGGACCACAGTCTAAAATTACTATCACAAAATATTAGAAGTATCTCATGTAATTTCTCCGGTCTTGAAACACAATTGCACAGATGTGATATACAGTGGGATTTTATTGTATTAACTGAATGTTGGCTGCCGTCTGCTCAACAAATTCCAATTTTAGAGAATTACAATAGCTACAGCACTAAAAGGAATATGACTCAAAATGAGGGAGTCGTGGTATACTGTAAGAATAATATCGTTGTATCTGCTGAAGAACACCCATTACAGGATTCAAACTGCTTGTTGCTCAATGTAAATTATAACACTCTAATAATTGCCATATATCGCCCCCCCAGCCAACGTAACACAACTGCGTTTGTGGAGTCACTCAATGACTTACTCACGACCTACTCTCGTTTTCAGAACATTATTCTCACAGGAGACATAAATATTGATATTACCGCGCATAGTTCTGACTCTCGAGCAATGTCATATCTAACCCTATTGGCCGCGCATGGTATGCTACCAGCTTATAATTTCCCGACCCGCAACAAAACTTGTCTAGACCACATGATAATCAAAACTAAACTTAATGCTCGATGTTGCATTGTCAACTCTTCCTTAACCGACCACGATTGTATTACCCTGTTTCTGGACCGCGCTCCATGTAATGAAAAACCTCAAACTATTTTTCGACGCATAGATAATAGTCAACTTGAACTCGATATGCAAAATATAAACTTAAAACCTATCTTGGAAATTGATAGCGTAGACGCAGCAGCTTCATTCCTTGTTGGTTCACTAACTACAGTAATTGAGTCAAACACTAGCGTAATAAAAATCTCTAACCGTAAAAGAATAAAGAAACCATGGATTACTCCTGGGTTATTAAGGTGCATTAAAAACAGGGATAACTTACATAAAAAACTTAGAAAATCCCCTGATAATGAAATTTTGAAAGCTACCTATAGAAGATATCGAAACTTCTGTAATTCGCTATTAAAGAAACTAAAAAGAGAATACGAAAAAAATGAAATCAAGAAAGCAGGATCAAACCACAAAAAGCTATGGAGCATTATTAAAGATATTACATATACGTCGCGAAGGAAAGATATGCCAACTGAACTCACCTCAACATCCAACCCGATAACGACATTAAATAGGGTGAATGAGTTTTTTGTAAATGTGGGTAAATCTCTCGCCGAGAAGATTGCAGTTGGTACTGATAACGCACCTCGCCTAAATACAAATAATCGCACTCTCTGCTCAATGGTTATAATTCCTACAGACGAAACTGAAATTGAAACTCTTATCAACAACCTTAAAACAGACTGTGCCGTAGGGATTGACAAAATATCCGGAAGTTTTATTAAAAAGTTTAAAGATATTATAATTCCACCGCTCACGCATGTGTGTAACCTGGCACTGTCGTCCGGAGTATTTCCCACCATCTTTAAGAAAGCGCAAATAACCCCCATTCATAAGGATGGTGACAGAGGCTGTGTCAACAACTACAGGCCAATTTCTATTCTCCCGACTATTTCAAAAATTCTAGAACGAATTATTAACTCGCGTCTAGTTAAGTACCTAGAAAAGAACAATCTATTCGCCCCATCACAGTTTGGGTTTCGTGCGGGGAAATCAACCTCTGACGCGGTACACGAACTGATTGATAATGTAGTGACCAACTTAGATGGAAGAAATAAGACTTTAGCAATTTTCCTTGACCTCGCCAAAGCCTTTGACACGGTCTCTGTACCCATCCTTATATCTAAGCTAGAAAAACTGGGTATACGAGGTTTTCAATTGCAACTTTTTGAGAGTTACCTATCAGGTCGCACACAGTGTGTTAAAATAGGAAATGACATTAGTGACGAAGTTGCTGTGACGCATGGTGTCCCACAGGGCAGTATCCTCGGTCCCACGCTCTTCCTAGTTTACATCAATGATCTGTGCCAACTAAATTTAACTAATGGTAAGATCATTACGTATGCTGATGATACTGCCCTGATATTTCATGGTAGGACATGGAACGATGCCTTTCAGTATGCACAGTGTGGGCTGAATGTAGTGACGAAATGGTTGTCGAATAACGTTCTCACCCTTAATGTTCTTAAAACTAAATACGTCACATTCTCATCCAAAACCGACAAACGCACGGACTTTTCGGCCTTATCCATCTTAGCCCACTCATGTCTAAACCCCGAACTACATAACTGCCACTGTCTAGCGCTAGAAAAAACGTCTCATATGAAATATTTAGGAATCGTACTCGACCACAATCTTAACTTTAAGCGCCATATTGACCTACTTACAGCCAGAACGCGCAAACTTATATTTGTTTTCAAAAATCTACGTCACATTGCCGACACGAATATAATAAAAATGGTTTACTTCGCCTTGGTGCAATCTATTCTCTCATACTGCATCTCCTCCTGGGGAGGGGCGCATAAAACCCACCTACTTAAATTAGAACGAGCCCAGCGAGGAATACTTAAAGTAAGCATGTTCCTCCCATTTCTCCACCCCACTTCAGATCTCTATAGAAAAAGCAAAGTCCTAACAGTTCGTCAACTTTTTATCTCGCACATCATTCAAAAAAAACACTCAATGTTAAATTATGATTCATTGACGGATAAGCGCCGTAACAATCTGATCTGTCGACCTAAAAAATTTAACTTACGGTTTGCACACAGATTTTTCTGCTTCCTTGGTAGTTTCTTGTATAATACGGTCATTCTACAGAATTGTGTTCTCAGTCTAATTAACACCGCCCTTTTTTTCCACTTGGTTTTTGATAAAATTTATGCAAAATTTAGTAACATATCGACCATTCAAACTTTAATATTTATTGGGCACTTAATTATTATTAGCGGTTAATTAACTAGAAGGGTTTTAATATTTGCGTGACGCGCGAATTAGAAAAGCGATGCGTTAATTAGGTTTACTTGCTTGCGAATTAAAAAAACTACGCGTTTATTAGATAAATGTTCATGCCAGATATATATTTTTTAGGAAATAAGACAAAAACTGTCAGACTGTCTATTAATTTTATCATATTTATTATATTGCAACGTTGAAACTATTAGGAACATAAAATATCCATCGCGATATACATACATAATAAGCTAACTAATATTTCACTGAAATAATCGTTCTATAATCAACAATGGAAACGATAACAAAAATCAGAATAACTTTATATTATACCTTAGGTATTATGAACAAACGATAACAAATAAATTGCCGTATCTGCTAAAGAAAAAATAATACTTCTTCCTCCTACTTTTTACATTCCCTATCTATCTTTAAAAAAAGTAATTTAAAATTTAAAAACCAGATGAACTAAAAGGATATAAATAAACTAGTTAATTTTATTGAATCTAAGGACACCTCATAATTCATAATGCTAAAATCCGTCGAGCCGTTTAAGCTTTACATACATAAGTTATGTAACATAACATACAGACATTCAACTTTAAGTATGTAGTTTAATTATTGCGGGTGGTTTTAATACATAATTTATACAAATATGAAGAATGATGCCGGGTCCCTAGGATTTTCCTTACATGATTAGAATTACAGTTGTCACTTATTGTCAAAATGCAACTTTTTAATGCGGTCAGCAAAATTTTCATGTTTTCCAAGAGAAATATGCTAGGAAAAATAAAATAACCTCTAAAAAACATATTGTCCAAACACTTAAGCACACAGATACGATCATAAGGATGATTTTAAGGTTAGGGCCCCTCTAATAACACCAGTTTGACATAATATATGTCATTCTAATCATGCCATCATTCTTCCGGGAATTACATTTTTGTAAAAAAAATATTCCTGTAAATTAATTTAAACTGGTTTAGCTCAAGCGAGCAATTAGAAATAAAATACTTTTATGTACCAAAAACCTTTTTTACTACTCTTAAACTAATTAACGCGTTCATTTTTGGCCCGTGAATTAGACGTGTGTATTAGGGATTCTTGATAAAAAAAATATAACTTCTTTTAGGTACATGTGATAAACTACATAATCCAGTAACTGTTAAATACTGAGGTTCTTAATGTATACAATAATTTACAGAGCTATAGAGTTATTGGCTGATTTTAAAAACGTGAACGTGTTAATTAGAATTTACGAGAACCAAAACATGCGAATTAGATACTTACATTTGTAGTGTGCGATCCACACAACATTAACACGTCTTTCTCTCAAGAGGGTCTTGACATGAGTGTCTGCTCACGCAAAATGCATTACAAACGTCTGTCTATTTCTTCAATGGCCTTGCACGGACAAGAATGAAAGCGGCGCGTGAATTAGTACACGTATCGGGACAAAGTTTCTTTATTTTATATCTTAGTGATATATTACTAAATAAATTAGGTATTTTTTTTGTAATTTGGATATCTTATCTTTCATTAAATAAAAATACTTTCATTCATCTTTCCTCTTGTATATGATCGGGGAAAATAGTTATATTAGTGATTTCGGAAGTGGGACGCGCGGTGTTAATTAGGAGAATGGGGTATTGATTTTTTTTTTCTCCTAGAAAGGTATTGAATATTTACTTGAAAATTCATGTACACCTCAATACGAGTACCTTCTAGGAACAAAAAATATAAATTATACCAAATTCAATAGTTTTATATTTTTTAAGCCCGAGGACATACAGAAATGGCTGTCTGGAGAATGACCGAATAAAGCTAACAGTGAACTATCAATTTATTCGCAAACAAAGGCATCCTCCAAGAAGTGTATCACGAAATGGCTCCTCAGTCTCGATTATAACAGCACCGAAAAACTAATCATTCCAATTTCATAACAATAGTCATAATCAAAAATAACTACCAAATATATGCACATCACACACACACAAACACACATACACACACACACACGCGCACACACACACACACACACACACACACACACACAGGCACTCATACTCACACATACACCAACACAAACACACACAAACACAAACACTTTTTATTTAAGTTCCGTAATTAACTATTTTTCAAAACTTGTTGTTTAATTGTATTCCACCCGACTAGTTTTAAGGTTTATCGCATTGTATTCACCCACCAAAACTTGTCGCTTTAGACATCTGAGGGTTGGAGACCTGGTGACCTGATATACAGGTTCCCCCTAGTTCAGGCATCAGTCTCTGCCGCACAAGTTCTGTACCTATTCTTAAGTCAATTAATTCTTTGTTATGCATAAACTGTATACTTGGTGGTGGAGAAAAATAAATACTTTTTTACTTTTTACTTTACTTTTACACTTTGTCACGCGATAAGCGCAGCCATATTAAGGCCACTGGGGAGACAAAAAAAATATATTATGTAATTGGTGATATACATATATTTTAAATATCGTTATGTCAAAATAGTGATAAAAATATTGTTTTTTCTACTTTTTGCGCACATATGTGTTCGCTCTTACTAAATACATGTGTGTTTATCATGCACATAAAGCAACTAAAATTTCATTTCTTCAAGGATTGTTAATAGCAGATTGTACAACAAGGGCATAAAACAAGTCATTATATTTAAGACTTATGGTACTCATCCGGGCTGTAGGCGAGGATGTATAATTAAGTCGAGGATAAAGTACGAGATTGACGACGTGCTAGCCTAGTTGGTAGTGACCCTGCCTACGAAGCTAGCGGTCCTGGGTTCAAACCCCGGTAAGGGCAGATATTTGTGTGATGAGCACGAGTATTTGTTTCTGAGTCGTGGATGTTTTCTATGTATTTAAGTATATATTTCTCTATATAAGTATTTATATCGTTGTCCAGTACCCATAGTACAAGCCTAGAGCTTAGTTTGGGACTAGGTCAATTTGTGTGAGATCGTCCCTTGATATTTTATTTATTAAAATGAGTTTAAAGACAGAGTTACATAGTATTTTCTTTATCGGTTACCAAGCGTATTATATTAAATACGGAAACCTCGTTTCGCGAGTCCGACTCGCACTTGACCGTGTTTTATTTTCCTCGCATACAAAGTTAAAAAAAAAGTGTTTAACGCGAGACTCAGTAGTAATAATGCCTAAAGTCTGTTCCTATTCAGACTGCTAATGGCAATAACAAGTATACCTGACTGTAATTGTCTTTAGATAGAGGATGAAATAGTAATGGGAATAATGTTACCTCTAATTAATTTATTAAAAAGGTTGAATATATATTCATCATCATCGTGTTATTATGCTGGGTGCGACAGAGACGAAAACCTCACTTATCAATCAAATCTATCAAACCTCACTACAGTTTCAATGTCAGAAATAGTTCGAAAAGAAATATCTTTATGACAAGACTCTGTCAGTGTAACGGTGTTTTCAGCGAATGTGCTTTTCATAAAAAAAACAATATTAAATAGAGATTACTACCTTAAAATGGACATGAAGACAATGATAAAGTGTTTAAATAAATAATATGACTAGGCTCAACCTTCAAAAGTACGGGAATATGGAGTTATTTTATTTTATTAACCGACTTCAAAAAAATGAGGAGCTTCTCAATTCGTCTGTTTTTTTTTATGTTTGTTCCCTCAGAACTTTCGACTGGGTGAAACGTTTTTGAAGATTCTTTTTTTATTTGAAAGCTGGTGCTTCCCGATTGGTCTCATTTTTTTCAAAATGAAGATCTGATGGTGGAATCCATGAGGAATCGACGGAACTCTTCAAAATTTATAGGCACGCCTATAGCGATTTTGGTATTTTCATTGTAACTC
Source organism: Acleris literana (assembly GCA_946894065.1). NCBI lineage: Eukaryota > Metazoa > Arthropoda > Insecta > Lepidoptera > Tortricidae > Acleris > Acleris literana. The sequence goes on along the minus strand of OX335668.1, from coordinate 99,294,690 downwards.
GTGTATTTGGTCTTGGAAAGCATTATTTGGTGAAGTGGAACTGATGATGAAGACCACAGATGGCCACCGGAACTCCTAAACGGTATATATTTCGAGGGTGGCGACAAGATATTTCGATTAAGATAGTTGAGCGACTATGACGAAGCACATTTAGGTTTAAATATATGACTATGACTTTCCCACGGCGTTGCTTGCGGCGAGATTGAAATGTTCTATTGTTTCTTGAGAAATGGGAGAATAACAGCATAATTATGATCACTAAAAAGTGTAAAATAAAAAAAGTTTAAAAAAACAAAAACCCGCCTTCAAAAAGCAAAAAATAACTTCTTTAAAATGGTAGGTAAATAGGTCAGTCCAACTGAAGTCGGCGTCCAACAATATTTTAACCAAAAAGCAGACTTCATTGGACTGACCTATTTACCTACCATTTTAAAGAAGTTATTTTTTGCTTTTTGAAGGCGGGTTTTTTTTTATTTTTTTTTATTTAAGTACACATACAGTCGTACATTAAAATATGTATACAGGTAATCAAGTAACACTATACAGACCTAGAGATTCATAAAAAGTCCAGTAATAGGTACTAATGTTTATATAAAACTAATGTTAGGTACGGAAATTAAAAATGAACAATACATTTGGTACAACAATTGCACAAAAACTGCTATATTTAGTAAAGTCATTGCACGAATTATACAGGAAGTTAACCTCGTAAGGCCCGCCATACTACAAACAGGGAGTTTTTTGTGAATGGGACTTTGAATCTACCATCAACGCAATAAAGTTCAATTACGTTTGTTCGATAATGACATATTCAGTTTATGAACATAGGAAAATAAACCTTATTCACGTTGCAACACAGTTCAAATTGCCTTGATTATGTACGTTCTATTGCACACTGGGCCTTACGAGGATAAATGAGGGTTGAGAGTTAATTATCTATAAAATGTTGCTTGACAATTTTTTTCAGGGTACTAAGTGAACTAATACATACATACATAATCTCACGCCTTCGTTCCCAGAGGGGTAGGCAGAGCTACAGAATTACAAACATCTCTACAAACTTGTTGATAATTCTATAACCACAATTTGCGCAATTAGGCTAAGATTAAGAGTTTCCTATAAGTTACAAATGATTTGGCAATGACATTGACGTCTTCAAGCATATTTTTCTTGAAATGGGTCCCAAATTAACGCTCGTGACCTTAGTTTCGGCTAAATATGTTTGCCAAATAAACGACGCTTTGTTTTCTGTAACCGTAAATATTTCAGGATTTTATAAAAACTAACCTAACCTAACCTATAGGGTTCTACACGATTGTAATGAAATAAATCCTGTAATATTTCAGTATATAAAATTGGGTTGGCAAATGAAAAAGTTGGGAAACGATATATTATTAAACATACATACATACATAATCTCACGCCTTCGTTCCCAGAGTGGGGTAGGCAGAGCTACAGAATTATTAACATCTCTAAAAACTTGTTGATAATTCTATAACCACAATTTGCACAATTAGGCTAAGATGTTTACCAGCGTATTAGTGACCGGTTGCAAGCCCATCGCCTAACAGTACTACAAGCCTTTATTCCCTTAGTCGTCTCTTACGACATCCACGGGAAGACATGGAGTGGCACTATTCTAACTCGGCAACCACACGAGGCAAACTAATAATAAAGTTATAATGGTAAATGGTAAATTGAGTGACGGAACGAATAGGAAAAGACTTTATATTTAAATGTTCAAAATTATCTACGGATAAAAAATATCCCTAGGCTACTGATGTGCACGTTGCGGAAAGTTTCCAAAAATTGGAAAAGTACTAAGAAATTTCCGGAAACTTTCACTAGAAATTTAGGAAACTGAAATTTATGAAACGGAAAGTTACAATCCCCATACAAAATTGTGAGAAGTTTCCAAAATTTTCCCACATGAAATGTTCCGCAATTTTGGAAAGTTTCCTTTGACACATCAGTACCCTAGGCACTTTTGATGTGTGTGTGTAAGTCTGATTCTATCAAAAAGCTCCACAATTATAAACTTCCAATTATTTACTCTGTGGCATATTTAAAGGTCTTCCGTAACCGGTGAGAAGCTGCATAGTTCATTGTTCTTTTATTTTTAACTCAATTCATCTTTTATAATTTTTATCTCTTATTTAATCGAAAGTTAAGCAGTTTAATTGTCGTGTAACCATCACCTTCGTCGTATAATTTCGCTTTCTAAGCCCAGTAGCACTGTGTAACTACAGTTAGTAAATGTAACAAGAGTTTAAAATAACATGTGATAGAATTCAAATCTAATCAAAATCAAAATCATTTACTTCAGCCATCTTTGGACCATAATATTACAAAGTGTTAGTAAATTAAATTAAATATTTAACCTAATGTTAGTATTACATATTTTTACTGAGCACATAGGTTTTAAACTAAGCTAACCTACTTAGGCTGATATGCCAGTACGTGAACCAGACAACAATGATTCACATACTGACAATCGAACCTCTGAGCGAATATTGTTTTCGTATCTAAATAATGATTAAAATCACTGTCTTGCGATCATCAATCACTATTGTTATCTTAGCGATTACTCGGTGGGGTAAGTAGGTACGAGTAGACAGGCTAGGGGCACTTCGCAATTTAGCCGCGTAGCAACAGGTACAGTCAGGGTTTGGCGTATAAAATTATTGAATCATACCTTGTAAGTCGCACCCAATTAGTCAAAATAGATAAATATCAAAGTCCACCTCTGCCTATCACATTTGGAGTTCCCCAAGGATCAATTCTTGGACCGCTGCTGTTCATCATCTATATCAACGGAATCAGTGATTTAACATTGCATGGTGAAGTGTCATTATATGCTGATGATACGTGTATCTTTTACTTCGGAAACTCAATAAGCAATATATTCCAATTAGCTCAAAATGATCTAGATAGCCTTCACCAATGGTTCCAGTTTAATTTACTCACTATTAACATTACTAAAACTTCGTATGTCATCTTTAAAGCAAAAAATAAGAAAATTAATAATCATCCTCCATTATTAATCAACAATGTTCAGCTAAAACAATCAACACAAGAAAAATATTTAGGTTTAACACTAGATAGCGGTCTGACGTGGAAAGCACATATAAACAAAACTCGATCAAAACTATCCTCTCTTATCGGCTGCCTGCGTGGTATTGTTAGATGCCTCCCGCGTCCTGTACGTTATAATATTTATTATGCACTAGTCAAATCTCATTTGGATTATCTCATAGAAGTATGGGGCAATGCCTGCAAAACGACTCTGAAAGATCTTCAGATAATACAAAATAAAATAATAAAGGTACTTTTTCACTACGACTTCCTTACTCCAACCAACAAAGTATACTCTGAAACTAAACTCATGAGCCTTAAGCAACTTTATCACTATAATACGTGTTTACTAATAAAAAAGATCTTAAATAAAACGATAAACTGCCAATTATCCTTTAGCACTAATAGGGAGAAGGGCTTTCGGAATCTTCGCAGTGCCGACAATTTATACATACCTCGTATTCGAACAAAAAAATTTGGCAACAAGAGCATTCGGTTTGAAGGAGCACGAATGTACAACAGTTTACCTAACGATATAAAGAGTATCAAATCTTTCAACGTATTTAAAAACTAATTAAAAACTCATATTTTAAATAACACTGCGCCAACCTAATAAACCGAGTCCGGCCCTGGCTTTGCCGTTGCTTTGTATGCTATCGGCCTTATCAGTTTTGTGCATACCCACTTTTGCGTTTTTTAATTATTACCTACTATTGCTTTTGTTAAATTCCATTAGCTATGCACTTCAAGTGTACCTATGTAATATGTTGTAAGGAGAACTTAACTGTTTATATTTCTAAGGTATTTAGATGTAAGTAATCGTTATTACATTAACGCTCACTGGTGTAATAAATTAATGCATGTTATTATTAAGTCTCATAAAGTGAAATGTAATTTTCTTTTGAGATAATAAAATTCTTTAACCCGACATTGGCGGTCGTCCACTTAAGAAAATTTTGGCTTGTGCGTTGCAGCTAGCTAATCCTACAACGCTCAGGTCGTTACGCGTCGAACGCGCAAACGAATATCACCCTAGAGGTGGTCGACTGGGAATGCCCCTGACTGTACATCGGCATTCATCAACGTGGGTGACTTTTATTTAGGCTGAGTTGCATGTTTTTTTTTTAACATAAACACAAACCATAATGTATTCTCAAGACAACGTTTTTCTCCCTTAAACCTAGTCCGATTCTTACGATTTTTGAAAATGTTGTAGGTATCATGAAAAACTATGTCTGTACGTTTTAATTTATACGAAAATATTTCTTAGAATGAAACAAATTGAAAAAACAAAAAACAGAAACGTACAGACCTAGTTCTTTATAATAACTACAACATATTCAAAAATCGTGGAAATCGGACTTGATTTAGGGGGTGAGAAACGTTAACGCCCGGAGCTAAATTTGTATGGATTTTTTTTGACAGCTCCGCGATTTTAGCGGCGCTTCACAATCCTCTTAAGACTTTATTACAAATGCGTTGAAACCCCAAGGACTAAGATGGAATGCCTCTATGCTAGTAATTTCACCGGTTGTCTGATTTCAATCAATGGAAGTCTTGCATAAGGCGCTGCATGCTTGGTAAGGCATATTATACTGTATGCAAATGACTTCCTATAATGGCAAAGACGTTTTTAAGTAGTGTGAGCTTCTACTGACATTAGCCTCGTACGGCCCAGTGTGCAATAGGCTGTGCATAATCAACTTGAACTGTATCGCAATGGGAATAAAGTTTATTTTCCTATCTATATAAACTGAAAATGGCATTATCGAACAAACGTAATTCAACTTTATTGACTTGGTGGTAGATTCAAAGTCCCACTTACAAAAAAACTCCTGTTTGTAGTATGGTGGGGCTTATTAAGTTAGGGTTAGGGAATGCAATTTAACCGGTTATTAGCCATTTTTGTATGAAAATAACCGGTTAAATCCGGCTATAACCGGTTATTTGCATTCCCTAGTTAGGGTATTTTGTATATTGACTATAACTGAGCACTGAGCAGCGGTTATTGCAAAATGCCTTCAAGCCAATTATGTAGACATTTTAAATTTAAGTTTACTGTTTGTTTTTTTTTAAATTTTTACTTGTTCTTGTGTGTAAAAGACAATTTGGAAATGAAAGCACATTCTCGGCGGACAGCTACTTTTTTATTATTATTTTATTGTCCGGTAAAATAACATAACATTTCTTGTTCTTGTAACATAACAAAAAATAATGAAATAAAATAAAATATAATCAATATTTTTTCAGATTTTTTTTAATGGCAGAGATTATTATTAGTACACAAATATTTTGACTTCTGTTTCACGTATTTTACAAGTTTTTTAAGTTCACCTTTTATACATAACGCACTGCTAGATCAAATAAGTAGTAACTCAAAATACAACTGTATTTAAAAATCAGCTTTAATGCAACTTCTATGAACTTGAAACAAACTAGCAAAAATTTTTAGTTGATACTGTTTTGATCTAGCAGTGAGATAATTTAATATTTGCGCTACAAATTATTATATTAAATGAATAACATTTAAACCACGGTTAACAACCAACCGGTTCAACCAGCCTTTAATCTGTTTTTGCAAGTACTTGGCGGAGTTAAGCCGCTTCCTGAACTGAATATTCCCACCATTGAATATTGCAAAGAGTAATGCAACAGACGCGACAAGGTTTATTGTTTTATGATTGTCGTGTGTGTGTTTAGCTATAATAATAAATAAAATAAATAAATTAATAATAATAAATTTGTACACTTGCTTACTCGATGCGCAACCTTTCACTTTTCTCAATCTCTCAAGGGTTAGCTGGAAGAGATCCCTTAAAGGGATAAGTTCGCCTTTGTACATATTTTTATATTAATTGTATTTTTCTGGTTTCTCTTTTGTACAATAAAGTGTTTACATACATACATACATACATACATAATAACCAAATTATAAACCTACAAAGATTTGTTCCTATCTCTTTCTAGTAAAACAGAATTTAATATGAAGTTGGCTAATGGTCGACGTGTTACGACGTCACACGGCGTATCGGATCTCTCTGTCTAATCGCTGTCTAATTAGGAGTTTAAAATGCTTTTATCATCCGTATTTCTTGGCTGATTTTAATTTTAACCTTTGAGAACCACTTCGCAGTTCGCATTCAACAAAATAATATCTGAGAATGTCATGGTTCTCAAAGGTCCCCGTAGTTTTTGAGTTTATTCGATACAAACGTACAAAAATACAAATCTTTCCTCTTTTATAATATTAGTGTAGATCAGTGTAAGGTCTGTTCATTCTTACTTGTCTTATATAGTAAACAACTTTCTAACCTCAAAATGAACCTTTTTTGGCAAAATCAGCTCTTTTATCGTAAATAAAGTAAACTGAGTAAACATTTTGGACATCACTTGGGAAAAGTATTGTCTTTGATTGCTTTACTTCGTTTAAAATAAATGTTTAAAAAAACAAAAAACCGCCTTCAAAAAGCAAAAAATAACTTCTTTAAAATGGTAGGTAAATAGTTCAGTCCAACTGAAGTCTGCTTTTGGTTAAAATATTGTTGGACGCCGACTTCAGTTGGACTGAACTATTTACCTACCATTTTAAAGAAGTTATTTTTTGCTTTTTGAAGGCGGTTTTTTGTTTTTTTAAACATTTATTTTATTTTATACTTTTTAGTGATCCTATTTATGGTGTTACGTAGCTCCACTTCTAAATATTAATAAGAAACTATAGAACATTTCAAGCTCGCCGCAGACAACGCCGCGGGAATGTCATAGTCATATTTAAACCTAAATGTGCTTCGTCATAGTCGCTCAACTTCCTTTATCGAAATATCTTATCGCCACCCTTGAAATAGGTACCGTTAAGGAGTTCCGGTGGCCATCTGTGGTCTTCATCATCAGTTCCACTTCACCATATAGTACTTTTCAAAAGTAAATGCATGAGTTACAGTGAAAAATACCAAAATCGCTATAGGTGTGCCTATAATATTTGAGGAGTTCTCTTGATTTCTCCATGATCCCATCATCAGATCCTGACGTGGTGACAATGGGACCAACTAGAAAGTATACCCATTCGAACAACGAAAAAATTTTTCAAATCGGTCCAGTGGTCTTCGAGTAATCGGGGAACATACATAAAAAAAAAAAAAAAAAAAAAAAAAAAATATCCCGACGAATTGAGAACCTCCTCCTTTTTTTGAAGTCGGTTAAAAATAGCTGTTTTAGCCAAAAAAGGTTAATTTTGAGGTTAGAAACTTGTGGGTGATTCAACGGGCGTTTCAACCGCCACCAAGAGCTACACCAAGCAGCTAACATTCACACAGAGCTATACTGTTATCGCACTTCTTGCCACAATTGATCGAATTTTAAGTATATTATCGCCTATTTCTTAAATACTTACGACAGCCGAACGACGGCGGTTGAAACGCTCGTGGAATCACGTGTTTACTACATAAGACAAGTAAGGCTGAACAGACCTTAGATGCTGGCCAGTCTTCTTATTTATTGTCTTTGCTCGGCGATCACGTACTTGAACTTAGCTTGTTGCAACAATCATGAGAATCTAAATACCCATCGAGGAAATGCGAGCAAAAACCGCTTAATACCAGTCTCGACAGTTTTCTCTCTTTGTCGTAAGTACAATACCCTTACCATGAGTTACAATCACCGTACTCGCTAGCGAGTCGTATGCTCTGTCTCTTGCAGACCTCACAGTATTCTTATAAGCACTATTTCCACCAAACGGCCCGCAACGAATCGGAAAGGAAAGAATTGTATAGTCTTTAAACGATATTAAATCATGTTCACTGTATTTAAAGTCTATATTACCACGATCGTAGCCGAACATATGCTGCGACGCGAGATCGGCTCCGTCATAATTAGATAATTATAATTTTAACAGACGCGTTCGGCTGTCTCCGCGTCCTTCCGTATCCTTTCCGATCCGATGCGATGCGAGCCGTTTGGTGGAAATCATCCTATAGAGTACGAGGGACAGAGCATTAGCGGATGACTCGTGGTCACACCAGTTTGTCACCCCAGTGCTATTCGCTTTAGTCGGTTATTCGTCATAAATAATTTTTATTCCGCAAAAGTAGGTAGGTTAGGTTCGTTAGGTATCTTAAGATGCCCGAAGGGCAAATCGCTCAGAAATAGGAGCCCTGCCATAGGCAGGGCTCCGTCGAAAGGCACTGGGGTGACAAACTGGGGTGACCAGGAGTCTGCACCCAGAGCATTCGACTCGCCAGCGAGTACGGTAATTGTAACTCATGGTAAGGATACGTTCCATAGAAACCTACAGCAAACAGAACTTAGTTAAAAATCGAACTGGCAACTAAAACCATATACGCAAAACAAAGAAAATAAAACAAAAGGTGAGAAAAGTAGAGTATTCTCCTTTGGGATAAAGCTGTTTTCGTCTTGGGCGAGGGATTCAATCCCTCGCTGCACTCGGGACCCCGTTTTAATTCCCCGCTTCGCTCAGGAATTAACTCGTAACACCCTCGCTACGTTCGGGGGTTTAATCTGGAGTCCCCTCATTTGCTCAGGATTCAAGATCGCTCCCGTGACATAAAACAGTGCTTTATCCCCTCGATGTATAATCTACTATTATACTCACTATCCAACCTGAGGCACGTTGGAAGATGGCACTATGATTTCCCCATTATCCTACCTAGGTTTGATGGTTAGGCTGAAAGATGGGAATCACTCGAATTTAAAAGAGAAATTTCTAAGTGTCCCTTATTTTGTTTTGAGTCGTATAATAATCTTCTTAAATCAATGTATGAGATAACAGTATCTATTTCCATACGTGAGTGATAACAGCTGTTTATAGATGTAAGTAGGTATACATTGTTTTGTTTTATGGAGCTGGGGCTTTATTTTACTGTCAACGATACCACAGCTCTTATTTATTTACTAAATATCTAATCGTTTGATTGGTGAGGGCCTTTTTTGTGGCGAGAGCTGTGCCCCCCCTTTATTATTTTAACCTGTACCCCCTACTCGTTATAGTCTAATCACACCTTTTTTAGGGCGTAAATATATTGTACCAACCCACAGTAAAATTTCAAATTGCATTTATGGAAAAAACGAACACCACAGGACGGCAACTACCTTAAATATTGGAAATAGCAAGTTCTACGCAAAGGAGACTTACTTTTATTTTTGGAAACGAAAACTACTTACTGCATTATTGGATATTTGAAAAAAATCCTCTTCTTTAACCGGGAATCGAACTGGTCGAATATGACAAAACGATAAAGTTGTGTTTTATGATAGAGATCGAAGTCATCGATAGTGATCATTTATGTCTATGACACACACCTTTAAATTAAATAAAGACTGCGCTTGCAGTGGAGACCATGGGACCTTGGTCAGCTGATAAGAAAAGCTTTATTAAGGCCCTGTCATCCCGGCTCAGAGACTACTCCGGAGATCCTAGAGCTGGTGCTTACCTCTCCCAAAGGATTGGGCTAGCTATCATAGGGTAGGTGATTATTATTTATGTTTTATAGAAATAGAAATAGAAATAGAAATATAAACATTTATTCGACGAACACAGAAAAAAAAAACTGAACAGAGAAAAACATCATTAAAAAAAAAAGGATGGCAACACAAAAATAAAAACAAAAACAATATAGAAGGAAAGAATAATGTTGCCATGGGTGATTCTGTGCCGTCGAAATTGACGCCACTCAGCACTATGTCACAGCATAAACCGCGACGCTGGTTTTCAGTGGCGCCAACGTGACACACGAACGAAGAGACAGTGTTTAATTAAAGAATATAATAAATAGTAGTAGATTCACAAGTAAGATAATAATAAATAAATTAAATACATTTTTTAATATGAAAACTGAGTAAAATAGGTACAAGAATCGGTCAAGATAATTCGAACAAAATAAAAAAGGAAGGCAACTGAACACAGATAAAGGAAGAAGCTTTATATTTGCGTAGCTTAGTTTTTTTTTTAAATTGTACTTATTATTGTTGAACTCAGTAAATAAAGTATACTTATCAAAGTTATCGCATAAGCAACAAACGATACAATAACAAATATAAACAGTATTACATAAGTCACTGATAACAGTGATAACAGATATCAACGTTGTGGTTGTCTCAGTTTCCTGACAGCCGACGAACAAAATGCCGTGTTTTAAAATACTCACGAATATCCCAAAATCGAATATACCTATAGATTTTATTAACAAAATCATTCCGGTGCTCGCTAGAACGGTGAAAAAGGATCCCGAGGTATGTTTATCGGCTTTAAAACACGCTTTAGTACTTTCATGACGCGCTGGCCTAGTTAGTAGTAGAGCATGAATACCGGTATTCGATGGTATCGAATATCGGAATATCGGACGAAAATTCCGATATTATTAAACCGATATTCGAACTCGCAAAACACCGGTTTTTTTTTCGATATTACATACATACATAATTTCACGCCTTCGTTTCCAGAGTGGGGTAGGCAGAGCTACAGAATTACAAACATCTCTAAAAACTTGTTGATAATTCTATAACCACAACTTGCACAATTAGGCTAAGATGTTTACCAGCGTATTAGTGACAGGTTGCAAGCCCATCGCCTAACAGTACTACAAGCCTTTATTCCCTTAGTCGTCTCTTACGACATCCACGGGAAGACATGGAGTGGCACTATTCTAACTCGGCAACCACACGAGGTTTTTACGATATTACATTTATTTAATATAATTATTAATTTCCAATATAGTAACGTTGCATTTTTAACTAGCTATATTATGCATTATTCCCGAGTTCCCGACCATTTGTTGCATAAAATTAAACTTATATTAATAGTATGGAAATTTAAGAATGCACTACATATTTCTCATGGAGGAGATTCTAAATATCGGCGATGAAACGTTGAACTTATTTGAACTTATCAATATAGTATTTCTTATAACAGATTATGTTATGAACCTACAAGAAAAAACTTATGGTTATAATCATAGCTGTGATATCTAAAAGCAAGGTTTTTTTATAATTTAATTTTTCTTGTTCTGTTTTGGGTGTTTTAAAGAAGATAATTTTGATGTTTTTGATTATTTAGTTAAGATACTCGTATATACATATATTATTTTGAACGAATGTGCTGTGAATTATAAAAAATAAATATATATTTACTACACATGAGCTGATTTATTATTTTTAGGGCTTCAAACTTCGCCCACCTAAAGTGGCAATCTAGGTCCGTTCAAAAATGATTATATTTTTAACATTTTTAACTTTTTTGTATGAATATCGAAAAAATATCGGAAACCGTGCCCGTGTGGTTTCCGGATTAGAATAGTGCCACTCCATTTCTTCCCGTGGATGTCGTAAGAGACGACTAAGGGAATAAAGGCTTGTAGTACTGTTAGGCGATGGGCTTGCAACCTGTCACTAATACGCTGGTAAACATCTTAGCCTGATTGTGCAAAATGTGGTTACAGAATTATCAACAAGTTTTTAGAGCTGTTGGTAATTCTGTAGCTCTGCCTACCCCACTCTGGGAACGAAGGCGTGAGTTTATGTATGGAAAAAAGCTCCAATATTAGATGCTCTAGTTGGTAGTGACCCTGCCTACGAAGCTAGCGGTCCTGTCTTCAAATCCCGGTAAGGGCAGATATTTGTGTAATGAGCGCAAATATTTGGTCATGGGTCATGGATGTTTCCTATATATATAAGTATATATTTCTCTATATAAGTATTTATATCGTTGTCTAGTACCCATAGTACAAGCCTAGAGCTTAGTTTGGGACTACGTCAATTGGTGTGACATTGTCCCCTGATAATCACTACATAGTATAAAACAAAGTCGCTTCCCGCTGTCTGTCTGTCCCTATGTATGCTTAGATCTTTAAAACTACGCAACGGATTTTGATGCGGTTTTTTTAATAGATAGAGTGATTCAAGAAGAAGGTTTATATGTATAATATGTTTTGGATTATGTACGGGTATTACAGAAAACTGGCATAAACCGAAGCGAAGCGAGACCGGGTCACTAGTTTTTGATATTTATATTTATTTAGTACTTTGTCACGTTAATCGCTGTGCACTCAAAACAATGAGAGCCAACAAAGAGTGATTTTCACTTAGTTGACAAAAAATGATTACATTAGTTAAGATATTAGTTATATCAACCAAAGCTGATAGTTAACGATAGCAATTTCTTTATTGAATCAACTAACATCTTAGTTGGTGTATCTATCGTCTTGTCAGGCTCGTATGGGACCAAGACGCTTATGCACAACAATCACAATCTTGTTACAAGCGACCAATTATTTTTTTCAGTGTGAGCATTCATGTATGGCTCTGTAAACATGACATTAAATAGACAAGGTACTAAAGTGTACACATATTTATGAACTCGACTGTATGTGTTTGTCCGATTTAGACGTGGTTTTTTTAAGTGTTAAGATGCCATCTATGATAAAGACTGAGGGCCCTGTCAAGATGCATTGCGCTAACTAGTGTTTCTATTCGATTCGTTTTTAAACCAACCGCGTCACTGGTAGATGACGTGATACGAAAAGTCACGTGATCTACCAGTGACGCGATTGGTTTAAAAATGAAACGAACAGAAACGTTAGCGCAATGCATCTTGGCAGGGCCCTCTGTTGTGTTCCGCGATCTGGATCTATATAACCATAACGTCTTTGTGTCCGTTCTTTGGATATATTAAACTTGGTCATATTTGCTTAAGGCTGGCAAACGATAAAACTCTTAGAGCGGTTTCGCACTCGGCCGATCCGAATCCGATCCGAACCCGTGAAAATACGGATCTAGACCGGATATATAAATAAATCGGATCACGGAAGCCGGATATAGTGCGTAAACTACCATAGAAATAGTTCTAAGACTACCCCGGACCGTATTTTCACGGGTTCGGATCGGATTCGGATCGGACATAGTGCGAAACCACTCTTAAGATAATCTGAAATCGATACGGATTTAGCAAGAGAATACGTGATACGTTCCTTGAAATAAGGTGACGGTGAATCAAGAGCTTTTTTTTTGTGGTAATCGCCTAAGGGGCCAAAGGCAAAAGTCCTTGCTTTTGTTTGCTTTTGACTTGAATTACTTTAAGAAAAAGGGGCAGGGGTGCAAATCCCTTCCGGAGAGCTGGGAATGGAGGGCCCAGGTACTGCCGGGCTCGCACCGGCTAAAAACACAAATGCCCCTATTACCAACTAGAATTTAGACTCCCGCGGATACTACCCCAGCCAGAGCTGAAAGGCCGGAGGAGAAAGTCCTTCCTCCGTTTACTTATCCGCGGGGTTTTCAAAAAAGGGGGATAGGAATTAGAAACAAGAGCTTAGAACACCTATACTCGAAATCGTAATAAAAGACCAACGTGGGTTGCCACTAAAAAAAAAATTGCCTTAGTATATTTCCACTTTTTAAAAGACCGCACTAAGAATAATTATTTGTAGGTAGTTTTAAACCTTCGATTTAAATAAACAAGTTAATTCAAGTTACTTACACAAATACAAGATGGCCTATTAAAATATTTAACCATAGAAGATTTTTGGTAGCAAAACTGTTATTGCACTTGTAATACTTCAGGTATTAATAACATTTGGTACGATAAATAAACAATAGTTGTAAACAACGGTAGATGAAATTTAAATATTACATACGTTTAGCTATTCAACAAAATAACAGGCCAAAAGTGTGTAGCTCACTTTATATTGACAATCATCGGGCATTTTACCAGCCATGACACCATGGGGTCCATGGGTACCTGTCAAGTTTAAATCAAGCATAAGTGTAAGGCATCCGAATTTAGCTTGTCATTTTGTTTTAGCTGATAAAAAAATCGCCATTGAACACACACACACCCGCCATTTAATGACTCTCATATAGTGTGTTAACACTATATGAGAAACTATTTGTTTTGGGATATTTTAATGTTTTGAATATCGGGTAGAAAAAACATTGAAAGCATATTCCCTATTGTTAAATATAACTTTTGATATTGAAAATGTTAGAATGATCTACAAATATTTACAACAATTTGATTATCAATGCAAAAAGGTTGGCTGACTCTGAAATGTTCGATTGACACTGACATAAGTGGCTTTGACACTTATGACAGTGACGTATCTGTCGTAGTTTTTTTGGTCTTTAATTAGAATTTCGAGTACAGGTACCATATCGGAGATTTTTATCAACCTAATAGTCATTTATTATCTTTTTTAGTTATTCGCCTGCGTGATATCTGGTGACTGCCAGATCTCCTTCGATGGAGAAGCCTCATCTCCTGGTGCTGTGGCGACCTTGGAATCCATTGGACATCTCGGGGTTGAAGAAAACAAGGTCATAGCCAAGGAGGTGGCAGAGTTCGTGCATAAAGAGTTAGGAATTCATCCCTCCAGGTATATTTTATTGTTATATAAAAAGATTGCGGCCGTGTGGTTGCCGCGATGTCCAGCAGGATCACCTGGTAGGATCCCCTACCTATTCATTTTATACGAAGGGGATCCTACCTGGTGATCCTGCTGGCCATCCCCGTGGCTGCCGGCTTCGAATAGTGCCACTCCATCTCTTCCCGTGGATGTCGTAAGAGGCGACTAAGGGAATGAAGGCTTGTAGTACTGTTAGGCGATGGGCTTGCAACCTGTCACTAATACGCTGGTAAATATCTTAGCCTGTTTGTGCAAAATGTGGTTACAGAATTATCATCAAGTTTTTACAGTTGTTGGTAATTCTGTAGCTCTGCCTACCCCACTCTGGGAATGAAGGCGTGAGTGTATGTATGTATGTTTTATTATTATTATTATTATTATTATTTATTTATTGAATGGCAACCGGTCGCAATATCGAGCAACCATTTTCTGCCAATGTCAAGTTTGTATTCTACATTAACATATCAAAAAAAAACATAAGGCAACGTTGTACGGTGATCCTCTAGCCTCCGTGAAACGATGTAGGCAGAACTTTACGAAGACCAGATGGGGTTTTCTTGGAGCAATCCTTCCAAAGCCGAAACGTGTTTAAACTTGAATTCTTCATTATACTGCACATTTGAATGTTAATTTACTGCATATTAATACATCATTACTATCCATTAAACAACAAAATATGCAAAATATTCAAAATAATTAAGAAAGCACCATCTTGTCAAAAACCCAAAGAGAATCTCATGTATGTGCGTAATACTATAAAGTATGTTGATATGACTGAAGTTTTGACATTGTTCCGTTGTACAGCAATATTTTTTTGCCGTGTAATAGACTCGTTCAGCATTTGAGCTTATTAGTTCCATGTAGCATGTATAGCTTGGAGTGAGTGGAAAAACGACTACTGATTTACTCGAGAATAACATTGTGGAATAGATATATCCTTTTCACATCACATCACTTATTCGGAAAGGGGACTTTTCTGCCCTGCTAGGACGGATCAAAGTGGCACTTTTCTGCTCAAGGACATTTTGTTGCCAAGTTTGATAATTGTTGTTAAATTTGATAATTTCAGCAATTTTAGAGAGTGTAAATAATTAAATTTGTTTCATCACTAAGATCTTTTAATTTCCTCATAGGTGATGTGGAAAGCAGTAGGTACTTATGTGTCACGCGGTAGCAAAATTATTTCCACCTTGGGCGTTAACACTTGAATCCCTCACTACGCTCAGGATTCTATTTTAGAATCCTTCACTTCTCTCAGGATTCAATGTACGCCCTCGCCGTAAATATGTCATTTTGCTCCCTTGTGACACTATCTACTATAGTATAGTTATTCGCGTTTATTCAAGTTTGGTCGAATCCACCCTTGAGCAACTGCTAGTACAGTCGAGTTCATAAATATTTGTACATTTTAGTACCTTGTCACTTTTATCGCTGTGATAATTCGTATATGGCAGTTTGAATATGTCATTAAATAGACAAGGTACTAAATTGTATACAATATATTTATGAACGCGGCAGTTTGTGTCCTAATACCATATATAATCTTTCGGCATTTCGTCGGTGATACAGTGGCAAATACTGTCGTCCTGCCAAAGAAGGCGGCTAACTGCATTGTAATAGTAACCGCATTTTAAATTTAATGTGGTTACCAATAAAGTACAGAATGGTTCGACCATGACATTGCAGTTAGTCACCTTCTTTAGTAGAACGGCAGAATAAGCAAATAACTTAGGTACAACTTCAAGTTGCAAAATGTACCTTGCTGACTTAGTTGCTAAGGTGTATTTTGTATTATTGGTCTAAGATCCGAATAGGAGACGATTTGAACCGGGCTGTTTATTCGATGAAAATTATTTTATATCAAATTTAATACGCTAAATAATATGTGGCGAATAGGTAGGCTGAAAAAATTCAGTCATCATTAAAAAAAATATTAAAAATGAACTTTTTTTAAAAATTGCAAATGTTTGTTTAATAGACAAATTACATACTAAACGAAAGTATGAAGTCTATAGAATATGCAAACGTTATGTTTCGTGCAAATTATAAGTACTTACCAACTTACCTGTTTATACCTACCTACCCAGTAGTTTGACGGGATAAAAATAGTCAAACTAACGTTTGCATATTCTATAGGCTTCATACTTTCGATTGGTATGTAATTTGTCTATTAAACAAGCAATGGAAATTATTTAAAACAAAGTTAATTTTAATTTTTTTAATTAATTATATTCTGGACTGACATATTTCAATATACGAGGTTGCGTCTCCGAACCGCCGAAAAAAATTATTAGTTAAATTTAATTTGTTAGTTACGCGAAATTACCGTATCAATGAAGTTTTGTTAGTCTGTGGTATTACCATAAGAATAAACAATAACTACACGTAGAAGCGAAACTCCCGGCTCCGGACGCGCGCTCGGCGCGTTAGATACCTACCGCCTGGCGACACCTGAGGTGGGTAGTCAGGCAGGGGCGTCACAGACGGAATATATATGTATTAACCAAGATATTGTTAATGTGTCTTGAATTGGTTTTCGTATTTATGTTGATTTTAGTGTTTATGGTTGAACTAAGATAGTGTTTTAAAAAGTGAACGACTATTTACGGCAAAATCATTAGAAATAGGATAATTGACTGAATAAAGCATTTTTATTTGTTAAATAGTACATCCTCTAGATGTTGAAGATAAAAAAATGGAAACATTAAAAATGAATTAATAGATAAGAATAGTACATTATTGCCTAGGCATGGAAGCAGGCAATTGCGGGCCGAGTATTGGATTAAACGGACGAGCTTGCGAGTCCGTTTAAAAATACGAAGCCCGCAATTGCTGTTCCTGCCGAGGCAAATATAGTGCTTTTCTCAAAAATCGCAAGAAAAAATTTGTGTTGGAGTCAAATCTTCATCGCATAAACTCATTTTTGAATTGAATACAAATAGAAACTGTGAAAAAACCATCACTCCTTACCGCCTTTTTGTTTATGACAAGGAGAAACGCAATTCTTGGTTTAAAAAAAAACATAAGCTATTCCAGGCACAAATAAAAAAGTTATGTTTCGAGTAAAATTTGGATGTATAAGACTTGTGCCCTCATTTTAGTACGGCCCTTTTCACTTTTTAAAAAGTTACAAGCTAGATAGTAATGGAATTTGTAAGCAACATTGCGGGCTTGTGTAGCGAGCACGCAATGTTTTTTTATTTATTTGAGAACTGTCAGTAAACTATGTACTTCGCGTCTCAATATGTAGATAGGAATGTCAATATTTCCGGACATTTTTGAGAAAAAGTATTTTGTAATAAAGCGTTTTCAACTTAATAAAAATTGAAATTTATGGTCCGGAAAGGAACGTAAAAAGATCCCAGACTATATTTAAAACTTATTGAGTTTAAAAGGTTGTTTATTTATAGATTCCTTTCTGTGTTTTATAGATGATTAATAGCCAAATAAGCCATTAAATTTTCCGGAGATATCCTAATATCATCGAAAATATTATTACCTAATTTAACGTAAATGTAAAAAACTCATTTTGCAACAATGTTTCCAAGTTGAGCGAGAACATAGATAACATTTCGTGACTAAACTTGTATAACACATCCATAAACCGATTAAAACATTTCGCAAGTGACAGCCCTGACTTTGGGCGCGGATGACAGAGGGGCGTAGCGGGGTGAAGGGGGAAGTAGGTATTAAAAGCGCGGCATTTGGGGCCTGGTCAAAGGAGATTCGCTTCTACGTGTAGTTATTGTTTATTCTTATGGTATTACTTCTGCCCTCCTAAATAAAAAGGGCGCATGCGCAATATGATGGTCAAAGTAAATTCAACCCTCCGTCCTAAGAAATAAGGTTACTAATACACACGCGGTTCTATGAGACATACGCCCTTTTTCCTAAGGAGTTAGGACTTATTTGCATACAGAAGTG
Source organism: Acleris literana (assembly GCA_946894065.1). Lineage (NCBI taxonomy): Eukaryota > Metazoa > Arthropoda > Insecta > Lepidoptera > Tortricidae > Acleris > Acleris literana. Next base: position 99,276,286 of record OX335668.1, on the reverse strand, counting down.
AGCGTGTTTGTTCCAGGTTCTTCTTTAGCTTCTACGACATCGACGGGTCGAACATTTCGAAAAATGGCGTCACATTTCCATAGTAACATAATCAGTCGTCGATATTCAATATTATTAATAAAATAATTTTATTAATCTATAATTGTTTTAATGATATTCAACCCTAAAATCACCAGATCAAGGTCTCTATTGTACTTAGTAAAACCATATCGTATTGTCAACGTTTTGATAACTCTTATTTACTTGACAGTAATGGCGGCCGAGTTAAAAACCGAACGATAGGTCAAGAGCAATATGCCCTCTTAAATAAAAAGGACGCATGTGCAATTTCATAGTCAAAGTGAATTAAACCTCCCTTCTTTAGAATTAAGGTCACTAATACATACGAGGTTCTATGAGAATTACGCCCTTTTTTCCAAGGAGAGCAGTATGGTTTTGTGGGTTTTACCGGCTAGGATAGAGCCTTCGATAGGTAAAAAGGCTTTTTCACGCTACTGGTCGGAAATGTGGCGAAAGATGGTCTGTTCTTGGTCCCCAAAACAATCAATAGTTATACTTTGAATGAGCAGGCCTTCTATGAATTGAAACTGGACAACTAAAACATAGTTGGTCTGTTCCATTGAGCAAGTCGACCAATCACATCGGTCCGCTGATCACTGATCTGAATCAGAACACGACTTATGCTGCATATGAAATTAAATTGGCCAATGAGAAGTCGTTTTATTTTTTAATAATATTGATCCCTTCACGGATAGGCAAAGGAATCATATTCCATACAGCCATATATATCTGTTTTTAATTATCTGAAATATAGTTCTGGCACTGTCAGAGTCGTCAGTTTAAAAACGCCTTTGAATGACCGGCTAGTAAGAACGGTATCGTTAGAAAATAAAAGTAAAAATTGGCGGGAGAGCGTATTTTTTTTAGTACGAGTATTAATTGATTTTTATTTCCTCCCAGTAGTCGTGAAAAGCACTATGTTAAGCCTCGGCCGAAAGTGCAATAGATGGACTCGTACTTTCGAGGGCCTCCGCTAACCAACTCGTCCATCTTTTGCTAACTTTCTAACCTCTACAACAATGTACTATAGTTCCAAGGAGACACAGTTGCAACGGGACACAATCTCAAAGAGACACAAGTCCAAAAGGACACAGTTGTAAACTGGCACAGTACAATCAGTTCGAAAAGCCGCTTGCCGCGACGCGTAGGCAAAAATATTGTCAATAACTTTTACATTAATCTATTCAGCAATCCCTAAACATCAATAAAATAGAAAATACCTATGTCTATAGTCCCTCAGCACAGGTGGAATGACGATCTGCGAAAGACTGCAGGCAGCGCTCATTAGAGGAGGCCTATGTCCAGCAGTGGACTAATATATCGTCGGTGATACTGCAAAACCGCGTAACCTACAAATTTATTATAGAGCAAAATAAACCTTATCTCCTTTGAAAAAAAGGTGCATTTTTCTCCTCATAAAAAAGTTACTTACGCGCTTTTTCAGTTTCACCGACGATATGCTGATGATGATGAAGATGATGATGATGTTTACAGTAAAATTGCGTGTAATTGGTTTATTGCCCGCGGTCCACCTATTTTATCCACTTAACCACTCACTTGCTTCTGGTAACAAGAGCTACCAACTTTGTTGTTGTTGCCGAAAAAGTTCAGTGTTTTAAAAATGCTGTAAGTACTCAATTGAATATATTTCTATTAGTATTATACATCAAACTATTCAGTATTTATTGGATTATTAGATTAAAACTATATTTTAATCCTATTTCACATTGATAAACAGAAAATCTCACTTTAAAATAGTTTAACGGTAGCAATTTGACGTGGTTTGAGATTTAACGGCCGATATTCCTAAGATTATCAAATATTTACTAGATAACTTATAGTAATAAAATGGAGTAAGTATTAAGCTTCTATAAACATCAAAATGTTTAAAAAATACTGTATATTACACAGGATTGGCTACCGAACATGTGATGACAAATTGTAATTTCAAATATGTAACTGTTGTTACCAAAAGCCATTCCGGTATATTTCAAGATTTACTCACACAATCGACTGAAAAATACATTATATTTAAAGAATATTAGTGTTTTATGCTATTTATGACTATATTTTGGTGCCTTTGCATCTTAATTGTCCATAAAAAAATGATGATATAATCGCGTTATGTCGCGGCGCTTTGCATAATTTTGCGAGTTTGAAACCTTAATTGAAATGTTTTTTACTCTAGATTTTAAATAGACATTTACATATTATTTGGCATCAAAATAAAAGTGATTTAATTTTCATTCAAGTGAACAAAAAAAAAGATATGATATCGCTTTAGATTTTTACAAAAAAAATAGATTCCTACTTTAAGTAATCAACTTTTAACAGTGTGTCAACTTTGTGTTTTTTTAATAATTATTTTTAGTTTATATCCCATCTAGACCGAAGGATGACTTGGAAGGACCGCATAAAAAAGAAGCGCGACGAGATTAACTTTAGGTTTAAAAATCTACTTTGGCTTCTTGGAAGACAGTCCACTTTATCCTTAAGCAATAAACTGAGGGTATACTGCTCTGTCATCAAACCCATCTGGACTTACGGCATTCAGCTGTGGTCATCTGCCAGCAAGAGTAACATTCTATGTATACAACGAGCTCAAAACAACATCCTGAGAGTCATATCTAGTGCGCCTTGGTACGCTCGCAACACAGAAATACACAATTACCTAGAAATGTCAACAGTAGAAGAAGAAGCAAGTGTTACTCAACGAAGTATAAAGTCCGATTGATCAGTCATCCAAACCCTCTATCCCACAAGCTACTACAGCCAAATCCAGTGAAGAGACTAAAGAGAGCCAATGTGCTGCCTGACTGAGGCGAGCTGGGGCAGTGGCCCTGACTCGCCAAACCCTCATGAACTACAACCCACCTGATCATAGTCTAGGCGACTGATAGCAGGTCTAAAATAGAAAAAAAAAATATCCCGTTAAAAAGTAGCAGAACTGATTCTATGTCTTTTCAGCTTTACTGTATAAAAAAATTATAGCAAAACCTTCAGTAAAAGCTAAGTTACCGTTTTTTTATTAATCATGAAAATGCGCGGGCGCGTGTACGAAAAGTCGAGAGCCATCTAGGCAAGGTTTTGTTGGAACCGCAAGCAAGTGAGTGGGTATGTGGATTACGGAGAAGACTGGACAAAATCAACAGGTAGGTTTAGGCCATGTTAGTTCTTCAGAGGGCCCGAAGGGCAAAAATAACCTGGAAGTAGGAGCTCCGTCGACTTAGTTAAGGTCTGCTAAAATGCCCAGGTATATATTAGGTACCTTAAATATATCTTATTCAACCACTTCCGTAACCAACAGTACAATATGTGATGTGTCTATTTGGGCTTGTGTACTTGAAACTAAATCGTAATAAGCAATTGTTATTACAGAAAACATTGCCAATGTAGTTTTGACAGGCGCTATTCACTTTTATATACAGAGTGGAAAGTTCGAATGCCACATGGAAGGCAACTACCTTAAATATTGGAAATAGCACATTCTGTGTGAAGGCGACTTTCCTTTATTTTTAACTATAAACTCTGCATTTATGGATTTTTTAAAAATCGTCTGTATCAACCGGGACTCGAACCGGTCGGTCAAATGCGGTAAAATAACATGCCGTATTTTATGATGCAGATCGAAAGGGTTACCGATATGGTTCATTTATCTCTAAATAATAAACATAATCAAAATAACGGAAGGCCATGAATACTAGCAACTTTGTTTTCACCCGTCACAGGAAATGTACCGCAGCTACCTTAAATATTGGAAATAGGAGATTTTACGCAATAGAGACTTACTTTTATTTAAGAAAATAATAAATACCGAATTAAAAAGTTGCCTTCCATGTGGCATTCGAACTTTCCACCCTGTATATGTTAAAACTGTTAAAAGCAGGGACCGGCCCGCTATCCCATGCAAGGGGTTTCGAAAAAAGTCCGCCTGGCTTGTGTTTCTCTCTCAGTCGCTCTCATACGTAGGGTAACGGAACCAGTAATGGACAAGGACGAATGATGAACACTCGATTCTTATTTTACAGACGATAAGGGTTATTCATTTGTTTTGCAACAATCTATTTACGACCGTATGAAATTTGAATTCAGAGATAAGTGTCCATTACTGGTGCCTGTCAGCTAAAAGTGTCCACTGGTGCCCTCACCCTAGGTAGGTACAGTCAACAACATAAATAAGTGAACATTTATGTACCTTGTCGCTTTCAATCGTTTCACAATTTTGTATGACATTTCTAACACGACGTTAAAGTGACAAGGAACATAAATTATCACTTATTTATGCTGTTGATTGTACTTATGCGAGTTTAACAGACTTACCCCGAACCCGAAAAACATTATTAGGAGCTCTTGCTTTTTTACAAGCTTTTATTTAAATTGCAATGTATGTATGTAATTATGTACGGGTCAAATCTTGCAAGTTAAATTTGACCCACTTCCCGTCAACGGAATGAGTTGAAATTTGGAACACGTATGTAAACCCGATGACAATGCAATATTATGGTATCTAAGAGCTGATCTGATGATGCAGTCGGAAGGTGGCGACAGGATCTCCGCTATACTTACCGTAGACCCACCGTGTGGGGACTCAACAGTTTGGTCTTGATAAGCAGATAAAGATTATGCAAAAAAAAGTACAGTCGGCAACAAAAGGTTGTCCCAAAAATGAAATTTTTGACAGAAACTTATTATTGTAGCTACTGTTTTAAATTTTAAAGAAGAAACTAACTGATCGATCAACGCACAGTCGTAACTGCTGAGCCTGAGGAATCGCTTTGAGGGAATATTTCTTGGATATTTTAGGGGTCGTAATGAAAAAGGGCATAAGTCTAATATACTCCGTTCATGTATATACACTGAAAAAAATAATTGGTCGCTTGTAACAAGATTGTGATTGTTGTGCATAAGCGTCTTGATCCCATACGAGCCTGACAAGACGATAGATACACCAACTAAGACGTTAGATACATCAACTAAGACGTTAATTGAATCACTAAAGAAATTGCTGTTTGTTACTATCAGTTTTGGTCGATATAACTAATATCATATTATGTCAACTAAGTGAAAATCTTTAATTTTTTTGAGTGTACCCTTTTTTAATTACGAGTTAGGTAGACTTGTGCCCTTTTTCACTAGATGCCCAGATTTTAGGAGTGGCTAGGAAGGGATTTTTGGAAATTATTCCCTAAGGGGTGTTGCGGGAAACTAATTCTACGAGTAGGTACGAAATCGAGGGCGTTTTAGTTAAACAATTTGTGCTAATAGACATTTATTACATTATTTTTTTTGGATATTCGTTTACTTAAAATTAGTTACAATATAACAAATATAAAATTTATTTATAATATATAACAATATTGTACAATTACCTAAAACATAGAAAGCAAACATTTTGTTATAATTATCAAAACATTATTATTAATATTTGTCTAGTTATTATAAAGTAGTAGGGTAGAAGTACCGTTTGTGGCCACTGTACCCTTTTTTAACCGACTTAAAAAAAAGGAGGAGGTTCTCAAATCGTCGGGTTTTTTTTTATGTATGTTCCCCGATTACTCGAAGACCACTAGATCGATTTGAAAAAATTTATCGTTGTTTGAAAGAGTATACTTTCTAGTTAGTCCCATTGTCAACAGGTCACGATCTGATGATGGGATCTTGGAGAAATCAAGAGAACTCCTCAAATATTATAGGCACACCTATAGCGATTTTGGTATTATTCAATGTAACTCGTGCATTTGCTTTTCAAAAGTACTAAACGGTGAAGTGGACTAAACTGTACTGAGTGGTACTTAACGGTACCTATTTCAAGGGTGGGTGGGCGACTATGACGAAGCATATTTAGGTTTAAATATGACTATGACATTCCCGCGGCGTTGTCTGCGGCGAGCTTGAAATGTTCTATAGTTTCTCATTAATATTTAGAAGTGGAGCTAAGTAACAGCATAAATAGGATCAGAAAAAGTATAAAATAAAATAAATGTTTAAAAAAACAAAAACGCGCCTTTAAAAATGCAAAAAATAACTTCTTTTATAAAATGGTAGGTCAATCCAACTGAAGTCGGCGTCCCACAATATTTAAAAACCAAAAGCCGAATGCAGTTGGACTGATCTATCATTTTAAAAGAAGTCATTTTTTAACCGACTTCAAAAAAGGAGGAGGTTATACGTTCCACTGTATGTTTTTTTTTTTTTATGTATGTTCACCGATTACTCCGTCAATTGTCGACCGATTTCAAAAATTTTTTTTTTGTTTGATAGAGTATACTTCCGAGGTGGTCCCATTGTCACCAAATCTGTATCTGATGAGGGGATCAGTGAGGAATTGAGGGAACTCCTCAAATATTGTAGGCAAACATATAGCGATTTTAGTATTTTTAGTAACAAGTCCAGCATTTGCATTCAGAAAGTATCATTTGGTGTAGTGGAACTGATGATGAAGACCACAGATGGCCACCGGAACTCCTCAATGGTACCGATTTCAAGGGTGGCGATAAGATATCTTGATTAAGATAGTTGAGCGACTACCTACAACGAATAATATTTACTTGTTGAAATATGACTATGACTTTCCCGCGGCGTTGCTTGCGGCGCGCTTGATATAAGTTAAAGTTTCATTTCAACTAAGAAGTGGGACTACGTAACAGCGTATTATGATCACTAAAAAGTATAAAATAAAATAAATGTTTTAAAAAACAAAAAACCGCCTTCAAAAACGCAAAAAATAACTTTTTCAACAAAAAGCCGACATCAGTTGGACTAACCTATTAGGTGCCTATAATTTTAAAGAAGTTATTTTTTGCGTTTTTGAAGGCGGTTTTTTGTTTTTTAAAACATTTATTTTTTGCATTTTTGTAGGCGGGTTTTTGTTTCGTTTAAACATTTATGGCCACTTAAAGTTGAAATGAGTATCAAAAATATTTAAAGTGGCCAAAACGGTCTTAAGATTGCCAAAACTGGTACTTCTACCCTACAAGGGAAATGAGTTTTAAAAATTATTAAATTCGTCACACCTTCCCGGTTCGAGAATTAAGGCTGGATCCGCGGCAGAATCAGCGGAGACCCTGAAAAGGCGCAAGTACAGTCAGCTCGACAGAAGCTACGTATTTGAGCCTTTTGGGGTCGAAACTTTAGGACCGTGGGGACCAGGAGCTCATAAAAATTTTAAAGATCTTTCCAAGCCCCTGGTCGACACATCTCGTGACCAAAATGCTGGCCTTTATTTGGCACAAAGATTAAGTATTGCCATTCAACGTGGCAATGCTGCCAGCATTTTGGGAACGATGCCCACTGGCAGCGGTTTATTAGATTAGTGTAGTTTTAAGTTAATTTTAGGTATATTTTATTGTATATATTTTTAACAGTCCTAAATAATTTGACTGCGTTGTGATAATAGTAATTAAATTTACTATAAATACTTAAATTTAAATTCGATGTTTACACTTAGGTATTATTGTTTTTTCGAACATGTCGAGTAAATAAATATCCTATCCTATCGTTTCCGTTTATTTCAATCAAAAAAACAAATACCAGGTGTACCTAAATGCATTAAGTATCAGTCTGATACTTATCTTATCTTATCTTACAGATGGGCCCTTTCGGATACACTTCGACCCTTTAGGATCTTTTGTGCAATTACCCTCTTACACACTCAGCTGTTCGAATGTGCAGGTTTCCTCACGATGTTTTTCCTTCACCGTAAGAGCATCGGGTAATGCACTTAAGTTAGAAAAACTCATTGGTACATGGTGACCGCGGGGGTTCGAACTCGGTACCTTACGATCACGAGTCGACCCTCTAAGCCACTAGGCCACCGACGCTCTCATCAGTCTGATACTACTCGTATCAGAAAAATCAACTTATTTGATTGAATATTTGGTATATTCAACTGACTATACCAAATTTTGCTAATAAGAATAAGAATATTTTTTTTATGTAAAATTTACAGAAATCGCATCATTTACAATTTATAAAATGAATTATTATACACACTAAAAATAGGTCATAAAAAAAGCTCCGCTTGCTCCTTACAACTTATTAAAAAAAAACACACTACGTCGTCTGCGGAGAGTCAGGACTTCTGTTAAAATTACAGATAGATCTGGTGAATAATCCTTTCACATCGTGAAAACTCGGAACTCACGTCTAATTCCGAATGATGCCGCCGTGTCTATGAATTATAGAATGACATGTTTGTATTAAATAAATAGATTATTTTAGTTATCAGTGTCAAATGTCAAACCACGAGTTTGAAGTATATCACACGGAGATGTTAAAACCACCACGATCAAATATATAGAAATTAGGTGTAGGTAAACAAGAAGAAATCTAAATAAATGTTGAAAATAATTTTACAGGCTTGTCGATCTAAACGTTTCCCAGGTCTTAATGCTTTCGGCATGACTATTGAAAAGAACTGAAAACAAACTTAATCTTAATTAACAATAAAATACTCTGATATTAACGACTCTATATCGATTATCACTCTCGCGATGCGACGTTCCCCCACGTTGTCTTGATGGGTACTGAGTCAGACTGAAGTAGCATGACAAATACGAACATTTCCGAGAAAATACGATGTGAAAGGATTAGTAGCTAGATCTATAGTTTACTTACATAACCTTCAAAGGGTTTTTTTTATGATAAATGTCCAGAACGTGAATTTTAAGTAAGCGGTCCATATAAACAACTTTCATTTGATTAATCTAACCTACAAAACAGCAAAATTGTTTTACAATATAAATTCACTGCTTCTCTTTTTCCATTATGTTTTTTTAATCGACCCCAGATTAAATAAATAGGTAGATACAAACAATTACCCCACTTAGCAGAAGATTTTTGAATAAACACCGATGATGGATATTTTCTTTATGTAATAGTAGCCTCAATACCCATTTTCATATCTTGTAGGTAACACGCCTGTTTCCCAGAGGGGTAGGCAGAGACCACTTCTTTCCACCTGCTACGATCCTGACAAATCTCTTTCGCTTCTTCCACATTCATACATCGAGTCATGCATGCACGTCGGTTTCGGGTACTTAAGATACGGCCCTTTTCCAGTATTTCTCCGATTTGATTCGAAAAAGTACGCCCAGGGCGGCCCCTTCCGACCCTCTCACTCACTTTCGCTCTGTATATCTCTTTCGTCAATCTTCTTTCATCCATCCTTTCCAAATGACCGAACCATAGGTAACATATAGCTTTGACAATTACTTAATTTCTATACAAACTTTACAGTCAGTAACCCAAGATCAAAAGTTGTTCCCTTAGGTTTTTTTTTATATAGAACACTGAAGCTTGCACTTTTTTAGATGCTAACATTCATTTACCTGGCAAAAAAAACAAACTCACTTACATACTCCCCCCCGCTGTTCACACTGTTAATGGCTTGCTTTAAAATGGCAATTGTTAAAAGGTTCGGTAGCTATCTTCACTTGTTTATTTATAATAAAGTAAACTACAGATTCCCCTGCAAGAACTACTCTAATAGAGAGCTCAAATGTAACCTTGTATCATGGCTAAGCACTCTCACATATGAGGATACTGAAGAGGTTTTGAGAGGAATGGTATAGATGGACACACATACATACACATACATACACACACGCGCGCGCGCACACCGTATTTGTTTGTTTTATATAATTCCCAAACTTGTTTTATTTTCTTTATTTTTTGTTTTCATTTCGCATCATTTTGGCAACTCAAACAGCAATTGGTTACCTACGACACAGGCTGTGCCTAGTGTAGGAACCACTGTATCTTGAATTGGGTAAGCGTAAAATTCTCTCTAATCTGTACAAACTATCTTTTTTTCTATGCTATTTGTTAAGAGATCAATAAATAATTATGAATTATGAATTATAAAAACTTTATTTTATTTTGTTTTTAACGAGTTGCATGTATCTAACTCGCCCAGTCATAATTTGTATTTATAAGTAAACAGTAACCTTGATCCCAATTTCCCTATTACTCACTTCAAAACTGACCAAATTGTCATATAAACTTCTGCCCCATTTGACCCTCTTTTCCGAAATTTCCGTAAACGATAAAATCACAAACAGTTGTATTTTCTAATAAAAATACTAATTTTCACATAATATTCTCACTTCAAAAATGACCGAAGTCCGATACAAACTTCTACCTCTTTTTCACCTCTGAAGTAGATTTTCCTGAATCGCCGAAAGTAATATTTTTTATATGTATATCGCCTTTTGTATTATGTATGTAGATTATTTGCATTGAAGAGCATTTCTACCAAGTTTCAAGTAAATCAGACCATAAAAATATATTTTCCTTTAGAAACTTTTCAACCCCCTTTCATCGCCCAAGGGGTTGAATTTTCGTCATTGCTGAAATACGTATCTCATTATTTGCATCGAAGCGCTTTACGTAGTTTCTAATACAGTCAAAAAAGAAAAATTTTCCTAGACACACTTTGCAAGCCCTTAGGGAGTTACCTATAAGGGCTGAATTTCAGTTATCGCCGAAATACGTGTCTCATTATTTGCATTGAAGAGCATTTCTACCAAGTTTTAAGTAAATAGGGGGATGGAACCATTAATGAACAATGAGCAATAATGGACACTTGATCCCTAAGGTACAGAAAATAAGGGTAATTAATTTATTTTGAGAGAATCATTTTATAACCTTATGATCTTTGAATTAAGAGTTAAGTATCCATACATTAATGGTGCCTTCAGCTAAAAGTGTTTGTTGGGGCAGGAGGTTGATTCCTGCCTAACACTGAATAAGGTAGGTTGGTTGGTTGGTTGGTTGGGTTGGTGGCCGGGAGTGCCGTTGGAATGGCACTACCGTGCAGGTTAATTGAGTTTATTGAACTAACTAAAATCATTACAATCACTTATAATGTAAACTAGGTTAGGTTGATTTGTGACGTGCATAAGTCGATGCGTCAGTTACTAAATGTAGGATGTATTCGTACAGTATCCAACATTAGTGCCGTCACTCGTATGTCCCTGTTTTTTATCCTATAAAAACTTTGCATAGCCCTTTCTAATCTACCTAGGGTTTTAATTTTAGTAATCGCTGAAAAACATGGCTATAAATGTATTCATCCCTATAAAACTTTGCACCCCCTTTTCATCCACCTAGGCATTTAATTTTAGTAATCGGTGAAATACACTCCTTCTCATTATTTTTACTGAAGAGCATTTCTACCAAGTTTCAGGTAAATTTGACCATAAAAATATATTTTTCTATACAAACTTTGCAACTACTTTCATCCCTCTAGGGGTTGAATTTTAGTAATCGCTAAAATACACTACTTCTCATTATTTTTATTGAGCTTTTCTACCAAGTTTCAAGTAAATTTGATCATAAAATATATTTCCTATACAACTTTGCAACCCCCTTTCATCCCTCTAGAGGTTGCATTTTAGCAATCATGAAATATTCTTTCCCATACAAACTTCAAAACCCCCTTTCATCCCTTTAAGGGTTGATCATTTCTACCAAGTTTTAAGTAAATTTGATCATAAAAATATTTTTTCTATACAAAAGTTGCAACCCCCTTTTATCCCTGTAGGGATTAAATTTTAGTGATTGCTGAAATACGTGTCTTATTATTTGCATTGAAGAGCATTTCTATTAAGTTTCAAGTAAATTTGACCATTTTTTTTTTCCCATACAAACTTTGCAACCTGCTTTCATCCTTCTAGGGGTTGAATTTTACTTTGCAAACCCCTTTTGTGCCCTTTCAATTATGATACTCCGTTTGCTATAATCAAATCAATTTCCTTTTTTCAACCTCCCATTCTAGACCCCTTTTCAAATATTTAGAAAAATAATTTTATTTTTTACTGTGTCTCATAAATAAATAAATAAATATTGTTTTAAATAAACATGCGGGCAAGCAAGTTAAACAAATATGCCCAATTTCTAGTTGATAGCTTCTAGAGGTATAGGTAGTTTCAGAGAAAAACTGCTGTTAAATACGGACAGATAGACAGACACCGAAGTCTCACCATTATTGTTCCCTTTTACTATTTTGGTACGGAATCCTAAATTTACTTGTCTATATACCCAATTTGAATAACTAAGATATTAATTAACAAGTTTCGTGTGTATATGTTAAATATTATATTGAAATCATATTTTCAAATTGACTTATATTTATGAATTGTTTACAAACGTACCATTTTACAAATGTTCATGGACCTAAAGAAAATACGGACGTTACTTTGCACTAAAAAGGTGCATGGCAAGGTTGGAACTTTTGTTCATTATCCACAACTTACCGCACGCACACAGATTAGCGTTGAAAATTACTTGTAAAATACAAGAATCTTTCAAACTCACCTGTATTTTTCAATGAAATACAGAATCTTGCCTTGCGGATCTTCGGTTGAATCTTTCGCAAGCTCAAAGTGTTTTAAGTGTATTTTACGATGTATTTTTCGCATTATTAGATTATGATAGTGATAGTGACATTGAATTGTAGAATAATATGTATGTATGTATGTAAATTACCTACTTTATTGTACAAACAGGAAAATAACAAACAACAAAATAGGCAGAAAAACAAAAGGTATAATTACGTTAATATTAAATAACCAATTTAAAGTACTAAGGTAAGAATGTTTGTTTTTTCCAATAATTTACACTTACTTTGTTTATTTTGTGTCAACCGAGTCATTGATTCGATAACATAAAGTACATTATTGTTCAATTAACAATAATAAGCGAGATTATTTCCCTGTTTGTTTTACCAACAACTCTAAAAACTTGTTGAAAAATCTGTAACCACATTTTGCACAATTAGGCTAAGATGCTTACCAGCGTATTAGTGACAGGTTGCAAGCCCATCGCCTCACAGAACAAGAGGTCTGGTTTTACATTATTATTTTAATTTATTTCTAACAGGAGATTATTATGTTAATTAATTAATCTCAATTTTAGATTACTATACAATTCTTATTCAGTTCATGTTTCCTTATATTATAACACTGATATTTTATTATAATAAAAAAAAAAATTAAATATATATGTATATTATGTTTTATACAACTTTAGAATTAACATCTCTTTGACCATAATGCCAGCCAGTTGGGGGCAGACCCTTACAGTTTCTGAACTCCTGGTAATAGGATGACCAAACACCCTCATCTTCCCAGGGCCATGGCTTCCGCTTTTTATAACTTGTACACTTGGCGAACTGAAACAAGAATAATTATTAGATAGATAAAAAAGATAGATTAGGAGATTATTATTTTAAGTTATTTATCACAATTTTAGATTTGGGGAAATACGGACAAAATGACATATATCGCACCTTCAGAACAATAGTGACTTAATTCAAAATTTCAGCTTTCAAACTTCAAGTCATAAATATATTGTTATAGAGACCTAACTCGAAATTTTAAGTTTCTGAATTAGGTCACTATTGTTCTGAAGGTGCGATTATGGACAAAATGACACACCAGGCTTATTTCAAAATCGGCAGGATGTAGGGCAGTTTCTGACACTGCAAAACGTGATGTTGGCCATGTTTACAATCCTGCGAGACACCGAGCGCCATTGACTCTGACTTGCCGGAGTAACGAGTATGAACGTGTTTCGTGACCACAAAAGTGAATTTTTCAATGAATTTCTTGCGTTAATTACTCAATTTTACGTTAGTATTTGTGGATTTTGTCCACTAAAATCGATGAATTATAACATGACCTTGTGATTCGCATTAATTTAATTACGATTATATGTTAGGTATTTTAATAAACTATGATTTTTTCATGGTTTTTGTATACACTTGGACAAAATGACATACCTTTAGTCTTGACAAAACGACACGGTGCATGATAGTAGTCAAACGCAATCAAAATATTATTCCAAAAACACGCAGAAACCACCACAAAAGGCAAAGTGGCAGCGGGAAACTGCTCATGTCAAAGACAGCTCTGGTAATTTCAATTTTACTGCCGAGACATAGGACGATGATGTCAACTGCCCCAATATTTTTGTAATGAACTCTTTTCCGCACTTTCAGCCTGGCGGAAGCTGTTTACCAAGTATAATTGTTCTCGTTGGGCTCATGCATCGTGTGCTGATGTTCCAAAGACGACCAAACAATTTGTTTGTTGAATTATGTCCTTAAACTTTAAGTATGTCATTATGTCCTTACTATATGGCTATGGTTTTTGTGATACCTAGTAATTAATAATAATAAAAACGTCAGCATAATTCCTATTTAATTTAAACTTTATTTTACTGATACTTAATAAACCAAAGATGAGTGTAAAAAATTGAGACTGATTATAATTACATTAATTAAAAAAATATGATTCAAAATCAAAACACCCTGTCTCCTATACAATTATTATTTAGTTCTTATTTTAGTAACCGCCTGTTTCACATTCGACAAGTAAAGTATATTTGTCAGATAAATTCAGCCCTATTAACGAATTAGACAATGAGAGAGCGAATTTTCAATGGCAGATTTTACTCGTCGATTGTAAAACAGCTAAGGTTTGTGAAACAGCATTCGACCAAACTGGAATAAGGTCTTATTCCTAGATTAAACACCGAATTTGTATGGACTAATCTCGGAGTAAGTCTTATTTACGAGTTGGTGAAATGCGGCCTAAGTGCATCTCGTTATACAACTTTTTCACTAATGGCCTGTTGTTTGATCAGTAGTTCAACTAACTAATTGTTAAACTTCGAAAAAGAAATGGAAAATTTGACACATTTCCTTGAGATTTTAACCATTAGTAACGTTTTTTGACCATTAGTTAGTTTAACTAAGTTAGTTTAACTAAGTTAGTTTAACAGGCCATAAGAAACTCCGATAGATCGTAGAACTGCGAGTCCAACATGGTCTTGAGTCTTACCATGACTTGAGTCTTGGGTCTCAATGGCTCGTGAATTAAGACTACCGTGTCTACCATCATGCTCTCTGGTACGTGCTTTTTATAATTCGTACACTTGGCAAACTGAAACAAGAATAACTATTAGATAAATAAAAAATACAGATAAGGAGATTATTATTTTAAGTTATTTATCATAGTTTTAGATTAAATACTATAAAATTCTTATTCAGTTCATATTTTCTTATTAATTCTTTGTCGGTATCACTTTTGACAGAGTGGTCGTGGTCATCACTTCAGGTGTTGGTGGCAAGCTTCACAACACGCCGCCACTCTTCTCTGATGGCCGCCGTCCTCGTGCATTCATGCAGTGATGATGAGCCATTCACTGCCGCTTTTATCTGGTCAGTCCACCTCATAGGCGATCTTCCTCGTGACCTGGTACCCTCAACCTTTCCCTGGACCACAAGTCGCTCAATAGCCACCTCTCCTCGGCGGCATACGTGGCCAAAAAAGGTGAGGATGCGAGATTGTACCAAAGACGATAAACGCTGCTTGATGCCGAGTTCTCGAAGTATAGACTCGTTGGTACGAAATTCAGTCCATGATACTCCGAGCATTCTCCTCCAGCACCACATCTCTAGGGCGTCTATCCTCTTCTTCTCTACTTCCCGCAGGGTCCACGTCTTATTAATTATAAAACTGATAATTTATTTTTGTCCGCTGTTCCACAATCGATGAGTAAAGCGGTGTACTGCCTTTTTGCCGAATTATGTTTCGTCAAATTTCATTTGGCAATCAATTTTTCGCCGAAGTTTTATTTGGCAAACCAATCCTTGGCATAATTTTACTTTGTAATTTTTTTATTTCGCTACGTTTTTATATTGTAATATTTTCTTACGTAAAATTTTATGTGGTAAATAATTGCGTAGCAAATGATTTGCTAATTTGTTATTTTTTTGGCTTAGGGTTATTTTTTTTATGACCCTAAAAACGAAACTGCTCCCAGAGATAGGTAGGTTAGGGTTATTTTTATTAAGGTATGCCAATCAATACATTTGACGAAAACATAATTGACATCTTAAAAGAATCCCAGGTAATAATTTGTCTAACAATAATTATTTATCAAATCATTAGTTGGGAAATTATATCAGTGCGAAACGTTGAGTTGGGAAATAAAAAATTGCCCAAATAAAAATATGAGATACGTAGTTTGGGGAGTTAAGAATTTGCTAAATAATTTTCGTCGAAACATTAAGTAGTAAACCGAGTAAAGCATAAAAAATAAAATAAAAAATAATTCGTTATATTTTTATTCGCGAATAATTTATTCGTCGAATAATTTATTTGCGAATGATTGGCGATGATGATGGCGTTAGTGTATAACGTTATACAGCTGTTTCACGGGTCCATATTGGCTCACCTAATTATTTTTACTCATAACGACTCATAAGTCCTAATTATCGCAACTCCTAACGTATTTATTTCAGCAACTGTTACATTTTCAGGATTTTTATAAATCAAACCTAACCTAACCTAGTCTTATCTACACATTGAATATTTCAGAACTTCTGAAAAGTTTACGGTTCCAGCGGTATAAAAAATTCATTTTCGGAGTTCCGATAATAGGAGTTGCAATTTTAGTTGAACTTTGGCGCTCCCCTGTTTCACTAAGAAGCTCCAATAGATCTTAGAACTGCGATTCCAACATGGTCTTAGGTCTTACCATGACTTGAGTCTTGGGACTTTTGGGTCTCGGTGGCTCGCGGATTGAGACCACCGTCTCGACCAACCGGCTCTGTGGTACTACGAGCCGTTTATAACGGGTACACTTGGCAAACTGAAACAAAAATAGTACTTTATTGCCTAGCCTTGGAAAGTAAGGAATTTCCTGACGAGGTGGTTAGCACTGCAGGCCTGCTAAAATACGAGTCAGAGAGTCCTCGTTTCCGCCGAGGCATTATATAATGCTTTTCTCAAACAATGCGAAGAAATTTTCTTTGTATTTAGAATATAATAGAATACAAAGGTGGGTTTCGGTTATGTTCGTTTTGCAGCAGGCCCGGAGGGCCACACTACCCAGAAATAGGAGCTCCGCGAGCTCTGTCGACACTAATTGATTTAAAATTAAGAATGTCTATCCTATTCCTCCGCTCAAGGCCTGCTGCACAACTAATATAACCGAAACCTATGTTAAATTTATATTTTATTTACATTTTTAGCAAACTAAGCATCCCTATTTTAGTACACGGGAAGTAGATAAAGAATAATGGGACTACGAGTAAACAGTTCTCCCTCGTGGTCCCAATTAATGGGACAAAATAAAGGGACCACGAAGAAACGGGGTATTGGCTGCCATCCTATCAAAGAGGGCTAACTGCATAGTAATAGAATAAGCATTTCAAATTTAATGTGGTTACCAATAGGGTATAGAATTGTTCGACTACGACCCTTCATGGGCAACCGAGCCCACATAAAAATCGACTTCTTTGGTAGGACGGGAGTCGGAAAGTCTTGAGCTAAACTTACGTGACAGGGGATACCGTAATATCCTTCAGGTATCTCCGATGGAATGCTGACACGAGGAGCACTTGGAGCCTCCTGCGGTTGACGCTCCGATTTAGGCACCCGCAATCCAAGACTTCTTAGCAACCATTTCCAAAGTTGAATAATCCAGGAACTTTGTTTGTACACCGCCTGAATCTGGCCGTTTGGTAGACGAACTGTTTTGATCCCAGGCGAGGTACGGATGCAATAACCTGAAACGAAAGAACATCACTGTAGGGACCGGGAAGCAAGCAGTTGCTGGACGAGTACCCTGAGAAACAACTCACTGCGTGAAACAAGATTGTGATTGTTGTGTATTATGAATGATGAGGATGGTGAAACAAAGACACACATATCTTATACATACACAATTGCAAACCTTAAGTGGCAGTGTGGGCGGGGCACGTTGCTCGTAGAACCGATGGCCGTTGGGGCGGGAAGGTTCTAGAGTGGCGACCGTCAACCGGGAGACGAAGTGCCGGCAGGCCTTCCACAAGGTCGACCGACAAAATGATAAAGTTCGCGGGAAACCGCTGGATGACGGCAGCAGAGGATCGATCGTTGTGGAAAACCTTGGGGAAGGCCTTTGTCCAGCAGTGGACGTCTTGCGGCTGATGATGATGATGATGATGGTGATGATGATGATGATGAGGATGGTGAAACAAAGACATACATATCTTATACATACACAATTGCAAACCTTAAGTGGCAGTGGGCGGGGGACATTGCTCGTAGAACCGATGACCGTTGGGGCGGGAAGGTTCTAGAGTGGCGACCGCGAACCGGGAGACGAAGTGTCGGCAGGCCTTCCACAAGGTGGACCGATGTTATGATAAAGGTAGCGAGAAACCGCTGGCTGACAGCAGCAGAGGACCGATCGTTGGAAAACCTTGGGGAAGGCCTTTGTCCAGCAGTGGACGTCTTGCGGCTGATGATGATTATTATGATGATTATGATGATGATGATGGTGATGATGATGATGATGAGGATGATTAAACAAAGACACACATATCTTATACATACACAATTGTAAACCTGAAGTGGTAGTGGGCGGGGCACATTGCTCGTAGAACCGATGGCCGTTGGAGCGAGAAGGTTCTAGAGTGGCGACCACGAACCGAGATATGAAGTATCGGCAGGCCTTCCACAAGGTGGACCGATGTTATGATAAAGGTAGCGAGAAACCGCTGGCTGACAGCAGCAGAGGACCGATCGTTGGAAAACCTTGGGGAAGGCCTTTGTCCAGCAGTGGACGTCTTGCGGCTGATGATTATGATGGTGATGATGATGATGATGATGAAACAAAGACACACATATATTATACATACAAGGTGTCCCATTAACTGACGTCAATCAGTCTAGGGCTGATAGAGCAGCTAATTAAGCTATCGATTTAACCTCTGTATATTCAGAGATTTTTACTAGTTTCGGAGATATTGATCATTTTAATCTGATTTTTTGTTATTTTCCCGTATCTACATGTCACGAAAAATATTTAATTTCATGTTTTATTTCAGAAGATTTTCAGTGGTATCTTACATAATTACAATCATTAAGAATCAGCGAAGTTTTTAAACCCATTTGCTCGTTTTTTTATTATTTAATCAACTTTTTATGTAATGTCATAAAGTTTGTTTCTCCATACTACTGCCCTACGAAGCATAATGGCGATATCTCAGACAAAACATCTGTAGAAATTGCAACCTAGTTACAAACATAAGAGAGTTGAATCTGCTTTGGCTATTGAATTTAGTTATTGCATTTTTGCTTAGGAGGGCGTACTAGGTGTCCCAATGTTTGTTCACTTTGTATGGAAAAAAAGAACTTCCTGTGATTAGTACAAAGTCAAAGTCAAAGTCAAAGTCATTTATTTTGCTTAAAACGTGGTACAGAAGATGGTTTACATAGATTATCACAGAAACACACATTTCACCAGTAGCTGGCATGCAAAATTGATACTTAAGGTTAGGGAAATACAATAGTACATTATGGCCTAGGCATGGAAGTAGGCAAATGCGGGCCGAGTATTGGATTAAACGGACGAGCTTGCGAGTCCGTTTAAAAATACGAAGCCCGCAATTGCTGTTCCTGCCAAGGCAAATATAGTGCTTTTCTCAAAAATCGCAAGAAAACAATTGTGTTGGAGTCAAGTCTTCATAGCTTGAACTCATTTTTTGAATTGCATACAAACAGAAACTTCATGTGAAAAAACCATCACTGCTTACCGCCTTTTTGTTTATGACAAGGAGAAACGCAATTCTTGTTTAAAAAAAAAACAAGCTATTCCAGGCACAAATAAAAAAGTTATGTTTCAAATAAAATTTGGATGTATAAGACTTGTGCCCTCATTTTATTACGGCACTTAGTAATGGATTTTGTATGCAACATTGCGGGCTTGTGTAGCGAGCACGCAATGTTTTTTTTTTTTAATTTGAGATCTGTCAGTAAACTATGTACTTCGCGTTTCAATATGTAGATAGGAATGTCAACATTTCCCGACATTTTTGAGAAAAAACTTATTACAATGTCAAAATTTACAATATTATTACTCATACAAAATCGCTATAAAATTAAATTTGAACTATTTATGTCTAAAACAAAATTCAACATTTATAATAATCGAAGTAGTCACTAGCACAATAAAACGAGAGTACGAAGTACGAGAGTTGATTTAAAAAAAACTGGCAAATAGGTTTAAAAACTTCGATGGTTTGAAATGATTCTAAAAATGTAAGATATCACTGAAAAACTTATGAAATAGGACATGAAATGAAGAATTTTTCGTGACATGAACATAAGGGAAAATTACGAAAAGTCAGATTAAAATGATCAATATCTCCGAAACTAGTAACAATCGCTGAACATACATAGGGGTTTGATCGATAGCTTTATAGCTGCTCTATCAGCCCTAGGAAGGTTGACGTCGGTGTATGGGACACCCTGTATTGGTTGGCTCTATTATTTTAAATGTATGAGTTAGCGTGGTATCATTTTCGTAATAACTATATTTATTTGAGGAAATGCTGCCAGCATCTGTGGTATTTTTTCACAGGGACCTTTCTTCTTAAATCCTCTTTTTTTAAGATGGAGTTTTTTTTGCGGTTCCAATTAGTAATAATTTATAGTTGTTATTTAATAAATGTAAGCTTCAAATTATAATTTGAAAACCTGGGCCAAAGCAGGAGACCATGCTCATTTGCTGTTACTACAAACACAAAGAAGTGCTCCAGCAAAAGAGCATATCTTCACGACGCTTACGTCCTTTTGTTGAAAGCGCAAAGCTGGCAATAACTCAAAGTATTTAAAATAATTTTCCTTGGAAGTCTTTAAACATGCGTCACTTTCGCACTTATTTACTAATCAGTTTTTTTTTACAATTTCGGCTAAAACTCATATTTAAAAAAAAACCCTTTAAAGTTATATACTTCTCATTGAAGATATACTTTCTTAGGTATTTTTTTTAAATATGAGTTTTAGCCGATAATTATAACAAAACACGTGTTCATTATTTTTTCATGTTCTTAAACATAATCAAAAAAGTAGGAAAATAGCATGTTGTTCTTTTTAATTCCCTATAGAAGTTAATTAATTTAGTCACTTTTCTGTACTTTGGAGGTCAATTTCTCCCAACAGGTTGAGATTGGGCAGCTAAAAAAATATACGTGTCTGTTATTTAAGACTACTCTCTAACATATATCAAAATAAACCGAATCGGATATGGACAGTTGGGTACCTTTCCTTATAAGATGTTTACCAGCGTATTAGTGACAGGTTGCAAGCCCATCGCCTAACAGTACTACAAGCCTTTATTCCCTTAGTCGACTCTTACGACATCCACGGGAAGACATGGAGTGGCACTATTCTAACTCGGCAACCACACGGGATTTAATTGAGTAGATATACAATCAGCTAGTCGTACTAATTATGCAGTCTTACTAAAGAAGGCCTAACTGCATAGTAACAGTTAAGCATTTTAAATTTAATGTAGTTACCAATAGAGTATAGAATGCTTCGGCTACTACATTTTACAGCCGTCTTACGGGCCTACTTAGCTAGCCTAAGACGAGGTCTTAGCATAAGAATAAACAATAACTACACGTAGAAGCGAATCTCCTTTGACCAGGCCCCAAATGCCGCGCTTTAAATACCTACTTCCCCCTTCGCCCCGCTACGCCCCTCTGTCTTCCGCGCCCAAAGTCAGGGCTGTCACTTGCGAAATATATTAATCGGTTTATGGATGTGTTATACAAGTTTAGTCACGAAATGTTATTTATGTTTTCCTTCAACGTGGAAACATTGTTGCAAAATGAGTTTTTTGCATTTACGTTAAATTAGGTAATAATATTTTCAATGATTTACCTATTTCTAATTATTTTGCCGTAAATAGTCGTTCACTTTTTAAAACACTATCTTAGTTCGACCATGAACACTGAAATCAACATAAATACGAAAACCAATTCAAGACACATTAACAATATCTTGATTAATACATATGTATTCCGTGTGTGACGCCCCTGCCTGACTAGACACCTCAGGTGTCGCCAGGCGGTAGGTATCTAACGCGCCGAGCGCGCGTCGGGAGTCGGGAGTTTCGCTTCTACGTGTAGTTATTGTTTATTCTTATGGTCTTGGGATATTCATTTGTATTGAACCTGGGACCCTTTAGCAAAGAAAGCTTCTATACTGACTAAACCAGCGCGTCTTGTAGGTACACTAAAGTTTATGGAAGTCAAGGAAAGATCTATTTAAACCTCTTAGCTGAGTGGGAGGGGCGTATAAGCCACAGGTGGTATAATCTCTAGAAGTGAAAGAGCCATCTCTAAGTTCATACCAATCTAACTTGAACATTATACTGTAGTCGAAACAGTTTAAATTGGCTTGAGTGATTTTTAACATAAATACAGGCTGTTTCTTTATTAATATGGCTTTACGCTTTTTTATTGTTAGTGTATTTGAAAACTGTTAGTGTGCTTGGTTTTACTAGGGTGAACATACAGAAGTAAAGAAACAAAATTAGGTTAGAAATATTTAATAAAAGGAATGCAACAAAATCAAGGTTTATTGGTTCATAATAAATGTTGTATTATTAAAATCAAATAAACTATTGCCATTCAACGTGGCAATGCTGCCAGCATTTTGGGAACGATGCCCACTGGCAGCGGTTTATTAGATTAGTGTAGTTTTAAGTTAATTTTAGGTATATTTTATTGTATATATTTTTAACAATTAAAACTAACTTAAGTAAAAGATATCTATGTAAATGGAAAAATGATAAATATATGTTTTATTCTTAATGTTTTTTGCAAATAATGTATCTAATAATAATAGCCTATATAATATCTAATATCTAATATAATAGCCTTTAATTGCTTGAAATAAATGAAATTTGAATAAACTATACCAAATTGGCGCAAACTTCAACTTTTTACCAATTTTTTGAAGGTTACTGTCTGGCTCATCACGGCTTTTCAAGATCTCAAAGCTTTTTTTTAGGCAATCTAGTCCACCGACGGTTAAGTTTAAAATGTCGCTTTTCTTTACATAAAACGTATTTATATTTATGTTATTACTTG
Source organism: Acleris literana (assembly GCA_946894065.1). Lineage (NCBI taxonomy): Eukaryota > Metazoa > Arthropoda > Insecta > Lepidoptera > Tortricidae > Acleris > Acleris literana. Next base: position 99,253,284 of record OX335668.1, on the reverse strand, counting down.
CTTCTTCTAGCCTCCTCTTCAATAAAATTATGTATCGTGTGCGTTTTCCCGTGACATCGATAAAAACAAAAAAAAATGCTGTATTTCTTACATTGATAGTCGTGAAAAACTCTTTTCTCAATTAGTTCTTGTTCCGCTCTTCTTATTATTGAAAAAAAGTTTAAAAGTACGCGTCTCCCGGCTTATTGGAAAGATTTAATATCGACTCAATTCAATGATTCTGCTAATACAGGGGTGCTAGGAGAGGGGCGTGGTGCAAAAAGGTTTTTACTGTTGAGATTTTTAAAAAGTGATTTTCTACTATGACTTGGGGCCCACACGAGAACGTCAAAATTAGATAATTCGTAAAAAAAATACTGGTTTTATGTTGTAATATGTTATATTAACGATACAAAATCATATGTTATAGGTACTTAATTTGAGCACTGATAAAAAAATTACCCTGTATAATATTTTTACTCTGCAGAAATACTTGATAAGTCTACAACTAATGCCCCCTATTTAATAACATCACCCCTACTCCCTAGTTGACCTGGAATCGCATAGGTATCCTACGTCACGACTCACGAGCACGTCTGACCTAATTTCCAACAGTGTGTACAATTAACATGGTTACTAGGGTGGGAAAGAGAGATCGTTATTAGAAAGAGATAGACCATAGTTACCAAGGTCAAGGTCAACAAAAAAATTGACCAAAAAAAGCCCCGACAAGAGAAAACTTGTTTCCGAAATGAGTTTTCTACTTACTCGGGGCTTTTTTTTAATATGAGGTGAGTAGGCGCTTTGTATAAATAGAAACACGACAAGTCTAAAAAATATTGAACTATTTCACGCGAGGCGTTCGTGCGGCCTGGGGCCCCCCCCCAGACCTTGTGGGGCAGCGTTGCCAGATGTTTTTTTTGCCAAGTCGGGATTTTGAAACTTTTTGAGTGAAAAAAGCGGGACGCAGTACAAAAACGGGACGTATTTAATCAGAAGTTTTTAAATATTTATCTTTTTATTTTTAAATAACGTTTTCGTGACAACAGATAGCAAAAATAACCATAGAAAATATATTTTAATAAAAATATGATATTGCGCTGCACGCACGGTCGAGTTATCCCCGAAAAGCAGGACTGAGGCTGCCCTGGGTGGTGATTCTCTCAACAAGCAAAGGTGATCGCTCGAGTGAAGGTCCAAGCGGCGAGTTTAAGTAGTCCCGACAGAGCGAACAAAACACATTTTAGCGCGTGTATTCAATTTGGCAGCATGACTTCTCAAACGTATAAGGCTCCCTAATTGACAATGCACGCGCTAAAATGTGTTTTGTTCGCTCTGTCGGGACTACTTAAACTCGCCGCTTGGACCTTCACTCGAGCGAACGATCACCTTTGCTTGTTGAGAGAATCACCACCCTGCGCGGGACATTTAATTTTGATTTAAAAATCGGGACGTCCCGCCGAAATCGTCTGGCAACGCTGTTGTGGGGAGACGTAAAGGCGGCTAACTTGCGCTGCCGTGCCATGATAGAACACTGTATCTTGATTTACAGTGTTTTTTGCTATCATCAATAATCAAGCTTTTCGGATACCTCTTTAATAATTATATGTATGCTTTAGTAAACTCAAAAAAAATGAGAGCCAACAAAGAGCGATTTTCACTTAGTTGACAAAAAATGATTACATTAGTTAAGATATTAGTTATATCAACCAAAGCTGATAGTTAACTACAGCAATTTCTTTAGCGAATCAACTAACATGATAGTTGATGTATCTAACGTCTTAGTTGGTGTATCTATCGTCTTGTCAGGCTCGTATGGGACCAAGACGCTTATGCACAACAATCACAATCTAGTTACAAGCGACCAATTATTTTTTTCAGTGTATTTTGTTCTAAAAACATCAAGATATGATAAAGCAATTTACATACAGTGTAAACTCTTAAACAGTAGAGTTGAGATTTGACAAAACACTGCACCTGCAAATACAGTGTTTTGTCATAACAAATTCGCATCTTTATACCCGCTAACTATAGATACAGTGTTAAGTCGCACAAACCCACAAGGAGTAGGTATTCATCATCATCATCATCATCATCATCACGTCAGCCGAAAGACGTCCACTGCTGGACATAGGCCTCCCCCAAGGCTCTCCACTCAGACCGGTCTTGTGCTTTTCGCATCCACCGCGTTCCCGCGATCTTTACAAGGTCGTCACTCCATCTTGTTGGAGGCCTACCTACAGCTCGTCTCCCGGTCCGCGGACGCCACTCAAGAACCTTCTGGCCCCAGCGGCCATCTGTCCTGCCAGCAAGAAGTAGGTCCTATTACCTAGAGCCAAACGGGTACATTTTTTGCAAGTTTTAATTAGTCGAGCGAAGCCAAAGATGAAGCTTCGAAAAGTTCACGAGCGAAGAGCGACGCTTAAAATCGAAGTTTCGTCACTTTTCCCATTTCGTCGCTTTACTTTCTCAACCTTGTATCTGCTCGAATGGTTAGATAGGATAAGCACTCATGTTCCCTAAAGAATAAAGACTACTTTCCTATCTAACTATTCGGTCAGATACGAGGTTGAGAAAGTAAAGCGACGATTTTTCCCATTGAAAGTCCATGGGAACAGATTTTTGGTGATTATTCCTTCGCGGTCTGTCCGATTTTCATTCTTTTTACCCGACTGCCGAAGGAGGAGGGTAATGTGTTTCACAGCCTATATAATTATGTATGTTTGTTCCTTTGTGTCACTATAAAAACTAAACCCGTCGTCCGATTTTGATGATTCTTATGTCAATCGATTTGTCTTAATCTGGTGTCACTGAAGATATGACAGTAATTAAAATTCAATATGGCGACATCGAGACGCCATATTGTGCAAAAAAAAAAGTCGACCTTTGACAAGTGGGGTATCATTGAATAGGGATTTAAAAATCATCTTTATGTTTCTTTCATCATTTTTCATTTTGAATGATCATTTAGGATTTATATAGATTTAAAGTTGGTTAGCAACACTCGGGTTTTGAAAACTTGCTTATTGTTAAAGTTATTCTTAAACCTTAGCCTCGTGTGGTTGCCGAGTTAGAATAGTACCACTCCATGTCTCCCCGTGGATGTCGTAAGAGACGACTAAGGGAATAAAGGCTTGTAGTACTGTTAGGCGATGGGCTTGCAACCTGTCACTAATACGCTGGTAAACATCTTAGCCTAATTGTGCAAATTGTGGTTATAGAACTATCAACAAGTTTTTAGAGATGTTTGTAATTCTGTAGCTCTGCCTACCCCACTCTGGGAACGAAGGCGTGAGATTATGTATGTATGTATTCTTAAACCATCTATGGCTAGATGTCGTATAATGGGCTAAATTTGATCCTGATATCTCTAATAGTTTGGGAGGAGCGGACAAACGAAAATCCGAATCGGGGAAGAATGGAGCTTCTCTCCAATTAAGTAAAACGATAACAATAATATCATATAATAAGCCATAACCTGTCAAACACCTGCCAGGTCCCAGGCTGTAAAAGAAACAAGGCAATAATAGGTTATAGCACGTTAATTTGTTCTCTTTTAGCTTTCAACTTTCTAGCGTTATAATTCTAGCTAAATCTAGCTAAATGGAGATTCGCTCCAATTATGATCACATCTCCAATTATGATCAAAACGCTAACAATTGTTATCATATAATAAGCCATAACCTGTCAAACACCTGCCAGGTCCCAGGCTGTAAAAGAAACAAGGCAATAATAGGTTATAGCACGTTAATTTGTTCCCTTTTAGCTTTCAACTTTCTAGCGTTATAATTCTAGCTAAATCTAGCTAAATGGAGATTCGCTCCAATTATGATCACATCTCCAATTATGATCAAAACGCTAACAATTGTTATCATATAATAAGCCATAACCTGTCAAACACCTGTCAGGTCCCAGGCTGTAAAAGAAACAAGGCAATAATAGGTTATAGCACGTTAATTTGTTCTCTTTTAGCTTTCAACTTTCTAGCGTTATAATTCTAGCTAAATCTAGCTAAATGGAGATTCGCTCCAATTATGATCACATCTCCAATTATGATCAAAACGCTAACAATTGTTATCATATAATAAGCCATAACCTGTCAAACACCTGCCAGGTCCCAGGCTGTAAAAGAAACAAGGCAATAATAGGTTATAGCACGTTAATTTGTTCTCTTTTAACTTTCAACTTTCTAGCGTTTTTCAGTTGTCAAATTATCTAGGCTAATAAAATTAGGTATGTAGGTGACGCAAATGCTAACGCAGTTTTTAACAATGTAATCGCCTTTATTTTGAGAAAAAAACTGGGGGAAAATTTTGATTGTGGATAAAAAAATATGTGGTATTTTTTTTTATCACATTTTAACGATGACCTTTAAGGTGATATTTTTTGTTTGTATGTAAAGCTCAAGTTACTGTCACAAATGTGAAAACTAAAAATATGACTCGGATAAATAATATTTTAGTGATTTTTTTGTGAATTTGATAAATTTGATAAATTTAAACGCGTAGTTTTAAGTCTGCTAATAGGTTTTAGGGTTACAGTTCCACGTAAAAAGGGACATTTAAGGGTTCTATTTAAATACTTTTTAATAAACTAAAAAAATGGCGTTTTGGCAGCGTATTGCCAAGATGAAAATGACAATTTTTTAAGCAAAAAGAAAACAGATTTCAACGGGGTTTCTTTTAAGATAATTTTTTATTAATTTTTTTTTGAATATTTTTGTACGTAAAAATTTTTTTTTTGCTTTTTAACGGGGTCAAAATCACCTTTTTTTGTCATTGCGATCTTAAAGAGCTTAACGCTCGCCGACTCTTGCTCTGACGCTTCGCGGAATAACTTGTAAAATCGGACAAAATAATGATTTTTTGTTACCAAATATTTCATCAAAAAAAACCTTTTATTTTCTCAATAATCGATATTTATACAAAAAAAAATATTTAGCTTTTTGGTATTAAAATTGAATTAAGTAAGTTGTAAAAATGTAATTGACAACATTAATTCATTTTTGTGACACATACAAATTACTATGGCCTCGGCCTCGTGTGGTTGCCGAGTTAGAATAGTGCCACTCCATGTCTTCCCGTGGATGTCGTAAGAGACGACTAAGGGAATAAAGGCTTGTAGTACTGTCAGGCGATGGGCTTGCAACCTGTCACTAATACGCTGGTAAACATCTTAGCCTAATTGTGCAAATTGTGGATATAGAATTATCAACAAGTTTTTAGAGATGTTTGTAATTCTGTAGCTCTGCCTACCCCTCTGGGAACGAAGGCGTGAGATTATGTATGAGATTATGTATGTATGTATGTACAAATTACTACCAATAGGAATCGAAAGGACTTTACCTCCTGAACACGGCAAAATATGTATTTAATTATTTTTTTTTAATAAAAGAAAGTGAAAAAAAACCTCATTTTGCCAATACTACGGCCGAATAGATAACACCATAGCCTTTTTCAAGAGAAAAAAAAAAGTCATATTTTTTTAATTGATATCGGCAGATACATACTTATCCTATTTATCTCCGTTATTATCATACACCGGATTCAGGGGGGCAAAAATGTACCAGTGCTAGTGATTAACACGTTTATTGCCACATAACGCGACGTCACGTGAAGTGGCTTTATACGCTGTGGCCAATCACTCGACGTCGCGTGATGGTCCCATACAAAACTGTTCAAGCCACAAAATTACGGCCGTAGCGTATTGGCTTCTGGTTTTAGTTTGGCCACAAATGAAGGGAAACGTTTTTTTATTTTGGCCATCTGGTAAAGTTCTGCATTTTGACCTTAGCAATGAACGTGTTAATTAAATATCGACTAAGTTTATCGACAACTTTTTGTCGTGAGATATGGATCTTATATTTCTTGCAAAAGTAAGTCGTCCCTTTAACTTCTATATCTGAATGATCAGCTTTCCATGAACATAAACGATCTTTTTTCTTCCGACGCATTTTTAACCGACTTAAAAACCAAATTCTCAATTCGACTTCTAAATTCGTCGGAATGCTAAAGAATACTGTTGTACTGAATGAATTTTTTTTTAATTTTTTTTTTAATGGCGTCTACAAGTTATGTAATTTTGCCAATGTCAAGTATATATAAGCAATTGTACGGTGAATCGCCGTTGTCGTCGGCGTCTTCCAGTCCCAGTCGGCACACCATTGAAGATGGCGGGCATCCGCTTCAATGGCTTGGAGTGTTCTTGACCGTTTGCTCATTCAGAATCAACTTTTCACTGTTATTATATTTGATGCACATTCTTCGTCAGTGTTAGAGGTTACTTCACAAAGTTGCCCTGGATTTGCGAACCAAAATCAACGATAAAGTAATTTACAAAAAATGAAATAAATAGACAGATGTTTTCAGAATGACAGCTAGACAAGAACAATGAACGTGTTAATTATATATCGACTAAGTTTATCGACTATTTACTATTTCTTGCAAAAGTAAGTCGTACCTTTAACTTCTATATCGGAATGATCAGCTTACCATGGAGATAAACGATATTTTTTCTTCCGACGCATTTTTAACCGACTTAAAAAACAAATTCTCAATTCGTCGGAATGCTAAAGAATATTGTTGTACTGAATGAATTTGTTATTCAATGTAATTGCAATAGTTGTCAAAAGTGACTCGAGTCCAGAGTCAATGTCAGATACCGGTTGTTTATAGTTGCGATAAGTATAAATAAAAGAGGTTTGCACATAATTAAAAGGTATTCAAACTTGGCCATTACTTATGATAATGATGATATAAAATTGCTTTTTATCGATGTCGATAAACGTAGTCGACATTTAATGAATCACTAGCACTGGTACATTTTTGCCCCCGTCAATCCGATGTTTGGTTATTATTGCCAAAATCGTGGTAGAAATCTAATTTATTTATTTATTTATTAAACAATAAATCCACAGCACAAATTACAGCGTAGTTTGACAAGTTTTAGGTTAAACAGCACATTGGCCAGTTACAGATTTTCATTTTGCTAATAGAGCATTTAAAAATCTCCAATTTAACGCATTACGCTAACACAATATGGAAAATTTTATACATAAACATAACACTAATATTTTAGATATTAGAGCGAGAAAGAAAACCAAACCTCATGAGCAAACCACACGGAGAAGTCACACGGCCAAATTTTGACAACAGCGTCAGACGTTACAAGTCATTACTTAAAATTTTATTTTTCTGTACCCAAAGGGAAATACGGGACCCTATTACTAAGACTCCACTGTCTGTCTGTCCGTCTGTCTGTCACCAGGTTGTATCTCATGAACCGTGATAGTTAGACCGTTGAAATTTTCACAGATGATGTATTTCTGTTGCCGCTATAACAACAAAACCTAAAAACATAATAAAATATATATTTCAGTGGGGCTCCCATACAACAAACGTGATTTTTTTCCCGTTTTTTGCTCGATATTAATAACGGCAACAGCTAGACGCTTGAAATATTCACAGAATATTAATTTTTATATTCATTTTAAAAATAAAAAAATAAATTTAAATAAAATAAATATTAAACGTTGTTTTTTATAGATAATGGTACGGAACCCTTCGTGCGTGAGTCCGACTCGCACTTGGCCGGTTTTTTAAATAGACTAGGACTAACGTAATGTGTCTATTGTGTCGTAGAATTCAAGTTACGCCCTTTTAGAATAAGTACATCTTAATAAATAAATAAATAATAATTTTAATAAACTTTTAACCCTAGGAGTAAATGAAAACTATTGTTGTCTTCCTTCTTCCAAACAGTATACCCACAGAGAACTAATAAAATTATATTATTGGAAAAATTAAATCTTGTCAATTGTTTAAAAAAATATTCTGATAAAATTTGAATACTGTTTTGGCCTTTTATGCTTGTTAGAATATAATGAACTACTTTAGGTAGCAATTTATATTTTTTTAATTGAATTAAAAGAAATAAAAAAACGTGTTACAACTTTTGCGTATTAAATAAACGTTTATTTTTAATTACTTTGTTTTAATTTGAATACACAGGTTTTTATTGATCGTATTTAAAAGTTCAAATACAATGCACTCATCCTTTTTGCACTTGAGTTTTTTTTCTGTTTTAGTAGAAATAAGGTAAACCTTAAACACGTTAAAGTTAATTGCAGGAAACAACTGTGAAAGTTACTAAAAACATTTTATTTTATTTAATTATGATAAACTAGCGACCCGCCCTCGCTTCGCTTCGGTTTATGTGAGTTTTCTGTAACACCCGTACATAATCCAGAACTCATTATACATATAAACCTTCCTCTTGAATCACTCTATCTATTGCTGAAAACTGCGTTAAAATCCGTTCAGTAGTTTAAAAGATCTAAGCGAACAGACAGCGGAAGCGACTTCAGTTTATACTAAGTATAATAATAATAAATAATATAATATAATAATAAAGATACGCAAATTCAATTGCTCACAAAACAATTCACAAGTAGGTATATTTAGTAAAATTCGTCATTCTTATTCAAATTAGATTAGATTTATTTTATTTATTTCCAATTAAACGATATTATATTTACAGAATTAAACAATAAAATAAAAAATAAAACTAAAATTATTTCAATTAAAATAAAACTAAGCTACACAAATATTAAAGATATAAATAATAATCACCATTTTAAAAAGGACACCACTCTAGCAGGTCCGCTCGCGGCATGGTCCCCATGACACTGGCTGCATTACCTCTCTGGATAGCTAGCCCAATCCTTTGGAGAGTTATTTTTATTTTTTAATGCAGTAGTGCGAATTTTAATGTTTACAGTTTTTTTTTGCGAAGTTTATAGAAAGATAAAGCCACGGATACACTAGGGAACAAATGTCCCACGACATGTGTCAGCGACATGTCAAGGTCCGGTTAATTTCGCCAGACATATCTGGCGACATCGCGCGACTTATGTCCGTAGCGACGTCAGGCAAAATCGTGCGACTTCGCCTGACATATCTGGCGACATCGCGCGAATGTCCACTTGGCTACACGTGTCGCGCGATGTTTCCAGACATGTCGAGCGAAGTCCGGCAAGCTCGCGCCATTTTCGCCGTCGCTGGCGACACTAATGAACACTTGAAAAACTTGTTCTATTTTACAATATGGACGTTGCAAAATATTTACACTCGCAATGCTATTTCGCTTTTATTGTATATTAAATTAAACTTACCCTTGCACACGCAATAGACAGAAAGAAAAAGCAAAAAAACAATAAACATGAGTAACATTTCATATGTATACATTGTTAATAGTTCGCTAGCTGCGCAAGTATAAAGTTCTAAGTCACTGATTCTTTCAGGTGTGTTGTTCTCTCAAAAAACGGCGGCCGGTCGGACGGACGAGCGAATCGAAGCGGCGAGTTTAAGAAGTCCCGTCCGAGCGAACAAAACACATTTTAGCTTTGTCAATTAGAGAGCCTTATACGTACGAAAAGTCATGCTGCCAAATTTAATACACGCGCTAAAATGTGTTTTGTTCGCTCTGTCGGGACTACTTAAACTCGCCGCTTGGACCTTCACTCGAGCGAACGATCACCTGCTTGTTGAGAGAATCACAACCCAGCACATATGTTACAAGTCACTTCACTTCACAAGTCACAAGTTTAAAACACGCAACGAAACGCACCGCACGAACAAATATACAGTGCAAATTAGCACTGCACAGGCAAACGATGTTATGGCTCTTTGCGAAAAGCCCGATTTACATTGATCAAGGACAGTAGACAGTAGACAGTACAGTAGTGTAAACTTGCCAATTTACGTCCGTCCTGTCCCGGATCTCCTCGCTGTGTGCACTGAGAGCACGTGCGATTCAGTGCAACCCCGGACCCCCCGCGAGCCCCGCATCCCTCGCCCACGGAAAAGGGGTACGGGCGGGAAAATCGGGAGATCGGGGTGGCCAAGTACACAGCCGGCGAAGTTTACGGGTTTTTCTATAAGTTATGGTGGTATTTGGGATGGAAAGTTTCTTGGTGAAACTAAATTAGATCTTAAATAGTTTAAATTATACATTTTTCAACAAAACAAGAATTGGTATTTCGAATGTGAAAATAAATATCAGGACAATGTCACACCATTCACCTAGTCCCAAACTAAGCTCTAGGCTTGTTCTATGGGTACTAGACAACGATATAAATATTTATATGTATAGAGAAATATATACATAAATACTTACATAGAAAACATCTATGACTCGGGACCATATTCGCGCTCATCACACAAATATCACCCCTTAACGGGATTTGAAACCAGGACCGCAAGCTTCGCAGGCAGGATGACTACCAACTAGGCCAGCGCGCAGCCTTTTTTTTAAAATAAATAAGTAAATAAAATATAGACCTAGGCATACAGGATCTCCCATTTTCGAGTTGAACTGTCATCTCTTTCCACCGTATACATACATTAATGTATCTAAGAAACTAGCAATGAAAATTGTAGAAGTTGATTGCTCTTACTTTAACTTTAGTTCTAGAGCAAGAAGCACTATTTTGCTGTCTTTTTCTAACGTTAAAGTTAGAGTAAGACAACAGTCAACATTTGCAATTTTTATTGTTAGTCTAAACGTCGCTAAGGAGCGATTGGTCCAGCAGTTGTCGAGTTATGCGCTTTCCAACAATAGTACATTACTGCAGAGGCCGTGAAGTAAGGGATTGCTGGACGAGTTTGGGGTAGATAGATAAAACGAGTCCTGCAATCCCTATTCCGGCCGAGGATTGTATAGGTACCTACTGCTTTTCTCTAGCAATGTGAGGAAATATTAAAATTCAAGTAAATAATAGTTTATTAGGAATATATTTTTTTAATTTACCGCTTTTTTATTTTTTAAACATGTCATTGGAATAAGCTATTCGAGCAACATGTTTAACCGCACATAAATATACTAACATAGTTTTTTTTTTAATGTCGCAAGTATGGTTACGGAGTCTAGTGGTGGTTGGCAGTATGTAATTTTTCCTTTGTCAGTTTAATGTTAGTAAGCAAATTTAAAAAGTTAGAGCAGCGGACGATAATGGTTTTTCTTAGGCCAAGAAGTAATGTAGAGAGCCAAAAACAAGAAACGTCATGTCTTCATTTCGTGATATTAACGCATGCATTTCCGAGCATGTTTGAGAAAACAGCATTTAAGGTAAACCTCCGAGTGCTCGATGCCGTACTAGTATATGGCATGCGCAATGTATTTCAAAGCAATATGGGTTAAATCCGAACTAGCGTTGAAAATTGCGGAAAAATCTAATGTTTTTTCAGAAGTGAAAATTTCGTTTTTTTCTTTTTTTTTCCGTTTTTTAGGAAAAATAACAATTGAATATGACAATTTATTCATAGTCAATCACTGTCACCCTCACCACCTATTTCAATTGCTTCTGCCTCCATGTCGTCGATGTCGCCCTTTTGTTGGTGCAAATAAGGCCGAATATAGATTAAAATAAGAGCCGAAAATTTAATTGTATTTTTTTTTGAGTTATTTGGAAAAAAAACGGGATTTTTTCCGGACTTTTTCAACGCTAATCCGAGCTAAGAGGATAATTCTTCATTCTAATTTAAACCATGTCACTTTGACATAGAGTGCCCATCTATACTATAATATTATAAAGAGGAAAGATTTGTATTTTTGTGTGTGTGTATGTTTGTAACGAATAAACTCAAAAACTACTGGACCGATTTCAAAAATTCTTTCACCATTAGGATGCTATATTAACCCTGAGTAACATAGGCTATGTTTTACTTTTTTGCGCGTACGGAGTCGCGGGCAACAGCTAGTGCCATATAATACTAGTACAGCGTCGAGCACTAGGACGTTTACCTCAGTGGCGGCTCTGGAATGGGTATTGCGATCAGAGATGGGCAAAATTTATTCGAATGACGAATAACGAATAAGAATAAACAAATTATTCCCGAATAACGAATGAAATTCTCGAATGATTTTTCTTATTCGTATAAATTATTCGTCGAATAATTTATTCGCGAATAATTTATTCGTTGAATGAATTGCCACGCATAATTATTATGTACTACTTATTAGACCTGCTCCATTTTTCTCTAATAAATTAATAAATTATTCGTTATTCGAAAAGTAGTCCAATGATTCATTCGTGGATAAACTATTTGCGAATAAATCATTCGCAAAAAAATTATTCGACGAATAAATTATTTTTTATTCGAACTAAATAATTATTCGAATAATGCCCATCTCTGATTGCGATGATATTGGGCAGCGAATGTTACATTGTAATCAAGCCATTTAATTTAGTTCTCTTGTCGCTCATGCTCCCCTAGTACTCGGGGCCGCAGCTCAGCGCGACGAATAAACAAAAGCTACCCCCCCTATGAGATATTTGCATGATAAACAATCAATCGACCTTCCTGGTTCCATTTCCGGCTCCCCCACATGTTTTGTATTCCAACCACGATTTACAACAATGCATCGTTTTTAGTAAAAATTGAAGGTTCTGTTTTTGATTTTATAAGCAAAGAGTAGATATTAAAGGAAGTTTAAAAAAACCTGTTGCTGAACAACTTTAAGTCGTTATAATCCTAAATGATCGTTCAAAATGAAAAATGATGAAAGGAACTAAATATGATTTTTAAATACCAATTCAATGATATCGTCGACTTTATTTTTTCTGGTAGCCGCCATATTGAATTTTGATTACTGTTATAATTATCTTTAGACACACAAGATTAAGAAAATTCGATTGACATAAGAATCATCCACGCGTTTAGTTTCTAGAGCGCCACAGAGGAACAAATATCTATACATATATAGGCACTAGGGTAATAAAATGGCTAGTAATTTTACCGGTTGCCTATCTCCACACCGGAACACAACAATGCGAATACTGCTTGGCGGTAGGTTAAAAGGTAAGACGGTGATATGATCCGGACGGACCATGCACACGGTCATACAAAAACTCCATTTTCACTTCTCATGCTCTTAAAATGTTACTTTAATCTCTGCACATCGGGACTAAACCTGATTATTAATCTCTAGGGATTAAAGTTTTATTTTTTTATTTACTTTGGAAACTCCTTTGCCTTTTTCAGTGATTGTGTATGGAACATTTTAGGCCGTGGAAATAACCTGGAAATGACAACTGTGCAAAAATATTTAAAAAAAACGATTTAATTTCGTGAAACACGATTAATGAGTACGAATATGAATCTATTTAAATATATTAAGGATAATTTTATTTTATTAGGCATGGTCCAAATAGTTTTCAAGTTTGTATCTGTTTGCTAAATATGCAAGCATTTATGTCACTTTACAAAAAACTAACAACCGCGAAACGAATTTGTCAGAAACTTTGTAACATATTTGTTCAATATTATAATTTTGTATAGAACGTCGTTTTTTTTCCTCGCATTCAAAGTGAAAAGTAGAGTGTTTAACGCGAGACTAAACAACCATAGTGACACTCGAACTATAGCCACTCTCGCTCGCTCGCGTGGCTAAACATCTCGTGTCTTTATGGCTTGTTTTAGTCTCTTGTTGAAAAATCTACTATTAATAGTTTGCTCTTTAAAAAAAACTGCAACCCCCAATTTATTTTCACGATCATGTAACATTTCAAACACGAGCGTCAGAGCGTCACGATGAATATGCAACAAACGTACGTTTTATTTCGAACACGTATATCCACGACTGTTGCTCTTCAAAATTGCGTGCTATGCTTCTAACAATATGGTATAACTTTAATTGTCACGAAATGTACATACTACATTTTATACCATTGATGTATGAACGTGTTGAAAATAAGTAATAATAATCTTGATAAGGTCAGTGTTTGTTACAAAGCACTGTTAAAACTCGACATCCTGTCCCTGTTACATATCATTCGCCCATAGATTGAAGGAAAGAGACGATACTAAAGTATTTTCAAATTGAAGTTTTTGTACCTACATTTGTGCAACACGTGTTAATGGACGTGTTTTGTACAGTCAAGGTCAAAAATAAATATCCGCACAAAGTTGCAAAAATATGTACACATAGACCTTATTGCCATAGTAATAAGGTCTGTGTACATATTTTTGAGACTTTGTGGTGTATACATATTGGTGACCTTGACTGTACATTATAGTGTTACGTCGGTAGGTGAAAGCGTCTAATTGACAACATTTCAAAAAAAAAAGCAGTTTGGTTTTTTCGCGTTAATTATAGCTGGTTAAAAATTTGACAACCCGTGTTTCTCGGTTTTTCTTTATTTAACTTAAATTCGTCGTTAATAATTTATTAAAGAAATAGTCATTAAAAAGACCGTTTATACAAAGTTAGGAATACTGATGTCGTGATCTTAGCATGATATAAAATTAAAAAGGTAACTTTCAACAGAAACAGAACTGACTGTCATGTCATGTCACTTGTCAACAATAACAACTGTAACAACATGAATTCGTCGACATCGGGCAGATTGCGGCTATCCGCTTTTACAAATCCGTTAGTCACTTCCATTTTTAATAGCGTATATCAAAACAATAGTATTACGAGAATCGAAAGCGTGTCGTTAGAATCAAGTAATCCGTCAGACAGATGAAAAATGGACATGACAGTTGTATATTTTTTTCAATTCCTATGGTAATAAATGGACTAAGGGCACTATAAGTGTATTCCTAACATTCACAATCCAACTTTTTTACTGTCTTTCCCAAATATAAAAAAAAACTACTGCATAAAAAAATCCAAAAATATTTTTACTCTAATCAGCAGTGTAAAATCTACAAACGGTATTTTATTTTACTACTTTAGCAGATATGAATTGTTGTCAATTATCGATCGGTGCTTTGAAACCGTTTTCAGCAGGCTGAAATATCGTTTCAATATATTATGTTCAATATTGTTTAATAATGTAAATGACGGACTAATTTGAATTATTTAAGACACTAGCCTATTATACAGGGTGTCGCTAAAACCAATAGAGCAGCTAAAAAGCTATCGATGTAACCCCTATGTATGTTCAGCGATTGTTACTAGTTTCGGAGATATTGAGCATTTTAATCTGATTTTTTGTAATTTTCCCTTATGTCCAGGTCACGAAAAATCATTAATTTTATGTTTTATTTCATAAGTTTTTCAGTGGTATCATACATAATTAGAATTATTACGAATCAGCTAAGCTTTTATAAATACCTATTTCCCTTTTTTTTCAAGTTTTTTTTAAGTAATCACATAAAGTTGTTTTTTCCGTACAAAGTGAAAAGCAAACACTGGGACACCTAGTATGGAGAAACAAACTTTATGGGATTACTTTAAAAAAAATACGGAAAAAAACAGCCAGATAGGTTTAAGAACTTCGCTGATTCGTAATGATTCTAATTATGTATGATACCACCGAAAAACTTATGAAATAAAACATGAAATTAATAATTTTTCGTGACATGGACATAATGGACTATTACAAAAATTCAGATTAAAATGATCAATATCTCCGAAACTAGTAACAATCGCTGAACATACATAGGGGTTACATCGATAGCTTTTTAGCTGCTCTATCAGCCCTTTCTGTTTTGACGTTGGTTTTAGGGACACCAGGGCCTGTATTACGGGCTGCACTTACATACTGGTCAGAAAGTGACAGATGTTTTATACACGCTTATCTACGTCGATAAACAGGACCATAATCGGCCTGCTGTGTCAGAAAGTGACGGCTGTTTTATCCACATTTCGTCACGCGATAAACACAGCCATATTAGGCCCCCTGAACTACTTCTATCCGTTTCAACGTGATAATTTTAACGTATTTACCATCTTCCCTCTTATTACGTATGGATGTATCTTGTTTTCTTCGTGTGGAACTGGGTCAAACTGTATGAGATTTTCCTGTTACATAATCTAATAATCGATAGACATTGAACTTGGTTCTGAGGGTGAAGATCACAGGTCGAGATCAAGTGCAAAACTAGGTACGTTCGACGAGGAAAGCCCGAGGATTATTTGTGAGAGAGCGTTCCCCTTGAAAGGAAATCCTTAATCGATAGCTTCTCTTCGTTTTATTTGAGAAATAAGAGTTATACGGTGTGGGCGTGAAATCTTTGTAAAATATAAGACTTTGCCGTTATTGTTAGTTTATGTATCGTTGAAAATTGTAGTTATTCTGAATAAATAATGGCGGAAAATACTATGGTGAAAAGTAAAGTGGTGTTTCACGTGACGCTTAGCCTATTATTCTAGTTTACATTTTTAAGTAGATAATTCATACTAATTTTAGCCATAAGTACACTCAAAAAAAATGTTTTAAAAAACAAAAAACCGCCTTCAAAAACGCAAAAAATAACTTCTTTAAAATTGTAGGCACCTAATAGGTTAGTCCAACTGATATCGGCTTTTTGTTGAAAATGTTGTGGTCGCCGACTTCAGTTGGACTAACCTATTAGGTGCCTAAAATTTTAAAGAAGTTATTTTTTGCGTTTTTGAAGGCGGTTTTTTGTTTTTTAAAACATTTATTTTATTTTATACTTTTTAGTGAGCATAATACGCTGTTACGTAGTCCCACTTCTTAGTTGAAATGAAACTTTAACTTATATCAAGCGCGCCGCAAGCAACGCCGCGGGAAAGTCATAGTCATATTTCAACAAGTAAATATTATTCGTTGTAGGTAGTCGCTCAACTATCTTAATCGAGATATCTTATCGCCACCCTTGAAATCGGTACCATTGAGGAGTTCCAGTGGCCATCTGTGGTCTTCATCATCAGTTCCACTACACCAAATGATATTTTCTGAATGCAAATGCTGGACTTGTTACTAAAAATACTAAAATCGCTATATGTTTGCCTACAATATTTGAGGAGTTCCCTCAATTCCTCACTGATCCCCTCATCAGATACAGATTTGGTGACAATGGGACCACCTTGAAAGTATATTCTATCAAACCAAAAAAAAAATTTTGGAATCGGTCGACAATTGACGGAGTAATCGGTGAACATACATAAAAAAAAAAACATACAGTGGAACGTATAACCTCCTCCTTTTTTAACCGACTTCAAAAAAGGAGGAGGTTATACGTTCCACTGTATGTATTTTTTTTTTTTTTATGTATGTTCACCGATTACTCCGTCAATTGTCGACCGATTTCAAAAATTTTTTTTTGGTTTGATAGAGTATACTTCCGAAGTGGTCCCATTGTCACCAAATCTGTATCTGATGAGGGGATCAGTGAGGAATTGAGGGAACTCCTCAAATATTGTAGGCAAACATATAGCGATTTTAGTATTTTTAGTAACAAGTCCAGCATTTGCATTCAGAAAGTATCATTTGGTGTAGTGGAACTGATGATGAAGACCACAGATGTCCACCGGAACTCCTCAATGGTACCGATTTCAAGGGTGGCGATAAGATATCTTGATTAAGATAGTTGAGCGACTACCTACAACGAATAATATTTACTTGTTGAAATATGACTATGACTTTCCCGCGGCGTTGCTTGCGGCGCGCTTGATATAAGTTAAAGTTTCATTTCAACTAAGAAGTGGGACTACGTAACAGCGTATTATGATCACTAAAAAGTATAAAATAAAATAAATGTTTTAAAAAACAATAAAACCGCCTTCAAAAACGCAAAAAATAACTTCTTTAAAATTATAGGCACCTAATAGGTTAGTCCAACTGAAGTCGGCGACCACAACATTTTCAACAAAAAGCCGACATCAGTTGGACTAACCTATTAGGTGCCTATAATTTTAAAGAAGTTATTTTTTGCGTTTTTGAAGGCGGTTTTTTGTTTTTTATTGAAGTCGGTTAAAAATGAGAGCCAACAAAGAGAGATTTTCACTTAGTTGATATAAAATGAATACAATAGTTAAGATATTATTTATATAAACCAAAAATTATAGTAACAAACAGCAATTTCTTTAGTGATTCAACTAACGTCTTAGTTGATGTATCTAACATCTTAGTTGGTGTATCTATCGTCTTGTCAGGCTCGTATGGGATCAAGACGCTTATGCACAACAATCACAATCTTGTTACAAGCGACCAATTATTATTTTCAGTGTAACCATATATCATAAATCATAGACCATAATGATTTATTAAATTTATTATGATTTATTATTTTTATTAAATTTATTAAATCATAATGATTTATGATCACAGTAATAGTATATAGTGTTCTCTTTTTAGCATATTCAATTTCCCTTAAGAGTGAAGATGACCGCTATTGTTTTATCGTTTTTTATTTTATAACTCCTTCTATGCTAGTTCTTATTCTGTGTTAATGATTGACTCGTTTCAATCTAATTGTACAAAAATACGAATGCGCTACAGAAGAAAGACTAAAGGCATAGAGACCGTACTAAATAAGCTGAAAATATATTATGGTTCACTTCTTTTTACTTATGGTTTTCATAGTGAGTTGGAAAGAGATGAATCTATAGCTGTTCTTTCGTTATTTGGTACATCGTCACAAGTAAGGCGTGATTTGGACCTATAAGCACCTATACCTATAGTGTTTGGACCTATAGACAAGGAAAGATAAATCCTTCCTATAGGAAGGACAAAGAAGTCCCTGTGTAAAACCGTGTCAATGACAGTTAAAGAAGAAAAAGCAGCCTACTTTTTGTTTCATTTTTTCTCATGTAATACGTAATCTAAAAAGTAGAGAAAGATAGCTGACGCAAAGACCGTCTTATAGTCCGGTTTCTATGCTATATGTTCTTATTCTGTGGATTGCGCAAACAGGGGGTCTGTTTTGATAATCAAGTCTCTCTGATAGCGCCTTAAACGTTCATTTTTCGTAAAACCTCGTTTAATATGAATCAAACTCCTTGCCAAAAATCATAAATCAACGCGACTCCAACCTTGTTACTCGATTAAAAAAATACAGTGACATCTGTCAGTTTGACACTATGCACATGAAGGTAAAACGAAATCAAACATGCTAAAGTGCCGATGCCGGCTAGCCCGATATGTAAAGCATGGTAGGTTTCGAAAAAAATGAAACATTGACGCCTAACCAGAAATTAATTGCGGGCTGCGTTGCCGGAGGGCTGACAAGGTACCTTTTAACTACTACCAAAGCATACAAGCCGGCGGCATCTGTAGTATAGGTACTCATTACTTCATCGGCGAATCAAGAGTGAGCTGTTTAAGGATATGGCGAAGGCCTAGGCAACGTGCAAATGCTGCTAACGTTTGTTTTGCGTTTGAATTGACGTAAACGGACGACGCCATCTGTTATCCACTTTCGTCAATGCTATAGACACATTGTTGATTTACGAAAATCGTCTGTTAGTGCTTTTTTATGGAGACGCGGGGCGTCGCGCGTAGCGTTGGGCGCGGTCTGCACTAAATTCAAACATATGGCGTTGTATAAAAGCGTTTACGGAGAAGCGGTTTCACGCGCGTTTGCTTCAAATACAGCGTTACTTGCGGCGGAGCCCGCGGATGGCATCGCCGCGTTGCACGCAGCGTCGCACGCGTCAATACCGGCGGTTCCCGCCACTGCGCGGCGGAACCTTCTGACAGTCTTGTGCTCCGCCGCGCGCTCCGCTACACGCTCGAGAGTCCGCCGCGAATGTAGCGGACACCGCTACTCTCTACGCCCCGCACCACGCGTCGCGTCACGCTCCGCATCTTTATAAACAACACCGTACATTCCCATATGTTTGTGTTTGCGCGTGTGATGACGCGGTCCGCTGCACGCGCCGCCTCTCTGTAAACGGAACAAACGCCCGACGCGCCGCGTCTCCGTAATCAAGCCCTTAGGGTGGTATTCCACTTGTCCAAGATCTTTGTCCAATGAGTATTTGCGTCTCACAGTTTGCTTTAAAAAATGTGAGACGCAATGCACATTGGACAAAGATATTGGACAGGTGGAATATCACCCTTACCTTTACCTTCACATAGCGTTGTTTCACGGCAACGTTGTGATTATATCGGGTCCGGCTTTTAAAGGTCACATTCCCGAAATATGTACTTTATCTAAAAGTGCACTTTCAGCTAAATTTACACTCCCAAAAGATGCACTTGCCCAACTGGGGCACTTTCTCGAAAGGTGGACTATTTCAAAACGTTAACTTTTTCAAAACACACACACTGAAAAAAATAATTGGTCGCTTGTAACAAGATTGTGATTGTTGTGCATAAGGGTCAGGCTCCACTGAGGCTGAGACGAGCGGAGCAGAGCGGAGCTGTGCCAATATTAACCAATAGAAGGCGCATGCGGTCACCTCGAGCGCACCTTGCGCACGTTAGTTTATATTCTATTGGTTAATATTGGCACAGCTCCGCACCGCTCCGCTCGTCTCCGCCTCAGTGGAGCCGCACCCTAAGCGTCTTGATCCCATACGAGCCTGACAAGACGATAGATACACCAACTAAGACGGTTCTATACATCAACTAAGATGTTAGTTGAACCACTAAAGAAATTGCTGTATGTTACTATCAGTTTTGGTTTACCTATATAAGTAATATCTTAACTATTGTATATATTTTACGTCAACTAAGTGAAAATCTCTCTTTGCTGGCTCTCATTTTTTTGAATGCACTTTCCCAAAAGGTACACTTTCCCATTTGGAGCATTTTCTCAAAAGGTGCACTATTTCAATATTTACTACAAATAGTCGCTACCATACGACGAATGCTGTGGACGCATGGCGTCATCCTTTAAACAGCAGAGTTCCGCGTAGGCCAAACATATTTTTATTCTTCCACTGCTTGCGAAAAAAAAAAAATTATGGGATAGGAGAAACGGAGAAGTCCAACGCGGAATTTTGAAGAAGAACCGAAGGGCTAACACTTTGATAAAAAATATAATAAGATAATTCTTAAACTGTAAAATGGACGAATTTCTCCAACTACCTACTGCATTGAGAAAAGTCGTGAAGTACAAGCTTCGTTTATAAATAAGTTCAATAATTTTATTTTTAACTCTTAATTTGGCAAAAATAAAAAAGGTAAAAAACCCTTTTTGATTTTGAATCAGCAAAAAAATAAAACACAATCCAAAATAAGTGGACATTATGGTATGTTCACTGTGACGAACTTTGCCAAATTAACGGTGAAGCGATTTTAAGTTTGAATTTTATTTCTGCCTATTACTCAAACTTCGTAAATAATTTGTATAAATTCAAAAATGTTAAATAAGTAAAAATTAACGTATCGTAATAAACTTTTTTCGAAATATTTAAGTTTTTTTTTATTATTATTGTCTGAGGACTTGACACTGGTACTATACTGGACTGACTCTTTTTAAAATTTAGAGATTTGTTATATTAGAGGTCATTTGAGAATGTGCACCTTCTGAAAAAACGTATCTTCTGAGAATGTGTTTCTATCTAAGAAAATGCACTTTTGTACAGTCGCCATCAGATATATTGTAGCGGGCGAGGTACTCAAATATTTCGGAGCAGCATTACTTTTCAATAAATTCGTTACACTAGTTATGGTCAATAACACCAGAACATGCAATTTGTCATAAATATAAGAGCAGCGACTTTTCAATAAATTCGGAACATATATCGAGGTAAAAATATCAGAAAGCACAGAACGTCAAAGGTATCTACGCACTCAGGGTGATCATAAGGATCGGAACATTTATGGAAAATATACCTTAAGTCTGTATCACACAGTTTAAATTCGTTACTATAATTATTATGCATGTCGAATCTACTCGTGATGTGTACACGTCACAATTGATTCGAATTCCAAACAAAACATAAATACGTCATGCCAAAGATCGACATGCATAATAATTATAGTAACAAATTTAAACTGTGTGATACAGACTTAAGGTATATTTTCCATAAATGTTCCGATCCTTATGATCACCCTGAGTGCGTAGATACCTTTGACGTTCTGTGCTTTCTGATATTTTTACCTCGATATATGTTCCGAATTTATTGAAAAGTCGCTGCTCTTATATTTATGACAAATTGCATGTTCTGGTGTTATTGACCATAACTAGTGTAACGAATTTATTGAAAAGTAATGCTGCTCCGAAATATTTGAGTACCTCGCCCGCTACAATATATCTGATGGCGACTGTACCATCCGAGAAAGTGACCCTTCTGAAGAAGTGCACATTTCGAGAAAATGAGCTTAACAAGACCTATTATATCGTTATTTTCGCGGTATAACGTTATTTTAAAATGCTATAAAACACGGGTCCCTAGCGGTATTCATACCTATTTAACACATTCATAAACACACGCCTTCGTTCCCAGAGTGGGGTAGGCAGATTTACAGAATTACCAACAACTCAAAAAACTTGTTGATAATTCTGTAACCACATTTTGCACAATATTCAATAATAACAATTTTTCATAGCGGGGGCCTACGGGTACACTGTACATATTGAAAAGGATGAAATTTGAGGTTAATTTATCGGTAAAACAATTTTTTTTGAAATTTTTTAGCCACTGTTTTTTTTACAGATTGTCAAACTTTGTAATAAAGTTTGGGTAATACACTTACTTGTGACGGTGTAACTTTTGATCTAATAGCCCAAAAAAGAAAAAAGAAAATGCATAGTATTGACATTTATAATAATTAATAACAATATTAGACCAATTAAAAAAATAACTGAGTAACTGCTTTTTTTGTAAAAAATTACTGCAAAAATATCATTTTTTTTTCATAAAAACACGATTTTCTCAAAATTTTGCAGATATTTTACAATTTTTTTAACGTTTTTAGATTTAAAATTAAACGAGTAATAATAAGCAAAAAAATAGTGAAATACCGTGTTTTTATGAAAACAAAATGACGTTTTTGCTGTAAATTAAAATTTAAGAATCTGTAATTTTTTTTTTTATTGTTTTACCGATAAATTAACCTAAATTTCATCCCTTTCAATATGTACAGTTTATCGAGTACCACCCTGTATACCCTTTGAACCCATTGCCTTTTGAATTCGTTGACGAAGTAATCTCTGTATGACTGTCGAACGAAATGAAAACACGGAGTTTCTTGTTTATGGCTCCCTACATTACTTCTTGGCCTAAGGCCACCTTTACTTTTTTACTTGATTACCTGGTAGTTATTTTAATTTTAATATTTCCTCACATTGCTTGAGAAAAGCACTATACAATCCTCGGCCGGAACATGGATTGCAGGACTCGTTCGTTTCATCTACCCCAAAGTCGTCCAGCAATCCCTTACTTCACGGCCTCTGCAGTAATGTACTATTATGTGACTGATTTATAAATTTCAGATTTGTAACACAACCTTTGGACATCATCAAGTTAAGAACACAGCTCCAGAAAAGCAGGCCAAACAAGGACAAACGATTCATGCGCACTACTCTTTCGATATTCAAAGAAGAAGGCCTCAGAGCGTTTTGGCACGGGCACAACATAGGACAGGTATTGTGCCCTCCTACGGAGATAAGGCACATCTGCAATATGAATTGTATTGCACTTCCAACCTTATTATAACCCTTGAGAGTTTAATATGCTTCTGTGAATTCATTGCACTCGTGCCTTTTCTTCGTACGACGGCAGTTTTTCATTTATTTTTCCCGACTACGGCAAGGCAAAAAGGAAAGAGAGGTATTTTCGTGATACCGCAAAAATACTTTGGTTTGCGAAGCGAAATTGATAAGATAACCATTAGAACTCTATTCAAATGCTTATTTTTTGAGGAGTTGGAAAACGCCTTAGCATTATATTTTTCACGACTAGCAACACTGATAGTTGCTCCATTTTAAGTAGAAGTGACGCCTAACTTGGGTACCTTAGACTAAGTTTACCCTAGATCTGAAAAGTGCGTGCTACCGTAAGGGATGGATGTACTCTACATATAGTCCATTCGCTTAGATATAGCTATATAATATATTTCGATGTTAACTGCCCAATTGACAACAATTCATTTGTGCTAAGGTAGTAAATTACAATACCGTTTGTAGATTTTACACTGCTGATTACAGTAAAAATATTTTTGGATTTTTTTATGCAGTAGTTTTTTTTATATTATGGAAAAACAGTAAAAAAAGTTGGGTTGTGAATGTTAGGAATACACTTATAGTGCCCTTACTCCGTTTATTACCATAGGAATTGAAAAAAATATACAACTGTCATGTCAATTTTTATCTGTCTGACGGATTACTTGATTGTAACGACACGCTTTCGATTTTCGTAATACTATTGTTTTGATATACGTTATTTAAAATGAAAGTGACTAACGGATTTGTAAAAACGGATAGCCGCAATCTGCCCAAAGTCGATGAAATTATGTTGTTACAGTTGTTATTGTTGACAAGTGACATGACATGACAGTCAGTTCTGTTTCTGATTAAAGTTACTTTTTTCTATTTTATATCATACTAAGATCACGACATCAGTATTCCTAACTTTGTATATACGGTCTTTTTAATGACTATTTCTTTAATAAATTATTAACGACGAATTTAACTTAAATAAAGAAAAACCGAGAAACACGGGTAGTGTAATTTTTAATCAGCTATTATAAAAGTCAAAAAACAAAAATGTTTTTTTTTTGAAATGTTGTCAGTTCACTTGCTGGTGTTAGGCCACAAGTGAACTTGGCAGTTTACTTCGAATTATATTCTTATTTTATAACAATAACCACAAGTACGTGCGAGTGTAGCGACACTATCTAAGCGAATGGACTATACAACAAATGGGGTTACCAGAGTGGTAAAAAATTACCCCACTTTAGCAAATTCGAGATACGTCACATGCATATTTTAAAAAAATAATACAAATTGTGTTTAAATGAATGAAGTGATCTTGTTCTTTTTTATGTTAAGCGTCTACGACACCTCATTAACAACGAAATTGTTAAATATATTTTTACTTGCACAAAGTTCGGACAAACGATGCAGTAGGACTAATAACGATTAAGGATTCCAAAGGGGAACCGAATAAACTGTTATTAAACCCGCCCACTCAATCTTTGCCTAGAAGCCATAATAGGTACATTTCCTAAAAAAAATATACTTTTGTTCCAGGTTCACTCAATGTTAGCGGTCAGTATATTCGTGGTTAGAGATTAAACTGCTTTGCGTGATAAAAGCAAGTTGCTAAACTAAGATCAAATTTACCCTGACAGGCAAAAATACTAGCTCACCCATCTTTTGTTCACAAGAGTTGTTAACAAGTGTTGGTCCTTAAATCGGGGATATCCAGTAAGATCACCTGGTCGGATCCCCCATGTACAAAATTAATAGGTATGGGATCCTACCAGGTGATCTTGCTGGACATCGCGCTTAAATCGAATATAATCTTCAAAAATACAGAGCTTATAGTATTTAGTTACTATTTAACCTAGGTACAAAATGGCTAACGGTTTTTTAAAGGTTTTAGCTAAAGGTCGATAAATTAAAGGTCACACAAAACACAAAAACATACTACGAACAGGGGCAAGTTTTTTAAAACTACAAGTTACAATTTTACAGGTCTAAACTGGCAACACTGCTCAAATGGCTGGCCGTCATTGGTCGAGGTTGTGTCAAATGTAAACTTGTAACCTGTAAATTGTAATTTGTAGCTTTATAAAACAGGCTCCAGGTAATTCGTGGATCTTTTGGATTCCTTTGGAAAGAGTGACGACCTCTAAAAAGAATATTTAGTGGCCATTTTGGATCTAAGTTAATTAGCGTGACGGCACCAATGATGGACTCTTTTAGCTGACAAGCACCAGTAAAGGAAACTTCACTCTTAATTCAAAATTCATTGCAAAACAAATGAATAACCCTTATCTTCTGTAAAATAAGAACCAAGTGTCAATTTTTGGTGCATTGTCCATTACTGGTTCAATCACGAAACACTACAAATGCCATCAAATATGGGGAAGTATTTTTGACATCACTCTCTGGTTTCATCGTCATTTACTAAGCTGTGTTCTTATCGGTTGAGTAATTTCGATTCTTTCCTATTCCGAGCTTTCTCTTTAACACACTGATACGGCTCGACGTCTACTGTTTCTTTTAAGTCAAGGTAAATTCTTCTCGATCTTCTTTCCCTTTTCTTTCTATTATAATCTTTATGTACTCGTCCTGCCGTAACCGGTGACCAAACATCATTCCTCGTCTATTATCTATTGTTTGCAATAGACTTTTCGCTTTACTATGCGTACCTTATTCGTCTATTCTTTTCTTTTTCTACTTTGCTAATATCTGGTTTAAAAAGATTCGTTAAAGATGTACACTCGCGGTCAAATAATACGGGTCAGAGTGCGTTTTTCATACTAAAGAGGCTACTTCGAAGCCTTGGTTCCTCGCCGGAGGATGCTTGTAGTGAAATCTGATGATGGATACCCCGAGCATCGATACAGGACTTCGAGAGAGCCTAGGATACCCAACTGATTGAATCTGTGGTTAACGCCGGAATCGTGCATGTTCAGGAAAACATCTAAAATTGCAATAAAATGTAAGGTAATCCAAACGCTGACCCAAACTCTCTCGCTGTGATGTTATCTGATTGTGCGATCAGTTAGGTATCTTGAGAACTTTTGACAACCTCTATTGAACCTCGGAGTATCCACCATTAAACCTCACTCAAAACAACATCTGCCGAGGAACCACGGCTTCGAAATAGCCTCGTTTGTATGAAAAACGCACTCTGACCCGTATTATTTGACCGCGAGTGTATTTAACAAAATATGGGTGGGCGAGTATTTTTCCCGGTGAGTGTACATTCAAATATTTCACTAATGTGATGGCTGTCCTACACGATGGCCCATCATGGGCCAACGTAGGGACGGAGTGACGCGTAAGAGTGAGATGCAAGAATGTTTTGCTCGCTATAACGTGTAAATGCGTCCCTTAAGTTGGCCCATGATGGGCCATTGTGCAGAAGGACCATGACAATACCACAGTTAGCAGAGTATTTAAAGCCAGCGCGCACGTGACAGCGCTGAACAGATTTTAAATCAATTTACACGATGGCAACATCGGGTTACCACTGACTTGGGGTAGACTGACGCAAGGGACGACGGGGAAAATCCGCCTTTAATGCTTATGAGAGAAAAGGAGAGTATTATGAATAAATCTCGTACCGTAAAACGGGGTGAGTAGGGACACAACCTAAAATGAAGCATATGTTACTAATTATAAGACTGAAATTATTTCCAATACCAGTCCATTTAATACTTGATCTTATTTGTAACACCTTATGACTTATTTTAGATTGTGTCCCTACTCACCCCTTAATCCCTACCCACCCCGTCTTACGATATGCAGTGTTTGAGAAACACGTCGCGGTGACTCGATACGAATTGGCTGTTTTACATTCGGGAAAGCGCGAACGATTTTAAATCTGGTTTAATTTTTTAACTCTTTTACAGAAAGGTTTTCACTTTTCAAGTACTTGGGTACAAAAAAATATTTTTTTGTTTCCTCTGCGTTGATCCTCGTATTAATTTGTAGGGTAGTTTATTAAGTACACCATCAAAATGAACGTTTTTGATAGTGTTTCACGTCCGATGATGTTTTTAATTTAATATGAAGATAGTGTGCAAATTGTGGTTATAGAATTATCAACAAGTTTTTAGAGATGTTTGTAATTCTGTAGCTCTGCCTACCCCACTCTGGGAACGAAGGCGTGAGATTATGTATGTATGTATGTATGAAGATAGTAAATTCCTACATTATCGTGAGCCTACTGTACCTACATGTAGGTACAGGCTGACTTTAGGTAAAGTAAAATTTAAACAAAATTTTCATTTAACAAGCAATATAAGAGAATCTAAATTTTTACGTAAATATATTACTTAGATTGTTTTACATAAAAGTTTGGTACATAAAAAGGTTGAAAAAAATGAGAATCAGTCAAATTACTTTAAGACAAAAAGTATATAAGACATTATTCTATCAAGTAAATGAATTATACGGCAAACCAGTAGGTAAGTCTCCATTTTTTCAAGAAATTTACCTATTGGATAAAATACGGTCGTACATATAGCACATGTGACAAAACACTATCGTGGCATAATACGATTAGGGCAAAAACCTACCAAAGATGAATAATGTTCGACGCAATGTTCGTTAGATGAACAAATCTCTTTGACATTGCTCATTGTCCTTTAATTTTAATAGTTACGGAGATATTTTTCATTATTGTAGCAATTGAAATAGCGATATATTAATAAGTGTGTCTGCATATTCGCGTTTAGTATTTATTATGCTTGAAAAAGCTCCTGTGAAATTGTAACGCAGCATCGTTCAATGCACATTGCTATTTAAAAAAATCAGGCACTTTTCGAGTAAGCTGTATTAACAGTCATAGATAATTCTATAACTATTAATAGGCTACAAGAGCATAAACCTCGCGATTTCTCCGCCGGACTAATCCTCCCAAACTCCTTAACCTCCTGCTCCCGTTTCAAGTTGTAAATTGTGTTCGCCTCAACTAATCAAGTTATCGCCTAACTTACAATGCCGGTATATTTTAATACCACTTAGTATTATTTATTTATTTTAATGGCGTCTACAAGTTATGTAATTTTGCCAATGTCAAGTATATATAAGCAATTGTACGGTGAATCGTCGTTGTCGTCGGCGTCTTCCAGTCCCAGTCGGCACACCATTGAAGATGGCGGACATCCACTTCAATGGCTTGATTGGCTTGGAGTGTTCTTGACCGCTTGCTCATTCAGAATCAGCTTTTCACTGTTATTACATTTGATGCATATACCACTTAGACTTTGATTTCGCTTGGTCTATAATTAACTTCATTCATATCAGCCTGTTGCAGTCCACTGCTGGATATAGGCCTCCCCCAAGGAGCGCCACAGCGCGCGATCTCCCGCCCTTTGCATCCAGTCACTGCCAGCTGCCTTCTTCAGGTCATCGGTCCATCTAGCTGGGGGGCGTCCTACACTACGTTTGCCTAAGCGTGGTCTCCATTCGAGAACCTTCCTGCTCCACCTCTCGTCGGTTCTGCGACAGACATGGCCAGCCCACTGCCGCTTCAGCTTGCTACATTTTTGGACAATATCAGTCACCTTAGTCTTATGTCGTATGACCTCGTTCCGGATCTTATCCCTTAATGAGATCCCCAACATAGACCTTTCCTTAGCACGCTGGCTCAATTTTTATTATTATTATTATTGACAGATAAAAATATTCAATATTATCACTCAGTGTTTTCTACCACTTTGGCACTCACTAGTCGCCGCCACCAAACTCGACCATTAGTGGTTCGTCAAACCACTACACGACGCCACCAGTGGCAAACACTGGTGGCTAGATGCGACTACGTATCCCAGTGTTTGCTTTTCACTTTGTATGGAAAAAACAACTTTAGGTGATTACTTGAAAAAATTACTGATTAATAACGGGCCTATACGTTTAAGAACTTCGCTGATTCGTAATGATTCTAATTATGTAAGATACCACTTGAAAAGGTATGGAATAAAACATGAAATTAATTTTTCTCAAAAATGTCCGGAAATGTTGACATTCCTATCTACATATTGAGACGCGAAGTACATAGTTTACTGACAGTTCTCAAATTTTTAAAAAAAAACATTGCGTGCTCGATTTACAAGCCCGCAATGTTGCATACAAATTCCATTACTATCTAGCTTGTAACTTTTTAAAAAGTGAAAAGGGCCATAATAAAATGAGCGCACAAGTCTTATACATCCAAATTTTACTCGAAACATAACTTTTTTATTTGTGCCTGGAATAGCTTGTTTTTTTTAAAAACAAAAATTGCGTTTCTCCTTGTCATAAACAAAAAGGCGGTAAGGAGTGATGGTTTTTTCACATGAAGTTTCTGTTTGTATGCAATTCAAAAAATGAGTTTATGCGATGAAGATTTGACTCCAACACAATTTTTTTCTTGCGATTTTTGAGAAAAGCACTATATTTGCCTCGGCAGGAACAGCAATTGCGGGCTTCGTATTTTTAAACGGACTCGCAAGCTCGTCCGTTTAATCCAATACTCGGCCCGCAATTGCCTACTTCCATGCCTAGGCAATAATGTACTTTTTCGTGACATGGACATAAGGGAAAATTACCTAAATTCAGATTAAAATGATCAATATCTCCGAAACTAGTAACAATCGCTGAACATACATAGGGGTTACATCGATAGCTTTTTAGCTGCTCTATCAGCCCTAGGTAGGTTGACGTGCGTTTCTGGGACATCCAGTAGGTATATCTGAAAAAAAAAAACAAGTAGAGTTGTTATCGCTCAATTCTGCTTTGATTTTACTCAAGTTATCGAATACTTTTTGGCTTCTACGGTAGGTACGGTGATTTTTAACAAGTGCATAAGAGTTACTAATTATATTATTTATATGATAACTATATAGTTTAAGACAGTGGAATAAAGGTCTTAACATGAATCGTTTACTCGTGTAGTCCCGAGGAAATTTTAAATCATTTTTCAGGATCTTAACCATTGTACTTTCGATTTTTAATGCGATTTACAAAAAATGGCAGACAGGTGGGAAAAATGACACTATGCAATAATAAAATAAAATATTAATAAAATAAGTGTCCTGAAATATTTGTATCGAAAGATTATATTTTGTTACCACAAGTAATATTTTTTTAATTTTTGTACGTTCAAATCCATTAATGGAGTAGAGTGGACTCTAATGTACACTTACATCTATTTGGAGTCGTTAACACTTTTGAATACGCTGGGATCCATCAATGAATCGAAATATACTATGAAGTTTCAAAGATCGATGAATGGATTCAATTGAACTTTTTATGTTGCGGGATCCATGGATTTTAGTATACTACAATGTCCACGAATATCCATCAATTGACTGATCCAGGTGTATTAAACGTTAAAATCCATTGTTGGATACTCATACACCGTGCCCGGGACGTACCCGAAGGATTTTAACCATCGATTCTAGACCCTATAAAATATGGCATAATTTCCGAGATTTTTATTATTTAAAAAACAATTCCATAGTTAATTTAATTTAAACTCTGTCACCTTAACTTAAGGATTATTTACTAAGAAATGGATTAAATTAATTTATGTTGTACGTTGATGATATTGCTACTTGCAACATGAATCTTTCTCAGTAAATAATGCTTTAGGTTAAGGTGACAGAGTTCAAATTAAATTAACTATGGAATTGTTTTTTAAATAATAAAAATCTCGGAAATTATGCGTTATTGGACTACATGTTATATATACCACATTATATACTCCAAATAGGGTCTAGAATCGATGGTTAAAATCCTTCGGGTACGTCCCGGGCACGGTGCATACATAGTAGTGTACTAAGATCCATTGATGGATCGAAGTGTAATTAAGAGTGCAACAGAATCCATTGATGGATCCCAGCGCATTAAAAAGTGTAAACGACTCCAAATGGATTTAAGTGTACATTAAAGTCCACTCTACTCCCTTAATGGATTTGAACGCAAAAAAAGTCCACTTGACCCCTTTAATGGATAGTAATGGATCCTAGTGGACGGAGGGTAAAACTTTATAACCTCTGTGCCATTTTTCGTCATGAGATGTTAGTCAATGGTGAAGTATTGAAGGTGTTTTGCGACTTGTTTTCATAATGTAATGCAATTTGCTAATGTTATTCTCTAACTGTGAAGACTACCACACAATTCTACGTGTACGAAGTCAGTACGAAGTACGTCATGAACACGTTTAGGCCACAGCACCATTACAAGTAAGTAAATTTTTAATATTTATTTTTAAGCCGAACACATACCTATATTTGAGTTTGGTAGATTCGTATCCCGAATTCGATGAATCGTATGTATGTTTGTTGTAGTTGTGTACAAAATTAATATAGAATTTACGTATAAAATATAGAATATAGAATGTCGAACGGTCTACAGATGCGTTACAACTACATGCAAGAGTTCATTTACTTAAGTTTTTCACCTGTCTGATACTATTATTATAACGGCCAACGTAACTTTTTGTTTCGCTTTACAAGTTAAATATACGCGGAGCTGGTTCCACGGTACCCGGACCAAGTTGCGAAACGTTCATTACTACGAGCCCCAATTCAAATGAGTTCGTCCGCCAGGAAAAAAAATATTAACCTAACTTCAACATAAAATTCAGGGAGACCTATATGTTTAGTAGAAAATATAACATAAAAACCATAAAGATTTTAAATAATATTTTATTTTCCGACAAAAAAAATTATAACATACCACGGTAATTAAAAAAAAAACATTATTTCGCAAAATGTAACACCCGCAAAAAAGTTCGTCTTCAGTTCAACCGACGCAGAATAGAACGTCTACAATTTGGTGGCGTCACCTTTTGCATCTAAAACGGCTTTGATCCTGAACGGCATTGAATCTACTAACTCTCGACACTCTTCAGGGGCTTAGTTTCTCCTTAGGATCAGCTTTTGACCTAGAAGGGTCTTTTCGCAACCTCTTCTTCATTTTCCACCACAAAGTTTCTATGGGAGACAAGTCTGGGCTGCTGGACGGCCATGACATGGTAGGGATTTTTTTGGACTTCAGCCCCGCCATCGTTGACTTGGCGGTATGGCATGAGGCACCGTCTTGTTGAAAAGTAAATGCATTTCTAAGTTTCAACTTCGGTATAGACGGCAGCAAACTCTCTTCCAAGATGCTTTTGTATTTCTCGGCATTGACGGTTCCGTCTATAAATTGCAGACGGCCTACACCCTGTGCCGACATACAGCCCCAAATCATCAAAGATGCCGGAAACTTCTCCTTTCGCTTAAGCCAGTCATTATGAAATGCCTCTCCTTTTTCTCGAATGACTTTACTTCGTTCGTCGCCAACTGTGACTTCGAATTTCGATTCGTCGCTCCATATTATTCTTCGCCACTGATCGGTAGTCCAGTTTCTGTGTTCTTTAGCGAATTTCAACCTGTTTTTTGTCTGTTTTTGAGTAAGAAACGGTTTCTCTTTAGCTGTGTAAAAACCGTAGCCCATTTCTTCAGTACTCTCTTGCAGGTGTCGACTGATATATTCTTTTTAATAGCGTCACGCCATAGTACGGTAAGTTCTCCTGCTCTTGCACGGCGATTTTTCTTTATGATCTTCCTCAGAATCCTGTCTTCTGCTTTGCTAGTTATTCGTGGACGGCCAGTTTTCTTTAAGCAGGAGACTGTTCCGTGTTTTCGATGATGCTCGATCGTTTGAATTGTAGAACGTGGCAACGACAGGTCCTTGGATATTTGGTACGTCGATTTGCCCTTATTGTTATGAGAAATGATAATTTTCCGCACTTCTTCGGGCACTGGTTTACCTCGTGCCATTTTTATAGAATAATGATTAAGAAGTAAGGATAATTTGCTTGTAATTTGGCTTTTTATATAGCCCGTTGACATATTAGATGACAGGGAATATTCTTTATTCAATTTGAACTATTATTTTACATCATACCACTTAAAAAGCAGTTTTTATTTTAAATAGACGACCTGTTTTGCGTCAAATATGAACTAGACGTAATTTTTTGCTTACAAGATGATAACTTTATGATAGAATTACATTAAGATCATTAAAATGATCACACTTTGTACAACACAAGATTAAACTAGGTGTAATGACCTCGTGTGTAGCGTATTCCATTAATCATCAAAATCAATCCGAGATTAAATATCTGCCTTACAATTAAATATTGTATTTTGAAGTGCAACTAGACGATCTATTATGCATTGGGGCTCGTAGTTTCTCATTGTTAATCATCCCCTATGTAAATTGATGTCATCGGCATACCCTCGGGTCATAAAAATCCTTTAAACCGTGTTACGACACGTGTCATTTGTTTTTTAAAAGCTCTGTATTTATTACAAGCTTTAATTTAACTTGCCCGGTTTATTTTGTTGCCTAGTAAGGGATTTCCTGACGAGGTGGTTAGCAGGTCGAGCAACAGCGAGGCCTGCTAAACTAGTCAGGAAATCCTCTTTTCCGCCGAGGCATACGTAATGCTTTTCTCAAACAATGCGAGGAAATGATACAAATACATGATTATAAGTATTTTTAAAAAGCTTTGATGACTTCGGAGAGAATGTTTGTTTGCAAAATACGAGTATTAGTTAAGATAGTTTCACGCACGAGCCGCCGCCCGCCGCCACCAGCACCGCAGAGCCCCGCCGCCGCTCCACACTGCACCACCTACAAGTTGGGTGTACCTACGGGATTTTTATACGCAATAGAGAGCACTTTTAAAAAACAATATGGACATGGACGGAAAGTGTTTTCATATGGTTTTTTTTCTCCTAGGAGTAAAATGAGGCATTTTCCGTCTTTGTGTTTCAATCGGAAAACCGTTCTTTCCGAGCATGTTTGAGAAAAGTCAATTTTAAACCAGTTCCTGTCAATGGAATGGGCTGAGATTTGGAATACACGTGTAAACCTGATGACAATGGAATATTATGGTACCATCGAGCTGATCTGATGACGGAGTCGGAAGGATTTAAAAAAAAACCCTGCATATTCGTGACACTGGCACAGCACAAGTCGGTTTTAACGCCATTTTTCTCGTCAAGTCGTCGGCTTCTGAACCCATCTTAGAGTACTAATTACGCACCTTCAAAACAATAGTGACCTAATTCAAAATTTCCGCTTTCCAACTTCAAGTCATAAATATATTATAACCTAACTAGAAATTTAAAATTTCTGAATTATGTCACTATTGTTCTGAAGGCGCGTGTGTAAATAAATTAATGTGTGTTTTAAGCCTTAAAACACTCGTGTGATCTTATTATGAAACTGGTATCCTATCATTTTATCGACAATCAATTGGCAAATTCATTTCACAACCAACGCTCTTCAAAAGTATTGGCATAGGTTTAGCAAAATGATTCATAATTTAAAGGATTTATATGACATATTTTTATATTACTACGATTCAAAAATAAAAACAAAATATAAATATCGCACCTTTAGAACAATAGTGACCTAATTCAAAATTTGTGCTTTCAAACTTCGAATCATAAATTTATTATCATAGAGACCTAACTCGAAATTTAAAATTTCTCAATTAGGTCACTATTGTTCTGAAGGTGCGATATATATAAATATTTCAATTCTCAAATATATTATTAATGAAAGATATGAATTAACAATTTTTTATTTCATATCGCATCATTTGTCAAAATTAAGTAAGTATGGGGGCTCAAATAGTTTAGGTTAGTTTTTATATACGCCCAAAGGGCAAACAGCCCCGGAATAGGGGCCCCGAGTAGCTGGGACCCGTCGATTCAAATGCAAAAATTAGCTAGATGTAAGGTATTGAGATGAGTTTTTAAAAGCCATGTTTTACCAAAAAAAAATTAAAGTGTACTACTTGCTATATGATTAGTTGTTAAACGGCGTATTTTAATCGAATACATTTGTGAAATAATATATTTGTGTAATTAATAGTATTGTAACGTTTGTTGTGAAATGAACGTTTGTGAAAAATGTTCGGTAAAATATCGCATTTGGCTCGTTTCATAAAACCACACTCGCGTTTTAAGGACTCTCATTATGTATCAGTTACTACTATCACAAGTAATGCATGTGTGTTATTCTCTCAAAAAACGGCGGCCGGTCGAACGGACGAGCGAATAAAAGCGGCGAGTTTAAGTAGTCCCGTCCGACCGAACAAAACACATTTTAGCGCGTGCATTGTCAATTAGGGAGCCTTAAGGCCAGCGCAAACCGGCGGACGGCAGGGGATTTTTCCATATAAATTTCGTCCTCCGCAATCCGCTGCGATGCTCCGAGGTCGGTTTCAAAGCATTGAAATTTATACCTTATTTCAATTGAAATAGCATTAAATATACATTGACAAATTTAATATCCTCTACCGTCCCGTCCGCCGGTTTGCGCAGGCCATTATACGTTCGAGAAGTCATGCTGCCAAATTGAATATACGCGCTAAAATGTGTTTTGTTCGCTCTGTCGGGACTACTTAAACTCGCCGCTTGGACCTTCACTCCAGCGGACGATCACCTTTGCTTGTTGAGAGAATCACAACCCTGGTCATTGCGAACAGGTTTTAAACGCCTAATAGAGGATTTATGATATGTGTGTAGATAAAATAAGTTTATATATTGCCGTGTTTACACTTTACCGGCAAGTTGGTAGACTCTATTTCAAATCTAAACTTTTTCCAGAACAGTTTTGGTGTTTTTGTGTGGCATCCTTGCTGGCTGCGCCGCCGCAACCCTGGTGTTACCCCTGGAGGTAATTAGGGTTCGGCAAATGCTGGTCAAGTCGCAATATGGAGGGTTCCTTCAAGGGGCCCAGAGGGTATACGCGACCGGTGGTCTGATCGCCTTCTACGAGGGGTTGGCAGCATCTCTGTTGCAGGTATAGTACATTACTAAAGAGGCCGGGAAGTAGGGGGTTGCCGGCCGAGTTCATATAGATAGTTACGAGGCTGGCAACCCCACTTCACGCCGAGGTTTGTATAGTGCTTTTCTCAAACATATAAATAATTCATTAATTTTTTTAAAACAAAAGCTACAATGTCAAATACTAGGAGTGCATTAACATTAAAAGTAACCTACAGTGCTCAGTCATCCGCGCTGTGCCGGGTGCGCCCCGCCCCGTGCTACATCGCCTGCGATCTAAGTTGCGCTACGCACCCCTAATAACTTCTGCCCTCCTGGTACCTAGTGCCTTTATGCAAACGCTTTGGTTGGAAGCACGGCTAAGTATATTAAAAAAAACCAGCTATTTATGCTGTTCGTAAACACAGCCGCCAAATATACAAAAAAATAAAAAAATAAATACTTCCAGGCCTAGGCCTTCAATTTTGTATGAAATTCCTTTACAGTTCTCTCGAGGTGTTCCGCCCGCAACGTGATACTTTGAGGCCTAAAATAACTAACATAACGCCAACATTCCATTGCATGTTTGAGAAAAGTAATTTTCTGCCCTGATTAGCCAAATAGTTGCATCTCAAAAAAATCTCCTGCTTCAATCACAACATGTTTGAATCTACATTGGCAATTGAATCTGAGATACGCTTATTGGCTTCAGAGGGCAGTATTAGCCAACGGGCAGACCAGGCGGACTCCGCACTTTAAAGGCCGGTTAGACGAGCAACATTTTCACAGCAATGTGTGGCCGGCAACTATTCGCATCTTGCTCTAACATACGAAATAAGAGTAAGACAGCAATAGTTGCCGGCCACACATTGCCCTAAAAAGTTGATCGTGTACCGGACCCTTACGGCTATTAGGAATTGAAATAGAAACATTTATTCGACGAGCACAAGAAAACAAAACCGGTCAAGTGCGGGTTGGAGTAGGATAATATTGCATGGAATTTCATAACTGACCTGTTATCAGGGTAGTAATATCGTATTAAAATCCATTATTATATTAACCCTTTTTGTGTTATTTATTTTATAAAGTATAGGTGACGTTGTCAATCGACCCTCTTTAACGCGCAGTCAAGTTGGACCCCGCGAATCGGGACGTCTTCACCTTCTGTAACTTCTTTTGGCGCGTAAAATTGACAATAATAAAAATTATTTTGTTGCTCGATGATGTTGAGGTTAATAATGTATTTTATTTCTTTGTAAGTGTAGTAATAAAGCAGTATTACTAGGGTAAGTACAGATTACTAACTTGGGTAGTTTACGGCTCGACGCGAAGCACACTCGGTTAGTAATCCGTGCGTTACTGCCCTTGGTGAATAAACTACTATTTTACCACTCTTTTGCTAGGTACACAGGACCTTGACACAGTATAGAGAACAGTAGATCGTCTTCAAACAAAGGTACATCGCGCGGCTTGCGGCTGTGGGCGGGGCGAACCAATACGAAACGAGATCTCAAGAACTTTCAAGGGAACTTAGTCGGGGCCGCGACGTCATTGCGTTCGGTTACGTTTTGTTTTAGCGCGCGTACTTAGCTATCGAGCGACAATGTCGCTGCCGAAAACGCTTCAATATTGTTCTGTATAAGGATGTCTAAACCTACCTTAGGTAGGTACAACTATATCCAGATTTAATAAAAGGTATTTCGTACCGGCCTGCCTATAGTATACCTAGGTGAAATAAATACGTATTAAGTAGGTAATTTAAGTTATTGAGTGTGACGTGACAGGTCACATGTGACGACGTGGATGGCCTAGGTAGTTGGTAGTAACTAAGTAAGTAGTGACCTTGCTTACGAAGCTAGCGGTCCTGGGTTTGATTCCCGGTCAGGGCAAATATTCGTGTGATGAGTGCGAGTAGGTATTTTTTGTTTCTGTGTCTTTGGCGTTTTATATGTACCTATGTAGTCATATTAAGTATGTATTTTTCACTTCATAAGTATGCTTATCGTTGCCTAGTACCCAAAGCACAAGCCTAGAACCAAAGCGAGCGGCCAATGCTCTAAGGAAGCCGCGCGGCGACGGCGCGTGCCGCCAATAATAGGTACCTAAGTAGTCAAAGGAAGCCGCCTTGCGCGAAAGCGGCATTATCAAAAGGTCGAAAAGGAATTTACATATCACGTCACATACCTATAAACATAATTATTATTTAGTGTCAACAGATAAAAAGTATGTAAGTAAAATAATTTAAATTTGGTACTTAGGTACCTAACAATATTTATACTTACTTTAGGTTTGTGTAATTTATGAAAATTAACATGATTATAAATCACAGTATGGCCAAGTAGGTGACTAAAATTGAAAAACATGTTTGGACGACCCTGACGCCCGAGCGGCAATAGATATCAGAATCTCCTAAAGGGCCGGAGTCGAGCTACTTTTCTATTTATACTATGACCTTGATTTTTTTTCAGATGGGCCCATCAGTGGGAATATCTTTCGCAGTGTTTCGGTTCACGCAGCCAATTATTCTTGATTACCTAGTACCAGCCTCAGAATTGGTGCCTGGCATAAAAATTTCCGCTGTGTCAATCGATAAGTATGTGTTTAAATTTATGTTTGTCATAGTAATAAACACTTTCTTATAATCCAACAAGGATATTTATTTATCTTCTTGAAATAGATTCTTTGACATTAAAATTAAAATTGTGGTTGCCGGGTTAGGGCTTGTTTACGGAGACGCGGAGCGTCGCGCGTGGCGTGCGGCTTGGCGTTGCGCGGCGCGTCGGGCGTTTTTTTCCGTTTTCAGAGAGCAGCGGACCGCGTCATCATACGCGCAAACACAAACATATGGCAATGTACGGTGTTGTTTATGAAGATGCGGGGCGTGGTGCAGCGCGTGATGCTGGGCGTAGAGAGTAGCAGTGTCCGCTACATCCGCGGTGGACTCTCGAGCGTGTAGCGGAGCGCGCGGCGGAGCACAAGACTGTCAGAAGGTTCCGCCGTGCAGTGGCGGGAACCGCCGGTATTGACGCGTGCGACGCTGCGTGCAACGCGGCGATGCCATCCGCGGACTCCGCTGTATTTGAAACAAACGCGCGTAACACCGCTTCTCCGTAAACGCTTTTATACAACGCCATATGTTTGAATTTAGTGCAGACGGCGCCGCCCAACGCTACGCGCGACACCCCGCGTCTCCGTAAACAAGCACTTAGAATAGTGCCAACCCATATCTTCCCGTGGATGTCGTAAGAGGCGATTAAGGGAGTAAGGCTTGTAGTACTGTTAGGCGATGCGCTTGAAACCTGTCACTAATATACACTGTTAAACATCTTAGTTTACATACATACATAAACTCACGCCTTCGTTCCCAGAGTGGGGTAGGTAGAGCTACAGAATTACCAACAACTCTAAAAACTTGTTGATAATTCTGAAACAATATTTTGGCATAATCGGCTAAGATGTTTATATCAGCGTATTAGTGACAGGTTGCAAGCCCATCGCCTAACAGTACTACAAGCCTTTATTCCCTTAGTCGCCTCTTACGACGTCCACGGGAAGATATGAAGTTGTACTATTCCAACCCACACAACCACATCTTAGCCTGTTTGTGCAAAATGTGGTTACAGAATTAACAACAAGTTTTAAGAGTTGTTTGTAATTTTGTAGCTTTGTCTACCCCACTCTGGGAATGAAGGCATGAAGGTATGGACGAGTATGTATGTAAATTAAAATTGGATGATATTTTGCAAACAACGTCGTACGTATTATTTTCTCTGTGCGAGCATATTGTATTAACTCTGGGTTGTGATTCTCTCAACAAGCAAAGGTGATCGTTCGCTCGAGTGAAGGTCCAAGCGGCGAGTTTAAGTAGTCCCGACAGAGCGAACAAAACACATTTTAGCGCGTGTATTCAATTTGGCAGCATGACTTCACGAACGTATAAGGCTCCCTAATTGACAATGCACGCGCTAAAATGTGTTTTGTTCGGTCGGACGGGACTACTTAAACTCGCCGCTTTTATTCGCTCGTCCGTCCGACCGGCCGCCATTTTTTGAGAAAATAACACACCTGCTCTGTTCATATTCACTCTGCTCATTCGAAGCATATTCACTCTGCTCATGCGAAGCATATTCACTCTGCTCGTGCAAAGCATATTCACTCGTGCGTATCGCATTGACTCTGCTCGTATGTTTTTTTTTCAGGCCAGGCCATGTGCTAATAGCAAGCTCTATTGCGGGTTCGATGGCTGGTTTTGTTTCCAAGTCGTTGACCTATCCGTTTGATCTAGCCAAGCGGCGGCTTCAAATATCAGTAGGTATTTATTTTATATGAATAATATTAGTTGTTTAAATAACTACGTGTGAAGTAGGTTAAAATTTATCTTTTCAAGTGGCTTCAAATCTGTCAAGGCGTGCCTCGTAGACGCACGTAAGGCCCAGCCACACCGCTTGCGTGACGTGCACGTGCACGTGCGCGTTCGCTTTTCAATGCGTTGTGTAGTATGAATTCTCATTACGACATGTCACTATACAACGCAGTGGAAAGCGAACGCGCACGTGCACGTCACGCCACCGGTGTGGCTCGGCCTTTACCCAAAGGTGGGACAAGAGCGTCTACGAGGTAAGTGCAACAAATCATACATTTTTTAGGATTTATTGTTGGTTTGACGCACTTACCTCACCTTAGCTTACCGTATATGACAAAGTTTAATAGCCTTCGCATCGTTATCTTAACGAAAAAGCCATGAGTTCTTAAGTTATCTGTACAAATGAATACCCAATGATATTCAATAACCAGTGATCGGATTTTCCGGTGCAACAAGGGGTGAATGACCTCAAAAATTATCCTAATATGGATATGTCCCGGGATTCCGGGACATATGTTGTTGAAGGAGAATAATGTTTTTCATGATTTTTATTTTTTTGGAATAATTATGTTCGCTGTAAAAAAAAATTATTGTCGTCGACGGGCCAGAAGGTAGAAAGTTTTTTTAAATTATTCTGTTTAAATTTAAAACTGATCTGCCAGTTAGGCTTTGATGAATATAAACAAAAGATATATCAATGCATAATCAATTTACAACACAACACAAATATTGTATTTTATTAGTTTGTATGAAATTGAAATGGCATACAATTATTTTCTTGTATTTTCTATTTTCAATCGATTTCTTTTCACGTCTAAGGGCCATTCTACTTCTCAGTGTAAATTTTTGTTATCGTCCGATAAAAAGTAAACCAAATTATGAATCC
This sequence comes from Acleris literana, assembly GCA_946894065.1. Taxonomy (NCBI): domain Eukaryota; kingdom Metazoa; phylum Arthropoda; class Insecta; order Lepidoptera; family Tortricidae; genus Acleris; species Acleris literana. Next base: position 99,211,911 of record OX335668.1, on the reverse strand, counting down.
GCGAATAAATAAATAACATGAACTTAGAATGTTCAAGTTTAACGGTTTTCAAAAAACAACTCTTAAATTACTCAATTATCGTTGAAGAATCTTGGTAACTCAGTGGTAAATTTCACTTTTGCCATAAAAAAGGCGGGGACATCAATGTCCACTGCGTTACTCACTTTATAGTTATTACAAATAACTTTTTATGAATTAGGATAATTCTAAATATAAGCTTATTCACGCTTTTCGAGTTACAAGTTACAAAACGCAGCTCTTTACCGTTTTTTTAAATAAAAATAGTTTAATGAGAACGTCGCTAAAACTTATGAAAAGTAGAATGGCCCTTAAACTCTTATCCTAATGCCTTTTTATAAATATCATGACAATAGCATTTTATTTTCACACCAGTTCCCGGGATTTTGGTCATATCCATATTAAGATTTCTAGTCGACATCTCGCCGTGTTGCACCGTGACATCCGATCGGCGATGACTGTTAATAAACATATAACTCATGACTTTTCCGTTAAGTTACACTTACTACTAGGTCAATCGTTACTAAGTTATATCATATACCCTAATCCAAATTTCAAGTTGACAGCTGTCACATACATACAGACAGACAGACACCGAAATCTCACCATAAGGGTTCATTTTTTAACATTATGGTACGGAAAAAATAAATCTTAAATTAATAAGCTTAGTAATTACTACTACTAATTACTAATTTAGAAGCCAGAATGGACTAAACTAATTACGACATACTTTGTAGAAAAAAAAATTGGATAATATCTTAACTACAAAGGGTAGGTTACCTTAAGTTAGAATTAGCGACTCTTGGACCCATTACTTTCCTAACGCTGCTATTCGCTTACATCAGAAATTCGTCAGATATGATTTTTATTCCGCAAAAGTAGGTTAGATTCGCTAGGTATCTTTAGATGCCCGAAGGGCAAATCACCCGAAAATAGGAGCCCCGCCGCTAGAAAGGGCTCCTCTTGGATTAAAATGAGATTTAAATATACAAATGGGTTTGGGTAAAAGTGTCATTTATAAAAGTCATACATTTTCAAAGCGGGCCATTCTTAAAAGTGGTAAATTATGATAGAATTATTAAAAATAAACATATTTTTTTATGTAATGTAATACTCTTTATCACACATATCATAAGTCCTCTATTATGCGTTCAAAACCCGTAGGCAATGACGAGCATTACCTGCGGTAGTAGGTGACAGCTATGACAGCTGTTAATTTTGGAAGATGTTCCAAATTTGGATCTCATTACATTACCTTACAATATTCGATAACTTAATTACAAAATTAAGTTACAGCTATCATCGCTGTCACATACTACCACAGGTAAGGTAATGCTGGTCATTTGCCTTTCGGCTTTTGAACCCATCTTAGAGTACTTATAATATGTGTGAATATAAAGTATTGTACGAGACTCTGCGGAATTTAGCATTACAACACTCGTTTGATCTATTATGAAACTCGCCTTGCGGCTCGTTTCATAAACCACACTCATTTTTAATGCCTGTCATTACGCAACCGTCACGTAAACTACTACAAGTGCATCGGAGACTTAGTATCAAAAATTGAATACTTATATCTTTAATATCTCCGCTTTGATATTAAATAAAATGACAATAACGTTCATACAAACTTAAGTATCCAATGCCCTTTTGGGGCAACGCCATACGGTCTTCAACTTTAATTATTGGAACCATGTCATAATTACAGAATTAAATCACGGGAAAGAAGTTACGTCGAAATCATTATTGTCTTGTCGCGACAAGGTTCTATAGTACAATAACACCGAGCATTATAGCAAAATGGCTTATTGTATAACTTGACCGGATACAAAGCGACGGATAAACAATAATTTTATGCGCAACTACGGGCATTTTAGTTTCCGCGTTGTTTTATGAGTTTTCTAGTTCGAGTGCCCCACCTTAATATTATCATGTCGTCGGTATACGTTAGCTAGCCAGTCCATCGGGGTAGATATACCTTGCATAGAGAGGTACAGTCAACAGCATAAATAAGTGATCATTTATGTACCTTGTCGCTTTCAACCGTATCACAATTTCGTATGACATTTCAAACACGTCGTTAAAGTGACAAGGTACATAAATGATCACTTATTTATGATGTTGACTGTACCACCATCATAATGTTTAATCTACTGCAAAGCACCTGTGTTCACATTGTTGTGTTCCGATATGGGGATAAGCCAACCGGTGATACTAGCGTAGGAGGCATTAGGTATAAATTATCCGTTTGTTTTGTCATATTCGATTTCCGGTTAAGGCAGACGAATTTTCAAAGATCCAATTGTAACAATTGTTTTCAAAAATAAAAGCAAGTCTCCTTTGCGTAAAATTTGCTATTTCCAATATTTAAGGTAGTTGCCGTCCACGTGGCGTTCGTTGTTTCCACACTGTATATAATAAAACATTCTGTTGCCCGCGACTTGCGTAGAAGTCGTTTATCGCTATTTCCTCGGGAATTGTACAGGTTTCTGTAATAAAAAGTAACCGATTTCCTTTTCCAAGGTTAAGTTATCTCTACACTAAATTTCATTAAAATCGGTTCAGTGGTTTGACTGTGAAAACATGGTAAATAAACAATAATGGTTACTTTTACATTTAACTATGTGTTTCGCATTTATATTGGTATGGATTTTTATCGTTGAATACCCATTGTGGGTACAATCGCCATCAAAAATATCAGAGCATACAAGATGCTCCAAAATATCAGCACACGCTCTTATGCTTGTCACAATGGGGGCTAGTTCATATAATTTTCGGTCATTAGCAGAGCTCGGAATAGGTAGTGCCTATTTACCTAAACTTCACGGGAGGACGTAACTAAGAGTGGTTAAAACCACTAAAAATAATTATTTCTTATTATTGAATGCGGGATTTCCCGGGATTGACTGTATTACTCTAAAGGCTTAATACATTTAACTTCACTTCTAAATCAGGGTCGCAAACTGCAGGTAGTAAGTACACAGCTGAAGTGTCGGCTACATCTGTTTTTGTTGGATACATTCTATATGATATTATAATTCTATTTAAATCAACAAAGTATCAAATTTCAGGCTCCCTTTGATTCAATTTGATCTATATTATATTGTTTTATGACTGATTGTTATTTCAAGATAAATAAATAAATAATATGCAATATAGCAAGATTTATAATTAAAGCTAAATGTATTAAGCCTTTAGAGTAATACAGTCAATCCCGGGAAATCCCGCATTCAATAATAAGAAATAATTATTTTTGGTGGTTTTAACCACTCTTAGTTACGTCCTCCCGCGAAGTTTAGGTAAATAGGCACTACCTATTCCGAGATCTGGTCATTACCCGCGGTCCCACTGTGTTTTGCCCAACCAACATTTAACGGCAACTGTATATACCTAACGAACCTAACCTACCTACTTTGGGTATCACAATTAAAATTGAATGGTGAAACCTGTGTGCAACTTTTTGTGCGGTGGGACAAAGATATTTTTACATTTAAAATATAAATTTTGCAGTGGGATCTCGAACTATGCTGCCGTAATACCAAAGAAGGCATAACTGCATAATAATAGTATAGGTAATTTAAACTTAATGTGTTCACCAATAGAGTATAGAATGCTTTGATTACATCATTGCACTTAGCCACCAGCAGTATGCTTACGGCAGTATGAGCCTAATAGTAGGTACGTAAGACACCGTTATGTATGCGTTCACGTGATTTCTATAATACACTCCGGGACAAATTTAAAGGAATGCAAAAAAACAACTAGATTAATAACGTATTTCATACGTTGTAAGTCAGATATATAAATAAATATCACACCAATTGACCTAGTCCCAAACTAAGCTCTAGGCTTGTACTATGGGTACTAGACAACGATATAAATACTTATATACAGAAATATATACTTAAATACTAATGGCCTGTTGTTTGATCGGTAGTTAAACTAACTAATGGTCAAAAAACGTTACTAATGGTTAAAATCTCAAGGAAATGTGTCAAATTTTCCATTCCTTTTTCGAATTTTAACAATTAGTTACTTAAACTACTGATCAAACAACAGGACCTTAGAAAACATCCACGACTCGGGAACAAATACTCGTGCTCATCACACAAATATTTACCCTTACCGAGATTTGAACCCAGGACCGCTAGCTTCGTAGGCAGGGTCACTACCAACTCGGACAGCGTGTCGTCATTATTATTAATAACAGCTTGGGTCATATACCCGTAAATAAAAGGTTTATTATTATTACCTTAAAATTGATGTTTTTAATTATTTTCTAATAATTCATTTATTTATTTTTATAAGTATATGCGGAACATTTTAGGTATTTTTTTTAATTAACCAGTGTTTATTGTAATAACTGTTAAAAATACACATTTTAAAGAGCATAAAACAAAAAATGTTATCGCAAAAAACGACGTCAATAATCCAAAAAAAAAACATACTAAAAGGGGTGGTCAATTATTTTTAATTTCTTTTATTTTACTGTAATGATGCAAAATAATCTTTTGGAATAATTAAAAAATAATATTAAATAAAAACTATGTTTTATGTTATAAAACTGTTGATTCTTCCCGTTCCTCTAATTTTGTCCGCGAGTGTAGTGCCCTGTCCAGGCAGGGAAATCTTTAAGACCCGTTTGTATGTCTCTTTGTTTCACCGTCAGAGCTAAATGGAAGACCCAATTTCTACAAAGCTGTCGTCGTTAGATCTGTCAAAGCCAAATTTTCCTAGCTTACGAGTTCAGCGGCTCCATTCAAGACGGTAAAAACAATATCGTACGAGTATTTGATCTGTTATCGAATTTTCAACGTTTTGATAGCTCTTATTTTCTTGACAGTAATGGCGGCTGACGTCATAACAATACCATAACAGGCAAACTACGATATCGTTTATACCGCCTACAATAGAGGCGCTGGGGGTATGAATGCCATAGTGATGTAGCCAAATATGTTTGGGAAATAATAATATCGATATTACTGTCAAGACCAAGCTGTTATTTTTTTTAGCCTTGATTAGTGTCGCACTGCCGGGCGATGACCTTCTTTCTTTCCCTCCTTTCCTCCCTATTAAGTACATGCTCCCCTCGCTTCGAAAAGTATCCAAGTCGTCCCGCCTCCTCTTTGGTCTGCCGGTGGCCATCTAACGGGCCCGTTCGGGGACAACTTTGGCCGACCGATCCGTATGCGTTCTGCAGACCCATTGTTTAAAAACAATAAATGTTGTTCGTTATCTCTTCATATTTAAATAAAAATACTAAACCAACGAAAAAGTGCAAGTTATTTAATTTAAAAATACTTTTCAAAGTATACGATCAACATTTCTCTCCATTAAGGGCAACGGCTTCGGCTTCCGGCTTAATGAAAATGTAACTTTTAAATCACTAAATGTTACTGTGCATCTTTGTACAAGTAAGTTTGCAATGGGTATAATACAAAAATATCGACACCATATTCATCGATACCAAATCACTAGAACGTGCCTCTAAAATTCCCGGGTTTTCTTTGCGTTTCGATGGTGATGTGTTAATTTAAAAACGTGTAAAAATTAAATAAGGGTAAAAAAAAAATTTTTTTATTTTTAACGAAATGATCAAGTGTATAAATAATTGCGAAGACCTGACTTGATCTTTAAAGGAACGTTTTTAAGGAATAATATTAATATAAGCGTCTCTTTTATTGAAACGGGATGTATGCACCGTGCCCGGGACTTACCCGAAGGATTTTAACCATCGATTCTAGACCCTATTTGGAGTATATAATGTGGTATAACATGTAGTCCAATATCGCATAATTTCCGAGATATTTATTATTTAAAAAACAATTCCATAGTTAATTTAATTTGAACTCTGTCACCTTAACTTAAAGCATTATTTACTATGAAATTGATTAAATTAATTTATGGTGTACGTTGATGATATTGCTACTTACTACATGAATCTTTCTTAGTAAATAATGCTTTAGGTTAAGGTGACAGAGTTCAAATGAAATTAACTATGGAATTGTTTTTTAAATAATAAAAATCTCGGCAATTATGCGTTATTGGACTACATGTTATACCGCATTATATACTCCAAATAGGGTCTAGAATCGATGGTTAAAATCCTTCAGGTACGTCCCGGGCACGGTGTATATTTTGTTCGGATATAACGAGTAAGACAGGTCTGTCAGACAGTGCATTGTTTATAGAAATTTCGAACGGATTCCCGCGACGATGCAAAGAATAACGAATCGAAAAATGAATTTATTAATCTTAATATATTTCGTTTTTCATGAAATGGCGTGTTGTTTTAAGTTGTTTACCAGTTAAGCCTTTACCAAAAATTGGATTATACACAGATTTAGGTTTAATATTGCCTATTCTGTTCCTAATTAGTGATAATAGCGGCCTGCACACGTAAAGTTCGGACCGCGGGAAACGCCTCGCCCCATTCCAATCTTCGCGCCGAACCGCACGTGTAAATGCAACTGTAATAGTAAAATAGTAAAAAACCTACGGTTCGGACTGGCACGTGGCGTTTCCCGCGGTCCAAACTGTGCCGTGTAAAGGCCGCTATTGAGTGTCCAAATCTTTTAAGTTAGAAGTCAAAAACTATCCCTGGCTCACACGCGTGTTATTTTTTTAAATAATATGCTTTTGTGTTCTCGACTTTTGAGAACAGGGGAGACATATTTTGTTCCTGTGACTGTATATGACCCACTTGCTTTAAACTAACACGATTTTCACACATACTTAAACTATAAAACGGGACTTAATCGCGTAATAAAATAACTTATAAAACGACGTTTCGACTGTGTTACAACAGAGGGCCCTGCCAAGATGCATTGCGCTAACTAGAGTTTCTATTCGTTTCGTTTTTAAACCAATCGCGTCACTGGTAGATCGCGTGACTTTTCGCATCATGTCATCTACCTGTGACGCGATTGGTTTAAAAACGAATCGAATAGAAACGCTAGTTAGCGTAGTGCATCTTGGCAGGGCCCTCAGACGTGGTCACGAGAAGACTGAAATGGAGGGTGTTCGTCTGGTTGCCGTGCGAGTTTTTCTATTTTACGCGATTAAGTCCCGTTTTATAGTTTAGTTTGTACAGTGGTGGTCACATAATTAGGGACACTTGTTTTTTCCCCATTGAATTGCCTACAAATATATATATATATATATATAAGTTCTAAACTAATTTAATATTTGGTTACACTCATCGTTCAATAATGAACTAAGGTTTAAATGTATGTACAATTCATCTCTGTCGAAAACGGATCTTTTATTTTATAAGGATTTGAAAAAATAAATACCTCGCATTCATACAAAGTTGTAAAACTTTGTATGGACGGGTCAGCACTAAGTTTTTAAATCCCTATAAAATATAAGGTTCGTTTTTAACAGTAGTTCATTGTACATAGATCTAAACCTTAGTTAATGATCTAAAGTAAATTGTATTCAGCAATAAAATTGGTCAAGAACTTTTTGAATGGTGGTCATAATTTAAAAGTCATATTTGTAGGCAATTTTATGGGAAAAAAATTAGTGTCCCTAATTATGTGACTACCACTGTATATGACCCAATTGCATGCTTGTTATTCTCTTAAATAAGATTTTTGACGATTCGATCGATTACAGTATAATAAGACAAGTAGTTCTTCTTTGGCTCTTTAGGAGTTTCTGTTACCTATTGCTACTCGGGCGCTAAGGTTGAGTCGATACGCGTCGGTCAATGTTTAATACGCACGCAACCAGGCTCAAACTAAACCGGCTTGGTGCGTCTTATTGCACTTGCTTGCGCGTATGTGTACGTACAATGCACGCATACATACGCGCGATATACAGGGTGGTACTCGATAAACTGTAAATATTGAAAGGGATAAAATTTTAGGTTTATTTATCGGTAAAACCATTTAAAAAAAAACTCTTTTTTTTTCTTAAATTTTTCAATAAATTGCACCAAAAATGTCATTTTGTTTTCATAAAAATACGAATTTCTCAAAATTTTGTGGATATTTCACTACTTTTGTTTTGCTTATTATTATTCCTCGTTTAATTTTAGATCTAAAACCGTTAAAGAAATTGTAAAATATCTGCAAAATTTTGAGAAAATAGTGTTTTTATGAAATCAAAATGAAATTTTTGCAGTAATTTTCCACAAAAAAAGCAGTTACTCAGTTTTTTTTTTAATTAGTCTAATATTGTTATCAATTATTATAAACCTAACTAATGTCAATACTATGCATCTTATTTTATCTATTTTGGGCTATTAGATCAAAAGTTACACCGTCACAAGTAAGTGTACTACCCAAACTTTATTAAAAAGTTTGACAATTTGTAAAAAAAAAACCAGTGGCTAAAATTTCATCCCTTTCAATGTGTACAGTTTATCGAGTACTACCCTGTACGTTTGATTAAACACGAACTACTGTTTATACTGTGATCGATGGCACAAGCAATTGTTAACCTACCTAATTAGGTATACATGCCCTTCAATATTTGTACGGTATCCCTAGTAGCATTTTCCGTTGGTTAATTGGCCAACCATAGGGAATCCGTTGGCATATAATTTATTAGTTTTTCTGCATAAAACTAACATTGGCCCAATACAATGAAATAAGCATTACGCCCAACTATTTACTAACTTTGGGCCAATGTGACAACGCCTACCGTTGTATAAAAACTGTTGGCATTTCTGCATTTTATGTAACTTTGACCCTATTAGATATTAAGTAACATTGGGCCAATACAATAAAACTATATCACTATGCCTAACCAATAAACAACGTTGGGCCAATGAGACTACGCCTGCCGTTAGCTAAAACTGTTGGCATTTCTGCATTGGCACGTTGGACCTGTTAGATATTAACTAACAGTCACCCAATACCGTAAAATATTAGATGTGTTCCTAATTCGTCATCTTCCGAATTAGTCATATTCCACATTCGTCACTTTCCAAACTAGCCATTATCCATTTTCGTCATATTCCAGATTCGTCATTTTCCAAATTTCTCATACTATGTACATTCGCCTGTATAAACATATTATAGAAATCCTCTGATCTTCCACTCCGATCAACTAAACTGACCAACTGAAACATGTCAACTATTTTTTTTTCACTATGGCTTATTAATATTGTTTAACAAAGTCGACGGGGCTCCGATGCTGCGGTACTCCTATTTTTGATTGTTTGAGATGAAGAACTAGCATAACCTAAACCTACCTCATATTTATGTTATGATTTCCATTCTGTACAATTGTTAGGTCCATATAGTTGATCGGAGTGGAAGAACCCGACTGTACAATGACGAGTTTGGAAAGTGACGAAAATGGAAAATGGTCAGTTTGGAAAGTGACGAATCTGGATTATAACCCATTTGTAAGATGACGAATTAGGAACAAACCAAATATTAAAGTTGTAAATTCTGCAATGGTCCTTGGTTGTAGGCCCTACCTCAAAAAGATGCCCAAATTTAACCGTTGTCCAATCAATGAGGTTAATGTGGCCCAACCAATTGCTACTATTAATGCTATTAGGGATATCGGGACAACTTACTCTCGCCGGTTAATAATTCCTCTGTCGAGTTCCTTAAGGAATAGCATCCACACTAAGAGAATAACATGGCTACTACCGAGCCAATCCCACGTACCAACATGCATATTACCTATTGCAGAGTCACCAGGACGATCCAACTGGAGCAAAACCTAAGGCCACGAAAAAACTAATCCGCTGTCATAATCTGATCGATTGTCTACTCCAAGCCTTTAAGAAGGAAGGAGTAATAGGCCTTTTTCGGGGATGGAAAATAACGATGTACAAATCGCAAGTTACGAGCATAATGGCATTTTCCACTTATGAAGTTGTGTGTCAGTTTTTGAGGGAGGAAGAGGCAGTACAGGAAAAGTGAACGAGTTCTCTTAACCAATCCTTAGGGTTGGCAAGGCATTAGTCTTGGTCGGCCTTACAATCAAGCCCGAGCCTCTGTTCCGATGGGTACAGTCGGGCAAAAATGTGGTCTACCACCCTGTACGCTGTACAACAAGTTCGATTTTCCCTTGAAATAATATGACAGTGTGAACCTTAGCGATAATTAGATCTCACAGAAACTTTTGTCAAAACTGGTAGACCACTTTCTTGGCCGATCGTACCATATTGCCGTTGACATGGTATCGTCAAGTAATGAGGTATCACTTTGACAATACGATAATATGTGTAGCGATGTTGTTTCATCGAGTAGAACAGAGTCCTCTTTTGCCTTCCCCATGCCATAAAGGCCTCTCAATGATGAATTATTAACCGATGAGTTTAAGTTTACCCGTTAGGCACTATTAAGGTGATGGCACCAATGTAGAACACTTTTAACTGAAGGCGCCAATAATCGACACAACTCTTAATTCAAAGATCAGTCATAAATTGATTGTTGCATAGCCAATGAATAATTTCTGTAATATAAGAATCAAGTGTCAATTATTGGTACGTGTCAATTACTGGTACCATCACTTTACTAACGCACAGCCTCGACAAAATCTGCTCATGTCAAAATACACGCAATATAATGCTGTTCATACGGTCTCACAGGACAATTCAAACTCGCTGGTTAATTGTCAAATTGAGAAGCGATTTGTGTAAGAGAATAATGAATCAGGATCTTTCTTACGCCGCACTTGCACGAGCAGTTCATCGACCAATATTTCCCCGATACTCTAATTAGTTGTAAAATAATGAGACGCTTGTAACGTTAACGTGAATTTATTGCTCAGTTAATTGCCCGTGTAAGTACAATATTATTGTTAAGCCATTTTGTTTTCTATATAAATTTAGATAAAATTGTCTACAGTTTGCCTTACATTCAACAATAAACAAAAAAATAAAGGTACTTATACCGAATAATTATGATTATTTTTACTTTGTAATAATATTGTCATTAAACTTATATTCTGATGGGTCACGCACTTCCTTCTCCAACAATTTCTCTGTCCAGCAGCCCTAACCAAGGTCCATTACGCTAACTAGCGTTTCTATTCGTTTCGTTTTTAAACCAATCGCGTCACTGGTAGATCACGTGACTCTTCGTATCACGTCATCTACTAGTGACGCGATTGGTTTAAAAACGAAACGAATAGAAACGCTAGTAGAGGCAGTTCTAGTCCAGGCGTTACCTGCGCCCGCAACGATGTCGTATTTATTATTTGGGTGTCCAAAACACACTATTTGTTTTTAGTTCAAATGAAGTCTATTTCATTTTTTTCTTGATATATTTGTTCATTATGTAGAGTTTATTTTCGAAACAGAATTTTAGCTTCACTCTTCAGGCGTTTCTTTCCTGGTTACACCAGGGGTTCATGATGTCTTTGTCCTCGGATTTTTCGCATTTTGCTGTCAAAATCTCCAATTACAAAACAATCTTTGGCCCTACTTACCCGTGCCTGAGCTAGGTGTAAAAAACAAACACTTTCCTCTGTTATAGAGCTTTCCGTAGGCGCATATACCTGGATAATATGGTGTAATCGCTTGCCCAGCCAGATATCGAGTCCTATGACTCGATCTGAGAAGGTCCTGATGTCACTTATATACGTTTTTAACTCTTTCTTAATAAAAAATGCGACTCCATTTTTTCCGCATTTCTCCCCATAGTATGCAGAAATGCAATTTTCAGTTTCGATTATTTCTTTGCCTTCTTTTTCTACTTCAGGCACGCCAATAATGTCCCATTTTTTCCAAGTTATATTCTAGTTCCATCTTGTATACGTAACCAATGATCTGACGTTACATCATCTGTTCCGTGAGTCTGATTGTCCTGAGTTGGTGGCGCAACTGTTGCGCCTGTTTGTCCATCATTGACGAAGTTTAACTTCCGGCCTCGTCACCACCAACTGTTAGCATTGCCAACGGCGCGCACTGTGTCTCACAGTAATTCACCACTTCGCGCTCTGACGCTTCTAAATATGCTCCTCGCATCGGCACCAGACTGCGATGTTTTTGCTTGTAGGTGGTTTTGAGTGATGAATGTTTGAGGTTCTGTGAGGTGATGGATGTGCGTCTGTCTTCAAGTAATTATTTATAAATGTGTGGATTAAAAAACAGTAATTCTACTGGATAGTGTGAACTCATATTTTGATATTATGTAAAGTTATGTATTTCACAGTGCCTTAGGTAATGGAACCAGTTACCGACAAGGACCAATGATCGACAATGACTCTTATTTTACAGAAGATAAGGGTTATCTGGGTTATCCATTTGTTTTGTACCACTCAATTTATAACCGTATGATCTTTGAATTAAGAGTTAAGTGTCGATCATTGGTGCCTTCAGCTAAAAGTGTCGAACACTGGTGCCATTACGTTACATGTTACTGTTATACTGTGTAATTTTTGAATAAATAAATAAATAAATAAATAAATCATATTCACGTGGAACGTCAGATCATTGGTTACTGATACAAGATGGAACTAGAATTCTTATTTGTGGGTTGTGTTCGTGTTCAATTCCATGTTTGTGTTGGAGAGTTTCGGTCTACTCGTCCTGCGGGGACCAGCCGTACTGGGAGAGAATGTATTTGTATTCCCCTGGATTGTTTGTTTTCTTTTTGACGGCTAGAGGGGGAGGCGCCGCTAATTTCTAGGTATTATTTATTTTTCTGTATCCGTAGCCTGGTTTGGGTTTTTTTTTTCTTGAAATGACAGGTAGTGAGGCGTTTCGATTTTCGACATTGGTATTATTTTTCTTTGATACTCTCATGTGTTGTTCTTCTAGATTTGTTTCCAGTGATAGGTGATTTCTCTAATGTTCGTTTTGTGATTTTTGTTAAATTTAACTGTGTATTTTTCAGCGGAGTTGGATTTTCCGGCAGAATTACCAACTTATTCTACTCTATAACTGCTCTGTTTCTGTTTTCCTGTTCTCTATTTAGGTATTCTTATAATGCCTTCATTTGCTTCACTATTTTAGGAGGAAAATCTTGTGTTATGTAGTACTTTTTCCCTTCTAATTTGGATCGATTTTTCCATACCCTTGTTTTTTGTTCCAGCGGTGAAAACCCAATAACGATAGGCCTAGGTTATTTCAGTTAGCTATTTCGGCTATTTTTAATTGTTTACAAAATATTAAGCAGTTGATATTTACACAGGCAGCGCCAACGACTCTTATGGCACTATTAGACAGCTTAAATTGTTAGACGTGAGTTTAAATATGTCTGTCCCTATTCACCGTCTGATTTTTTTAGGATTTGACAGCGCATAACCAGAGGGCGGAATTTTCATGGCAAAAATCAAACGTCAATAGAGTTGGAATGTTAAATTTTATCGACTTATTCAGCTATCGATAAGTTTAATCTTCTTTTAAATTACTGACTGCCATTAACCATTTTGACTTGCGTCACCATTAAAAGTAAATCGCATGGCAGTAGGTTACTTATTTTTGCAACTAATTCACGTATGTGAAAATTGGTTAATCCAAAACGAAAAACAATAAACAAATGGATAAAGAAGTATCCTTTCCTTACTTACAACGAAAATAATTCAACAATATACTGCTCTAAATATAAGGTTCATTTAAAGAAACTTAATATTGCATTATATTGCGTTGAAACCACGTTGAAACTCACATAACGAGTAAAACACATTCTTGTGAGTTTAAAGCGGTAAAGAACGATATTAGTTTTTATCTAGATTTGTTTATGTTTATAGTTTCTTGCAACATCCCATGGAAAAGAAATAATATTCCAAATTTCCGTATTTAAAAAAAAAGTTGTTCCTTATCATCATTTTAGGTCTATTTTTGTTAATAAATATATAAACATAGATACGCTTCGTAAATATAACTTATCGATAGTCGATAAAATTCAACGTTCCAACTCTATTGATGTTTGATTTTTGCCATGAAAATTCCGCCCTCTGATCATAACATAATTTAGCTTCGGTTTTGTTTTGTAATGTAATAACTGTATTTGCGTACCTTGAATTTGAGAGATTGCATGGCTTAGTTTAAATAGCTGACAAAATATCGATGTTTTACTCATTAAATTAGGCCTCTATTTCACTTTTTCTAAACTATGTTGTTGTAATATTGCTAACGTTACGTAGAACATCAATGGGCTTTCGAAAATAAGATAAAACTTAAAACCATGTAGTTTAGACGCTATAATGTGGTTACACAACTAGTTTTCAGTACATGTTGTACAAAGTACACTTTGAACTGTACACTGGTCATGTACAGTTCAAAGTGTAATGATCTGACGCTCCACTTCAAATTGGCAATGTTAAATACAACATGTTGAAAAATGTACATGTTGTTCAAAGTATGTACACTTTGAACTGTACACGACGAGGATACATCACTAGAGTTTAGTAAACGCCGTATGCTCGAGACTTTAAAAAAAAGGTAACATGAAATTTGCTGGCGTTAGCATTGTTAAAAAAATCTATATTGCGTAGGTCTCGTTGAGTACAGTTGTTGAGTGATATTGTTAATAAAACATTGCTACATGTGATCTTTTAGTTTTATTGATATATTTTGTAAGTTCAAACTTAGTCAAGTGGATATAACCCCATATTCTTCAACAGTCCTAGTCCAACTCCTAAGTCGTGAACCGTAATTATGATTTCTAACGCAGCATTTCAAGGCGAATTCAGTGCATTAACTCCAAAAACCAACAATGAAAAGGGACCTTATTGTCGATGGCGCTTCCGCCATTATTAAAGATGCTCCGATATAAATACAACGTCGCGATACGCAGTGCGGCGTAAGCGCCATCGGCAATAAGGTCCCATTTCATAAATAACGCCACAATTAAACTTTGTTGAAGGAAAACTTAATTTATTTAAAGAGTAAAAATTGCCAACCGTGTGGTCACCCTATTCTACTAGACGAGTTATGTTATGTATGAGTCTGACAGTTCAACGTAAGAAGTAGGGTAACCATGAGACTCGGTAAATTTAAATGGACAAGGCACCAATAATGGACACTTGATTCTTATTTTACAGAAGATAAGGGTTATTCATTTGTTTTGCAACAATCAATTTAGGACCGTATGGAATTTGAATTAAGAGTGAAGTGTCCATTACTGGTACCCGTCAGCTAATAGTGTTCGTTATTGGTGCCGTCACCCTACATTTACAGATTTTTGCATAGTGTTACGTACGAGAGCTTGAACTTACGGTAAGAAGCTAGAAAAACATATGGGTTCACGACTTAGGAGTCACCAAGTGTTATTCCACAAGAGAAAATTCTCTTTTACCGAACAATCGTCCTTGCGTGTAATAGGTACTCATGAACTTTTTTCTGTAATCCTTGGGAGTGTTTATCGATATTGGCGAAATACACCATAACAGTAGTAAAAGCCATTAATTATAAATTAGAATAAGAAGGCACTTAAATTTAAGCCATAGCCGCGGATAGCTAGTCGGCAACTTTGCTGGGTAATGATTCTCTCAACAAGCAAAGGCGATCGTTCGCTCGAGTGAAGGTCCAAGCGGCGAGTTTAAGTAGTCCCGACAGAGCGAACAAACCACATTTTAGCGCGTGTATTCAATTTGGCAGCATGACTTCTCGAACGTATAAGGCTCCCTAATTGACAATGCACGCGCTAAAATGTGTTTTGTTCGGTCGGACGGGACTACTTAAACTCGCCGCTTTTATTCCCTCGTCCGTTCGACCGGCCGCCGTTTTTTGAGAGAATAACACACCTGGTTTCGAAAACCATTAAATTGCCACCAGCTCGCCTATTATGGTCGTGTTTATCGTGTGGATAAAACATCTATCCCTTTCTAACCAGTATGTAAGTGCGAGAGTGACGGATGCTTTATCCACCGCGGTAAAGGCCACCATGATACGGGCCCAGGATTTTTTGAAAAGGTGTTCTGATAAAAAATATGCTTAAAGAAGTTTGTCTCGAAAGCATACTTTTTTTGATAATTACTATTTGTTGTTTTTTTTATTCAATTTTTTTAGTGATCACTATCAATGAATCAATTGCTACGCCCGCCTTGGACTAGTGGTCGGAATGACGTCATTTTGTTTGTAACCGTGTTTTTTTAAGTCACTCATAAGCTGCGACGTAGAAAAGACCATGTGGAGTTTAACCTCGTAAGACGCCGCGTACAAAAAAAGTTGCATAATACGGCCATTGCAATAAAGATCTATTGCAAAGGAGATAAAGACGAATTTCCCTTGTTTTTATTACTGACAATTAAAATAGAAAATTTACTTTATTGCAATCATAATAGGTTTATTTTCGTTTGGCAAATTTCGTTGTATGGTGTCTTAAGAGGTAAGCTCTTAATTAGTCATTCATTAGACATACATACATACATTAAATCACGCGTGTTTCCCAGAGGGGTAGGCAGAGACCTCTTCTTTCCACCTGCTACGATCCTGACAAATCTCTTTCGCTTCTTCCATTAGTTTTTTTTTTCTCAGAGTATAATGAAAACAAAGGATGCTTTTGAGTCATACCTGGCACCAGTGTTGGACACTTTTAGCCGACAGGCACCAGTAATGGACACTTCACTCTTAATTCAAATTTCGAACGGTCCTAAATTGATTGTTGCAAAACAAATGAATAACCCTTATCTTCTGTAAAATAAGAGCCAAGTGTCCATCATAAGGCCTTGTCCATTACTGGTTCCGTCACCCTAGCTACGTGTTATGTACTATTTTTCGAACAAGTTGAAATTATTTATAGTTTTCGGATGTTTCCATTTACTTGTGCTGTAGGTCATGTGGGGTAACTGTGCGCAGCGGGTAAGTGTGCGCAACCCCTTTATTTAGGAATGGGGATGGAGAAGTTTGTGATATGTGTAAGCAAATTAAATATATGTTGGTTTAGAATTACTTTATGCAAGAAAAAGCCAGATGGTATCATTTATTTACTTGAAAAGGAAAATATTCAGAATCCGGTGCCGTAAAGGTAAATTTTGCTGTCATGGCGAAAATCGACACGAGTAAATGAATTTTATTTCTGTTAGTAATGTATTTAAGCCTTTAATTTTGCATAAAATTTGAAGCTATGTAATGTGTCAATAAAGTGAGGTAAGTTTGATCAAAATCAGTCTGCTTAATATATTAAAAAATCCACAAACTTCGCTTAGCTGCGCACATTTACCCGCAGTATGGGTAAGTGTGCGCATTTTGAGCTGGTTGAATTAAGGCGATTTTTCTTCGAGGTGGCAAGGTTTTATTGATAATTTCTTGATTTAATTATTACTTTAATAAATGCTTCGCTAAATACATATTTTCGTTTAATTTTGATACTAGTTTGAAAATAAAGTGCGCACAGTTCCCCACATGACCTAAGACACAATTTCAAGGCTCTA
Organism: Acleris literana; assembly: GCA_946894065.1. NCBI lineage: Eukaryota > Metazoa > Arthropoda > Insecta > Lepidoptera > Tortricidae > Acleris > Acleris literana. The sequence goes on along the minus strand of OX335668.1, from coordinate 99,194,598 downwards.
GATGATCGGGAAATAGATACCCGATAGGTTTTAATGAGTGAGTCAGTCAGTTAGGCCATTGATACGTTTTTATACTTTAGTTATGCAACCCTATTGAATATGGTCAAATTAAAAAAAACTGGGTGCTAGCTGCATTGTGAAAAAAGTTATAAGTTAGTAGGACTTTTGGCGGCAAATCGTGGTCTTAGAATCCATGGAGTCGCTATTCCCTATTTATTAAAATACATACCAATTTGATTGTGAACTTCAGTATTTTAATATTTCAAAATTCATTTATTCATTAACCGATTCAGTGCGGATGACACGCCAGGCATGTCATCAAATGTTTTTAACGTGTGGCGGATGACACGCTAGGCGTGTCATCATATTCTATGGCATCGTCCTAATAGAACGCGATTGCGCGATCACCGCAAGTTCGCGCGACTGTTTATATGACAGTTTACATACAAACAGTCACGCGAACTTGCAATGATCGCGCAATCGCGTTCTATTAGGACGATGCCTATGGCGTATGGCACGCCTGGCGTGTCATGAAATAATTGTTCGCCGCCACAGCACAAAGTTTTCGAAAATGGAAGGCGCAACGAATCGGTTAAACCGCTAAACCAATTTAAATGAATTTTGGTACGTGGGATATCTCTGCAGCGTTACAAACAGCAAATCTTAGTAGGTATGAAATAACCGAACTAAAATGTATTACTTCATTTTGAAATATGACCATACTGAAGGTCAAAATCAAAGTGTCATGTATTATAATAAGGAAATAACGACTCCATGGATTCTAGAACCACGATATGCCACCAAAATCCTAACCATAAAATATAACTTTAAAGGTAAAAAACATTTTAACATCAACCAGCGAAGTTACCACAAGTTACAAAAACATATGTGGCATTATCTATGTAAAACGACCTTATGGCGGATGGCGCTTCGGCCATTATTAAAGATGCTCCGATATAAATACAACGTCGCGTGACGCAGTGCGGCGTAAGCGCCATCCGCCATAAGATCCCTTTACGCATAGATACAACAATAGCAGTAGTTAACAGCAAAGGAAACAATATTTTAATCATGACACTAGACAACACTACTTGCTCTAAGGGTGATTAAAATTTCAGAAGGGACTAAAAATATCCACATTACCGAAACAGTTATTATATTTACTAGATAATATTAACTAGGTGCACTTGCCGTCCCCGGGCAAGTCTAAGAGCTGTTCCGCACTACGTACAATCCGGATCCGATCCGAACCCGTGAAAATACGGATGCATAGAGAAATCGGATGACGGATGGCTTCCGTTTGCCAAATGGCAAAGCATTGGGTTTTCTCTAAATGGAGCGAAGCGGTTTGCTGCCATCATTTTCAGAAATCTCAGTAACGCTCACTCACTTAGCTCACTTTATCGAAGTTTCGGCACTATTCCCATTGAAAGTCTATGGGAACAGATTTTCGGTGATTACTTATTCCTTCGCGGTATGTCCGATTTTCAATTGATTTTTTTCTAAACCATCTATGGCTAGATGTCTTACGGGCTAAATTTGATCCTGATATCTCTTAAAGTTTTAAATTGACGATTGGTTTTAAAACGAATCGAATAGAAACGTTAGTTAGCGTAGTGCATCTTTGCAGGGCCCTCTGTTCGTTCGTTTCGCTCCAATAAATGAGTTTCCAGCGTATTTGGTGCATTTATTCATTTTATTTATTGAGTTTGGTTTCAGCGACTTGCTGCCATGGAACTCCAGAGGTTTGTTCGAGCCGCCAGGAACCCTATAACTTGCAGCCACATCCGTGACTGTATTTGGAACACCTGGATTCACGAGGGGCCGAAGGGCCTTTACCGGGGCTGGTCCATAACAGGTAACCACAACAAAACACATTTCCAGTGATCGGATTAGGTACTGGTGCATTTCAGCCTAAAATGTCTAACACTGGTACCATAAACTTAATTAAAAAAATCTGTAATATCAAAGAAGGTGTTTAACAGCAAAGTAATAGTAAAAACATTTTAAATTTTATATAGTTATTAATAGAGTTAGCCGCCTTATTTGGCAGCAAAAGTACCTAAGCAGAATAACATGCTCAAAAAACCGCCTTCAAAAAGCAAAAAATAACTTCTTTAAAATGGTAGGTAAATAGGTCAGTCCAACTGAAGTCTGCTTTTGGTTAAAATATTGTTGGACGCCGACTTCAGTTGGACTGACCTATTTACCTACCATTTTAAAGAAGTTATTTTTTGCTTTTTGAAGGCGGTTTTTTTGTTTTTTTAAACATTTATTTTATTTTATACTTTTTAGTGATCCTATTTATGCTGTTACGTAGCTCCACTTCTAAATACTAATAAGAAACTATAGAACATTTCAAGCTCGCCGCAGACAACGCCGCGGGAATATCATAGTCATATTTAAACCTAAATGTGCTTCGTCATAGTCGCTCAACTTCCTTTATCGAAATATCTTATCGCCACCCTTGAAATAGGTACCGTTAAGGAGTTCCGGTGGCCATCTGTGGTCTTCATCATCAGTTCCACTTCACCATATAGTACTTTTCAAAAGCAAATGCATGAGTTACAGTGAAACATACCAAAATCGCTATGGGTGTGCCTATAATATTTGAGGAGTTCTCTTGATTTCTCCATGATCCCATCATCAGATCCTGACGTGGTGACAATGGGACCAACTAGAAAGTATACCCATTCGAACAACGAAAAAATTTTTCAAATCGGTCTAGTGGTCTTCGAGTAATCGGGGAACATACATAAAAAAAAAAACAAAAAAAAAAAACCCGACGAATTGAGAACCTCCTCCTTTTTTTGAAGTCGGTTAAAAATGATCTAGACACGACGTATTCTCTTGACAATAGAGTCGAGTGCAGATCATTTTGACATCTTCGGATTCGTAGCTACTTCTGCTGCTGACTATTACAGCAGAAATGTGGCAGTGATCGGAATAGGCAGAGTATATTTAACTAAAGTTCGCAAAAGTACATAATATAGAGTGACAACCGGGTGAAATATTAAATTATTTTTATTAAAATCCGGATATCCGGTATTTTTTTGGTACTAGTAAATGTAGTCTCAAGGAAGTCTCCAGTTTATGTCTCTGTTCTACGAAGTTTAGGTTAATATACGCCACCTATTCATTATATGTCGTCGGTAATACTGCAAAACCGCGTATCTAATAAATTAAATAAGGTGCAAAATACACCTTAGCTATAAAGTCAGTAAGGTACATTTTGCAATTATTTGAATTGGTTACTTACGCGGTATTTGAGTATCACCGACGGTATAAGGAATGAGTTACAGGCCCCTTTTATCACAAACTAACATAAAATATCCCATAGCGTGAGTAATAAATATCATCTACGTATATTTAGCATTAAAAATACCGGAAATCCGGAATTCAATAATAGTATATTAATATTTTATCCAGTTGTAAACACTCTATATTATGTCCTATTGCGAACTTTAGGTAAATATACTCTGCCTATTCCGATCACTGCCACATTTCTGCTGTAATAGTCAGCAGCAGAAGTAGCAACGCAACTGAACAGGCCAAAATGATCTGCACTCGACTCTATCGTCAAGAGAATACGTCGTGCCTAGATCATTTTGAGCATGTTATTCTGCTTAGCTACTTTTGCTGCCAAAGAAGGCGGCTAACTTCATCGTAGTCAAAGCATTCTAAACTTTATTACTAACCATATTAAACTTAAAATGTTTTTAGTATTACTTTGCTGTTAAACACCTTCTTTGATATTACAGATTTTTTATATTAAGTTTATGGTACCAGTGCTAGACATTTTAAGCTGAACTGCCCCAGTAATAGACACTTCAGTCTCAGCAGTGAAATCAGTTAATACAGAAAATCGTTGCTAGTTATTAGTGTTTTAGTTGTTGTTATTGTTTTTGTCTATTTTGTAAAAAAAAAATCCAAATTTGCTGTCTGACTCCGTCCGTTCATAAATGTTATTATTAATGTTGTAATGTTATTGTTCTGCTTATCACGTATTTGTATCCTCTGAGCATATAATTGTGCTAACTAGTAGTGAAAACTGTTTTGGCTCTTGTATTAACCATATTATTATTTATATTATATTATTTTATATTATTATTCTATATTATATTTTGACGACGCGATAGCCTAGTTGGTAGTGACCCTGCCTACGAAGCTAGCGGTTCCGGGTTCGATTCCCGGTATGGGCAAATAGTTGTGTGATGAGCACGAGTATTTGTTTCTGAGTCTTGGATGTTTTCTATGTATTTAAGTATTTATTTCTCTATATAAGTATTTATATCGTTGTCTAGTACCCATAGTACAAGCCTTGAGCTTAGTTTGGGACTAGGTCAATTTGTGTGAGATCGTCCCGTGTTTTTTTTATTTTTTTTATTTTGTTTTGTAATATTTAAGCTGTTTGTTTTCCAATAAATAAATAGATAAATAGATAAATAAATAAAACGGTCATACATCGTCACATACATACAATCACGCCTCTTTCCCGTAGGGGTAGGCAGAGACCACTTCCTTCCGCTTGTTCCGATCCAGACGAACTTCCCTCGCTTCCTCCACACTCATAGGTCTCTTCATATACGTTTCATTTCATTTCATTTCCTTTATTTTAATAACAAAATTATATTGTGTTTGAATTGCATTAAAATTACATTACAGTCAAATAAAAACAATATCAACAATAAATTGAAAGGCTGCCTAATTGAGAATGTACGCGATTCGCTTCGCAATTTTCCTTTGGAAGAAAATAATAGTACATTATTGCCTAGGCATGGAAGTAGGCAATTGCGGGTCGAGTATTGGTTTAAACGGACGAGCTTGCGAGTCCGTTTAAAAATACGAAGCCCGCAATTGCTGTTCCTGCCGAGGCAAATATAGTGCTTTTCTCAAAAATAGCAATATTTTTTTTGTGTTGGAGTAAAATCTTCATCGCTTGAACTCATTTTTCGAATTGCATACAAACAAACTTCATGTGAAAAAACCCTCACTCTTTACCGCCTTTTTGTTTATGACAAGAAGAAACGCAAGTTTTGTTTTAAAAAAAACATAACCTATTCCAGACACAGATTAAAAAGTTATGTTTCGAATAAAAAATTGGATGTATAAGACTTGTGCCCTGATTTTATTATGGCCTTTTTCACTTTTTAAAAAGTTACAAGCTAGATAGTAATGGAATTTGTATGCAACATTGCGGGCTTGCGTAGCGTGCACGCAATGTTTTTTTTTTTTAATTTGATATCTGTCAGTAAACTATGTACTTCGCGTCTCAATATGTAGATAGTAATGTCAACGTTTCCGGACATTTTTGAGAAATAGTACATTATTGCCTAGGCATGGAAGTAGGCAATTGCGGGCCGAGTATTGGATTAAACGGACGAGCTTGCGAGTCCGTTTAAAAATACGAAGCCCGCAATTGCTGTTCCTGCCGAGGCAAATATAGTGCTTTTCTCAAAAATCGCAAGAAAAGAGTTGTGTTGGAGTCAAGTCTTCATCGCTTGAACTCATTTTTTGAATTGCATACAAACAGAAACTTCATGTGAAAAAACCATCACTCCTTACCGCCTTTTTGTTTATGACAAGGAGAAACGCAATTCTTGTTTAAAAAAAAACATAAGCTCTCCAGGCACAAATAAAAAAGTTATGTTTCGAGTAAAATTTGGATGTATAAGACTTGCGCCCTCATTTTATTACGGCCATTTTCACTTTTTAAAAAGTTACAAGCTAGATGGTAATGGAATTTGTATGCAACATTGCGGGCTTGTGTAGCGAGCACGCAATGTTTTTTTTTTTTAATCTGAGAACTGTCAGTAAACTATGTACTTCGCGTCTCAATACGTAGATAGGAATGTCAACATTTCTGGACATTTTTGAGAAAAATTGTTTTAAACGTCACTTTACAAAATTATTGGAAAAATTGTGGATTATTATCGTTTCTTTGGATGTTCCCTCGATCGAAGGAACTATTATTTTTTTATTCGCACTAGTTGCTTCACATGAGATGAAGGAAGTATTACGTCTTTTATTTGCCTTTGTTCCTTTGCAAAATCTGAAGGAACAACAGGGACCGACGCGAATATTCCAAAATTATCGGTCCGTTATATTATAAAGAGTGTTTGTTACTTGCAGGTTACACCAACAACGTCTCGGGCGCGGTTATGTACGCTAGTTTCGAGATAGTTTGCTTCTTCCTGCGGCATTACAAACCGGAAAAAGACGATGACTATTGAAAAAGAACGACGATTTACAATTAGGACATAAAATTATTTACATAATGAAGGACTCGATAAGGGAGAGTTTTTTTTTTCATTAAATTGTTGTCAAATGTGGATGAAGCATCCGTCACTTTCGTAATTATTTACGTGTCAGAAGGTGACGGATGCCTTATCCACACTTTGTCTCGCGACAAACGCAGCCATATTGGGCAAGAAGAAAATAATTCCCAATATGCCCCCAATAAAAGGTTTTCCGTTTTGATAAGAGTCAATTGTATGGATTTTGGTAACAAAACATTTTTTGGTAGAAATACCCTACCATGTAACCATTACTCGTTTATGAACTCCTGGTACCTGAACTGAAAAATCACGACCCTATATGAATCATAGTGAAGTTCTAATAATGAAAAACCAGAGTCCTATTCCTAACTGATTTATGATCTCCTAGTACTTAAACTGAACGTAGAATAAGACCCATCAAACTGTTAGTGTTGCAAATTGCATATTTTCCTTGCTAGCTGGGAAAAGCCCCTTACTTGTATATGAGATCCTGGTACTTGGCTAGTTTTATTTTATAATTTTGTAAGGATATATTACAGTTTTTACATTTATAAAGGTTTTTTTTGTACTTTTTGGAGTTTTTCTTTTATTTATGCTGTAAAATCTACCTCCGTGCCAAATTTCAAAGTTCTATGTCATCGGGAACATTGTACGTTTTCATGAGTGGGTTAGTCAATCTGTAAAAATAAGCCGTTATTAGAAATTAATAAATAATAACTCTTTAAAGGGTAACGATAGAACATTAATTTTCGTACCAGGCTGTGAGGTCATTGACAAAAAAATTAGTTTCCTGGCTGTACTTGAGAAAAACTTACGAGGGTGGGAAAAAGGGTTCATATTTACACACAGCAGTATCGCTCGGCTTTTTATTCGAACTTGTCTGAGGGCCCTGCCCAGATGCTTTACGCTAACTAGCGTTTCTATTCGATTCGTTTTTAAACCAATCGCGTCAATGGAAGATGACGTGATACGAAAAGTCACGTGATCTACCAGTGACGCGATTGGTTCAAAAACGAAACGAATAGAAACGATAGTTAGCGCAATGCATCTTGGCAGGGCTCTCTGGACACACTTGCGGTGTGTCTTGATAACACTTATTTGCTCTAAAGTTCATGAGATATCATCATCATCATGTCAGCCGAAAGACGTCTACTGCTGGACATAGGCCTCCCCCAAGGCTCTCCACTCAGACCGGTCTTGTGCTTTTCGTATCCACCGCGTTCCGTTCATGAGATATAATAGGAACAATAACATTTGTTTTCTCTAACTTATAGAATAATCTCACGTACTGATAACCACCTACAAGCCGTTATATAGGTAACCTAAAAACCCTGCCTGCTGGCTTGAAGGGCCAAAACACTTAGAAATACACGTTACGGTACACGAACCTACCTTGACTCCGGTGAAAATTCGTTTTTGGACGTTAATATCACCGTTTTTCTATCTATGAATTGCTTGAAGTTTTATATGTTAGGATAACCAACGAGTTTATGGATTTCGACAACTATTTATAAATAATATTATAGAATGTGAGATACGTATAGCATGTGATATTAGATCACATGAATTATGTAATGTTAGTGTAGAGAAATTGATTTTAGGCCAAAAAATATTGACCCATATTAAAATCGTAGCTTTCTTCTTAAAAAAGGTATAGAGCTAAGGTGTTAGCACCAGTAATAGACGAGGAACAATGTTAAATACCTTTTTTTATTTAAGTAGATAAGAAATTTCTAACAATATTCTCCTTGAATTTAGAGTCCAGTGTCCATTATTGGTGCCTGTGAACTATAGTTGTCCATTACTGGTACTATCACTTTATGCTACTTCTAAACTCAAAGACCAAAATAAATATGGCTTTACTAATAACAAAACAATCTACGCCATAAATAGTAGAAACATTACAATACTGCTTGAAGTGCTTAAAAAGTTACGTAAGCAACATCCGAAATGGAGTTGAAATATGTTTTGTTCTCCATTTCAGCTAGCAGTATTTAAATAGTTAAAATATTTGCGTAGTTATGCCGTAATACCTTAGAAGGAATATAGTAACATAACATAACATTTTTAAATTTGAGTGTGGAGATATTTTCCCAAAATCTTTTTCCTGGTAGCAATTTTTCCATTCGTTAAATTTACCAGTCTTTTTTTCAGTACTAATTTTGCCGAAGATTTTTTTCTCAGCAGAAATAATTCCAGTATCATAATTTCCCAATCTGTATTTATCTGAATAGTTATATAATTTTGACAGAGTCGACGGAGCTCCGCTACCGCAGAGCTCCTACTTCTGGGTTGTTTGGCCCACAGAGCCTGCTGCAAAACTAAACATAACCTAAATCTAACTATCTATTTCGTCTTAATTACAATGGAGAATTTTGCGCTTGGGAAAAATCCAGAACGGTACCTAATTATTCGACCAGGAAAAAATAAGAATGGGAAAAATCGGAAAAATCGCGACTGGAATAATTGCTACGCTGAATAATCGAGTCTGGGAAAAAAAATAGTGGTTACCAATAGAGTATAGAATGCTTTAACATCCTTCTTTGGTTGGCAGAGTCCTGGTATTTAGAAAATCTTTGTTTAAAATTGTAAGCAATAACTGAGCGAGAGTGCGAGCGTGATGATACTGATGATAGAGGGCCGGACCCATATCGTCCCTTTACTTTCTCAACCTCGTATCTGATCGAATAGTTAGATAGGAAAGTAGTCTTTATTCTTTAGGTAACATGAGTGCTTTTCCTATCTAACTATTCGATCACATACGAGGTTGAGAAAGTAAAGGGACGATATGCTTCACCTAGGATCTTCACCTGTGACCCATTTCTCAAAAAGTATTAGTGTTTTGTCTCATTTTTTAGTTTTATTTATGAGACAAAACACTAATATTATTAGACTAATGCTTTTTGAGAAACGGGCCCCTGGCTGAAGCACGGGATATGACCAGGTCCTCGTGCTCCAACTACTAATAATAATGTATAGTCATAATGATTTATTACAGATAATAAACAGCAATAGCAACAGCTTATTTTCTTTTTCAGTTTACGTGGTCAATTAAATTATATTAGCCTGGTCACATATCCCTGTTCGATACTCTATTAATAATTAACTAAAATGAGTATCATAAATATGGGGTAGGTTTAGGTTATGTTAGCTCTTCAGCAGGCCCGAAGGGCCAAAACACTCTGAAATAGGAGCTCCGCTTACGCTCCGTGGCCTCTGTTAAATTTTATATTCAAATGTAACTTTTCTTTTGTTATCGTACAGAGGTCGGAATAGGCAGTGCCTATTTGCCTAAACTTCGCGGGAGGACGTAACTAAGAGTGGTTACAACCACCAAAAATAATGATTTATTTTCACTGAATGCGGGATTTCCGGGTTTTGTTTAATAATACATAAATGTGGAAATTCATACTAAAACTGAATATCACATGTTAAAAACATTTATTGCATACAATGTTACATGATCAAATGACATATTCTGATTTATTTCTACTGTAAATAAACTAACATAATATTTCGTTATATATAATATTTTATCTCATAGTAGTAATTATGATTGTAATTATGATATTGATGATTCAGATTGAAACATGTTGTTGTTATTGATGATCATGTAAAATTGTATACAAATATATTTTTTACATGTGATATTGAGTTTTAGTATCATTTTCCACATTTATGTATTATAAAAAAAAACCTGGAAATCCCGCATTCAATAAAAATAAATCATTATTTTTGGTGGTTGTAACCACTCTTAGTTACGTCCTCCCGCGAAGTTTAGGCAAATAGGCACTGCCTATTCCGACCTCTGACTTATCGAAGAATGCACAAAACTGTACTTACTAGTGCTGCCGTCCTTAGAAAAAAGGGCGTATGTCTCATAGAACCGCGTATGTATAAGTGACCTTATTTCTTAAGATGGAGGGTTTAATTTACTTTGACGATCAAATTGCGCATGCGTCCTTTTTATTTAGGAGGGCAGAGTGGTTGGAGCACGAAAAACTGGTCATGGGTCCGGCCCCATAGATAGTAAAATAGCCCGCAGTACTGCCATATTACCAAAGCTAGCTGCAATGTAGTAGTTGAAGCATTCTATACCCTATTGGTAACTACATTAAATTGAAAATGCTATAACTAAGCAGTCCAAAGGTTGTCTATTCGTAAAAAAAAACAAGTGGCTTAAGTGTACAAAGAGTGTTCAGGGTACCAAATTTGTTTGTATTGGAAGGAACATATATAAATATTTATGATCATACCTCGGGGTTTTCGGTGTCGAAATGATTTGAGAAAGAGTAGAGATAAATAGATAGGTTAGTCTGAGAAAAGTCATATCATGTCTAATGAACAAAAAATACCTCTCTGTGAATTTTATACCTACACACTATGATACAATTTTATTTTGAGTCATGTAGGAGGTACTTTAGCTTTACTACAAAGCCTTATGAGATAATAATAAAAATAACATTAATTAATTACTTGCTGTATCAAAAAGTCCGGTATCTCACTATTTACTTATAAATCAGTAGGGACGTAACTGAAGAGGTTGATAATGACTGATCTTTTTCATTTATATAATATTAAGTAATCGTGTATATTTTTTCAATTAATTATAAATTGGGCAGAATCCTATTAGAGTACATTCTGTTTCTTTATGTCAATACCTACTCTATGGCTAACGTCAAACATTCCCGCACCGTAAACCCCGGGGTTTGTTTATGATTGAGTAGGTAACTTAGGTTTAGACTTATTTGGTTGTCTGTCTGTATAAGGTAACAGTAAGAGTTTAATAAATATGTTATTTCTTCAAATTATTAACTTTTATTTTGTCACGATTCATGACCCCTTCCTAATCCCCGACGCAAGAAGAATAATCATCGTCATCATCAGCCAATACTGGTCCACCTGGGCGTAGGCCTCTCCCATTGCACGTCACCGAGTACAGTCGCCATCAGATATATTGTAGCGGGCGAGGTACTCAAATATTTCGGAGCAGCATTACTTTTCAATAAATTCGTTACACTAGTTATGGTGAATAACACCAGAAGGTACTTTCCCTTCATGTCCCATAGTCTTGGGACGCCCTGTATAACCCAGTCACTACCGAGTAAAGGGTCGATGTCGGTCTAGACCACAGAATAAAGACTAGGCATAGAAACCGTACTAAATAAGCATAAAATACATTATGGTTCACTTCTTTTTACTTATGATTTTCATAGTGAGTTGGAAAGAGATGAATCTATTGCTGTTCTTTCGTTATTTGGTACATCGTCACAAGTAAGACGTGATTTGGACCTATAAGCTTTGGACCTTAGTATTTGCAACTATAGACAAGGAAACACAAATCCTTCCTATAGGAAGGACAAAGAAGTCCCTGTGTAAAACCTTGTGACAATGACAGTTAAAGAAGAAATACAGCCTACTATTTGTTTCATTTTTTCTCCCGTAATACGTAATCTAAAAAGTAGAGAAAGATAGCTGACGCAAAGTACGTTTTAGGGTGCGGCTCCACTGAGGCGGAGACGAGAGGAGCGGAGCGGAGCTGTGTCAATATTAACCAATAGAAGGCGCATGCGGTCACGTCGAGCGCACCTTGCGCACGTTAGTTTATATTCTATTGGTTAATATTGGCACAGCTCCGCTCGTCTCCGCCTCAGTGGAGCCGCACCATTATAGTCCGGTTTCTATGCTATATGTTCTTATTCTGTGGTCTAGACCATGTTGACGTAATGTGAACTTTTGACAAATGTGTCAATTTTCCTCCAAACACAAAAGAAACCCATGTACAACCTTACTTTTTCAGACAAATAGAGTTCTCTTTTTAGCATATTCAATTTCCCTTTCGGGTAAAGATCACAGCTATTGTTTTATCGTTTTTTATTTGTGAACTCCTTTTTGGCTAGTTCTTATTTTATGGTCTCTATTGATAAACAGGGTGCAAAATCTAAGTTCTACAAAGTTACGTTAGCTCAATCTCTGTCACTCGTCATTCGAGACTAAATCGAGAGAAAGGGATGGAGCGAACGTACCTTCGAAATTCGATTTTCAAAGAGGGGCCTAAGGTTATGTTTGTTTATAACAAGGTAGCTGTCAATGGCACATCTTTCACTTTTTTCAATATGTGACTGACTAAAGTGTGCAGTTATTTTATTGGTGTATCCAATTATCGCTTTAATGGGGATACACCAAAATAAATAACTGCTTGCTTTTAAATTTTTATTCAAAAGAATAGCATTTCTTAGGATCTGATTTGAATCATTTCGTGATTAAAAGTGTAATTGCTATTTAAAATAATTTATTAAATAAACGTAACCTCGCCAAAAAGAAAGAAAAACCCCGCGGATATGTAAACGGAGGAAGGACTTTCTCCTCCGGCCTTTCAGCTCTGGCTGGGGTAGTATCCGCGGGAGTCTAAATTCTAGTTGGTAATAGGGGCATTGGTGTTTTAGCCGGTGCGAGCCCGGCAGTACCTGGGCCCTCCATTCCCAGGTCTCCGGAAGGGATTTTCACCTCCGCCCTTTTTTCTTAAAGTAATTAAAGCAAAAAACAAACAAAAGCAAGGACTTTTGTCTTTGGCCCTTCAGGCGATTACCAAAAAAAAAAACCTCGGCAGAAACCGCCTGCATGCCTCGGGCAAACATGTTAGGGAAACACGAATAATGCCCGCGATACACGAGGCTAGTTTTTCAAGCCAGGATAGCAAGCTAGTGTAAGTAAGCTAGCAAGCTAGTACTTCTGGATTCGTGTAGACCAAACTGGCTTCATTTCTAAGCTAGTAAGCTAGTAAGCTAGTTTACAAGCCAGGACAGTTTTTAATAGGATGGAGTTCTATTTTTAGGCTAGTAGCGTCCCACCACTGATTTTACTATCCTGGCTTGTTTACTAGCTTCATGTGGCCGACGAAGTATCCGTTCGGCTAGTGCGCAGTGACCATGTGCTTTTGTTTATTACGTATTTTCTTCTACAAGATCCCTAAACTTACTAACGATGTTAATCTAAAGTTTTTACAATTGTACCGTGAGAAGGAATGTCTATGGAATGCTACCATTCCATCTTATAAAGATAAATCTATGCGAGATTTTACACTACAAAAAATATGTGGTGTCCATACACGTTTTTCTAATACATCTTCTAGTAATTCGTCTTATACAAATTGACACAGTTTCCGAAGTAACTGTTTCAGTCGTATTGTGTTTCTTTTACGAACGCAGATCAGATCATTTTACTACCAGACTGGAGTTTTTTTTTCACTAACTATTGTTGTTCTGTATGGCTACTGTCACTGCAAGGGTACCTGACTGGATTAAATTTACTGGCATCTTGTAGAGAGCACTAGCTTGTGTCGAAGCGAGGACAGTATTACTAGCTTACTAGCAAGCTATCTAGCTTGCTATCGTCGCTTGAAAAACTAGCCTCATGTATCCCGGGCATAACACGCAGCGGACCCGGCTTACAAGCCTATAGCTTAGTTTGGGACTAGGGTAATTTATGTGAAACTGGCCTAACAGCTCACTCAAAAAAATGAGAGCCAACAAAGAGAGATTTTCACTTAGTTGACATAAAATGAATGCAATAGTTAAGATATTAGTTATATAAACCAAAGCTGATAGTAACAAACAGCAATATCTTTAGTGATTCGATTAACATCTTAGTTGGTGTATCTATCGTCTTGTTAGGCTTGTATGGGATCAAGACGCTTATGCACAACAATCACAATCTTGTTACAAGCGACCAATTATTTTTTCAGTGCTCCTATGCTCGTTATTGTTCTGAGTTTCGATTAGACCTCAAACATAGGCAAAGAGGCCGATCAATAGTCTTTGGTTGTAAGACAGGCGGCCTGTTTTGATATGTTTCCATGTTGACTATCCGTAAATTTTGTATTTACAGTTTTACCACTTGATAATATAGGAATGCCCTATCAAACTATTTTCATTCAATAGAAGAAGAAACCTAAGCTCTAAAATTGCGACCACAACTTCAAACAACGAAAAAACTATCCACAACACAGCATAGAAACAATAGCGGTGACAGCAAACATCACGATTCATTTCAAACCGCGCGGTCTTAGAAAAACACAACAATTTTTCGTTCTATACGAAAATACTTGAAATTACCAGTTGCAATGGATGAAGATGACAAAAAAGACAATGAAAAAGCTGGGTCAAGTCAGGAGCTGGAGGAGAAGCGGGACACAATAACTGTGTCCAATTCCAATTCCACCATAGATTTTTTAGTAAATCGAGCTCGTAAGTCCGTCCATTATTTTGAGAAGAGAAATAAACGGCTGCCGAAACAGAAAAAGAAAAAACGTGCGACAGGGCGAGTTCAAAAGAGAAGGACAAGGACGACGAGGCGCAAACCGCGCCCAAGGTACATACCTCGCACTCTGTCATCAGACTCTTCCTTCAGCAGTAAACACACGCTGAGGATCAGACACGCCACGATCACTTGTCGGTATTGTGGTCACCGTTGCTGCCTCCGCAGGTATCAGCGGTATTAGGCCAACGGTTACCAGACGTAAGGATAGGATTTTTATGTTTCGCTGTAAAGTATTTTGATGGTTTTATTAAAATTCGTGCTGTAGAAATGGATTTTTAATGTTACCAAATTTTTGTTCGACGCACGCCTCTTACACTAGAGTGATGGAACCAATGATGGACAAGGACGAATGATGGAAACTTGATTCTTATTTTACAGAAGATAAGGGTTATTCATTTGTTTTGCAACAATCAATTTAGGACCGTGTGAAATTTGAATTAGGAGTGAAGTGTCCATTACTGGTGCCTGTCAGCTAAATGTGTCCATCATTGGTGCCGTAACCCTACATTTAAATTACTTGAAAGAGTAAGTGCCAGTGTTTTTACAAAGGGTCTCACTATATTATAATGACGGAAACCTGTCTTTAAAAACATGGAACAGATAATTAGTAAAATTTTAAAACACTGTTGCATTTAATAAATTTGACTAAAAAGGCAAGTCGCAAAGTAAAGTCTTGACGAAATTTGATTTTTATTCTCAGTGAGAAATAAGCACTTTACGTGCTCCTAAAAGATGGTCAGATTGCATTGTTAGGGCCAGTACAGACGGACTGCATTTGAACTGCAACCCAGCTGCAAAATGGCAGTTCGACGGCAGTTCTGATGCAGTTGATGTAACTGCATCAAAACTGCAAACCAACTGCGCAGTCCGCTTAGGTCGACTGCACGCCAACTGCAAGCGGACTGCGAAGTTGGTTGCCATTTTGCAGCTGGGTTGCAGTTCAAATGTAGTCCGTCTGAACCGGCCCTTAGATCGATCTGACCACGTCCACCCTTTTTTTGT
This sequence comes from Acleris literana, assembly GCA_946894065.1. Lineage (NCBI taxonomy): Eukaryota > Metazoa > Arthropoda > Insecta > Lepidoptera > Tortricidae > Acleris > Acleris literana. Next base: position 99,178,999 of record OX335668.1, on the reverse strand, counting down.
ATCCTTGGTCAGACTTAGTATCATAAATATGAGGTAAGTTTAGGCTATGTTAGTCCTTCAGCTGGCCCGGAGGGCCAAACCACCCAGAAATAGGAGCTCCGCGGTAGCGGAACTCCGTCGACTTTCTGCGAAAGTTTATCTGACCAAGGATACAAAAGAGTGGACGTGGTCAGATCGATCTAACAATGCAATCTATGACCGCGGATACAGAGGGTAAGAGACTGCGTTTGAAGTTACATGAAATCAGGACTTTACTAATACCGTCAACTAAAAATAACTTCACTTATGTACAGAGCTAGTGAATAATCCTTTCAAATCGTGAAAACTCGGAACTCACGTCTACTTCCGAATGATGCCGACGTGTCTATGAATTATTGAATTATTAAGTGACATGTTTGAATTAAATAAATAGAGTACTTTAGTTATCAGTGTCAAATGTCAAACCAAGAGTTTGAAGTATATAACACCGAGATGTTAAAAACACCACGATCAAATATATAGAAATTAGGTGTAGGTAAAGAAGAAGAAATATAAATAAATGTTGAAAATAATTTCACAGTCTTGTCGATCTTAAGGTTTCCCAGATCTTAATGCTTTCGGCATGACTATTAAAAAGAACTGAAAACAAACTTAATCTTAATTAACAGAAAAATACTCTGGTATTAACCACTCTATATCGATTATCACTCTCGCGATGCGACGTTCCCCCACGTTGTCTTGATGGGTACTGAGTCAGACTGAAGTAGCATGACAAATACGAACATTTCCGAGCAAATACGATGTGAAAGGATATTTCACTACATCTGTATGTACTTGTTGTAGAACTTAAAAAATAACTGAGTTCAGAACTTAAAAATCTATTCTTATTTAAAACAGCCGTGCCTTGAACGTCGCATATTTTAGTTTTTCATGATTTTTGTTGTGATTATTAATATTCTCAAATGCAATTATATTTAACTGTGTGTGCACTATTTTGCTGTGGTTAATTAAAAAATATATTTTTAATATTACAATCATACAATCATTTTTGAATTTTAATTAATTTTAATTCAATAGTCAAGAACACTTGAAAATTTCTCGCGGTCAGCTCGCCTTTGGAAGGTTATTTAAGTCCAAGCAAAAATAGGACGTAATGTGGAGTCATAAGGTCTCCCATCAATATAAAAACTGGGAGCGCCACTAATTTTTAGGGTTCCACACAAAATATGAAAAAAACGGAGCCCTTATAGGATCACTCGTGCGTCTGTCCGTCCGTCTGTCACAGCCAATTTGCTCCGAATCTACGGGACCAAATCAGGTGAAATTTGGTACGATGGTGTAATCCTATGACCAAAACACAGATATGCAAAGTGGGTCTATATTGACTGACATAATTATTTTTAGTCATAATGTGCTTTAGGTTATAATCATCGCAAGTCATAACGTATTTTTTAAAGAAACTGTTACTTTTTCAGGATTTTTATAAATCAAACCTAACCTAACCTAGCCTTGTTACATATTTCAGAACTTAAGAAAAGTTTACAGTTTCAGCGATATAAATAATGATGACTATCAAAAATTATGTCAACAATTACATTATGACCAATAAAATTATGCGAAACAAAGGGCTCCCGTGCAAAGTAAATATATTTTTTGTAAATAAGGGTCATTTTCGGGGGACAAATTAGGAAATTAAAAAAAAAAGTTTTGCAATCCTTACCGTGTCATACTCATATATCAAATTAAAGGGCTCGTTATGAGGATCTGAAATATATTTTTGTTATTATTGTAAAATAAATATTTTTGATTTAGTCATTAAAGCAGACGAAAATTGACCAACTCCCCCCCCCCCCCTGATCTCCGAAACTACAGAGCCTAAAATTTTGAAAATACTAAATATAGTCATTGCTTGTAGATTACAGGAAAACCTATAAGAATTCTACCAAAAACAAAACTACGGATGTACGGAACCCAGTCCACGCGAGTTCAACTCGCACTTGGCCGGTTTTTTTTAAATCTAGTCCATTGCAAATAGCTCATACAATTTACACAATGTGGCTTGGTTTTATGTATTCCTGAGGGCTCAGACAAGATGCACTACGCTAACTAACGTTTGTATTCGATTCGTTTCTAAACCAATCGCGTCACTGGTAGACCACGTGACTTTTCGTATCACGTCATCTTCCAGTGACGCGATTGGTTTAAAAACGAATCGAATAGAAACGTTACTTAGCGTAGTGCATCTTGTCTGGATGCACTGGTACTTTGTTCGAGTTGACGGTGCTACGTCAAGTCGCCGATCACTTTATATGTACGGTCACGGAAGTTAATTTGCTACATTTCAAAGAAAATCTGCTTGAAGTTGTCATTGTCAATAGAGATGCCAAGTCATTTGTAATTGATAGGAAACTCAACCTTATTGCTGTAGAATGTCAGATTGACTTTGGACCTTAGGTGGGTCCCAAATTTAAGTTCGTGACTGTACCTTATTTATTACTCCAGAGTCGCTTTGAACTGAGCATTTCTAAAAAAAAATACCGTTGGTTGTGAGTAACTAATCCGAATTTTGTAAATACTGGCAGATAATAGGTAGGGTACATGAAACTTTGCAAAATTCAAAAGATATTTTCATGTGGTTCAAAATGTTTGCATGCTCCTTTTTACAAGCTTTTATTTAACTTGCAATGTATGTACGGGTCAAATTTTGCAAGTTAAATTTGACCTCTCGTCAACGGAATGGGCTGAAATTTGGACCACATATGTAAACCCGATGACAATGCAATATTATGGTATCTAAGAGCTGACCTGATGATGCAGTCGGAAGGTGGCGACAGGATCTCCGCTATACTTACCGTAGACCCGCAGTGTTGGGACTCAATAACGTAATGGCACCAGTGTTCGACACTTTAAGCTGACGTGCACCAATGATCGACACTTAACTCTTAATTTCAAAGATCATACGGTCATAAATTGAGTGTTACAAAACAAATGAATAACCCTTATCTTCTGTACAATAAGAATCAGTGTCGATCATTGGTCCTTGTCGATTACTGGTTCCACTACGTTAGTATGGTCTTGATAAGCAGATAAAGATTTTGCAAAAAACAGTAGGCAAGACAAGCTTGTCCCAAAAATGAAATTTTTGACAAAAACTTACAGTGTTGGCCACATAATTAGGGACACTTGTTTTTTCCCCATACAATTGCCTACAAATATGACTTTTCAATTTTGACCACTAATCAAAAAGTTCTCGACCAATTTTATTGCTAAATACATTTTACTTTACGTAATTAACTAAGGTTTAAACTGATGTACAGTGAACCAATATTAAAAACGGACCTTATATTTTATATGGATTTCAAAACTAAGTGCTGACGCGTCCATACAAAATTCTACAACTTTGTATGAGCGCCGAATATTTATTTTTTCAAATCCTTATAAAATGAAAGATCCGGTCTCAACAGAGATAAATTGTGCATACATTTAAACTTTACTTTATTAGTTAACGATAAGTGTAACTAAAAATATAATTGGTTAAGAACTTTTTGATTTGTTGTTAAAATTGAAAAGCCATATTTGTAGGCAATTGTATGGGAAAAAACAAGTGTCCCTAATTATGTGACCACTGTATTTGTTACCAAAATTCATACAGTTTTGGTAACAAAATAGGAAAATTCCATGCATCTTTTTCCACACAAAATAAAGCTTAATTAGTGCATAATTTGATTAACCATTAATTTGTCAGGATCGTAGCCAGGTGGAAAGAAATGGTCTCTGCCTACCCCTCTGGGAAACAGGCGTGATTTAATGTATGTATGCATGTATGTATTTAAAATCGGAAGATATCACTTATGGCCTGTTGTTTGATCGGGAGTTAAACTAACTAATGGTCAAAAAACGTTACTAATGGTTAAAATCTCAAGGAAATGTGTCAAATTTTCGATTCCTTTTTCGAATTTTAACAATTACTTGAGCTAACAACTGATCAAACAACAAGCGCTTGGTGGCCAAACTTTATAGAAACGCTCAATTGCCAAAGAAAGATGTCTATTAGGTGAAAGCGATAAGGTACTAACGTGATCAACTTGCAAATCTTAATCTTGCCATTTTAGTTTAATTTACGTAAAAGCAACAGTGTTATTTTCTAATATTTTTTTTTTTATTAGGTATAAGGAAGAAAAGCGTCGGCCTAACCCGAGGTCGACACATCGGAAACCGAAGAAAATTAAAGGCAAAAAGGAAAGTCAATCATGCAAAAAAACAGGTTTGGAGGAGGTCCAGGGGGCCTAATATCGCTGCGTGTATCGCGTGACAAAATGTGGATAAAACATCCGTCACTTTCTGACACTGATACCATAAGAATAAATTATAACTACACGTAGAAGCGAATCTCCTTTGACCAGGCCCCAAATGCCGCGCTTTAAATACCTACTTCCCCCTTCACCCCGCTACGCCCCTCTGTCTTCCGCGCCCAAAGTTAGGGCTGTCACTTGCGAAAATTATAATCGGTTTATGGATGTGGTATACAAGTTTAGTCACGAAATGTTATTTATGTTTTACTTCAACGTGGAAACATTGTTGCAAAATGAGTTTTTTACATTTACGTTAAATTAGGTAATAATACTTTTTGATTATATTATATCTCATAAAACTCCTTCATTCAATCAACTATTTCTAATTATTTTCCCGTAAATAGTCGTTCACTTTTTAAAACATTATCTTAGTTCAACCATAAACACTAAAATTGACACAAATACGAAAAGTAATTCAAGACACAATATCAATATCTTGGTTAATATATATTCCGTGCGTGACGCCCCTGACTGACTAGACACCTCAGGTGTCGCCAGGCGGTAGGTATCTAACGCGTCGGGAGCCGGGAGTTTCGCTTCTAATGCTTATACCTATACTTAACGAGAGTGACGGATGCTTTATCCACATTTGACACGCGATATAGACGCAGCCATACTACACCCGCAACTGTAGGTTCCGTAGTCAAATATCCTTATATTCATCATCGATATCATCTAATCTTAAATTTAAAGCCCCTATGTCTTTGCGCTCACATTTGGGTGCATTTTTGGGCCATTCCACTTAGTGTAATTTTTGTTATCTTCCGATAAAAAGTATACCAAATTATAAATACGCGAATAAATAAATAACATGAACTTAGAATTTTCACGTTTAACGGTTTTCAAAAAAACAATTCTTAAATTCTTAAATTTCCTCGTGTGGTTGCCGAGTTAGAATAGTGCCACTCCATGTCTTCCCGTGGATGTCGTAAGAGACGACTAAGGGAATAAAGGCTTGTAGTACTGTTAGGCGATGGGCTTGCAACCTGTCACTAATACGCTGGTAAACATCTTAGCCTATATGTGCAAATTGTGGTTATAGAATTGTCAAAGAGTTTTTAGAGATGTTTGTAATTCTGTAGCTCTGCCTACCCCACTCTGGGAACGAAGGCGTGAGATTATGTATGTATGTAATTCTTAAAATACTCAATTATCGTTGAAGAATCTTGGTAACTCAGTGGTAAATTGCACTTTTTCCATAGAAAAGGCGGGGACATCAACGTCCACTGCGTTACTCACTTTATAGTTGTAACAAATAACTTTTTATGAATTAGGATAATTCTAAATATAAGCTTATTTACGTCCCTTTTCGAGTTTCAAGTTAGCAAACGCAGCACTTTACCGTTTCTTGAAATAAAAATAGTTTTGTGAGAACGTCGCTAAAACTTAACACTTGACTCTAACAAAAATTAGCGGTTTTAAGCTTAATATTTCATTAACGGATCCCTTAATCGAAAAATTGTTCTCACAAACCCGTAATATTTTTATCATCACACTTGCTCGTAAATAGTGTCCTAACATGCTAGAAAAATCGACCGTAAATCCAAAATAATACCCGCGGGTCTTTTTTTTACCATTACGCCCTATCGTGCGAAATAGCTTTGTTTTTAAAATAATACGTGGACTCAAACTATCATAATACGTCAGGACCCCAATTCTTGTGCCATTCGATATGAAGTTTCATTCGAGAGGAAATGTCAGTTGCATACAATTTTCTAAAAATGTCGCATATAAACTATTGATCTCGACTGTCACTAGAATTGGACTCCTGAACACGTTTGATATTATCTGTGGTAAGTCATAGACAATGATGTAGTCTGCCGCTAATTTATAAATACTGATTATAAACTGTGTGATTCCAAAATAATAATTAAAAGGGTGTCTTTGTGCACATATTAAAATTTATATATCAATAAAATACATGTCGTCATCAGAAGAAAGGGATAATGGGACTCCAACGGACATCGCCAACGCGGCTAAAATTACTAGTGAGAATCGTAAGTTAAAAATATGATCTTTTGTCTGATTTTATTTAATTTCCTCGCAAATGTGATGAAAAACATTGTATGTTACGTGGGTGATAAAGGAAATACAAAGCTCGAATCATTAAAGCCTTCGGCTTCGGGCTTCTAACAGATTCTCGTTTGTATTTCTGTCTTTACCACCCTTAATACACAATGTACTATAAAAGACCTATCCAACGACAACCCACACTATAGGGTAGACGAGAAAAAATAAATACATCCCCACGTTACGCGTAAGGGAGGTACATTAAAAAATTTTTTTTTCAAGATTTTATTTTACTACTTTGTAGGCATGACTAATTATGTTTATTCATGCCAAATTACAGCTTTCTAGTACTAAGAGTCTCTGAGTTAGGCTGCGGACGGACGGACGGAGATGGCGGAACTATAAGGGCTCCTAGTTTGACTACGGAACCCTAAAACCGGTATAAGTCCAGTATACTCTGTACATGACGTTTACCCCGTCTTATTAAGACCTAAATCGACTTATATCCGTGTTCACTAGGGCCACAGAAATGAGGTGTCGGCTTTGTCTTAGTGTCCCTTATGTAATTGTCTATGTGACGTCAGATTAAATGCGTCATTGCCCCACCCATGGACACTCCATGCAAAAAAACCTTAGAGATTATTTTTTTCTCACACATGCAATGGAATGTTGGCGTTATGTTAGTTATTTTAGGCCTCAAAGTATCACGTTGCGGGCGGAACACCTCGAGAGAACTGTAAAGGAATTTCATACAAAATTGAAGGCTTAAGCCGGGAAGTAGTTTTTTTTTAATCCTCATGTAAACATGGCGGCTGTGTTTATGAACAGGCTAAATAGCTGTTTTTTTAAAATATACTAAGCCGTGCATCCAACCAAAGCGTGTGCATAAAGGCACCAGGTACCAGGAGGGCAGAAGTTATTAGGGGTGCGTAGCGCAACTTAGATCGCAGGCGATGTAGCACGGGGCGGCGCGCCGCGTGGCGCACCCGGCACAGCGCGGATGACTGAGCACTGTAGGTTACTTTTAATGTTGATGCACTCCTAGTACGTATTTAACGTTGTAATTTCTGTTTTTTTTTAATTATTTATTTATATATTTGAGAAAAGCACTATACAAACCTCGGCGTGAAGTAGGGTTGCCAGCCTCGTAACTATCCGAACTTTATGAACTCGGCCGGCAACCCCCTACTTCCCGGCCTCTGTAGTAATGTACTATTTCTCAAAAATGTCTGGAAATGTTGACATTACTATCTACATATTGAGACGCGAAGGACATAGTTTACTGACAGATCTCAAATTAAAAAAAAAACACATTGCGTGCTCGCTAAACAAGCCCGCAATGTTGCATACAAATTCCATTACTATCTAGCTTGTAACTTTTTAAAAAGTGAAAAAGTCCATAATAAAATGAGGGCACAAGTCTTATACATCCAAAATTTACTCGAAACATAACTTTTTTTATTTGTGCCTGGAATAGCTTATGTTTTTTTAAAAACAAGAATTGCGTTTCTCCTTGTCATAAACAAAAAGGCGGTAAGGAGTGATTGTTTTTACATGAAGTTTCTGTTTGTATGCAATTCAAAAAATTAGTTCAAGCGATGAAGATTTGACTCAACACAATTTTTTTCTTGCGATTTTTGAGAAAAGCACTATATTTGCCTCGGCAGGAACAGCAATTGCGGGCTTCGTATTTTTAAACGGACTCGCAAGCTCGTCCGTTTAAACCAATACTCGGCCCGCAATTGCCTACTTCCATGCCTAGGCAATAATGTACTATTCCTTACCCATGTATGGTTAGTGAGTTTGGTATCAAATGAAACGTTTTAACGCATAGATTTGGAAAAGGGTATGGTTTGTAAATAAGAAGTGTACTATTAGCGCACTGCAGGGCTCCGTCTACTTTGCTGCTATAGATATAAAATGTGACGTTATTTATGAAAAGGGACCTTATTGTCGTTGGCACTTCCACCATTATTAAAGATGCTCAGATATAAATACAACGTCGCGTGACGCAGTGCGGCGTAAGCGCCATCGACAATAAGGTCCCTTTACATAGATAATGCCACAAATGAAAATAGTAATGTGGTCATTTAAATTTCTATCCGATCAGTGTCTGCGACTTGTCAGATGGGACCACCTTCTTTCATGTTCTCCAAGCTGTTTGTGGGCTGCAGCCCAATGATGGCTCAAAATCCAGGATACGCGGATTATTACAAAGAGGTAACTATGAATCCTGTTGGACGGTTTAACAGGGAAATCGACAGTGAAGCAGAGCCCGCAATTTTCGTAGCAATTTTGAGCAGTCATAGGGACTTCTTGTTTATCGACTTTCGATAAATATATTTTATCGATACATTATAGAACACAACACAACATATCGCACCTTCAGAACAACAGTGACCTAATTCAAAATTTCTGCTTTGAAACTTCAAGTCATAAATTTATTGTTATAGAGACCCAATTCGAAATTTAAAATTTCTGAATTACGTCATTATTGTTTTAAAGGTGCGAATCAATGAAGGTTAAAAGTAAAAGTAAACAACAGGCGGTCTTATCGCGTACAAAAATTCTGGGCTCTGGTGATGAGGCAAATCCCGTAAAACGACATTTTATTGTAGAATTTGGTTGTATTTGACATTTCTAAACTTTCATATGTGTTAAACTGAATAACTTTAGCTTTGCTCAATTTTTTTTTAAACAGTTTGATATTATTTCGACATTTTTTTAAGAATGCTGGCCAAAACATGGCATAATGTCGCTTAAGGCTTTGCCCTTTCACCGCCGACTCGTATGAGTAAACTGCTTTATTTGTGTAGACGAGAAAAAAAAGATTTGTCGAAAGATCTTTTTTGTTACTAACTTTATTACTTTTTGGTAGCAAAAAAAGGTATTTTTTCAAATATTTGTTCAGAAATAAGTAACATAATTATAACAAATTCATGATACATAATTGTCTTTTTTTACTGGCCAGCCCATTCCTCGCAAGTTGTTTTTCGATGCAAGATTTGATCTTAATTATCATAAACAATGCCAGTAAAAAACACATTTATCTATGTATCGACAATAAGGTCCCTTTTCATAGATAAGTGACGTTATCAATGAAAAGGGACCTTATTGTCGATGGCGCTTTCGCCATTATTAAAGATGCTCCGATATAAATACAACTTCGCGTGACGCAGTACGGCGTAAGTGCCATCTGCAATAAGGTCCCTTTACATAGATAATGCCACATTACATACGAACATGGTTCATAAGTTCCATAACATTCAAATCGCGATACCACAAAAACTTACTGGACAATGGTCGGTCATATTGTTTACGTTTTGATTTTTAATCCCAAGTAAATGACGGATAATTGAATGATGAGCTTAGCGAGTGACTCTGGGCTAGAAGCCTGAGCGTGGCGAGGGATTCAAATACACGAGATGCCAATAACTTTGGTCTCGTGTTAAACATGCAAAATTTTCGCCTCAGCAACGAGAACATACAGGTAAAATACATCATATTAAAAATTAAACTACATGTTTTTTGTACCCACCCAGCCACCCACGCACACATGCATATAAGTACGAGTAGGTACGGTCACGGAAGTTAATTTGATGCCCATTTCAAAGAAATCTGCTTGAAGATGTCATTGTCAATAGAGATGGCAAGTCATTTGTAATTGATAGGAAACTCAACCTTATTGCTGTAGAATGTCAGATTGACTTTGGACCTAAGGTGGGTCACAAATTAAATTCCTTGACTGTACATACATACTTGACTGTGTATTATGATATCCGCAGTAGAACTAAGGTTACCGACATAGCCCGAAGAATAGCCAAACTTAAGTGGCAGTGGGCGGGGCACATTGCTCGCAGGACTGATGGCCGATGGGGTCAGAAGGTTCTTGAGTGGCGTCCGCGGACCGGGAGACGAGCTGTAGGTAGGCCTCCGACAAGATGGAGTGACGACCTTGTAAAGATCGCGGGAACGCGGTGGATGCGAAAAGCACAAGATCGGTCTGAGTGGAGAGCCTTGGGGGAGGCCTATGTCCAGCAGTGGACGTCTTTCGGCTGACATGATGATGATGATGATGATGACATACATACCTTCACGCCTGTCTCCCAATGAGGTAGGCAAAGACTATGGAACGCCAGATGCACCGGACTAAAGATACTTTCGCTTTGATCAACCTCTTAATATACTTATTTCGGTTTCGGGAGCTTTTGATTTGACCCTTATTCAGTATATCTTGAATCTGATCACTGTCTAGGGCAAATCGTACCGACATCTGATTCTTGCCAGCCATCCACCTATTTATATTGAGTCGGCACAGTTCATGGCATTTTATTAAAAAGTTTTTGTGACTCAAACTCGCAGCAAAATCGACTTTTACCCACTGTCTTTAAACACCCTTTTTGAGGTACTGAGGTGAAATCATGTTTTATCTTGTTCTTCATACAGATATCACCAGAAATGATCTACCAATCCCTCCATGACCTGGCCATGTGGCGGGATGCAATATCCACGGAATGGATCTTTGACTTCATAAAGGTTAGTTGATAGAATCTTCTTTTATTCGATCCCTCTATGACCTGGCCATGTGGCGGCAGGCAATATCCACGGAATGCATCTTTGCGTACATACAGGTTAGTTGATAGAATCTTCTTTTACTAGATGCCTCCATGACCTGGCCATGTGGCGGCATACAATATCCACGGAATGCATCTTTGAGTACATAAAGGTTAGTTGATAGAATCTTCTTTTATTCCATCCCTCCATGACCTGGCCATGTGGCGGCATGCAATATCCACGGAATGCATCTTTGAGTACATAAAGGTTAGTTGATAGAATCTTCTTTTATTCCATCCCTCCATGACCTGGCCATGTGGCGGCATGCAATATCCACGGAATGCATCTTTGAGTACATAAAGGTTAGTTGATAGAATCTTCTTTTATTAGATGCCTCCATGAACTGGCCATGTGGCGGCATGCAATATCCACGGAATGTATCTTTGAGTAAATAAAGGTTAGTTGATAGAATCTTCTTTTATTAGATGCCTCCATGACCTGGCCATGTGGCGGCATGCAATATCCACGGAATGGATCTTTGCGTACATACAGGTTAGTTAATTGAATCTTCTTTTGTTAGTTTTATCTATTTGCCACCGGCGCTGTCTGTTTTTACCCGACTGCTGAAGGAGCAGGGTAATGTGCTTCACAGCCTATATATGTATGTTTGTTCCTTTGTGTCACTATAAAAACTATACCTGTTGTCCGATTTTGATGATTCTTATGTCAATCGATTTGTCTTATAATGTGGTCAGTGTCACTGAAGATATGATAGCAATCAAAATTCAATATGGCGGCAACTAGACGCCATATGGTGTAAATTAAAAAAATATCGACCAAGTATGACAAGTGGGGTATCATTGAATAGGGATTTAAAAATCATCTTTAGGTTTCTTTCATCATTTTTCATTTTGAATGATCATTTAGGATTTATAACGATTTAAAGTTGATTAGAAACAGTCGGGCTTTGAAAGCTTTTTGTTAAAGTTATTAAGTATTACCAATATCTGTGTCACCTGTGTTTTCAAGCGGTTTCAACGGAAGAACAGCGTTGCCTTCACAGTCATCTATCATCTGCAACATTTTAAACTGCTAATTAGATAGCGGTTAGACAGAGAGATCCTATATGCACTGTGACGTCATGTAACACGTCGGCCATATAAACTCCATGTTAAAGAATGTTTTGCCATAAAGACTTTTTTTCCAACTGTTTGTTACATGAATCAGCTTTTATTTAAGCTGCGAAAAAAATCATGAATATTCCCTATTGTTCTTAACTTGGTTTCATGAAAATCGGTTGAGTCGTTTTAAACTGGTTGTCCCTAAAACCAACGCTAAAACTGAGAGGGCTGATAGAGCAGCTAAAAAGCTATCGATGTAACCCGTATGTATGTTCAGCGATTGTTACTAGTTTCGGAGATATTGATCATTTTAATCTGAATTTTTGTAATTTTCCCTTATGACCATGTCACTAAAAATCATTAATTTCATGTTTTATTTCATAAGTTTTTCCGTGTTATCTTACATAATTAGAATCTTTACGAATCAGCGAAGTTTTTAAACCTATTTGTCCGTTATTTTCAGTTTTTTTTTTTTGGATAGCTTTTTAGCTGCTCTATCAGCCCTCTCAGTTTAAGCGTTGGTTTTAGGGTTACCCAGTATATCCGCTGTCAAAGGGACCGCTTTATCACCAAAAAGAGTATAAATTAGTAAAATGGAACTAAAAAAAATCCATACTAAATTGTTGCCATGTTTACGCATTTTACGTCAAAAATGTGACAGTTACGTAGAAAGTGGCGCCCTCATTTGATTTCTACTCTTTTTTGACGCACTTTATGTAGTATTTTGTTGTTTTTCAGAAAAGATATCCAATTAATCCAAACACAAATGAAGCTATGGAGGAGTTGCTGGATAAACTCCGTGTCGCCCAAATAGCAGGTACAGTCGGCCTTAAAAAAGTAGCTGCACACTTTTGAACCTTGTCGCTGTAACGCCTTTAACAGATTAGTTGCAGCTGTTCAAACATGACGTTAAAGTGACCAAGCACTAAGGTGTGCAGCTACTTGACCGTACAGTGGGGCTTATAAATTATGTAAGTAGCTGCACACTTTGGTATCTTGTCGCTTTAAGCCGGAGCCCCACTTCTACGCACGGTCAAGCTACACACGAAGATGGTCGTTCTTGGTCCCCAAAACAATCAATAGTTGTACATTGAATGAGCAGGCCTTCTATGAGTTTAAACTGGACAACAATCTTAACATCGTTGGTCTGTTCTACTGAGCAAGTCGACCAATCACATCGGTCCGCTGATCACTGATTCGACCAATCAGAACACGACTTGTGCTGCATATGAAATTAAATTGGCCATTGAGAAGTCGTTTTATTTTTTAATAATATTCATCCCTTCACCGATAGGCAAAGGAATCAGATTCCATACAGCCATATATGTCTGTTTTTAATTATATGAAATAACTATAGTTCTGGCACGGTCAGAGTCGTCAGTTTAAAAAACGCCTTTGACAGGCCACTAAGAACGGTATCGTTAAAAAAAAGTAAAAATTGGCGGGAGAACGTAAAAAATGTAGTGCGTTGTAAATTTATTATAAGAATTGATGTTTATTGCCTCGCAGTAGTCGTAAAAAGCACTGTGTTAGCCTCGGCCGAAAGTGCAATAGATGAACTTGTACTTTCGAGGGCCTCCGCGTACTAACTCGTCCATCTATTGCTTACTTTTTAACCTCTACAACAATGTACTATTATCTTAATCTTTCAAGTTTATTACTCGTATAAAACCATGTTTTCTTCTGAAGGTATCGCGTGGGCATTGCCAAATTGCTGCTGGCGTCTTACCACGGCGCTGGAGCGAGTCCACCGGCTGGACTATACCCACGTAACGTTGTTTTGGAAGGCTTATTTTAACACCATGAAGCCTTTAGACAGGGACCGCCAGAATGTGAGCGCGTTTCTCTCTATTTTTAATAACCGACTTACCGACGAAAAAATTAGGAGGTTATGCGTTCCACTGTATGTATTTTTTATGTATGTTCACCGATTACTCCGTCAATTGTGGACCGATTTTAAAATTTCTGTTTTAGTTTGATGGAGTATACTTTCTAGGTGGTCCCATTGTCACGAAATCTGAATCAGATGAGTCAGTGAGGAATTGAGGGAACTCCTCAAATATTTTAGGCAAACATATAGCGATATTAGTATTTTTAGTAACAAATCCAGCATGTGCTGAATGCACGAAAGTATCATTTGGGAAGTGAAACTGATGATGAAGACCATGGATGGCCACCGGAACTCCTCAACGGTACTGATTTCAAGGGTAGCGATAAGATATCTCAATTAAGATAGTTGAGCGACTACAACGAAGAATATTTACTTGTTGAAACATGACTATGACTTTCCCGCGGCGGCTTTGACTAACATACAAACAGAAACTTCATGTGAAAAAACCCCTTTGTTCTAAGTCTGCCTAGAACGCATTATGCCTCGTTGCTGCATAAACCTACAACGCGTTTAGTATAAAACGCGAAGTTCCTAATTATCACTACGCTTAAATCTCTGTTGTACTAAAACGCATTAGGCCTAAAACGCGTTTTGACTAAATCGAGTTTAAGACTGAAATGCGTTTTGACTAAATCACGTTAACGATTATAGAAATATTAGAATATTTATTTTCAATTTACATCATATAAACCTTCTCAAGCAAAATCAATCAAATGTAATAATTGCATTACCTGAAGTTTAGGCAAAACTTAGTCAAATGGCGGAGTAGGTACATTACCGAAATAGACATTATACTCAATAGATCAACAGCGAAATAGACGAATTAACCATATAGCCTAAACGTTACCAAAGAATGAAGTTTAGGCAAAACGCGACACAGGCATAATGCGTTCTAGGCAGACGTAGAACAAAGGAAAAAACCATCACTCCTTACCGCCTTTTTGTTTATGACAAGGAGAAACGCAATTCTTGTTTTAAAAAAACATAAGCTATTCCAGGCACAAATAAAAAAGTTATGTTTCGAGTAAAATTTGGATGTATAAGACTTGTGCCCTCATTTTATTATGGCCCTTTTCACTTTTTAAAAAGTTACAAGATAGATAGTAATGGATTTTGTATGCAACATTGCGGGCTTGTGTAGCGAGCACGCAATGTTTTTTTTTTAATTTGAGAACTGTCAGTAAACTATGTACTTCGCGTCTCAATATGTAGATAGGAATGTCAACATTTCCGGACATTTTTGAGAAAAGTATCATATTTATTAGATGGCTGTATTTTTTGTATAAGTTCCCCGAATGTGTAAATAATAAAATACTGAATTTAAATCTCATACAAAACAGGTCATATCAACATACTTCGTATCCGCAGGCTTTTTTTTAAGTATTTTAACTTTTAAGCCAAGATCTGGCATTGTCCTTTCATCCAAATCCGCCCATCCTTTCGCATTTTTTATTTTTTACTTTTTTTACGTTTCTGATGTTTTTTACAGTGCGTGAATCAAAAACATAAAGAAGTAACGACTGAAGAAGATGAAATCATCTAGTAACGTAATAGGAGAAAATATGAGACGTTATCTATAAAAAGGGACCTTATTATCGATGTCGCTTCCGCCATTGTTAACGACGCTCCGATATAAATACAACGTCGCGTGACGCAGTGCGGCGTAAGCGCCATCGACAATAAGGTCCCTTTTCATAGACAATTCCACATATACAGTGTTAATAAATAAACATGACAAATATTGAAAAACAAAATGCAAAATATAAATCTGATTTAAATAAAGTTAACAACAAAATGGTTGCAACGTTTCTCATTTATTTGTTTTTACTTTATTGCACAATAAATACATACTGCGTTCTTTATTTCTAATTGCGTCTCGTCAACCAAATAATTATTCAGAAGACAAGCATTGTGTCAGGCTTAGAGGGATGCCATACGTGCGTTGTCTGTGCGTTACGTTGTCACCGCTTTTAAATACTCCCTCCGTCTACTAGGATCCATTGACAGGAATCCATTAATGGGGTCAAGTGGACTTTTTGTACATTAAAATCCATTAATGGAGTCGAGTGGGCTTTATTGTCACTTTACTTTACTTCAATCCATTTGGATGCGTTTACACTTTTTAATACTCTGGAGTACGTCAATGGATTCTGTTGCACTTTTAATTACACTTCGATCCATCAATGGATTTTATTAACCTTTTAATACACTTGATTCCATCAATAGATGGATACTCGCGGACATTTAGTATCCATTAATGGATCGCGATATCGCTGCTTAAATACAAAAGCGCCACAAAACAAAAACAGATGCAGTTTGATTTAAAACTTAAAGTACGTAGCATTCCGAATTTAAATGCAACACAAACAGATTTTGATTCGTGTCCGTTTCGTATTTAAGCAACGATATATAAAAAGTTCAATAGAATCCATTAATGGATCTTTGTAGACTTCATAGTATATTTAAATCCATTGATGGATCCCAGCGTCTTAAAAAGTGTAAACGACTCCAAATGGATTTAAGTGTACATTAAAGTCCACTCGACTCCATGTCCGCAACGTGTTCAAAAATCGTAAAAGGGGTTTGGGTAAAAGTGTTGTCATTTGTAAAATTCATACATTTTCAAGGTGAGCGGCCATTCGTAAAAGTGGTAAATTATGATAGAATTATTAAAAATAAACATATTTTGTTATGTAATGTAATACTCTTAAGTGCATCGCAGCCGAGATATTTAAATATTCATACTTGGGCGTACTTTTGTACTAAAAACTTAATACTTAAAACTTTAAAATCTCCTCTCCGATATTATTTAACGCCATAAATTATATATATCTATGTGTATTTAGAGGTCCTCTAAATAACTATGTAAAAATCATCCGTGGCCGCCGAAAAAAAATATGACAATATTCTTCAAACAAATTTACCCAATGCCCTTTGGACTAGATTTAACTAAACTATGAGAAACGTTCGTATGATTTTTTTTAGTTTCTCATTTTTCAACTGATCAAAAAGTCGGCCATTGTATAGTTGAAAATTACGCAATATGGCAACGTTTCTCTCCCCCTAATTCTTACACTATGCCAGTAACTTCTCGTGCTCTCTCCCCATTCCTAATTCGCTTGCGTATAATTCCGAATATAGCGCTCTCCATTGCACTTTGAGTGTACTTGAACTTTCTTGAAGCCCAATCGAGCTTTTAAAGCCCAATCAAGCTTTCTCGAAGCGCCCACGCCGTAAGCGCCCACGCTATCGATATTCTTAGGGAATAGTTTAGATCAACGCAAAATAACAAGTTAGCAGTGTTACGGAGTGTATGCGGTGTTAGACGAATATTAACGGGTATTTACCTACTATTTTGTCAAAACACCTGAGACGACGCGTTGGCATAGAAGCTAGTGATCCCAGGTTCGATTCCCGGTACGAGCAAATATTTGTGTGATGAGCGCGAGTATTTGTTTCTGAGTCTTGGATGTTTTCTATATATGTAAGTATTTATTTCTCTATACAGGGTGACTGCGGGGTGGTGTAGCAACAAATTAAACTAAAACTCACTAGAGTGATGGAACCAGTAATGGACAAGGCACCAATATTGAACACTTGTTTCTTATTTTCCAGAATATAAGGGTTATTAATAACAATCAATTTTGGTCCGTATACAATTTGAATTAAGAGTGAAGTGTCCATTACTGGTGCCTGTCAGCTAAAAGTGTCCATCATTGGTGCCGTCACTAGGGAATGCAAATTAACCGGTTATTAACCGTTTTTGTAAGAAAATAACCGGTTAAAATCGGTTAAAACCGGTTATTTGCATTCCCTAGCCGTCACCCTACGTCATTATAGAATGAGAGCCCAGTCACCCCAGACTTACGTGATTTTAGGAAAGATTATTTTTTTAGGATCGGTACTTAGTATAACATAAACTTAGAAAGTATTGGATACTCGCTAAGCTAAAAGCGGGGCCGTCTTACAGTTAGCAGGTATCAAAGGTGGAAAAAACCCATTCTAACTTACGTCAAAGAAGGAAGGCTGGTTTTTACTTATGTCATCTACACCGTGCCCGGGACGTACTCGAAGGATTTTAACCATCGATTCTAGACCCTATTTGGAGTATATAATGTGGTATAACATGTAGTCCAATATCGCATAATTTCCGAGATTTTTATTATTTAAAAAACAATTCCATAGTTAATTTAATTTGAACTCTGTCACCTTAACTTAAAGCATTATTTACTAAGAAATTGATTAAATTAATTTATGTTGTACGTTGATGATATTGCTACTTACAACATGAATCTATTTTAGTAAATAATCCTTAAGTTAAGGTGACAGAGTTCAATGTAAAGTAACTATGGAATTGTTTTTTAACTAATAAAAATCTCGGAAATAATGCGTTATTGGACTACATGTTATACCACTGTGTTTAAAATGTAATTTTGACATTTCGTCATTACTTTGATAAAACGTCGTATCTCATTTTGTGACGTACGATTTTAAACTTAAACCTGAAAAGAATTAAGTTCAAACTCACACATCTCGAAATATCAGATACGAGTTTTTTCTAAAGTAGTTACGATTTGATTTGATGGAAACTAACAACACATACTTTAATTAAACTAAGTTAATACTGCGTTTATTAATCAAAGGGGTTAGTCTACAATAAGGCGTCGCAGCATTAAAAAAAAATAGGCAATCGCTCAGCTTTGTTTTATAAATAACTAGCTTCTGCCGTGACTTCGTCCGCGTAGAAATCAAAAATCAAAATCAAATATTTATTCAGTAAATTGGCCACATACGGGCTCTTTTACACGTCGGTAATATACAGTGAATCTACTAGCGCTTCGGACAAGACCATCATTGCGGAGAAGAAGCGCCGCAAGAAACTCCAGCAGAAGATCATTTTTTCAAACATAAAATACAATAATACTTAAAAGTAAGTTACATTACAAGGTAATAAAGCAACAAATATAAATTATTAGAACTATCACATATAAAAAAAATACAAATTCAAAATTAAAAACATTACAAATAAATGTAAAAATTAAAAAGATTACATGTCAAATACATGAAACTAAAAATAATGACTAGGAGAACAACACGACGAGGTCTCTACGTAGATTTCGAATATCGATATTCCCCCGGGAACTATTAAATTATCCGTGATGAAATGTAGCCTATGGGTTAATCCAGGGTCTATATTGTCTGCGATAATTATTTTAAGTCATAATGTGCTTTAGGTTATAATTAGAGTTAGGACGTTTGGTGGCAAATCGTGGTTCTAGAATCCGTGGAGTCGCTATTTCCTATTTATTATAATCAGGTATCGGAATAGGTAGAGCTAATTTGCCTAAACTTGATGCATATTCATTCAATAATGTATTCCCATCTCACTCACGTATGAATGAATATGCGTCAAGTTTAGGCAAATAAGCTCTGCCTATTCCGATCTCTGATTATAATACATACCTACCACTTTGATTTTAATACATACCACTTTGATTTTGACCTTCAATTCTTTTAATATTTCAAAATTCATGTATTCATTAAACCGCTAAACCAATGAAATTTGATATGGAGGATATCTCTGCTGTGAAAGCGTTACAAACAAGCAAATATTAGTAGGTATGGAATAACCGAACTAAAAATGTAAATAGTTCTTTTTAAAATATGACCGTACTGAAGGTCAAAATCAAAGTGTCTTGTATTACAATAATTAGGAAATAGCGACTCCATGGATTCTAGAACCACGGTATGCCACCAAAAGTCCTAACCCTAGTTATAATCATAACGTATTTTTTAAAGAAACTGTCACATTTTCTGGATTTTTATAAATCAAACTAGGGAATGCAAATAACCGGTTTTAACCGATTTTAACCGGTTATTTTCTTACAAAAACGGTTAATAACCGGTTAATTTGCATTCCCTAAATCAAACCTAACCTAATCTAGCCTTGTCTACACGTTAGATATTTAAGAAATTCTGAAAAGTTTACAGTTTCAGCGTTGTAAAAAATCATGACTATCAATAATTATGTCAACAATGACATTATGACCCATAAAATTATGGGAAAAAACGAGCTTCTGTTAATCCATTTCAAATTTCATACAAATTCGTGCTGCCGTTGCAGCGTGAGAGTAACAAATATCCACACATACATACAAACATTCGCGTTGATAATATTAGTAGGAATCAATTCACTAGTTTTATCCTCGCAAGGCCCATCGTACCACAAACAGGGAGTTTTTTGTAAGTGGGACTTTGAATCTACCATCAAGGCAATAAAGTTCAATTACGTTTGTTCCATAAAGCCATTTTCAGTTTATGAACATGGGAAAATAAACCTTATTCTTATTGCAACACAGTTCAAATTAAATTGCCTTGATGATGTACATCCTATTACACAGTGGGCCTTACGAGGTTATTCCTTTGGAAAATTGGGTTCGGTCCCGTTGGCCTTACTTGCATTTAGCCTTGGCGAGCACTGCCCTACTAAGCATAATGGCGTTATCTCAAACAAAACATCTGTAGAAATTGCAACCTAGTTACAAACAGAAGAGAGTTGAATCTGCTTTGGCTATTGAATTTAGTTATTGCATTTTTGCTTAGGAGGGCAGAGCAGAGCACCTTAGTTGTATTTTGTCCGGGTAGCAAAACGCCTTGGTCTGTAAAACGCCCTCATTGCTATAAGGCATAGTAGACGGAATGACTTGGCTGTAAAACGACTTAATGTCATAATGTTCTAATAGGTAAATGGTCTGGATAATCTTCACTTATCAAGACAATACAATCAAGACCTTACACAATTGAGTCATTCTGCCTACTTGTGCATTTCACGACCTAGACGTTTTGCTAACTAAGTCTTACTGAAACTAAGACAATTTTGTAACCATGGCATTAGATAAACAAGTCATTTCGTCGATGAAACTGCAATACCGCGTAACCAACAATTGCTAATGCCGCGTAACTGACTTGTGGCAAATTTTACAGGAGAGCATTAAAATTGAATATCTTTGTGTTTATTGAGGTTAGACTTACCCAAACGCTAAATAACTTTGTTAACCCCATAATGTAGCTGTTTATTATATTACGCATCCAAATTTACCAGTATGTATTTATATAAAGCACTTACGCGGTATTACACAATTGAATAATACGTAATCTCTATACTTGTATGCACATTCGCGGAATTGTAAAAACGACATGCTCTCTCGCGGTATCGACATGACGTGACTTTGGAGCTTTCTGATTGGTTATCGACACAGCTGTCAATGCCGTCTGGAGCCTATCACAGTGCTCTACCTACAGCCGCGAAAACTAAAATTTGACACATTTGTTAGTTACGCGGCATTAACCATTGTTGGTTACGCGGTATTGCAGTTTCATCGACGATTTTGCATACTAGGTCAGTGCACTACTGAGACGTTTTGCTCGCCAAGGCTATGCAGGTAAGGCCAACGGGACCGAACGTCATGTCCACTTGTCCTTCCCGGTTTTGGAATTTAGCTGTGAAAGTTTGAGAAACAAATATAGTTACTTTCGCATACATAATACCTATTAAGTTTAAAAACAACATATTTTTTACCGATAAGAAAAGTATTGGAGTAAGTGGTGGTCTTGTGGGGGATGTCCAGTTAGATCACCTGGTAAGATGACCCACATACAGTCACGAGATTAAATTTGGTACCCACCTTAGGTCCAAAGTCAATCCGACATTCTACAACAATAAGGTTGAGTTTCCTAAAAGTAATAAATGACTTGACATCTCTAATGACATTGACGACTTCAAGCATATTTTATTTATTTATTTATTTATTCATTGTAAAGTCATGTACATTTCATTTGCAGGTGTAGGTGTTACATTATTTGGTCAGACCATGACGCCCTGAGAGGGCACACAATATAAACTAAGATAAAATCAAATAAAATTATAAAATGAAATAAAATAATAAATTAAGTTATAGAAGGTACCTTCTATACATGCACATATCAAAGTTTTATCATCCGATTATTTTAACTGGTCATCTTTCAAAAAGTCTTCAACAGTATAATAACATTTCTCAATTAATATTTTCTTAAGCCTATTTTTAAACAAGTTGTCGCAAGGTTCTTGTTTAACCGAATCGGGAAGTTTTTCTTGAAATGGGTCCCTAATTAACGCTCGTGACCGTACAAAATTAATAAGGATCCTACCAGGTGATCTTACTGGACATCGCGACCTTGTGCAGGGTCCGTCTGGATAGCTACCACCATCTTATCCATTAACCCACCGCCAAGCAGCAGTCGCATTGCTGTGTTCCGGTGTGGGGATAAGACAACCGGTGAAATTACTAGCATAGAGGCATTCCATCTTAGTCCTCAGGGTTGACAAAGCATTTGAAGTTTTAGGATTGCAGTTTTGAGATTGTAGTCTTGAGGTTTCAAATGTCTATGGGTCTCAGATCCCACTTACCATCAGGTGGCCCGAGTGCTCGCGTGCCTTCTTGCCATAAAAAAAAGTTGCAAACAATCGCATAGCTGTTTTGACACTCACAACAGGAAAAGAAAATAAATAAATAATAATGAAAATATTAAAAGTTTTCGCAATATTGTCTTATGGTATGGGAACAATTTATAACCAAGTTCAAAAAAGGAGGTTCTCAATTCGTCGGCATATTTTATTTTAAAGAAAAAACCCTTGATATAACGGCGACCCCGTCTTTTAGAGCTGTTATCTTTTAAACGGCTCAACCAATTTTCATGAAATCTAGCAAAGAACCATTCAAATTAAACTAGTTTTATTATAAAAAAAAAACTGCTTCCAAATTGGTTCATCCGTTTAGGAGCTACGATGTCACAGACAGACACATATCGTCATTGAAAAACCTCTTATCTCATATATGAGATAAGAGGTTATATATTAATACAATAATAAATTGTGACGTGTGTGTGTGTTTGTTATTAATATATTGTGACGTACGATTTTAAACTTAAACATAAAGAGAATTAAGTTCAAATTCATACATCTCGAAATATCAGCTACAATTTTTATCTAAAGTAGTGACGATATACATACGTCAAACATATAACACCCCATTTATTTTTCAGCCGTAAAAATTTAAAATTAAACTTAAATTTTATTAAAATTCTATTATCTCGGAAGCTACGATATTTTTATAAATACCGAAATGACTAAACATTCTCTTTACTTAGGGCCTGGACACAACACTACAGCACGGCGTCGTTAACGTGAAACGGCGCGGCGCCGTAGAAAGGCACGTTGCCGCGTCGTGCAAGTACACGGTGCCGTGTGACAACGGCTTCAACTATTTTAAACTCTACACGCAGGACATTGGGCTTAATATTGCACTTTATAATGAATGACGGCACCGTGTATCTGCACGTCGCGGCAATGTGCCTTTCTACGGCGCCGCGCCGTTTCACGTTAACTACGTCGTGCCGTGGACCCGTGGTGTTGTGTCCAGGCCCTTACGCTAGTGTCAACGTTATGACAGCTCCTATTAATTTGACAGTAATGGCGGCCGAGTTGTAAAGGGACCTTATTGTCGATGGCGCTTACGCCGCACTGCGTCACGCGACGTTGTATTTATATCGGAGCATCTTTAACAATGGCGGAAGCGCCATCGACAATAAGATCCCTTTTTATGAATAACGTCACATATGATACAATAAATAAAGAGGGCCAGGGGCTTTATGACAGTTCATTTTAAGGCGAGCATAAAGGACAGAGCTATAGCAGCTATATAGCTCTGTCCTTTTCTCTCAGCGTATACCGAACTGCATAGCTATATCATAACCCCAGGCGATAAAAGCGAAATCGTATTTGACCTGTTATGGAATTATTTTTAACTCACCACCATTACTGTCAAGTAAATAAGAGCTATCAAAACGTTGACAATACGATAACAGGTCAAATCAGACGTTATCTATGGAAAAAGGACCTTATTGTGGATGGCGCTTCCGCCATTATTAAAGATGCTCCGATATAAACACAACGTCGCGTGACGCAGTGCGGCGTAAGCGCCATCGACAATAAGGTCCCTTTACATAGATAATGACACAAATCGTCCCTTTACTTTCTGAACCTCGTATCTGTTCGAATAGTTCGATAGGAAAGTAGTCTTTATTCTTTAGGAAACATGAGTGCTTTTCCTATCTAACTATTCGATCATATACGAGTTTGACAAAGTAAAGGGACGAAATACGATTATTTTTCCACCTAGAAAAGACGCGCTGAGCTTTTTATTAGATTCTACTGGGGAAAACCGTGTTTTTTTAATGTCAACTTTATTATAGCTCTTATTTACTTGACAGTAAGTGCGGCCTAGTTAGAAACAATGCCATAACATGTCACAGACTAAATGGTATTACCACAGAATAAGAACATATAGCATAGAAACCGGACTATAAGACGTACTTTGCGTCAGCTTTCTTTCTCTACTTTTTAGATTACGTATTACATGAGAAAAAATTAACAAAAAGTAGGCTGTTTCTTCCTTAACTGTCATTGTCACAAGGTTTTACACTGGGACTTCTTTGTCCTTCCTATAGGAAGGATTTGTCTTTCCTTGTTTATAGGTCCAAATACTATAGGTGCTTATAGGTCCAAATCACGCCTTACTTGTGACGATGTACCAAATAAGGAAAGAACAGCTATAGATTCATCTCTTTCCAACTCACTATGAAAACCATAAGTAAAAAGAAGTGAACCATAATGTATTTTCTGCTTATTTAGTATGGTTTCTATGTCTTGAGACTTTGTTCTGTGGGTATTACCGAGTAGCTTATGTGTCGTCTCATCAGTCGTCTTCGCTTTATCGTGGGTTTTAGAGACAATAAAAATAAAAGTAGATAAATAAAAATAAAAGTCTCGTATAAAACTCTTTTTATTTCTTTGGCTCTTAAAATTAAACATGTTTATAACAATGTACATCGGTAACTCTATGTAAAAATTGATAACAAAACAGAATAAAAATCTAGACTCCAACGTTGCGATGTTATCAAAAATTATATTGGAATTTGAATCTACAACAACTCAATACAAAAATGATTATGATATCTGATCTGTATTAAGACTATATTTGCTTTTAATTTTACGTAAAGATTCTTATAACACTGTACTTTAATAGAATATTACATTCCTAGGGCGGTAAAACAAAAATAAATCTCTGGTTGCAGGTATTTGACTCCCGAGCTAACCGTGGGCGATAAAACTGGGATCTTAGTGAAAAAGGGTAATTCTATTACACTCCGTTTATGTATATACTTGTTTTTATTACGAGTTAAGTGGACTTATACCCTTTTTCACTAGTTTCCCAGAATATGCTAAGGCATTCTTCATTACCGCCCGTGCTTTGTACACAAATTTACGTCTCCACCTGCTCAAGAAGTGTAAATTACTTTATAAACGCGAACTTCTAAGTTCCATTTTCCAGCGTCCTAAAGCTTAAAGACAATCAAAATGGCGGTCTAACATTATTTTGTTTATTGATGCTGTTTTTTTTTTATTGCGTTTTGTTTCAACATTTAACATTCTTGTATCTATTGGCTATTTTAACTTTTGTATCTTCCTTAACGTTACCTGAAAACAAAATATTTTTATGTTAGTAATCTATACGAATAGTAGGAGATCCGAATAGGAGACGATTTGGACCAGTCTGTTTATTCGATAAAAAGTATTTTATACCAAATTTAATATGCTAAGTAATATTATGGCGAATAGGTAGGCTGAAAATTTTCAGTCCAGATTATAATTAATTAAAAATTTCAAAATTAACTTTGTTTTAAAAAATTAAAATAGCTTGTTTAATGGACAAATTACATACCAATCGAAAGTATGAAGCCTATAGAATATGCAAACGTTAGTTTGACTATTTTTTTCCCGTCAAACTATTGGGTAGGCAGGTATTAACAGGTAAGTCGGTACTAGTAATTTGCACCAAACCTCACGTTTGCATATTCTATAGACTTCATACTTTCGATTAGTATGTAATTTGTCTATTAAACAAACATTTGCAATTTTAAAAAAAGTTCATTTTTAATTATTTTTTTAATGATATAAGTACTGGACTGAAATTTTTCAGCCTATAAAATACTTTTTATCGAATAAACAGCCCGGTGTAAATCTTCTCCTATTCGGATCTTAGACCAGAATAAATAATATTGAAATGTCTATCTGCGATTTGCTATGCTAGTGATTTCACCGGTTGTCTTATCCCCACAATAGAAAACAACAATGTGAACACTGCTGCTTGCCGGTAGATAAATAAAAAAAACAATACTGAAAAGGTTAACCTCTCTCTACATTATTAAGTACAGTTAAGTAGTAATCAAGCCGGAGATCCTGTTGCTAACTTCCCCCATAGAAATACATCCGGGAATCGAACCCGTGACCTCTAACTTCGCAGGCAAGGCCACTACCAACAATTAAAGTTAGACAAAAGCTGATAATAATTATAATGATGACCATACTTTCAAAGCTAATATCTCCTAAGTGTCCGAACCGATTTTCATAAAACATTATTAAAAACCATCCCAATTAAACTAACTTTCTTTTAAAGAAAACCGCATTCGAATCGGACCATCCATTTATGAGAAACAATGCTACATACGGACATACCCGTACACAGATACATTATAGCACCCTTATTGATCACAGTTTAATAACACTCACCTAAGTCTATTAACACACTTGCGGCCCGATCAATTCCAGCCATGAGACAGCGATTCGCCCTCCCACCCCTTGTGTTCCTCGTGAACATGTACTGGCACCAGTTTCTCCACCACCACCTTTTTCTCCACAGGGTAAGGCACGTGTTTCACCACTGGGACGTGGATTTCTTTGTACACTGGCACCTCTTTGTAGACTGGCACCTCTTTGACCACTGGGACATGCACTTTAGAAACGTGATGGTGGTGCACCGTATGGATTTTGTAAGGCACGTGGATGGTCACGTGCTTGCTGGAAGGAAAAAGGATTGTTAATAAAGTTGTAATGTCACCTATATTATAATAGATGCTATAAAAAGTGTTTTATGCAACTCACATAATGAACCCTATTAAGATACGAGTCTAATAGGACTAAGCAATGTAGGTATATGAAGTTATCCCCTGTTATTTAGAAAAAACTTTAAGATCAAACCAATGTTAAACACGCCGAAAGATACTTTAAACATTGTGGAAGTATGTTTTCTTCCAGAAATACCTACAGATTAACTTCTTTACCAACGAAACATTTTCCAAAACCAACACAATTTAAATAGGCCCGAGTTCTAGTATTCCAGGTAGCATTTATAATGTGTGTGTAGATAGAATAATATGCAACTTCATAATTAGGCTATAAAACACTCGTGTTATCTTATTAAGACACTCCCATCGGCTCGTTTCATAAAACCACACTCGTGTTTTAACACCTGTTATTACCACTTATATAAACTACTATGATCTGCCAGATAACATTCAAAATGTATGGTCAGTAAGCCTCAAAATGATTCATGGGAGACATTAGTGTTATATCATGCTTTATCTCAATTACGACACTAAAAAGCAGTTCAATTTCCATACACTTATTATTCCATACACATACAAAACAGTTGCTTCATTCACTTTCCACTAATTTGGAAACAAAACAAACAGTTAATAAAAACGTAAAGCACAATCCATATCATCGAAATATCTACCATAACACGACTAACTAAGGCATGTTTTCGTTTGTATATATTTGGACTTGTGACAGTTTATTTGCATTGATCTAGTTGTTACTGATTCCGCGCGTTTGTTGGACGCGAGCGCATACGAATTGTTTAACTTTCCCTTATACGGAGAATGTTCGTCTGATGGGTTTCTGATGTTAAAACTTGGTTGGATTGTGAAGTACAGTCGTCCAGTCTGTCTTAATACCTAAGAACGTAAAACCTAACTACAATCAAGTTTCTTACAAACAGCGCCGGATTACCATCTGCAATACGAAAGAGAAGGTGATCATTCACTCTCACTCAAACAGTTCTCATAAGCTTATTGTGGATGGACTCACCACAAAAAACATACCGCACCTTCAGAACAACTTCGAGTTAGGTCTCTATAATAATAAATTTACGACTTGAAGTTTGAAAGCTGAAATTTTGAATTAGGTCACTATTGTTCTGATAGGTGCGAATATATTTTCACACATTCACCCGCAAGGACGACAAGAACACACAGTCGTTATTCGCGGCTTGTTGCCGACGCTGCGGACGACATTAAAGCGGAACTAGCTGCCCTAGCCAACAAGCAGGTCAAAGCCAAAACCCTCAAAACTGCGAACGGCAGTAATAATTCCTACCCTCCAATCTTGCTGCAACTGCCTGTGGGGCACAGACATACTAAAATTCAGAAAAAATAAGTAACTACCTGTGCAACTGCGCTATACAGATTCACAAACTTAAACCAAACAGATGAGACCCTGAACCACGCTCAACACAAGACTGCTCAAAAAAAGACCGCGTACAACTAGCCAAGTGCTGCAACAACTGACAACATTAAAAAAAAACATTTTTGTTTTTTCGCGGTTAAAAATTAGGCTACCCGTGTTTCTCGGTTTTTCTTTATTTAACTTAAATTCGTCGTTAATAATTTATTAAAGATATGGTCATTAAAAAGACCGTATATACAAAGTTAGGAATACTGATGTCGTGATCTTAGCATGATATAAAATAAAAAAAGTAACTTTAAACAGAAACAGAACTGACTGTCATGTCATGTCACTTGTCAACCATAACAACTGTAACAAGATAAATTCGTCGACATTGGGCAAATTGCGAGTATCCGCTTTTAAAAATCCGATAGTCCATTTTAAATAGCGTATATCAAAACCATAGTATTACGAGAATCGAAAGCATGTCGTTAGAATCAAGTAATCCGTCAGACAGATAAAAATAGACATGACAGTTGTATATTTTTTTCTATTCCTGTGGTAATAAATGGACTAAGGGCACTATAAGTGTATTCCTAACATTCACAATACAACTATTTTTAGGTACTGTTTTTCCTAAATATAAAAAAAACTACTGCATAAAAAAAAACAAAAATATTTTTACTGTAACCAGCAGTGTAGAATCTACAAACGGTATTTTAATTTAGCACATATGATTTTTTGTCAATTATTGTTCCTGCAAAGAGCTCATTAACTACTTAAACCGACTACAAAACAGTGTTAGGCGTCCTACCACGCACCCTAAACCTAAAAACAATACCCACCTGGACACCCCACTCCTAATGAAGTCAAAACCGGTACCACTGAAGAGGACTTACGCTGACTTCGCTGCAGCGACCAAGCCTACCACTGTCGACACGACTTAAATATCAACCCCATACGCAAACTTACGCCCCTCAAGAGCATCCAGTGCTGTCGCTGCTAACCTATCTGCGCAGCTAAAGACCATAGACTACCAAACCCGCGTTGAGACAGCGAGCCCATACAGCATCGTCGCCAGACACCAACCCTGTCTGCGGTACTTGAAAATCATGACCTTGATCGCGAGACCTACGAAATTTTATCCGTTATAAAATCAATTGAAACCGACCTCAGCTTATGTGAGTCCAAGCTGGACAAAGTAATTCTCTTATTAAAACATTTAGGAAAGTATGTCTAGTCCAGAAATTCGTTTCTTCTTCTGGAATGCGGATCACGCAACAAGTTGGTGAACTATCGGAGATTGCTATAAACGATTTAATCTGAGATTTTAATGCTCATCGTAGTTTGCTCCTTCTGGGATTCCATTGTTATCGGCGTGAAAAACACTCTCGCTCGTGGCCAAAGAGTAGCTATATTCATCCGACATAACTTAAACCACTCCGAAATAAAGGTCCCAGCAGCCAAACATGCAGTTAAAGAGCTCACAACCTCCATCAATGGATTATGCTACTCAATTTACTAGTCCACAAATCTCCCACTTATAAGTGAGGATATAGACCTACTCCTAAACTCCGTGTTATCCCCTAAGTTGATTTTAATGCTCGGCATCCCTGCTGGTGCCGTAGTCGTTCAAATCCACGGGCAACACTCTCTTTAAACATTCGCACCTTTAGAACAATAGTGACCTAATTCAAAATTTGTGCTTTCAAACTTCGAGTCATAAATTTATTATCATAGAGACCTAACTCGAAATTTAAAATTTCTCAATTAGGTCACTATTGTTCTGAAGGTGCGATATGCTAAAAAATATTTGTTCCAAGCCAGTACTATGCCAGGTTCTTTGATTTGTATACGTAATGGACCCTCTACAGTGTCAAATTGCCTTTACAATTCGCTCCCCAGCTGTGAATACTAATTTGCGATCGGTACCCTTACCATGCTGCCCTCCTAAGCAAAAATGCAATAACTAAATTCAATAGCCAAAGCAGATTCAACTCTCTTCTGTTCGTAACTAGGTTGCAATTTCTACAGATGTTTTGTTTGAGATAACGCCATTATGCTTAGTAGGGCAGCATGAGTTACTAGAGTTTTCGCTAGCGAGTCAAATGCTCTGTGTATTCTTTTAGAATGCGAAGGATAGAGCATTCGACTACAGTAATTATAACTCATGGTAAGGGAGTAGATGCTCTATCAAAATGAAACCTAACACTTCATTTCAAAGTTTACTTTTGGTTGCGTCGCCAAGGAATAAAATTTTGCTAGTGATTTGTACGGGTGTTGGTTTCACAGTTAATTAAAAAGGGGGAGTCACAAATATTTCACAGTGAAAAACTCAATAAACGCGGTTTGTTTACATGACTTGACCGCAAGATTATTTATTCTAACAGAAGCGTTACTCGTTAATTTTCTTAGTAGAAAATGAATATGAAGAAATGTATTTACACAAATTGACCTAGTACCAAACCGAGACCCAAGTAGGCGATTTTCTTAAATAACTCGTTGTTGATCTCGTCGCATCAAATATTAACCGGCGAGTTGAAGTTTTCCCGTCAGAGTGTAAAAACAACACATTTAAGGACGCGCATTCTTAGCTTATCAGCTTTGCTCGTCAAATTAGCGAGCTTGTATGACTTTGCTAACTCGAACTCGTACAAGTTTCGTACAAGCCGTACAAGACAACGATTAACATACCTAACATTAATAATTTAATAGGAATCAAACAAGACCCGCGCTCATCATATAATTTTTTACTCTAACCGGTAATCGAGACCTTCAACTTCATAGACAGTGTACACAACAGTGGTTCAACACAATTTTGACGCACAAACGTCACAATAGTCACACTTTTTTTAGATGTTAACAAGGTTTATGGATCTGTGACCCATAGAATTTGCATTCTAAAGAATTTAGGTAAAATCTTAAAATTTCAATCTGAAGACCGCAAATGCATTGCCAACCCTAACGACTAAGAAATACCTCTAAGCTAGTAATTTCCCCGATTGTCTTATCCGACACGGAACACTACAATGCGAATGTTGCTTGGCTGTAGTTAAAGGGTAATTTGTGTGTAAACATAACGTAAATTGCTCTAATCCTCTGAGAGGCGCGACGTCGCTAGGCATCAAGTAAAAACTATAGTCCCTTCTTCTCCCAACTCTTTGACTTACTCTCCTCAAATTACACGTTTTATTGTTAGTATGCAGCGTGCAACACAATTGATTTACTCAAACAATAGTACAAAATACGCATTGTTGTAGACCCCTACGGTCATTTACATGCTGGAGCTATACTAAAATTAAATTAAGCTCTGACATTTACATGCGCGACATATCACTGTTC
This sequence comes from Acleris literana, assembly GCA_946894065.1. Taxonomy (NCBI): domain Eukaryota; kingdom Metazoa; phylum Arthropoda; class Insecta; order Lepidoptera; family Tortricidae; genus Acleris; species Acleris literana. Next base: position 99,147,367 of record OX335668.1, on the reverse strand, counting down.
ATAACCAAGGACCGGAATTCTTCATAGCAAAAATCAAACTGTCATAGGGTTTGACCAAATAGTTTTATCGACAATTCCACTTATCGATGTTACGGAATATTATCGCATATCGACTTATACGATTATTCTGTAACATTTGACCTCTTTGATAAGCAACCTGCATCTCCATATTAAAATAAATCGTGACCACGTCACATATGTCATTTACGTCGCTTGATTCTAATAAGAAATTTTCGTGCCATGTTACTAAAATGATTTCCACGATTTTTTAAGATGAAAACGAGACTTCTGGATACGTCAACCAATCGTAATATATTTGGTTCCAATTTTTTTTTTTCACATTTGTGCACTTAATTGCCAGTTACACAGCCTACTCAAGAGAGAGTGTATATATTATATTTAAAATCCTTTCAATTATTGGTGACTGGAATTAAGTGTTCGAGGTCGTCGTCACTGTCTTGAGTTAAGTGCGTATCCATGTTATAAAATGAATGGACTATGGCCACTTGTTCCTGGTTTTTCGGAGTAAATCGTTTTCTTAATTTATTGAAGATCCATTTATGAGTGGAAAATGATCGATCTACATCTACCGATGTCATGTTAATGACTCATTTAGTGACATTTATTTATCGATAGTCGATAAAACACTTTGGTCAAACCCTATGACACTTTGATTTTTGCTATGAAGACTTCCGGTCCTTGTTCATAACCGTTTCATAAATTATTGAAAACTAGCTCAATTCGCTTTGCTTCGGATTATGTAAGTTTTTTGTAACATTCTTACATAATCTAGAATTATACATAAACACCTTCCTCTAAAATAACTATCTATTGATGAAAGATCTAAGCATACTATCGCGATCGTTAATTTGTGACCCATTTCAAGAAAAATAGGCTTGAAGTCGTCAATGTCATTAGAGATGCCAAATCATTTGTAACTTATAGGAGACTCAACCTTATTGGTGTAGAATGTTAGAATGACTTTGGACCTAAGGTGGGTCCCAAGTTAAAGTTCGTGACTGTACATACAGAGGGACAGACGGCTTTTGTGAGGGCGGCCAAGGCGAACGTTCCACGATCAGATCGGGGACGTATTAAGAAAGGGCCAGGTCGGGAGACCCTAAACCGACGCACGTGTATAAAGAGACTTATGAGTGTGGAGGAAGCGAGGGAAGTTTGTCTGGATCGTAGCAAGTGGTCTCTGCCTAACCCTATGGGAAGTATTAAATAAATCTTGCTATTCAATTTGACATAGAGATTAGGTCCTAAGTATTCGCTTATGATTGTAGAACGCTATCTTAATAGGAGATTATATCATTTGAAATTTAAACTGATGCTTCAATGAATGCTTCTTATTACGACAGGGTAATACGGTGGCAGGCGGAAACTTAACCTTGACTTAGCTATATTATTACGTGGAGAAACAGTTTTGCACACTTGAGTTGCAAACAACATTTTAAGCTAGAAAACGCGAAAATGCTAAGCAGCTTAACTTATTACGTAAGACAAAATAAAAGCTACTTAATATTTATGTAAAAGAAATAAGGCGATGAAATTTCAAGTGAGGCATATTAATCCTTTGAATTGGTTATAAAATGCTTTTTGTATACCTTAACGTTATTGAGTAGATTTCGATAACGTATTTAGAAAACAAAGGACTTATATAAAATGTTACATTTTCTATTATATATTATATCTCTTAGTTTAGGACTAAGTCAATTGGTGTGACATGGTCCCCTGATCTGTCTCTTAATTTAAGAGCTCTGTCAGTGTAATTTCCTCTCTTCTAATAAATTTATTCATTTTACCTATTAATCAGTCTATCGCTGCCACTCTCTCTCTATCATCTATCAGTATGTTTGTTTTGCCAAAGAGATTTTTTTAGACAATATACAGGGTGGTACTCGATAAACTGTACGTATTGAAAGGGATGAAATCTTAGGTTAATTTATCGGTAAAAAAAAATGCCAATTTTTTTTTTACAGATTTTAAATTTTAACTTACAGCAAAAATGTCATTTTGTTTTCATAAAAACACGATTTTCTCATTTTTTTTTAGATATTTCACAATTTTTTTTTGCTTATTATTCCTCGTTTAATTTTAGTTCTAAAAGCTTTAAAACAAAAATGTAAAATAACTGCAAAATTTTGAGAAAATCGTGTTTTTATGAAAACAAAATGATATTTTTCCAGTAATATTCCACAGAAAAAGCAGTTACTCAGTTTTTTTTTTTAATTGGTCTAATATTGTTATCAATTAAATGTAAAAAAAAACAGTGGCTAAAAAAAATAATTGTTTTACCGATAAATTAACCTAAAATTTCATCCCTTTCAATATGTACAGTTTATCGAGTACCACCCTGTATACACAGCTTAGTTCAATAATAGCATTAATAGCAATAGCTCTACATTATTTTTCAATTGTTTTTTGCCATGGTAATATTAACAGATATTTCTTTAACGTCTCAAAGAAACCAATATCTTTAGGACTTTGTCAATAGCCTTTAGCAAAATAAATTAAAACGGTTCTATTCGTAACAGCTTGTCCACTTAAAACATTTCCGCAAAGGTGTTTTAAATTGTACTTAGTATATTTTTGTAGTGACAGGTTTCGAAATGCACGTTCCGAAACTGCCAAAATAGTTATATATGTGACTGGTGCCTAATGAGAGGCATTAACACACTAGTGTTTTAACTTTATTTACATGCATATCATAAGTTTTCTACAATATGTGAGAAACCTGTATCTGTCGTTGCACAGTATCTCAATGTACCTGTATGCAACTACATCGATAACCGATACTTTAATGACATGTAATGCTTTAATGTTAACATTAAAGTACAACCACAGATTCGGGTTTCTTAATATAGGCTTTTTGCTTATCGTTTCTGAATATATTACAGGGAAGTTATGATATGGGTGTAGATAAATATCTATACGCCTCTATGCCACCGACAATATGTTTTGTGGGCCCATGAAGATGAATTGGTTACTTGGTAAAGATTTTTAAAGTTAATTTTTGGACCTTAATATCATACAAATAGGGTCGAAAAGTGGTAAAGGAGTTTCTTGGTCGACCGTACGAGTTACATAACAGTGTCTAAAATGTCTCCGATTGCTGTGGTATTGATTATATTGCTTTTATCTACACACATATCATAAGTCCTCTATTATGCGTTCAAAACCCGTAGGCAATGACCAGCATTACCTGCGCCTCTATTCAACACGGTAAAAACAATATCGTATTTGATCTGTTATTTGTCAACGTGTTGTTATTTTAGTTGCTATTTTCTTGTCAGTAATGGCGGCTGACGTCATAACAATACCATAACAGGTAAACTACGATATCGTTTTTACCGCCTGGAATACCGGCCCTGTGGTAGTAGGTGACAGCTGTTAATTTTGGAAGGTGTTCCAAATTTGGATCTCATTACCTTACAATATTCGATAACGTAATGAAATTACGTTACAGCTGTCAACGCTGTCAACTACTACCACAGGTAATGCTGGTCATTTCCCTTTTTCGGCTTCTGAAGCCATCTTAGAGTACTTATAATATGTGTGTAGATAAAGTATTGTAAGAGACTGCGTAATTGGCATTACGCAACCGTCACGTAGACTACTATTGTTTGACTGTAAAGGGCCTCTATTCTAGGCTGTATAAACATCGTCTTTGACCTGTTATGGTATTTTTTTTAACTCGGCCGCCATTACTGTCAAGTAAATAAGAGCTATCAAAACGTTGCCAAAACAATAACAGGTAAAAGACAGGTTTTAAAGGCTTAAGCTACGACCACACCGCTGCTTTAAATACGGTGACGGTACGGGATCGCAATGACGCGTCGTATTGGTACCGTTTTTGATGCATGCTCCACACACCGCTGCTTAAAATACGGCGACGGTACGGAAACGCAATGACGCGTCGTATCCGTACCGTTTTTGACGCACGCTCCCCACACCGCTGCTTAACGGTGCGTATATTACGGTGCGTCGAAAACGGCGCCATGTTGTTACAATGACCCCGTCTTTTGTTATCCGCAACGACGCCGTATTTTAAGCAGCGGTGTGGAGGGCATGCGTCAAAAACGGTACGGGTACGACGCGTCACTGCGATTCCGTACCGTCACCGTTTTTTAAGCAGCGGTTTGGAGGGCATGCGATAAAAACGGTACGGATACGATGCGTCACTGCGATTCCGTACCGTCACCGTTATTTAAGCATTGGTGTGGGCATTACTTTAGAATCTCGGCCCTGTAACTCTAACTTGTCTAAGAGCGCGACAATTTTGGTTCGCTGCGGGCCTAGTATGTTTGCGTTTATCGCGAGACAAAAAGTGGATGATGCATCCGTCATCCTCATACTTATTGTGTCAGAAAGTGACGGATGTTTTATCCACATTTTGTCACGCGGTAAACTCAGTATTAGGCCCCCAGGTTAAAACTTCGTCGACGGATTGAAAAGTGTTGAGAATATTCTAGATTTCATTAATATTCTAGTGAACTATCGTTGAAAATAATGTCTGTGTTTATTATGAGTTGGAAGGTCAGGTAAGACAAGTCTTTCTAAGGGTTCCGTATTACTCAAAGGGTACCAACCGGCCCTTATTATTAAAGCTCTATCCGTCTGTATGTCACAGGGCTGTATCTTTTGAACAATAATAGATAAACACTTGGAATATTCACAAATTAAATTAAATTTGCATACAGGTAACGAGATTTCTTCGCCGGTTTTTGCTTTATCTTAATTATTGTCCGTTATGGAACCCTTTGTGTTTGAGTCCATCTCGTAGACCGGTCTTTTATCTTGTGCTCAATAAACTGGGGCAGTAATATTGGAAATATAATATCTACGTTATTAGAACTGCAAGTCCAAATACTAATAAAGATCGGAATAATGAAGTCTTTTAACGAAATAAAACTATAAAAGAAATGTAGTTCGAAGACGACCCTTTATCATTACACTAATATTTTAAAGAGGAAAGATTTGTATTTTTGTGTGTTTGCAACGAATAAACTCAAAAACTAATGGACCGATTTCAACAATTCTGTCACGATTTAAATGCTAGTTTATCCCTGAGTAACATACGCTATGTTTTTGTTTCTACGCAAACAGATTCGCCGGCGACAGCTAATCTACGTAAATAAAATAATAATAATAATTTAATTTTCCTCGTGTGTTTGCCGAGTTAGAATAGTGCCACTCCATGTCTTCCCGTGGATGTCGTAAGAGACGACTAAGGGAATAAAGGCTTGTAGTACTGTTAGGCGATGGGCTTGCAACCTGTCACTAATACGCTGGTAAACATCTTAGCCTAATTGTGCAAATTGTGGTTATAGAATTATCAACAAGTTTATAGAGATGTTTGTAATTCTGTAGCTCTGCCTACCCCACTCTGGGAACGAAGGCGTGAGATTATGTATGTATGTAATAATTTAAATACGTTTAGTTATAATTTTTAATTGTATTAATGTTGAATTCTGTACTTAGTTGAAAGTTAAATAAATAATTAATTATTATTGCTAAACCACACTAACATTATAAAGAGGAAAGATTCGATTGTTCATTGGTTTGTTTGTTTGCTTGCAGGCCCCGAACTACTAGACCAAAATGAAAAATTCTTTCACCGCGATTAAAAATAAAATTTAAAATATAACGTAATAGTCAAGGCCAATGTAGAGTTTCATAATTTTAACATAATTTCACATTTATGGATAATCAAGGCAATTAGGAGTTAATTTACATCGAAATTCAGGTTAGCCTATTTAATACAAACAAACAAACAATCAAATCTTTCCTCTTTATAATATTAGTGTAGAAAATCAGTGAGAGATTCAAATGATGTCATGCAACGTATAGTCCAATAACCTACATTTCGATGTAAATTAACTCCAATTTGCATTGATTGATGATTAAAATTATGAAATTGTACACTGGCCTTGACTATTACGTTATAAATTATGTTTATTTTATCGTTGAGTATTTAATAATATAATATCTTCAATCGTGTGTATTTCTAATATATCCTGTCTGTACCATCGTTAACTGAAAACTAAGGTATTTTAAAAGTCGTAGAATAAAAAAGTAGCTTTTAAGGGCTAAAATCGATACCGCACATAGTCACCCTGTAAGTATAGTTGAATAAATACTTGGGTATTATTCTCTTAAAAACGGCGTTCAGTCGGTCGAACGAATGAACTAGTGAACGCGCCACACCGGCAAGTTTAAGTAGTCCCGTCAGAGCGCACAAAACACATTTGAGCGCGTGCATTCTCAATTAGGCAGCCTTACACGTTCGATCTTATCAACAGAAGCCCTAATTGAGAATGCATGCGCTAAAATGTGTTTTGTGCCCTCTGACGGGACTACTTAAACTTGCCAGTGTGGCGCGTTCACTCGTTCACTCGTCCGACCGGCCGAGCGCCGTTTTTAAGAGAATATCACCCCCTTTGGCGGTTATCGGTTATACATTTGACCACCATAATAAAATTAAAAAGAGTCTTATTAATTAATGTTGTAGTTATATTTTCGACAACTGTGACTTCCAAAACTCAAGAGCTATTTATTACTCGCGCTCATCTCAAGTATCTGCCTTTCCTGGGAATCGAATCCAGGTCCGCTAGCTTCAAAGCCTATCAACAATCTGCGTGTTCAACATGAGTTGGTCAATTCGTTCAAAGAACCAGCATACATGGCCCATGTCGCTATCAATTTCTTTTAAAACCAGGGCTCACGTAAATTGGAGCAGTTGCGTTAACGTTATGTAGAAATCGGTCGGTAATTTTATAGTGCTTATTATTATATTATGATGCAATGAGAAACGACTATAAATTATCATTATGCGTTGTTATGGTAACTTTTGTAACTTAATGTGTGTATTTTACTGGGCCATGTTTTTGTTAACATCTACTGTTACATTAAGTTTTGTTTGAAAGAGATTTATGATGTTAATTGGTGAAACAAACATTGTTACAAAACTGCTCTAATAATTAAAAGGAGCTAAGTACCATTCGATGGTTGTAGTAAGTCGAACGGTATTCTTTTAAAATGCAAGATCTCGCGGAAACTGTTCAAATTTAATATAAAATACCCTATGTCCTTTCCCTGTATCTTCTGTATAATCTTCATACCATGTTTCCGTTTAGCGGATTTGTAATGGCAGCGTAACAAACAAACAAAAAGACTAGTTTTACGTATATATTTTTAATATAGATAGTAGAGATGTAGAATTTTTTGAGTGAAAATTATTTAATGTTATCGACGTTTTATATACTTCTTAACTTTACCATCCACTTAACAGCCCATTGCGTTCCATATTAACAAATTCTCAGTGCCATGTTTCCTAATTTTTGTACAAATTAAACGCCAAAATGAGTTCTCGGCATTGAATAGCGCTGATGCAAAAACGGTGCCGTGACCAGGATTAGGCTAATATTTATAATACTTTGGATGGCGTTTAGTACTTACTGGTGTCCGCCTGGTGCAGGGCTGGCCACGACGGCTGCGATCACGAGGGATAGGAGCTGAAAACATAATATTCATATTAAATTCATATTCATACTCATATTCATATTCAATTCAGATTTATGTTAAGTTCAATAATAATTTGTCGGTGAAAAAAGTCTCCAAAAATCACTGTTTATCCACCTAGGAGAGGCCTCTTGTGTTCGTAATTCTCATTTCAAGGTTTTGTAATTTTTTATGAAGAAAAAACACCCGGGTGACGCATGAACTACTAGTATTTGATTTATAAATATTATTATGAAATATCAAGATGGCGAATGCGTTGCCAACCCTGAGGACTTAAATGCAATATGACTTTACTACTTTAATCGTTTGATTGGCTGCCTTTCTCCTACGGCGAGCACGACAATACGAACGCTGCTGCTTAGCTTAACTAAAGTACTTAATTTCTTTGAATGACGATGGATTATCGAAGCTAAGTGATTATAATATTTGATGGCATTTTAATGGTAAAGTGAGAAATTGTAAAAGTAATAGAATTCTCCATTTTTTATTTGCAACTACTATTTATACTGGAGCAGCGTCCCAAGCCGAAATTTTCGTTTTATGTTACTTAAAAAATACTTTCACATATCAAATAACATCGCATAACACAAAATTGTTTATTATTTTAAACCTGTATGCAAATAACAACCCGCCCTCGCTTCGCTTCGGGTTGTTTGAGTTTTCTGAAGTACATGAACCAGAATTTTACATAAAAACCAGAAATGTATTTTTAACTCTCAATGACAGTAGCCAAGCTGCGCTTACAACAGATTAGTTATTTACAGAAAAAAACATCCACTGTTAAAATTTATTAAAAAATTACAGTTCTATTTTCAAAAATTTACGGTTGCTTCACACCCAATTTACAAATAGGTACGTAATCACTTACAGCGAATTTTGCGTACATCTTGCTTGGTTGCTGGAATGATTCCGTGGTTTAACCGAAGACTTAGTGATATGTCATGTCAGTATAACAGCGGAGCTTATATACCTCGTTTTGCGTAAGTGGACATCCCTGCTACGTGTCCGTGGGAGGGGTATGGTTCGAGTGATACAGATTTTTTTTCTAAGCTAGAGAGGTGCGCTGTCATTTCGGTGGAGAAGTTTTAAATTTAAATTTGGAATTTAGAACTGTGTTGGTATGATGGTTTTTAAAAGTGTTAAGGAGGTTTTAAGGTTTGTTGTGTTTATAATTAATTTTGTTTTCAACAGATCCGGTAATTTTACTTTAGGATATTTTTATTGGTATTTTTTTTACTAATATGCGTTGAGTATCGTATATTAGATATTTTCTTCAGCTAGTATGGTGTTTTTTTTCATCGATGACTCAATCAGACATTTTTAATGTGTACTTATATTAAATTTAAGATTTTAGTTCTTATAAATTAAAAAAAAAACATTTTTATTTAAAGAATTTTATTATAAAACTTAAACTCATGTCTACTTTATTACAAAATACGTAATAAGTATAATTCTTCAGTGACGAGACCGAAATTTTTTTTTTAACGAATCTGTTAACCTTTTGGTTTACACTTTAGACCCTGCCTACGAAGCAAGCGGTCCAGGGTTCGTTTCCTGGTAAATATTTATGTGATGAGCGCGGCGAGTGTTCCTAAGATGTTTTGTATGCACATACGTTTGTATTTCTCTAAATAAGTATGATCATCATTGTCTACTATGAACCCTAATGAATGCGTGAGTTTGAATTCCGGATATTAACAACTTACACCCGTATTCACAAACAATACTTAAGGGGTCCTACTGAGTAAACGCAATGCGTTCAATACAGCTTTGTGATTGGTCCTTATTGACCGACCTTTTGTTTATGAGACGATTTGAACCACCCTGTGCGTTCGTGAGCACTGTGAGACCTCATAGTGACGTTTGTGAATACTTGTGTTATTTTCGTTATCTTTATGTTTACCGCATTCACTGCCAGTACTGTTTTTCGAACTTTCGCCAGGTGCCATATCTTTTGTTTTATACGGAGCTTGTCTAATGTAAGAACGCACATATGCGTTGAGGGCACTGGGTGGAAGTCAGGGGTGTGATTCTCTCAACAAGCAAAGATGAGCGAACGCAAGAGTGAAGGTCCAATCGGCGAGTTTAAGTAGTCCCGACAGAGCGAACAAAACACATTTTAGCGCGTGTATTCTCAATTCAGGAGAACGCTTATATGCGTTGCTGACAATGAATGCGTTAAATGGTATAAAACAAAATCACTTTCCGAGTCAGCCTTTCTATCCGTCTATATATCCGCTACTCCTCTTAAATGCTTGATTTTGACGTGGTTTTTTTTACCCAAGTTTTTTATGTATAATACATTCTGGGTGTTACAGAAAACTCACATAAACCGAAGCGAAGCGAGGGCGGGTCGTTAGTTCTTTAAAAGCCAATGCAATTTTGATCTATTTATTGATTACTAACAACAAACTTTCGCGTTTATAATATTATAGTATGGATTTATGAATTATAAATTCTTACTATAATATTAATATTATACAGGTTCACAAAATACAGCGCCTCATTTTTATATTCCGTGCACAACCTATTTAAATCATTTTTTTAGCGTCATGATTCTATTTTCTTACAGATTTTGGACTGCCAGGTAGCCTGGCCGACTTGGGGCTGGTGGTGAACTGTCACCCCCTTATAAGCAATGCATTAAAACTTTTTTAAATGGGTTGTGCACAGAATATAAAAATATGGCGCTGTATTTTGTGAACCTGTACACAGTCGTCCAATGTTTTTAATTGGTCTTCTCTTACTCTTTCTGCTTTTACCCAACTGCTAAAGGAGGAGGGTAACGTGTTTGTCAGTCTATATATGTATGTATGTGTATGTTTGTTCCTTTGTGGTGCTCTAGAAACCAAACCAGTGGGCCGATTTTGATGGTTATTATCTCAATCGGTGATTCGTCTAAATCGATTGACATAAGAATCATCAAAGTCGGTCCATGTGTTTAGTTTTTAGAGCGCGACAAAGAAACAAACATACATATATAGGCTGATAAACACATTACCTCCTTCGGCAGTCGGATAGAAAGAACAACCATGTACTTTATTTCTTTGTTAACTCGAAACTAAAATATTAAAAAAAAAAGTTCGCGAGTGATGGAGAGGTACAGCAAGAAGGGTTTTAATGAAAATTCATCCCCTAAGGGGTTAAATTAGGGGTAGTAACGGAAAACTAATAGGGGTGTGTCCTGGGTAAAAAATAATAATTCTAATTTGTCCGTCGGTAAGATTATCAAAAAATATTGGACAAGTATTTTTTGCTCTATCAAATCAATCAAAATTGACAAATATGACGCGCATTAAAGATCGGGAGGGGGGGCCGTGACGTCACAACGTGGTATATAGTGTGCCACGGCGTGACGTCACGCGAAACTTCAACGCACTTTGTTTAATTAACAAAAGAAAAAATACGTGTGTGTTAATGACGGACTAATTAGTTTTTTTAGGACAGTACTCTATTCTACTAGTACAGTCGAGTTCATAAATACGTGTACACTTTAGTACCTTGTCTATTTAATGTCATGTTCAAACTGCCATATACGAATTATCACAGCGATTAAAATGACAAGGTACTAAAGTGACATTTATGAACTCGACTTTACAAAGTCGCGGTCGTCTTTTATTTGTGAATAATGGGGTCCTAGTAAAAAAGGGTATAAGTCTTCTGAAGATCAAGTGAAAAAGGAAATAGTACATTGTTGCAGAGGACAGAAAGTACGGGATTTTTGGACGAGTTCTAGTGTACGAGTCCATAAATTGCACTTTCTACAGAGGCAGACATAGTGCTTTTCACAACTACTGAGAGGAAATAAAATAAAAATTCATATTCAAAACTCAAATTTTAATTCATGCTAATGTGACTTCACCGCCAATTTTACCATAGATAACTTTTTTTAAATCTGAACCCCTATTATCGTGGCACTCGAGATTAATAAACTAACATGCGAGATGAATATATCAACTCCATATAAAATTGTATTTATTTCGCCATATCTCCCATGTAATTTCATTTCTAGTGGTTCGAGATTAGGGGCCAAGTTTGAATTACATTTTAAAAAAATCAGTGACATATTTTTTAGTCTGTGTATCTTTAAGCAAAAATACACCTAATATTTTACGACACAAAATGGTGTGTTTTGATTGGTCGATTTAAATTTTTCATTTTAAGGAGCCTTGACACAAAAATTTATTGATTGATTTTCATTGGTTCTTAAAGTTGGACAACAATGTTCTCGACCAATCAGCAAACACGCCGACAAAAACATTCTTGGTCTGTTCTTATAAGTGACGTTTTGTGACCCCAAACAAGACCATCTATGGCCATATTTCCGAGCAGTGTTGTGAAAAGGTGTTTAAGTCTAGTATACTCCATTCACGTATACACCCTTTTTTATTACGAGTTACGTTGACTTGTACATTTTTTCACTGGGACTCTAGAAATGTATTTTCTTTCCTATACGATGAGCTAACAGCCCAATATCGGAAACAGATAGTTAGTCTGAAGTGCCTTTTATAATGATGCAATAGAGAGTAAGCTAAGACTGGTCCTATTGACCTATAGACCTAGACTAGATGCGAGTGTTTGAAACCGCTGTATCTGTCTTACTCTATCAAATTACCAAGGTACGCGTGTGAGCCAACCGATGATAGTGAACATAAGCATTGCTAGAATACCATTACATGTACCTATGATATGGGAATATTCTATAACGCTTATCTACACACTTATCACAAGTCCTCTATTATGCGTTCAAAACCCGTAGGCAATGACCAGCATTACCTTTGGTAGTAGGTGACAGCGATGACAACTGTTAATTTTGGAAGATGTTCCAAATTTGGACCTTACAATATTCGATAACGTAATTTCAATATTACGTTACTGCTGTCATCGCTGTCACCTATTACCACAGATGCTGGTCATTTGCCTTTCGGCTTCTGAACCTATCTTACAGTACTTATAATATGTGTATAGATAAAGTATTGTATGCGACTCTGCGTAATTAGCATAACAACACCCGTGTCATCTATTATGAAACTCGCCTTGCGGCTCGTTTCATAAACCACACTCATGTTGTAATGCCTGTCATTAGGCAACAGTCACGTAAACTACTATTAAAGTAAGACAGGAGCTTCTTTATCCCACTATCACACTAATGTTATAAATGGGAAAGTTTGTGTGTGTGTGTGTGTGTAAGTTTGTTACTCCTTCCCGCTGCAACGGCTGGACGGATATGAATGAAATTTGGAATGGAGTCAGATGGAGTCAAGATTAACACACAGGCTACTTTTTATCTCAGAAATTTAATAGTTCCCGAGGGAACGATAATTGAAATCTACACGGACGAAGTCGCGGGTAAAGCTAGTTTTAGTATAAACGTAAATCTTTACATAGTATAAAATAAAGCATTTCGCGTCTGTCTGTTTGTATACTAACTCCTAAACGGATTTTGATTCGGTTTTCACAATTAGGTAAATGAATTGTCACGGAAATGAATTGTCGTTAGGAATAAATGCTCGTTTATATGTATGTGTGTTAGAGAAAACTCACAAACCGAAGCGAAGCGAGGGCGTATCGTTACTAATAAATAAATATCAGGGGACAATTTCACACAAATTGACCTAGTCCCCAGCTCTAGAATTGTATTATGGGTACTAGGCAACGATAAACATTGGAGGTACATAAAAGTACTGAAGGTAGTGAAGCGCCGCAAAAAAAAACATACTTTAGCTCCGGACGATAACGTTTCTCATCTAAATCAAGTCCGATTTCCAGGATTTTTGAATATGTTCAAGTTATTATAAAGAAGATCTGTACGTTGCTGTTTTTTGTTTTTTAAATTTGTGTCATTCTAAGAAATATTTTCTTGGAAAGGAAAACGTATAGACATAGTTTTTCATGATATCTACAACATATTCAAAGATCGTACAAATCGGACGAGGTTTAAGGGGAGGGAAACCTTATCTCATTTTGTATGGGAAATTTTAGCTTCACAATCCATTTAAATAAGTACATAGACAACATCCACGACTCAGAAAAAAATAGTCGAGTTCACACACAAATAATTGCCGTTACTAAGCATCGAACCCGGGACCACTAGCTTCGCAGGCGTCATCAACGGCTACAGTTTGGTCGTTCTAAGAGGGCCGATTTGACAGCTGTCAACTCAGTACAAAATATGTGTTTGAGGTTATATTTTATACTGCGTTGACAGCTGTCAAATCGGCCCTCTTAGAACGACCAAACTAAAAAAAACTAGTGTTAAAAAAAACTATGTCAAAATTTTACAACTATTGCATAGTAAAGAATACTTCCTTGTCATCCTGAGGTAACCGAGAATGTGCAATATAAGGGATTGAACCTGTGACCTCTTACGTTGAAGTCAACCGGTTTTGCTCTACCGGGCTTTTACTAAAAAGGTGTAAGACGATATGGAATGCTGTTCTACTATAAACCAAGAATGTACTTGAGTTTTAGCTTCAGTTTAGGTGTTATAATTTATAGGAAGACAGTGTCACACAAATTGACCTAGTCCCAAAATTGGCTAAGAGTGTTATAATAGTAGATTATACATCGAGGGGATAAAGCACTGTTTTATGTCAAGGGCGCGATATTGAATCCTGTGCAAATGAGGGACTCAAGATTTAACTCCCGAGCGTAGCGAGGGTGTTACGAGTTAATTCCTGAGCGAATCGAGAGAAATAAAACGGGGTCCTGAGTGCAGCGAGGGATTCAAGCTCGCCCAAGACGAAAACAGCTTTATCCCAAAGGAGAATACTCTACTTTTCTCACCTTTTGTTTTATTCTCTTTGTTTTGCGTATATGGCTTCTAGTGGCAAGTTCGATTTTCAAATAAGTTCTGTTTGCTGTAGTTTTCTATGGAACAATTTTTCATGCGAATTCAAATCTCATTATTAACCAGCAGGTTATAATGAGATTCAGTACAATATTATAACCCGCTGCTTAGCCGATGGCTATAATCACTTACTTTAGGTCAGGTTTGCATGATATATAATTAAGCAAATTCGAGCATGAGGTGTGAAAAGATATTTATACAATACCAAACTCACATAATTACTAAAATTATTATATTTTATTTGAAGTTAATTAGTAATGTCATAAATATTAAATTCTAACTTCATTCTAATGTTAGCTAATACAATCTTAAAAGCTAAGACTGTTTAGTTTTAAATTCTTTTGGAAATAAACAGATAAATAAAAAACAAACCCAAACTATGCTTAACGGGCCTAATATAGTTGCGTTTATCTCGTGACAAAATGTGGATAAAGCATCCGTCACTCTCGTACATACGTGTCAGAAAGTGATGGATGTTTTATCCACATTTTGTCACGCGATAAACGCAGCCATTAGGCCCCCTGGTCTTATACAGTCAAGGACTTTAATTGTTATACCACTATGGAACCCTGTCGCATAACGTTAATCATTCATTTCACCGTAATTTCTGTCATGTGGTTTGACGCTGTCATTATGACAGGGTTCCATAGTGGCATAACATTTAAACTCCTTGACTGTACTATGAGTACTAGACAACGATAAACGTAAATGTGACGTTCTATGTAAAGGGACCTTATGGCGGATGGCACTTACGCCGCACTGCGTCCCGCGACGTTGTATTTATATCGGAGCATCTTTAATAATGGCGGAAGCGCCATCCGCCATAAGGTCCCTTTACATAGATAATGTCACAAATAAGTACATAAAGAATACTCGAGCTCATCACTCAAATATTCGCACTTCTAGATCTAAACAAAAGTAACTCAAAGTACAACTGTATTTTAAAATCAACTTTAATACAACTTCTATGAGCTTGAAACAGAACTAACAAGGATTTTGAGTTGATGCTGTTTTGCTAGAAGTGCGAATCTGCCCTTACCAAGATTTAAACTTGATCTTTGATCACTAGCAACTAGCGTCGTTTCGGCAACGTCGTACACAAAATGTATCCAGTATAAGTTATGTGAAAGGATATCTTCTCCTGAGTCCTGTCCTGAGGGCCCTGCCAAGATGCATAGCGCTATTAACTAACGTTTCTATTCGTTTCGTTTTTAAACCAATCGCATCACTGGTAGATCACGTGATTTTTCGTATCACGTCATCTACCAGTGACGCGATTGGTTTAAAAACGAAACGAATAGAAACGCTAGTTAGCGTAGTGCATCTTGGCAGGGCCTCCTGTAGGCGAGTTCGTCAACAGAAATGATGCTCTTACGTCCGAAAGACTTAACTCGACTAGGTAAGACGCTTTTTAGAGGTAGAAGGGATAACTCCTTATAGAACTTGCAAAAGATGTAAACATTTACTATGATTAATCGATAATCACGTACTTTTAAAGATCAAGCGAGGTCTTTACAATGATTTATACACTAGATCATTATGTTCATATTAAGTTTGAGATGAAATAACTATTCATTATACGTTATTTTTAATAAAAACACGCTTGGTGAGTATTTGCGGTAAGGTGTCAAACTACTAAAAATTTGTTTACATCGTTCACAAGTTCTATTGACGATGTTAGCTAATATTATATTTAAGTCGGTAACGTAACTAAATAACATGACTATAGCAAGTAGGTATGACTCAAAATCAAAAGTATAGGACGTATGTATCCGTTTGCTATAATCCAGGATGAAGCCAAAAAAAAATAAGTATATACTCGGCTACCGGATCAGTATATCCGCCTCGGGGCCTATGGTTGTGTTTATCGCGTGACAAAATGTGGATAAAGCATCCGTCACTCTCGTATACACGTGTCAGAAAGTGACGGAAGTTTTATCCACAGTTTGTCACGCGATGAACGCAGGCTCAAGGCCCCCTGGTCTTATACAGTCAAGGACTTTAATTGTTATACCACTATGGAACCCTGTCGCATAACGTTAATCATTCATTTCACCGTAATTTCCGTGAGAGCTCATCAAAGCGAGTTAACTCATGCGCCGCACCGAAAGGGCTACATGTCATATTTTATAAAAGTCACATTAACTCATGTTGCATAGTAATTGGATGTCGCCATGGCGAAAGTTGAATTATAATATAATATATATATTATGTATCATTGCCCTGCGAATTACATTGTTCAGTCACATACCAGTCACTTTAAAATAACCTGTTCGTTATATGTTTTGTATGGGAAGCTGTCAAATTATGTTGTGATACGTCAACCTAGTTGGTAGTGTGTTGCTTCATTATTCTGGCCTACTAAACTAAGTAGTATCCAAAATTTAATAACCAAAGCAGTTTTAATTCTCTTCTGTTAGTAATAAGGTTGATATTGCTACAAGAGTTTTATATGAGATACTGCGTATTGGATTAGCAGGGCAGTATTATTTTCTCAAACATGCTCGGAAATGTATGCGTTAATATCACGAAATGAAGACATGAAGTTTCTTGTTTATGGCTCCCTACATTACTTCTTGGCCTAGGCCAAGAAATCTTGAGATTGCCATAATAATACTGCAGTCTTGAGATTGCCATAGTAAGATTGCAGTCTTGAGATTGCCATCGTAAGCTTACAGGCTTGAGATTGACATCGTAATAGTGCAGACTTGAGATTGCCATAGTAAGATTGCTGTCTTGATATTGCCATAGTAAGATTGCAGTCTAGAGATTGCCATCGTAAGATTGCAGGCTTGAGATTGCCGTCGTAATATTGCAGTTTTGAGATTGCCATAGTAAAATTGCAGTCTTGACATTGCCATAGTAAGATTGCAGTCTTGACATTGCCATCGTAAGATTGCAGTCTCGAGATTGTCATCGTAAGATTACAGTCTCGATATTGCCATCATAAAATTTTAGTCATGAGATTGCCATCGTAAGATTACAGTCTTGAGATTGCCATCGTAAGATTGAAGTCTTGAGATTGTCATCATAAGATTGCAGTCTTGAGATTGACCTGCACAAGTGTTGCCATACAATTGCACAGTTTAGTAGTTTATTTTAGTGTTGTACTTATTTGGCTAGCCATTGTCATTAATTACTTCTCAATAGCTCAAAGGTTCACTCGAGGATATTCCTCAAAGTTCGCCTTTGTACATCCCTGTTATATTTTTGACAACTTCATTATTGCTTGTTTGTTTGTACGATAAAGTATTAAATGTTAATTTTAATGAACAATGCCAGATCCTGGCTTAAAACACTTTAAAAAAAAACTCGCGGATACGTGGGATGTTGATTTGACCTGTTTTGTATGAGATTTAAATTCAGTCATCAAATAGAGCCTATATCTATACTCAAAAATCTAATTAAAAATCAAAATCTGACATTTCCCATCTTGATTATTTCGTTATATTTTCGTTTCGTTTCGATATTTCATAAAAAAAAGTTTAAAAAAACAAAAACCCGCCTTCAAAAAGCAAAAAATAACTTCTTTAAAATGGTAGGTAAATAGGTCAGTCAACCTGAAGTCGGCGTCCAACAATATTTTAACCAAAAGCAGACTTCAGTTGGACTGAACTATTTACGTAACATTTTAAAGAAGTTATTTATTGCTTTTTGAAGGCGGGTTTTTGTTTTTTTAAACTTTTTAACATTTATATCAACAACCTGTATGAAAGAGCGAATTCCTCCTAATACGTCACGCAACCCGTGTGGCTCGGCCTTAAATGTCAAATGTTTTGATTTTTTGGTTGCGTATTTTTATTTGTTGTTTTGTTTTTCTTTTTAATGTTGTGTTTAATGTAGGTACGATGGTTATCGTGAATTCATTCAACCCCTATTTGAATGAATTCACGAAACGTCATGGGTCGTGGTCCGCCACGCCACGACATCCTGCTAGTGGTACGGTCGGCCAAGGAAGTGGTCTACCAAAACGCCTAACGTTCACGTTTATTAATTGGGTCAGGTTGGCACACTTGGAGTACGGAACCTTAGAAAGGAAAGTATACAACGTGGCTGGCCACGCATTTGTAACACTTACAGAGGATCAAGTTTCTTCACTTCAGGTGTTGCAATAAACCTGCATTGCAGCTTTGATAGTAAACAATAATTAACCTTATTTTAAAACGTTGCTCGGACGTGTAATTTACTATGGTGCAGTGAATTTACTAATATATGGGATACACTCTCGAGACAAAAAAAGGACATTCTGTAGAAGATATCAGTGTCTCCAAATGCTTAATTGTACGACAAAATAACGAAATTTTAATTTTAACGAGTATAGAAACCGGACTACAAGACGTACTTTGCGTCAACTATCTTTCTCTACTTTTTAGATTACGTATTACATGAGAAAAAATGAAACAAGAAGTAGGCTGGTTTTTCTTCTTTAACTGTCATTGTCACAAGGTTTTACACAGGGACTTCTTTGTCCTTCCTATAGAAAGGATTTGTCTTTCCTTGTCTATAGGTCCAAATACTAAGAACCGCTATAGATTCATCTCTTTCCAACTCACTATGAAAACCATAAGTAAAAAGAAGTGAACCATAATGTATTTTCTGCTTATTTAGTATGGTTTCTATGCCTTTAGCCTTTCTTCTGTGAACAATACCATGACGTCCATGACACTTCAAAGACAATACGGTTTTACCGGACACGACCGTCTTATTAATTTGACAGCAATGGCGGCCGGGTTACAAACAAAACGATAGCATGTCAAAAACGATATGGTTTTAACAAGTAAGATAGAGCCCTAGTAGCATTTGTTATTAGGCGAACTAGTTTGACAAAAAAAGGGTTTGTAGATAATATAAAAAAAACTTTGCATTACATTGTTGCTTGAGAAAACTTAAAAAATTAATAACGCCATGTTGTCAATTGTTATATTATTTTATAATTAAATCGTCATTAGTTAAAATGTATGTTAATGCGGAAGACACACACTCTATGACTTTTCGTATCACGTCATCTTCCAGTGACGCGATTGGTTTAAAAACGAATCGAATAGAAACGTTAGTTAGCGTAGTGCATCTTGTCTGAGCCCTCTGGTGGCCTAATATGGCTGTGTTTATAGCGTGACAAAATTTTGGATAAAACATCCATCACTTTCTGACTTCTGACACGTATATAAGGGCGGGTTTCAAAAAAAGTGTACATAGTTAAGGGCTAAAATTAAGATACAGTAACTATAGTCAGTTTAGTCACGAAAATTAACTATACCGTTATAAAACGAATGGTGGTATCTCAGGCAAAACTCCTGTAGCAAGTGCGACCGTATTACTACCGGGTGAAGCTTGAATCTGCTTCGTTTATTGAATTTGAGATACCTCCTATTGGCTTATGAGGGCAGTGTATAAATGAATGATTAATTTTCGTGACTCACCTGACTTAAATTAGAGTTTCTGAATTTTAGTCCTTAACTAAGTAGGTACACGTTTTTGAAAACTGCCCATATGTACGAGAGAGTCGGATGCTTTATCCAAAATTTGTCACGCGACTGCGTGCTAAAGCTAAGAACAATTTAGTTCAACCAGTATCCCATTTAGTGATACATAGCTCTGGACCCAATTCTATGTCAGTTAAAATCTTTAATAAATTGCCTACTAACATAAAGAACGTGGAAAAGGACATAATTTTTTTAAAAAGCCTCAACCCTTTTTAATTCAGAAAGCATACTATACGGTTGATGAATACTTTAATGATTCAAATAATATTCAATAAATGACAACCTCTCTGACATCTCCTCGCTTTCTTTATAATACCTAGTAAATGTAGTTATTGACAAATTATTTTTTATTTAAATTTTTGATTATGTTTAAATGTTTACAAATTGGCAATTACCTAATTTTAATAATAAATCTTATCTTTGACTAATGTAATAGACTGACATCATAATTATAAATAACTTCTAACATCCGAAATCCAATATTTTTTACTATTGATTTAAAATAATCAGCATTTTTTTTTTGTAGATTGTTAGTTGTAATTATGATGACATGTTTGAATTGAATTAGTTAATAACGTAAGTAGTTTCTTTGATTCGATTGCAGCGCCCTTGCAGGGTTTATGTTTGGACTAAATATATTTTTAAGACCATGTATACACATAATGCAATAAATAAATGAGTATGCGTAAACGCAACTATACTCGAAAATCTAACTGAAGACCAAAATCCTAACCTCAACGGGCGCACATTCGCTGTGATTACTGCATTTTGGTTTAGGTGTAGGTATTTTTATCAATAAAACTTACCCTAATATTACTGGTTACACGAGTTCTCATTCATATTTTTATGAAATAATGTTAAAATAACGAAATAATAAGATGGGAACTGGCAGATTTTGGTCTTTAATTAGATTTTCGAGTAGGTATATTAGGCCCGCTGAGTGTTGCAGCGTCGTTAATTTAATTAATTAACTTAAACTGCTAAAACAAACCACTTTCTTTTCGTAAATTGACATGCCGCGCTTAACACAATAATAATTAGCGCACAATTAATTATTTCTGAATTAAATTTCGCATTTGGCATGTAGTGCAGAATGTTTGGTTGTATAACTCTTTATTGCGACAATAATGTATGTATGTATGTATTTAATTTATACAGGTTGTCCCAGAAACCAACGTCAACCCGCCTAGGGCTGATAGAGCAGCTAAAAAGCTATTGCTTTAACCCCTATGTATGTTCAGCGATTTTTACTAGTTTCGGAGATATTGATCATAATAATTTTTGTTATTTTCCCTTATGTCCTTGTCACGAAAAATAATTAATTTCATGTTTTGTTTCATAAGTAGGGTTAGGATTTTGGTGGCATATCGTGGTTTAAGAATCCATGGAGTCGCTATTTCCTAATTATTATAATACATGACACTTTGATTTTGACCTTCAGTGGTATATTTCAAAATGAACTAAATACATTTTTAGTTAGGTTATTCCATACCTACTACTATTTGCTTGTTTGTAACGCTTTCACAGCAGAGATATCCTCCATACCAAAATTCATTTAAATTGGTTTTAGCGGTTTAATGAATCAATGAAGTTTGAAATATTAAAATAGGTAATGAAGGTCAAAATAAAAGTGGTATGTATTATTATAAATAGGAAATAGCGACTCCATGGATTTTAGAACCACGATTTGCCACCAAAAGTCCTAACTCTATTCATACGTTTTTCAGTGGTATCATACATAATTAAAATCAGTACAAATCAGCGAAGTTTTATATCCTATTTGCCCGTTTTTTTTTAAGTACGTAATCACATGTTTTAATAAAAAAACATGTGTTTGTTTCTCCATACTAGGTGGCTCAGAGTTTGCTTATCACTTTGTATGGAAAAAACAAATCTATGTGATTACTTGAAAAAATATTTAAAAAAATTGAAGACCTTATTGATAGTGGCATAGGGGCGTGTATGTTTATGACTTTGATTGTACCGTAGAGTTCATAAATATGTGTACCGTTTAATACCTTGTCTATTTAAAACCTCGTACTTATCGAATAGTTAGATAGGAAACTAGTCTTTATTCTCTAGGGAACATGAGTGCTTTTCCTATCTAACTATTCGATCAGATACGAGGTTGAGACAGCAAAGGGACGATATGTATCTGCCCTCTTTACTCAGTACAGGTAATCTTATAGAAAAACTCGCTTGGGCCTCTATCTATTTTCTATCGTATAGTCCAAGTTACGATAGCTCTTTTTACTTAACAGTAATGGCGGCGTTAAAAACAATACCATACTGCACCCCTTAGAAAAAAGGGCGTATGTCTCATAGAGCCTCGTATGTATTTGTGACCTTATTTCTTAAGAAGGATGGTTAAATTTTCTTTAACTATCAAATTGCGCATGCGGCCTTTTTATTTAGAAGGGCAGCATACACGTCAAACTTCGTACCATGCGGCTTAGTCACGACGCATAGCGCGAAGTTAGCGATTTTAAAATCGCTATCTTTTACTTTCTGAGGGCCCTGCAAAGATGCACTACGCTAACTAACGTTTCTATTCGATTCGTTTTTAAACCAATCGCGTCACTGGTAGACCACGTGACTTTTCGTATCACGTCATCTCCCAGTGACGCGATTGGTTTAAAAACGAATCGAATAGAAACGTTAGTTAGCGTAGTGCATCTTTGCAGGGCCCTCTGAACCTTCTCTGGTCGAATATTTTGATAGGAAAGCAGTCTTCATAAAGGTTTACCCTTGTTTCGGCGAAATATGTTTGCCAACTGTATCGTTTCCCAACCGTTTTATTTTATTTGCGTTTGGTGTAAACTGACCGGGCGATCAAAAATTCATTTCTTCTGCAAATCGGCCACTTAGGGCTCTTTTACACGTCGGCAATATAGAAATCTACTAGCGGTTCGTAAAGGACTATCATTGCGGAGAAGAAACGCCGCAAAAAACTCCAGAAGAAGGTAATTTTTTCAATCATAAAACATAATAACACTTAAAAGTAAGATAGTAAGAAAGTAAGATGGGTGTCATGAGACCCAAATAAATGCGGAGCTCCTATTCCTCGTCAGTATGGCCCTTCGGGCCTGCTGCAAAAGTAACATAACCTAAACCTACCCATTTTCACGGAAGTGTTAGATTGAACAATGCCTCTTTTAGATACCATTGTACGTCATACCGATATTTAGTCCATCTGATAACAGGCTTATGGCGAGCTGGTCAAACCGCGATCTAGTCCAATCGCGATGTAGTCGAGTCGAGATCTAGTCGCAAAGCGATGTAGTCGTATATCAATCTATCTAGTCATATCGAGATGTGGGCGGAAAGGTTCTACAGGGAGGTACTCGATAAACTGTACACATTGAAAGGGATGAAATTTTAAGCTAATTTATAGGTAAAACATATTTTTTTTTATTTTTTTGCCACTTGTTTCTTTTTTACAGGTTGACAAACTTTTTAATAAAGTTTGGGTAGTACACTTACTTGTGACGGTGTAACTTTTGATCTAATAGCCCAAAAAAGATAAAACAAAATGCATAGTATTGACATTAGTTCGGTTTATAATAATTGATAACAATACTAGACCAATTAAAAAAAAAACTGAGTAACTGCTTTTTTTTTGGAAAATTACTGCAAAAATATCATTTTGTTGTCATAAAAACACGATTTTCTCAAAATTTTGCAAATATTTAACAATTTTTTTAACGTTTTTATATCTAAAATTAAACAAGGAATAATAATAAGCAAAAAAAATATTGAAATATCTACAACATTTTGAGAAAATCGTGTTTTTATGAAAACTAAATGACATTTTTGCTGTAATTTATTAAAAAAATTAAGAAAAAAAAAGTGTTTTTTTTTAAATTGTTTTACCGATAAATTAACCTAAAACTTAATCCCTTTCAATATGTACAGTTTATCGAGTACCACCGGAGCGGCATCGATTCGCGAGCGTTATGATCGCTGGGACCTGCTATTTATTTTTAGAATTTGTTGTTATACCGGCAACAGAAATACATCATCTGTGAAAATTTCAACTGTCTAGCTCTCACGGTTCATGAGATACAGCCTGGTGACAGACAGACAGTAAGAGTCTTAGTGATAAGGTCCCGTTTTTACGTCCCGTTCCCGTCCAAATCGGTTCATCCGTTTAGCAGTTACGATGCTACAAAACAGATACCTACGCTTATAACATTTATTTTTTGTGTCGGGCGTATATTGACTCGATTTCGCATGAAAGTAGGTTTAAACAGTGTTTTGCCCGGTTTCTCTCGTTAACTGGTTCATTTCACAATACGCCATTTTGGATGCACCGTTATGTAGTCACATCGAGTGAATGTTGTTACCAGGTTGGAATATTAATTGGAATACAACACTTATTGGCCGTTTTTTCATTAGCCATTGAGCTGGTGCCGTGCCGGTGCCGGGGGAGCAAGAATGTGTGAAAATGTATGACTCGCTTTACAATTACCGGCGCCGGCGCCGGCCCGGCGTTGAGTCCCGCCGGCGCCGGCGCTGTCGCCGGGGTACCCAGCTTCCCACTCGATGCCGGCCCGGCAAAAACATGTGTATTGTATATGAATTGTAGCCGTGTGCGTGTGTGAGTGCGCGGGGCGTAGGAGGACCGGCGCAGGGTTGTGATTCTCTTAACAAGCAAAGGCGATCGTCCGCTCGAGTGAAGGTCCAAGCGGCGAGTTTAAGTAGTCTCGACAGAGCGAACAAAACACATTTTAACGCGTGTATTCAATTTGGCAGCATGACTTCTCGAACGTATAAGGCTCCCTAATTGACAATGCACGCGCTAAAATTTGTTTTGTTCGGTCGGATGGGACTACTTAAACTCGCCGCTTTTATTCGCTCGTCCGTCCGACCGGCCGCCGTTTTTTGAGAGAATAACACACCAGGGAAAAACGAAGCCCCGAGACGCCGGTGCCGGTGCACGGCCATGCCGGTTCCGTACCGGTGCCGGGCCGGCTAATGGAAAAGCGCCCATTATGAATATTATGACATCGCTATGAGACGTTATCTATTTAGAGGGACCTTATTGTCGCGTGGCGCAGTGCGGCGTAAGCGCCATCGACAATAAGGTCCCTTCATAGATAATGCCACATATATTGTGGACCGGGATCTGGTGAAGATTGTGGGAAGCGAATGGATGTGAGTAGCACAAACCTTTCGGCACTATTCGGCAGATATGATGAATGATGATGATGGTGATAACCAAGGACCGGAATTCTTCATAGCAAAAATCAAACTGTCATAGGGTTTGACCAAATAGTTTTATCGACAATTCCACTTATCGATGTTACGGAATATTATCGCATATCGACTTATACGATTATTCTGTAACATTTGACCTCTTTGATAAGCAACCTGCATCTCCATATTAAAATAAATCGTGCCCACGTCACATATGTCATTTACGTCGCTTGATGGTCATAAGTAATTTCCGTGCCATGTTACTAAAATGATTTCCACCCATTTTTTAAGATGAAAACGAGACTTCTGGATACGTCAACCAATCGTAATATATTTGGTTCCAATTATTTTTTTCACATTTGTGCACTTAATTGCCAGTTACACAACCTACTCAAAAGAGTGTGTATATATTATATTTAAAATCCCTTCAATTATTGGTGACTGGAATTAAGTGTTCGAGGTCCTCGTCACTGTCATGAGTTAAGTGCGTATCCATGTTATAAAATGAATGGACTATGGCCACTTGTTCCTGGTTTTTCGGAGTAAATCGTTTTCTTAATTTATTGAAGATCCATTTATGAGTGGAAAATGATCGATCTACATCTACCGATGTCATGTTAATGACTCATTAAGTGACATTTATTTATCGATAGTCGATAAAACACTTTGGTCAAACCCTATGACACTTTGATTTTTGCCATGAAGACTTCCGGTCCTTGGGATAATATATTGCGTGAGATACACCTTTTTGACTTGCGGATGACCAGCTCTCGCCTAAAAACCAGTAACATGCTGAGCAGGAGCCATCTTGCTCCGTCTGGCACTGGTTCAGATGTTTTGTATAGTCTGTGGCAATTGAAATTGGCAAAGATGTAAACACAATCAAACGTACCAATTTACTATTATTACTCGATAAACACGTGCTTTTAAAGATCAAGCGAAGTCTTAGCAATGATTTATATTTACTCTCCCATTAAATTTAAGATTAAATAACTATTACTTATACATATTATATTAGCTCGTGTGGTTGCCGAGTTAGAATAGTGCCACTCCATGTCTTCCCGTGGATGTCGTAAGAGACGACTAAGGGAATAAAGGCTTGTAGTACTGTTAGGCGATGGGCTTGCAACCTGCCACTAATGCGCTGGTAAACATCTTAGCCTAATTGTGCAAATTGTGGTTATAGAATTATCAACAAGTTTTTAGAGATGTTTGTAATTCTGTAGCTCTGCCTACCCCACTCTGGGAACGAAGGCGTGAGATTATGTATGTATGTACTTTGAATAGTGCTAATTTGTTTACATCTTTGGCAATTTCAATTGACACAGTTTCTATTTTTGTTTCTTTGTTAATTATTTTTTCTGTACTTGTGTTAAATAAGCAAATAAACGTTTTTTCTTTCTTTTTAATTGTAAGCATGTACAGGCTCCATCCGGATCGCTAACTTCACCTTATAGTTTAATCTACCGCCAATTAAGAGTAACGTTTTAAATATCAGTGGATGGAGTAAGAGCTATCAAAACGTTGAAAATACGATATTATTTTTACCGTTTTGAATATGAGCCTTATTTGTATAATTTGACTGTTTCTAAAAAAAGTAACTGTGATACACAGACAAGACATAAAGTCTGGGTCAATAGAAATGTAAAAATATGTAAACAAAACGAAACAGACCTATTTAAGTACCATTATTACACCATAATCACGTACTTTTGGACATGGCATGAGGTATTTTTAATGATGTACACGCTTGATTGTTACTTTTACATAACTACACGTTTTTTAAATCAAAGCTCGTTTGCAGAAATGTTAAGGTTATCTGTCAAACAGTACTGATTTGTTTACATCTTTTGCCATTTCTATTGACCCCGACTTTAGTGACTAAGGGCTCGTATTTAAACCCTACATAAAAAGAACCCTAAATAAAAAGTAATTGAAAGGTTTGGATATGAACATTTCTACGACATCTAAGCAATGAAGGTGTACTTAGAAATAATTTAATAAATTGCACCCCCACTCGAAAAAATGAAGGGAAGACAATGATATTTTATATTTAAATACGTTATGCTCATACTAAACGCACTCAAACCCCGACGCCAATTACTGACAGTTGCTACGTTACCATATTTCTACGGACAAAGACGGCAATCAGAAGCGAACGCTATTGTTAGAAAGAGATAAATAGTTGTTTCAAATTCCGTACCCGAACGACGTGGCGTGCCCGCTCATGGCCGCGCGACAAAATATGGCGACGTAAACAAAAAATGTAAAAAATATTTACGGTACTTACGAATGAAATGAGACATCCTTTCTTCCGTTTACAGTTACAGTATAATTTCGGCAGCCTAAAAAATACAAGACAGATTTTTTGATGAAATATTTTTGTCACTTTTCGGTGATAAAATTTCATTGTCTACGACGCGTGCGTGTCAGCGGCCGCGGCTCGACTGAACGATAGTAAGGCAATTTGCCTTCCTTTTTGAGGAATGTTTTTGCGCGCAGATGACGTACTCGTATTTTAATATAAAATATCATTGGGGGAAGAGCGGTGAATGAACTCGCGTACCTACAATGTCGCCGACATCCCCCAGTTTGTTAATAAGCTTTATTCATTCAGGAAGAAACTGCGCTGCAATCTATACCGAAGAAATTATAATTTAAAGTCGCCATCAATAGAACTTGCAAAAGATGTAAACAAAACCAAACGAACCAATCACCATGATTACTCGATAATCACGTACTTTTAAAGATCAAGCGAGGTCTTTGCAATGATTTATACACTAGATCATTATTTTCATATTAAGTTTAAGATGAAATAACTATTCGTTATACGTTATTATTAATAAAAACACGCTTGGTGAATATTTGAGGATATGCGTCAAACAGTACTAATTTGTTTACATCGTTCTCAAGTTCTATTGACAGCGACTTTAAAAAAGTTTTTTCAAAAAAAACAAACCATAAATCTAAGAGTGACATTATTCCGGTTAAAAAGAATTAACTTTCGTATTCATTTCTTGTTTGCATACTGTCATTGTTGAATTAGAATAGAATAGAATAGAATAGAAAACATTTATTCACAACAATAACACATAAATATAACACAAAAAATAAGGAAAAGAAACGACAGATAAGTGCAATTGTTGCGAAACGGGCCCAACTCAGCATGTGCTGGCTGCAAAGCCAACGCTGGTCTTCCGTTGGGACCGCTAATTAAACATGCGTTCTGTCTTTGGTAAATTTTAATAGCGGCCTTTACACGTAAAGACCGGACCGCGGGAAACGCCACGTGCCATTCCACGCGCCAGTCCGAACCGTATTTTTTTTTTACTATTTTACTATTACAGTTGCATTTACACGAACGGTTTGGAGCGAAGATTGGAATGGCGCGTGGCGTTTCCCGCGGTCCAAACTTTACGTGTGCGGCCCGCTAATAAGTATAGACATTTTAAATAAAATCTTTAATAAATACCTACCAACCGACAATCTCACACAAATTGACCTAATCCCAAACTAAGCACTAAACTTTTACTAAAAATGGATACCGGACAGCGATAAAAAGACTTTAATAGCAAAACACATACTAAACTACCAAGAGGTCGGAACATACTCGCGCTCATCACACAAATGTTTGCTATACTCAGAATCAAAGCCGGGACCGCTAACTTCGTAGCTGAGCATTTTTCAAAAATTTTGCTAATTTGAGTTACATCTCCAAATTTATAAAAAAAATGGTAGTTAGGTAGAGAACATCAAACTATGCAATAATTAAATAATATTCTAATGTGTTCCAAAATGAAAGTTCCTTTTGCGTTACCAAAAACTTATGAATATCGGTAACACAAAAGGAACAACAAATATTTTTGAAAAAAAATCGCTTACTTAACCGGGAATCGAACTGGTCGAATATGACGAAACAATAAAGTCGTGTTGTATAATACAGTTTGAAAGGATCATTGATAGTGATCACATATGTCTATAACACATACCTACACCTTTAAATTAAATAAAGTAGGCCGTAAAAAAACCCTTCTTTATTATTTTGTCATATTCAACCAATTCGATTCCTTCGATTGTTTTCAAAAATAAAAGTAAGTCTCCTTCGCGTAGAATTCGCTATTTTCAATATTTAAGGTAATGGCCGTCCATGTGGCGTTCGTTGTTTCCACCTGTAGTTAGATAGGAAAAGCACTCATGAACAAACAGAAATCCAGGGGGCAAAAATTTATGACAGGTAGGGAGTTCCTATATCGATAAACTCAATTATCGATGCTTGTTTTATACACTAGTGATCACTCCAAGTTTTGCCTGTAAAAACATGTTTTTTTAAGTGTA
Source organism: Acleris literana (assembly GCA_946894065.1). Lineage (NCBI taxonomy): Eukaryota > Metazoa > Arthropoda > Insecta > Lepidoptera > Tortricidae > Acleris > Acleris literana. The sequence continues at coordinate 99,117,973 of OX335668.1, read as the reverse complement.
AATAATAAACAAAATAACAACGTAATTCTATTCTTCATTTTCAAAAAGATTTTTGAAGCTTTACTCATCATTTTTTTTTCTTTATAATTGTTCCATCTACTACTGTTAAAATAAACGATCAGAATTCGTTCCAAATTTTCGGTCATTAAACCTCCGTCTTGGCTGATAAAAGTGATAAATCTAATTCAGGTGGCTAAATGACTTTTCAATTTCTGTGGAGGTAATAGGGGCCGAACATTTTTTTTGAATATGCTGTGTGAACTTCGCACTTACTCAGAACAATACTTACAAAAAATACATACAATGCTGGGGGCGGAAAAAGCATCGATAATTGAGTTTATCGATTTAGGAACTCCGTACCTGTCATACAATTTTGCCCCCTGGATTCCTATGTCTCCTCATGAATAAAGACTACTTTCCTATCTATTCGATCAGATACGAGGTTGTGTAAGTAATGAGACGATATGACGTAATGAAACTGTAATGAGTATGTGACAGGTCGTCTGTATCGAAATAACGGCAATTTGATACCAAGTAGTTATTTCGTGCACGCAAATAAGTATGGCGTCATGTTCTATGCCAGAATCAGGTTTTTACAAAGCGATTCGTTATTAGATACATTCCTTAAAATGGGGCAATGTACCTTATACAGTGATGGTCACATAATTAGGGACACTTTTTTTTTCCCATACAATTGCCTACAAATATGATTTTTAAATTTTGACCACCATTCAAAAAGTTCTTGACAAATTTTATTGCTGAATACAATTTACTTTAGATCATTAACTAAGGTTAAAATTTATGTACAATGAACTACTGTTAAAAACGAAGCTTATATTTTATAGGGATTTAAAAACTTAGTGCTGACCCGTCCATACAAAGTTTTACAACTTTGTATGAACGCGAGGTATTTATTTTTCAAATCGTTATAAAATGAAAGATCCGTTTTCAACAGAGATGAATTGCACATACATTTAAACCTTAGTTCATTAATGAACGATGAGTGTAACCTAATATTAAATTAGTTTAGAACTTTTTAAATGGTGGTCAGAATTGAAAAGTCATATTTGTAGGCAATTTATGGAAAAAAAACAAGTGTCCCTAATTATGTAACCACCACTGTATAAGGAGCAGAAAAGATGTTTTGCCGAAAATTTTGTTATCGACACATTACGTATAGTAGAAACTATTTAAAATCACGATTTCCACTTAAGAACTTATCTGCGATGAATGGCATTGTTATCTTTTGTGAAACCCAACCGCAATGCATTAATAACAAAAGTTGGAATATGAATTACAACTTTACCGTCTAGAGAATAAGGTTCAAATTGGAATAAGACACACTTCTCATAGAACCTTTTGGAAGTTACATATAATAAGGACCACTGGGTCTAGCATTTAGCGAGTCAATGTCATTTCCAAAAGGTTCTATGTGAAGTGTCCTATTCCAATTTGAACCTTATTCTCAAGACGGTAAAGTTGTAATTCATATTCCATCTTTTGTTATTAATGCATTTCATTTTGTAAAGGTAATTAGCGGTTGGGTTTAACAAAAGATAACAATGCCATTCATCGCAGATAAGTTCTCAATGTGAATCGGGATTTTAAATAGTTTCAACTATATATATGTATTTAAAGTCTTTATTGTACCGTGTTTTGTGTGTTTTATTTGAAATAAGACCCCAGACGTTTCACGCCGTGTGTTTTTTTACGTGGCTTTGCCTATCCATGGACTAGTTCCATAAGACAACCAGATGTTCTCAACAGTCAGTCATTTTTTTTAAAGATTGCTTATGTCAATGGTAAAACAACCTATCATTATAGAAAACAATAGATACAAAATAAAAATATCATGCGTAGTTGAGCAGGAAAGGGCGGATTTCTGGAACGTTGTACACCGTAAAATAGCGTGTCCTTCGACTTCTAACTCGTTTACCACAGAGGCATCGATTTATAACGTCATATATTTGGTACCTATCGATTAAGCAACTAATAACCTGTTGACTATCGTTATTAAAAATAAGTATAAACCTAAACCGACTGAAAAATCTGGTAAAAATAAAATATTGGGAGCGAAATTTCAAGTGTCCACACCCCTTACGCAAAGTTTGAAGTGAAATTTTATATAGTTGTCCCACTCTTAGATACCTTCTGGTTTGATTTTGTACAAAGTCATATATTCAAAATATTGAAACCAACCGAATGACAAGACATTTAGAGCTCAAAACACTAAAAAACTTACAAATTTTGCAAGTCTTAAAATATGTTCGTGAAGAAATTCCGCAACACGTCACGACGATTATATTCAAGATTCAATGTGAAAACTACCAAAGTTAGATTTTAATTTGATAAATGGCATCATTATTGACCCTAAACAGCCGTTAAAATTTGTTTTGATAGATTAGTTTAAGCAAAACATTGGAGTGAAATACAAGTCCGTCACGTTGCCAAAATATTACTTCCACAACGAACGGGCGTTTTAGAAGGTAATATTACTGTTTAGCGTTATGTTTTTGTAGTTATATTTTTATAAACTATTAATAATTTAAGTAGTAGTATCAGTTTGCAATAATAATCAGTAATTTACAAGTAATTTTAATTTGAATAACAACAGGTAGACATACGTCACATCCATTACGTGACGTGATGTATAAGGGATAACAAAATGTGACGTAATGGAATTCAAAGGCAGTATGCACATGATTTAAAGTTCCCATTTTTATTTTATTAACCTACCTACGTTTTTCATGTATGTTCATCAAAATTTGTCAAATATATTGTTAAAATATGATGGTCTATCATTAAATTTCGTTTCCTACCTCAAAATGTTATGTAATTTATTTATGTATTTAAAAATTGTGGGAGCTCTAATAATTTTTATATATATTGAAAACTAAGCCTTATAATTCCTTTACGTCACGTTTCTTTCCATTACTGTGACGTGTCCTACGTTAACTGTGTTATTTAAATGTAAATAATTCCAATATACTAAAGTATTATGCACTATTAGGGTTTTTATAAAAAGGACAAAAGGTATTCTGATAAATTGTTGTTATACATATTTAGTTGCACGCCGTATAAAACCTAAGAAATATAATGTTGTGAGCCGATGGGGACAAAAAAGTGACGTAATCGTACATTATGAACGATATTGCATTGACTAGGTAGGTTCGTTGTTATTTGATACTTTTAATTGAAGCTGATTGTATTCAATATTCATTTAATAAATGCTTTATCTTCGTTATTGTTCGTCTTCAATATTAAATAACTACTTAAATTCGTGACGTAATGGAACTTTTTTTTATCCAAATACAACTTTGACTTCAAATTACAGACAAACTAATCATTTTTCAGGTAAAAAGGTACTATTTTATTACATAGTAATAAATAATCAATCAAATAAAACACAGTTTTAGTAGAAATACAAATTTCGCAAATTGTGGAACTCCATTACGTAACGAACAACGTTCCAGAAATCCGCCCGAAAACATGTCAAAACTCAGAATAACAAAAATAAAAAATACATACATACATACATAATTTCACGCCTTCGTTCCCAGAATGGGGTAGGCAGAGCTACAGAATTACAAACATCTCTAAAAACTTGTTGATAATTATATAACCACAATTTGCGCAATTAGGCTAAGATGTTTACCAGCGTATTAGTGACAGGTTGCAAGCCCATCGCCTAACAGTACTACAAGCCTTTATTCCCTTAGTCGTCTCTTACGACATCCCCTGGAAGACATGGAGTGGCACTATTCTAACTCGGTAACCAATCGAAAAAAAAAAAAAAAAAAAATTGAAAAATATTTATATACTTGCCTATGACGGTGCCAGATAACCACATACCCTTGTAAGTCCTGTGTTTTTATAATTGCGGCATCCCTAACTACCGAATGTACTATACCAAGTACATACTAAATTTTAAAAAGCAAGCTTTCAAAACCCGACTGTTGCTAACCAACTTTAAATCGTTATAAATCCTAAATGATCATTCAAAATGAAAAATAATGAAAGAAACCTAAAGATGATTTTTAAATTCCTATTCAATGATACCCCACTTGTCACACTTGGTCGACTTTTTTTTAATTTGCACAATTTGGCGTCTGATTGCCGCCATATTGAATTTTGATTACTGTCATAATCTACAGTGACACTCACCAGATTAAGACAAATCGATTGACATAAAAATCATCAAAATCGGACAACGGGTTTAGTTATTATAGTGCCAGAAAGGAACAAACATACATATTTAGGCTGTGAATCACATTACCCTCCTCCTTCGGCACTCGGGTAAAAAAGGGTTTATTGCGATTACCTTGAGAAAGAAAGTTTTCAATTTTGTTGCAACTTTTGAAGTGATACCTTCATCATCATCATCATCATCATCATTTCAGCCTATTGCAGTCCACTGCTGGACGTAAGCCTCCCCCAGGGTTCGCCACAAGGCCCGATCTCCCGTTTTCGCCATCCAGTCACCACCAGCCACTTTTTTCAGGTCGTCGGTCCATCTGGCTGGAGGGCGTCCTACGCTACGCTACGCTAGTGATACCCTGTTGTATTTATTTCTGTGTTTAGCGTCTATCTATAACACCTAATTAGGAACGAAATAATTAACAATGAGTAGTCAGACACAGTGAGTAGTCAGGTCTGAACTACTATTATTAATTTGTACTTGTACAAGTACAGTCAAGGACTTTAATCGTTATGCCACTATGGAACCCTGTCATAATGACAGCGTAAAACGACATGACAGAAATAACTCTATGAAAAGCAAGCTTTGAAAACACGACTGCATTTTTTATACTGTCGTCGATATACCTACATATGTTAATAATTGTCATTTGGCCATTGTTGTTATTTCAATTTTAATAGTTTAGGTATCCTATGACACTCTCGCTGCGAAGACGAATCCAATGATACGTCACTTGTCGAAATCGTCCAAGCCGTTTTTGCTGTAGCGGGGAACATAGAACTGGACATACATGACGGTGAAAAACATAACCCTCCGCCGCAGTCGGGTAATTACGCTTAAATGAATGATTAACGTTATGCGACAGGGTTTAAAGTCCTAGACTGTACGCAGGGACTTAGGAGGTATAAATAGTAGTAATATTCTGACGACGCGCTGGCTTTATTGGTAGTGACCCTGCCTACGAAGCTAGCAGTCCTGGGTCCAAATCCCGATAAGGGCTTATATTTGTGTGATGAGCGCGAATATTTGTTCCTGAGTCTTGGATGTTTTCTATATATTTAAGTATATATTTCTCCATAAGTATTTATATCGTTATTTAGTACACATAGTACAAGCCTCGACCTTAGTTTGGGACTAGGTCAATTGATGTGACATTGTCCCCTAATGTATTCGTTATAGATATTGGTATTTCAGTCCACCACGATATTTTCCGCTGGTGCAGTATCTATTCAAAAATATCTTTACCCAAACGCAATCACGCTGAGTGCAATTAATAACTTCTAACCAATGCAGCGTGAAGGGGGAAGGGTTCCTTTATGTCAATTTTGGCACGGAACCATAAAAAGAACCCTTCCCTCACTTAATTAAGAGACGCGTGTCACTTCAAACGGATCATAGGAAGCAATAATGACGTGCACAGAACGTAATCTGGAATATTAAATGAGTTTTTTTATGGCAAGATTAGTTGGATCTGTGACCTATGGATATGTGTGGCATTATCTATGTAAAGGGTCCTTATTGTCAATGTCGCTTACGCCGCACTGCATCACGCGACGTTGTATTTATATTGGAGCATCTTTAATAATGGCGGAAGCGCCATCGAAAATAAGGTCCCTCTTCATAGATAACGTCACATTTGCATTCTCAAGACTTGCAATCCTATGGCCCGTATTAATAAATTGATCTCAATAGTGTCAGTTTTCTATGGCTTGACGTTTACTTTGACGTATCTTGCGAGAGGCATAGCCGAGATGAGTTTATTAAAACGGCCCTAAGACTGCAAATGCATTGCCTAATCCACAATGGAATGTCTCTATGCCAGTAATTTTATAAGTTGTCTTACTCTCGCACTGGAACAATGCGAATACTGAGCCTCTATTCTATACTCTGTTCATTCTAAGATGACGCTGTGACAGCCGTATTTCGTAATTTCAATCACTTACTATACTCACAAGCGATGTGTTTAAAAATAGGCGATTGCTCATTTACATTCCTGAACGGCGTCGCTAGGGTTACCGATGTAGTATTTATGTGAAGTTAAAGAAATCAGTGTTATAAGTGTTTATATGAGCTGTCACAGGCATAATCTGAAAAAAATCAGAGTATAGGCAGTAATAACGACATCGTCTTTGACCTGTTATGGTTTTTAACTCCGCCGTTACTGTCAAGTAAATAAGAGCTATCAAAACGTTGACAATAAGATAACCGGTTAAAGACGATACTTTTTACCGCTTAGAATCTCGGCCCTGTTCGGCGGCACGTTAATATCAGGAAATAATATCAGGGGACAATGTCACACCAATTGACCTAGTCCCAAACTAAGCTCTAGGCTTGTACTATGGGTACTAGACAACAATATAAATACTTATATAGAGAAATATATACTTAAATACATAGAAAACATCCATGACTCGGAAACAAATATTCGCGCTCATCACACAAATATCTGCCCTTACTGGGATTTGAACCCAGGATCGCTAGCTTCGTAGGCAGGGTCACTACCAACTAAACCAGAGGTCCCCAAATTTTTTTGGCTCGTGGATCACTTGGCAATTTTTTCGGTTTTGTGTGGTGCTTACCTAATATTTAAGTTGTTAAGTAAAAACTAAGCAAGAAATCTTCGGGTTTTTTACACGGATAACGTCTAGTCGGCAAAAAATGCTACAATTAAAATTTTGCGCGGAAATACATATTTTACAAAATAAAAACTTACGCGCAGAGAAAATTAAAACATAATTTATATAGATAGATATGTGTATATTTATAAGAATGTATTACGTAAGTAAGTAGGTGCTACTATCTGTGTATGAATGTGGATTGTTCCATGTAAGGAAAGCCAAAATTAAAGTCACGACCTGTTCAAATGGGATCCACTATCGTGGACCCCCATTTTCCTCTCATGGAGCCCCATTTATTTTCTCCGATCACATCGACTCCGTTCAGGTTGTCGTCGACCCCTGGGGGTCGATAAAGACCACTTTGGGGTCACTGAACTAGACCAACGTGTCGTCCCGTTAAGGATAATTTCCACCAAACGGCTCGCATCGCATCGGATCGACAAGGATACGCACGGATGTGGCGACATGCGATCACGTCCGGCAGCATATCGACGCATACGATCGGGCGGAAAAGATCTAGTGAATAATCCTTTCACATCGTGAAAACTCGGAACTAACGTCTACTTCCGAATTATGCCGACGTGTCTATGAATTATTGAATTATTAATTGACATGTTTGTATTAAATAAATAGAGTACTTTAGTTATCAGTCTCAAATGTCAAACCACGAGTTTGAAGTATATCACACCGAGATTTTAATACCACCACGATAAAATATTTACCCCCTTACTAATAAACGTTGAGTAACGGTGGTATAGCTATACAATGTTTTGTCCTTATCTGTCAAATTTAAATGTCACAATGACAGATAGGGGCAAAACATTGTATAGCTATACCACCGTTACTCAACGTTTATTAGTAAGGAGGATAGAAATTAGGTGTAGGTAAACAAGAAGAAATGTAAATAAATGTTGAAAATAATTTCACAGGCTTGTCGATCTAAACGTTTCCCAGGTCTTAATGCTTTCGGCATGACTATAAAAAAGAGCTGAATTAACAAAAAAATACTCTGGTATTAACCATACTATATCCATTATCACTCTCGCGATGCGACGTTCCCCCACGTTGCCTTGATGGGTACTGAGTCAGACTGAAGTAGTATGACAAATACGAACATTTCCGAGAAAATACGATGTGAAAGGATATTTCACTACATCTGTAACAGCCGTTCGCGGTCGACAGGATGTCGACGCACACGATCGGCACCGTACGGTTGCTGGCGAACGTATCCGCACCTATCAAATAGTTTCGTTCCTACCACGTGTTTGAGTGCACTTTCGAGAATGAGTGGGCTCGCCCGGTCACGGCCGAATGGTTCCGATCGCACACGACGACAAGCGAACGGAGCATACTTTCGGTGACGTTCACATGTCGCGGAAGACGCCCGCGGTCAAGCTGTTGTGCGCAGCTTGGCAATGTAGACTTAAAAACAGTACATATATGATTCAGTATCGTTTAAAGACCAAAAAATTCTTTCCGATCCGATCCGTTGCGGGGCGTTTGGTGGAAACAGTACCTACTTTAAAGAATATGATGGTGGTAGCGACAGTTGTCCCGGCCCAAGGTCCTACCATCGACCGCTAAACACTATTTATATTCAAATAGAGTGTAGTTGCGGCATCCTCACTTAAATTACGTATACTCAAATGCGACCAAGGAATTACGTAAACTCAGAGTTTAATGCAATCTTGAAATCTCGTTGAGATTTTATAACCAGTTCGCTTGTATCATGTATCATTATAATATCTACTCTTAAACGCCTTAAGTCCAGTTTTTAGAGTTTTAATCCAAAAATGCACTAGTATATACGATTTATTCGATGCGTTTTGACAAGCTTTTATATTTAACTTGCAATGTATGTGAAACTTAAGTGGCAGTGGGCGGGGCACATTGCTCGCAGGACTGACGGCCGATGGGGTCAGAAGGTTCTTGAGTGGCGTCCGCGGACCGGGAGACGAGCTGTAGGTAGGCCTCCAACAAGATGGAGTGACGACCTTGTAAAGATCGCGGGAACGCGGTGGATGCGAAAAGCACAAGATCGGTCTGAGTGGAGAGCCTTGGGGGAGGCCTATGTCCAGCAGTGGACGTCTTTCGGCTGACATGATGATGATGTATGTATACAGGTCAAATCTTGCAAGTTCACGTAACTCACATTATCAATTTAACTTTGGAAAATGGAATTTTTCCTGACGACCTTAAAAAGGCATTGATAAAGCCTTTACATAAAAAAGGGTCGAAACAGGACATAAATAACTATAGACCTATTGCACTGTTGTCTAATTTTTCAAAAATATTCGAGAAGGTTATACTGAGTCGCTTAATTTCGTTTTTTGACAAATTTAAAATTCTCAATATAAATCAGTTTGGTTTTCAAAAAGGTAAGAACACAACATTAGCTATATTCAAAATTTTACAGCAAATCTGGACAGACATGGATAAGAAAAAAACTTCTATTGGACTATTTATAGACATGTCAAAGGCGTTTGACTGCGTGTCTCACAAAATTTTACTGAAACAGTTGGAGCGTGTTGGGATTCGAGGAGTGGCCTTGAAACTAGTGGAGACATATCTTACAAATAGGACTCAAGCTACAATATTAGACACTTACGACAGGACTACAAAAACAATTACAAGAGTACAATCAAAATATGATTTGAATCTGCAAGGGGTACCACAAGGCAGTGTTTTGGGGCCTTTTTTGTTTTTGGTATACGTTAATGAGTTCCCCTTGACAATTAACCACCTGTGTGTTTTGTTCGCTGATGATGCCACTATTTTTGTATCTGAAGAAAAGGGCTCCGATATAGCTAACGAGTTACAAAATACCTTGAAAATTGTAATAAATTGGTTGTCCACGTTACATTTAAGTGTAAATCTAGATAAGACTAAAATTGTACAATTTATTAACAATAAGCAGATACAAAAAAGCTTAAATGTTGTTGTAAACAGTAAAATAATTGAAAAAGTGAATAATACAAACTTCTTAGGAGTAACAATTGATAGCAACCTTAATTGGAAGTCCCACATAGATATCATAAATAAAAAACTAGCCAAATCCTGCTATGCACTATCCATATTGACTAACATAGTTCCGATTGATGTTGCGATGAAGGCGTACTATGGAAATGTTTACCCCGTACTTATGTACGGTATAATATTTTGGGGAAATTCCGTAAATGTTGAATCCACATTTCGTCTTCAAAAAAGTTGTATGCGAATTATTTTTAAGCTCAGACATATGCAATCCCTAAGAGACATTTTTAAAGATAACGAAATATTAACTTTGACATGTATATATATACTACAAATTTGTTTATTTGTTAAAGACCGAAATGATATTTTTATTAAAAAAAGTGACTCTAAAAATAATATCCGATCCCAATATAAATACGATGTTTGTACAGTTAGACCTTCCAGCTTTATACTTGGTAAGAGCGCATATGTATATGGAATTAAAATATTTAACCATTTGCCTGAACATATTAAATCGCTAGATGGGATTAGATTTAAAACAAAGCTCAAAAAATGGCTTTTAACTGAAAGTTTCTACAATTTAAATGAATATTTCAGATGTATACCTGGTTAAGACTTTTTTAATATAATATATTTACTTGTTATTGTACGCCCGAAATGGGCAAACTGTTGGACCTTTTATATGATGTGACCTAATTGTACACAGTTTCTGACAATAAATGAATCTTATCTTATCTTATCTTATCTTAAATTTGACCCACTTTCCGGTTTCCGATAAAGCTGAAAATTTGCATACACCTTTAATTCTGATGACAATACAATAATGTAGTACCATCGAGCTGGTCTGATGATGGAGACTCAGGGTGCCCATAGGAACTCCTAAATTACACACGATAAACCAGTCGTGTTAGGGCTCGTTAGAATCGTCTTGACGAGTAGATGACGACCTGCAAAAAAAAGCGGCCATGTGCGAGTCGGAGTCGCCGGTTTACGATTTATGACGTATTAAAAAGAACTATCTCGTTCAAACCAATTTTTGCATGGTAATGTACATCATATATTTTTTTTAGTTTTATCATTATCTTAGTAAGTTACAGGGGCACACACACTTTACCACTTTGGAAGTGTCTCTCGCGCAAACTATTCAGTTTAGAAAAAAATAATATTAGAGACCTCAATATCATTTTTGAAGACCTCACAAGTATGAAATTGACGAAAAAAAAAATTTTGAGTTTCAGTTCTAGGCATGGGGAACCCCCAAAATTTATTGTTTTTTTTTTCTATTTTGGTGTGAAAATCTTAATGCCGTTCACAGAATACATCTACTTACCAAGTTTCAACAGTATAGTTCTTATAGTTTCGGTAAAATTGGCTGTGACATACGGACGGACAGACAGACATGACGAATCCATAAGGGTTCCGTTTTTTGCCATTTGGCTACCGAACCCTAAAAAGTACAATCGGCAACAAAAGCTTGTCCCAAAAATGATTTTTTTGACAGAAACTTATTTTTTTTATATTGGCCTTGTACGTTAATAAATACGAGTATTTAATAAATAAAAACCTTCCATTTAATGGCGTTGCCGTATTTCAATGCTCATATCTCCTAAACGTTGATTAAATTAGCTTTATTTTTAAAAAAAACGCGTCCGGTTCGGTCTGTTCGTTTCGGAGCTAGTTACGATGGAATAGATAGACACACAGATACAAACGTTAAATTTACTATAGCTATCATATTTTTTGCCGCCGAACCTTCTCTTCTCTTCTTGTTCTTATAGTAGGGGATCCGAATAGGAGACGACCTTCACCTAGCTGTTTATTCGATAAAATATATTTTATATCAAATTTAATATGCTAAGTAATATATTTATAATAGATTGACTGGAAAATTTCAGTCCAGTCCTTATAAGACTAAAAAAAAAACTGAAAACGTTTTTTTTTTTAATTGCCATTGCTTGTTTAATATACCAATTACATACTTATCGAAAGTATGAAGGCTATAGAATATGCAAACGTTAGGTTAACTATTCTTTCCCATCTTAACTATTGGGTAGGTAGGTAAGTCGTTGCTAATCATTTGCACTAAACTTAACGTTTGCATATTCTATAGGCTACATGCTTTCGATTAGTATGTAATTGGTCTATTAAACAAGCAACAACAATTTATAAAAAAAGTTAATTTTCAGTTTTTAAATCATATAAGGACTGGACTGTAATTTTCCAGTCACCCTATTATAAATATATTACTTAGCAAATTAAATAGGATATAAAATACTTTTTATCCAATAAACCGCTAGGTGAAGGTCGTCCCCTATTCGGATCTTAGACCATTATAATGCCTCTCCAACCAGTGAAGGTTGGCAGTCAGCTCCGCGTGTTTCTTTCGGTCTTTGGCGAGGTTTAAAATCTCCAGCCCTTGTGACTCCCGTCCATTCCCGAATGTTTTGCAGCCACGATTTCTTTCTGCGCCCGACAGCTCTTCTTCCAGAAACTTTGCCTCTCATTATTGCAGAAGTTCGAATCTTGAGTGCCTAAACACATGACCTAGATCAGGGGCTCTATTCAAGTTCAATTCTTTGATATATGGCTTCTGTCCAGTGGGACAATTTTGCCAGTGTCAAGGTTGGAAGATACACGTGATCGGTGTAAATGATATAAAAAAAAAACATAAGTCGACGTTGTACGATGATCCTCTAGCCTCCGTGAAGCGATGTAACTTTACGAAGACCAAATGGGATTTTCTTGGAGCAATCCTTCCAAAGGCGAAACGTGTTCAAACTTGAATTCTTCATTATACTGCACATTTGAATGTTAATTTACTGCATATTAATACATCATTACTATCCATTAAACAACAAAATATGCAAAAAATAAATTACAACTAAGAAAGCGACGCCATCTTGTCGAAAACCCAAAGAGAATCCGGGGCTCTATTCAAGACGGTAAAAACAATATCGTATTTGATCTGTTATCGAATTGTCAACGTTTTGATAGCTCTTATTTTCTTGACAGTAATGGCGGCTGACGTCCTGACTAGAATAGAGGCGAAGGTCGGATTTTTATTCCCACAGAAATGTAAACACAGGTGTTGCCGTTAACAAAAAACATTTGCAGTTTACAAAATATTTATACTTTCCACATTTAAAAGAAATCGACTTTCTATAAAAAAAACTATGTATTGTAATCAAGATTGAAGAATTTAATTTGTCGATGGCAAACTTTATTTTGATATAAACTTTTGGGAGTTCTCGGGTTGCAGCAGGAGATGAGTGAAACTCGATGGTCGGAATAAGAGTGATTTATTAAAACGATGTAACGATATTTATACAAAATTTCTTAGAACTAAAATTATTATTAACCAATAACAAATATTTACATTAAATGCGTAGCCAATAAGATTACAGTTATTTTAACCAATGGTGTAGCGCGAGTGTGCAAGAGAGACGGCGCGCGAGACTCATGCTGTCTCACGAGTATAAATATAAACGCCGGCGCGCCTTGCGCAGCTTCAGTTGCGTCCGCGATCTACTACGCGGCGAACGTATGACGTAGGTACGTAGGTACACGCAGGTACGATGCAGCTACATGACTCCCCTTCAAGTGAAACGTACCGGGAGCTTGATGGTTCGGCCGGACCTGGATTGCAAGGGTCCAGATGACACAGTAGTATCTTCGTTTATTATATAAGCTGGTTTCAGACGATCTATGGAGATGGCAGCTTCGCGTCCTGGTAGTTGGATCGTAAATACTTTATCGCTTCTTTTCAATACAGGATACGGGCCGTCGTATGGTGGTTGCAGTGGCTTCTTAACCGCGTCCACACGTACAAATACTTGCTGGCAATGTTGTAAGTTTGGGTGCACGAATATAGCGCGGGTGTTGCCGTGGTGATTAACAGGCATAGGCTTGAGGTTGCTGATGGTGTGACGCAGAGTAGTCACGTAGTCGTAGTCCATAGTTGAGCTGACAGTTGTTTCGTTGAAAAAGTCGCTTGGCAGTCGTAGGGTTTGGCCGTATGTTAGTTCGGCGGGGCTAACATTTGTATCAGTTCGCAATGCAGCGCGTAGTCCTAGCATGATGATAGGTAGCTCGTCGATCCAGTGCTTGTTAGGTGTTAATTTAGCCTTCAGTGCAGCCTTCATCGATCGATGCCAGCGCTCAACGAGCCCGTTGCTCTGTGGGTGGTACGGCGTTGTTCGTATTTTTTGAGCGCCTAGCATTTGTGTAAGAGCAACGAATAGTCTACTCTCGAATTGTCTTCCTTGGTCGGTCGTTATTTTCACAGGACAACCGAAACGTGGAATCCAGTTTTCATAGAATGTCTTCGCTACTGATGCTGCAGTTATATCTTGTGCTGGAATTGCTTCAGGCCATCTTGTTGTGCGGTCGATGATTGTAATGAGGTATCGGTGTTCTTGCGGGGAGGTGGGAAGAGGACCGACGATGTCGATATGTACGTGTGTGAAACGATCAGCTGTAGGCGGGAAAGTAGAAACGGCGCTGTTAGTATGCCGATGAACTTTCGCTTTTTGACATGACGTGCAGGCTTTGGTCCAGTCTCCGACGTCAGTATTCATTGTAGGCCAGAAGAAACGGTCTTGTACTAGCTTGCGGGTTGTTCTAACCCCGGGGTGGCTAACTCCATGTACTGCATTGAATGCATTGAAACGGAGTGATTCTGGTATGTACGGGCGAATTCGTGTTGTAGAGCATTCACAATATAACTGTTTGGTTGATGTGGGCAATGCTGCTTTTTTTATCTGCAGGTTAGGTTGCTTCATTAAAGATGGTATAGCGCTGTCCTTTTCTTGCGCGTCAGCCAGCTGTTCGAAGTCGATTGTGGTGGGGCAGGTAATGGCGTCGATTCGTGATAACGCGTCTGCTACGACGTTATCAGCGCCACGGATATGCCTGATGTCCGTAGTGAATTCGCCGATAAATAGTATTTGTCGCGTCCTTCTCGGTACTTCGTTGTTTGCATTTACTTTTGTAAATGCATAAGTAAGTGGCTTGTGATCGGTATAGATGATTAGGTTCCTGCCTTCGAATGTCTTGCGGAAGTGCTTTATAGCCATATAAATCGCTAATAATTCGCGATCATATGTACTATATTTTTTCTGTGTATCGGTGAATTTCTTTGAAAAGTATCCCAATGGTACCCAGGCGTTGTTAACGCGTTCTTGAAGTACTGCTCCAGCGGAGAGGTCCGACGCGTCACACATTAGTGCGAGTGGGACGGAATGATGTGGGTGAGCGAGGACTGTTGCGTCTTGAATACTCTTCTTGCAATTGATAAAGGCCTGCGTGGCTTCTTCGGTCCAAATAATTTCAGTCTTATCCTTTTTTTTGCTATTGTGTAAATAGGCGTTTAGCGGTGCTTGGATGGATGCGGCATTTGGTATGTTTTCTCGGTAATAATTTATCATACCGAGGAAACGTCGAAGTTGTTCAATCGTTAATGGTTTCGGGTATTCGTTGATGACTTTAATTTTTTCTTCTGGCGGCTTGATTCCGTGTTCGGAGACGTTGTGACCGAGGAATTTAACTTCCGTCTGCCCGAAAACACATTTCGATGGATTTATTGTTACGCCATGTTCTTCGAATCGCTGTAATACTTGATGTATGTGCTGACGATGTTGCTCTTCGTCTTCTGAGGCCAGGATGACGTCATCGATAAAAGGAAATGCAAAGTCTATGCCCCTAAGTACTTCGTGTATAAACCTTTGAAAGGTCTGTCCTGCGTTTCGTAATCCGGGGCACATGCGCGGGAATTCGTACAGCCCAAATGGAGTGATTATGGCGGTTTTTTCGATATCTTTTTCTGCGACTTGTATCTGTTGGTAGGCTCGGTTTAGGTCGAGGGTTGAAAAAATCTTTTTATTTGCCAGCAAATGCGTGAAATCTTTTAAACGAGGTATTGGGTAGCGATCTGGGATGGTGATCGAGTTGAGTCTGCGGTAGTCCCCACAAACGCGAATGTCGCCATTTTTTTTTGGAACGACATGCAGTGGGCTGGCCCATGGGCTTTTGCTCGGTCGGCATAGGCCCTGTTGTAACATGTTCTCGAATTCGCGCTTCGCTTCGTTGTATCTGTGCGGCGGCAAAGGTCTTGCTCGAGCGTTGATTGGCGGGCCGGTTGTTTCTATGACATGTTCGACGTTGTGCTTGCTGTTGAGCTCCATTGCAGATAGTCGCGTGGTGCCGGGATACTTCGCTAAGATGTCGTGATACGATTGGTTTTGGTCGATGCTTCTGACTGTAGGTATGTCCGAATTACAGGCTGGCGCTCTGACTGCTAGGCTTGTAACGTTGTCTATTAATCTTCGGTTCTTTAGATCGACTACTAGGTCGTGATGTTTTAAGAAGTCTGCTCCCAGGATTGGTTTGTTAACTGCTGCAACGATGAACTTCCATTTGTACGGTCTTCGGAGGTTTAAGTCGAGTTCTAATGTTTTCTCTCCATACGTAGCTATAATACTATTATTTGCTGCGTAGAGATTGAATGGTAATGGTTTCGCGATGATTCCTTTCAGCTTCGGTATGACGCTAATATTTGCGCCCGTGTCGACCAGGAATGTGAGCTTTGTTTTCTTGTCCTGTATAAATAGGCGGTACGACTTGCTTGATACGCTAGATTCCGCCGCTTCCAGCGTATTTTCTAGTTTTCCTTGTTCTTATTATCTTCCACGCTGAACGAGCATGGCATCGTACATTTTCTTGCATTGATTCCGAATCGTCGATGATAGTAACAGTGCGGCGATGGAGAGTCGCTCCGCCCGCGTGAGTTAGAGCGAGACGGGGCGCTGAATCTGCCGCGCGAGCGTTGGCGGGGATAACGGCTGTGCTGCGCCGGGCGATTCCTGTAGTTGTGATTGTGATGCGATGCTTTGAGTTCTGCGATTTCTAGCGTGATTTTCCTTATTTCTTCAACTAGGAACTGAGAGTTAGCGCATTGATGTGCGGGTACAGGCGTAAATGTCGGTGGTGGCGGCGTTGAGGTGACAGCGGATATCTCTTGATTTTGTTCTAGCATTTTATCGGCTAGAAGTGCGAGTTCGTCGAGCGCGGCGGTCTTGCTGATAGTGTCGCTGACGACGAGTACGGAGCGGACGTGCGGCGGTAGATGGTTCATCCACATTAGCCGTAGTGTGGAGTCGGGAACTTTATCGCGTGCCAGGTTACGCATACGGCGAAGTAGTTGGGTAGGCTTTTGATCGCCTAGTTCCATCTCTTGGAGTAATTTTTGGAACTGCCGCCCCTCGCTTTCTTCGTAGACGGAGATGAGACGCTCCTTCAATATTTTGTACTGGTCCTGTAACGGTGGGTTGTAGAGCAAGTCGGATATTTGTTCTACATCTTGCTTGTCTAACTGCGCGATGACTAACTGGGATAGTTGTGCTTGACTCTTCCTAAGATCGTGAGTTGCGGCTTCGAAGCTAATGAACCATAGTCTGGGACGGTCACGCCAGAACGGTGGTACGCGGAGCGAGAGGGAGATGCCTCCAACTTCATGAGAGGTTGCTGCGGGCGCCGAATCTTGAGGTGGCGTGTCGGTGGTTTCACTATTTTCTGACATTGTTTGTCGGGGTCACCACTTTGGGAGTTCTCGGGTTGCAGCAGGAGATGAGTGAAACTCGATGGTCGGAATAAGAGTGATTTATTAAAACGATGTAACGATATTTATACAAAATTTCTTAGAACTAAAATTATTATTAACCAATAACAAATATTTACATTAAATGCGTAGCCAATAAGATTACAGTTATTTTAACCAATGGTGTAGCGCGAGTGTGCAAGAGAGACGGCGCGCGAGACTCATGCTGTCTCACGAGTATAAATATAAACGCCGGCGCGCCTTGCGCAGCTTCAGTTGCGTCCGCGATCTACTACGCGGCGAACGTATGACGTAGGTACGTAGGTACACGCAGGTACGATGCAGCTACAAACTCTTTGTTGTATTAATTTAAAACGAGAAAATTGTTTTTGTATGCATAATTTATTTATTGCACTGGTATCATTGACTCGATACACCTGTGTCAACAAGTTGAGGGCCGCTTGATTGATGTGAGACGTCACTTCACTCGCTTCGCTTTATAATTCGTGCTCCCGTTGTAATCGCTCTCCAGTGACTCATTTGTGTGAATTTAATTTCAATTATTTCTCGAATTTATTTTTATATCACGGTCCAATCAAAATAATTACTTTTACACAACACTGCTCGGAAATATGGCCATAGATGGTCTTGTTTGGGGTCACAAAACGTCACTTATAAGGACAGACCAAGAATGTTTTTCTTCGGCGTGTTTGCTGATTGGTCGAGAACATTGTTGCCCAACTTTAAGAACCAATGAAAATCAATCAATCAATTTTTGTGTCATAGCTCCTAAAAATGAAAAATTGAAATCGACCAATCAGAACACACTATTTTGTGTCGTAAAATGTTAGGTGTTTTTGTTAAAGATACACAGACTAAAAACTATGTCACTGCTTTTTTTTTAAACCTGGCCCCTAATCTCGAACCACTAGAGATGAAATTACATGGGAGATATGGCGAAACAAATACATTTTTATATGGAGTTGACATCTTCATCTCGCATGTTAGTTTATTAATCTCGAGTGCCACAAGAATAGGGGTCCAGATTAAAAAAAAGGTATCTATGGTAAAATTGGCGGTGATCTCACATTAACATGAATTAAAATTTGAGTTTTGAATATGAATTTTTATTTTATTTCCTCTCAGTAGTTGTGAAAAGCACTATGTCTGCCTCGGTAGAAAGTGCAATTTATGGACTCGTACACTAGAGGGCCTCAACTACGTTTCAGCCCTCTTATATGAATCGCGTACTTTCTATAGTCTGCAACAATGTACTAATTATTATTATTATTATTTATTTATTTTAATGGCGTCTACAAGTTATGTAATTTTGCCAATGTCAAGTATATATAAGCAATTGTACTGTGAATCGCCGTTGTCGTCGGCGTCTTCCAGTCCCAGTCGGCACACCATTGAAGATGGCGGGCATCCACTTCAATGGCTTGGAGTGTTCTTGACCGCTTGCTCATTCAGAATCAACTTTTCACTGTTATTTTATTTGATGCATATTCTTCGTCAGTGTTGGAGGTTACTTCACAAAGTTGCCCTGGATTTGCGAACCAAAATCAACGATAAAGTAATTTACAAAAAATGAAATAAATAGACAGATGTTTTCAAAATGACAGCTAGACAAGAACCCGAAATAATAACTTAATATTATATTTAATGCTGGCCCAAACTTTGAGATCCCTTGAAATGTCACTTTGACAGTGACGTAACTTTGTTTAAATTTTTTCTGTGGGAATAAAAATCTTCCAAAACTATCCAAAAATCAAACCCGCGCGTATCCAAAGGTATTTTAAAATGAAACCGGCTTCTCTTTTACGAAATAAGCCGCTCGCATAGCGGTCCCGGCAACCGTAATTTACGCAACGATAACTCTACAAATCGCACTACTAGATCAAAACAGTATCAACTCAAAATCTTTGCTAAAGGGGTTTGGGTAAAAGTGTCATTTGTAAAATTCATACATTTTGAAGGTGAGCGGCCATTCGTAAAAGTGGTAAATTATGATAGAATTATTAAAAATAAATATATTTTGTTATGTAATGTAATACTCATAAGTGCATCGGAGCCGAGATATTTAAATATTCATACTTGGGCGTACTTTTGTACTAAAAACTGAATACTTAAATGTTTAAAATCTCAGCTCCGATATTATTTAACGCCATAAGTTATATATATCTATTTGTATTTAGAGGTCCTCTAAATAACTATGTAAAAATCATCCGTGGCCCCTGAAAAAAAAAGTGACAATATTCTTCAAACTAATTTACCCAATGCCCTTTGTTTCAACTTCTTAGAAGTTGTATTAAAGTAGATTTTAAAATAAAGTTGTATTTTGAGTTACTAGGTACTGTTTTGATCTAGCAGTGCGAAATATCCTATCTATTCTATAGCTGCTAATATTATAGGGAGAGAGAGCGAATTTTGTAACTTTGTAATAGTCCAAGAGTTGTTAAGCATTTTTGAGTGGGTGTTTGAGGCACCGTCTTTGTTAATGATATTTACATACAAAGAGGCCGACTTGGCTAAAGGGTATAAGGGCTAAACCGCGTTATGATATTTTTAAAGTTTTTTTTAAACATCCAGATGTTAAAAATTCAAAAGCCAGGTATTTTAGACGGTCCTAAAATTGAGTAGGTAGGTAGGTAGGATTGCAAAACAAAAAACGTACTAGAGGTTCTTGAAATTGTAACACAGCAATGTTGGTATTTAAAAAAATATAAAATAATTACAATTGTTTTTTTTTTACCCTATTTGTGTGGCCTCCCCACTTTTGCGCCGGTTAGGTTTAGCCCCAATCCCCTTTAGCCCTTAAAAACGGCGTTGGTCGGTCGAACGATTGAACGAGTGAACGCACTAAACCGGCGAGTTTAAGTAGTATAACAAAGGGGTTTGGGTAAAAGTGTTGTCATTTGTAAAATTCATACATTTTCAAGGTGAGCGGCCATTGGTAAAAGTGGTTAATTATGATAGAATTATTTAAAATAAACATATTTTGTTATGTAATGTAATACCTACTCTTAAGTGCATCGGAGCCGAGATATTTAAATATGCATACTTGGGCGTACTTTTGTACTAAAAACTGAATACTTAAATCTTTAAAATCTCCGCTCCGATATTATTTAACGCCATAAATTATATATATCTATGTTTATTCAGGGGTCCTCTAAATAACTATGTAAAGATCATCCGTGGCCGCTGAAAAAAAAAAGACAATATTCTTCAAACAAATTTACCCAATACCGTTTTCGCGCGTGCATTCTCAATTAGGCAGCCTTAGTGCTTGTTTACTAAATTCAAACATATGGCGTTGTATAAAAGCGTTTACGGAGAAGCGGTTTTACGCGCGTTTGCTTCAAATACAGCGTTACTTGCGGCGGAGCCCGCGGATGGCATCGCCGCGTTGCACGCAGCGTCGCACGCGTCAATAAAGGCGGTTCCGCCACTGCGCCCGCAGCGGGGCCGGCGGCGGAACCTTCTGACAGTCTTGTGCTCCGCCGCGCGCTCCGCTACACGCTCGAGAGTCCGCCGCGGATGTAGGGGACACCGCTACTCTCTACGCCCCGCACCACGCGCCGCATCACGCCCCGCATCTTTATAAACAACACCGTTTATTACCATATGTTTGTGTTTGCTCGTGCGATGACGCGGTCCGCTGCACGCGCCGCCTCTCTATAAACGGAAAAAAACGCCCGACGCGCCGCGCAACGCCAAGCCGTACGCCACGAGCGACGCTCCGCTTCTCCGTAAACAACCCCTTACTTCTTATCGGCCGGGTACTATAAGTCTCATCGCCGCTACAACATAGCGTCTAGAGATTCAAATGAAAAAAAACAACATTCAAAATATTTATTCAGTAAATTGGACACATGAGGGCTCTTTTTATTACACGACCGCCCCAAAAAAGGAGTGTAATGTTTTCCTGGTTCATGTTTGTATGTATGTATGTATGTATGTATGTATGTATGTATGTTTGTGAGTTTCTTTATTCCGCTATAACTTCTAAATCCCTTGACCAATTTAGATGTGCGAGGTATCGTTAGAATCCTTACGTCATCCCGGGTGACATAGGATACCTAAACTGTTAAAATTGTAATAACAACAATGGCAAAATGACAATTATTAACATATGTAGGTATATCGACGACAGTATAAAAAATGCAGTCGGATTTTTAAAGCTTGCTTTCCATATAGTTATTCACGTAAGTAATATAGAGTGAATCTACTAGCGCTTCGGACAAGACCATAGCGGAGAAGAGGCGCCGCAAGAGGTCTAACCATACTGGTGATATATACTAACCTAACCTAACCTAACCTATCCTAACCTTTTTTTTTGTGACGAAGTGGAAATGCGTTTACGCATCTCCCAGCCCGGGGATGGCTGTGCAATGGGAGGTATGACGGACTCTCAAAAGAACTACCGTCTAAAACGACTCCGGCGTTTAACTCCCTTGCCGGTTGTGAGGCGCCGCGGTACCTGCCTAAGCATACGCCACTGACACGCCTCCCAGCCTGCTCCGAAGAGCCCCCCTTCTCTCCACCTAAGGAGCAGACGACTGTGAACAGCCCGCGACCGTCTCCCCAGACGGGTAAAGCCGTGCAATGTGGGCCCCCAACCCACTGGCTCTACAAGAAGTTCGGGCGAAGCGAACCGAAGTCCACTGAGTTCGCCTTCCCTTCAACGGTCTGCCTGTGGTGGATGGTGCTTTCCGGATACCCAACCCCAATGGGTTAGTCCCATACCCTTCAAACACGCCCCACCCCAGCTGTCCCCTCAATAACTACAGTGCCCCCCGGGATTCCAAGAGACACGTAGAAGGACCCTCGGGTGACATGGGAGTACTTTCAGGGCGAAGAGTCACGCCCCCCTGGCGCGCCGTCGCTTCCAGTAAACCCAGTCACCAACCGCAAATGTGAGAGAAGGAAGCTGTCCAGGGTAGAAACGGCCTCGAATGCACACGCAACCGCCCCTTTCAACAACCTCTGTCACTGCCCCCTCCAGGTGGCTGGTTAAGCTTTCCGGGAACAGAAACGGCCTCGAAGGCACACGCAACTGACCCTTCAAACTACCCCAGTCACCAATCCTCAAAAGGCAACGGAAGGAAGCTGTCTAGGGCAACTGCCCCTTCCAACGACCTCTGTCGCCGCCCTCAAATGGTGACGAAGCAGCTTTTCCGAAGAAAAGCCGCTCGTCACCATCCCTCCCCAGGTGACAGAAGGAAACTTTCCGGGGCAGAAGTGGTCTCCACACAACCGCAACCCTTCTAGAAACCCTTGTCACCTCCCCAGTGCCGCTCTTAGTCTGGTCCCTCACCCCGAGCCTTTCCGGTATGGGTAGCCCTGTCCGGTATAGCCTCTGGGATCACTGAGACACGCAAGCCCCCCCACTACAGCAATATGGCAGCATAGTCGGGGGGGAACCTAACCTAACCATACTGGTGATTATCAGTATTTTGATGTTATCTCAAACATAACGAGACTCATACACATGTTATGATTATGCATGTGCATGGTTAGTTATATTGTAACACCAAGTTACTTAAATTGTTATGAACACGTTAAATTATTCAAGATTTTAAATTACGTACACGGGTAACATTATAATTATAACAGACTTAACAACAATGAAAAAGATAATAAACTCGATGACGTCCCATTATTAGGGTTCCGTACTTAAAAAGGAAAAAACGGAACCCTTGTAGGATCACTTTGTTGTCCGTCTGTCTGTCTGTCAAGACCCTTATATCGGGAACGCGTGGAGGTATCGAGTTGAAATTAAAACTATATACTCAAGTCTACAGTCCCTTGAAGCTGTGAAAAAGTCAAACTTCTAAGTTAACGTAAAAAAAAGATACGGCCGTTTATGCTGCAAAAAACGTCCATTTCGACACTCGCAATGGAATCAAAATTTAGAGAGTATTTTCCGTTGACCTAGAACTATGAAATTTGGCAAGTAATACCGCCTTATACTACAAGTACAGGGAAAAATCTGAAAACTATATTTTTCATTAAATCACAAGAAACATTGAGTTAACCGTGTCATGTGGGGTATCGTAAGAAAATCTTAAATACGGAACCCTCGGTGCGTGAGTCTGACTCGCACTTGACCGTTTTTTTCAAGGCTGATATCTCTTAAAACGGCTTAATCGATTTTCATAAAATCTAAGAACAGTTCCGACGAAACAAGTACTCAGTACAAAAAAAATCGCGATCCGTTCATTCAAAAAACAGTGGAAGTGGCATCAGCTTCGCTTAGTAGACTTGTTGTCGCCAATAGGGAATATGCATGTTTTGTTACACCTTAAATAAAAGCTGATTCATGTAACAAACAGGTGAGAAATAGTACATTATTGCCTAGGCGTGGGTAGGCAATTGCGCGCCGAGTATTGGTTTAAACGGACGAGCTTGCGAGTTCGTTTAAAAATACTCGGCCCGCAATTGCTGTTCCTGCCGAGGCAAATATAGTGCTTTTCTCAAAAATCGCCAGAAAAAAATTGTTTTGGAGTAAAATCTTCAACGCCTGAACTCATTTTTTAAATTGCATACAAACAGAAACTTCATGTGAAAAAAACATCACTCCTTACCGCCTTTTTGTTTATGACAAGGAGAAACGCAAGATAAAAAACTTATGTTTCGAATAAAATTTGGATGTATAAGACTTGTGCCATCATGTAATTATAGGCTTTTTCACTTTTTAAAAAGTTACAAGCTATGGAATTTGTATGCAGCATTGCGGGCTTGTGTAGCGAGCACGCAATGTTTTTTTTTTAATTTGAGAACTGTCAGTAAACTATGTACTTCGCGTCTCATTATGTAGATAGTAATGTCAACATTTCCGAACATTTTTGAGAAAAATCATGTTTTCAATAGCTATAAAAATAACCAAGATATAAGCCAACAAAGATTCGTTCCTATCTCTATCTAGCAAAACAAAATTTTACGTTGAGTTTATAAGGCCGAACTGCACAATGACGTCACCGGTGCACATCGGATCTCTCTGTCTAATTAGCAGTTTAAAATGCTTGTATCATCCGTATTTCTTTACCGATTTTAATTTTAATTTCACTTTTGGTGATCTCTTTTACGGTATTTTCATATCTTGTTGAGAAATGCGATTTAAAAAATCCATGGATATTCCCTTATCGCCACCATGGAAAATGTTTTTGGTGCGGCTATCGTTTTTACACGCAAATAGCACAATAAGGCATGCTTCTGGATTTATTTCCTTTTTTAGAAATATCGAGATAAGTGATCGCGGCAAAAGTATGGTAGGTTGGCCGGAACATGCCGGAACTCCGCATAATCATGCCACACGTTACACGCCCACTTGACACTTTAACTGTTTTTTCTGTTCTGTGGTCCAGCACCTCTATTCAATCGGGTAAAACCCAAATCGTTGACCTGTTATCGTATTGTCAACGTTTTGATAGCTCTTATTTACCTACTTGACAGTAATGGCGGCCGATTTCAAAACAATACAACAACAGGTCAAATACTATTTGAATTTTATCTACACTCATACCATAAGTATTCTACTATGCGTTCAAAACCCGTAGGCAATGACCAGCATTACCTGTGGTAGCAGGTGACAGCGATGACAGCTGTTAATTTTGGAAGATGTTCCAAAGGGGTTTGGGTAAAAGTGTTGTCATTTGTAAAATTCATACATTTTCAAGGTGAGCGGCCATTCGTAAAAGTGGTAAATTATGATAGAATTATTAAAAATAAACATATTTTGTTATGTAATGTAATACTCTAAAGTGCATCGGAGCCGAGATATTTAAATATTCATACTTGGGCGTACGTTTGTACTAAAAACTGAATACTTAAATCTTTAAAATCTCCGCTACGATATTATTTAACGCCATAAATTATATATATCTATGTGTATTTAAAGGTCCTCTAAATAACTATGTAAAATTCATCCGTGGCCGCTGAAAAAATAAAATCACAATATTCTTCAAACAAATTTACCCAATGCCCTTTGGATCTCATTAGCTTACAATATTCGATAACGTAATAAAATTACGTTACAGTCATCGCTGTCACCTACTACCACAGGTAATGCTGGTCATTTGCCTTTCGGCTTCTGAACCCATCAGTACTTATAATATGTGTGTAGATAAAGTATTGTACGCGACTCTGCGTAATTGGCATTACGCAACCGTCACGTAAACTACTATTACCGCCTAGAATAGAAGCGCTAGAATGATCTAAACTAAAGGTCGATGAGCAAAAATGTCCCCACCCACCACCAGAGATGAAACATGTGCTAGTTTATAGATCTTGGCAAGATGATGTATTTTTACTATTTCGACGATCGCCATATGTACCTATGAGGTTTTCTTGGAAAAATCATAATCGTATCGTGTGGAATTTGTTTGAAATGAACACATTCCTCCTTGCCTAGCTCTTGAAAGGTATTTTTCATTAAAAGTCCCATCAATTTTGCTACTAAATTATAGGTCTGTTCATTCTTACTTGTCTTATATAGTAAACAACTTTCTCACCTCAAAATGAACCTTTTTGGCTAAAACAGCTCTTTTATCGTAAATGGGCGGATTTCTGGAACGTTGTACACCGTAAAATAGCGTGTCCTTCGACTTCTAACTCGTTTACCACAGAGGCATCGATTTATAACGTCATATATTTGGTACCTATCGATTAAGCAACTAATAACCTGTTGACTATCGTTATTAAAAATAAGTATAAACCTAAACCGACTGAAAAATCTGGTAAAAATAAAATATTGGGAGCGAAATTTCAAGTGTCCACACCCCTTACGCAAAGTTTGAAGTGAAATTTTATATAGTTGTCCCACTCTTAGATACCTTCTGGTTTGATTTTGTACAAAGTCATATATTCAAAATATTGAAACCAACCGAATGACAAGACATTTAGAGCTCAAAACACTAAAAAACTTACAAATTTTGCAAGTCTTAAAATATGTTCGTGAAGAAATTCCGCAACACGTCACGACGATTATATTCAAGATTCAATGTGAAAACTACCAAAGTTAGATTTTAATTTGATAAATGGCATCATTATTGACCCTAAACAGCCGTTAAAATTTGTTTTGATAGATTAGTTTAAGCAAAACATTGGAGTGAAATACAAGTCCGTCACGTTGCCAAAATATTACTTCCACAACGAACGGGCGTTTTAGAAGGTAATATTACTGTTTAGCGTTATGTTTTTGTAGTTATATTTTTATAAACTATTAATAATTTAAGTAGTAGTATCAGTTTGCAATAATAATCAGTAATTTACAAGTAATTTTAATTTGAATAACAACAGGTAGACATACGTCACATCCATTACGTGACGTGATGTATAAGGGATAACAAAATGTGACGTAATGGAATTCAAAGGCAGTATGCACATGATTTAAAGTTCCCATTTTTATTTTATTAACCTACCTACGTTTTTCATGTATGTTCATCAAAATTTGTCAAATATATTGTTAAAATATGATGGTCTATCATTAAATTTCGTTTCCTACCTCAAAATGTTATGTAATTTATTTATGTATTTAAAAATTGTGGGAGCTCTAATAATTTTTATATATATTGAAAACTAAGCCTTATAATTCCTTTACGTCACGTTTCTTTCCATTACTGTGACGTGTCCTACGTTAACTGTGTTATTTAAATGTAAATAATTCCAATATACTAAAGTATTATGCACTATTAGGGTTTTTATAAAAAGGACAAAAGGTATTCTGATAAATTGTTGTTATACATATTTAGTTGCACGCCGTATAAAACCTAAGAAATATAATGTTGTGAGCCGATGGGGACAAAAAAGTGACGTAATCGTACATTATGAACGATATTGCATTGACTAGGTAGGTTCGTTGTTATTTGATACTTTTAATTGAAGCTGATTGTATTCAATATTCATTTAATAAATGCTTTATCTTCGTTATTGTTCGTCTTCAATATTAAATAACTACTTAAATTCGTGACGTAATGGAACTTTTTTTTATCCAAATACAACTTTGACTTCAAATTACAGACAAACTAATCATTTTTCAGGTAAAAAGGTACTATTTTATTACATAGTAATAAATAATCAATCAAATAAAACACAGTTTTAGTAGAAATACAAATTTCGCAAATTGTGGAACTCCATTACGTAACGAACAACGTTCCAGAAATCCGCCCAAATAAAGTAAACCGAGTTAACATTTTGGACATCACTTGGCCAATGTATTGTCTGTGATTGCTATATTTTGTTTAAAATAGCTGTTTTAGCCAAAAAAGGTTCATTTTGAGGTTATAAAGTTGTTTACTATATAAGACAAGTAAGGATAAACAGACCTTCGGTATTTTGTATTTTTTGGGTCCTAATGAACATATAGACAGGCAGCCCGTTACTGTTGGAGGGTGGGGATGGGGTCCAAAATTGCCCATCCTCCTTTGTAATTAGCAGTACATATTTTTTTTGTCACACCAATTGACCTAGTCTTGTAATATGGGTACTAGACAACGATATAATAGTACATTACTACAGAGGCCGGGAAGTAGGGGGTTGCCGGCCGAGTTTAGATAGTTACGAGGCTGGCAACCCCTTTTCACGGCGAGGTATGTATAGTGCCTTTCTCAAACATATTGTTAATTAAAAAAATTAAAACGAAAATTACAACTTCAAATACAAGGAATGCATAAACATTACCTCTAAAAGTCACCTACAGTGCTCAGTCATCCGCGTTGTGTCGGGTGCGCCGCCGCTGCGCCGCCGCGCGACATCGCCTGCGATCTAAGTTGCGCTACGCACCCCTAATAACTTCTGCCCTCCTGGTACCTGGTGCCTTTATGCAAACGCTTTGGTCGGAAGCACGGTTAAGTATTTAAAAAAAAAAACAGCCATTTAGCCTGTTCATAAACACAGCCGCCATGTATACGCGAAAAATAAAAAATAAAAACTTCCCGGCCTAGGCCTTCAATTTTGTATGAAATTCCTTTACATTTCTCTCGAGGTGTTCCGCCCGCAACGTGATACTTTGAGGCCTAAAATAACTAACATAACGCCAACATTCCATTGCATGTTTGAGAAAGTACTTATATAGACAAATATATATACTTAAATACATAGAAAACATCCATGACTCAGGTACAAATATTCATGCTCATCGCACAATTATCTGCCGTTAGCGGGATTTGGTCAAACTCTTTTCGATTGGTCAAATTCGTTAAGTGATAATCTGTATTGAAAACCGAAAGTATTTCTAAGTACCTATCCACGTTTCTGTATAAGCTCATTAGGAAACAAAACCGGGCAAGAGCATGTCGGACCATGCTCAGTGAAGGGTTCCGAAGCCGTAACTACAAACAAATTAGACCTCGCGGCAAACTTAATATCGATGATAATATAATCGATGTCCGTTCATATATTCTGTCCTTTTTCCGTCCCTTTTCAAATAGCCAGCTATATCATAAAAAATGCATCTTGAAATGCAAATACCAAACGCAGATTTAAAAATTACGTTGCCCGAAAATAACGGTTATCAACGTTATTTTACCGCTTAACCGAAGTATCGTTATACGTATAGCGTTTTGTTTGATAACGTTCTAATGGATACCGCTACAGATAAGGCGTCAAAACACGTTATTCGTTCAAGATAACGTTATGAAAGATAACGTTACACGAAAATAACGGTTATTAAAGGTCTGGTTATGTGTTTACTACTAATTTGTTTACATCTTTGCCAATTTCAACTGACACAGACTATAGTTTTCTTTGCAGCCGTAAAGGGTCTGGTACACGATCAACTTTTTACGGCGATGTGTGGCCGGCAACTATTGCTGTCTTACTCTTATTTCGTATGTTAGAGCAAGATGCGTATAGTTGAAAACCGCAAGTATTTCTAAGTACCTATCCACGTTTCTGTATAAGCTCATTAGGAAACAAAACCGGGCAAGAGCATGTCGGACCATGCTCAGTGAAGGTTTCCGAAGCCGTTACTACAAACAAATTAGACCTCGCGGCAAACTTAACTCTGCCGTTGGAAAACTGTTCTCCCCATACATCGACATAGGTCGCGGTCGGTTTAGCAACACCGCAATGAGTTGTCGGTAGGTATAAACATTTAAACCGTTTGTAACTCAAGAACCAATGAAGTCTTCTTAGTCGTGATAGTTTTCCTATTAAATTCATTATATGTGATTTCATTTAAGATATTTTTCAGATTTTTTGTATTTGTAGTTTTGGCTATAGTGGTACTTGACAAAAATTAGCGCTTTAAAGCTTAATACTTCATAAACAGCTCCCTTAAACAAAAAAATGTTCTCACAAACCAGCAATATTTTTGAAAGAGCTATCCAACGATACCACTATGGGGTAGTACGGGGTAAACAAAAAAAATTTTTTTTTCAAGTTTTTATTTTACCTCTTGGTTGGCGTAACTAATATGTATATTCCAGCTAATTTACAGCTTTCTAGTACTAAGAATCTTTGAGCAAGGCTGCGGACGGACCGACGGACGGACGGACATGTCGAAACTATAAGGGTTCCTAGTTTGACTACGGAACCCTAGAAATAGGTGACTGTTGTTAATGCACTTTCTAATCAACTAATCGTGTATCAATCGAGATAAATCAGTGTCAAACTTCAAGACATTATGTCACCATTGCATGATACTTAAGAAACATTACATTAAATTGACGACGTGTTGGCCTAGTGACCCTGCCTACGAAGCTAGCGATCCTGGGTTCAAATCCCGGTAAGGGCAGATATTTGTGTGATGAGCACGAATATTTATTCATGAGTCTTGGATGTTTTCTATGTATTTAAGTACATATTTATCTATATAAGTATTTATATCGTTGTGTAGTACCCATAGTACAAGCCTAGAGCTTAGTTTGGGACTAGGTCAATTGGTGTGACAGATTTAGGTTACCGTCAGGAAAGACGGTAACCTAAATCTGTGTATGACCCAATTATTGTCTAGGGGACACGGTTTCTGTAGGAGAATGTATCAAAACTATGTGGTTGTTTTGCACCGTCATGGGTAAGTATATGTATACTATTATTATTACAATTTAAGAGTTCATCTGAACATACTGAGTTTTGACACATTTTCCTGCTCAACTACGCATGATATATATATTTTAATGTTAAATTCATTGTTTTATATAATGCTAGGTTAAGTTCTATAATTGTATAAGTAATTTTTAAAAAAAACGACTGACTGTTGAGTTTCTTGCGGCGTTTCTTCTCAGCAGTGGTCTCTTGCGAAGCGCTGGTAGATTTTTGACGTGTAAAAGTGCCCGTGCGGCCTACTTACTGAATAAACATCTTTTATCTTTTATCTTTTTTATCTTTTATTTATTTATTTATTAAAGCTGGATTTGATTAGATAAATAGTCACCTATATGCCTACGGCAATAGGCAGTCATCATCATCATCATGTCAGCCGAAAGACGTCCACTGCTGGACATAGGCCTCCCCCAAGGCTCTCCACTCAGACCGATCTTGTGCTTTTCGCATCCACCGCGTTCCCGCGATCTTTACAAGGTCGTCACTCCATCTTGTTGGAGGCCTACCTACAGCTCGTCTCCCGGTCCGCGGACGCCACTCAAGAACCTTTTGACCCCATCGGCCATCAGTCCTGCGAGCAATGTGCCCCGCCCACTGCCACTTAAGTTTGGCTATTCTTCGGGCTATGTCGGTAACCTTAGTTCTACTGCGGATATCATCATTTCTGATTCTATCACGCAGAGAAACCCCGAGCATAGCCCTCTCCATAGCCCTCTGAGTGACTTTGAGCTTCCTTATAAGGCCCATTGTTAGCGCCCACGTCTCAGATCCGTAAGTCATCACTGGCAACACACACTGGTCAAAGACTTTTGACTTCAGACACTGCGGTAATTTGGACGAAAAGGTGCTACGAAGCTTCCCGAACGCTGCCCATCCGAGTCGGATTCGACGAGTGACCTCTTTCTCAAAGTTGGACCTACCTAACTGGACCGTTTGTCCCAGGTAAATATAGTCGTCAACAACTTCGAGCGCAGAGCCTCCGACTATCACGGGAGTTGGCGCGACATGGACGTTGGACATGACTTTCGTCTTGTCCATGTTCATCCTCAAGCCAACTCGGTCGGAAACTCCACTGAGGTCAGCGAGCATTGCACTGAGGTCCTCCATGGTCTCAGCCATGACTACGATATCGTCAGCGAATCGAAGGTGAGTGATGTACTCGCCATTTATGTTGATGCCTCGTCCTTTCCAGTCCAGAACCTTAAAAGCATCCTCCAATGCAGCGGTGAACAGCTTCGGAGAGATCACATCTCCTTGTCTGACTCCCCGCTGCAGAGGAATAGGCTTCGTGCTCTGGTCCTGTAGTCGGACGGACATAGTGGCGTTTTCGTACAGACACTTTAACACTTCGATATATCGGTAGTCAACTTGGCACCGCTGGAGAGACTGTAGTACAGCCCAGGTCTCGATCGAATCGAAGGCTTTCTCGTAGTCCACAAATGCAAGGCAAAGGGGGAGGTTATACTCTTCGGTCTTCTGTATAACCTGCCGCAACGCATGTATGTGGTCTACGGTACTATAGCCTTTTCGGAAACCGGCTTGTTCGGGAGGCTGAAAATCGTCAAACCTGCGCGCGAGACGATTTGTGATGACCCTCGAAAACAGCTTGTAAACATGGCTCAGAAGTGAGATGGGTCTATAGTTCTTCAACAAAGTTTTATCACCTTTCTTGAAGAAGAGAACCACCACACTTCTGTTCCATGCTTTCGGCGTTCTCCCTTCGTGGAGGACGGAGCTGAACAGTGTCTGAAGGGCCCTAAGGGTGGGTTTACCACCCGCCTTCAGGAGTTCGGCTGTAATTCCATCCTCACCTGGGGCTTTGCCATTCTTAAGCTGTTTGAGGGCCATACTAATCTCGTACAGGCTGACGTCGGGGAGATCTTCGGTATAGTGTCGGGTTAATCTAGCCCTCGGGTCTTTAGCTCGATTTGCGACGGGTGTTCGGGTTGTCGTGTACAGCTGTCCATAAAACTTCTCAACTTCCGCCAATAGCTCAGGTTTGGATGAAATGACTCTGCCGTCGTCGGTCTTCAGCTTCATCAGTTGGCTTTGGCCAATAGACAGATCCCTGGCAAACACCTTAGAGCCCCTGTTACGCTCAATAGCCTCTTCAATACTTTTAGTATTGAATCGGCGTATATCACGTTTCAGAGACTTCGAGATCTGTCTGTTGAGCTGCCGATAGCGACAAGCGTCACCAGAGGACTGCAAAATCATTTCACGCCTCACCTCCATGAGCCTAAGGGTGGAGTCCGAGAGCTTCTTGGTTTTTGTACGGCGGATCTTGAAGAACTTAGACCCGACCGTTTGGACAACTTCCACGAACCCGTCGTTGTAATCGTCAACGTCGCTACCTAGGCACTCGAAACGGTTTTGAAGTTCGAGCTGAAAGCTCTCGGGGTTTTGGAGCTGAGCGGGTGCCGGGCGGAGCGTAGACTTCATCAGTCTAGACCTTTCAAGCTTGAACTGGATATTCAATGAGCCTCGTACCATACGGTGATCACTCCCGGTTTTAACCGCACTGATCACGGAGACATCATTGAATATGTGCTTTTTCGTCGACATGATAAAGTCTATCTCATTCCTCGTTACACCATCAGGACTCATCCAGGTCCACTTCCTATGCTCACGTTTCCTGAAAAAGGAGTTCATCATATAGAGTCCCTCCTTCTCCATAAAACTGGCCAGTAGGTGGCCCCGGTGATTCCTATGCCCCACTCCAAAAGTCCCCACTCTCTGCTCTTCACCGTCTCGTTTACCCAGCTTTGCGTTGAAGTCCCCCATTACAACCGTGAAGTGAGTTTTGGAGCTATGCATGGCTCTGGAAACATCCTCATACATAGCCTCCACCTCATCGTCGGAGTGTGTCGAGGTCGGCGCATATACCTGTATGACCTTCAACGAATATCGTTGGGTCATTCTGAGTACAAGGCACGCTACCCTGCTCGACACGCTCTCGATCTTCACCACGTTGTTCACGAGGGACTTGTGGACGATAAACCCGACACCTCCCTGGGACTGGTGGTCGCCCTCCCGGAAATAGAGCAAGTTACCGGACTTCAGGGTTATCATGTCCTCCCCCTCTCTACGGACTTCTGACAACCCTATGATTCCCCATCGTAACCTGCTCAATTCCTCCTCCAGTTCCAGCAACTTTTCGTCGGTCCGCAATGTTCGGCAGTTGTATGTTACCAGGGCCAAAGGTCGTCGTTTCTGGTAGCCGGGTCTCTGCCGGAGATTACCTAAAGCACCCCCTGCCCCGCCGTTACCATAGCCGCTACCGGAGCCAGGAATAGCGGGGCCGCCGGGGACTAGGGGTCTGGGCTGTATTTTTAAATTCATAATTAATTAAGGCTTTTGATCTAGAATAGGCAGTATCTCAGACAAAACGGCTGTAGCAATATCAACCTTATTACTTTAAGGTGAGAGTGAAAACTGCTATGGTTATTGAGTTTGATATACTGGTTTACTGGCTTAGGCTTGGGCCTGTATTGCTGCGGGCATTAATATGCCTGTTTTCCGGTACGCGTACAGTCAGACACAAAAATATAATAGCACCATTATTCCATATACCTAAGAGCGTCGGTGGCCTAGTGGCTTAGGCGGTCGACTCGTGATCGTAAGGTACCGAGTTCGAACCCCCGCGGTCACCATGTACCAATGAGTTTTTCTAAATTAAGTGCATTACCCGATGCTCATACGGTGAAGGAAAAACATCGTGAGGAAACCTGCACATTCGAACAGCTGAGTGTGTAAGAGGGTAATTGCACAAAAGATGCTAAAGGGTCGAAGTGTATCCGAAAGGGCCCATCTGTAAGATAAGATAAGATAATCCATATACCTATATAAAGGTTACAGGTTAAATCAACCTAGATCCTTTAAGGAGGCTTAGTAGAGCTCATTTGGAGCAAACTAGGTCATGTACCCTGGCCGAAAATTATTAGTTTCTGAGATATTCATAATTTTAATCTGAATTTTGGTGATTTTCCCTTATGTCCATGTTACGAAACATTAAAAATAATTAGAAAAAACAGACGAATTGAGAACCTCCTTTCTTTGAAGTCGGTTAAAAATCCTTAATATCATGTTTTATTTCTGATGTTTTTAGTTTACATGATTACAATGATTACAAATGAGTGAAGTTTCTAAACGCATTTGCCCGTTTTTTTATAATCAAGTTTTTAAGTAATTACATAAAGTTTGTTTCTCCATAGGTACTAAATGAAAAACTAAACACGGCTTGAAAATTCGTCTGCCTTCTGAATATGACAAAACATTAAAATCATGTTTTTTTTTAAGGTCTTTATTTAGTTTAAAGGCGTATTTGTTGTAGATATAAATGATCACTCTCAATTACCCTTTCGACCTGCATCATAAAATACGACTTTGTTGTTTTGCCATAATATTCGACCAGTTCGATTCCCGGTTAAGGCAGACGAATTTTCGAAAAACCATAAATGCAGTAATAATCCTTTATGTAAAATTGTCTCTTTTCAATATTTAAGTTGGTTGCCGTCCATTTGGCGCTCGTTTTTCCCACCCTGTATTATTGCCTAACGTAACATGACCTTTAAACCAGTTGCAAGTAAATAGAATCTGAGCTCAATTAATACTGGTAGCTTCCGCGAAACCAGCATACATTCCAATCGCCGCTCGAACATTATACTACGCGTCCAGGGTTACAATAACACTGGTCCATAGGCAATATTATAATTATAACATAATAACAACTATAATAATGCGTGTACACTCATTAGTAACGAAGTAAACAGTATGTTATCTAATATTATTATGAACGCGTGAAATTATTACGCGTAATGGAAAGCAACGTTAATCTAGGACGGATATTTACATACATATAAGTATCTACATATTTCAGATATCGTTTGACACTATGAAGTATATCGTCAACAGTAAAACTGCGATTCTAACCCTAGACTTATCCAACAAAATCTAAATCCTAGACATCTCGAACATATCAGAATTACAGTAGTGGTTTTAGAGAGGGGAGCGAATGGGCGACGGCACGACAATTTAATGGGGCGCCTGCGGCTGTATATTTGATAGTCCCTTGCCTTTTTTGTACAGTCTGCATGAAAAGTAGCTAAGCAGAACAACATGCTCAAAATCACAGAATAAGAACATATAGCATAGAAACCGGACTACAAGACGTACTTTGCGTCAGCTATCTTCTCTACTTTTTAGATTACGTATTACATGAGAAAAAATGAAACAAAAAGTAGGCTGTTTTTTCTTCTTTAACTGTCATTGGCACAAGGTTTTACACAGGGACTTCTTTGTCCTTCCTATAGGAAAGGATTTGTCTTTCCTTGTCTATAGGTCCAAATACTATAGGTGCTTATAGGTCCAAATCACGCCTTACTTGTGACGATGTCCCAAATAACGAAAGAACAGCTATAGATTCATCTCTTTCCAACTCACTATGAAAACCATAAGTAAAAAGAAGTGAACCATAATGTATTTAATGCTTATTTACAGTGATCGGATCTAAGATGCAATTTCCCGGAGTTTAAGTCCGTTATTTTAACATGGATATGAATATGACTTACAGTCCCGCGAGTCTTCTTGTTACCTACCTTTATGAAAAGGTAAAGAACTTTTAATTTTAAGTAGTTTACACTATAAAATTAACAAAATATGTAATAACAAAAAAAACAGTACTGTATAGATAAATAAATAGATATTATATGCTATTAAGAACATTTTTTTAAATTTTGTTTCATAAGTAACTCGTTTATTTATACAATTACATTTCTGCTTAAGAGTTATTTTATATCTAAAATATTTTTTAAAGTATATGTAAAATAAATGACCAATTATTATAGATACCTAGCGAACATTTTCATTTTGTTTATTTAACCCTCGACAAAAGTTATTAATTATTAACAATAACCCATTTTCCAAAACCCGGGAAATCCCGAGTCACATCCATGTTAAGCATAACGTTTGAGGTCGTTCACCCCAAATTGCATCCTAGATCCGATCACTGCTTATTTAGTACGGTTTCTAAGCCTTTAGTCTTTATTCTGTGCTCAATATGATCTAGACACGACGTTTTCACTTGAAAATAGAGTCGATTGCGGATCATTTTGACCTCTTCGTTTGCTTAGTTCTGCTGACTGTACGGGTTTGAATGACAGATCGGGGGCGCCGCAAAAATCTCTCCTCTTAAAGTACCTACCAAGCGTCTCTGAGTTAAGCCGCGGACAGACGGACATGATGGCGAAAATTTATGGAAACGTAATAAAAACGGTATAAATTATATACACTTTAGCCCTTTTTGAATAAGAACCCAGTGCCTCTACTGCCCTCCTACGAAAAAAAGGCATAAGTGCAAATTCATAGAAACATATTAAACTCTCGAAAGCGATAATAAGGTTGGAAGTGCAATGCAATTCATATAGTAGATGTGCCTTTTTTCCGTATGAGGCAGTATTCTATTGTGTAAAACCGTATTGCCTTTGACAAGCCATCGTATTTCAACTAACTGATGTGCCAACGGAAACTTTCCAAAATTGCGGAATTTTTCATATAGGAAAATTTCGGAAAATTCTCACAATTTCGTATGGCGCATGAAACTTTCCGTTTTTTAGATGTAAACTTTCTATATTTCAAGTGAAAGTTTCCGGAAATTTCGTAGAACGTTTCCAATGTTTTGGAAACTTTCCGCAACTTGCACATCATACCTTATCTACTTGACAGTAATGGCGGCTGAGTTAAAAACAATACGATAACATGTGAAAGGTTACCCTGTACTCTGTGTCAATCGAAGTCGGCAAAGATGTAAACAAAGCCAAACGAACCAATTTACAATTATTGCGTACACGTACTTTTAAACACCGAGTAAGGTCTTTGTAATGATTTATCTACTTGATTATTACATTTATTAAGTTTTAGATAAAACAACCATTAATTACGCGTTATTTTTGTTTAAAAACACGCTCGATGAATATTTAAGGTTATGTGCAGACCTTTATAACGTTATGAATAATACCGTTATCATAACGTTATATTTCGTTAGTGGTCAGAATTTCGTAGAAATATATCGATATTTTTTCATAACGTTACGCTACACCGTAACGAAATCGTAATAACGTTACACTTATGAAACTTATGAACTACGCGCTGTTGCCGCTCCTTAGGTAGACATTTTGTGTGACTGGCCGACGTCCCAGAAGGGACGATTTATGTGCGTTTAAACATCGAAACCAACGTCTTTTCGATGTCCGTTCATATATTCTGACCTTTTTCCGTCCCTTTTCAAATAGCCAGCTTTATCACAAAAAATGCATCTTGAAATGCAAATACCAAACGCAGATTTAAAAATTACGTTGCCCGAGAATAACGGTTATCAACGTTATTTTACCGCTTAACCGAAGTATCGTTATACGTATAGCGTTTTGTTTGATAACGTTATAAGGGATACCGCTACAGATAAGGCGTCAAAACACGTTATTCGTTCAAGATAACGTTATGAAAGATAACGTTACACGAAAATAACGGTTATTAAAGGTCTGGTTATGTGTTTACTACTAATTTGTTTACATCTTTGCCAATTTCAACTGACACAGACTACAGTTTTCTTTGCAGCCGTAAAGGGTCTGGTACACGATCAACTTTTTACGGCAATGTGTGGCCGGCAACTATTGCTGTCTTACTCTTATTTCGTATGTTAGAGCAAGATGCGTATAGTTGCCGGCCACAAATTGCTGTGATAATGTTGCTCGCCTAACCGGCCCTTAAGTCGATTAAAAATCACAACACTCGCTCGTGCGATCGCGTAAAAAACAACTGATTTGCTCCCGGCTCGCGTACGTCTGCGTAGTGAAATCTGTTAGGTGTCAAGTGGACGGAGCAAGCATACGAAATAATTACGAGCACGGAAACACGGCCAGAGCCGGTATTCTAGGCGGTAAAAACGATATCGTAGTTTGCCTGTTATGGTATTGTTATGAGGTCAGCCGCCATTACTGTCAAGAAAATAAGAGCTATCATACATACATACATAATCTCACGCCTTCGTTCCCAGAGTGGGGTAGGCAGAGCTACAGAATTACAAACATCTCTACAAACTTGTTGATAATTGTATAACCACAATTTGCACAATTAGGCTAAGATGTTTACCAGCGTATTAGTGACAGGTTGCAAGCCCATCGCCTAACAGTACTACAAGCCTTTATTCCCTTAGTCGTCTCTTACGACATCCACGGGAAGACATGGAGTGGCACTATTCTAACTCGGCAACCACACGAGGAAGAGCTATCAAAACGTTGATAATACGATAACAGATCAAATACGATATTGTTTTTACCGTATTGAATAGAGGCGCAGTACACGGCCCTGCTGAACCAAATAGTAGCATTCCAAATAACACTCCTGTAGCAATCGCAACCTCATTAGGTTATGAGTAGAGATCGGAAATTCGGATGCTTTTGTTTTGTTGTTTTTGTTGTATTGATGTAGTAGTAGTAGTATAGTATGGAGGCGGACTCAAATTAATTTTAATAATAAATTTCCCGGGATTTCCCGGAATACCGGAAGTTAGGATACATATACACAAACGTATTTAAGATTTTGTGTAATATATGTTATTGAAAAATGAAATGGTTTTTATTCGTTTGTTCGAGATATAGAATTAATAAGTATATACAAAGTGTAACAAAAGTAGAAGTCGATCGTTTTCTGATAAGAAATGATAAAAGGAAACAGAAATTACATTTAAAAAAAATACATTGAAATGAGAAGACGTATCTGCCCCATACAAAAAAGACATGTTTTTACGTTTGAAAGGAGTTTCTCTTAATATTCCATAATTAAAACATTACGCCCTTAAACGATTCACCACAATTTTTTCGTTACACCCTATTTGTAGTTAAAACAGTTTACCAACGTGTAGGTATGTTAACTGCTGAAAATAGTCATAACCTAAATATATTGACAGTTATCACTATTTCCTGATGTTTTATACAATCCCGGAATCCCGGAACTTAAATAATTAAAATAATATTTTTAAGAAGCCGAGTCCATACTTGCCTGTTCATAAACACAGCCGCCATGTATACACTAAAATAAAATAAAAAATCGTTTATTTTTAATACGCATAGTGGCAGAATGTCATGATGCCTGTGCCACAAATTTAAGTGGAATGGAAATTAAAAAAGAGGACATTGCCGGCCTAGGCCTGCACGATTTGTATGAAATTCCATTAACGACCTCTTGTCCTAGCCGCACCTGAAACGTCATACTTGGCGGCCTATTATAAGGAACATAACATCAATATTTCATTGCATGTTTGAGAAAAAACTCTTGAATAGAGTAATCATTGCTTATTTAATTGTGTATTTACTTAGTCAATATAGCCTCGTTGATAATTTGCTCGCTGCTAATTTCCTTCTGCAAGGTGTATTTCAATTGGAAGAAACGTTCTGGCTGACTCCGCATCAGTTTCCTGAAGAGATTCTTATCCAAAAACAACATCTGAAAAAAGCAAGTGCTTAAATAATTTGACGACACTTTAGGGAGTTAAGTATAGAGAGTAGTTAATTGTGTAATGAACGCAAGCATTTACACGAATAAAAAAACAAAAACCCGCCTTCAAAAAGCAAAAAATTACTTCTTTAAATAGGTCAGTCCAACTGAAGTCTGCTTTTGGTTAAAATATTGTTGGACGCCGACTTCATTTGGACTGACCTATTTACCTACCATTTTAAAGAAGTTATTTTTTGCTTTTTGAAGGCGGTTTTTTGTTTTTTTTAACTTTTATTTTATTTTATACTTTTTAGTGATCATAATTATGCTGTTATTCTCCCATCTCTCAAGAAACAATAGAACATTTCAATCTCGCCGCAAGCAACGCCGTGGGAAAGTCATAGTCATATATTTAAACCTAAATATGCTTCGTCATAGTCGCTCAACTATCTTAATCGAAATATCTTGTCGCCACCCTCGAAATATATACCGTTTAGGAGTTCCGGTGGCCATCTGTGGTCTTCATCATCAGTTCCACTTCACCAAATAGTAGTTTCCAAGATCAAATACACGAGTTAGAATGAAAAATACCAAAATCGCTATAGGTGTGCCTATACATTTTGAAGAGTTCCGTCGATTCCTCATGGATTCCGCCATCAGATCTTCATTTTGAAAAAAATGGGACCAATCTGGAAGCACCAGCTTTCAAATAAAAAAAAAATCTTCAAAATCGGTTCACCCAGTCGAAAGTTCTGAGGTAACAAATCCTCCTTTTTTTGAAGTCGGTTAAAAACAACTTCGGTTACTAGTAAACATGACCACTCACTATCGATTGTCGCTGATATTTGTGTCGTCATCCCTTTTTACCCGACTGCCGAAGAAGAAGGAGAAGAGGGTAATGTGTTTCACAGCCTATAATATGTATGTTGGTTCCTTTGTGGCACTATAAAAACTAAACCCGTTGCCCGATTTAGAAGATTCTTATGTCAATCGATTTGTCTTAATCTGGTGAGTGTCACTGAAGATAATGACAGTAATCAAAATTCAATATGGCGGAAGCCAGACGCCATATTGCGCAAATAAAAAAAAATCGACCAAGAATGACAAGTGGGGTATCATTGAATAGGGATTTAAAAATCATCTTTAGGTTTCATTCATCATTTTTTATTTTGAATTATCATTTAGGATCTATAACGATTTAAAGTTGGTTAGCAACACTCGGGTTTTTTAAAGCTTGTTTTTTGTTATTGAGGTAGTTTTTGTGTAGTAAACCTTAGGAACCACAGATATAAATACACATAGATAACGTAAACACCTCAATCTGTATGAAAACCAACCGTGTCACTTTTTGCCAACTGGGACAGAGACACCAAGAGAATTCTCCGTTTTCCGCGCAAAATCGATTCAAAGTCGTCGCATTTTTGGGCTATTGCAGTTTATTATCACGCAAGGAGGCATTTTGTTAATTTTCACGGCCGACCAGCTGCAACAACAGGCGGCCGTCGGGCGGAACGTCAGTAGCTACAGCCAACCCCGACGGGTTTAAGTCCGGATTCGGACACGCGAAGTAGATGCATATGCGTTATCTATGTGTATTATTTACATCTGGCTTCGGAACCCTACACTGAGCATGGTCCGACCAATTTCGGGCCAATGCCCGGTCGCGTAAATACAAACCCGGATGCAACCCAGATACTCATAGACTGTGGTGCATTACATTGCGAATGGCTTAGAAGCAGTATTAGGCTGCGGCTCCACTGAGGCGGAGATGAGCGGAGTGGAGCAGAGCTGGTCCAATATTAACCAATAGAATCTAAACTAACGTTCGCAAGTCACGCTCGACGTGACCGCATGCGCCTTCTATTGGTTAATATTGGCACAGCTCCGCTCGTCTCCGCCTCGGTGGAGCCGCAGCCTTAGTTCGTCCGAAGCCAGCTGCAACACAGCGGTCTGTGGTGCAGCCGTGTTTGACTGTTCACTACAATGCACAGGTGGGTGCGACGCAGACACCCTTGGTCTGTGCTGCATTATATCACGAATAGTGACGGGCGGCTTGTAAGTTTCAAAAGTGAAACGTTCACTTGAATATCTGCAATATTCGGAAAGTTTAAAAAGTGAAACTTTCACCTAAAATTTCACGCAATATTCTGAAAGTTACCAAAGTCTAATCGTTTAATTTCTGAAAATTACTATACTTTTGACATGTAACATAAGTACCGGAAACCTTTCACGAAATTTAAATTAAATTTACTTGTGTCAGAATTATTTCCACCTAATTATGTAACTTTCAGAAGCTGT
Organism: Acleris literana; assembly: GCA_946894065.1. Classification (NCBI taxonomy): domain Eukaryota; kingdom Metazoa; phylum Arthropoda; class Insecta; order Lepidoptera; family Tortricidae; genus Acleris; species Acleris literana. The sequence continues at coordinate 99,075,756 of OX335668.1, read as the reverse complement.
AATTTTCGCAGGTAAGGAAAGTTATACAATGTTTCAGAAATCACCCATCACTAATCACGAATGGCTTGGCTTTGCGAAGCCCTGGCCTAGGGTTTTTTTTTCTGCCTAGAAAATTTTGCTTGTAATTTGTTTTAACTATCCAGCAAAATGCAACGAGCAAGACGAATCATGGTAGAACCGACTCGGTTAGGTTAGGTTAGAAGGCCATGCTTCTTCGAGGTTTTTTTTAAATCTTATTATATACTTTAAATTATACGTGCATTATGGTTTTTGATGGTAGATTCATTGGTGATGTTTTATATCTTGGGTGTCATGTAAATTATAAGCTTTAAGGGTGCGGCTCCACTGAGGCGGAGACGAGCGGAGCGGGGCGGAGCTGTGCCAATATTAACCAATAAAATATAAACTAACGTGCGCAAGGCGCGCTCGACGTGACCGCATGCGCCTTCTATTGGTTAATATTGGCACAGCTCCGCTCCGCTCCTCTCGTCTCCGCCTCAGTGGAGCCGCACCCTAATAGTTTAAATTGATCGGTATTATATCTGATAAGCAGTGATCGGATCTAGGATGCAATTTAAGTCCGTTATTTTAACATGGATATGAATATGACTTACAATCCCGCGAATCTTTTTGTTACCTACCTTTATAAAAAGGTAAATAACTCGTAATATTAAGTAGTTTACGCTATAAAATTAACAAAATAATTAATAATATACGAACTGAACGTAACTTGCACGTCTTGTCTTTTATGGTATTTTTATTATTTTTATCTGTTTATTAGGTTAACCCTCGAGAAAAGTTATTAATTATTAACAATAACCCATTTCCCAAAATCCCGGGAAATCTCGAGTCACATCCATGTTAAGCATAACGTTTGAGGTCGTTCACCCCAAATTGCATCCTAGATCCGATCACTGCTGATGAGCGATGATATGCCATACAGTAGCGTTTATTTATTGTAAGGTGTACGCTTCAGGCTGCAATACAGAGCAGTATTGGTTGTACTGCACCCGATTTTGTTATAAATATGTTTCTCGTAGCCCATCGTAATACAGACAGTCTTCGAGTGTCTGCGGTGTAGTCGTGTTTGTAATACTTTATTTATTATTCGGAGCGATAGGTTGTTGAGTATAAACAACTCCGAACTTGAAATGAAGTTTATTTTAGTTTTACAAGTTCTATAAGTAATATTCCAGTTTTTTACACAAGAGAGTGATGTGTTAGTCGTCCGGATGAAGAAGGTAAGATGGCGGCCGGAAGTCCCCACCATCTCACGCGCAGCTGTCATTCGATGGATGTAGTGTTGCCAGTGGCAACAGTAATACTTTATTCATATGAATGCGGCTGCGTTACAGATCAGCTCATGTCTATGGTGCATCTGAGTTTTTATTTTATTTATTTACGCGGCCCGGTCCGGTTTTTCCTGGTACCTGTGATAGCTCAACTTACCCTACAGTAAGTCTGAGCGATCACGGTGCTTATTCTCATCTCCTTATCGGTGACGAGAGACAGCTCCCCAAAGAAGTCTCCATCGATCAGGTGTCCGGTCACCTCCATTTGGACTGAGTGTACAGAGAGCATACCGGATTCTACTATGACTAGTCCTTCGCTTTTGCATCCAACCTGAGGAAACGAGACAAAATTTAAAAAAACCGCTATATAAACATTTTCTCAAACATGCAATGGAATGTTGGCGTTATGTTAGTTATTTTAGGCTTCAAAGTATCACGTTTCAGGCGGATCAACTCGAGAGAACTGTAATGGAATTTCATACAAAATTGAAGGCCTAGGCCGGGAAGCATTTTTTTTTTACTTTTAGTGTGTCATGGCGGCTGTGAACAAGTGTCTTTTTTTTAAGTATACTAAGCCGTGCATCTAACCAAAGCGTTTGCATGTGTATTTAAAGTACCAGGAGAACAAAGGTTATTAGGGGTGCGTAGCGTAGATCGCAGGCGGTGCGCTGCGAGGCACCGGCGGGCGGGCGGGTGCACGCGACTCAGCGCGGATGACTGAGCACTGTAGGTTACTTTTAATGTTTATGCACTCCTAGTATTTGACATTGTAATTTTTGTTTTATGAACTCGGCCGGCAACCCCCTACTTCCCGGTCTCTGTAGTAATGTACTTCATGACAAGCTTTTGTTGCCGACTGCACTTTTTTTTGCAACGTCATTATTCTGCTTCTCAAGACCAAAAGGAGTCCCAACACGATGGGTCCACGTTAAGTATAGCGGAGATTCTGTCGCCACCTTCTGACTCCAGCATCAGATCAGCGCCTCTATTCAACACGGTAATAACAATATCGCATTTGGTCTGTTATCGAATTGTCAACGTTTTGATAGCTCTTATTTCCTTGACAGTAATGGCGGCTGACGTCATAACAATACCATAACAGGTCATAATAGTATTGCATTGTCATCCAATTTACACAGGTATGCAAATTTTCAGCTTCTTCGGAAACCGGGAAGTGTATAAACAAACAGTCTTTTTTTTTCAGCGTCAACGGATTATTTTTACATGTTTATTCAGAGGACCTCTAAATACACATAGATATATATAATTTATGGCGTTAAATAATATCCGAGCGGAGATATTAAATTTAAGTATTCCGTTTTTGGTACAAAACTACGCCCAAGTATTAATATCTAAATACCTCGGCTCCGATGCACTTACGAGTATTTACATAACAAAATATGTTTGCACTTTTACGAATGGACGCTAACCTTGAAAATGTATGGCTTTAAGGCTGCGGCTCCACTATGGATGTCACATGTACGTTAAATAAAAGCTTGTAAAAAGGGGTGTTATAACATCGACACCGCCGCCAGTCTGTCTGTTGCTTTCTGGCTCCCTAACAGATGGATTCCGTAAGTCCTCCTCCGCAAAAAATTAACCAAAATCCAACTCACGCTAGTAACGACATCTTCCTTCAGATACACTTCTCCCTTTAGCAGCGTGACCAGCTCATCAATGAGGGCTTGCGGCCATTCAGAGAAAATTGGAATCCTAAACAGCAGCCTCCTGTAGCAACTCAACATGATCTCCTTCTTCAAAACTGGAGGCAGGCTTAAATACAAGCCATTTTGCGCCTCAGTCAATGAAAAGATGGCCATGTTACAATCATAATAGTTTTCTATCTTCTTGCTGATGACATCAGGAAGTTGACGTGATTTTATTATGTTCAGAGTAATGTCTTTGCTAGACAGTTTATGTTCTTCAGATGACATGCCGCGAGTGACACAGAAATAGCAACCCAGAAAACCCCAGACATGAAAAGTGAATGCTAAAACAAAAGAGATGATAGCACAGAGTTTGTCGAAAGGAGTTTGGTTCGGTTGTAAACCGTAGCCGTAGAGGAGGAAACTTTTGCAGATCCTAGAGAACTCTAAGCAGAAGAAAATGAAGTGGTCACTTACGCCGTAGCTGTACCTGTACATGAGCACTATGCTTAAGTAAGACCTACGATCGAGCTCATTGTTCTTAACGATGTATATTATGCTTAACGCATCGGCGAAGATTAACACTTGCAACATGATAACTAAGCCAAGAGCTGCAATTCTAATGAACTTTAAGAAAATGGTTATCAACATAGATTCACGCTGTCTGTTCCAGTATTCAGAAACTTGGAAGAGTCGAATCACGGTTATGACGCTAATAAGTTTCAAAGTAGCTACAAGCAAGTTACACTTGCAAGCGGCGCATACGATTTCGTTGCCATATCTCAAGAACATGATCGCTTCTAGGGGAATAGCCGAGGCGGCGTGCATAGCTAGGTCTTTAGACAAATAATGGATCATGATCTGACTTGGATCCATATTGATTTGGCGGCTGTCATTGATTAAGTATCCAGTTCTTGCGTTGATGAGTAAATCGATGATGATGATTACTTCAAAAACGACTGCTAAGTAATGGCAACTGATATGGGTGAAGTGAATCATGGAGGAGTTTACGTGAAACAAGATTTTGTTTAACAACATCGAGTGCAAGATGACGCAGTCCCAAATGTTTCTGAAACAATAAGTCAGGTTAAAGTTAGTCGTCATGTCGTCATAGATTTTCTAAACGACATTTAATTTTATAAATGGTGCGTTTGGGTGTCATTCGCGATCCATAATATCGTTTGTCCTAATCTTCATTTGTCCTAATGCTTCGTTTGTCATAAACTGGTTTTCAGCTGAGTCAGACAACATTTTAAGCTTTCCGAAAATACCTGCGGTTAGGTTAGGTTAGAGTGTTGTTATAACAACACTCAAAACTTTTAAACATCAAATAACTTAGGCTTTAGGACAAACGATGGATTAGGACAAACGATATTATGGATTCAATATAGACCCGGTGCGTTTATTGAAATTCTTAAAGTTTCTTTTTATTGGTTTCCAAGCCTGCAAGATTTTATAGCAATATTACATACATACATAAAATCACGCCTGTTTCCCAGAGGGGTAGGCAGAGGCCACTTCTTTCCACCTGCTACGATCCTGACAAATGTCTTTCGCTTCTTCCACATTCATACATCGAGTCATGCATGCACGTTGGTTTCGGGTACTTAATGCGGCCCTTTTCCAGTATTTCTCCGATTCGATTCGAAAAAATCGCATCTCTTTCGTCAATCTTCTTTCATCCATCCTTTCCAAATGACCGAACCATCGAAGCATGCCCTTTTCAATCTTAGTCACTACATCTTCTTTTAGTCCACATTTCTCTCTGACGTTTTCATTCCTTACTCTACAAATATTACTTGGTGAAAAATAAACGTTCAATGTGAGTTCAAGGAGTATAAATTATTATTGGAAATCGTTACTATTTAGTAGACTAACTTGTTAATCTGTTCGAACCTCTTGAAAGAGATTTTAAACTAAGGGGAAATTGCGATGGGTAGAAACCCCCTATCATTAGTTTGTAACTATCAGGACCTGTTAGGGTGTTTCATATTTGTATGGGTAAAATAAAAGTCTTTTTTTTTGTAGACTTCGCTTACGCCCTACTATAATGTAAAAACCGGGCAAGCGCATGTCGGACCATGCTCAGTGCAGGCGTGTAGGGTTCCGAAGCCGTTACTACAAACAAATTAGACCTCGCGACAAACTTAACTTTGCCGTTGGAAAACTGTTATCCCCATACATCGACATAGGACGCGGTCGGTTTACCAAATTTGCGGCGCAAATATGTTGTCGGTAGGTATAAACATTTAAACCATTTGGAACTCAAGAACCAATGAAGTTTACTTAGTCGTGATAATTATCCTATTAAATTCATTATATGTGCTTTCATTTAAGATATTTTTCAGATTTTAGTATTTGTTGTTTTGGCTGTAGCGGGGAAGGGGGGAAACTTGACTCTAACAAAATTTAGTGCTTTAAACCTTAATATTTCATAAACGGATACCATAATCAAAAAATTGTTTTCGAAAACCCGCAATATTTTTAAAAGACCTATCCAACGATTCCCCACACTATAGGATAGACGAGAAAAAAAAAATCTTCCCCACGTTACGTACATGTATATTCATGCCAAATTACAGCTTTCTAGTAGTAAGAGTCTCTGAGCTAGGCTGCGGACGGACGGACGGACATAGCGAAACTATAAGGGTTCCTAGTTTGACTACGGAACCCCAAAAATGATGTCTAGTTTCAAGGTGAAAGGACAACATTTCGAGGCACAAATTTTTGGAAAGCAGAGTTTAAATGTTTAGTTTTTATCCTAATACAACAAACAATACCTAACTTTTCCGTCAACTTATGTCAAACAGTAATGATAACCACCATCTTCACCATTTTTTCCGCCAGAGGGCTCAGACAAGATGCACTACGCTAACTAACGTTTCTATTCGATTCGTTTTTAAACCAATCGCGTCACTGGGAGATGACGTGATACGAAACGTCACGTGATCTACCAGTGATGCGATTGGTTTAAAAACGAATCGAATAGAAACGTTAATTAGCGTAGTGCATCTTGTCTAGCCCTCTGTTGCGGCTTCGAAGAATTGCATAACGTCGGCCTAAATTGCAAAACTGCTAAATCCATTTTTAGTATTTAGCAGTTTACCATTCTAAATAGATGAAATAAAGTGCAAAGCTGCTAAATCCTAAAAATGGATTTAGCAGGTTTGCAATTTAGGCCGACGATAATGAAAATGATTCAAATTGTTGTCAGTGACGTCAATGTCCAATACCTACTAATTTTATTATCATTTTGAATACTGCTCTTTTAGCTAAGCAGCACCAAGAAATTTAACAAATTCATAAAAAAAATGCAAAGTGTGAAAAAAGTATAATAAACCTATTTTAGTAAAAGTATGCTATGTTACTTTCTGTCAAATTAAAAAGTCACAAAGTGCATGGCTAAAGCATATTTAAAGCACCTTTAGCTATTGCGCGTTTATGAATATATATTTTTTATGCGCGTTTAAATACTCATCATTATCATCCTTTTTAACCGACTTAAAAAAAAGGAGGAGGTTCTCAATTCGTCTGTATTTTTATTTTTATTTTTTTTAATGTTTGTTACCTCAGAACTTTCGACTGGGTGAACCGATTTTGATGATTCTTTTTTTATTTGAAAGCTGGTGCTTCCAGATTGGTCCCATTCTTATCAAAATTTATAGGCACACCTATAGCGATTTTGGTATTTTTCATTGTAACTCGTGTATTTGGTCTTGGAAAGCACTATTTGGTGAAGTGGAAGTGATGACGAAGACCACAGATGGCCACCGGAACTCCTAAACGGTATATATTTCGAGGGTGGCGACAAGATATTTCGATTAAGGTAGTTGAGCGACTATGACGAAGCATATTTAGGTTTAAATATAATATGACTATGACTTTCCCACGGCGTTGCTTGCGGCGAGATTGAAATGTTCTATTGTTTCTTATTACTTGAGAAGTGGGAGAATAACATCATAATTATGATCACTAAAAAAGCAACAAAAGCAGACTTCAGTTGGACTGACCTTTTTACCTACCATTTTAAAGAAGTTATTTTTTGCTTTTTGAAGGCGGGTTTTTGTTTTTCAAATAGGTTACGGGTGATTCCACAGGCGTTTCAACCGCCGTCAGTCCGCTGTCGTAAGTGCTTAAGAAATAGGCGATAATATACTTGAAATTCGATCAATTGTGGCAAGAAGTACGATAACAGTATAGCTCTGTGTGAATGTTAGCTGCTTGGTGGAGCTCATTCTTTCAATATTTATGACAGCGGACTGACGGCAGTTGAAACGCCCGTGGAATCACCCACCTACTATTTATGTGGGGGCCCCTCTCTTGTGGAGGCCCCGGGCTGTTGCCCCGCTTGCCCTGCCTTAAATCCGGCCGTGCTAAAATTAGGGGATAAATCTCTTTGTTTGTAGCTGTGTAACGCCAGAAGTTAAGGTAGACGACTAATCAAAATATGTAAACATGTATCTTGTCTAGGTCATACGGTTTCTGTAAGAGAACGTATCGAAACTTTTTTTTAATGTGATTTTCTTACACTGTCATAGGTACGGTCACTAGCGTTAATATTCGCACCTTGAGAACAATGGTGACCTAATTCAAAATTTCGGCTTTCAAACTTCAAGTCATAAATTTATGATTATAGAGATCTAACTCGAAATTTAAAATTTCTAAATTAGGTCACTATTGTTCTGAAGGTGCGTGACCCATTTCAAAAAACAGGCTTGTAGTCGTCAATGCCATTAGAGATGCCAAGTCATTTGTAACTTAAACGAAACTTAACTTAATTTATTGTTTTAGAGTGTCAGATTGACTTTGGACCTAAGGTGGGTCCCAAATTTAAGTTCTTGACTGTACCTAAGATTTTTTTATTATTATTGTTAATACCTCTTGTGAAAATTCTGAGTTTTGACACGTTTTCCTATTCAAATACGCTTGATATTTTTTTATGTTAAATTCATTGTTTTATATATACTTACGTATATAATGCTATACTCGAAAATCTAATTAAAGACCAAAATCTGATAGTTGCAATCTTGATTATTTAGTTATTTTAACATTATTTTATAAAAATATGAATGAGAACTCGTGTAACCAGTAATATTAGGGTAAGTTTTATTGATAAAAATACCTACACGTAAACCAAGATGCAGTAATCACAGCGAATGTGCGCCGGTTGAGGTAAAGATTTTGGTCTTAAATTAGATTTTCGAGTATAGGTGAAGTATTATCATTGAATAATATACCTACCTGTCGTGTGTCAGACAGATTATAATTGCAACATTAAAGTTCGAATTTATAATCTTTTGTCTTATAATGGCTGACGCACTAGTAGGTCAAAGGTAGGGGAGAGTAGAAGAGAGGTTAGCAATATTTAAAAAACGACTGACTGTTGAGTTTCTTGCGGCGTTTCTTCTCAGCAGTGGTCTCTTGCGAAGCGCTGGTAGATTTTGACGTGTAAAAGAGCGCGTGCAGTACTTACTTTAAGGGCGTGAAATTAATGAACTTTAAGTTTGTCAGTTTTGTGACGAAAATTAGCCATACCTACATTGCGGCCGTCAATGTATAGCTAACTTTCGTCACAAAACTGACAAAGGTACAATTCCTTAATTTCAGTCCTTAATTGGGTACACTTTGTAGTGAAAACTCCTTTAAACATCTTACTTTTTGTGACGCCATCTAACAGCGCGCTTGAGAACTGTAACGTTATATCTCTTTGTTTTTAGCTGTGTAACGCGCGTAGTTATGTAAACTACTAGTGGCGCCATCTGAGAACGCCGTTCAGAACTGTAACCAAATCTCTGTTTGTAGCTGTGTAACGCAAGAAGTCAATGTAGACGTACTAGTGGCGCCATCTCACAGCACGGTTGAGAACTGTTCGGTCCGCTGACGGCCTCGAAAGTACTCGAACGTATTACAAAATTGCGGTACGTGAATTTTGTTGAAAATGGCTTCTTTGCCGTGATACTAAAGAAGGCGGCTAACTACAATGTAGTCGTCGAAGTAATCTATACTTTATTGGTAACATGTAAAAGATGTTTATTCAGTAAGTAGGCCGCGCGGGTACTTTATACGTCTATACGTCTGAAATCTACCAGCGCTTCGCAAGTGACCACCTGCTGAGAAGACACGCCAAAAGGAACTCAACAGTCAATCGTTCTTAGGGTTTTGTAGCCAAAATGGCAAAAACGGAACACGGCAACGTAAGTGCCTTGATGATACGCTCTTTTATTGGTGCACTTTTCTGTTTGTAGTATTTAACAGCTTCGAAAGCGGAACCCTACACTGAGCATGGTCTGACATGCTCTTCCCCGGTTTAAAGGGTTCCGTACCAAAAGGGTAAAAACGGGACCCTATTACTAAGACTCAACTGTCCGACTTCTCGTGAACCGTAGCTAAACAGTTGAAATTTGATGCCGCTATAACAAGAAATACCAAAAAACAGAATAAAATAAATATTTAAGTGGGGCTCCCATGCCTCCCATACAACAAATGTAATTTTTTGCCGTTTTTTGCTCGATAATGGTACGGAACCCTTCGTGCGTGAGTCCGACTCGCACTTGGCCGCTTTTTTAAAATATAAATATAGGTTCCATATTTTGTTGTATGTTTGTAACGAATAAACTCAAAAACTACTGGACCGATTTCAAAAATTATTTCACCATTACAATGCTACATTATCCAGTTCCCGTGGGATGTCAAAAATACGAATTCTACGCGAACGAAGTCGCTGGCAGAAGCTAGTATATATTAAATTAAATACGTAAGTTATAAACTGACCTGAATTTGCTATAAGGGTGAATGCTTGTTCTGTATTTTCGAAAGTGCGAAGCCCTCGCACTCTTCATGGCGTGAGTACTCGAGTAAAAGTATCTCGATCGCGAATCCGTATATGACAAAAGAAATAAATTGTACCAAAATCTTTTTAAATCAGCCAACCATGATCGACCTTTAATGTCCGTTTCGAGTACATCTTTTTCGTCCTGAATAGTGCAAAGGTGTTCATAATAATTTATGCCGTAATCCTTATACATTTTCGTATCCATGAATTACAATGTTTGACTTTACCGCTAGGTGACAAAACCAAGTTAGCGCTGTGCGGGTGGCCAAACATGGAACTAACGGCGCCATTTTGTCAACAAACTGTCAAGTCGGCCATTGAGCATCGATGTTGGTTGTGTGTTTTTATTGTGATTATAATTCAATATAGCCATCAAAATGCCGAAAAATATTACAGCTGAAGTGCGTGAGATAATACTGAAGGTGAAAGAGTTCATGGACGAAGAGAAACGTATGCAAGTGCCGATTATTCCGCTTAGTAAAGTGTATGTAAGAGTGTCTGCCGCTACAGGTATGTGTTGCCAGGAATTGTTTTTAAAACTCCCACAGTAATGACTAAATTCAGTCCACAGATCATCCAATCAGCCTGTTATCAACTAGTTGGGTATTATTAGGCCTTGTCCTTATTTATTATTTATTTGTTTATTTATTTATTATAACATATTATCCAACTTACTTGTTCAACAACGTCCAACGTCCAACGTCTTAGTATACAAATCACAGTTTTTAGACATTACATAATTTTATCACGCCACTAACTTCAATTATACAAAAAAAACCTTTAATTGCATTATTTATTTCATAAACATTACTATTAGATATGTTACGTTGTAAGTTACGTTCTACGTAATGTATATGTTTAAAAAGACACGAGAATTTCGTGAAAGTAATGTTCCATTCGTAAAACTGGTGGGTTAATACACCTACCATAGATCTATTCAAAGTAAACATATCTTGTTATGTCTTAAGTGCATCCGAGCCGGGCTATTTAGATACCTAGGAGTAGTGTTTTGTACCAAACACTTACAATTAATTAATGTTGATATCTTAGGTCCAATTATAAAATGTATGTATTAATGTGAATTTAGAAAACCTACAGAAAAATCAACCGAGGCCGCTGCATGAAAGCTTTGTTCATACTAATTTACCCAATTACAATTGATCATAAATTATGTTTCTTAATAAAACGAAAAAATTAAAAAAATAAAAAACACGATTGCCGTTAAAAATATTGAACTAAAAAGTAAAAAATAAGTTTTATTTTTCGAATAGGACGGAAGAGTTTTCGTTAGTATATTTTTTTAATGCAATCGAGGGACTTTTAAGGACATCCTCTCAGTAGAAAACATTCCCCCGACTGCATTAAAAAAATATACTAACAAAAACTTTTTCCGTCCTAATCGAAAAATAAAACTTATTTTTTACTTTATAATTTAAGCATTTTTAGTGTCTATTATTTATCACGTTTTACAGGTAAATCTGTTTATTAATGCTACTATATATGTATATATTTGAAATGGTCACATTAAGACCTTTCAAATGATACCTATATTGTAATAATTGGAAGACTTTTTTTTCTTTTTGAGATAAATATTTGACATTTTGCCATTGTTCTTATTTAAAATTTAACAGTTTAAGTAGTCTATGTCACCCGGGAAGATGAAAGGATTGTAACGATACCACACACATCGAAATCGGCACATTAGAAGTTATGGTGGAATCATATGGAAGAATCATACATACATACATACATCAACCATGAAAACATTACACTCCTTTTTGAGGCAGTCGTGTAGAAATATGATATGGAACTAAAACAACATTATGATTTTTTTTCAGGTGTATCGGAGCGCACCGTGCTGAACATAGTCAAAGAAGCTCGTTTAGTGGAACAAGGTCTTCTTGACCCAGAAACATTAAAGAAAACGCCGAAAAAACGCGTACGCACTAAAGGCAAAATTGAAGTGGATGAATATGACCTGCAAGTCATTAGGCGTAAAATACACGAGTTTTACGCGTTCAAAAAAGAGGTGCCTACTATCAACAAGCTGTTGCAAATCCTTAAAGAAGAGATAAATTTTAAAGGATCACGAGAGACGCTTCGCAAGATATTACGCAAAAACGGATTTCAGTTCAGAAAGACGAAAAACAATAAGGAAAAGGAACCTGTGCCGGAGCCAGCGCCCGTAGTGCCTCCTATGGTCCCACCTTACATACACACTATGTTTAGTCACAAAAATATACAGTCGTAAGTTTTTATTTATTCCGCCAAAAGTGGTAAGCGCCACTGCTGTGGCAACATTTTATCTGACAGCGGCCTTTCACAGTGCCAATCGTCTGCAGTGAAACTTTGTCATTAATAATTAGAGCTGCATCAACATATTGTTGAAAATAACGAATAAATTGTGTACGAAAATGATTAAGTAACTAGCGAAATGTACAATAATGGTTTATAGATCCAATATAACGGTCTATAAGTGGCACAAATGGCAACTAAAAAACGTATTTTTTTAGCGATTAAGCAGTCCGCCATTCCTGTGTCCATATTAAAGTGTTCTTGAAATGAATCAAAGCAATATCTAGCTTATTAATCGTAGCGCCACAATTATTAATAATTCATGATTACTCAAATAGCTCCGTTTTTAATAGAAGAAAGTTTGATATAAGTACCTACTTTTAAATGTTATTATATTTGGCATCTTTACTTTATAATTTTGAAATGGTATCTGTTATAATTGCAGTACAAAATGTGTATATAATTAATGAATATTACAATAGATTATGTTGAATCTCCTTAAATGTAACTTAGGACTAGGTTTTCTATAGTCCTTTAATGTAAATGTACCCTCATGAGTAAATTGCAACCTTATTGGGTTTCAATTTCGCTTTTCGTCCGCATATAATATGAAATATACAAATAGGTAGGCGCATTGTTTCTCCATGTACTTACATGTTAGTTTAATAGATGCTATAAACGAGTGTACGGAGAGCATTAAAATATTTACCGCTGTTCATGTAACATCTGAAAATACATAGCGTTTATTGCTTATAGCGAGAAGCGAGAGTTCTTTTATTGAATTTTAACTACAAATAGTTTTAATGCATACATAAAAATACAAGTGTCTTACTGCTAAAAAGCACTGCGTAGTTCAATGTCCTGATGATATAGTATTTATTTAGTTTTCTCTGATACAACAGCGAAATATATTTTAAATTTTTAGTAGCATTTAACACATTTACCTATGTCACAATTTTATAAAAAGTAAGCGCTTTTACTTATGATCAATGCATGGTGTTCTAAGTATTCAAACCGTGGTCAGATTTGGTTACATGTTAAATATTGTTTACAAGTAACCAAATTTATCTGCGGCTTGGACATTAGGAATGAGTGTTATTCATCACCAAGTCTTAGTTTTAGCATAACTTCAGAGGTCAAATAGAGCCGATGACGTGAAATAGACAAAAAAAAACAGAGGCAGCTCGCTTTTAGTTGGTGTTTACATCGTTTTTGGTAGAAATAAATAATTATGATATAAAAAGCATGAAAATGAGTTTTAAATACAGCTTGCATTTTTTACCAGTACTAAAAAACGCAAAGTGACCCAATATTCTTTTATAAATGTCAATTTGGTGAGTAGGCATTGCTCAGAATGGTAATGCAGAATATAATTTAATCAAAAATTGTTATTACAACATTAGATTTTTTTTATTACCATTTTACTTGATGATTTATGCTACTGGCCATCTCAATAGACGAATTCGCACAATACCCGGACCAAATTTTAACCTTACATTAATCATCTTGCCAATCAGCCGGTTTCCAAATTCACATCAGCACCAATAGTTTGAGTATCTATGGCTATGGTATCGGTTGTACATCACATGGATTTTATCTAACTTTGTTAGATTGTTGTATTGTGTTCTCTACAAACTTTATTGTACGATTTTTACTGTTAACCTTGCTGGTACGTCCACTAGATCTTTAATGCCTTACAGATATATACTTTGTTAACGGTAATGCTATGAGATATCAGTCAACGGTTATATTAGAGAAAACGTACCCAGTTATTTGGATCTGACATACCAGTAATTTGTTATTGCTTTGAAAAATCCTCGTAACTCATATTTCCTTACGTGCGATTTTAAACTTAAAAGTCAAGAGAATTAAGTTCAAACTCAAACATCTCGAAATATCAGATAAGAGTTTTTTCCAAAGTTGTAATGAATTGTAACTACAGTACCCGGCTGATAAGAAGCCAATCCTGACACGTTGCACAACTATGAAGTTACTGAATATTGATTATGTTCACGGCAGTAAAATCACCCGGGCACTATTAGTGATTGTAGAGTTGGTATTGGGATACACTTGAAATCCTTTATTTTATTTTAATTATGAAAAGTCTTTTTTAAAAATTTCATTATTTTGTGTTGTAATAATGCATTACAATCTATAATGTAATGCATTAATTTGTTAATTTACATGTGGCCTAAAACGCTGAATTGAACGCAGGTGGGTTAACTTTTTGTTGTTGTTATTCTGTCTGGGTTTTTTACTGGTAACAAATGGGAAAAATATAACCACTTGTTACCACCGAGTACTTTAGTGGTAAAAGATGGGAAATTCCCAGCTGTTACCAGTGGTAACAAATTGGTGGTAACAGATGGGAATAACCCGAAACCCTGCTTTCTTATTGGTGGATTTTTTGCTCGCACACCGATCTGCTCCCACAATTCTGATGGATACTTAACCTTACAGGGGAGTTATGACATTAATGCAATTCAGTTTACGCTATTTATTATTTATTATTTTAAGGTGGAAAAAAAAATTGGCTCTTGGGAGGGACTACCTTAAATCCTTAAGTTACATCATTTCACTTAAAGGAAACATTCTTATATTTTTTTAGAGAAACAAAACTGCATTCAAAGATTTTCTAAAATTCCCTTGTCTCACCTTGACATGGCACCAGCTAAAAATTAAAAAAAATAAACACTCCCTATTTTATTCTATTAATCGATAAAATTAATCTCTAATAAACATTTGTCCTTTGAAATAAATAAGATCGTGAAATATAACATTAATTATAGCGAGTGTTTTTTTTTTAGTTTTTAGCTGGTTCGATTACCAGGTGAGACAAGAATTTTTTTGAAAAGTTTATATGCAGTTTTGTTTCAATTTGAAAATAAAGGAATGTTTCCGTTAAGTAAAATTACCTAACTTAAGGATTTAAGAAAATTTCCTTCCACGCCCATATTTTTTTTCCACCTGTATTTCTGGCTATAGCTGTGTCCTTTACTCTAGCCGTAAAATGTACTGCATAGCCATCCCTACACTGTAACAGTGACCTAACTCCAACAGTGACACTATGATAAAAATAAATAATGTCACTATGCAAATAGTTTTTTCAGATATAACCGTGGACGGTAAACAAGTAGATTTAAACTTGTGATATAACAAGCCTGTAGTTTATAGAGACCATTGCGATTATAATTTGTAAGTTGTTAATGATATATTATAATGTACAGTTATAGTTTAGATATTAGATTGTAGTTGTGACAGGTTAGATTAATATTTATGCCTTGAGAAATGCAAACGAGTACATCACAGGAAACTGCCTCTCGACGCTAGAAAATCAACTCCAATTATTACTGCTTTATTTTATAGAATTATATTTTATTTGTAATTGTTTCGCGTGAGCCAAATATACACATCAAAAATGTATAGCAATGAAATATCCTATAATTAATCACAACGTAAATAAAAAAAGGATATTTTCACTTCCTAAACGTTTTTGTTGTGTGTTAAAATTTAGCATTATTTAAGGATCGCTTAAAAATTAGATCATGTTGCCAAATTTGTCTTCAAACAGTAACTATTATTTCATGTAATAATCTAATGCTTTCGATTTTCGAATACTGGCAAAGTTACGTCGATATACATTTTCGATAACGATAATGTTCGCCGAATACTTGTCTAGGCTGTTATTAAACTTTTCAACACCACAGTCGGCTCTGGCCGTCAACTAAACGTCGTGCCACTGACGCCACGTCGTCGGCTACAGCCGACAAGAGTTCAAGATTAAAAGAGACTTTGTTTGGTAGCAATAAGGGTTAATTTGCATAGCATAGCAAACATGTTTGGCGTGTGGGTGGCACATTTTGTATTCGACGTATGGCGTTCAAAAGGTTAAGAGGAGTCAGGCTGGGAATTTCCATACAAAATACGGAACGTTTCCCTCCCCTTAAACCTAGTCCGGTTTTTGAATATGTTCTAGATATTGGTCTTTACGTATTCCTTTCCAAGAAATAATTTCTTAGCAATTTAAGAAATCGAAGTGAAACGTACAAGCGTATTATATTATAAAACTTTCAACATATTCAAGAATCCTGGAAATCTGACTTGATTTAGGGGGTGAGAAAATGAAATTTAGGAATGTATCTGTCACTGACCGCTGTTTTCAAAACAGTAAGACGTCACTAGAGTTAGTACTTTTGGTGGCAAATCGTGGTTCTAAAATCCATGGAGTCGCTATTTCCTATTTATTATAATACATACCACTTTGATTTTGATTCAGTATTTTAATATTTCAAAATTCATTTATTCAACCACTTAACCAATTTAAATGAATTTTGGTATGGAGGATTCTCTGCTGTGAAAGCGTTACAAACAAGTAAATATAATAGGTATGGAATAACCGAACTAAAAATGTATTTAATTCTTTTTGAAATAAGACCATACTGAAGGTCAAAATCAAAGTGTCATGTTTTATAATAATTGGGAAATAGCGACTCCATGGATTCTAGAACCACGACTACCTAAATCCTAACCCTAGACATCACTATAGTTAATTACAACGGCTTTAATTAGCTTGACATGTTTCTCTGTCATTGCAAATCTTACATGTAATTTTTTCACAATTCTGCAATGTAAAAAAGTGGTGTAGCAATGTGGATCGAAAACAATGGATAGTTGCCATCTCATATTATAAGAGCATAATGAACTGCTCAACGCTGCTGCTGCCGCTTCTGCTGCCTCTGATCACGCTCAGGAGTAGGTTTCATTACGTCAGAATGTCATAATGCATCTTTTATTGCCTTGGTCCCATAACGGCCACATATTGTCTCATTCATAAAAGAGCCGTTTCATGACTGATCATGCCTGAATTTTGTTACGTGTATTTTACGATGTATTTTTCGTATTATTATATTATACCGAGAAATTGATTCAATTACATAAAGTATATTTCTGTTCAAATAATATTAATAAGCAAGATTATTTCCCTTCGATTTTTAATATGAAAAATACACGTAAATACAAGTCTAAAAACGTTTTGTATAATTTCATTTAACTAACCATGAAAAGCATAATGAACGTTTAGCATAAAAACCAATTGTATAATTTCATTAGGCCTACGATCGAATAACATACATAATCTCATACATAATCTCAAGCCTTCGTTCCCAGAGTGGAGTAGGCAGAGCTACAGAATTACAAACATCTCAAAAAACTTGTTGATAATTCTATAACCACAATTTGCACAATTAGGCTAAGATGTTTACCATCGTATTAGTGACAGGTTGCAAGCCCATCGCCTAACAGTACTTCAAGCCTTTATTCCCTTAGTCGACTCTTACGACATCCACGGGAAGACATGGAGTGGCACTATTCTAACTCGGCAACCACACGAGGAATAACATAGCACTCATTAATTATAACTATTATAAACCATCTTATCATGCATTTTTAGTCAATTTCTTCTAACTAGGTTAGGTTAGAACTGTGACCACAGTAATGAAAATATTTTTTTTTTAATTTATGAACATTATAGTTTTGATTATGCATTTCGTTTTATACATCATGATTATTATATCATTGGTTTATTATAGAGATCGAAATATTGCAATTCGTGTTATGTAAAATGAAAATTAGACCATTTGTTTTTATACTGAACGGGCCATTCTACTTTTCAGTGTACATTTTTGTTATCGTCCGATAATTTTTTTTAATTAGAATGTTTAAGTTTAACGGTTTTCAAAAAACAACTCTTAAATTACTCAATTATCGTTGAAGAATCTTGGTAACTCGGTGGTAAATTGCACTTTTGCCATAGAAAAGGCGGGGACATCAACGTCCACTGCGTTACTCACTTTATAGTTATTACAAATAACTCTTTATGAATTAGGATCATTCTAAATATTAGCTTATTTACGTCCCTTTTCGAGTTTCAAGTTAGAAAACGCAGCACTTTACCGTTTTGGAAAAAAAAAAAATTTTGTGGAGAACGTCGCTAAAACGTATGTAAAACGAAAAATAGAATGGCCCAAACATTACACACCCGTATTATACGTGTATGATTATATTTTTCAGACGAACCTCTTATTGTTTTTTTCGAAAATAACATGTATTTTATAGGAAAGATACAAAGTATAAAAAAAAGTAATCTTCATCACTAATACTGATACGACTGAATTGCTTAGAATGGCTTACATCTAAAACATAAGACACATTGTCAGTTTCAAAATGTCGAATTAAGAGTCCTATTCAGGAAATTATTATTTTCTATTTTTGTATTTAGGCTTTATGGTACAAAGACTCTATACCTAGACGTATTTATGATACTAAGCCTTAATGAAACCTATTCGCCCTTAAGCCTTAGACCGGGTCCAGGCAGAGCGTTTTGCGCGCATGAGCACTCGCGCGTAGACACTCGCTCGTTCCCAAGTACTGATGTGCCACAGGAAACTTTCCAAAATTGCGGAACATTACATGTTGGAAACTTTCGGAAACTTCTCAGAATTTTATATGGTGATTGAAACTTTCCGTTCCTTAACCTTTTCAACGCCACAGTCGGCTCTAGCCGTCAACTAAAAGTTGTTGTTTGGTAGCAATAAGGTGTAATTTGCATAGCATAGCAAACATGTTTGGCGTGTGGGTGGCACATTTTGTATTCGACGTATGGCGTTCAAAAGGTTAAATTTAAATTTCCTGTTTCTAGTGAAAGTTTCCCTAAATTTCTTAGAACTTTTCCAACTTTTTGGAAACTTTCCGCAACTTGCACATCAGTATTCCCGAGGTACTAGAGGTATGTAGCTCTATCGCGTCCAGAGGCCCGTTTCACGATGCTATACAAGTTACAAGCGGAAGTCTCTTTTTAACTCCTTTTGCTAGGAAGAGAGTTCCGTTTGTAATTTGTAACTTGAGCTTCGTGAAACGGGCCACTGATGCTGGTCTTTGTTTGGAAACGCGCTAGTCTCTACGCGCGAGTGCTCACGTGCGCAAAACGCTCCGTGTGGACCTGGCCTTAGACAATAGTGAATTCGGATTGGGCACCTGATGAAATTTCTGATGTATTTGATGACGCTACCTACCTAATACACCAACATAATATATCTACCTATCTGATACGCTATGCTCTTAGTAATAGATCATATATTTGCAGGTGACTGTACCTAATCTATTTTTATTCTCGACTTAAACAGTGTAACATTTGGACCTCCCGGCAAAATTTAATATGATTTAACGGAAGTAATAAAGGACTTAGATGAAAGAAGCAGCTATTTTATAATATATTTTATTGACGTGGACTAAAGTGTCTATTCTCTACTCTTAGTATTTCTTTTTAAAAAAGGCGGCTGAAAGACGAGACCATTTTTTTTTTTTAAATAGAAAATAATAATGGCCAAAATAGATGTATTTTTAAATTCATACATTTATTGTACTGTTCTGGGATGATTTGCAATTTGGCGGGGGGGTCCAAAAGTAACCCTGTATATGTAATAATAAATAATAAATCATGTAATAATGAATTTGTTATTATGATGTTATTGATGTAAATTTAATTATAATTAAGGTAGTTAATATTAGATCAAATAAAACTAGGACATGAGTTTTGTTATTTAATTTACTTTATTATATATTTTAGAATATTTTGAATATAGCATAACCCACTTATTTATTATAGTTATAAAACCATGTGGCTTTTTAACAATGATAACATGATATTAAACATTTCCTCAAAGTAAGACAAATACATAAAACATAAATATGATCTAGCTAGTTATACAACAATAAATGCCAATCAATAAAAGGGTCGGTCATCGATCGTCGATCGATTTTTATACCCAGGAGAGAACAGTGAATCTTAGAAAAAAAAACACCACTAATATCCTAAAGGAGCTTTCTCACTGAGAGCATACGCGTGTATTGAGCATTCGGCGCGAACATCGAGTGGTGTGTAAGCTTTGTAACGCTCGGCTCAACGTCCACACCACTCGAATCACGCGAATGCTCACAGTGAGGACGCTCCTTAAGGAGAAAACTCAACAATAATAGGCTTGTGATTGCCACAAAATAAGGAGAAAACTCAACAATAATAGGCTTGTGATTGCCACAAAATAATGTTTTGTGGATTGACATCCTATAAATAAGTATCGGAACAAATGCAAAAATTGACCTAGTCCTCAGATCTAGGCGTAAACTATGGGTACTAGACAACGATAAACATAATTATACCATAGGAACCACCAGGTACCTTAGGTTAGGTCCATTTTCCTAAATGGTCCACTTGATTTTCATAATTTGTCCACTTTCCTACATGGCCCCAATGATATTTTATATTAAGATACGTCATCTGGCCGCAAAAGCGTTCCTCTAAAAGGAAGGTAATTGCCTTACTATCGTTCAGTCGCGCCGTGGCCGCTGTGCCACTAAAACGCACGCGTCAAAAATAGTAAAGTTTTATTACCGAAATGCAACAATTATAAGTCATAAAAAATGCCGTCTTTGTTTTCGAGGCTGCCGAAATTATACTGTAACTATAAAAGGAAGAAAAGATGTCTCATGTCATTCGTAAGTACCGTAGATATTTTTTACATTTTGTTTTACATCGCCATATTTTGTTTAATTTGCACCGGTGGCATCACTGTCACCTGTGAAACATGAGCTACACAATTAGATATCGCATGAGTGCGATAAAGACGGGTAGCTATATGGCAGCCATGAGCGGGCACGCCGCGTCATTCGGGTACGAAATTTGAAACAACTATTTATCTCTTTCTAACAATAGCGTTCGCTACGAATTGCCGTCTTTGTCTGTAGAAATATGGCAACGTAGTAACTGTCAGTAATTGGCGACGGTTTTCGAATGCGTTTAGTATGAGCATAACGTATCTAAATATAAAATATCATTGCATGACCCAATTTCCTGCATGGTCTACTTTCTTGGGGCTTGAAAGCGTTCTGATATAGGAAAGTGGAACTAAGCAGGTACCTGAAGACATCAAAAATGTTGACCAAAAAAACGTCAAAGGGAAAGTATGAAAACAAAGTGCTATAGAGGCACAGATATAGAAATAAACATTAATCTTTTACTACCAAATTTTTGACATTTTGAGTACGAATTATGCCGACGATTTTTAACGAACAGTCCGTCTTCAGTTCATCGTCATGAACAGACTTCACTCGAGTTGTCATACATCTTCGCAGATTTTGTCTACCCTATACCTACAGTATTAGATGGGACTGGCGCGTTTGTCCAAACATCTGGACCTGCTCTAAATCTTCAATAACCTTGTCTTAAAAACAGCTTAAAATTGCATGACAATGCAAAAACTAATTCATCAGTTTCAAAAACTAGGTAACATTTTGTCAGATAGTTTTTAACTCGCTTTCCCTGTTATTTTCATGACAAATACAAAATTCGCTGACTAAAAACGATGAACAATGTTTATTTACTAAATCTGTAACAAGATATAGGTACCTATAACATAAAATAATTTCCAACCCATTTTAGACAAATATAAAAAAAGACCTTTTTATTATACCTGAATACGGAAGAGAGGGTTGTGTAATCCGTTCCCTTGTAGCTTCATGAATATAAAACAATTATAGCAATGTAAGTCAATCTTTTCAATCACTATATCGCAAGCGAGTATACTATCCGCATGTTTTGATGGATCAGTCATACAGTCATCATCATCATCATCATCATCATCATCATCATCATCACCACCATCATCATCATCACCATCATCATCACCATCATCATCATCACCATCATCATCATCATCATCATCAGTCAGTTTCTATATACAGTGGTGGTCACATAATTAGGGACACTTGCTTTTTCCCATACTCCCTACAAATATGACTTTTCAATTTTGACCACTAATGAAAAAGTTCTCGACCAATTTTATTGCTAAATACATTTTACTTTACATAATTAACTAAGGTTTAAACTGATGTACAGTGAACTACTATTAAAAATGGACCTTACATTTTACAAGGATTTAAAAACTAAGTGCTGTGCTGACGCGTCCATACAAAATTCTACAACTTTGTATGAGCGCCGAATATTTATTTTTTCAAATCCTTATAAAATGAAAGATCCGATCTCAACAGAGATAAATTGTACACACATTTAAACTTTACTTTATTAGTTAACGATAAGTGTATCTAAAAATATAATTGGCTAAGAACTTTTTGAATGGTTGGCAAAATTGAAAAGCCATATTTGTAGGCAATTGTATGGGGAAAAAACAAGTGTCCCTAATTATGTGACCACCACTGTATATATAGATTCGTTGGATGTAATATCTTTGTTATAGTTGGTGTCATTAACAATGAAAAATTTTGACAAATGTCAAGTTCAAATTCTTAATAATTATGCCTACCCGGTGTGAAATTCTGCCACTATCAAAGTTAGAAGCTACAAGTGATCAGTGTATATTTTTCCAATTGTTTACTGTTTCGTTATTAGATCGAAAATAAATAGATAACATAATAACTACATCTAGCCGAGAACTTGCCGTTGGCTTCGTCTTAGTCTACCGTCTTACATATACTGTGTGACATCTTAAATCTAATACAATAGCTTTTTTTAACAATTTTACTGCGGTATAGGTATCGGAACGATAATTGATGTACTCGAACATCGACATCGAGTACTGATTGGAAGTATGTTAGTGGGTAATAGTAGTTTACGTGACGGTTGCGTAAAGCTAATTACGCAGAGTCTCGTACAATACTTTATCTACACACGTATTATAAGTACTCTAAGATGGGTTCAGAAGCCGAAAGACAAATGACCAGCATTACCTTACCTGTGGTAGTAGGTGACAGCGATGACAGCTGTAACGTAATATTGAAATTACGTTATCGAATATTGTAAGGTAATGAGATCCAAATTTGGAACATATTCCAAAATTAACAGCTGTCATCGCTGTCACCTACTACCACAGGTAATGCTGGTCATTGCCTACGGGTTTTGAACGCATAATAGAGGACTTATGATATGAGTGTAGATAAAAGTTATTTTTTATTCAATTATAATATCGATCCTTATTAATTAATAGTATCACAAGAACAATATAATGATACTGCGAGTGGGTCTTTATTTATTAGTGTTTTAATTGAAAATTCTATTGAAACACGGATTGAATATATACATTTGGTTTCAAGAAAAATAAACGAGTATATTTTTTTTAGTAGACAGAGTTTGCTTTTGACATTGCCACGAAAAAAAGCTGGCCGATAATACAACAGACGCTGTGTATGACCACAGCGTAAACAGTAGTTAAACTTGAAATTAAACTATATCGTGCGGCTTATGTGCCTGCCTCGACCGTACGCGCCACGAGGGGACAACAGGACGCACCGAGCCGGTTTAGTCGGGGCCGCACCGCGGCCGCGTTTGGTTGCGTTCATATGTATCACGCGACGCGAAAATGTCGCAATCAATAGACAATAGCCGCAGTAGGTAACAGAAACTCCTGAAGCGCCGGAGATTACTTATTATCTATTTATACTATGGAAAGACCGTCGTTCCGATACCTAAACTCTCTTTAAAGTATAAGCTTTAACAAATTTACTTTAGTTTATCTTAAGCCAGTCCCCCATCACGAATGAGACCCCAAACAACATCCAGATATCGATATAACTACCTAGACACCACGCTTATTTTCTATCAGCACAGTATTATACAAGCGATGACAAACTACTCTGGTGCCAGAGCGTGCTTTGAAATCGACTGAAGTCAGAGGTTATTTTGTTGTATTTTAAGCTCCAAGTGGATACTCAGAGCTTGTGACTAAATTTATACACACACAGTGACAAAAACTGAGGCAACGTTTTATAATTGATCCATGCACTAGCTAATTGGTGGGTCTGGTGGGGGGGACAATTGTCTATGGATATATATATATAATTATATACATAAAAAATTCTCAAAAATTTTGGCACTATGAGCGAACTCTCCAAATTAAAAAAAAATGGTAGGTAGGACCATCAAACTATGCAATAATAAAATAATATTCTAATGTGTCCCAAAATATTTGTATGGAAAGTTCCTTTTGTGTTACCAAAAACGTATGAATATCGGTAACACAAAAGGAACTTTCCATACAAATATTTTGGGACACATTAGAATATTATTTTATTATTGCATAGTTTGATGTTCTTTACCTACCAACCATATTTTTTGTTTAATTTTGAGATTTCTCTCGAAGTGGCAATTTTTTTGAGAAATGCTCGTGTGCGTTTTTCCCATACAATTTCCTACGGATAATACTTATCGAATTTAAGTACCAATGAAAAAGTACTTGACCAATTTTATTTGTTACAAAATGTGATGTCCAATGAACTTCTGTTAAAAGCAAACCATATTATATAGGGATTTAAAAACGAAGTCCATAAGTACAAAATTTTATAACTTTGTATGAACGCCAATGTTTTTATCACATACTCGACGCTCGCAACTCAAAATATACTTTATTTACTACACGAATAGGTACACATTTAATTGTGAGAGTTCAGAATACGTTGCACCACGCGGCGTTGATTTCTCACAATGAAATGTGCACCTTTTCGTGTAGTAAATAAAGTATATTTTGAGTTGCATGTGCGCGCAGTGTCGCGTCGCATCGTGTCTCGGTGTGAATTGACTCTAACAGAGACAAATTGTACATAATTTTAAACCCAAGTTTATTACTTAACGATGAGTGCAACTAACAATAAAATTTGTTAAGAAATCTTTCATTGGTTGTCAAAATTGAAATGTCATAATCGTAGGTAACTTTATGTGACAAACGCAAGCGTTTTCTAATTACGTAACTACATACAAAAATACGAGAAAATTGAATCCAGGGCTTAAAACCGATCACCATTGCCACTTTAGTGTTATATCAAATGATATCCACCTAGGCATGAAGACTGAATTGTCTAAAAAAAGTGAAAAGTCAGCAAAGTACGCAGTTGGACAGGAGAAAAACATCTTAGGGTGAATCAACTTTTAAAGTACCTACTCCCCATTATTCGACATGTTTTTAGAAAACCTGTATATTTTCTAACGACGTGGCTTACACGTTTAAATCAGACAAATAGGCTAACATTTGAAATAATTTGATTTAAAATAGTAGTTTTTCAAAATTAATGTAGGTAGTTAGTTACGCAGAGGACGATGTTGTCCCTAGGTTTTGCATGAAAATTTTTGCATTTTCCTGAGTTACCAGGTTTTTCGAAGATAAAAAATATTTGAGGTGTTTAACTTGTAAGGTATGTAAATTTGATGGTCTGGTTTTAATATTTATACATTATTATTAACCATAAGTCACCAGGAATGTTTTAATACCGCAAAAGAAAAGGAGTACCTTAGAAGTTGATTCATCCCTTAACACTGTTCTACTAGGCGTCGTCGATGTCTACAAGTGTCGCAGGACATGGTAGACACATAATTGAACATTTCTAAAAAAGTTTGTACATTTCATTTACGACTTCGATTTGCAAAAAAAATTGCAAGTTGGTAGGGTGAATGAAGACAAGCCTAAATAACATAGTCTCCTAAATCGAAGTCGTAAATGAAATGTACAAACTTTTTTAGAAATGCTCAATTAGGGACTCTAGTTTTTTTCCCAAACAATTGCCTATAAATATGACTTTTCAGTTTTGACAACAAATCAAAAAGTTATTAACCAATTTTATTTTTAGTTACACTCATCGTTAACTCATAAAGTAAAGTTTAGAGTACAGTTTATCTCTGTTGAAAACGAATATTTCATTTTACATAGATTTGAAAAAAAAAATCTTTGTATTTACGCTTCCACACTAAGTTTTTAAATCCCTATTAAAATATAAGGTCCGTTTTTAACAGTAGTTCATTGTACACCAGTTTAATTTAAACCTTAGTTCATGATCTAAAGTAAATTATATAACAAATTGGTCAAGAACTTTTTGATTGGTGGTCAAAATTGAAAAGTCATATTTGTAGGCAATTGTATGGGAAAAACGCAAGCGGCCCCAACTATGTAACCACCCCTGTATGTTTCCTTGTGAATGCAAGCGTGATACATTACGGTCACGAGCGTTAATTCGGGACCCATTTCAAGAAAAATATGCTTGTAGTCGTCAATGTCATTAGAGATGTCAAGCCATTTGTAACTTTTAGGAAACTCAACCTTATTGTTGTAGAATGTCAGATTGACTTTGGACCTAAGGTGGGTACCAAATCGTCACTACTTTGAAAGAACCTAGTATCTCATATTTTGTGACGTACGATTTTAAACTTAAACATCAAGAGAATTAAGTTCAAACTCGTATATCTCGAAATATCAGATACGAGTTTTTTCTAAAGTAGAAACGAAATTTAATCTCGTGACTATACATTATCTTCCGAGAAGCAGTCACATGGAACAGTTTCTACATCTTATCCGTATTCGTACTGTAAAATTACGGCATGCACGCCATCAAGCACACAGACCTGAGGGCCCTGCCAAGATCCATTGCGCTAACTAGCGTTTCTATTCGATAGAAACGAATAGAAACGCTAGTTATCGCAATGCATCTTAGCAGGGCCCTCTGGATAGTAAGTAGGATCTGAAACCCATAGACTACAATCTTAAGATTGCAATCCTAAGACCGCAAATGCGTTGTCAACTTTGAGAACTAAGACAACTATTGACTTACGTATAATGCACATGACTGTTTCTTTGAAGTTTGTGTTAAATGGACAAGTTGTGGCATGAGGGATGTGGAGATATTCTGAAGGTTGAACAAGATGCACAACGCCAACGATTTTTTTTCCTTTTTAGGGTTCCGTACCCAAAGGGTAAAAACGGGACCCTATTACTAACACCGTCACCAGGCTGTATCTCATGAACCGTGATAGCTACACAGTTGAAATTTTCACAGATGATGTATTTCTGTTGCTATATAACAAATACTAAAAACAAACCCCCGCGGTCACCATGTACCAATGAGTTTTTCTAACTTAAGTGCATTACCCGATGCTCTTACGGTGAAGGAAAAACATCGTGAGGAAACCTGCACATTCGAACAGCTGAGTGTGTAAGAGGGTAATTGCACAAAAGATCCTAAAGGGTCGAAGTGTATCCGAAAGGGCCCATCTGTAAGATAAGATAAGATAAGAATACTAAAAACAAAACAAAAAATAAGGGGGGCTCCATACAACAAACGTGTTTTTTTGCCGTTTTTTGCTCGATATTAATAACGGCTACAGGTAGACGCTTGAAATATTCACAGAATATTTATTTGTATATTCACTTTAAAAATAAATGATAAAAATAAAAATAAAATAAAGATCCGACAAACACTAGTCCGGTTTTTTTGATCGCGGTCGTTACTTAGATTATTGCAATATGATTTAAAAAAATGTTGATTGTCCATAGTTATCTTTAATCTTACGTTAGCGTTGTTTATCTTGTATAGGGCATGTTTGTAAGCCACGTCCATTACAAGCCACAGATAACCGCACCACTGGTTCAATGCCACGTATATATCCGTCGTGATTGTCAGCGTAAAATAGACATGAGTGTCTATGCGGTAAGGTTGATATTGGCTCTGGTGTTTCGCTACTATTGGCGTGTGAGTGACGACTTTAGTATGACATACGCCCTTTCACTACTTTACATCAAATATGGTTTAATTAATTAAATTTCCTATAAAACAATATAATGAAATTCACCTTTATAAACTAAAAAAGCGACTTAATAATAACCTACGTTATATTATGCTAATGTCTCGATTCTTTATTAATTAATAATGTAATCCTAATGTCTCGTCGATATACAAACATTAACTATACGTAGGATATCATATTAATATGTATAAAGCATTTGCGCATACACAAAAATTACCCTACAACCTTTGTTTATATAATAATAAATAAATAAACTTCATTTCCCAAAATGGCGGATTAATATTCCAGCTTTTATGGTAGACTACGGGTTTAAAAATCAAGTCATTGTTAATTAGACCCAAAACCGTACACAAAAGATATCATCACTACTAAAAAAAATCGTATCTGATATTTCGAGATGTATGAGTTTAAACTTAATTCTCTTCATATTTAAGTTTGAAATCGTACGTCACAAAATATGAGATACGATGTTTTTCGAAGGAATGACGATATAGTTATCAAGGCATAAATAAATATCAGCGGACAATCTCACTCGAATCGACCTATCCTTAAATGCTCTAGACTTATAGTATGGGTGCTAGGCCAAAGATATATTGTCATAACTTTGAAAAATAGTATGTAATATTTCGTGACGTACGATTTTAAACTGAAACCGGAAGAGAATTAAGTTCAAACTCATACATCTCCAAATATCAGATACGAGTTTTTTCTAAAGTAGTAACTATAAATAGAGAAATAAATACCTGAATCTGTGAAAAGCACCCTTGGAAAAAGTACTTGCCATCACACAATTTGCCTACACTGGGAACGAACCCGGTACTGCTAGCTTCGTAGGCACGGTCTCTACTCTACCAAGTAAGCAAATATCTTAATAGTCTTTGAAAATGTGAGTGGTCTGATTTAAACACAAAACAAATTCGTGTACGTTAGTATATTTAACGATATCCATAAAAAATGATATATCCGTCGTTCGGGATATTTTAACTAATTAATAAGCTATATTAATTTGGAAGCAGCAGCAAGTTTATACATAACCATTGTTTTTTATAATATTTTGTGTGTTTTTTAACTTCAAATGAATACGAAAGTTAAAAACGATGTCTCGTCTATGTAAGAATATTGTTTTTTTTTAATACTTGATTAATAGACGGAGCATACCTTATAGCAATATGGGGATAAATGTGGTGAAATAAAGCTCTAGTGTAGTACCTATTCCTTTGAGAACAGAACCAGAGCTTAATTAAATATTTAAAACTATTAACTTACAAATTGACGATAATTACAAAGTTATTAATTAACATTTAAATATATATTGCGCATAACAAAATATAATATTTTATGTTATGTACACATGTTAAATATATAATCTATAAACCACTGATGTGGACGTAAAATACATTATATTTCAATACATTAAACAACATAATAAATAAAATATTTGTTTAACTATATTGTTTTAAACAAATATGATAAATAAATAACATATTTCTTATAAACATACTAGCTGACCCGGCAAACGTTGTTTTGCCATATAAATAATGGGATGAAAAATAGATGTTGGCCGATTCTCATAGATACCGGATAAGCACAAAAAAATTCATCAAAATCGGTCAAGCCGTTTCGGAGGAGTATGGCAACGAAAACTGTGACACGAGAATTTTATATATTAGATTTATTATTTCTAACATACAATTTATACCTTCAATTATTACATTACGAAACGCAAACATTTCAATAGTGATTACCTACTTGTATGTTCCTTAAATACCATAATTATACCTAAAACCAAAATGGCGGAAACAAGAACGTACCTACAAGTTCTTATTTCGCATAAATATATATCGTCATTGCTTTGAAGAAACCTCGTATCTCATAATTCCTGACGTACGATTTTATACTTAAACATAAAGAGAATTAAGTTCAAACTCATACATCTCGAAATATCAGATACGAGTTTTTTCTAAAGTCGTAACGATATGATTGGTGTATTTTTAATTCACTAATGATAATTCAATCCTTGTCTTGTATTAGTCGCTGTAGAAATCTTAACCTAATGAGTTTTGAGGTTATAATTTGAACGAGAAGACGTTTATAGGATTCACTTTACCTATAGAGAACCTTCTAGTGCCTAAAACGATCTTAAGGCTTGATTTCCTCCTACGCTGACATCGCCCGCTGACGTCGGTTGAGCGTACCGTCGGTCGCGTATGAGAAAGAAAAGTCCCGCATTGCGAAACCGATCGCTGTACGGAACAGTATGTGCTCGCCTGCGCTGCGCACGTGCGTACAGCCAACCGGTTAGCTTCGCACTGAGCACGCGCATAGTGGTGTATGGCGCGTCAGCGCACCGACGTACGCGGCGCTGACGAGCGAGACCGACGCTCGCCATCAGCGGCGCGTAGCAATAAATCTGTCGCGGATGTCAGCGTCTCATAGAACATGGTGTATATTCGTACGCTCGACCGACGTCAGCGACCGATGTCAGCGTAGGAGGAAATGCGCGCACACATACGACTCAAAATATACTTTATTTACTACACGAAAAGGTACACATTTCATTGCGAGAATTCAGAATACGTTTCACCACGCAGCATGAATTCTCACAATGAAATGTGTACCTTTTCGTTTAGTAAATAAAGTATATTTTGAGTCGTATGTACGCGCAGCGTCGCGTCGCGTCTCGAAGTGAATTGACCCTTAGGCGCGTCGTTGATACTATCAAGAGAAAAAAAATGATCTTGTGAAATTAATATTGGCATTTTTTTTCCTATGACTGTATTATTTGTCACAAATACTTTTGTTAGAAAAGTATTGGAATTTTCTAACAAAAATATGTAAATTTAGCTATAACTAGTTTTTTTTACCTATTTATTAAAACTACCTGAAAATCGGCTGAGTAAATTAAGTAAATATTTTAGTTTTTTTTTTACAAAATTCTTCTTTCAAAAAAATAGCACTCTTTAACATTATAAATCTATTATACATATATATATATATAATTATTTAAATTTAACATATAACCACTAAGGACTTAGGTCGACAACAGAAACAATTTACAATAAAAATCTGGTACATTATTAACAATTAACAAAATTGACGATTCAAGATGGATAGTGAATTTAATAAAAATGCGTACGTGACAGTTGCCAAAATAGTCTAAATCTCAGGTCTGTAAATTTGGATGAAATGGAACATACAAAAAAAACTATTGCGTTGAATAAATAGGAACCTGAGCGTAGCGCGCGTAACGTTTTCAAGGTCATCCTGCAAATTAAATATGACAAGGGTTCAACATAATTCGTCTTCTTCTTCGGCTTTAGCGGGCCCGCTCTCCTGGTAGGATTGGCAGTTGTCATCTTCCGAGGTGGCATTCTGGAATAATTGTCAAAATTACCGGTCAAGTGCGAGTCGGATTCGCTCACCGACGGTTCCCACCTCCCCCCTCCTACCTAACCTCGTATCTGATCGACTAGTTAGATAGGAAAAGCACTCGTATTCTTTAAAAAAATAAGACTACTTTCCTATCTAACTATTCGATCAGTAACGACGTTGAGAAAGTAAATGGACGATATTATATTCACATTTCGAGTCGAATCGGCGCGAGCACGTCTAACACTCGACCATTTTTAGCATTTTTTGAACTTTTTCGAGGTTTGTACTACAATCAAATTTGACGCGTATGCCTTACCGTTTATACAATACAAGAAAAATAAAAATACTTTGAAAAGAGAGGTTTCAGAGGACCCCTTTATTATTTAACTTTTTTTGTTGTTTGTAAAACCTCCATAATCAACCCACCCCAAGAATCTACGAAATTTCCGAATAAAAGTTACAGCCTTGGCCAATTATTGAGCCCCCCACTTTTTCCTTCGTAACTTATAAATAATGTATTATTTTCTAATTTCAAAAATACACAAACATTAAAAATATAAAATGTGTTTGTACATGTGCAAATTATTAGTAGATTATCATTTTGAAGTAACTATTTTCGTGTGAAATCTGGAGCTCGAAAAAATCGGGTTTTACAACAAAATGATTAATTGTATTTTTTGCCACGGAATTACAACGTCAATAAATATGACTTTTTTCCGATAGATATACAACTTTCTATAATTAAATGCACCTTTTAAAGTTCGACTTTTATATGAAAAACGCATGGGTGCTCAAGACTTTGGGCCAAGGCTGTATATTGTAACGAGGATAAAGTTCATTTCTGTTTGTTTCTTTGAAAATGCCATTTTAGTGCAAAGGTAAACGAACTTTATTTCCTTACTAGTACTGTTGAAATTGGTATCCAAACATTATTTATAGTTTTAAGGTTTGGATATTTGGATGTTTGTTACTCAATCATACTTGAACCACTGAACAGATCGGGATGGGGATCAATAGGTAAAAAAACTATTTGATACACTTTTAAATGGGTGTATGGTGTCTGTTTCCCAAACTGGATTATTCCGGTTAGCAATTTTTCCATTCGTGATTTTACCCAATCGCATTTCCCGATTCATAAATTTTCCTAGACGCATACTTCCCATTCTGAATTTTTCCCAGTCGCAAATTTTCCTATGGTAGTTTGGCCGAAATACGCAGGTGATTTTAGGTTAGGTTAGCTTTGCAGTAGGCCCGAAGGGCCAAACCACCCTGAAGTAGAAGCCCCGCAGTAGCGGAGCTCCGTAAACTTTGGAAATGACACAACTATTCAGATACATACAGATTGGCAAATTATGATACTTGCTTTATTTCTGCTGAGAAAAAAATCTCGGGCAAAATAAGCTAAAAAAAAATTTTTTTTTATTAAAGAATGGTAAATTTTGCGAATGGAGAGATTGCTACCAGTTTTTTTTTTTAAGGAAAAATATCCCCATTCTCTTTTTAATACCGTAAACTCGGGGTACTTTAGCCCTAGGGGGTAACATTGCCCACCCGAAAACCATCTTTAAAATTTAATTATTCCATGATATGTTACTTCAGGACCAAGCTACTTATATAGTTCTAAAATTATTTGAACAATTTAAGATGATTACCTCTTAAATAGTTATAGTTTTAAGGATGGGCAATGTTACCCCCCAGGGCTAAAGTAACCCGAGTTTACGGTACGCTATAAACGACGTTGGTAAAGGTTAACCTTTTTAGTCTAGTAATTAAATATCATGGAAGTACTTTGATTGTACGAATGTATGCCTGTTTAGAGTTAGTTATCCCAGTCCAAAACTGGTTTTAAACGTTAGAAAACGCGTTATTAAATACATTTACGCGGACGCTTCCATTGGTAAATAAAACAAAATTGCCTTAGCTGGAAGGCAGGACTTCGCGGGCTGTTGTTATAACAACAGTCAGGTTAACATTTTTGAGAAAATGGGTGATTCCACAGGCGTTTCAACCGCCGTCAGTCCGCTGTCGTAAGTATTTAAGAAATAGGCGATAATATACTTAAAATTCGATCAATTGTGGCAAGAAGTACGATAACAGTATAGCTCTGTGTGAATGTTAGCTGCTTGGTGGAGCTCATTCTTTCAATTTTTTTTTTTTTTTTGACGGCGGTTGAAACGCCCGTGGAATCATTAAAATCTTTTTTTTTCAACGTATTTTTAATCTTGTTGTATAGAAGAGAAGTTAAGCATACAAGCGCCTAATTTGTTATCCTCGTAAGGCCCAATGTGCAATAGAATGTACATAATCAAGGCAATATAATTTGAACTGTGTTGCAATGTGAATAAGGTTTATTTTCCTATGTTCATAAACTGAAAATGTCATAATCGAACAAACGTAATTGAACTTTATTGCGTTGATGGTAGATTCAAAACACAAAAAACTCCCTGTTTGTAGTATGGTGGGCCTTACGAGGTTATGGTACAAACGATGAAAAAAAAACAAACTAAAAATGTCAAGTGGTAGTTGGGGTCGCGCTGATTCGATTGAAAATCGAATTCAAATCGGAATATTATATATACCGTAAAATGGGGTGACTTTGGAAACGCGAGGCGACTTAGATATTTCTTTGAATCATCGATTTTGTGCAATGTCTGAGTTATTATTAAGCTCTTTCGCGATATTACTTTCATATGTTTCATATGCGAGCGCAAAATATTAGTAGTTCAAGTATTTTCAGACAAATTGGATTTAAAACCTTCGAAACAAAAAAAACACTATTTTTTGACATGCTTCAGGGGTGACTTTGATATTGTGATGTAAACTCAGGGATAATCAAAGTAGCCCCATTTTATGAATCGGGATTTTTAGCTACGTTTTTATTTTTTCCTACTAAGCCGTCTACCGTAGTCTGCCTCTAGCTGCTTTAAATTACTCCAAATTAGTAGTCGCCAACACAATATTTTTAATAATTTATTTTACGATTAAATGCGAGAGTTACAGAAGATTTATTTTTAAAATTAATCAAACTAACCCCATTTTACGGTACATGGTGTCCCAAAACTCTATGTCAACCCGCCTAGGGCAGATAGAGCCGCTAAAAAGCTATAGATTTAAACCCTATGTATGTTCAGCGATTGTTACTAGTTTCGGAGATATTGAGCATTTTAATCTGAATTTCTGTAATAGTCCATTATGTCCTTGTCACGAAAAATCATTGATTTCATGTTTTATTTCATAAGTTTTTCAGTGGTATCTTACATTATTAGAATCATTACGTTTTGAAAACTATTTGCTAGTTTTTTTAAATCATATTTTTAAGTAATAACATAAAGTTTGTTTCTCCATACTAGGTATCCCAGTGCAATGCAATATGCAATATGCAATCACTAAGACAGTTGATAAAAAAACGGGCAAATACGTTTAAAAACTTCGCTCATTCGTAATGATTCTAATTATGTAAGATACCACTAATAACTATATAACCTCGTAAGACCATACTACAAACAGGGAGTTTTTTGTGAGTGGGACTTTGAATCTACCATCAAGGCAATAAAGTTCAATTACGTTTGTTCGATAATACCATTTTCTGTTTACCAAGATAGGAAAATACACCTTATTACCATTGTAACACAGTTCAAATTAAATTGCCTTGTACATTATATTGCACACTGGGCCTCACGAGGTTAAAATAAAACATGCATTGAAGGATTTTTTGTGATTAAAATGATCAATATCTCCGAAACTAGTAACAATCGCTGAACATACATAGGGGTACATCGATAGCTTTTTAGCTGCTCTTTCAGCCCTAGGCGGGTTAACGTTGAGTTTTTGGACACCCTGTATAATGCCTACCGTGCGACACGGAACCCTCGGTGTGCAAATCCGGCTCGCACTTGACCTATTTTACTTTAATTTCAAAATAAGTAAAAATATTATGCGTCCACCAATTATTCTATTTTCTAATATGCTAAAGTAATATCTTGAAATAAAACGATGTTTTTTTGTAGTACAAATAAAGACACAATTTACAGGGTATATTACTAATGCCATAATTCAATAACAATTATTGACCTACGAATGAGTGCGAAAGATTCCACATTTTTCGGTTAAGAGGCTCGTAGCTCATTTATTCGATCATAACTAAAATGACATTTAATGTTGAGCATTAAAACTTATAGAAAAGCAGTATTTTAACTGTAAAATCACAAAAATAAGCAAAACCGGCAAAATTTCGTGTACGGCCTCTTAAGTCGACGGAAAAAAGTGCGCTCCTTTTTCCGTTAAGTTGGTTACACGAAAGAATAGAAGAAAGAAATACACAATAATTGTAAGGTCTGTTCATTCTTACTTGTCTTATGTAGTAAACAACTTTCTATCCTCAGAATGAACCTTTTTTTGGCTAAAACGGCTATTTTAAACAAAATAAAGCAATCACAGACAATACATTGGCCAAGTGATGTCCAAAATGTTTACTCAGTTTACTTTATTTACGATAAAAGAGCTGTTTTAGCCAAAAAAAGGTTCATTTTGAGGTTAGAAAGTTGTTTTCTATATAAGACAAGTAAGAATGAACAGACCTTATAATATAGGGCACCTACGGACGCTCGGTGCAAGTCTTTGGAACCAGGAAATGCGGGGACTGTTAGTTATTTGTAAGGTTCTCGTCACCCATCCGTACACTTCAGCCTAAAACTTAAAAAATAAAGTTTTTCGGAAGGAAGAAACGCACCTCGTTGTTGGAAGAGTTTGGGCTGACGTAAGAAGGAGCAGCGTTCTCCCTCACTCCCGCGGCGGCGATAGGCTCCATGGCTTCAGGTAACGGCACGACCTATTAAAAAATATAACAACAGATGGTGAATGAATTTTTTAAGTTAGTGGTCCTGGGATCGAATCCCTTTAGGGGAGATATTTGTGTGATGAGCGCGAATATTTTTTTCTAGAGTAATGGATGTTTTCTATGTATTTATAGTACATTGTTGCAGAGGATAGAAAGTACGCGATTTTTGGACGAGTCATATAGAGGGCCGAAACGTAGTTGAGGCCCTCTAGTGTACGAGTCCATAAATTGCACTTTCTACCGAGGCAGACATAGTACTTTTCACAACTATTTTTAATTCATGTTAATGTGACATCACCGCCAATTTTACCATAGATAACTTTTTTTAAATCTGGACCCCTATTCTCGTGGCACTCGAGATTAATAAACTAACATGCGAGATGAAGATATAAAATACAGACGAATTGAGAACCTTCTCCTTTTTTGGAAGTCTATTAAAAATCCATATAAAAGTGTATTTGTTTCGCCATATCTCCCAGGTAATTTCATCTCTAGTGGTTCGAGATTAGGGGCCAAGTTTGAATTACATTAAAAAAAAAGCAGTGACATATTTTTTAGTCTGCGTATCTTTTAGCAAAAATACACCTAATATTTTACGACACAAAATGGTGTGTTCTGATTGGTCGATTTCAATTTTTCATTTTAAGGAGCTATGACACATAAATTGATTGATTGATTTTCATTGGTTCTTAAAGTTGGACGACAATGTTCTCGACCAATCAGCAAACACGCCGACAAAAACATTCTTGGTCTGTCCTGATAAGTGACGTTTTGTGACTCCAAACAAGACCATCTACGGCCATATTTCCGAGCAGTGTTGTGAAAAGTATATATTTCTCTGTATAAGTATTTATATCGTTGTACCCATAGTACCCATAGTACCATAGTACAAGCCTAGAGCTTTGTTTGGGACTAGGTCAATTGGTGTGACATATTTATTTATTTATTACTAGCCGACCTGGCGAACTTTGTACCGCTTTTTTCCGATGTTTTATTAGGTATTCTGCTATTCGGGGCAGGGACAAATCCAACAAATCAAAGTTCATAAAAATCTGTCCAGACATTCTTGAGTTATAAATGGTGTAAGGAACCCGACTTTTTTATATATAATTATTATAGATGGGCCGACTAGTCGACGATTAGTCGGGAAAGCCGACTATTCGGCATCATTTCTAGTCGGTGATTAGTCGGCGACTAGTCGCCAAAAAATGCCGAATATTCGGCACTTTATTGCCTATAGGAAATATCGTCAAAAATTGATTTTCTTTTCGACATAGTTATAAAAAGCACTAAGTAGTTTCGTTTTTACACTATAATTAGGGTTCTAATTGTTTTTTTGTCGTGCAGAAAAAAACGTAAACAAAACTGGTCAAAACATGGTAGGGGTAGGTAACAAAGCGCGACGGACGAAGCGAAACGAACGTTTCCGAGTTCACCCGAACTTAGCAAAATCCTACGATCGACATTGCCGACTAGTCGGCCGATTAATCGGCAAATTGAAAACCGATTAGTCGGCCGACAAAGTCAGTAGTCGGTCCATCTGTAATTATTATACAGGGTGAAGTCTAAGTCGTGAAACAAATGATCACCTTTGTGTTCTACCCACGAACATGAACAACTTTCACCATGGGACCAACACTGAAATCACGAAAAAAAAATCAGCTGTTTCATAGAAAAGTTCAATACGTACTCGACCAAAGTGTTTTTTTTTTCCTGATTTCAGCGTTGGTCCCATAGTGAAAGTTCGTGATATTCGTGGGTAGAACACAGAGGTGATAATTTGTTTCACTACTTAGATTTCACCCTGTATATTATTAAATGAAAGTTGTTAAAAATAAAACGGTTTTATCTAATCGACATTATAACTAAAAAGAGAAATAAGCTGCAACTAAAAAAGACCAATATCGATAAATTAGAAGCCATTCAAATTAGATTTTTAAAATTACTTGTAAACGAAAAAGTCAAACTCAAATGTAAAGGGAACTATCGTCAACTTTATAAAATCTGTAGAATATTACCTGTAAGCATGAAACATAAGTATCTACTTGCCACTAATAACCATGGCTGTCTGGAACATGACTCAGAGTATTCTGCACTAAAACCCATTGATCATTCCTATAACACCAAGGCTATGGCGACTGGTAAACTATTCGTTCCTAGGATAAATAATTACTATGGGGACAGAACTCTCAAAAAGCGTATCCCATACCTACTCAATAGTTTGCCTGAAGCCATTAGACGTGAGAAAAATAAGAATAAATTTAAGAGACTTTTAAAAACCATTATCTACTAATATAATAATAATATGTATGTTTAGTACTGTTACTGTGTACAGCATAGTTCTGCTATTTAATTAATTTAAGCCTTACCTAGAGACTGCCGTTCCCACAGTCAAACTGTTACTCCAGTTTTGTGGGGCAATGTTTAATTTGTAATTCTTTAATAATATTGTACATATTAAATAAATAAAATAAAGTAAAACACAGTTTAATAATGAAACCCATCATTTAGGATGTGTAGGACCTGTACACATAATAGGTATGTCCTTTTTCTTTTTTCCGTGACCCCCTGAGTAAAGCTATGCGACCCCCTAAGGGTCGCACCCACAGTTTGAACATTGAACTAGCCTAAACACGTCGTCAATATGCATGAATTTTTTAAATCGCATCTCTCCACAAAATATGAAAAATACCGCAAAAGAGATCACCAAGTGTGAAATACGGATGATACTCGTACAAGCATTTTAAAAGGCAAATTAGACGGTGATTAGACAGAGATCCGATATGCACTGTGACGTCATGGTCGACTGGTCGGCCATATAAACTCCATGTTAAATTCTGTCTTGCAAACTTTTTTGATAGTATCCTATCTCTTTAGACAGGAAGAAACCTTTGTTGATTTATACTCGTATCTTGGTTATTTTTTAAGCTAGGTATTCATCAATGTTTTTTTTTTCAACTGTTTGTTACATGAATCAGCTATTTATTGAAGCTGTGAAAAAAAACATGAATACTCCTACTGATGTGCCAAAGGAAAATTTCCAAAATTGCGGAACATTTCATGTAGGAAAATTTAGGAAACTTCTCACAATTTTGTATGGAGATTGAAACTTACCGTTTCTTAAATTTAAATTTCCTAAATTTTCGGTGAAAGTTTTCGGAAATTTCTTAGAACGTTTCCAACTTTTTGGAAACTTTCCGCAACTTGCACATCAGTAATTCCCACATACCTGGGCAAGCCGAGCGTATTCCACGTCCATGCTCCTTATGAAAGGCGACATAAGGGCCCTTTTAGCTGACTCCCGGTCCTCTTCGTCGTACGCGGCTAACAGTTGCTCAATGGTTTGCATTTCGGCAACTTCGCAATTGTTACCCCATTCCTGTTGAGAATTGAAAAAGTACGTTCAATCGATTGAAGTCAGGTCTTGAAGTCTGATATAGGGAGAATGAGAGAGAGAGAGAGAGAGAATATAGTGTTAGGTAATGATATGAAATGGCGAAAAAACAGGATTACTCTAATTATTTAGACATTTATGTATTTATTTAAAGGTGGAGTTTCCTACAAAAAAAACGATTCTAATACAAAAAAAATACGTAATCACTATCATATCGGGATAGTGATCGTCGAGCCATAGTCCCACATGGCGGTCACCTCGTGAGCCAAGTCAAGATATATCGAGATAAATGGGGTGTAGCTCTTGGTTAGTTCTTCTTTCATAGTTATACGTTATAATATCAGTGTACTTATAATAATAAAAGCAACACTGTGATGTGGCACTTCGTTTGTTCTTCTTCCACGCAGCAACGTCGCGCTGTCCTGCAGTACTCTCATGCAGGAGTTCACACCTCAGCCCTCGAGTTGACGTTGCCACGGATGCGTCAACGATTTAAACAAGCGCTGGAGTATGAACTCCTGGACGAAAAGTACTATACTCGGCGGGCCGTCTTGAAATAGGCTACCTTTATCCTCAAAATTATCACAGTATGATTATTTGATATTAATTCCTTCTTCGTTTGATCTTCTTCCACGCAGTAACGTCGCGATGTTCTGCAGTACCCTCATGCAGCAGTTCACATCACAGCCCTCGAGTTGACGTTGCCACGGATGCGTCAACGATTTAAACAAGAGCTGGAGTATGAACTCCTGGACGAAAAGTACTATACTCGGCGGGCCGTCATGAAATAGGCTACCTTTATCCTCAAAATTATCACAGTATGATTATTTGATATTAATTCCTTCTTCGTTTGATCTTCTTCTACGCAGCAACGTCGCGATGTTCTGCAGTACTCTTATGCAGCAGTTAACACCACAGCCCTCGAGTTGACGTTGCTACGGATGCGTCAACGATTTAAACAAGAGCTGGAGTATGAACTCCTGGACGAAAAGTACTATACTTAGCGGACCGTCTTGAAATAGTCTACCTATATCCTCAAAAATATTACGGTTCAATTATTTCATATCAGTTACTTATATTAACTGTCTATTATTAATGATAAATACAAATGTGGGGTGTTACTCTTCGTTTATTCTTCTTCAACGCTGCAACGTCGCGCTGTTCTGCAGTACTCTCATCCAGGAGTTCACACCTCAGCCCTCGAGTTGACGTTGCCACAGATGCGTCAACGATTTAAAAAAGAGCTGGAGTATAAACTCCTGGACGAAAAGAACTATACTCGGCGGTGCGTGACAAGAATAGGCTTCCTATATCCTCAAAAATAGCACTACAATAGTATTATTTAATAGTTATTTCTTATATCATGAGTGTATTAATAATAATCAATGCAACAGTTTGATGTGGCACTTCGTTTGTTCTTCTCTACGCAGCAACGTCGCGATGTTCAGCAGTACTCTCATGCAGGAGTTCACACCTCAGCCCTCGAGTTGACGTTGCCACGGATGCGTCAACGATATAAACAAGTGCTGGAGTATGAACTCCTGAACGAAAAGTACTATACTCGGTGGACCGTGACAAACATATGCTACCTACCTATATCTTAAAAAATAACACGTTATTTGTATTATTTAATACTTATTACCAGTGATCGGATCTAGGATGCAATTTAAGTCCGTTATTTTAACATGGATATGAATATGACTTACAATCCCGCGAATCTTTTTGTTACCTACCTTTATAAAAAGGTAAATAACTCGTAATTTTAAGTAGTTTACGCTATAAAATTAACAAAATAATTAATAATATACGAACTGAACGTAACTTGCACGTCTTGTCTTTTATGGTATTTTTATTATGTTTATTTGTTTATTAGGTTTAGGCTGCGGCTCCACTGAGGCGGAGACGAGCGGAGCGGTGCGGAGCAGTGCTAATATTAACCAATAGAATCTAAACTAACGTGCGCAAGGCGCGCTCCACGTGACCGCATGCGCCTTCTTTTGGTTAATATTGGCACAGCTCCGCACAGCTCCGCTCGTCTCCGCCTCAGTGGAGCCGCAGCCTAACCCTCGACAAAAGTTATTAATTATTAACAATAACCCATTTCCCAAAATCCCGGGAAATCTCGAGTCAAATCCATGTTAAGCATAACGTTTGAGGTCGCTCACCCCAAATTGCATCCTAGATCCGATCACTGCTTATTACTTGTATCATCAATTCATCAGTGTGTTAATAATAATAAATTCAACAGTGGGGTGCCACTCTTCGTTTGTTCTTCTTCCACGCAGCAACGTCACGATGATTTGCAGTACTCTCATGCAGGAGTTCACACCACAGCCCTCGAGTTGACGTTGCCACGGATGCGTCAACGATTTAAACAAGTGCTGGAGTATGAACTCCTGGACGAAAAGTACTATACTCGGCGGGCCGTCTTGAAATAGGATAGCTTTATCATCAAAAATATCACAGTTCGATTATTTAATATTAATTACTTATATTATAAATGATAAATGCAAAAGTGCGGTGCGGCACTTCGTTTGTTCTTCTTCCAAATCCAAATCCAAAATAAATAAATAAATAAATAAAAAAACGATCCACAATTGACACGGAAATCGGCAAAAAATACGTATTGAAACATACACACAGCCGAAAATTGTCTTAAGTCGCTAAAATAATACACAGTGGTCGTTACCAATATTCTCAGTAATAAATACAAAAATTGGTTTACTAATGTTTCGGCGAAAATTATTTAGCAAATTCTTAACTCTCCAAACTACGTATCCCATATTTTTATTGGGGCATTTTTTCAAAATTATATTTGCTTCAGACAAGTTCAAGCTCAAGGTTACGCAAAAAAGTACGCAGCTGATATGACTTTCAAAACAAGTAAAATGCTTACTTTAGCACTCAGCTATTTGACAGAGGCTATAATAAAATTTAACAATATGTTATTTGCCTTAGCAAATCATTTGCTACACAATTATTTACCACATAAAATTTGACGTAATAAAATATTGCAATATAAAAATGTAGCGAAATAATAAAAAAACGAAGTAAAATTCGTTTGTTAGTCCTTTACCTCAAAAGCATAAATTCCTTGTAGCGATTCACCGAATCGCCTTTCACCTCGAACGTATATTTAATTATCGCGTTGTTTCTCGATCGTTAACTTTTTTAGTCGCTATAAGTTTTAGTCGCATTTCACCTCGATCGTGCATTTAACTATCGCGTTGTGTCTCAATCGTCATTTTTTTTATTCGATATTAGTTTTTGTTGCATTTTACCTCGATCGTGCGATAAATTTTCGCTTTGTATCCTAATCGTCTAATTCAGTATGAGACAATATCTTTAGTCGCGATATACCTTTTTCGTTTTTTTTTCGTCTTTTTTAGCCAGGTTCAAGCTCTATATTTTCTCACAAATATTGCAATATATAATTATTGTATCTGAAATCAATGTCACTGTACTTCAATGTCGCAATGACAGAGTATTATCGATTATTTATTAGTCACAAAGATAATATTTCAATGAGTTTGATAGCACTTAAGACATGAAACTACAGGTACAAAACACGTTTCAAAAAATATGTTACAGAATTTTAGTGCGAACATCGATTAACGCGTCACATTAAATAGCGTCCCAAACAAACATCGATCGCGACGAAATGCGTCTAGGGTAAAATACTACACGAAAAATTAAATGCTACAAATTAATTATACTAATGTAAAAAACCACACGAAAAATTGCTTCAAGTAAAAGATTCTATTGAAATTTTGTTCATTCGAGGTGAAATGCGATTCGGTGAATCGCTACAAGGAATTTATGCTTTTGAGGTAAAGGACTAACAAACGGTAAAATTATGCCAAGGAATGGTTTGCCAAAAAAATCTCCGGCGAAAAGTTGGTTGCCAAATGAAATTTGACGAAACATAATTCGGCAAAAAGTCAGTACTCCACAAAATTTTTGATTTTCACTTGTAGAACCCGACGAGATGTGGCTCTTCTTCCAGATGCACGTAAACCAAAGTATTCGTACTTGGTACTATTATACAATAATGGTACCAAGTCCGAACGCTTGATTATCGCTTTGTATAACCCGACGAGATGTGGCTCTTCTTCTCGACGACGCACTTAAACCAAACTTGGTACTATTATACAATAATGGTACCAAGTTCGAACGCTTGATTATCACTTTGTATAACCCGACGAGATGTGGCTCTTGTTCCAGACGCACGTAAATCAAAGTATTCGTACTTGGTACTATTATACAATAATGGTACCAAGTCCGAACGCTTGATTATCACTTTGTATAACCCGACGAGATGTGGCTCTTCTTCCAGATGCACGTAAACCAAAGTATTCGTACTTGGTACTATTATACAATAATGGTACCAAGTCCGAACGCTTGATTATCGCTTTGTATAACCCGACGAGATGTGGCTCTTCTTCCAGACGCATGTAAACCAAAGTATTCGTACTTGGTACTATTACACAATAATGGTACCAAGTCCGAACGCTTGATTATCACTTTGTATAACCCGACGAGATGTGGCTCTTCTTCCAGACGCACATTATTTAAATCAAAGTGTTTGTTCTTAGTACAATTTAATGAATGAATTTATAAAATTATTAAAAAACACTTTTCCAACGAAACGAGTCTTGATATTTATTCCAATAATAAAAAACAATTTAAAATACGTAATAGATGTTGGAGATGTTATTAAGTGTATTGATAATGACAAATTCAAAAGTGGCCGTGTGGTTGCCGGCTTTGAATAGTACCCTTCCAAATCTTCCCGTGGAAGTCGTAAGAGGCTACTAAAGGAATGTAGTATTGTTAGGCGATGGGCTTGCAACCTGTCACTAATATACACATGGTAAACACCTTAATTCAATTCAATTCAAAATAATTTATTTCGGACAAAGTCCATAAGGTGTTAGTAACAGTATTACTTAAATCTAGTTTTAATATTATATTAACATAGGTTTTCTTTTAAATAAGGTTTTTACATAAGGGGGCATGTAGCTGCACCCAATGCTTTAGCCACGGTGAGTCCCACCGGTCGGCCAGCGTGCACAGGATGGTATTCGAGCTGGCGCGCCACCGCCTCAACAGCGAGCTACATCGCTTCCTGATGATCGCGTGGAAGCCGTCAATCCGCCCCTCCGCGAACATTCCCGATGCGCTGCAGTGTCGCGGCAGCCCGAACACCACCCTGT
Organism: Acleris literana; assembly: GCA_946894065.1. Lineage (NCBI taxonomy): Eukaryota > Metazoa > Arthropoda > Insecta > Lepidoptera > Tortricidae > Acleris > Acleris literana. The sequence goes on along the minus strand of OX335668.1, from coordinate 99,031,241 downwards.
ACGCGTTGTTGTACTGTACTCGCAGAGCGCTGTATGCGCGCTGCGTGTAGCTGATCCATAGGCTGCACGTGTAGAAGGACTGGCAATATGCTTTAAAGAGCGTAGTCTTCACCTGTTCGGTACATCGTGCAAACCTACGAGTCAGCATGTTACAACGCACAGCCAGCGCTCTGCGTTCCCTCTCCATGTCCATGTTGTCACACAAGTCGTCGGTGACCCAGTGGCCCAAATATTTAAAATGCTTTACTTGTGCTAAGGGGGTACCACAAAGAGTAACAGGTGGAACTCTGTGTAGAACCTTAGCTTGATTGTGCAAAATATCGTTACAGAATTAAGGGCTCTGCATACGTAACGTGATCAGGACGTGGACGGGACGGAGACGGGACGTGGTTGCATACACTTTTGGTTTTCCCGTCCCGCACGTGCAATCGTTACGTATGCACATTCCGATACATTTTCTATGAAACGATATTGTCGTCTCGTCCCGTCCCCGTCCCGTCCGTGTAAATTCACGTTACGTATGATAAGTTTTAAGAGTTTGGTTTGGATTGGTAATGCTGTAGCTCTGCTTACCCCACTCTGGGAATAAAGGCGTGAGTGTATGTATGTATGTATGTAATTCAACAGTGGGTTGCGGCTTTCGTTTGTCCTTCTTCCACGCAGCAACGTCGCGATGTTCTGCAGTACCCTCATCCAGGAGTTCACACCTCAGCCCTCGAGTTAACGTTGCCACGGATGCGTCAACGATTTTAACAAGCGCTGGAGTATGAACTCCTGGACGAAAAGTACTATACAAGGTGGGCTTTGACGAACAAAGGCTACCTATATCCTAAAAAATAGCAGTATTCATATTATTTAATCGCTATTTCTTACATAATCAGTGTATTATAATAATAAAAGCAACAGTCTGATGTGGCACTTCGTCTGTTTTTCTTCCACGCAGCAACGTCGCGATGTTCTGCAGTACTCTCATCCAGGAGTTCACACCTCAGCCCTCGAGTTGACGTTGCCACGGATGCGTCAACGATTTTAACAAGCGCTGGAGTATGAACTCCTGGACGAAAGTACTATACTCGACGGGCCGCGAAGAACGTAGGCTAGGTACTTAAATCCTTAAAAATACCACAGTATTCATATTTTCGTCCTAGGGTGGCTTGATACGTCAATGACTTCTCGACTTTAGAGAAACTAACTGCGTTTTGTTTCGAAGCTAAAAAACTGTGACCGAATTCATGAGACATCAGTTTTTTCGGAGGGCAAAGTATTTTTTCTTAAATCTTTTCTTTTATTCTTTACATTTGGAAATAAATAAAAATCCTTGGGTGCCAAATCGGGGCTGTACGGCGGATGACCCTTTAATCCTATATTTTGACCTTTCAAAAATATAGTCGTTTCGCGTGTTGTATGGCAGCTGGCATTGTCATGGTGAAGAATGACTCTGCGTCGCTGGTTGTTTTTACATATTTCTTCAAGTACTTCCGGCAAACAAATGCTCGTGTAACACTCCGAATTAACCATTTTACTATTGTCTAGTGTAGCCTTTTATGAGTATACTATTAGCTTCAAGGTGCTTTTTGTACGAGTTACTTTCGTAGGGTTCGACTCATTTTGAAACAGCCACACTGGTGATTGTTGTTTATTTTCGGAATCATACGCATAGATCCAGGATTCGTCACCTGTGTAGATATTATAAACAGCGTTTGAGTCACCACAGCTAATACTTTTTCAATATTTTCTTGCACCATTCGACGCTGGCCTCTTTTTGATCATTAGTTAAAGTGTTCGTGATCCAACGTGAACAGTTTTTTTTACAGCTATATGCCTATGTACCCAATATCTAGGGATCGGAAATTCGGATGCTTTTATACCTACAGTTAGCAAATTTCCGGAAAAATCTCTGCAAGTGTGGAGGCGCCTTCTTAAAAATATTATTTTAATTATTTCAGTTCCGGGATTCCGGGATTAGTGAAGCGAGATTAAAATCAGGAAATAGTGATAACTGACAAAATATTTAGTTTATGACTATTTTCTGCAATTTTGTTAACATACCTAAGCGTTGGTAAACAGTTAAATTTTGTATGACTATGTATATTTGTTTTGATTTGATGATTTAACAAAAATACTAACGTTAGTAACATTAGTTTTCATAAGAATAATATGTAACTTAACAAATGTAATTTAGTTTGATGTTAAAGAATAGTGTAAGTACTGTTAGTTAAACAAAGCACATATTTTATAAAAAGAAACAACTAAAATATGTTATTTAAATACTTTAAATACGTATGTGTATATGTATCCTATTTTCCGGTATTCCGGAAAACACCCGGGAAATTTATTAGCAAAATTAAATAGAGCCCGCCTCCATACTGCTTAACATCAATACAACAAAAAAAAACAAAACGATAAAAGCATCCTAATTTCCGATCCCTGCTAACATCTTATTAATACTCGTCATATATGCCGAGAGTCTCCTCTATCTGAGCTGTGCGAAATAGCTTCAATATTTTGTGGTACAACGACCGATAGCGGGCGACCAGCCTTAACTTCGTCCGTGAGCATAATACGTCTACTATTGAGCTCAATAAAACGTGATACACAGTGGTTTTCGATGGAGCTTCATCACCAAAAGTCGAAGTTAATTGATCCATGTTGTTGCGTTAAACCACGCCGAAAATCGTGACAAATCCCAGAACGAATATTATCACGAGTTCTATTCTGGCAGCGAGATGACATTTTAAACCCGCCAAAAACAAATGACTAGCAAGAAAAAAAAATTTAGCGGCCAGTATTTGAGCATTTCTAAAAAAGTTTGTACATTTCATTTAGGACTTCAATTTGCAAAAAAAAACCCGGTTGGTAGGGTGACTGAAGTTAAGCATAAATAACATAGTCTCCCGAAATGTTCTCATACATTTGTATGAAACTTTCCTTTTTTGTTACCATGAACCAAAGAAAGTTAGTAACAGAAAAGGAAAGTTTCATACAAAGGTTCAAAATTTTACCATGGAGGTCAGATATAGCGTTTGAAAATGTTGGAATGCCGGATTCCAATTACATAACGTAGGTGATACTGCAATACCGCGTAACTAACAAATGAAACATGATGCAAAATACACCTTAGCAAGCAAGTCAGTAAGGTACATTTTGCAACTCATTGAATTTGTTAGTTACGCGGTATTGAAGTATCACCGACGCTAAGTAGCAACACCTACAGTATAGATTTTTATTTGCCATACTTTTGTGTCAGTATCTCCCGGTCTAATTTAACAATTTTAGCATGAAAATAATCACCATTTTCTATTTTGTTTTGGATCGTATCCCAAATTCCTTCAACTTACCTTTTACATGTAAAAAAATAATTTAGAGTAAACATGAAATTCTATGATATTTTAATGTATATAGGTACAGTAGATTACAGATGTCAAAAATGCAAACAAATACCATTGTCAATAATTGGTCAAAACAAGGATTAAAATACTATCACCGCTAACGATCGTATTCAAGAAACACATGAATACAATCCAGATAAAAAAGTACGTACACGTTGAATAAATACTTAATATAGCCTATGTCCACCAACCTCTAGAAGTATATAAGTAGTTCCATAGAACCATCCACAGATAGACGAAATTGCAAAATCTTTCTCTCTCTCTCTATAAGTATAGATAGATATATGTCAAAAGTTTAGAAATAAAAATCACCAACATAACCACTTACCTTTACAAATTATTTACAAAGGCAGTCGCATATCTTAGGTCAAGGTCAAGGTTAAGGTCAAGGTCAAGGTTAACACTTTCATTGCCAAGGTCTCCGATTTTCATACAAAATCGACCCGCCTAGCGAGTCGGCGGCAGTGAAAGTGTTAAGGTCAATGTGGACAGGTGGTGCCATAACAATAAAAATAGATTTGTCGACGCTGTGGAAACTATACTAATCTTACCTTGTAAGCCTTCTCTGCAGCAACAGCGTCTCCTCTCGCCAGCTGTACCAGGACAACAGCAACAGTGAGACGTCCTATAGCACCAGAGTTGCCACTCTCTTGATGAAATCCGATTTCACGACGAAGGCTGTCTACAGCTTGATCGTACCTAGCAAGTAAAGTTGAATTGTTAAATGATTTATGCAAAGAGAAATACACATATAAAATAAATTTTATCTACATCCATATCATAACTTCCCTATAATATGTTCAGAAACGATAAGCAAATGGCCTATATTAAGAAACCTGTATCTGTGGTTGTACTAATGTTAACATTAAAGTATTTCATGTAATTAAAGTATTGATGTAATTGCATCTGTTCGCTTAAAAGTATCGGTGTCCGATACTTTAATGTGAACATTAAGATACAGGTGAGCAATTCTCAAAAAAATGCAGACTAATATAAACTTTGAGAGACACCTCCAAATTAAAAAAAAAATGGAATGTAGGTAGAGAACATCACACTATGCAATAATTAAATAATATTCTAATGTGTCCCAAAACATTTGTATGGAAAGTTCCTTTTGTGTTACCGATATTCATAGGTTTTTGGTAACACAAAAGGAACTTTCCATACAAATATTTTGGGACACATTAGAATATTATTTAATTATTGCATAGTTTGATGTTCTCTACCTACCTTACATTTTTTTTTAATATGGAGATGTCACTCAAACGGCAAACATTTCGAGAAATGCTCAGGTACATTAAGATACAGGGCAACTACAAATACAGGTTTCCCACATATTGTAGAAAACTTATGATATGCATGTAGATAAAGTTATGCATGCGACTGTACGCATAATTAGGCATTATGCACCAGGCACATAAATAACTAGTATGCCTAAGCAAGCTTTAAAAAACCGACTGCATTTTTTGATTATAAGGTCGTCGATTTGCGGTAATAAAAAAAATACCAGCCCCTTCCCCGAGCTCCCTCTCATTACTGTGATTAAATATTATAGCCTACACTATCTATAAGTATATAGGCACTCGTAATTATTTCCATACAATTGTATACAAAAACCACTTTCAGAATTATACTGCTAAGTCAGAGTCACTTGATAATTTTGCGTGCCCTTTGAATTTTTTATTTAGCTGACTTATCAAGTTTCAAAATGGTATCCAAGATATCCTTGTGAATATCCCATTCATCGGCAGACAGTCATTAAAAAATCCATAAATCTATTTCTAATACAAAATTAAATTTTGTATGAAATACCAATGATGGTTTTACAAATTGTTGTAATAAGAAAACTGGAGATTTAAAAAGGATGCCTCTAGCACAGATTTCGGGCTCTATATGTTACCTAAATAAAAATGTTACCAGTATCCAAAAGAGTTCATTGGTTCTGATTCGACAGTATGATGCTGAAAGTCATTTTTGTAGACAGTAGTATGGACTAAATAATGAGTGCCTAAATACTTATGAGCGGTAGTGTATGTCATTCCTACAACCAAGACTACCCTCGTACGGAGAAAAGGCACAAGTGCAATTAATTCATAGAAGCATATTAAACTCTCAAGGGTTATCATAAGGTTGGAAGTACAATACAAATCATATAGTAGATGTGCGTTTTTTCCGTAGAAGGGCAGAAGATGAGTCTAACGGTTGTGTGTTCTGGTGTTGCCACACAAAAAGTCTATTAGTTAAGGTTTTTAAGCGTAAATGAATAGTTTTTTTTTTCATCTAAATACTGTATAATAATTGTCGCTAGTGTTTGTAATGTTCCCTGTTAATTGTTTACTGTTACCCTTTTTACGTTTAATTTAGGTTAGACTGTTTAAGTCAGGGTCCCTCTGAAAATCACCGCCGCAGTTCCACTGCGGCACAATGCTGAGAGGGGTCCTATTCAACATAATGTCCTCCTTTTACTTTATTTTTTTCTTTTTCTGTGTGTTGAATAAATATTTTCTATTCTATTCTATTATTTCTAACGAAACCTCATATTATTATGGCACACTCAAAAACATAGCCTCCTTACCCAATCCAATAAAAAACCATTTATAGACAGTTCGCGTTTCTTTTTTCTACTTGAATAGTAACACGATCAAATGAAGTAAGTCAAAGTAACAAACTAAGATTACATTTGTTTTTTATCTCACAGTGACAAAAAGTAATCAATGGAAATTTTTAAAACAATGCAATACTAACAAAAATATTTGAAAGGTCACGGCCCACCTAGTATGAAAATAATACCCAGGGAGTACGGAAATGAACTTTGACTTTGTATGTAGTAAATTGGACCGATTTGTCTACGTTTTGTATCGTCTGCGATCAGTAGTGTCTGAAGCGGCTGCAACTGCAGCTTTTCACGGCTATGTCTCCTCACAATTACGATACGGACTAATACTGTGGGGCAACTCTACTGACGCTAACAGAGCATTTAAACTTCAAAAAAAATGTGTGCGAGCATTGTGTGGAGCTTACTACCTAGATAGTTGTAAGCCATTATTCAAAAGGAAAAAAATCTTACCATTGCCTTCTCTATATATCTTTGAAATTTGTAATTATGTTAAGAAAAATATCTCCCTGTTTAAAAGAATTGATCACAATAAACGTAGGAGACATGATCTGGAAGTCCCGTACCAAAGATTGAAATTTTACCAAAACAATTGTTATTGCATGGCTATTAAATTATATAATACACTTCCTGTAAATTTACGATCACTTCCAGAAAATGACTTTCGAAAAAAGCTGCTAGGGATATTGTTGCAAGAATGCTTCTATGACATAAATGATTTCACAAGATATTGTAAAATAAACGCCGTTTAGCTCTTAAGTTATTATTTATTATTGCTGTGACACTTATAATATTGTTTTTAATTACTGTGACATTCGATTCAATTATAATTTTTATTTTATTTTTTTGCTCTTAATGATGTTTATAGGTTTACTGTGGCATGCTATGATAATACTACACATACACAAACTCACGCCTTTATTCCCAGTTTGGGGTAGGCAGAGCTACAGAATTGCCAACAACTCTAAAAGCTTGTTGATAATTCTGTAACCACATTTTGCATAATCAGGCTAAGATGTTTACCAGCGTATTAGTGACAGGTTGCAAGCCCATCGCCTAACAGTACTACAAGCCTTTATTCCCTTAGTCGACTCTTACGACATCCACGGGAAGGCATGGAGTGGCACTATTCTAAGCCGGCAACCACACAGCTACTAAAGCTAAGATAATACTAAATTCTTAATAATACTGAATATTTGAATGCTGTAATTATGACAAAACATGTATGCAACAAACTTCTGTACCATAAGAACTTATTTAGACTCATGTTTTTTCAAATAAACTATTTCATTTCATTTCATTTCATTTCATTTCATTTCATTTCATTTCATTTCATTTCATTTCATTTCAAATGAAATTGGGCAGGAATTTAAGATAAACATGTATACTTTATAATGGTATATGTCGCATTAAGAACTACGAAGACTGAACTACCCACATTAATTATGGATTTCATATACCTAACTAATCAAAGATATATTAATAGCTAATCTTCTTTGCACTGTTACATGTTACCTCCATGGTATTTTTTTAAACTATTTACTTAAAATGAAACGTAGGTCATAACTACAAAATTTACCACCAATTTGGTTTATGTACGCAAACATTTTTGGACTGGGTACGATTATGGGCCAAGATCTTTGTTGTTGACATTATACCTCTAGATTATATGTAGGGATCGGAAATTTGGATGCTTTTATACCTACAATTAGAAAAATTCCGCAAAAAGCTCAGCTAGTATGAAGTCGGCTTCTTAAAAATATTATTTTAATTATTAAAATTCCGGGGTTCCGAGATTGTATGAAACATCAGGATATAGTGATAACTGTCAAAATATTTAGGTTATGACTATTTTTCAGCAATTTTGTTAACATACCTACACGTTGGTAAACAGTTCAATTTTGTATGACTATGTATATTTGTTTTAATTTGGTGACTTAACAAAACCACTAACGTTAGTACCATTCGTTTTCATAAGAATAATATGTAACTTAATAAATTTAATTTAGTTTGATGTTAAAGAATAGTGTAGGTACTGTTAGTTAACCAAACCACATATTTTGTAAAAAGAAATAACTAAAATATGTTATTTAAATACTTTAAATACGTATGTATATGTGTAGTGTATATGTATCCTAATTTCCGGTATTTCGGGAAATCCCAAATATGAGCAAAATTAACTTGAGTCCGCTTCCATACTACTTAACATCAATACAACAACAAAAACAAAAGAATAAAAGCATCCGAATTTCCGATCCTTAATTATATGCCACGGTGAATTTTTTTGCCATATGCCTAGCTTTAGCGATACTTTCCCATGGGTCCGTACGGTCACGAGCGTTAATTTGGGACCCATTTCAAGAAAAATATGCTTGTAGTCGTCAATGTCATTAGAGATGTCAAGCCATTTGTAACTTTTAGGAAACTCAACCTTATTGTTGTAGAATGTCAGATTGACTTTGGACCTAAGATGGGTACCAAATTTAATCTCGTGACTGTGCCTATGCAACTTGTCAGGGTATCCTACAGTCATATGTCACAAAATTTGAGACCAGCTTTTTTTTTTTTGCAAAATTTTCATCTGCTTATCAAGACCAAACTATTGAGTCCCAACACGGTGGGTCCACGGTAAGTATAGCGGAGATCCTGTCGCCGCCTTCCGACTCCATCATCAGATCAGCTCCTAGATACCATAATATTGCATTGTCATCGGGTTTACATATGTGGTCCAAATTTCAGCCCATTCGGTTGACGGGAAGTGGGTCAAATTTAACATGCAAGATTTGACCCGTGCACACGTACAGTCACGAACTTAAATTTGGGGCCCACCTTAGGTCCAAAGTCATTCTGACTTTCTACAACAATAAGGTTGAGTCTCCTATAAGTTACAAATGACTTGGCATCTCTTATGACATTGACGACTTCAAACCTATTTTTCTTGAAATTGGTCACAAATTAACGATCGCGATAGTACATACATACATACATTGCAAGTTTACTAAAAGCTTGTAAAAATAAGCGACTTACCATTGTAGTTTAACCAAGAGCCTCGACGCCTTGCTTATATATTCCGCCCCTTGATGTTGACTGGACTCAGACTGAAAAAAAAAAAACAGCTGGTGATACTGCAAAACCGCGTAACTACCCAATTTTAACATGGAGCAAAATGCACCTTACTGTCTTAATCAGTAAGCTGCCTTTTGCTTATTAACCATAGAACGCCAAGACGGCTAGGCCACAAGTTCAAGACTAAAAGAGACTTTGTTTCGTATCAATTAAGTTGTTATTTGCATAGCACTTAAAACGTGTTTTTCTCAAACATACATACATACATAATCTCACGCCTTCGTTCCCAGAGTGGGGTAGGCAGAGCTACAGAATTACAAACATCTCTAAAAACTTGTTGATAATTCTATAACCACAATTTGCACAATTAGGCTAAGATGTTTACCAGCGTATTAGTGACAGGTTGCAAGCCCATCGCCTAACAGTACTACAAGCCTTTATTCCCTTAGTCGTCTCTTACGACATCCACGGGAAGACATGGAGTGGCACTATTCTAACTCGGCAACCACACGAGGCAAACATGCAATGAAATATTGATGTTATGTTCCTTATAATAGGCTCCGAAGTATGACGTTTCAGGTGCGGCTAGGACAAGAGGTCGTTAATGGAATTTCATACAAATCGTGCAGGCCTAGGCCGGCAACGTCCTCTTTTTTAATTTCCATTCCACATAAATTTGTGGCGCAGGCATCATGACATTCTGCCACTATGCGTATTAAAAAAATAAAACTTTGACTTTTTTGTTGTTTATTTCATTGCATGTTTGAAAAAAGCACTATACATACCTCGGCGGGAAATATCGGGTTGCCCGCCTCAGACCTATCCGGCCTCGGTTTGCTCGGCCGTCTATAATGTCTTCGGCCGGCAACCCCTTTTGTCCCGGCCTCTGTAGTAATGTACTATTTCTCCTACATGCTCGGAAATGTTAACCTTACTGTTGTAAAATCAGTCCGCCAAATTCTGAGTTAAAGTTAATATTTTATAATTCTGTAACTACATTTTGCACAATCAGGCTAAAATTACCAGTGTATTAGTGACAGGTTGCAAGCCCATCGCCAAGAATTATCAACAAGTTTTTAGAGTTGTTGGTAATTCTGTAGCTCTGCCTACCCCACTCTGGGAATGAAGGCGTGAGTTTATGTAAGTTATTATTTGGCAACGGCAGCGGCTGCGAAAATTTATGAAATTTCATTACATACCAGGCGTACAATAAAATCATGTTTGGCCTACGACTAACTATCAGCCTAATTATCGTACAATTAAAATTCTTCCATGTTTATTTTACTTTTTAAATGTCGTAGACTAATGACTATTATATAGATAATATGAGGGTCTCGTCTTTCAGTTTGTATCTCTAAAAACCACCGCTAGATAACCTGCTTCCAAATAAAAAAACTGCATCTAAATCGGTCCATCAGTGAAGGAGCTACGATACCACAGATAAATAACTTAAGACGCGTAATAAATGTTTCAATTTAAACTCTAATTTATTCAAATTGAATGTATTACGTTTTTTGTGGTTTTATTTAATGCCTTATTGAAATTTCATACTGAATCGTACCTGTTTCTAATGTAATTAAAATTATGATTACCTAATGTTGACGATGATGGCGACAACTTTTTTTTCAGGGATATTATGAAACTATTTTTAATAGAATTATTCTGCCCTCCTAAATAAAAGGGACGCATGTGCAATTTCATAGTCAAAGTAAATTTAACCTTCCATCTTAAGAAATAAGGTCACTAATTCATACGCGGTTCTTTGAGACATGCGTCCTTTTCTCTAAGGAGGGCAGTATTAGTAACCACTAGATTCTATCCGCGTAGAAAAATAAAACATAGCTTATATCCAGAGATGATTAGCATTCCAATGGTGAAGTATGTTTTGAAACCGTGATACTTTTTGAGTTTATTAGTAGCAAAAAAAAATCCTCTTTATAATATTAGTGTAGATTGTGTTATATTTTCTAGAATTGTTGGAGAAAACCACTATACAAGTCTCAGGCTTGAAGGGCGTTAGCTGGAGTCGCATATAGCGTCTCGGCACCACCCATACTCGTCCCGCAACAGCCATTTTCCCGGACTCTGCAGTATATCGAAGTAAGGCGTTCAATAGCTTTCCCTCGTAAAGCCCAGTGTGCAATCGGATGTACATTTTAATTTGAACTGTATTGCAATAGGAATAAAGTTTATTTTCCTTTCTTCATGAATTTAAAATGGAATTTTCGAACAAACGTAATTGAACTTTATTGCCTTGATGGTAGATTCAAAGTCCCACTTACAAAAATCTGTTTGAAGTATGGTGGGCGTTACGAGGTTAAATTGGTTAGTTACGCGGTTTTAAGCCATACTAAGACATAAAGCGGTATCCCAGACAAAACTCCTGCAGCAAATGCAACCTTATTCATTTGCCAGAGGGTTGAATTCGCTTTGGCTATTGAATTTGAGATACAACCTAATGCATTACGAGGGCAGAGGGGTATCAAGCAAGTTTCGTATAAGTTTTTTTTTGCTACCAACAACAGGACAATTTGCTTTTTGCTGTAGAGTGTAGACTCAAGAGAAAAGCAACTATTTTCATACAAAAAAGCTCCAGTATGTTACCATAGGTTTCTCTTCAATATTTGTCGAAAAATTAAAAATCTACATGAAAAATAGTTGATTGACTCTAGGTTATATTATGAGGTGTACTTTATACTAACTGAAGAAACGTCGGCGGCTTGAGCGAACAGCTTGTAAGCGAGCTCGGGCGCATTCTGCTCGATGATCTTAGCTGCCTTATCTAGGAGAGCGGCCGCAGAATCACCGGAGCCTTGTTGCTGGTAGAGAGTGGCCGCCTCAGTCGCCAGGTTGTATATCTAACAAGAAAAAAACCTGAAGCTTCTCCGCTAACGAACCTCTCTACTCCACCACAGACGAGTATAAAACTCATGTCCTTTAGGACCTTGAGTTAGATTACAAACACATGCAAACTTTCCAGCCAATTTTATTACCTGCGTAAATTCGTTATATTCTAACCTACCTAAAATTGGTCCACGCGTTAAGTTTGTAGAGCGCCACAAAGGAACAAACATACATACAAACATATATAGGCTAGAGCATGAATACCGGTATTCGATACTATCGGAAAACCGGAATAGCGGACTAAAATTCCGATACTATAAAACCGATATCCGAGCTCGCAAAATACCGGTATTTCGATATTTTTTCGATATTACATTAATTTAATATAATTATTAATTTCCAATAAAATTACGTTTTATTTTTATAGCCCCATCCAAGCATGTCATTTTTTACTAGCTATAGGATGCATTATTCCCGAGTTTCTGACCATTTGTTGCATGAAATTAAACTTATAATAATAGTATAGTAATTTAAGAATGCACTACATATTTCTCATAGAGGAGATTCTAGAAGTAAATATCGGCGATGAAACGTTGAACTTATTTGAACTTATCACTAAGTATTACAGACAGATTACGATAACGTACAAGAGAAAAATCTTGATTTAGACTTTACAGTTAAAATCATACCTGTGATAGCTGAAAGCAATGCTTTTTTTTAATAATAACATTTCTCTTGTTCTGTTTTGGATGATTTTAAAAAGATCAATTTGATACTTTTGATTATTAAATTAAGATACTCGCATGTGCAAAACTTCAAGATATTTTTAATGAATGTGCTGAGATTTATAATTATAACAAATAAATATACATATATTTGCTACGCAAGAGCTGATTTATTATTTTTAAGGCCTCGAACTTATCCCACCTAAAGTGGCAATCTAGGTCAATTCAAAAATCATTCAATTTTTAACATTAGTAACTTTTTTGTATGAATATCGAAATAATATCGAAATACCGGAAAACCGATATTTAAAATTTCAATATCGAAAAAATACCGGTATTGGATAAAAGCTCCGATATTGGATGGTCTAATATAGGCTGATAAACACATTCCCCTTTCTTCGGCAGTCGCGTAAAAATTTAGCTGAATCACTAACCTCTTCGGGTGACGATGTCTCCTTGCTGACAAGTATTGCGTTCTCCAGAGCTTTGCCCGCGTGGAAGAAAGCTTTGTGCTTGTTGTACATCTCAGAAGCCTTCAGGTGGCATTCTTTGGAGTTCTTGAGGTCGCGGGCAATGCGGTAGCATTGGGCTAAAATAATTAGCTAAATTGTACACAAGGCTAAGGCTATGTGCATAACTATACTGCCCTCTTACTTAAGCCAACAAGCGGTATTTCAAATTGAATAGCCAAAGCAGATTCAATTATCTCCCTCTGGTTATAAGGTTGCGATTGCTACAGGAGTTTTAACTGAGATACCGCCATTTCGCTCACGTCCACTTTTTCTGTCCATATTCCCATTTCGTCCACGTTCTCATCTCGACCACATTCCCAACTCGTCAACATAACAATCAAAATTTATCTCGTCTCGTCCATATTCCCAACTCATCCTCATTCCTAACCCGTCCGCATTCCCAATTAGTCCACATTCCCAACTCGTCCACAACCTAACTTAGGACTGTAGGGCTGTTCGATATCAATTCGATCACTCGGTTGTTCACTAGTTGTTGGGAATGTGAACGAAATGGGAACGTAGACGAGATAAGAATGTGGACGATATGGGAATATCGACGAGATGGAAATGTGAACGAAATGGGAATGTGGACGACATGGGAATGTGGACGACATGGGAATGTGGCCAAGATGAGAATGTGGAAGAGATGGGAATATAGACAAGGTGAACCTGAGCGATTTGGATTAGCAGGGCAGTATATAACTATCACGTAGACACACGAGCTATAAAATCACGTTTATAAAGTTCCTAAACTGACACATGACCTGCTCTTAAGTGTAGTTCATGTGCTTTTTGAGCACATGTCATGTTTTATAGTTAGAACCGAGACAACAAAACAAAAACGGCACGTGTCTAAAGTAATGGTTAAAAAAAGGCCTGTTGTCACATGGAAAACTACAAAATCTCATTTTTTAGGGCTCTGAAGCTAAAAGTCAAAAACCAAAAGCTTTAAGCCTTTGTTAAACTTCTATAATACTTGTATCAAAACTAACATATCATGATCCCAATTTCATACACTTTGCAAGTCTAGGGTTTTAATTCTGTCATTTTTATTTAACATTTTACCGTGACCGTGACCTAACCACGCAATCAGCCAGCTCGGAACGCAAATAGCCGGTTTTTTTAAAATTAATGAGTCACAGACGCCTTTCACCCATTGGCTTTCCCGGCAAATTTCGCCGCCACCTTATTTAGGTAATATTCATTACTTTTTTACAGCTTCAATAAGAGCTGATTCATGTAACAAGGAGTTCAGAAATAGTAGATTATACATCGAGGGCTAAACCACTGTTTTATGTCACGGGCGCCATATTGAATCCTGAGCAAATGAATGACTCCAGATTTAACTCACGAGCGTGGTGAGGGTGTTGATTCCTGAGCGAAGCGAGGTAATTAAAACTGTGTCCTGAGTGCAGCGAGGGATTCAAGCTCGCCCAAGACGAAAATAGCTTTATCCCAAAGGAGAATACTCTACTTTTCTCACCTTTTGTTTTATTTTCTTTGTTTTGCGTATATGGCTTGTAGTGGCCAGTTCGATTTTCAAATAAGTTCTGTTTGCTTTAGGTTTCTCATTATAACCCGCTGGTTAGCCGATTGCTATAATCACTTACTTTAAGTTAGGTTTGCATGATATATAATTGGGCAACTTTGAGCATGTGGTGTGATAAATCATTTTTTGAATAGTTATAAAAATAACCAAGATATAAGCCAGCCAAAATTAGTTCCAAAACAGAATTTAGTTTATATGGCTGACGTGTTACATGACGTCACATGGTGTATCCGGTCTCTGTCTAATTAGCAGTTTAAAATGCTTGTATCATCCGTATTTCTTGTCCGATTTTAATTTTTATTTCACTTTTGGTGATCTCTTTTACGGTATTTTCATATTTTGTTGAGAAATGCGATTTAAAAAATCCATGCATATTCCCAATTAAAAACATTGAAAAAAAATTGATCGCTTGCCGAGCCTGAGAAGACGTTTAGATAGATCAACTGAGATGTTAGTTGAATCACTAAAGAAATTGCTGTTGTTACTATCAGCTTTGGTTGATATAACTAAATAAATATAATTACTGTATTAATTTTTTGTCAACTAAGAGGAAATCTCTCTTGGTTGGCTCACATTTTTTAAGTGTATGAAATGGTTTTAATATTAATATGACATTATTATTTATACTGAAAGGTCACTGCCCACCTAGTATGAAAATAATACCCAGGGAGTACAGAAATGAAATTGGGCGGGAATTAAAGATAAATATGTATACTTTATAATGGTATATGTCGCATTAAGAACTACGAAGACTGAACTACCCACATTAATTACGGATTTCATATACCTAACTAATCAAAGATATATTAATAGCTAATCTTCTTTGCACTGTTACATGTTACCTCCATGGTTTTTTTAAAACTATTTACTTAAAACAAAACGTGGGTCATAACCGCAAAATTTACCACCAATTTGGTTTATGTACGCAAACATTTTTTGACCGGGCCAAGATCTTATGCCGCCATTTTAAAAGTGTCAAAGAGGGCAGGGCCGGACCCCCGTCCCGCCCCCCATGTGATGCTTCGTCATTGCACCGCAAATGGCAGTCACAAAATGGCGGCTCGTACCTCACGCCGACATCAGACGCACAATTTGAATTTGTGTAAGAGTACCCTTTCGCCTTTTTCCCTTTATTTATAAACACAAATTTGAGTTGAAGTATTCTTTGTCTTTTTCTGTGAAATTCAAATGTCATAATGACTAAGCATATTTTATGCACACTTTAGATATTTCGCGTTAATGAATGAATGAATGAATGATATTTATTTTCCAAAGCAAGTCACATACATTGCATGTTATGTCAAAAGTACAAGAAATTACATTGGAATCGTCAAAAATATACACAAATTTATAATCAAAAATAGAAATGAAGTCAGGATAACAATAAAAATACAAAACTAGGGAGTTATCACCGTTAAGGATCGTCTTAAAAAATAGCATGCAACCAAATTAGCATATTTTTTTTTAAATATTTAACATAATAAGTCAAAACATCAGAAATAATAAAAACAATAAACAGATTAAATCAAAACATTTTAAATAATTTATGTACCTACTTATAAATTAAGGTCCATAAACTCTTTAACTGAGTACAATGGATTTTCCAATAAAAGGTTTTTCAGCCGGCGTCCAAATGCTTCGTCGGATGGTTCATTCCTAAGTTCGGAGGGTAGACGTTCGTAAAAGGTGGGACCAATCACGCGCGGGTTCTTCCCTGCAAGTGCCATGCGACGGGGAACTGTTCTCAAACGCCCCGAGTGGCGGAGCTGCTTGCCGACTGCATGCACGCGGGCGAACATGTTAATATTTTTTCTGACAAACATTACAATGTCGTGAATATAAAGTGAGTAGTGCGTCATGATGCGGTGCGTCACAAAGAGATCCCTGCACGAGTGTCTAGGTTTCACTCCAACTAATGTACGTACAGCACGTTTCTGCATTAGCATAACTCTGTTGGCATCCGTGGAGTTTCCCCATATAAGAGTACCGTACGACATAAGGGAGTGAAAATGTGCAAAGTATACTTGCTTCAGTGCGTCATCAGAGATGAGGATCTTTAGCTTTCGCAACGCAAAGACTGCACTACTCAGTTTACCACACAGTTCATCGACATGGCACTTCCAGTTTAGGTTCGAGTCCAGAGTGAAACCAAGAAACCTACACTTGTCGCATATAGGCATCGGATTGTTAGGCACGCTCGGAGGAACAGCTGGACTGCGGCCCGAAAATAGCATAACGCTTGATTTTGCAACATTCAAAAGCAATCCATTTGTCGTGAACCACCCCTGCAGCTGCTCGCAAGCGTCATGTATTTTTTCGTCCAGCTGTTCATACGTGCGCGCGCTAACCACTACGGTTGTGTCATCGGCAAACAGCACCGAAAGGCCAGCTGTGATGGTGGTTGGAAGGTCGTTAATAAAAATTAAAAATAGGGTATTTCCTAACGCCGATCCTTGAGGAATCCCCAAGTGCACGCCACCAGTCCCAGATGCCAGTCTTTTGCCATTTGCAGACAACTTCACTACCTGTTTCCGATCGGACAAAAACGACGAGAGTAGTTGGTGGCTGGTATCCTGGATACCGTAGTGCTGCAACTTATCCAGAAGCAGTTTGTGATTAATTACATCAAAAGCCTTGGACAAGTCGCAAAAAACACCAGCCACTTTGTACTTGTCGTCCAGACCAGAAACAATGCAGTCGAAAATTTTGTGTGCCGCTGTGGTGCACGACATCTTCTGCCTATATGCGAATTGGCGGTCTGTAAGCAAATCATTTTTTTCAAGGTGGGTCATGATGTGTGACGAAAGAATGGACTCGACTATTTTCGAAATAGTTGGCACTATTGTTATGGGCCTATAATTATTGACGTCACACTTGTCCCCTTTTCCCTTGAAAACTGGACACACTCTGGTACTCTTCAGCACGTCAGGGTAAACACCAGTTGCGAATATTGTGTTAATTAATACCAAGAATACATTCGATATAATAGGCCATATACATAAAATAATATTTAAAGAGATGTCATATGTGTCAACTACGGTACGCGTTTTTAATAAGGACCGCAGCACCTCGTCCAAGGCTTCGCGCGTGACTGTCGGCAAGCTGAACGTGGGCACATCCAGGTCGCGCAGGTGGTTGCGGAGGTAGTGTCTGCATCTAGACTGATCGCTAGCAATCGTATATTTTGACGCAATATTTATGAAGTGGGTGTTAAATTTATCTGGAACCTCAATATATGGTAAGTCAACTTCGGCCGTCGGGTCCCTGAGACATATGGTATGTGACCTAGTTTTAGTGCCTACTTCGTCATTTACCACGTTCCATATTTCCTTAGCCGGGTTTGAACTATTTCTCAGTTTGTTTTGGATGTAGTTCTGGCGAGCTTGCAGCGTTGTAGACTTTATTAAATTGTAATATTTGTCAATACATTCCGAGATGATGGGGTTGTTTGGGTATTGGCGTCTAATTTCATGTAAATCGCTATGTTTGCGCGTGTACTCCAATAGCTCATCAGTCAGCCAAGGTACAACAGACTTCTTTCTCAATTTCATAGTATTAACCGGAAAATGAATATCAATATAGTAAATTAAAATATTAAACAATTTATTAAATTTAGCATTAATGTCATAGGTGTTATTATAAATAAAATTAAAATCATAGTTATAAATGTCTAAATACAACAAACAAATAGATTCATTATTATAAATACGACGTTCGATAAATTGACTGGACATAGTACCTTTAAACTCGCAATCCACTACAAACTCATACCGCTGTGCGTTGTGGTCGCTAATAGCAGTGTCCACTGGCGACACAGTGAGGCAGTCACGAGCATGATTTGCTATTCCACAATCAATGGACGACGAACAGTCGGGAGTCACGCGAGTAGGAAAGGTGACGGTGTTAGTGCACTGATAGCTAAACAATACATCGTCAACCTGCCGTCTCAGGAATGAATCACGAGGGTTTTTGTTTGATCTGCTGTTGTTTTTATATGGTATATAAGGCATATAAGTAGTATATTAATATATATGTATATGTATTATATTTATAACTATTTTTTGATATATAAAAATAAATATTTGTTTATTTAATTTCATCCGATCAATTTGGTGATAAAACTTGGTATGGAGATAGCATGGTTACTTAGCTTGGTTTTTAACTTGAACATGTCATAATCCATGTAAAAAATTGTCGATGTTATCACCTAGTCCTAGTGGTTAGTGGTATCACCGATGTAGAGGTAAGACGTACTAGACAAATCGTGTACCTATGTATCTACTAAAGTAAGGCCAACGAGACGAGATAAAGAATGTAAACAAGCTTTCAGGACTTCAAAACATTTTTATTTGAAATAGTGTCACTTCGAACACAATCCAAACAGGAATGAACTTCAAAAAATGGCGGCCCTAACGTTGACAACTTCTGTACTATCGCGATCGTTAATTTGTGACCCATTTCAAGAAAAATAGGCTTGAAGTCGTCAATGTCATTAGAGATGCCAAATCATTTGTAACTTATAGGAGACTCAAACTTATTGTTGTAGTTAGAATGTCAGAATGACTTTGGACCTAAGGTGGGTCCCAAATTAAAGTTCGTGACTGTACTGACAGCTTTCCCGTACCACGAATCACGCAACGATAGCCGCCATCGAACAACTGAAGATATTATTGCGTACGAGAAATAAGGACAGATATAAGTCGCTCGCTATCTCAATATAACTCAGTAACGATAACGGTCAGTTTGTTTACATTCTTTATCTCGTTTCATTAGCAGTACTTTAAGTCTTCCGAGTACGCGTCCACAAAAATACTAGATCCGAACACTAGTTTCACGAGTATTTAGAAATACACGGCTTGTTGAGTATTTCCGAGTTGTGACTCTCAAAGAATTGACTTTTGGGTTGGTACGCGGACGTTATCGTGCGACCTGGGTTTTTGCGAATGTTGAGATTGAGGACGTATATGTATATTACATACGTAGGTATATAAAATAAGTATTGTATTGTGCGGACGCCGACATTATCACAGTTATATGGAATTTATCAATACACCGTTACATCTTGTATTTCTGCATAAGCCGCGATCTTCCACGTCCTGAATAGTCCCGATAGGCCTAAATACTTGATACGCGTTGGCCCAAATAAAGGGGTCGCGTACCTATTTGGACGTCCAAGCAAAAACCTATACCAGCGCCTCTATTCTAGGCGGTATAAACGATATCGTAGTTTGCCTGTTATGGTATTGTTATAACGTCAGCCGCCATTAGGTACTGTCAAGAAAATAAGAGCTATCAAAACGTTGAAAATTCGATAACAGATCAAATACGATATTGTTTTTACCGTCTTGAATAGAGCCGCAGTACCCTTACCATGAGTTACAATTACCGTATTCGCTAGCGAGTCGAATGCTCTGTCCCTCGCACTATCAGTCAGTGCCCTTACCATGAGTTACAATTACCGTTCTCGCTAGCGAGTCGAATGCTCTGTCCCTCGCACTATCAGTCAGTGCCCTTACCATGAGTTACAATTACCGTTCTCGCTAGCGAGTCGAATGCTCTGTCCCTCGCACTATCAGTCAGTGCCCTTACCATGAGTTACAATTACCGTTCTCGCTAGCGAGTCGAATGCTCTGTCCCTCGCACTATCAGTCAGTGCCCTTACCATGAGTTACAATTACCGTACTCGCTAGCGAGTCGAATGCTCTGTCCCTCGCACTATCAGTCAGTGCCCTTACCATGAGTTACAATTACCGTTCTCGCTAGCGAGTCGAATGCTCTGTCCCTCGCACTATCAGTCAGTGCCCTTACCATGAGTTACAATTACCGTACTCGCTAGCGAGTCGAATGCTCTGTCCCTCGCACTATCAGTCAGTGCCCTTACCATGAGTTACAATAGAGAATATGCATGTTTTTTTAAAATCGAGATCACCAAAAGTGAAATTGAAATTGAAATCGGTCAAGGAATACGGATGATACAAGCATTTTAACCTGCTAATTAGATAGAGAGATCCGATGTGCACCGGTGACGTCATTGTGCAGTTCAGCCATATAAACTCCACGTAAAATTCTGTTTTGCTAGAAGGAGATAGGAACAAATCTTTGTTGGCTTATATCTTGGTTATTTTTATAGCTATACAAAAAATGATTTTTCTCACCTGTTTGTCACATGAATCAGCTTTTATTGAAGCTGTAAAAAAAACATGCATATTCCCTATTAACGTTCTCGCTAGCGAGTGGAAGCTCTGTCCCTCACAGCTCACAGACCTCGTAAGTATGCTTATAGAGTGCGAGGGACAGAGCATTCGACTCGCCAGCGAGTATGGTAATTGTAACTCATGGTAAGGGTACAGTTAAAACGTCTCGTCTCTACACCGAGGTACAAAAAGTTATAAATAAATATTTATGGAACCCTATTAGTACAGTCAACAGCATAAATAAGTGATCATTTATGGGTTTATACCAATCAACCGTTGCGCCACAGTTTAAAACGTGAAGCAGCTTAGGCTATAGGTATATCAGAAAAAAAGCGCGTTTATCAAAAGAAAAGTAGCACATCATAAAGTATTTTCTTTTTGCATTTTTTTATTCCAGTTCAAAATCAAAAAGCGTTCGAATCCACGACTTTTTTATTTTGCATGTTTATTTTTACAATTTGTTTTGTTTAATTAAATTCAAACCAATTTAATTGATTAATATTATTTTTTGTTTTAATATGTTCTTAAAATGTAATTTGTTTTTATTTTATTTTTATTATTATTTTTAATAATTTGTCTACTTTTTTTAAAACAAATACGGAATTGAAGATCAAACTCTTAACTATGACACGAAACTGCTAAAAAACAGATAATTGTAATTGTAATTGTAAAATTACTGCTACTTTCTACCATAATTTTTGCAAACTGTGTAACTTACAGTCGTACGTGCCCAGTCAGAATAATTCTGAAAATTGCTTCAATAAAATAAGACGTATATTTTAGTGCATTGTAAAAGTTATTTAGAATTTGACGCTTACATTATTTTTGTACTTACTTATTTAATATAAGTACAACAACACTCTTTTTATGCTGATGCTATGAGAAGTTGAGGAAATTTAAATATAGAATGCCTGTAAACACATATTACCACTACACATGCAATTCCACGCTCTCGGTAATTCATCTATAACAATGAGAACAAATAATAGTTACAGTATTCCCAGCTTAATAGCTTTCGGCTATCGCTAACACGCTCGCAACGAAACTAGTACTATAAGCCACTCGTGTGTCATAGAAAAACGAAAGCCGATAGCTACGGAGATAATGGCAGCACTGTACATAACGCGAACCCCTGTCTATTAATCTATATATACACCTCCAATTATCGACGCAGACAGACCCTACTCGAGAGAGGGCAGCCCCCCGCGTTTCGTGGAGCCAGGGAGGCGTTGCTATGGTGCCCAATTAAAAATAAACGGTACGAAAGCCAGACAAATCAATGCCGGCCGGGACGATGTAAAAAAAACACGTACCTGCTTGGTTGTATTCGTCGGCAGCGGAGTCGAAGTCCGGCTTCCATCGGAGAAATGACGTCTTTAGGCTGAGAACAAAATTAAATTTTAGAATACACGCATAACGCATTCGCTGCTCTCTTTGTCCAGCGTAGAGCATCTGATATCGGAGCTTTTTTCTAATACCGGTATTTTTTCGATATTGAAATTTTAAATACCGGTTTTCCGGTATTTCGATATTTTTTCGATATTCATAAGAAGTAAAAAAAATACAATTGTTTTTGAACGGACCTAGATTACCACTTTAGGTGGGCGAACTTTGAGGCCCCAAAAATGATAAATCAGCTCATGCGTAGCAAATATATGTATATTTAGTATAAATCACAGCACATTCATTCAAAATATCTTGAATTTACCTAAACTTAAAATTCTATTTGCACATGCCTTTATCTCAACTTAATAATCAAAAATATTAAAATGATCTTCTTAAAAATACTCAAAACAGAACAAGAGAAATTAAATTATTAATAAAACAAAAAACCCGCCTGCTTTCAGGTATGATTTTAACTGTAAACTCAAAATCAAGATTTATTTCTTGTAGGTAGGTCATTATAATCTGTTATAAGAAATACTAGTGATCCTTTCAAATAAGTTCAAAGTTACATCGCCGGTATTTAGAATCTCCTAGAGACTAGACTATACTATTATTATAACTTTAACGACGTGCTAGCCTAGTTGGTAGTGACCCTGCCTACGAAGCTAGCGGTCCTGGGTTCAAATCCCGGTAAGGGCAGATATTTGTGTGATGAGCACGAGTATTTGTTCCCGAGTCGTGGATGTTTTCTATGTATTTAAGTATATATTTCTCTATATAAGTATTTATATCGTTGTCTAGTACCCATAGTACAAGCCTAGAGCTTAGTTTGGGACTAGGTCAATTTGTGTGCGATCGTCCCTTGATATTTATTTATTTATTGTATGCAACAAATGGTCGGGAACTCGGGAATAATACATTCTATAGCTATGAAAAGGGCATACCGGTAATATCGAAATACCGGTATTTTGCGAGTTCGAATATCGGTTTTTTAATAAATAATATCAGGGGACAATCGGAATTTTAGTCCGAATCGAATACCGGTATTCATGCTCTAGTCCAGCGCCTTATGCTGTTAGCGATTTTCGATAGCTGATAAATTTGTAAAATTTACGTATGCCGGCGGTCTATTCGCGTCTGCTTCATTTTGAGAGTATTCGAAAATTGCTAACGTTTAGCATCTAGTAAAACCAGCAAGGGAACAAAGGAAGACCAGTGCTGGCTCTGCGAGCATCACGCTGAGTTGGGACCATTTCGTGGCAAATTATCTTTTCAAAATTCTGTATGGGTCAATTAATGTTAATGTTTGTCATGATTAAACTATTTATATTTCTATTAAAAACCCCCGTGGCCCCTAGACAAGTGACAGCATTAGAAAATTGCTAATTTCTTTATCCACGTCAGTGTTGCCAACTCGGATTTAAAAAAAGGTGTAGACCTGAGGTTAAAAAATTACGTAGAATTAGTAAAATTTACAAATGGAAAGTTCGTAGATCTACGTACTTTTTTTTTCGAGTGTAATGAAGAGGTTAGGGTAGGTGAAACTGAATGAAACGAATGTTTTGTTAAACAATTTATTTAAATTATTATTATTAATTATCAATAACAATTTATTGAAGTTAAATTGAGCAGGAATGAAGCTGAAAAATATCGAAATCGAACCAAACAAAACCACTCGTTTAAAATCTTATCTTAGTTCGAAATATTTTTACTTTATGTTGGTTGGTTAACTTAACTTATAACCGCTTAAATTAAAACGTTATGTTTCACTTTTTTTCATAATGTTTATAGCCTGGATACCAAGTCATTTAAGCCATAGTTTTACTTTCACATGAGATGAATCACAGCTCTGTTATATTCTATGGATGGAATGCCACAGACAGTTTGCGATACTGGCTAGGCGAGTGTGCGTTAGTATGAAACGGAACGTTTATTAACTTTTTTTTGGCGAAATACGCTGAAATTATGCCCATTCAGCGTTTGATAAAAAAATACGTAGATTCTGGGACTGAAGTTCGTAGGTGTGCAGGAAAGGCCTAAAATACATAGATCTACGTAAAAAGACGTAGAGTTGGCAACGCTGATCCACGTGCCGTCTTTTGTTTTACACGAAACGCTCGTTCAAGGCACCGGGTGAGAGTCGGGAAAACAATCATATGCGTGGCAGTGAATGCGAAAAAAAGTTTGGATTGAAAAAAAAGAGATGAAGCATAAGGTGGTTAACACTTTTTTGCTAAGCTGATAAATCAAAGTACACACACAAGTCCCTAAGAAATCGCGACGCTACTTCCAAAATGCAACCCTTAAACTGCACAATCGATTCGTCAAACCTAGGAGCACCCCCCACCGCCCTCCCCTCAACTAGCTTTCTATAAAACCACGCCCGAATCGATCGACCAGCTTGACCAGAGTTGACCACGATCCCTAGACACCTCAACATCTTTTCACCAAACCCTAACCCAGAAACTAGCTTCCTAAAAAAACCGCGCCCCAATCGATCCGATCGAAAAACCGGAACACAGACACTCACATGAAAATCAGGAGCCCGCTCTGCATGCACCGGATGTTAGCTAACCGTGGCGACGTGGAGGCTCTCCCGTAGGCCATTTTATTCTGAATCTTCGCTAGACGTGAACGGTGCGCGCGTATACTACCTCAGCAGCCGAAAACGCGTGGGTGCGGCGTGAGTTTCGCGAATCGTCTGGCGCTTGTTGCTCCCCTAGTACATACCTATCTAGCATAGATGCAGGCGGGTGCAACAAGCGATCGATGCGTCCCCCGCCCTACTGAAAGCGCATGTGCATAGACGTCGTATTGCACTTGCAACCTTATTACAACCCTACAGAGTGCAATCTGCTGCTGTGAATAAATTGTACATGCGCCAATTTTTTCTGGAAGAGAAGGGGTCCATATGTTCTGTTTCAGCTATAAATCAATAAGGGCGTTGGCGGGAGGAATATTCTAGATATAGCTAATCCTAGGGAATCGGGAATGTAACATGAATTTACACAAATGGCGCTGATATCATCAGAAATTGGCAATGCTTGAGTATGAATAATGATAAAAAGAAAGTTTTGTAGCATGAATAATTTAAGTTAATAATGGACCCGATTCTACGTGCACATCGCTTAAATAGCCTAAAACTAAATTGTCTAATTTTTAGACATAGTTTAGACGGCAGATTTAACAAGCGGTATTCCAGAATGTCAATACAATATTGAATGGACCGCCTAAAATAAGAAGCGTCAGATTCAAATTAGCGCTGTCATTTTGATTATGACAGCTGCTCGTAGAATAGCAAAGTGTTTTAGCGACACCTAAATAAAATTAGGAAGTTTAGAGGCCACTGTAGAATCGGGTCCACTGAAAACTATTAATAGTTCCCATTTAACCATTATTTCATGACTCCAACAGCTGATTAGAATAAAAAATATGATGACAAAATTAAAAGCATGCAACAGTTGCAACAAAACACATAAGTCTACAAAGTAACAAATTACATGAAAGCATTTTGCACAAATTACAAGTAGGTACAGTCAAGGAATTTAATTTGTGACCCACCTTAGGTCCAAAGTCAATGTGACATTCTACAGCAATAAGGTTGAGTTTCCTGTCAATTACAAATGACTTGACATCTCTATTGACAATGACATCTTCAAGCAGATTTTCTTTGAAAAGGGTAGCAAATTAACTTCCGTGACCGTACCTGATTTCGGCTATAGTTTATAAAATTGTTGAAATATATCCATGAAAGAATTAAAGTTTACTCTACTACAAACATTATGGCCTGGCCACGACATTGCGCGAATTGCGGCGCGGCGAGTGATTTCCTAATACATTGCGCGTGATGCCAACTAACCGCAGAACGTTGCGCATCTCGACCGTGCAATGTATTAAGAAAACGCTCGCCGCGCCGCAATTCGCGCAATGTCGTGGCCAGATCTTAATGATAAATAAAAAGTAATCAATCAATCAATCAATCAATCAATATCATTTATTTGTAATCTCAACAGTACTGCGGGGCCAATTTACATAACTTTATTTTATTTTATTACTAGTGTTAGGACTTTTGGTGGCAAATCGTGGTTCTAGAACCCATGGAGTCGCTATTTCCTATTTATTATAATACATACCATTTTGATTTTGACCTTCAGTATCTTAATATTTCAAAATTTATTGATTCATTAAATCGCTAAACCAATATTTTACCGTCTTTCCTGTGGAAATACCCAAAGTTAACGTTTTTAAGGCCTCATTTTCTGGCTGATCCCACATCGGCATAAACGGAGTCTGCTTTACTCGTAGTCCTATCAAATAAAACCATAACTTATATGCACACAAGGCTTTAACTATTCACCACAGGAGAGACAACTTTTGTTTTTTCGAGTGTGTGTGACCCTTAAATGAATTTTGGTATAGAGGGTATCTCTATTGTGAAAGCGTTACAAACAAGCAAATATTAGTAGGTATGGAATAACCGAACTAAAAATGTGTTTAGTTCGTTTTGAAATATGACCATATCCTCGTAAGGCCCAGTGTACTATAGGATGAACATAATCCAGGCAATTTAATTTGGACTGTGCTGCAATAACAATAAGGTCTATTTTTCTATGTTCGTAAACTGAAAATGCCATTATCGAACAAACGTTATTGAACTTTATTGCATTGATGGTAGATTCAAAGTCGCACTTACAAAAAACTCCCTGTTTGCAGTATGGTGGGCCTTACGAGGATACTGAAGGTCAAAATCAAAGTGTAGCGACTCCATGGATTCTAGAACCAAGATATGCCACCAAAATCCTAACCCTATTTATTACAATGAATAGGGAATATACAGTAAAAGGGATCACCAAAAGTGAAATTAAAATGAAAGTCGGCCAACAAATACGGATGATACAAGATTTAAACTGCTAATTAGACAGCGATTAGACAGAAAGATGCACTGTGCACATCGGATCTCTCTGTCTAATGTTATTTATATCCCAGTGACTGGGATATAAATAACATGACAATATTTTTTTTAATATAAAATGCCTGTTCCCTAAAAAAATCTTTTGGACTTTGTTTATATTTTTATTAATGTGACAGGAAGGTTCATGTGTTTTAATTTTTTAAATTTCTTTGTAAAATCGCATGGTGATCACTGTTTCATACTTTTGGCTGTGTGTTCTAAAACAAGATATGCAGGGTGACCGACTAAATAAAGAAGCAACATTCGCTTCTGCTAGTTTCATATGATATTATGTTATTATTACATAGGCTACACGGCACTTTTATAACATTAAAATCTACTAGAGTCTCTGAAGATGAGACCACTGATAAGAAGTTTGCATTGTTCGATGATTAATACTTATTTAAAAATAATACATACATACATACATACATCAACTCACGCCTTAGTTCCCAGGGAGGGGTAGGCAGAGCTACACAATAACCTACAACTCTAATCATCCCATAAAAAAGTAAAAAATAACTCCTTTCCAATCATTTTAGGTAAGTACTTATAAAAAATCATTTGAAACTTTTGAGAGTTCGTAATACGCTGTTATATACTTTTAAGGAATAAGACACTTGAGGATATTTTCAGCTTGCCAAAGCCTGAGAATTATAACCGTGAAATTTTCAAATTGTTTATAATGGTGCCATAATAATTGAGATAATTACAAAGAAAATTCATGCAGAATGTAGGATGTTTTGAGTTTCCCGCAAATAATGCCCCATGAAATCAGTAGTCTTTAATAAAAACATCACATAAGTACCTAACAGAATTATATTTTAGAAATGTATTTTCTAATTTGTAACATACTTATCGAGATAAGCAAAACAATGTGAAAACTAGGATATTTTAAGTTTGTGCAAACAATGCTGCGTAATAGTCATAATCCATTACATCTAAGAAGTATGACGATTATATTCCAATAAGAATTTAGCAAGTTGGTGCACTAGGTTTAGAGATAACCGCGAGCATACAAACATACATACATACATAAAGGTTAAAGACAGAACCTCCGGAAGGCCGGTAAATAAGACAAAGAAAACAAGTATATAGATAAAATGTGTGCAGATTAGTACAAATAGTCATAATCTTTGACACAGGATACTTTTAAAACACAAAAATTGGAAGATTCCTGTCGCACTCAAAAAAGAATTGCATGGCTGCAGTTGGAGTTGGATAATAAAAAGTAAGATATGATCAAATACAAAACAAACTAAGCGAACATACATACGACTACGCAACGAATGGAAGTATTAAAAAGCAGTTTTCTTTAACATAAGGCGGGGTCCATGATACATGAAAAGGTAAAAAAACATATCTACGGTCACTTACTACTTTTCGGCAGATCTGCAGTGCTCCTGGGCCTCTTGTATTTTAGCCGCCATAACGTATTTGATGTAAAACTGAAGACCAACTAAATTTAAAGGTAATTTTAGGGCATTAAAAGAAGCGGGTCTTCTCTCGTCTCGTCTCAAAGTAAAAATCAATACATCGGTACGCCCACAGACAGAGTACGCCTACGCCTTCGCGCTATCCTATCACATCACCTGTCTTGCTTTGACAGTTCATTTTTATTAGAACGCAGCTTATCAAAGCCTAGCCTTTGGCCCTATTACCTATGTTAGCGAAAAAATAGTTAAAATATTCATTTAATATTTGTTAATATTCCATGCTATTTAGTTAATTTTATTTTTTATTTGAGAAGTAATAAAATTGAGTCTATTCGAACATGTTCAACGAATAAAGTTAGAGAAGTAAGGCTGGCCGCATACACACGTTTTCCGTATTAAATTTCCTAATGCGGAATTTCGGTTTGGAATTCCCTGAGAATAGCGTTTTTTCAAGTCAGTACGAATAGGCTTAAGATCAAATATCCTGTGCGTTTATAAAAACATTGTCAAACACATATTTTAAAAAGGGGTGTTAAAGTAAGGGGAGTAAGTACGCCGTACTTACTCATTTTCACGAAAATGTGTATTAAGGACTGAAATTAAGGAACTTTAACTTTTTCAGTTCTGTGATGAAAATTAGCTATACATTGATGGCCGCCAAAACTGACAAAGTACTTACTCGCCCATCTATCACCCCTTTTTCAATCTGTTTCGTCAAAGTAGTTTACGAAGCGTGAAGAGCTCCAGAAAAATGCGTTGTTGTGTCGTCTTTTAATGTAAAATTCGATTAAAAAATAAAAAATAAACAAATATCAGGGGATAATGTCACACAAATTGATCTTGTCCTAAACTTAAATCTAGGTTTGTACTTAAATTACTACGAGTAGACAACGATACACTTACGTATATAGAGAAAAACATACTTAAATACATAGAAAACAACCACGACACGGAAATAAATACTCGCGCTCATCACACAAATATCTGCCCTTAGCGGGATTTGAACCCGGAACCGCTAGCTTCGTAGGCAGTGTCATTACCAAATAGGCTAACTTGTCGTCAAAATACAAATTTTCTAAAAGATGAAGTGAGATTTCACCTGGAAGTATCTTTCACCATTGATTTAAATCGTATTTCATTTTCTTTTTACCTAAAATCGCACTAATCGCGCACCAAAATCTTCAGCGTAATATTATTGTAAGAAAAGGAAAGAGCAGCACTAAGATAGTAGCATCAATATACTATAAGGGATACTTTTGTTAAAATAATAAGTACCTAAGGTATTAATTACAAGATAAAAATGCATTAGCAACATTTTATATAAGCGTGAATGAGACACTCTGCGTAATTAGCAGGAATATACGTCTATTTGTGTTTGGGTTAAAGAAAGAGTCGCCACGATTCTTTGGCCGTTAATGTGGTCGCAGCGTTACTTAATACGTCCAAAAACGGAACGGACCGGATCCAAACGGTTCTCTGTGGTAGGGCTCAATCGATAAAAATAAAATATTAACAGAGAAAAAGCTCATGTATGCCATGCTTTACAAACCATAGACTAAGATTTAATAAACTTTGTTTGACAATCAACGTCAACAGGGCAAGGGGCAAGTGGCTTTATTCGCTTGATCATACTTTTGTTTAGCGTATACTCGCTAAAGTAATTTGAATACATTAATATTTGGTATCGCCTCATAGCCATATTAACTATTTACGCAAATCAATGGTCGAGGTGTGACACATTACCAGTAATACACTCTAGTGCTTTTTTACAATAAAAATGGATAAGTTATCTTTGAAGGAATTTCTCACCGCTTACAAGAGATGGGTGATAAATAACCCTAATTTGGTGACTGATGTGGAAACAGTGGCAACCTGGTCATCATACTTCGTCGCTGGGAAGATTAATAAGTCACCTATAGTGTCCGAACTCGTTTATTGCTTGTCAAAGTTACTGTCTCTGTTCAACGATCGACTTATTCGGGAGGCTTACGATGCGGACGTCCAGTACTACGGCCTTCGCGAACAAATAAAGATATGGTTGACGGTAATTCACTATTCGGAAGTGTTTGTCGAACTCGTCGTGAAAAACCGGTGGGGCAACAAAGGAAAGTGGACTATTGCAACTTTACTACAACTCTTCAAATGTTCTTCTGCCCTGGTACTTCTGCTGAGGTTTAAGGAGTTGCCGATACAACATCCTCCCGTTGCTGCGATGCAGAGGAAGAAGTTTACCGAGGAAAAGACAATTGATGATGGTGAGAGTTCGTTTTTCACTTTAAAGCGCTCAGGAAGAGTTGTGAGACGGGTAGACGGAGCACCTCCGGTTGCATTCCGTGACTGGCAACCGCTGAAACTAAAAGATAGCAGCCTTCCAGTTAACGTAAAAGATTTGATGTATGCTGAATCATTGCATATATTGAAGCCTTTAATACACTTAGCTGCCATGCGAGTATTTGGGACAAAAGCATGGCGACAGTGGCTTGTGTCACTAGGTATTGACTTGGCTAGTTTGAAAATTTACAACCGTCATGTAAAAGACCTGACACCAGAGCAGAAGCTGGAAATAAGCCGTAGGAAGCTTGGACTCGTTTTATATCTACTACGTAGCCCTATGTACAATGGTTACTCAAAGAATGTCATTGAAAATGTGTTGACATCAGCATCTAATAAGATACCGTTCATGTCCTTTATATGTGGACCTGTGATACAGTATTTGAGCCATTGGCAAGACATTTATTTCTATATGTGGGCATCGTAGGTAACGTAATAATGGATTATCAAATGGTCTGTTCACTATTTTTACCTTAGTCAATTCCCAATTTCCGATCCAATCATTAGGAGATATATGTATTTGGGTGATTCCACAGGCTTTTCAACCGCCGTCAGTCCCCTGTCATAAATATTGAAAGAATGAGCTACACCAAGCAGCTAACATTCACACAGAGCTATACTATTACCGTAATTCTGGCCGCAATTGATCGAATTTTAAGCATAATATTGCCTATTTCTTAAATACTTATGACAGCGGACTGATGGCGGTTGAAATGCCCATGGAATCACCCATTTGTATACTAACCATTAAGGTTTTGTTTTCAATTGTATATTATGTAGAAAAAACAGCTTTTTATATTTGCATTTAATTTTATAATATAGATAGAAATCAAAGATTCACAAAATTATTATTAAGGTATTTGTAATCCACAAAAGTAAATTGACATTTGCTGGGTTTTGAGGAAAAGTAAACTGTGTTTTGTGCATTTTAACAACATTTTTACTGGACAATAACCAAATCAAAGAATTGGACTTGCATAGTTTTATTATTATAAGTGACTAACTGAAGACCAAACTGACGTAAATGCCACCATTGACTACGTTCTTCTTGATCGTATTACTCAGTTCTTTGTTGTTGTTTGTCACTAATAAATGTTCTTTTTTTTTCTAACATTTTTTTTCTTCTGTAGTCTAGTAGTAGTAATGTAATGGTTTTTGACCAGTTATATATAGTTGTAGTGCATAATTAGAAAACATCTTAACCTTTAAATGATGTGACATGTCTCCCATACATCAAGACTATTATTTTGAACTTTATGTTGCCTTGGCCTAAGTGTTACTTTGAGAGTGCCCTGTAACTACGTCATCGCGGGTCCCGCGATGAAAACGACATGCTCGGCGCCCGACCCGCTCCCGCCCGCTGTGTGAATTGCGCTTATTGATTTTTTGAGTCACGAAAAATCCTTTATTTCATGTTTAATTTAGAAGTTTTTCAGTGGTATCTTACTTTATTAGAATCATTACGAGCCAGCAAAGTTTTTAAAGTCTTTTGCTCTTTTGTTTATAAACAAATTTTTAAGTAATGACATAGTTTGTTTCTCCATACTAGGTGTCTCTGTGTTTGTTTTTCACTTTGGTTCTACTGTGGTTCATCAATTTATGTTTATGACTATGTTCTATAGTGGTTCATCAATTTATGTCCGTGGCCGTACACACATAATACATCTCTTTTTTTGAGGTTATTAAATATAATTATTATTCTAGAAATTGCCATTGGCATCTGTCTTTTTACTTTGTCTGCTTAAAAATATGATTTATAGGTTACTACTAGAAATATATTATCCAACATTACTAGAGGCACAGCATGTCATATACTTATTTATTACCTAAATGTTATTGCTTAAATTAATAGCGCAATTGCATGGATTTTTCAAGTCGCATTTCTCAACACAGTATGAAACTAAAATACCGTAAAAGAGATCTTAAAATTGGTAATTCTGTTCATCATCGACCACTGAAAAGAGTTCGTATCATCGGAATACATAAATCAATTTAATAAATACATAAATTAATTTAAAAAAAAAGCTTTATCGATAACGTCGATAAACAGCGGTGTTCTCTCCCTACAATTTATCGAAAGCCGCCCCTAAAATTCCGGGCCCTAAAATATTAGTAGGATTCAAGTTATCTTGTTCTAGTAAAGGTACTATTACACTTTTGCACTTGGCATCAGCTTTTGCTGCTCCATTGTAGTCCTCAAGGTTTTCCTCGCATTTGGAGTCTCAGGATTGCAGTATTATCCTTGTACGGCCCACCATACTACAAACAGGGAGTTTTTTTGTGAGTGGGACTTTGAATCTACCACCAAGGTAATAAAGTTCAAGTACGTTTGTTCGATAATGCCATTTTCACTTTATGAAGATAGGAAAATAAACTTTATGTCTATTGCAACACAGTTCAAAGTAAATTGCCTTGATTATGTACATCCTATTGTTCACTGGGCCTTACGAGGTTAAGCAGAGACCGGAATTTTCGTGGCACTTTTTCACATCTTATTTATCGACTTTCAATGTAGGTATATATCGATATACTAAACTTGTAAATAGATTGTTAGCAACTTATCGGGTAACCAAATAATATGGAAAAAATAGGACAATTTATTTATAAAGAAACTAAAGAATCACTTGTAAGCACTAGCAAGTATTTTAAACCGATTTAATATTAGATATATAAAAGTACCTACTTGGAAAACAATATAATTGTTTTCCAAGTAGGTACTTTTATATTTAACTAGCTTCTGCCCGCGACTTCGTCCGTGTAGATTTCGATTACCGTTATTCCCTCGAGAACTTTTAAATTTTCCTTGATAAAACTATCCTACATCCTATTCCAGGACCTAACATGGACCTAACCTATATGTGTGCCAAGTATCATCTAGTAACAAATATCCAAACATACTCATTTATAATGTTGGTAAGATCGCATTGTCGATTTCAAATTGTCACCATTAGTTATTTTTAATACCTAATAGGTACAACACATAAATAACTAATATTCTCTTGTTATCCTTTTAATTCTAGTTCAACATCCATTACTTCTGTTTTTGTTCAATATACTGTATGTTTTTTTGACGCATTGTATAACATTTAATTTAGTGATTATCGTAAAGCATTTCTAACATTATTTCAATGACCAAATGAATCAACAAAATGTATTAACCGACTTCAAAAAAGGAGGATTTTCTATGTTCCACTGTATGCAAGGTATGTTGGGGTAAGATGGGATCGGCTCAAGACCGGATAATTCAAATTACTACTAAACTAACAAAGGTTTTCGATTCCTGGCAACACACATGCTACGATATCTTGTTGTGCCCCGCGGCCTGCAGCGCCAGGAATCGAAAACCTTTGTTAGATTAGTAGCAGTTAATTTGAATTCTCTTCACCCGGTCTATACTCGATCCGAATTTACCCCAACATACCATTTTTTTTTAGATGTGTGCCAATTATTCCACTAAGAAACTGTTTAAGAATGCACCGAGCGTCCAGTGGCGCCCTCATTGCTAGTATGCTGTTTTCTAAAAAACAAACAATTGTCTTCTATTCTAATCCAGACAAGTGCGAGTCGGACTAGCCCACCGAGGGTTCCGCACATGAAACGGTTAATTCATTTCAAAATTTGGACCGCCGTTCCTTGCATAAAGACCCTGTTTTTTTGTGTTTTATTTAAAAATGTAAAGTTTCCGATTTTTTCCTATACTTTTAGTATAGGACGGTACTATTTGCCAACTTTCATAGATCTAGGTCAACGGAAAATACCCTATAAATTTTGATTCCCTTGATAGTGTCGGAATATACGTTTTTTTGCGGCAAAAACGGCGGTATCTTTTTGTTTACGTTAACTTAGTAGTTTGTTTTATTCACAACTTCAAGGCATTGTAGACCTGAGTATATGGTTTTAATTTCAACTCGATAGCTTTACGCGATCCCGAGATAAAAGGTCTTGACATACAGACAACAAAGTGATCCTAAAGGGTTCCGTTTTTTCCTTTTGAGATACGGTACCCTATAAAACATCCTTTGATTTCAAGACCATACTTTAGTTTACTAATAATAGTGATGAGGGCGCCACTGGACGCTCGGTGCTGTCTTAAATGACTATAGTTCGGTTAATGTGGATTGATACCTTTGACAGCCAAATCTAACCTCAAAATGAACCTTATTTGGTTAAAACAGTTCTTTAATCGTAAATAACAGAAACTGAGTAAACATTTTGGACATCACTTGGCCAATGTATTGTCGTTGATTGCTTTATTTTGTTTAAAATAGCTGTTTTAGCCAAAAAGGTTCATTTTGAGGTTAGAAAATTACTATTTAAGACAAGTAAGAATGAACAGACCTTACTCGCAAGCGAGGCATATGCAAAGGGTTCATTGCATTGCATCAATATTTGCATCAATGTAGTATTTATGAAAAGTGAAAAAGACAAGTGAAGTTCCTGTTAATATGACAGCTGTCATTGGGATAATCCGAGACTGAGCCAACTATAGGCCATTCTTTATTGTTATCAAAGGTGACTGTTAGGATATTGTAATGTTATGTAGGTTTTCTTAGGTTAAATTGGTTAACTTTACCACGTAATTATTTATTTAAAGTACTTAAGCATGACAAAGGGTGATCGGTGGTATTCTATAAGTATTGCTATGTAATTAGCATTGGTGAATTAGTGTTTACATTGTAATTGATAAATATGGGTTTTTTTATTAAAATATGTATAAGGTAATACAAGACATTCTATCATGAAGTGAAATTGGTTTTATTTAAGATATAAATCTACATTTGACCTTTTGAAAGCCACATTCTCCATTTACTTTAACGACCTAGTATAGGCTTCTATCACTCGCAGTGTCATACAAATGACAAGGACAAAAGAGAGGCTAGTAGCCAAGTGGGCGGCAACAAACGATAATCTGAGGACTCGTTTACAATGGTATTTGAAAATAAAAGATTAAGGAGACCTCGGTCGGTTTTACTAGCCAAGTCACAGGTAAACGATAAACAATAAGTCGCAAGAAGGGAAACAAACGCGTCCGCACCGTAGAGATGTAAGAGCCGACTGATTACCTGCTCCATAGCTCCATTGTGAGTGCGGTTTTAGCGCATTCTTATTAGCAAAAATCGATCGATCGATGGATCGAAAATTCGGATCGATATTTACCTAACGCAGCGGCGTTGTTATTCAGTTGTATGGAGGCAGACTCAATCGTGTAATTCATTAATAAAATTCCCGGGATTTCTAAATAAATTAATTACACCAGCATAAATTCATAATTAAGTATTTATATTAACTGTTGGAAGTAATTTTCCATGTAATTACCAAATGCTATTTAATTTACCTGTAACTCTTTGACCTAACGAATTTATATGAGCAAAACGGAACGTTTTATCCTACACTAGCGACCCGCCCTCGCTTCGCTTCGGATATAATATAAGTTAAAATAATCCAAGTTCATCTGGAATAATATACTATTCAAATTATAGATTTTAGAAAGACGTCCTATCGGACACTTTTTGCGGAATTGAGTTTTTGATGCCGTTACATTTTAAAATCAATTCAAGTCATGACTGCCAGCTATCACAGAATCTCTATATATACAATGTTTACAGCGGACTTTTCATTGCACAATACAAACAAATTTTGCCTGGAAGTGACGCGCGAAAGGGCTACATACGTCCATGGGAAAAACACTCTAACGCTCCCCTCTATTTCACCATCTTGGCAATGACACGTGACAGGTGATAATTCAGTATACATTGCAAAGTTAACACGCTGATACATGACTGGGTTTCGTATAAGCTGCGCTATGTACACTGAAATGTCACCTATCACCTGTCATTGTCGGGATGGTAAAATAGGGGGCCGGTCTAAGCCTTTGAATGTTTGACCTTGTTGTCGCTTGTAAATTGTCATTGAAAACGATAATTTTACTGGACATTGCAGTCGTTTTAACTGGAAAGGTATTTATGGACCCGGGGAATTAAAAAGACTTTTCCATCCGCACATCCGGTCAGTATTGTGCACTCTATTATGAACGTTTTTAAAGATGTTATTTGTGTGGATTAAGGTTCCGTAGTAAAATAATAGGACACCATTCTTTCAAAACCAATTTAGTTATGTGGGGCGATCCAGAAGGTTGCAAGGAATTGAGAAATTCCGTTGGGAAATGGACAGCCTCTTCCAGGTCGAGCACAGTGTGTATGTGTGTGTGTATGTTTATGTTTGTGTCGGTGCATTGATCTTCGATAGAATTAAGCCATTTTATACCTACTTGACTATTAGTTCTCTCTCTCCTTAGCACAGTCTTAGAATTAATATTTTTAATTTCGGAATAAACATTGTCGACTAATTATTTTACTAAAACGCAAAAGTTTTCATTTTGAAGATTAATGCTCCTATTATCTTGGGGCATTTGAATATTTCCTATTTTGAGCAACAACACTGCAAAGAACCGGTTTTCATACGTGCTGACAACGAAACTCTCATAATATTTGTTTCGAGTTCTAATCGATGTAGCGCGTAATTTTGAATCTGCCATATGTTCTAAAGTATTTATTTAAATATAATATATTGTACCGAACAATATTAATCTACATTAAATGCCCAACCAACGTATTTATCTGGATAAGGTTAAATACTGAATCGAACAGAATAGCTTCGCTATAACCTAATATTTTAAAATAAAATCATAAACATAAAAAATGGTTACTGTGAGTCAATCTTAGGAGATAGACATATGCCATTTTGGACTTTTCTCTGGTTTTTTTAAAGAACTACAATTCTTCAGTACATTATTTTGACACATCTCTTAAGGTTTAGCCAGCGTAAGCTATGTAAGGGCCCGAAAAACGATTTTTGACGACTTGGTAGGAAAACATTGAGTTTTTTCAACTATATTAAAACTTAATTAGAATGAAATGTACATATAAACCATCTAGAATAAATTCTCTAAATGACAGTGAAAACCGTATCATAATCCGTTGCGTGGTTTGGAAGGAGTTAGCGGAGAAACAGGCAGACAGGCGCAAAGCGACTTTAATTTATACTATTTAGAGAAGAGATTAGGAGAAGAGATGCATCGGTTAAGCTTAATTAAATGTTTAGATACTTAATTAAAAGATTTCTCATCATCACATACAGTATTGAAAGTGAAAAGAAAGAAGTGGTGAAACAGGCGTGATTTAATGTACCTATGTAGGTATGTATATTGTATGTAGGTACATGTACACTCTTTGATGCTCTGCTGAGGTGCTGAGGGATATAGGCGTGATGTTACACTCATTAACACAATATGCAGGAACCATTAGCCAAATTTTACGTGTCTATCTATCAATTCTCTGTTGTAGATAAAACCAATTAAAGTGAAGAGAGCTGTTTCTTAAATTTCAATTTTAATAATTATAACATTCATGATAACTTTTGAATGGTATGTCCGATTTGAATAATTCAAAAAGTAATTTACAGGTGCTGATATAGCCTTGAAAACGAAGTAATTTATTTGGATAAGGATTAATACCAAGGTACGAATAATGGGGCCTAGTTAGTACCGGCGTTACAATTGCATATTTTGACATGAAAAAGTAGTTATTGTGACAGTTAGACATATGGTATCGCGGTCTTTTTTGTAGAAATTGATATCCTCTATAAAACTGTAGTACATCACTTTGCTCTATTGTCAATAGTTTCCGCAGCATGCGCGATATAAGGTTTTTTTTTTGGTAATTTTTTCACACCTTGAGTTACATTATCGAAGTTTTCATACGGAACCCTAACTTTTTTGAAAATATACTATAGCCTATGTTCATCAGGGATAATGAAGGATTCTAATGGTGGAAGAATTTTCCAAATCGGTCCAGTAGTTTCGGAGCCTATTCAATTCAAACAAACAAATCTTTCCTCTTTATAATAATAGTGTAGATAAGAGTCCGCATTTAAAGTACAGAAGATATCATAGATTGGCTTATTATTACCTATATTTATTAAAGGTTGAACACGCCAAAACTGGGGCATGTAAAATCGGCTATTGTTACGCAGAAAATTGATTTATAATATTTTTTAGACAACTTATCACAAGGAACTGTCCTAAAATATGTCCATAGATTTTTTTTCTAATATTTATTCGTTGTTAAAATGTAGAGCAAACAACATCAACAACGCGAATGCATTTTGCACGAATATGTAGAAAATTCAACGCTAAGATACAGAGATATCGCGAAAAGACTGAAATGTCCTCAATCTACGGTTTTTCGCGTATTAGAAAAGGTTTCGTGAACGCTTAACAATAGATAGAAAGCCAGGAAATGGTGGGTTGCAGGGAGTCAAGAATAAAAAAAAGGACGAGTGAGTTGTAAGGGTTTTTGCCTCAAATCCTAAGATTTAATCTCGTGATCGAAATGTCAATCAAAAAAACGGTCTAAATTCCGAAAAAAATCCTCCTTCGGTAGGCAATATGTAGCTGAGGAAAAAGAAGTCGCTCGTTTATTACCACCAGGACAATAAACGGCGATATTTATCAAAAAAAGTGTTTACAGAAACGTTACCTGCTTTTCACAGGGAACCACGACTCACCACCGCTGTTTTGGCCAGATTTAGCCAGTTGCCATTACGCAAAACCAGTGATGGAATGGTACGACGCAAACGTGATCGTGGTGGTACCCAACGTATGCAACCCGCCAAATAGTCCAGAACTCCGGCCTGTTCAAGAGTACTTTGAAGGGAATTTAAAAAAATAAAGGCGGCGAAGTATAATCGGTCTCTGAGCTACAAAACATGTGGAAATGGGCTCCGAAACGGTTTCCCAATGAGATGGTGCAGTCTTATGAGCCGTGTGCGTAGGAAAGTTAGAAGTATGGCTTGCTGCGTACCTAGACAATAACTGAAATAGGAAATATTATTTTAAACTTCATTTTTTTAAAAATTAAATATGAAAAATATAATGTAGTTATTTATAGTTAAAATTATTTAGTATTATTCTTTGTGTGCCCCAGTTTTGGCGTGTTCAACCTTTAATTGACAACAATTCATATCTGCTAAAGTAGTAAAATAAAATACCGTTTGTAGATTTTAAACTGCTGATTACAGTAAAAATATTTTTGGTTTTTTTTATGCAGTAGTTTTTTTTTATATTTGGGAAAAACCAGTAAAAAAGTTGGATTGTGAATGTTAGGAATACACTTATAGTGCCCTTAGTCCATTTATTACCATAGGAATTGAAAAAAATATAGGTACAACTGTCACGTCCATTTTTCATCTGTCTGACGGATTACTTGATTCTAACGACACGCTTTCGATTCTCGTAATACTATTGTTTTGATATACGCTATTAAAAATGAAAGTGACTAACGGATTTGTAAAAGCGGATAGCCGCAATCTGCCCAAAGTCGACGAATTCATGTTGTTAAAGTTGTTATGGTTGACAAGTGACATGACATGACAGTCAGTTGTTTCTGTTAAAAGTTACCTTTTTAATTTTATATCATGCTAAGATCACGACATCAATATTCCTAACTTTGTATATACGGTCTTTTTAATGACTATTTCTTTAATAAATTATTAACGACGAATTTAAATTAAATAAAGAAAAACCGAGAAACACGGGTAGTCTAATTTTTAACCAGCTATAATAAACGCGAAAAAACCAAAATGCTTTTTTTTTGAAATGTTGTCAATTATTGGAGCTCCATTCTTCCCCGATTCGGATTTTCGTTTGTCCGCATACTCCTCCCAAACTGTTAGAGATATATCAGGATCAAATTTATCCCGTAATACGACATCTAGCCATAGAGGGTTTAGAAAAAATAAAATTGAAAATCGGACATACCGCGGAGGAATAATCACCGAATATCTGTTCCCATAGACTTTCAATGGGAAAAATGGGAAAAGTGCTGAAACTTCGATTTTAAGCGGCGCTCTTCGCTCGTAACCTTTTTGAAGCTTCATCGTTAGCTACGCTCCATTAAGACTTGCCCGGGGACGGCAAGTACACCTAGTAATTACTGTTGTGCTAACGGTACTTCCGAATCCCATTCTAATCGCGGTTTGATAATAGGTACTTACCCATTTTCAGACAAACGATTTTAATCACAGCTCATTAGAGCCACCCGGCGCCC
This sequence comes from Acleris literana, assembly GCA_946894065.1. Classification (NCBI taxonomy): domain Eukaryota; kingdom Metazoa; phylum Arthropoda; class Insecta; order Lepidoptera; family Tortricidae; genus Acleris; species Acleris literana. The sequence goes on along the minus strand of OX335668.1, from coordinate 98,990,138 downwards.
GACCCGCACCGCCTCGTCGCTCGGCGTCCACTCGTTGTCGACAGGTGGTCCTCGGATGGACACTGAGTTGTCACCAGTGAACCTCGCTTGGTCAACGAGTGGGCCTTGCGTGGTCAACGAGTGGACCTCGCGTGGTCAACGAATTTCCGAGCAGCTTAAACTTTCTACCAGCGTAAACCGCGAGCTGTCATCGCGCGGTTCACATGAGGCAAACACGAGCTATCATCGAGTGGATCACTCGCCGTCCGCGCGTGGACACCACGCGAGCGAGACGATCCGGTGACGCTGCGTAGTTGATGTGAGAGCATGCCCATGCAAATCCATATAAAGAATACTAACCGCTCGAGGCGAGGCGGTGCGGGTCGCGTGCCGGGTGGACCTAATGAGCAGTGATCTAATTCTTAGGATAATTCATTTCAATGCAATTAAAACGGATCATCATCATCATCATCATGTCAGCCGAAACACGTCCACTGCTGGACATAGGCCTCCCCCAAGGCTCTCCACTCAGACCGGTCTTGTGCTTTTCGCATCCACCGCGTTCCCGCGATCTTTACAAGGTCGTCACTCCATCTTCTTGGAGGCCTACCTACAGCTCGTCTCCCGGTCCGCGGACGCCACTCAAGAACCTACTGACCCCATCGGCCATCAGTCCTGCGAGCAATGTGCCCCGCCCACTGCCACTTAAGTTTGGCTATTCTTCGGGCTATGTCGGTAACCTTAGTTCTACTGCGGATATCATCATTTCTGATTCTATCACGCAGAGAAACCCCGAGCATAGCCCTCTCCATAGCCCTCTGAGTGACTTTGAGCTTCCTTATAAGGCCCATTGTTAGCGCCCACGTCTCAGATCCGTAAGTCATCACGTGCAACACACACAATTAAAACGGATCCTATAGTACTAATATTGTCGGTAGATAGTGTAATTCATGATTGTAAAACGGGTGCGCCAAAGTTCATATAAAATTGCAACTCCGATTATTGGAACACCGAATTTTTTTCTCATACCATTTTACATCATAATGATCACTCTTCATACTCTTCGTAATATTTTTTAATACTAATGATCGGAACTTATACTCATCTGAACTTATAACGCCAATATTCATGGAACCGTACACTTTTCAGAATTTCTTAAATATCTTACGTGTAGATAAAATTAGGTTAGGTTAGGTTAGATTTATAACAATCCTCACAAAATAACAGTTTCTTAAAAAAATGCATTATGAATTGCTATGATTATGAGTTAAAAAAAGTATGAACAAAAAAGGATAAGCAAAATTTTTTGGAGAAATGATGAGTATAGACACAAATCGTTATTTGTATAAAAATCTAAAGACCAATTTTATATGAGCCAATATGGACCCTTGTAAAACCGGCAAAAAATTTGATATGAAATTCGCAAATATTTAAGAAAAACTTCGATAGATAAAATAATGGGTTCTGCCCTAAAAAAGAAGTGCAATGTTTTCAAAATCATGAACAGTCAGCATCAAAAGTAGCTAAGCAGAATAACATGCTCAAAATGATCTAGACACGATCTATTCTCTTGACAATAGAGTCGAATGCAGATCATTTTGACCTATTCGGTTGCTTAGCTACTTCTGCTGCTGACTGTATGTAATTTGTTGAATCAATATATTAATACATCGTAAGTTGCACCTAAGCGCCATCTTTCACCAGAGAAACTCAACTCATGCCCTCGTGGTACATCAAAACAACTTTAACTGCACCCCAGCGTCATCTTTCGCCAGAGGAACTCATATTTTGCCCTTGTGTTTCCCTGAAACTACAACGTTAACTTAAATACTTAAATGCACTCGAGCGCCATCTTTCGCCGGGGAAACTCAGCTCATGCCTTTGTTTTTCACCTTAAACTCGGTAACTTTAGTTTCCATTGTCTGTTCAATAGATGGCGTTAGGTGATCTATGTTGTTATATGTGGCTTTCCATCACAAAAGGGTCCTTATGGCAGTTTCTAGTTACGGAGATATTGACGATGTTGTAAAAATCATTAAAAATATATATTTTTTGTTTTATACGAAATAGTAAAATAAAGGGATAGACCTCTATTCGTAGCTTGGTTTCACTCGTGTATGTTAAATATTTCTAAAGTAAAATTGGGTACAAAGTTTAGTAGAAAAGGGTCCTTATGGCAGAGCACATTCAAGAATGATTATATCTGGTGATAAATTTACTTGCAATGTTTGCTTAAGTTATATTGGTCCACTTGCAAAACGTGCCTAATAACAAAAAATACCCAACTTAGGTAAGTACTGTCAAATATCTTACGAGCTATAAAATATGACAAATGAATAGGAAGGGTCTGATAGATAAATAAGGAACCAAATACGAAATGGTGTTTATTTTTGGAAAAAAGGGCAATCAGAACAAACTAAATAATTAACAAAAATGTTTTTTGAGACAGGTACTCTTTATAAAACAAGATTTTAAGTAAACTTGTAAAAACATTTTTTCTTGGGTATTCTGTTTTAATATAAGATTAATAATAGATAATGTTACTATCGTGATATTACTATACTACTGTAATTATCAGCAATTATCTGTAATTCCCTAATGTATGGGCGTGAATTTGTGATTTTAACGTAACTCAAATCGTTTGTAACTATAGAAATAAGACTTTTGAGTAACAATGACACTTTAGTGATACTTGCGTAGATTGATCGAATATAATTTAGATCTCACTACACAAAATTTGTTAATGTTACAGAGCAAGATGAAAAAAATAAAAAATATCATATTTAATTTAAAAAAAAGGATTTTGTTAACTATGTTATTTTATTTCTATCCTAAGACGTAAATTCAAATATCCCCAACTATACACTATGGTACGAATTACAACATATTAAAGAACATTCCGAAAATCGTATTTTTCTTAATTTCGTTCTTATTAGCAAGTTGCTCTAATCAAAGGCTGATTTTTCAAAGTCTAGAAGTCACATTAAAAAAACCATAACTGAATATCAAAGAAAAACACATTGAGATACATAATCAATCATCATCTATGTAACTTCCAATGGGAACATACTTAATATGAGTTTCAAACTTCTTTTAACGATTTCTCAAAAGTGCAATTTCGGCTTGTGTAAGTATGATAAATAAAATTTAAAAAAGTTTGGGACTTAGGGTCGTGACTCTTTCTTTATTAGATAGCCTATTTAACGCAGATTTAGGATCAATGCTTAACTCAATATGTATCATAAGGACCCTTTAGCCATGGAACGCCACATATTATGGTGTGTCAATTAAAATGGAATTATCTTCAAAGTACGTGATTATGGAGGAACAATCAGATTCGAGTTGAATTAGCGCGAGCCCAAATCACAAGACCATTTTAATTTTTTTTTATTTTTCTTCAGGGTTTGCACTTACATTTTTTATTTATTTATTTTATTTATTTATTTATTTATTATAACATGTTTACAAACTTAGTTGTATTACAACGTCCCGTAAAACTGTTTTCACAGTTTGACTGTGGGACCCGCGAGTCTTAGTTTACATAAGTATATATCACAGATCAGAATCTACATTAATAACGAATAAACAAACAGTAATTTTAAAAAATTTAATAATATTAAGGTAGTGCTTAAACAAGGCTCTCCTAAACCTATTTTTGTTAGGCTCCAGTCTCAGAGGCGCAGGTAGGCTGTTGAGGATGTAAGGCAAGCGCTTTTTTAATAGGCTATTTGACTAATTTTAGAAAAACTTTTTTAATAATTCTTTATGCCATAACAAGCACAATACATCGATATTTCCTTGAGATTATACTGTATTATCAATAAAAATCCATGTTAAAGTATAAATTATAAAAAAACCGCGCTAAAAACGCAGTTTCTATCATGGCGCTGGCCATATGACAAGTGTGACGTCACACGTCAGGAAACAATAAACAATCATTGAAGAGATACACCCTTATGATCTGTGGTTCCTTACATGTGACCACAGCTGCAAACCAAAATTCATAGCGTTTCTGCCACAGATAAGCTTTCAAATAATATTAAAATTTATTTCGTGCAATTTCCAAAAAAATATACATGATTTTGTTTAAAATAAAGTGAAATATATTGTTTTACGCTATTATCTGATAGGATGACCACAATTTGTAGTATATTTTCAATGTTGTCAAATAGCTATTTAGTTAGAACACAGGCAGTCATATTCTAATGCAATATAGAAGTACTTTGTATATACTAGAGGTATAACTAGAGGACGCCCGTGACTTCGTACGCGTAGAATTAGTTTCCCGCTGCTATTTATTCCCGTTGGGGGTCGATTTTCGGAAAATCCTTGGCCTTACACAAACTTACGAGTTACGTAAGTAGGGACGCAGCTATTGGTTAGAAGTAGATAGAAATATTTTTTTCTCATTCTAACAGATAGCTGCGTCCCTACTTAGTAAGTTTCAGTGTAAAGCCAGCCTTACATCATGAAAGGAACCCCTGTACCAAATTTCAAGTTTCTAGGTACAGTAGTTTCGGCTGTGCGTTGATATACATATAAGTCAGTCAGGTTTGCCTTTTATATAAATGTATAACATAGATAGATACCGTTTTTATGATAAATAAAAAAAAGGATTGAAAAATTACGTTTTCACAATACTGCTCGGAAATATGGCCATAGGTGGTCTTGTTTGGGGTCACAAAACGTCACTTATAAGGACAGACCAAGAATGTTTTTGTCGGCCTGTTTGCTGATTGGACTAGTACATAGTTGTCCAACTTTAAGAACCAATGAAAATCAATCAATTTTTGTGTCATAGCTCCTTAAAATGAAATATTGAAATCGACCAATCAGAACACACCATTTTGTGTCGTAAAATATTAGGTGTATTTTGCTAAAAGATACACAGACTAAAAACGATGTCACTGCTTTTTTTTTTAAATGTAATTCAAACTTGGCCCCTAATCTCGAACCACTAGAGATGAAATTACATGGGAGATATGACGAAACAAATACAATTTTATATGGAGTTGACATCTTCATCTCGCATGTTAGTTTATTAATCTCGAGTGCCACGAGAATAGGGGTCCAGATTTAAAAAAAGTTATCTATGGTGAAATTGGCGGTGATGTCATATTAACATGAATTAAAATTTGAGTTTTGAATATGAATTTTTATTTTATTTCCTCTCAGTAGTTGTGAAAAGCACTATGTCTGCCTCGGTAGAAAGTGCAATTTATGGACTCTTACACTAGAGGGCCTCAACTACGTTTCGGCCCTCTATATGACTCGTCCAAAAATCGCGTACTTTCTTCCCTCTGCAACAATGTACTATTCTTGCATGGGGCCCCTCTTTATTATTTCACTTTTTTTTAATTTTATTTGTGAGTAAATCCGCCGTAGTAGGTAATACACATTCTGAAATACGGCTCTTTTAAGTTGGACGGACGGACGGACGGAAAGCGTATGCATATCAATATAGGGTCCCGTTGGGCTAAGTCAGGTACGGAACCCTAAAAACTACTATTTATACCAGAGGTCCCCAAACTTTCTTTTCTCATTGACCACTTGGCAATGTTTCATAGTAATTAGAATGAGATTTTATATTAAGATACGTCATCTGCGCGCAAAAGCGTTCCTCGAAAAGGAAGGTAATTACCTTACTATCGTTCAGTCGCGCCGTGGCCGCTGACACGCACGCGTCAAAAACAGTAAAGTTTTATTACCGAAATGCAACAAATATAAGTCATAAAAAATGCCGTCTTATGTTTTTCGAGGCTGCCGAAATTATACTGTAACTATAAATGGAAGAAAGGATATCTCATTTAATTCGCAAGTACCGTAAATATTTTTTACATTTTGTTTTACATCGCCATACTTTGTTTAATTTGCACCGGTGGCGTCACTGTCACCTGTGAAACATGATATACACAATTAGATATCGCATGAGTGCGATAAAGACGGGTAGCTACATGGCAGCCATGAGCGGGAACGCTGAGTCATTCGGGTACACAATTTGAAACAACTATTTATCTCTTTCTAACAATAGCGTTCGCTACGAATTGCCATCTTTGTCTGTAGAAATATGGCAACGTAGCAACTGCCGTAATTGGCAACGGTTTTCGAATGCGTTTAGTATGAGCATAACGTATCTAAATATAAAATATCATTAGATAATTATGCTAAAGTCGTCTATGTAGGCGTCCCGATGTACCAGATTGAAAAAATACTCAGTTACGGTTTCCCGCTACACAAAATCGTTGTAGAATTAAAAAGGATATCCGGTATAGTCCTTATTGTTATTGGCTTCTAGGCCAGCGTTCATACATTTTTGCCCATTCTCCTCAACATCGTTTGGTAAAATTGTACTTAAAATGTCAGTTTTCGTGTGAATCTGACGTTTACTAACTCGAGTTAGCGTCGTAAGTGTCGTAACCCAGGGTTACTGTGCAATTGAAAACATTTCAAAAAAAAAGCATTTATGTTTTTTCGCGTTTATAATAGCTGGTTAAAAATTAGACTACCCGCGTTTCTCGGTTTTTCTTTATTTAACTTAAATTCGTCGTTAATAATTTATTAAAGAAATAGTCATTAAAAAGACCGTATATACAAAGTTAGGAATACTGATGTCGTGATCTTAGCATGATATAAAATTAAAGAAGTAACTTTAAACAGAAACGGAACTGATTGTCATGTCATGTTACTTGTCAACCATACCAACTGTAACAACATAATTAAATTCGTCTACTTTGGGCAGATTGCGGCTATCCGCTTTTACAAATCCGTTAGTCACTTTCATTTTAAATAGCGTATATCAAAACAATAATATTACGAGAATCGAAAGCGTGTCGTTTGAATCAAGTAATCCGTCAGACAGATAAACAATGGACATGACAGTTGTATATTTTTTTCAATTCCTATGGTAATAAATGGACTAAGGGCACTATAAGTGTATTCCTAACATTCACAATCCGCCTTTTTTGCTGTTTTTCCTAAATTAAAAAAAAAACTACTGAATAAAAAAATCCAAAATTATTTTTACTGTAATCAGCAGTGTAAAATCTACAAACGGTATTTTATTTTACTACCTTAGCACATATGAATTGTTGTCAATTGGCTCTTAAGGTCACAGCTCATGAGAACCACCCGGCACCCGACCCGCACCGCCTCGCCTCGAGCGGTTAGTATTCTTTATATGGATTTGTTTAGGCATACGCTCACTACATCAACTATGTAGCGTAGAACCACCCAGCGTAGCGTAGTTGACGTAGTGAGCGCATGCCCATAAAAATCCATGTAAAGAAGACTAACCGCTCGAGGCGAGGCGGTGCTGGTCGGGTGCCAGGTGGTTCTAATGAGCTGTGACATTAAGAGGTATTACAAAATACGATATTTTGGATTTTACTGCCTAGAATGGAGGCACAGGTATACTTGTTATTATTGTTGGCAGTCCGAATTCGTTTTTAAACCAATCGCGTCACTGGTAAATGACGTGATACGAAAAATCCCGCGATCTATCAGTGACGCGATTGGTTTAAAAACGAAACGAATAGAAACGCTAGTTAGCGCAATGCATGTGGGCAGGGCCCTCAGAAATTCTAGCCTTGTACAATGGGTACTAGACAACGAGAAACATAGTTATATAGAGAAATACGAACAAAAATACATAGAAAACCTCCAAGAATTAGGAATACATATACTCCTCTAATTCAAACCACCCAAATTCAGGAGCGCTAGCTTCGTAGGGTAGCTAGAGTGATTGCATCAGTGTTGGTCACTTTAAGCTGAAAGACCCAATAATGGACACTTAACCCCTAATTCAAAGATCATACGGGCTAATTATATTGTTACAGGCCCATAAATAACCCTCATCTTCTGTTAAATAACAATATTACGAAGTGTCAATAATAGGCTATTTGACTAAGTTTACAAAACCATTTTAAATGATTCTTTATGACATAACAAGCACACTACATCGATATTTTCTTGAGATTCGACTGTATTATCAATAAAAATCTATGTTAAAGTTTAAATTCTCAAAACCTCGCTAAAAACGCTGTTTCTATCATGGCGCTGACCATATGACACGTGTGACGTCACACGCAAGTAAACAATAAACAATCATTTGAAGAGATATGCCCTTAAGATCTGTGGTTACTTGCATGTGGCGTCACCAGCAAGTAACCACAGCTGCAAACCAATTCATAGCGTTTCTGCCACAGACAAGGTTTCAAAAAATATTACAATTTCTTTCGTGTAATTTCCAAAAAAGTATACATAATTTAGTTTAAAATAAAGTGAAATATGTTGTTTTACGCTATTATCTGATAGTATGACCCCAATTTGTAGTATATTTTCAATGTTGTCAAATAGCCTATTGGTACTTGTCAATAACTGAGGCCCTACTTTGAAAATCGAAGTTCGAAGTTACGTTAGCTCCATCCCTGTCACTCGTCATACGAGACTAAATCGAGAGAAAGGGATGAAGCTAACATAACTTCGAACTTCGAATTTCAAAGTAGGGCCCCTGGTTCTATCACCTTATCAACTAGGCTAAACACGTCGTCAAAATGTCCATCATTCCCTTGTGGATAATCCTTGAATTACGGATAGAAGGCACTTAGGACGTTATGAAAAAGCCAAAATAGGTTTAGTAAAAGTCGCACGGTTTTCGAGATATTTTGCCTTTTAGATTTTTTTCGATCATAGCACGATGTCAAGCTAATTTTTTCTCAATATTTTTGAATACTTATGGAATCAGATAGGCATCACCATTAATGTGATCCTACAATGGTTTTTTTTTTATCGCGAACTTAATTTTTGCGTTTTCAATCGTACATTGATCGAACTTTCAGCTCCCATTGTGAAAAAAAAATACACTACCGTCTAGTTGCCTAGCTTAAATACATTCCAGTTTATTGACAATTTAAAAATAGTAATTACCTTTTGAATTTATAATCTAAATACAACTTTAATCAAAAAAAATACACATCCACCCACACTTTTCCTGATTTACTTTTTGTATCCCGGGCGTAGAATTCAAAACTTTTTGTTGCAAAAATTACATTATCTACTGGCCACTAATTTAAATGCCATTTAATCCAAATTTAAAAAATATGCCTACTGCTTTTTCTTTTTTTTTCGAATTCGATTTTGAATTTAAACGCTAAAATTAAGTTTGTGATTTCTTTTTTAAAAATCGGTAGTAGTATCACATTAATGGTGATATACACATCCACCCACACTTTTCCTTTTGATGCTTTTGATGCTTTTTCTTTTTGATGCCTATCTGATAACATAAGTATTCAAGAATATCGAGATAATTTTTTTTTGAAAAAAATTAGCTTAGTATGATGCTACGATCAAAACATTGAACAAGGGTGTTCATTTTCGAAAAATACCTAAATGTCCAAATATCTCGAAAACCGTGCGACTTTTCCTTAACCTATTTTAGCTTTTTCATAACGTTCTAAGCGCCCTCTATCCATAATTCAAGGATTATCCACTCATTACCTAACACCCTGTTTAGGGTGGTGGTAACAATGTTGGACACTTAACTCTTCATTTAAAGATCATACGGTCATTAATTGATTTTTGCAAAACAATCGAATAAACCTTCACCTACTGTAAAATAACAATCAAAATAATGTCCATCATTGGTAGTTGTCCATTAAGCTGCGACCACACCGCTGCTTAAAATACGGCGACGGTACGGAAACGCAGTGACGCGTCGTATCCGTACCGTTTTTGACGCATGCTCCACACACCGCTGCTTAAAATACGGCGACGGTACGGAAACGCAGTGACGCGTCATGTCCGTACCGTTTTTGACGCATGCTCCACACACCGCTGCTTAAAATACGGCGACGGTACGGAAACGCAGTGACGCGTCGTATCAGTACCGTTTTTTACGCATGCTCCACACACCGCTGCTTAAAATACGGCGACGGTACGGAAACGCATGCTCCACACACCGCTGCTTAAAATACGGCGACGGTACGGAATCGCAGTGACGCGTCGTATTAGTACCGTTTTTGACGCACCCTCCCCACACCGCTGCTTAACGGTGCGTATATTACGGTGCGTCAAAAACGGCGCCATGTTGTTACAATGACTCCGTCTTTTGTTTACGCAACGACACCGTATTTTGAGCAGCGGTGTGGAGGGCATGCGTCAAAAACGGTACGGATACGACGCGTCACTGCGATTCCGTACCGTCACCGTTTTTTGAGGATTGGTGTGGGCGTAACTTTACTGGTACCAACACCCTAAATAATTCACCTTATAATTGATGCATAAACCGGTAATAAAGCTGCTCAGTTTCACGCTATATATCGAGGATAAGACTTAACCCGTTTGCTGCATTCACATTAAGAAATCATGGACATTGAAACTTGCTCCAACTTCGGAGGGCTCTGCATATTAACCGAGGCCGACGCGAACAACGAGGTCTTTACGTGTATAACGTAGCGATGGAAATAGGCCACAAAGTAAATTAGTATATAAAAAACCGGTTAACCGGTTGATTAACCATTTTTAAGAACAAAAACTAAATTATAGACAACAAATAAATTAACCGGTTTTTTATCGACTTATTTATTGGTTAACCGGATATCATTGCTGATTACTGAAGTTCAGTTGCAGGTACCGGAATAATGATGTACCTACTGCTGGCGCTGTAATTTAACGAAACGCATTTCGTAACTAGTTTCATCTTGAGGTTGTTTTTATTTGCTCGCACTCTAGCGTTCATCGTTTTAATCATAACTAACAAAAAACATCTCGAAAAAACAATTCGCGTGATGATAACAAAGGACCGCTGACTAGTATAACAACGCATGACAATGAAGTCACTGCACTTTCACGTCACCGCCGCTGGCAAACTCGCGTCCTAGCCCTGAGTTAACGTGGTTTAATGATTATTTATTCACTCTTCTTCTAGCCACACAGTTTATTTCGAGAGTTTGATCTACAATTTATGGCCTTTTATTTTTATGCGTTATTTTTTTAATAAACTTTTTAAAAATATACTTCTCGCACTTGACTGAATTTTATACGATACTAAAATGTAGTGTTTCACAACACTCTATTTGTCAGCTATCAAAAGTGCCATCACTCGATGCCGCTACTGTAGTTTAACAACAGCCGTTGTCATGTTTTTTTCTGTTTCGTTACAATTTATTTTTATTCTTATGATTAAATTAATAATTTCCTAACTCCATTTCTGTTTTAAGTTATAATTATCATTATTATACATTTCTAGGGCTAGTTCACAAATTTAAACTCGCTCAGCGAGCTATGGAGAGGGCTATGTTGGGAGTTTCTCTGAAGGATCGTATCCGGAATGAGGTGATCCGACAGAGAACTAAGGTTATCGACATAGCCTATCGAATTAGCAGCTTGACCGGCCCACGGTCATTTGTGCCGCAGAACCGATAATCGCTGGAGTTATCGTATTCTTGAGTGGAGACCGCGAATCGGCAAACGTAGTGCAGCAGGACGCCCTCAGACTAGGTGGAGCGACGATCTTCGCAAGGTGGCTGGCAAGAGCGGGATGAGAGTGCCCACGAATCGTGCTCGTTGGCGTGCAATGGGAGAGGCCTATGTCCAGCAGGGGACTAATATAGGCTGGTGATGATAATGATGATGATGATGATGATGATCATGATACATTTAAGAGCTATGCTCTTGTCGGTGAAGTAATTTTCATTCTTTCCTATTCCGAGCCTCCTACTAGCCCACTGATACGGTACAGTCGAGTTCATAATAGTACTTTACGGACGGTTGCGTAATGACAGGCATTATAACATGAGTGAGGTTTATGAAACGAACCGCAAGGCGAGTTTCATAATAGATCACACGAGTGTTGTAATGCTAATTACGCAGAGTCGCGTACAATACTTTATCTACACACATATTATAAATACCTACTCTAAGATGGGTTCAGAAGCCGAAAGGTAAATGACCAGCATTACCTTACCTGTGGTAGTAAACATGAAACACAATGGCCAATCTACAAGATTCCGTTCTGTTTTTCCATAGACAATTTCATAATACTTTTTAATTTAGACGTTTGTTAGTAGTTAGAAAAAGAACATGGTGTACAATTATTAAATGTACCTATTAAAAGTTTTTGTGAAATCATTACCATAAGAACCTAAAAAATAATAGGTGTCGGTGACAACAGCGATGACAGCTGTAACGTAATTTTGAAATTACGTTATCGAATATTGTAAGGTAATGAGAGTCAAATTTGGAACATCTTCCAAAATTAACAGTTGTCATCGGTGTCACCTACTACCACAGGTAATGCTGGTCATTGCCTACGGGTTTTGAACACATAATAGTGGACTTATGATATGTGTGTAGATAAATATGTATTCACTTGACATACGCTAAATGTCTCTTAATATACTCATATCTAACCTCACAAATGCGATTAAAAATTCTAAAATTAACTTTTGTTTTAATCGTGAAGGAGTCACAAATTAACACACACACACACACACAAACTTTTGCATTTATTATATTACTAGTTTCTGCCCGCGACTTCGTCCCCGTGGAATAGTTACTTTGGGCTAACGCTAACTTTAACCCGCGACTTTGTTAACGTAGAACGTTGAAACATTCTTCATTGGTCCGCTCCTATTGGTCTTAGCGTGATGATATGTAGCCTATAGCCTTCCTCGATAAATAGGCTAACACTGAAAGAATTTTTCAAATCGGACCAGTAGCTCCTGAGATTAGCGCGTTCAAGCAAACAAACTCTTCAGCTTTATAATAAGATATCAAGAGTGTTTGATCCTTTGTCATTTTCGACGCGCGCACTCGGCAACCATAACTTACAAAGAGGCATTGATATCGACAACGAATGAACGTGGCATCGTAAAATACCAGCTGTATGCAGTCTGCATCCCACGCCGACGGGACGTCGACTACCTACTTTTAGCCGAACCAGAGGGCTATTTCTAGATTGCGGGGACTAGGAGGGCATGACATTGAAAAGCTCTACAGACAAGGTAGTGAAAGTGCACATGCGCATTGCATATTATTATGAGCCATTGACGGGTAATCCCTTATAAAGACGGAAACACACTGAGAGCGGAGGCGCGGTACAGATGTAGTGAAATATCCTTTCACATCGTATTTTCTCGGAAATGTTCGTATTTGTCATACTACTTCAGTTTGACTCAGTACCCATCAAGACAACGTGGGGGAACGTCGCATCGCGAGAGTGATAATCGATATAGAGTGGTTAATACCAGAATATTTTTTTGTTCATTAAGATAAAGTTTGTTTTCAGTTATTTTTAATGGTCATGCCGAAAGCATTAAGACCTGTGAAACGTTTAGATCGACAAACCTGTGAAATTATTTTCAACATTTATTTATATTTCTTCTTGTTTACCTACACCTAATTTCTATATATTTGATCGTGGTGGTTTTACCATCTCGGTGTGATATACTTCAAACTCGTGGTTTGACATTTGACACTGATAACTAAAGTACTCTATTTATTGAATACAAACATGTCACTTAATAATTCAATAATTCATAGACACGTCGGCACCATTCGGAAGTAGACGTGAGTTCCGAGTTTTCACGATGTGAAAGGATTATTCACTAGATCTGTACAAGCGACGTCAAAGATATCGAAACATTTTTCGCCTTAATAACCTAGTCGGGTCATAAGTTCTGTTACTGAGATCTATTACAATTTAAAAAATAAATTAAAAAAGTTTTTTATAAATCTGTATATTAATCAAAACATTGATTTATGTAGAATAAAAATAAAAATAATGTATTCTAAACTATTGCAATTATTTGGTGTACGAGCTTGAAGTATTTCCATTTCGGACGAGAAAATCATAGTTCAATTTACGCACGACGATTATAAATACTCATAATAGCCACAATTTTTGTAAGAGTTCTTGTAGAGAGTTCAAATTTGCGTGAAATATTGATCAGACTTTTAGCTTTAAATTCTGATACAAATGTATTTCAAGCAACTTTTATCTTGATGTCTCATAAAAGTAAAAGTAAAAATTTCAAGTATAAATAAAGATAAATATAACGATGATATAATTAAATAATACAGTGAAATATATTATACAGTGGTTAAACGATAACAATCTTGAAGTATCCTCGTGTGGTTGCCGAGTTAGAATAGTGCCACTCCATGTCTTCCCGTGGATGTCGTAAGAGACGACTAAGGGAATAAAGGCTTGTAGTACTGTTAGGCGATGGGCTTGCAACCTGTCACTAATACGCTGGTAAACATCTTAGCCTAATTGTGCAAATTGTGGTTATAGAATTATCAACAAGTTTTTAGAGATGTTTGTAATTCTGTAGCTCTGCCTACCCCACTCTGGGAACGAAGGCGTGAGATTATGTATGTATGTAATCTTGAAGTAAACCTTAATAAAACTACTTATATCTGTAAGCTCCTCCTCATCTTTGTGTAAAGGGAGCGTCACGATGATCGAACTTAGGTGTAGGCGAGGATAGTCGGGCAAGGAGAACCAAAAGCCTTTTCTAGATGTTTTACATATTTCTTGTTTAATTATCAAAATACAGTCATTTAATAAGAAATCCGCCTGACGACGTTCCAGGGGCACGGGGTGCTAAGGCCAAATGCAAAACTATCACGCTCGCGGCGTACCATGTTTCACGACCCAGTTTTACCAGCGAAGTCTAGAACAAGAGTGTCAAACATGGCGAGGCACGTCCGGGATCCTACTCCCAACACCACAGTAGTGCTAATGGATACTTCGTTCCTTTCACTCGCCCATCGTACTGAAGTCGAGGGAAAGTGACGGAGCAAGCGTAACGTTCGAACTATGAAAGTAGAGGCCCAGTGCCCGAGTTACGTCAGAGTGAGCAGGACCATAACATAACTAAACAGTATGTCTACTCGCTCTCAAACCACACGCGCCGTCATATCCAATTTACTAATAGACATGGAATCAAGCAGGATATAGTAGTGAAATATAAAAATCAAATAATAATTGAATCAAACGAAGTAACATTTCTAGATATAATAATGGATAGCAAGTGATCCTGGAAACAACACATTCAATTAATAGGAAGTAAATTAAATCGCTTCTCATATGCGCTCTGGCGACTTGCAAAAATAACAAACCGAAAAACTGCCTTAAAAGCTTACCACGGTTACGTAGGCTCTATCCTTAGATACGGAATTTTGTTATGGGGAAACTCAGTGGACATAAAAATAATCCTTATAGGGCAAAAACAGTGCATCCGTGGCATATGTGATGTTTCTCCTTTAACTTCCTGTGAACCTCTTTTTCAAAAATTGAACCTTTTAACAGTTCCATGTTTATATATCTTTGAAGTTGCTTGCTTTGTCAAAAATCAGCAACATCTTTTTATGGCAAAAAATCAAGCATGTCACTTTAACACGAGATACTCAAACCGATTACTACCTATTTCCCAAATGTAAAACGGATTTGTATCTGAGGAACTGTTACCCAATGGCAATACAAATCTACAACAAACTACCAAATAGCCTAAAAGAACTACCAATAAATAGATTTAAAGTTAAACTTTTCCAATGGTTGAAACAAAAAACATACTATTCAATTAAAGATTTTCTAAATAAGCATTGAAATGTAATTGCCGGACTGATCATACGAATATAATTATGTATATTAAATTGACTTCCTAAATATTGTTAAAAAATATGTAATTGATGTAAAAATATTGTTAATGTAATAAAATGATTTATATAGTATTTAAACTGTAGTAGTGTTAAATGTGTTGTCGTTAAATTAATCTTAATATAATTAAATTAGTTTTTAAGCAAAGCTTTTGCATGCCGATTACGGTTAGATATGTGTTTCAAGAAATGTTTTATTGTAAGACCTATCATACCATGTCTAGAGCAAATAAATAAATTTCATGTCATTTCATTAAATCGACTTTACGATTTCACATGAATTCGCAGCAATACGAAAACACACCAAATCTCTTGCTTCATAAGTTGGAATTGAGTCTTGTTGAAAAATATAATTTTGGTCTCTAAACATACACAAAGATAGGAAGTTTTATAATATTAAACAAAAAAGTTATTTGGCAAACAAAAATTAACTTTAAAGCGTTTTTAAAAAGTGAAATTTACAGAAATGTCATGCGTAATGTCATCGTTGCCGGCTGTGAATGTTAAAAAATCGTCTCGGAAATTGCGGCGATTTAAAATGATTTGTTCTTCAAAATGTACATTAATTGAGCTTTTAATTTGTATATGTATTGAAACAGACCAAATAACATTAGTTAGTTTTATTTGAGTCAACCTTAGTAACAGAACTTATGGCCGCACTAAGTACAATAGAATGAGGTTCAAAAGTGCAAATGTATCTTTGACGTCGACTGTATATACGATAAGCCATAAGCGGACGTCTCCGCCATGTGCTTCCGATATTGCACTATTTCTAGGCGGTATAAACCATATCGTAAGTGAAACTACAAAACCGCGTAACATTTTTAATGAAGAGCAAAATGCACCTTTTTCCTAAGGCATTAAGGTTTATTTCGCTCTATATTCAATTTGTTGGTTACGCGGTTTTGAAGTATCACCGACGATATCGTCGTTGACCCGCGTCGCTATTGCTTAACGCACAATTGCAATCGCAATCGACTTCAAAGTGGAACAATTGTTTTCATTTTGAAAGAAAACTCGCCTGAGGACTGTCAAAATGACAATCAATTAGCCCTCTGTTATTGTTTTTGTTTACTCGGTCGCCATTACTGTTACAAAAAGAGCAAAATAAGAGCTATCAAAACGTTGACAATACGATCTCTCACAGGTCAAAGACGATTATGATTTTAACCGACTTCAAAAAAGGAGGTTCTCAGTTTGACCTATACGTTGATTCTCTTTGGGTATTTGACAAGATGGTGTCGCTTTCATAATTGTTTTTATTTTTTTGCATATTTTGTTGTTTAATGGATAGTAATGATGTATTAATATGCAGTAAATTAACATTCAAATGTGCAGTATAATGAATAATTCAAGTTTGAACACGTTTCGCCTTTGGAAGGATTGCTCCAAGAAAATCCCATCTGGTCTTCGTAAAGTTCTACCTACATCGCTTCACGGAGGCTAGAGGATCACCGTACAACGTTGCCTTATGTTTTTTTGATATGCAAATGTAAAATATACACTTGACATTGGCAGAAATGATTGCTCAATATTGCGACCGGTTGCCATTAAATAAATAAATAATAATAATAATACCTATATGTATGTATGTATGTATGTATGTTTGTTCGCGATTATGTATGTATGTTTGATCGCGATTATCTCGCGTTTGATTTGGTTGAACCGATAATGCGGTTTTCAGAGAAGTATTTGTTACACTTAGGAAAAGGTTTTAGTATTTTAACCCACTTAAAAAAAGGAGGTTCTCAGTTTGACCTATATGTATGTATGTATGTACATATGTATGTATGTTTGTTCGCGATTATGTATGTATGTTTGATCGCGATTATCTCGCGTTTGTTTTGGTTGAACCGATAATGCGGTTTTCAGAGAAGTATTTGTTACACTTAGGAAAAGGTTTTAGTATTTTAACCCACTTAAAAAAAGGAGGTTCTCAGTTTGACCTATATGTATGTATGTATGTATGTATGTATGTATGTATGTATGTATGTATGTTTGTTCGCGATTATGTATGTATGTTTGATCGCGATTATCTCGCGTTTGTTTTGGTTGAACCGATAATGCGGTTTTCAGAGAAGTATTTGTTACACTTAGGAAAAGGTTTTAGTATTTTAACCCACTTAAAAAAAGGAGGTTCTCAGTTTGACCTATTGTATGTATGTATGTATGTATGTTTGTTCGCGATTATGTATATATGTTTGATCGCGATTATCTCGCGTTTGCTTTGGTTGAACCGACAATGCGGTTTTTAGAGAAGTATTTGTTACACTTAGGAAAAGGTTTTAGTATTTTAACCCACTTAAAAAAAGGAGGTTCTCAGTTTGACCTATATGTATGTATGTATGTACATATGTATGTATGTTTGTTCGCGATTATGTATGTATGTTTGATCGCGATTATCTCGCGTTTGTTTTGGTTGAACCGATAATGCGGTTTTCAGAGAAGTATTTGTTACACTTAGGAAAAGGTTTTAGTATTTTAACCCACTTAAAAAAAGGAGGTTCTCAGTTTGACCTATATGTATGTATGTATGTATGTATGTATGTTTGTTCGCGATTATGTATGTATGTTTGATCGCGATTATCTCGCGTTTGCTTTGGTTGAACCGATAATGCGGTTTTCAGAGAAGTATTTGTTACACTTAGGAAAAGGTTTTAGTATTTTAACCCACTTAAGAAAAGGAGGGTCTCTGGTTGACTGATTTGATTTGATTTGATTTCTCCGTCAATTAGGATCCGATTTCAAAAATTCTTTTTTTGTTTTATAGAGTATACTTCCAAGGTGGTCCCATTGTCACCAAATTGTAATCTGATGAGGGGATCCATGAGGAATTGAGTGAACTCCTCAAATATTATAGGCATACATATATAGCAATTTCAGTATTTTTAGTAACAAGTCCAGCATTTGCATTCAGAAAGTATAATTTGGTGAAGTGGAACCGATGGCCAACGGAACCCCTCAACGTTACCTATTTCAAGGGAGGCATAAGATATCTCGATTAAGATAGTTGAGTGATTATAATGTAGAACATTAAATTGTTTAAATAGGACTATGACTTACCTCTGGCGTTACTTGCGGTGAACTTGAAATGTCTTAAAGTTTCATATCAACTAAGAAGTGGGACTACATAACAGCTTATTATGATCACTAAAGAGTATAAAATAAAAGTAAAAAAAAACCGCCTTCAAAAACGCAGAAATAATAATAATATTAAAGAAGTTTTTTGTTTTTTAAAACATTTATTTTATTAACGCTTAGAATCTCGGCCCTGATCAGATTTTTTTGCAGAGTTAGTACTAGGAAAACATAATTTACAAAGGGCTTTGCATGTTAAATGCGTTCTAGGATCCCGCGATCGCATCGCATTTTTTTAAACCGGGAGTACATTCAAGGACTTTAATTGTTATGCCACTATGAAACCCTGTCATAATGACAGCGTCCAGCCACATGACAGAAATTACGCTTAAATGAATGATTAACGTTATGCGACAGGGTTCCATAGTGGCTTCACAATTATATGCCATAATTATATATACAGTGTGTGGAAATATATATTTTCACGCTACTGAGGGCTCAGACAAGATGCACTACGCTAACTAACGTTTCTATTCGATTCGTTTTTAAACCAATCGCGTCACTGGTAGACCACGTGACTTTGCGTATCACGTCATCTTCCAGTGACGCGATTGGTTTAAAAACGAATCGAATAGAAACGTTAGTTAGCGTAGTGCATCTTGTCTGAGCCCTCTGGTCGGAAATGTGGCGAAAGACGGTCTGTTCTTGGTCCCCAAAACAATCAATAGTTGTACTTTGAATGAGCAGGCTTTCTATGAATTGAAACTGGACAACCAAAACATAGTTGGTCTATTCCATTAAGCAAGTTGACCAATCACATCGGTCCGCTGATCACTGATTCGACCAATCAGAACACGACTTAAGCTGCATATGAAATTAAATTGGCCAATGAGAAGTCGTTTTATTTTTTAATAATATTCATCCCTTCACGGATAGGCAACACAATCAGATTCCATACAGCCATATATATCGGTTTTTAATTATCTGAAATATAGTTCCGGCACGGTCAGAGTCGTCAGTTTAAAAACGCCTTTGAATGACTGGCCAGTAAGAACGGTATCGTTAAAAAATAAAAATAAAAATTGGCGGGAGAGCGTATTTTTTTTAGTACGAGTAGAAGAGAAGCACTATGTTAAGCCTCGGCCGAAAGTGCAATAGATGGACTCGTACTTTCGAACCAACTCGTCCATCTTTTGCTAATTTTCTAACCTCTACAACAATATACTATTGTTACTGAGTTTTATTAATGTACATTTTACTTTCCAAATCTACTATTTGGATTTGTTATACAGCCTTAATTGTTGTGATTGTTTTTCTTTACATGTGCTAAGATATTTTCTGGATTTTTAGTATTTGTAGTTTTTGCTGTACATACGTAACTCTAGCGATGACGCCCCTTTTACAGTAGGTACGATATCTCCCCGGTCCCCCAATTCTAAAAAATTGCCTTAAGATACAGATAATTGGGTTTAACAGCCATCCAACGTCCATCCAAGATGAGAAAAATTATTTCACCCATGCTTCATGTGAGGAATGAAAAATAGTACATTGTTGCAGAGGATTTTTGGACGAGTCATATAGAGGGCCGAAACGTAGTTGAGGCCCTCTAGTGTACGATTCCATAAATTGCACTTTCTACCGAGGCAGACATAGTCCTTTTCACAACTACTGAGAGGAAATAAAATAAAATTCATATTCAAAACTCAAATTTTAATTCATGGTAATGTGACATCACCGCCAATTTTTTTAAATCTGGGCCCCTATTCTCGTGGCACTCGAGATTAATAAACTAACATGCGGGATGAAAATGTCAACTCCATATAAAATTGTATTTGTTTCGCCATATCTCCCATTTAATTTCATCTCTAGTGGTTCGAGATTAGGGGCCAAGTTAGAATTACATTTAAGAAATAAACAGTGACATAGTTTTTAGTCTGTGTATCTTTTAGCAAAAATACATGTAATATTTTACGACACCAAATGGTGTGTTCTGATTGGTAGATTTCAATTTTTCATTTTAAGGAGCTGTGACACAAAAATTGATTGATTGATTTTCATTGGTTCTTAAAGTTGGACAACAACGTTCTCGATCAATCAGCAAACACGCCGACAAAAACATTCTTGGTCTGTCCTTATAAGTGACGTTTTGTGACCCCAAACAAGACCATCTATGGCCATATTTCCGAGCAGTGTTATGAAAATAATTTTTTCTCAAACATGCTCTTAAAGAACTCTCTTAAAAGTGTTCTCTATTGCGTATAAAATCGAAAGGACCATGAAAAAAATCCCGTACATCCAACATGTGGGTGGGAGCAGTGAGGAGCGGCAGCGGGGCTCTACGGAGCGGCGGCGGCGGCGGCGGCTCGTTGTGCGTGAAACTATCTTAACTATAGGCACAAAACTCAAGTAAAGCTCCTCTGGCATGTAGTTGTGTACAAAACTTATATGGAATTTACGTCAAATTTCAAATATAGAATGTCGAACGGTCTATACAGATGTGTTACAACTACATGCAAGAGGAGCTTTACTTGAGTTTTTTTTACCTATAATACTCGTAGTTTGCAAACAAACATTCTCTCCGAATTTGTCAAAGGTTTTTAAATATACTTATAATCATTTATTTGTATCATTTTCTCGCATTGTTCGAGAAAAGCGTTATGTGTGCCTCGGCGGAAACGAGGATTTCCTGAGTCGTATTTTAGCAGGCCTCGCTATTGCTCGGCCTGCTAACCACCTCGTCAGGAAGTCCCTTACTTCCCGCGCCTAGGCAACAATGTACTCATTTCATTATTGGCTTTAGTGCGCGGTATAAATACCTATATATGTACAAACTTCTTTGTAACTTTTATAGTTTTCGAGCAAACGTGAGTATGACACATAGACAGGAAGACATGGTGAAACTATAAGGTTTTCTAGTGTTACGAGAGAACCCTAAAAACAAGTTTTAAAAAGCCAGAGTTATCTCGTAATCCCTTCCTCGATCCCTAGGGATAGAAATGCCAGTTTAATTCCGCTATTGAAATGAGTAAATCCTCACTTTTCAAACAGAAGAGATGAAAAATAGCTTTTTTGTACCTCACTCACGTAATATAAGACGGTCTTATAAGTAATTTGATTCAGTTTGAATGCATTTATCTTTGATCGTGGAAGTCTGTTAAGTAAACGCTTGCTAAATCGAAATATAATAACGTTTGCTCGTGTTATCGATCTATTATGAAGATGTAAACGCATTATTTTTCGTTCAAGTTTCTAAGCAATTTAAAATATAGAATATAGCTGCGGGCCTAAAGTCTGTCCCTATTCAGACTGCCAATGACAAGTATTCCTGACTGTAATTGTCTTTAGATAGAGGATGAAATAGTAATGAGAATAATGTTACCTCTAATTAGTTTATTAAAAAGGTTGAATATATATTCATCATCATCATAGTGTTATTATGCTGGGTGCGACAGAGACGAAAACCTCACTTATCAATCAAATCTATTAAACCTCACTACATTTTCAATGTCAGAAATAATTCGAATAAAAGTATATTTATGACAAGACTTTGTCAGTGTAATGGTGTTTTCAGCGAATGTGCTTTTCATCAAAAAATACAATATTAAATAGAGATTACTACCTTGAAATGGACATGAAGACAATGATAAAGTGTATAAATAAATAATATGACTAGGCTCAACCTTCAAAAGTACGCGAATATGGAGTTATAATGGTAAATTGATTTGTTTATAAGAGTGACGTAACGAATAGGAACAGACTTTAGTATGGTTGCGTTTACCGCGTGACAAAATGTGGATAAAGCATCCGTCAGTCTTGTACTTATACATGTGTCAGAAAGTGACGGATGTTTTAAGGTAAGCGTCCACAGTCATGTCGGTATCTTACGCATCGGAAGCATCGCATCGAACGGATGACTTTTTCATAATGCGTCTACTGTATCGGCAGCGATCGGATTTGCCGATGCGTCTACCAGCAATCGGATTGCTGATGCCAGTTCATTCGGATTTATGTCGTGAGCGCACGTGCGTAGTGAGATAATGGAGGAAAGCGAAGAAGTCGTAATTGCTTGTTTGTTGGCAGCAAACAAGCAGCTGTCCAAAGCAGCGACTGACAACTCTCTATATATTCTATGGTAGACGCGTGACAGGACGATCGCAACCGACAAATGCAAACGGCGGACTATGCAGAGCGAGCGCGCGGGGCGCGTCTTCTGATCGGCATTCCGTATGACGTCATCGGCACGCATCACAAAAGTTGCCTCTCGAAGCATCGGCGTTGGCATTGCAGGTGCGGATCAGCGGACGCACTTGTGTCACAGATTAAATAAGAGTTACTACGTAACAGATATTTCTCTGCGCGAGGTACGTGCGATAATCACCGCCTCACGGAACATAGCTGCCGATGCTAATACATGAAGGATGCCCGCGCGGGGCGAGGCCAGCTCGCTCGTCGCACGTCAAGCGAGATGCAAGTAGGCAAGCATTGTGCATTCTATTCATTACGTCAAGTTGGGTTAGATTTGTTGTTGTTTCTTGCGTTGTGTTGGTGAATTTATATTATAAAAAATGACTCATTATTGCTGTGTGAGTGGAAGACAAGAGAACTAAAGATAATAAAAAAGAAAGGTCTTTATCCTTGCCTATGCGAGGAAAGGTCAGTAGTTGTAATTTATTTTTATGTTTATTTATTATTTTTCATCAAGTTAGAACGATTTGATCACCTACCTAGTTTACTTATTATAAACATGTTAGGGTGATTAGGTAAGGCTCTTAAGTAAAAAAATATGATACCAAGAAAAAAATAACGGACACCAGTATGAAATTGTTACTTATTTTATTTTATTACAAAAATGTTATACTTATACCTACCTAAGTGATAGCGAATTCATTAATACGTAAGTTTTTAGTTGTAAGTAGGTAGCTAACGTAAAATGGAGGTTAATTTTTTGACCCATATTTATGTAATATGTAACTACTAACAACTAAGTACTGCGAATTTTGCAAAATTCTTTCGGAAATATAATTCTTGTACTTCAGGATCGAATGGCTCTTAGTTATAATAACTATAGAGCGACCCTTATTAAAGTAAAAAAAAAGTATGTAAGTAAGTAGTAGTGAGTAGTTTTTTGTGTAATAAATAAATAAATAACTGTTTTTCTTATAATAATGTAGTCATATTAATACCTATTTCATTGTGTTGACAACCCTACCGTTCGAGCGTGCAAACTTAGATATCACTATACGTTCGCAGGAAACTTCGAAAAATGAAATTTTAACACGAGTAAATACATACATACATACATACATACATTAAATCACGCCTGTTTCCCAGAGGGGTAGGCAGAGACCACTTCTTTCCACCTGCTACGATCCTGACAAATCTCTTTCGCTTCTTCCACATTCATACATCGAGTCATGCATGCACGTCGGTTTCAGGTACTTAAGATTCGGCCCTTTTCCAGTATTTATCTAATTTGATTCGAAAAAGTACGCCTAGGGCGGCCCCTTCCAACCCTCCCACTCACTTTCGCTCTGTATATTTTCTCGTCAATCTTCTTTCGTCCATCCTTTTCAAATGACCGATCATTTGAAATCAACAAAGACTACAATCTCAAAACTGCAATCCTAAGACTTCAAATGCGTTGCTAACCCTGAGGACTAAGATGGAATGCCTCTATGCTAGCAATTTCACCGATTGTCTTATCCCGATACCGGATCACAGCAATGCGAACACTGCTTGGCGGTGGATTAATGGATAAGATGGTGGTAGCGATCCGGACGGACCCTGCACAAGGTCCTACCACCACTAAAATCTTTGTTTAGATACAAACGCGCGACTTTGCGATGTTACTGCATCGCTACTGCATCGATGCAAACGCGCGAGTGTATTGATTCAGCGTTGCTAACACGCAGCTGTAACGGGATGGTTGCAGGCGACATCGGGAAGAGTGAACGGGGATAGCGGACGCGACTATATCGATACTGTGTCGCGACTATATCGATACTGTGTCACGACTATGTCGATACTGTGTCGCTGCTGCATCGGTGCTGTCCGGGCGGCTGTATCGATGCTGCGAGTATATAGTAGGAGATCCGAATAGGAGACGTTTTGGACGGGCTGTTTATTCGATAAAAAGTATTTTATACCAAATTTAATATGCTAAGTAATATATGGCGAATAGGTAGGCTGTAAAATTTCAGTCCAGTATATAATTAATAAAAAAAATAAAAATTAACTTCGGTTTAAAAAAATACACTAGCTTGTTTAATGGACAAATTACATACCAATCGAAAGTATGAAGCCTATAGAATATGCAAACATTAGTTTGAATATTTTTTTCTCGTCAAGCTATTGGGTAGGCAGGTATAAACAGGTAAGTCGGTACTAGTAATGTGCACCAAACCTAACGTTTGCGTATTCTATAGACTTCATACTTTCGATTACTATGTAATTTGTCTATTAAACAAACATTTGCAATTAAAAGTACTGGACTGAAAATTTTCAGCCTACCTATTCGCCAAATATTATTTAGCGTATTAAATTTGATATAAAATACTTTTCATCGAATAAACAGCCCGGTGCAAATCTTCTCCTATTCGGATCTTAGACCAATAGTTGGGTTCATCGCGTGACAGATAAACGCGTTATACTTTGGAGTATAAGGGTCATACCTACACACTCGCAAAAACAAAAGTTGTCTCTCCTGTGGTCATTAAAGGCTTGTGTGCATATATAGTACATTGTAGCCCAGGTACAGAAAGTAAGCAATAGATGGACGAGTTAGTTCGCGGGCCGAGCCGCAGGTGAGGACCGCGAAGATACGAGTCCATCTATTGCACTTTCTACCGAGGCAATACTATGTGCTTTTCACGCCTAATGTAAGGAAATAAAACAGGTTAGGACATAATACACAGTTTAATTAAAAGTAAAATTCCGAATTACCGACTTTGCCGTATCCTAAATTTCAGGCGGTGTAAGATCCATATCTGTACTTGTATCACTCATTTTTGTTAAATATCGTACAAATTTCCAATCAAAAGTTCAAAAGTTTAGCGTTTGTTTCCAATTAAAAGAACAGAAGTAATTTTCATTCCCGCCTTTTTGACTTTTTTAATTTTTACCTTATTTTAAGATGCAAAGGCGTTTTTCACGTACGCCTTAAAAACTTACATAAAAACACGTTTACAATCGCAAAAATACACTTTCACTGAGCGGATTTGACGTTTTAATTTTTTAATTAAACGTTCTAATGTCATATTTGTCAAACATTTTTTTATTTATTTCCGAACGAGTTACTAATGTCATAAATAACCGACCAATAGCAGAGTAGAAAGTAAACTGGTCTAAAAACACTCCATTTTACTTTGCAACTCAACATTGTTGGACTGTTTTTGTGTTGTACTACTAAGAGCAACTTTCTATTCTGATTTCGATCCTTCTTTGGCCATATTTCCGAGCAGTGGCGTGAAAAGTTATGTATTTATTTGTTAGGACTAAAGTAGACCTGACGGCGCTTATGAGGATGTGGGTCCAGCCAGCAAATTAGGCCTTAAAAACGTGAACTTCGGGTATGTCCAAAGGAAAGACGGTAACCTACATCTGTGTATGACCCATAATACACCTTCTCCCTCCTCCTTGGGGCTTAATATGGCTGCGTTATCGCGCGACAAAATGTCTGTCAGTCTCGTACTTATCCACATGTCGCACCTTCAGAACAATAGTGACCTAATTGAGAAATTTTAAATTTCGAGTTAGGTCTCTATGATAATAAATTTATGACTGGAAGTTTGAAAGCACAAATTTTGAATTAGGTCACTATTGTTCTAAAGGTGCGATTATCATGCGACAAACGCAGCCATATTAGGCCCCAAGGAGGAGGTGGGGAGGTGTATTATACTCCAAAGTTTAACGTGTTTATCTGTCTGTGGCATCGTAGTTCCCAAACGGATGAACCGATTTAGATTTAGTTTTTTTTATTAGAAAGCTAGCTTAATTATCAGAGCTCGGAATTTTTGTAGCATTTTTGAGCTGTCATAGGGACTTCTCGTCTATCGACTTCCGATATACATATTTTATCGATACATTATAGAATACAATATATTAAAGAAGTTTAAAAGTAGAGGTAAACAACGGGCGGTCTTATCGCTAAAGAGCGATGTCTTTCAGATAACTTTTAAGTACTTGAAAATATGAAATAGAGATTTGCAATGGAAACTTATCGATAGCAATTCTTGTTTCAATTTATATCAAAAAAAGTTTAAAAGGCATAGGAAATCCATTTTTTTTTAAACAATAAAATATTATTTTAATTCCTATTTATAATTTCCGAAATTTGGAATTTAAAGGTTATCTCGAAGTGATCGCTCATTCGCGATAAGACTGCCTGTTGTTTACTTCTACTCGTAATCATATTTTAAATATTGTATTCTGTTTTTATCGATATACATATTGTATATCGGAAGTCGATAGGCGAGAAGTCCCTATGACAGCTCAAAAGTGCTACGAAAATTCCGTGCTCTGTTAATTATGTTGGTTCTACTCGTAAGTTAGGTTTGGTGAAAATCGGTTCAGCGCTGCAGCGGTTTAAGATATCAGCCCTGTAAGTAGGGGTCGTTCTGCCCCCCAAAAGAAGGCTGTATAAAGTTTTAAGTTTGGGTATACGGCCTTTTCGTTGTCGGCGGTAGATTTACATGTCTGGGGTTTTTATCAATTTATTTGATGACGTACAGGCCTAGTATGGCTGCGTCTATAATAATAAAATAAATAAAAAATAAAAAATAAAAAAGCCTGTATTTCTTACCGAATATACAAAGTAGTGATGTTAGTAACGTAAAACGTTAAAGTGTTTTTTTTTTTTAGTTTAGTGTTAGTATTTTTCTTTTGTTTTTATAACGAGATTTAAATAGCTTTACATTTTTTGTTAGTTGTTCTGCAAGAACCCCTCTACAGGTAAAGGCCTCCTCCAAAGTGAGCCAGTTTTCTCTGGATTTTGCCGAAATCATCCAATTTGGACCCGCTGTGCATTTTATTTCGTCCTCCCATCTATTTCGGGGTCTTCCTTTCCTTCTTTTGCCTATTGGCCCTTTCCACGCTGTCACACTTTTTGTCCATCGCTGGTCTTGGAGGCGAGCTACGTGTCCAGCCCACTTCCATTTTAGTGCAAGAGCTCGTGTCAGACCGTCTGTTGCTTTTGTGATATTTCGTATTTTTGTATGTCGTATTGTTTGTATTTTTCTGGCTGCGTCTATATCGCTTGTCAAATGTGGATAAAGCATCCGTCACTCTCGTACATATCTACGTGTCAGAAGGTGACGGATGCCTTATCCAAACTTTGTCAACGCAGTCATATTACGGCCCGTGCTTGTATTAGTCGGCATTCCTCTCGGTTTAACCATATTGCTGTTGACATGATTGTTTTTAACTCGGCCGCCATTACTGTCAAGTAAATAAAAGCTGTCGTAACGTTGACAATACGAAACGTCAAAAGCAATCTGGCTTTTTCAAGTAGAATAGAATACAAGGACGTGAAATAATGGAACATCTGCAAAAATTGAACGTTGAGAAGGCACGTTTAAAAAAAAATACACGCCGGCTTCGCGTTGCAAAGAGTTGAACGGGAATTGTTCACAGATCACATATCGTATTTAGGTCATGTAATACTTGGCCCGTTTTTATTCTTTGTGGATTTTAACCCCTATTTGTTTCTGTGTATATTGCGTATCTATTCTGTGTATCTGTGTAGGTAGGGTGCTTGTGGGAGCGTAGCTTCCAAACGGACAAACCGATTAGCATGCGGTTATTTTTAAAGATAGCCAGTTTATTAGGGATGGTTCTAATTAAAATTTTATGAAAATCGGTGAGGTCGTTTAAGAGATGTCAGCTTTCAAATTTGGGGTCGACTTTTTTTCCACGATGTTTTTCAATTGTTATTATATAGGGTTTGAACTATGATTACACTTTTTAAGATTTATTATCGTTTTTACGATATGACACGTAAACGTTTATAATAACCACTAATATGGTTGTGTTTGTCGCGTGACAAAGTTTAAATAAGGCATCCGTCACCTTCTGACTCCTAAATAAGTACGAGAGTGACGGATGGTTTATCCACATTTGACGCGCGATATAGACGCAGCCATGCTAGGCCCGCTGGTTTAGACACTTGAGTTGAATCGATTTAATTTATTGATTTAAGACTGTTCTTTAAATTTTGACATACTTAGCTCAACTGAACTCTAATCTTTTTTTTTTGCAAATAGTGTATATAGTTTATAAAAAAGTCATTGGGCAGTATAGTGATTTTTTCAAATCACACAATTATTATAAAGGTTTATTACTAGAACTGTAAAGTAAACTAATGTCAATGAATAGTCTTTAGCAAGTTTACGCAGTCCCAAATGGAGCTCGAATTTTCTGAAATAATAAACTAAATACTGCCCGAGCGCATCAAAACATTTCACATGCACGTTTGGAATTCTGCGAAACGAGAGAAACTACTGAAACGGCGAGTGTTGCAGCAAATAGAACGGCATTTACCCCGGTCGGAATATATTGCGAATTCTCTGTATTTCAAAGGTGTTGCAATCGAAATTATGACGGAATAACCCGGATAACTACGGTGGCCAACATTGTCACCTGATTTATATTTGGTGTTTTATTTACATAATGATTCATGAGACCATTTCAAAGTGTTATACAGGGTGTGTTTTTAATTTACATTGCGAATAGGGCGTGCCGACAGTATAAGCGATTGGCAGACTTGGTGACTTCTGGCGAAGGCCGCAGCCAGCACTGCTTGTGACGTCATAATGAGCAACTTGGTCCTAAGCGCACGCCCGCCCCTATCGATCGCTGGGTTCGTACCCGGGAGTGAACGAGCCCCGACCATGCGCGGGTTTTTCACGCTACGATCGACCAGTAGCTACGTGCCTACCGTAGGGAGTGACGACATGAACCCCTAGGACCCAGAAGCCTCCAGGTTAGTGACTTTAACGATCAGAACCGATCATCCAGCCCAGCGAGACATTAACAGCGAATGCCTTTAATATAGGCTGCGATGCGACTGCCTAGGTTTCTCTCGTTGTATCTAATTAGCGTTCATGTTCATAACTGATTGGTTATTTAGCTGTTTGTGAATTAATTGGTGTCGATTAGCTTCATCGATGGCAGAAGATCCCGTTTAAGTTTGTTTCGAACAGTTTGATTGAAGTTTTTATTCATGTTTAAAAGTTTTACGGTGACTTTTGAATGATAGTAACCCTGTGTTATCTAATATTGTCGGGGTTTTCGATCGTTTGGTTTAGTGCTAAGCTGAATGAAAAGTTCACATTATGTTTTTTTACTTGGTTTTATTGTCAACATAGTGATATGTGTGTATTGATACAGGGTGATGCCAAGTTAAGAGAGGTCGATTACACGGTCGCGCGATGCGTTTGACAGCTTGGACGTTTTCGGTGATTTTCTTTAGTGCGATTATTAGAAGTTCTCTCAAATGTGTTTAGTATGACAGTTTACTTTAAAATGGTGAACGTGAACGTTAAATTAGAACGTATTATTGTTTTTTTTTTTAAAGCATGGTGCATTTTTTTATTTCATGTTCTTGTTATACAGCCATAAATGTTTTAAAATGAGTGACAGGTTTTTTAGTGTTTCGATGTACACACATTTAACAGCATTTTAAGGTTTCGAAAAATCGTATTGTCATACCTACCCCGCTGAGTTAATATAGAATTTTAATTTTAAAGCGATGTACTTTTCATTTTACTTTTATTTTTTGTACATAACTTACCATATAGGTACTACAATAAAATTAAACACCGTATAACCGTTTACAAAACTTTAAACGTATTTAAAGTTATAAATTAAGCTACTTCGTCTGCGTACCTCTAATTAACATTGCTCCTCCGATTAGGTACTATAAACATAAACAATTTAAATAATGCTAATTACAAGATATGTTTGGTTCTTTTCTCGCCGTAGCTATTCT
The DNA here is from genome assembly GCA_946894065.1 of Acleris literana. Classification (NCBI taxonomy): domain Eukaryota; kingdom Metazoa; phylum Arthropoda; class Insecta; order Lepidoptera; family Tortricidae; genus Acleris; species Acleris literana. The sequence goes on along the minus strand of OX335668.1, from coordinate 98,959,435 downwards.
CGATTGGACTAACTAGTTATTGTCTCGACTTATTCCTGTTTGGATCGGTTCGCTGTTGGATTACGCATAATGTATCTTTACGCATAAAATCGTTTGAACTAAAACGGTTTTTAAAATAGTTAACCTAACCTAACCTAATCTACAAGATAGACGTTTATTAAATTCTGCAATGTCAGCCAAAAGTTATGCGAAACAAAATTATGCGAAAAAATATACCGTTTTGATCATTTTATTTAATATGATAATGTCAAAACCGGATAGAGAATGAGTCCAATAAAAAATAGAATAAGGAATCGATTCGAGATATTCGTTTAGGAGATATATTTTGCGTAACTTCATAGACAAAGTATAAATCACCAAACATTCGAATCATTGATAAAAATACTGATACCTGAAGCGGTTATTGTATATTTTAAGTGTAAATTCTCTTTCATAGCTTTTCGTGGAAAGTGCCTAAAGCGGATTCCATATATGGATTTTACATTTCACACAAAAGTCGTTTCAACCAAGCGAGCTGTCAACTAACTTTGAAATAATATATTTCATTTAAAATGGTCATTAAAATAGAGCTCGAGTTGACTCTCATTTCTGCTGGTATTGTTGGTTTCTGTTTAGTACGTTTGTTCTGAATTCGTAATAAAAGTTTACAGTTTCATAGTACACGTTTCTAAATGAATGAAGGATTCTATTTAATATATTTCTAGACATATTTTAATTGAAATATAACCCTTGTTAAGAAAACGGGCACTTTCGATTTTTTCAAGTAGTTTAAACGTACTGTAAGTAAATGCAATTTTATGCTACATCATTAAACTAACATTGTATAATAAAACAATTATTTTTCTTCGTAAACAATACTTCCCTTATTTTGTAGCATAATAGTTTTTTATATGACTGGTGGATAATGGGAGGCATTAATACACGAGTGTGGTTTGCCTTTTGGCTCGTTTCATAACAAGATCAAACGAGTGTTTTAATGCCTAATTATGCGTACTGTCGCATACATAACTTTATCTACATGCATATCATAAGTTTTCTACAATATGTGAGAAACCTATAATCTGTAGTGGCCTTGTATCTACATCGATAACCCATACTTTAATGATATGTCATACTTTAATGTTAACATTAAAGTACAACCACAGATACAGGTTTCTTAATATAGGCCATTTGCTTATCGTTTCTTAATATCTTATAGGGAAATTATCATGTGAATGTAGATAAAATCTTATTTAGCCATAGTGTATTTAAAGTACTTGAAAAAATCAAAAGTACCCGTTTTCTTTGCAAGGGGGTTTATATATTTTTAAAGATCGCTTAGCTCAAAAGTGTGGGACTTTTTTTTAACAAACGAACTTACCTGATATTAGTGCTCTGAGACCTGTCAATTTAATCTCAATACTTCGATTCTAAGCGCCGTATTAATAAACTCATCTTGACCGAGATGCGGTCACAAGATACGTCAATGTAAACGTCAAACCATAGAACGCTGTCATTTTTGACGCATCTCGAGACGAGCTTTAGAGTTGAGATTAGTTTATTAATACGGACCTAAGATTTCAATTTTTTTGCCAACCCTGAGTACTAAGGCATGCCTGTGCTAGTAATTCCAACGGTTGTTTTATTCCACACCGGGACACAATGCGAATGCTGCTGGGCGGTAGGCTATAGGGTAATATGGCGGTAGCGGGCCGGACGGACGTCACTTAAGGTCGGATTTTTATTCCCACAGAAAAAAAGTAAACAAAGTTACGTCGCTGTCAAAGTGACATTTCAGGGGATCTCAAAGTTTGGGCCAGCAAGAATAGTACATTGTTGCAGAGGATAGAAAGTACGAAATTTTGGACGAGTCATATAGAGGGCCGAAACGTTGTTGAGGCCCTCTAGTGTACGAGTCCATAAATTGAACTTTCTACCGAGGCAGACATAGTGCTTTTCACAACTACTGAGAGGAAATAAAATGAAAATTCATATTCGAAACTCAAATTTTAATTCATGTTAATGTGACATCACCGCCAATTTTACCATAGATCACTTTTTTTTTAATCTGGGCCCCTATTCTCGTGGCACTCGAGATTAATAAACTAACATGCGAGATGAAAATGTCAACTCCATATAAAATTGTATTTGTTTCGCCATATGTACCATGTAATTTCATCTGTAGTGGTTCGAGATTAGGGGCCAAGTTTGAATTACATTTAAAAAAAAAGCAGTGACATAGTTTTTAGTCCGTGTATCTTTTAGCAAAAATACACGTAATATTTTACGACACAAAATGGTGTGTGCTGATTGGTCGATTTCAATTTTCCATTTTAAGGAGCTATGACACAAAAATTGATTGCTTGATTTTCATTGGTTCTTAAAGTTGGACAACAATGTTCTCGACCAATCAGCAAACACGCCGACAAAAACATTCTTGGTCTGTCCTTATAAGTGACGTTTGGTGACCCCAAACAAGACCATCTATGGCCATATTTCCGAGCAGTGTTGTGAAAATATAATATTAAGTTATAATTTCGCTCGAACCGTGATATAAAAATAAATTCGGATTATAATTGAAATTTAAATCGCACAAATGAGTCATTGGAAAGCGATTACTACGTGAGCACGAATTGTAAAGCGAAGCGAGTGAAGTAACGTCTCACATCAATCAAGCGGCCCTCATCTTGTTGACACAGGTGTATCGAGTCAATGATACCAGTGCAATAAATAAATTATGCATACAAAAACAGTTTTCTCGTTTTTAATTAATACAGCAAAGAGTTTATATCAAAATAAAGTTTGCCATCAACAAATTAAATTCTTCAATCTTGATAACAATATATAGTTTTTTTATAGAACGCCAATTTCTTTTAAATGTGGAAAGTATAAATATTTTGAATATTGCAAATGTTTTTCGTTAACGGCAACACCTTTGTTTACATTTTTTCTGTGGGAATAAAAATCCAACCTTAATCTGGTGCAAAAACCAATAAAGCTGTCAGTTGTGGTATGCAATACCTCTTTGCATCCGTTTTTATTTTATTGGAACCAAGTTGAATTTTATTGCACATATTTAGCTAGAAAGGGATGCACCAGCCACCTCATTTGGAATAATATAGGGTTGAAACACCCGCGTTTAAATTTATGGTTGCGTCAAAGTTACTGATGTGCTAGTTACGGAAAGTTTCCAAAAAGTTGGGAAAGTTCTAAGAAATTTCCGGAAACATTCACTAGAAATATAGGAAATTTAAATTTAAGTAAAGGAAAGTTTCAAACCCCATACAAAATTGTGCGAAGTTTCCGAAATTTTCTTGCATGAAATGTTTCGCAATTTTGGAAAGTTTCCTTTGGCACATCAGTAGTCAAAGTACACAGCCTTGGCCAAAGTTCAGTCATTTTCATATAAAAGTTAAACTTTAAAAGGTGAATATATCTTTTATTATAGGTTGTATATTTATCGGAAAGATTAGTCACATTTGTAGACGTTAAGGGAAATTCCGTGTGTTTTTAATAATTAATAATTTTATTATAAAACACGACTTTTTCTAGCACTTTCACACGCAAATACCTACTTTGAAACGATATCGACCTACTAATGATTTGTACATGTTCAATCAAACACTTTTTATATTTTACGTCGATGTGTATTTTTAACCGACTTCAAAAAAAGAGGAGGTTATACGTTCCACTGTATATTTTTTTTATGTATGTTCACCGATTACTCCGTCAATTGTCGACCGATTTCAATTTTTTTTTTTGGTTCGATAGAATATACTTCCGAGGTGGTCCCATTGTCACCAAATCTGAATCTGATGAGGGGATCAGTGAGGAATTGAGGGAACTCCTCAAATATTGTTGGCAAACATATAGCGATTTTAGTATTTTTAGTAACAAATTCAGCATTTGCATTCAGAAAGTATCATTTGGTGTAGTGGAACTGATGATGAAGACCACGGATGGCCACCGGAACTCCTCAATGGTACCGATTTCAAGGGTGGCGATAAGATATCTCGATTAAGATAGTTGAGCGACTACCTACAACGAATAATATTTATTTGTTGAAATATGACTATGACTTTCCCGCGGCGTTGCTTGCGGCGCGCTTGATATAAGTTAAAGTTTCATTTCAACTAAGAAGTGGGACTACGTAACAGCGTATTATGATCACTAAAAAGTATAAAATAAAATAAATGTTTTAAAAAATAAAAAAACCGCCTTCAAAAACGCAAAAAATAACTTCTTTAAAATTGTAGGCACCTAATAGGTTAGTCCAACTGAAGTCGGCGACCACAACATTTTCAACAAAAAGGCGACATCAGTTGGACTAACCTATTAGGTGCCTACAATTTTAAAGAAGTTATTTTCTGCGTTTTTGAAGGCGGTTTTTTTAATATAAAATATAGTACCGTATTTATAAGTTACAAAGGTAAACGTGGAGTGCTCAACACCTTTGGCCAAGGCTGTATTTATTTTGTGCGTCGGGGTCTATTTTTCTATTTGTCAGCTCAGCCGCCATTTTTGTCAAAAATGATATCATCTGTTGTAACCAGACATAGGAATCCAGGGGGCAAAATTTTATGACAAGTAGGGAGTTCCTATATCGATAAACTCAATTATCGATGCTTGTTTTATATACTAGTGATCACTCCAAGTATTGCCTGTAAAATCATTTTTTTATTAAAAGTGTAAATATTAAACAAATTAACAACGTAATTCTCTTCATTTTTCAAAAAGATTTTTGAAACTTTACTCATCATTATTTTTTTCTTTATAATTGTCCCATCTACTATTGTTAAAATAATTGATCAGAATTTGTTCCAAATTTTCGGTCATTAAACCGCTCCGTCTTGTCTGATAAAAGTGATAAATCTATTTCAGGTGGCTAAATGACTTTTTAATTTCTGTGGAGGTAATAGGGGCAGAACATTTTTTTTGAATATGCTTTGTGAACTTCACACTTACTCAGAACAATACTTACAAAAAATACATACAATGCTGGGGGCGATCACTAGATGGAAAAAGCATCGACAATTGAGTTTATCGATATGGGAACTCTCTACCTGTCATAAAATTTTGCCCCCTGAATTCCTATATCTGGTGGCACCGTTTATAATTCGATAGCAAAAGGGAAAACAAAAGAATGAAATCTCTCGGTTAACTCGATATTACCGTATTGTTGTTGACATGTATTGCTTACAGCCTGCATCAATTGAAATTGCCCAAGATGTAAACAAATAAGTATTATTTGACACATAACCTCAAATATTCATCAAGCGTGTTTTTATTTCAAATAACGTATAATTAATAGTTATTTAATGTTAAATTTAATGTGAAAGCAAAGATATACCCCCTTACTAATAAACGTTGAGTAACGGTGGTATGGCTATACAATTTTTTTCCTTATCTGTCAAATTCAAATGTCACAATGACAGATAAGGATAACACATTGTATAGCTATACCACCGTTACTCAACCTTTATTAGTAAGGGGGCAAGTGTATAAATTATTGCTAAGACCTCACTTGATCATTAAAAGCATGTGATTATTGAGTAATGATCAGACATAGAAGTTTTGTGGCAAAAACGTCAGTTAACTAGGGACTTCCTACCTATATTAAATTTATCGACAACTGTTTCAAATATATTATTATATTTTATTACAGTAACGTATTTACAGACTTTAACAATAATACAATTAAAAATAAAACTAAACGCATTTAAATTAAAATATAACTATGCTACTCAATAATTAAAGATATAAATAATAATCACCACAATAAAAAGAACACCTCTCTAGCAGGTCCGCTGACGCCATGGTCCCTATGACACTGGCAAATTGTCATAAAACGAATTATTTTTCCAACGGTTGCTTTTGTGCTTTTGACTACTCAAATGCTTCTTAATATTGTATTTCTTAGCTACGAAACTAATCTAACATTTAGTACAAAATATCTGAGATCCACATATACTTAAATCCGGAGAGCTTTTGACCGTGAATTTATTAAATTTTCACGACACTGTTTTCTAGGCGTCATTTTTACGTGTACCTAATATTATTTCCTGCACACGTAAAGTTCGGACCGCGGGAAACGCCACGCGCCATTCCAATCTTCGTTCCGAACCGTACGTGTAAATGCAACTGTAATAGTAAAATTGTATAAAATTTACGGTTCGGAACGAAGATTGGAACTTTACGTGTAAAGGCCGCTATTAACTAATCTTTCTGAGTGGACCAAACTGTCATGTTATGTCAACCTCTTATTTATCTGTATAGAATAAAAACCGTTATCTTCCTTAATCGACCTATACGGACTTTTTACTGTATAATAATGCAAGTTGCATGTTCATATTATACCTTAGGCCCTGTTGTTTGATCAGTAGTTAAACTAATTGTTAAAATTCGAAAAAGGAATGGAAAATTTGACACATTTCCTTGAGGTTTTAACCATTAGTAACGTTTTTTGACCATTCGTTAGTTTAACTACCGATCAAACAACAGGCCATTAGTCATTAACTGTCATAAGAAATGTACAATTTATCGATAAATTAATATTGTTAGGACGTCCCTAGGACAATTTTATTCGTGTTAAACTGCTATGTCTAGTAGTGATGGTAAAAATTAGATCGTTTGGTTGTGTTTATATACATCTTTGCCAATTTCAAGTGGAACAGACTATACGTTATATTACTATAAAGCTGCGACCACACCGCTGCTTAAAATACGGTGACGGTACGGAATCGCAGTGACGCGTCGTATCAGTAACGTTTTTGACGCATGCTCCACACACCGCTGCTTAAAATACGGCGACGGTACGGAAACGCAGTGACGCGTCGTATCCGTACCGTTTTTGACGCACGCTCCCCACACCGCTGCTTAACGGTGCGTATATTACGGTCCGTCAAAAACGGCGTCATGTTGTTACAATGACCCCGTCTTTTGTTTACGCAACGACACCGTATTTTAAGCAGCGGTGTGGAGGGCATGCGTCAAAAACGGTACGGATACGACACGTCATTGCGATTCCGTACCGTCACCGTTTTTTAAGCAGCGGTGTGGACGGCATGCGATAAAAACGGTACGGATACGACACGTCATTGCGATTCCGTACCGTCACCGTTTTTTAAGCATTGGTGTGGGCGTAACTTAACGTCTATTTACTTGAATTGACTTGAATTTATTTCAAAACGATACGATAACATGCCAAAAGCAATATGGTTTTGCGTAGTAAAATAGAAGTAACTTAACCATTTAGTAATCAGGACCAGCCTATGCTGGACATAAGCCACTTCATTGTACTCCATCGAGCACGATCCTCGCCATTTATCGCCTAGAAGATCAGTCTGAGGGCGGAACACTGCGGTCTCCACTCAAGAACTCAATAACACCACAGTGAAAATAGTAGATTGTTCAACAAGAGATTAAAACGAGTTATAATGACACGAGATGTGCTATAGTTCGAGTGTCACTATGGTTGTTTAGTCTCGCGTTAAAAATTCTACTTTTCACTTTGAATGTGAGGAAAAAAACGTTCTATACAAAATTACAATATTGAATAAATATTTACAAAGTTTCTGACTAGTTTTTTGTAAAGTGACACAAATGCTTGCATATTTAGCCAAAAGATACAAACTTGAAAACTATTTGGACCATGCCTAATAAAATAAAATTATCCTTAATATATTTAATCGTGTTACACGAAATTAAATCGTTTTTTTTTAAATGTTTTTGCACAGTTGTCATTTTGAGGTTATTTCCACGGTCTAAAAATGGTCCATACATGGCGATAATCTTCCATTCACAAACACCGTGATTGGCTGTTTAGGGGTTTCAGAGTAAATTAAAAAAAAAAAAACTTTAATTCCTAGAGCTTAATAAGGAGCTTTAGTCCCGATGTGCAGAGACTAAAGTAACATTTTAAGAGAATGAGAAGTGAAAAAATAATTGGTCGCTTCCAACAAGATTGTGATTGTTGTGCATAAGCGTAATCCCATACGAGCCTGACAAGACGTTAGATACATCAACTAAGATGTTAGTTGGATCATTAAAGAACTTGCTGTTGTTACTTATTAATATCGTAACTATTGTATTAATTTTTTGACAACTTAGAGAAAATCTCTTTTTCTCAAAAATGTCCGGAAATGTTGACATTCCTATCTACATATTGAGACGCGAAGTACATAGTTTACTGACAGTTCTCAAATTTAAAAAAAAAAACATTGCGTGCTCGCTACACAAGCCCGCAATGTTGCATACAAATTCCATTACTAACTAGCTTGTAACTTTTTAAAAAGTGAAAATGGCCATAATAAAATGAGGGCACAAGTCTTATACATCCAAATTTTACTCGAAACATAACTTTTTTATTTGTGCCTGGAATAGCCTATGTTTTTTTTTAAAACAAGAATTGCGTTTCTCCTTGTCAGAAACAAAAAGGAGGTAAGGAGTGATGGTTTTTTCACATGAAGTTTCTGTTTGTATGCAATTCAAAAAATGGGTTCAAACGATGAAGATTTGACTCCAACACAATTTTTTTCTCGCGATTTTTGAGAAAAGCACTATATTTGCCTCGGCAGGAACAGCAATTGCGGGCTTCGTATTTTTAAACGGACTCGCAAGCTCGTCCGTTTAATCCAATACTCACCCCGCAATTGCCTACTTCCATGCCTAGGCAATAATGTACTATTTCACAATGGTCTTGTTTGGGGTCCCAAAACGTCACTTATAAGGACAGACCAAGAATGTTTTTTTCGGTGTGTTTGCTGATTGGTCGAGAACATTGTTATCCTACTTTAAGAACCAATGAAAATCAATCAATCAATTTTTGTATCATAGCTCCTTAAAATGAAAAATTGAAATCTGCCAATCAGAACAAACTTGGCCCCTTATCTCGAACCACTAGAGATGAAATTACCTGGGAGATATGGCGAAACAAATACAATTTTGTATGGAGTTGACATCTTCATCTAGCATGTTAGTTTATTAATCTCGAGTGCCACGAGAATAGGGTTTCAGATTTAAAAAAACATAAATTAAAATTTGAGTTTTGAATTTTAATTTAAATTTTATTTCCTCTCAGTAGTTGTGAAAAGCACTATGCCTGCCTCGGTAGAAAGTGCAATTTATGGACTCGTACACTAGAGGGCCTCAACTACGTTTCGGCCCTCTATATGACTCGTCCAAAAATCGCGTACTTTCTATCCTCTGCAACAATGTACTATTGCTTGGCTCTCAATTTTTTGAGAACAGAGGTTATTCTGTTGCCAAACACCAAATTTTGTATTAATATTGATTCCGAGTTTTTAGTTTTAACGCTTTTTTAGGGTTCCGTAGTCAAACTAGCCATGTCAGTCCGTCCGTCCGTCCGCTCAGAGACTATTAGTAGGTACTAGAGAGCTGTAATTTGGCTTGAATATACATCAGTCACGCCAACAAAGTGGTAAAATAAAATCTTGAAAAAATTTTTTTTAGCGTATCTCCCTTATATGTAATGGGGTTTTTTTTTTTCTCGTCTACCCCATAGTGTGGGGTGTCGTTGGATAGGTCTTTCAAAAATATTGCGGGTTTGTGGAAACAATTTTTCGATTAAAGTATCCGTTAATGAAATATTAAGCTTTAAAGCGCTAATTTTTAGACTCAAGTGTCCCCCCCTATAGCCAAAACTACAAATACTAAAAATCTGTAAAATATCTTAAATGAAAGCTCATATAACGAATTTTAAAGGAAAACTATGACGACTAAGTAGACTTGATCGGTTCCTGAGATACAGGCGACTAAAGTGTTTATACCCACTGAAATGACCTATGACCACCAAATAACTTAAAATAGAGAATTACTTCATACTTGTGGTTTTTAACCGACTGCCGAAGGAGGAGAGTAATGTGTTTCACAGCCTATATATAATAATAATAAATAATAAATATCAAGGGACGATCGCACACAAATTGACCTAGTCCCAAACTAAGCTCTAGGCTTGTACTATGGGTACTAGACAACGATATAAATACTTTTATAGAGAAATATATACTTAAATACATAGAAAACATCCACGACTCGGGAACAAATACTCGTGCTCATCACACAAATATCTGCCCTTACCGGGATTTGAACCCAGGACCGCTAGCTTCGTAGGCAGGGTCACTACCAACTAGGCCACCGCGTCGTCATTATGTTTGTTTGTTCCTTTGTCGCACTATTAAAACTAAACCCGTTGTCCGAGTTTGATGATTCTTATGTCAATCGATTTGTCTAAATCTGGTGAGTGTCACTGAAGATATGACAGTAATTAAAATTCAATATAGCGATAAGTCGACCACGTATGACAAATGGGGTATCATTGAATATGTATTTAAAAATCCTCTAGGTTTATTTCATCAATTTTGATTTTGAATGATCATTTAGGATTTATAATGGTTTAAAGTTGGTTAGCAACAGTCGGGTTTTGAAAGCTTGATTTTTGTAAAGTTATTTGAGATAGTTTTTTTGTATTAATGACTTCGGAACCCTACACTGAGCATAGTCAGACATGCGCTTGCTCGGTTTTTTATTTGAATAAATGTTTTGTTTAATTCCTTTGTTAGGTTTGATTAAGTATGTCAAAAATAGACAATTAAAAAAAAAAAAATGACGCTTTTAAGAGGCCATCTATGGTGCCACGCCCCCACAAGAATAAAAAGGGATGGCTTTATGTGCTTCCGCGCGAAGAATGTGAGATGGAGATAGTTCGCTCGCGCCTTGACGGCAGCGTTAAATTCAATTGTTTACTTTAAAACCACAAAATTTATTGAAAAAATGTTTTGTCAGGATTAAGAAGTTACATATCCTCAACTATTGAATAAAAAATCATCGTTAAAGATTATAGGGTTTCGAAGTCCGTCGAAACTGCTGAATTACGAAAAAAATATCGCAATTTGATCCGTACACAGAATAAAAAATCATCGATCGCAACTGGTTTCGTACAACGAATGAAAATTCTTCTATCGTAACTGGTTACGAACTTGCGGTTTCGTACGCGGCCGAAGGGACCGTTATAACCGGTTATTTGCATTCCCTAATTAGGTACGGCAGATCGGTCTATGTTAACCTAAAATTTCATCGTATACATACAGACTATAAATTTCTCTTAAGATTTTATACATTTCTTCACATATTTTGGACTGTGAGGCCTCACAGACTAAACATAGGACTTCAGGTATACTAAGTCTATACAGGGTGCCTCTGACCTTGGGGCCAGAGGCACCATGTATAACAGTGCACAGACAAACACTGTCATCAATAAAAAATGTTTAAAATTGATCTTTACATTATCTCTTTTCATTTTCTTGTTTCGTCGGCGAGGGTGTTCTAAGGGCCCTGTCAAGATGCATTGCGCTAATAGCGTTTCTATTCGTTTCGTTTTTAAACCAATCCCATCACTGGTAGATGACGTGATACGAAAAGTCACGTGATGTACCAGTGACGCGATTGGTTTAAAAACGAAACGAATAGAGACGCTAGTTAGCGCAATGGATCTTGGCAGAGCCCTCTGGGCTCCGTTATTTCTGTCCTCCAAAGAATCGTTGGCATGATGATAAATGGTACCCACCGGTTACGAGAATCTAATAATTCATTAAATGGGACAAATTAATTTATTAGACTCTACGAAACCCGTAACTAAAATGTCCAAATCATTTAAAATCATTTAAGTTCTCTTCTTATTTCGCACTAATGATAATTTCAGTTTGACTTTGTTAAACTTGCTGTTTTTAACTGTGACTTTTTCGGAATTACTTCTTTCTTCCAATTCCTGCGGTCCGTGGCATGGTGATAATATTATATTCACTGGGTATGAATGAATCCAATCAATTCGTTGGCACAAACGAGCTGTGTGGTTGCCGGCTTAGAATAGTGCCACTCCATGCCTTCCCGTGGATGTCGTAAGAGTCGACTAAGGGAATAAAGGCTTGTAGTACTGTTAGGCGATGAGCTTGCAACCTGTCACTAATACGCTGGTAAACATCTTAGCCTGATTATGCAAAATGTGGTTACTGAATTATCAACAAGCTTTTAGAATTGTTGGCAATTCTGTAGCTCTGCCTACCCCAAACTGCAAACCCCCATGTATGTCATTCGTAATCCGTAAACAAAATGTGTCCAAATCTGTCTGAAGCATGGTGATCACAGATTCCGTTGTATCCTGCTATCGAGAAACATACACATAATATAAACTTAATATGTATACAGGTGTTAGTTAGAAGGTATGACAAAGTTCAAGGACTAACTCTGAAGGTCATACTCATCAACTTTTGTTATGGGACCAACATCCAAATAACGAAAAAAAAAACAGCTGTTCCATACATTTCGACTGTTTAGCTCTCAAAGTTTGTATGGAACAGCTGTTTTTTTTTCGCGATTTCGATTTTGGTCCCATAAGAAAAGTTGAAGAGTATGACCTACAGAGTAAGTCCCTGATGTGAGTCCAACCTTCTGCCAAACACCCTGTATAAACATGGCATCTTATATATATAGTTATACGTTGACTCCCATCTTTTATTGCTCGTATTTTGTATAACAGAATAGAAAATAATAGAATAGAATATAAAACTGAGCCCTGTACGTATAAAAGAAATAAAATCTACGATCAAAGTTAAACTGAGAACACTTTGAAACCGTTAAGTATTTTAATAAATATATCAAGTGAACCCGCTGAAAAGCAAGTAAAAAACATAAAAATCATGGAATTGATGTTATGTTTTTTCGATATCACCAATCAGGTCGCACCTTCAGAACAATAGTGACCTAATTGAGAAATTTTAAATTTCGAGTTAGGTCTCTATAATAATAAATTTACGACTTGAAGTTTGAAAGCTGATATTTTGAATTAGGTCACTATTGTTCTGATGGTGATATGATATGATATGATATGATAAGTTTATTGGTAAAAAAATATATTTTACATGTCACGTACTTAACTAAGTTACAATTTTATTTATTTTTAGTGGAATTACGTCGGTGCGGTCCGCTTAACATAAAAAACCATACAAATTACATACGTTTTTGCTTAACATAGGGTGACGGCACCATTGATGGACACTTTTAGCTGACCGGCACCAGTAATGGACACTTCACTCTTAATTTAAATTTCATACGGTCCTAAATTGATTGTTGCAAAATAACCCTTATCTTCTGTAAAATAAGAATCAAGTGTCCATCCAGTCCTTGTCCATTACTGGCTCCGTCATCCTAAGTAGGCACTTGTGCCTATGTGAAGTTTTTTACCTCAAAAATTAAAACAGCCAGGGATACACTAGGCGACAAATGTCCCACGACATGCGTCGGCGACATGTCAAGCGAAGCCGGCCGATTTCGCCTGACATATCTGGCGACATCGCGCGACATATGTCCGTAGCGACATCAGGCGAAGTCGTGCGACTTCGCGAAACTTCGCCTGACACATCTGGCGACATCGCGCGACTTATGACGTCGTTGGCTACACGTGTCGCGCGATGTTGCCACACATGTCGAGCGAAATCCGGCAACGTCGCGCCATTTCACCCGACTCCGCTTGCGACACGTGTCACGCGATGTTGCCAGACATGTCAAGCGAAGTCCGGCAACGTCGCGCCACATCACCCGATGTCGCTGGCGACACGTGTCGCAGGACATTTGTCCCCTAGTGTATCCCTGGCTAAAAAGAACACTTATAATAATAAAAAAACCTATGCGAAAAAGACTGACGAATGCGCCACTGTTGCATTGGCGAAAATCAAAGTCACCCCGTAAATAAAAGTAACCCCGAGTTACTTGATTTTGAGACACCGCTTATAGTCAAAGCTCTTACGCCTTTGACCAAGAGTCTATTATTGATTAAACCTCGCGCCGTATTCATTGTGCCCTCTGTACCTTAGGTATAGTTAGTAACAGACCTAGGAATATACGGGGCAAAATTAAATGTCAGCTAGGGATTGCCTATATCGATAAAATCAATTATCGATGCTTTTCCCATATACTAGCGTTAGCTCCAAGTTTTGTTTGTCAAAATAAATGTTTATTGAAAGTATGCAAATGAAACAAAATAGCAACATAATTCTGGTTATTCTTTATTTTAAAAGGATTTCTAACCTTCACTCATCATCATTATGTTTTTTTTACTCCTAACAAATTCTGATCGTGTATTTTACCAATAGTAAATGGGACAATCATTCTGAAATACACAACAAGGAAAAAAACATGATGATGATGACTGAAGTTTTAAAAAAATCTTTTAAAATAAATAATAACTGGAATTAAGAATGTTGCTATTTTGTTTCATTTGCATACTTTCAATAAAATTTTATTTTGATGAACAAAACTTGGAGCGATCACTAGTATATGGGAAAAGCATCGATAATTGAGTTTATCGATATGGGCAATCCCTAGCTGTCATTTAATTTTGCCCCGTGTATTCCTAGGTCTGGTTAGTATATTCAGACAGAAATTGTTCTCTAAGCCGCATAAACCAGTACCACTGAAATAAGAATATGCTTTAAATCATAATGGTGGCAACAGTTGGGAAGAAGTGAGGAGGAAACAATTTGCTCGCATTCGCGCTTTTATTATAAAGACAAGTAATCAAAAGAAAAATAAAATTAGTTGGTATTTAGGGTGTGTATAGTTGGACCACTTTAATGATTAATTGATTATGCAATACTCTAAAGCTGCAACTGACAGAAAAAATGGTGATGATGGTCGATATTTATTTATTTATTTATTTATTTATTTATATAGGTACAATAACATAATGTAGGCAAAAACATAGTATTACCACATTACAGTACATATTTACATTGCTTACACTACTATAATAATTGTACACAACATTTTTAGAAGGCAAATCAAAGCTAAATTAATGATTAATAATTTATATACAAATTACACATACGAAATACAATAATAAACTGGGTAAAAACATAAGAAAAAAAAACAGTTAAGAATAATTGGTTTTTAAGCAGTTTTTCAACTTAATTAATGATACATTTAATATATCTAAATCTATATCTAAATTATCATATAAACGACACATTCGAGCAACAGGTGCATTTTGGTTACATTATTATTAGGGACCATAGGCAAGGCAAACAGGTTTTGGTTTCGAGTTTTTCTGTTAACAGCTCTAATACATACATGACCCATGAGGTTACTGTCAAGACCGCTATCATAAGTGTTTGGCATAACGCACCTTTAGAACAATAATGACCTTATTCAAAATTTGTGCTTTCAAACTTCGAGTCATAAATTTACTATCATAGAGAGCTAACTCGAAATTTAAAATTTCTCAATTAGGTCACTATTGTTCTGAAGGTGCGATAAGTTGACTGGAAAGTTAGTTATTGTTTTTTGTTTTTGGACAAATAAAATAAACATTAACAATTTGGGCTACCTCTTAATGTTGTCCAGGTTGTTGTCCTTTCACTTTAAAACTAGACATTTTCATTTTTTACATTACAAAGAGTTAGGGCGTAAGCGAAGTCTGCAGAAAATATGTATTTTTTTTTCCATACAAATGTGAAACACCCTGGGAGGCATTTGCCCAATACTGGAGAGAAAGATGCAGAAAATAATGCCAAAAATTCTTGACTAATGGCTAAACATTCGTGCGGGTCCAGAAGAAAAAAAAAAGATGCAGGAGATGATAATGACGAAAATCATAATCGACTAAGTGAAAGAGACGACACGTAAACGTACGATTGTTTTTGTATTCTTCTTAAGGTGCCCTTCGATCGCGTCGGTGGCCTAGTGGCTTAGGTGGTCGACTCGTGATCGTAAGTTTTTCTAACCTAAGTTTCTATCAGCCCAACGAAAACCTGACCCACCGTAGAACTGTGTCTCAGTGACGTTATGATTGAGGTCGTAAGAAGTGTCAAACAAATTGTTTATAATGTCACTGTGACACCGTCTTATGGAGGGTCAGGGTTCCATTGGGGAATAGTACATTACCCGAAGCTTAACGGTGAAGGTAAAACATCGATAGAAATTGAAATTGAAAATTTATTGGTAAGAAGAGTGTTACAGGTCAATATAAGTTACTAAGTACCTATAATACTTAGGTACAATAGTTTGTTAAAACTAGTTTGAATAATTGATTAAATTAAGATACAATTTCATTCTACTACTACTAAATACTTAGTAATAAAAATACATGGGCCAACGATATATTTTTTCTATAAATTCATCGACGGTGTAGCAGGCCATATTGACTAGTAGGTCTTTTCATTTCGTTATAAAGGATTACTCTCGACCTCTTTTATGGAGCACGCCAGTAAATTGTACAATTTAGGGCCCAAGACACTAACGGTTTTGCGAGACTTAGCCAGTCGCCTCGGGGGTACGAACAGTTGGTGACGTCGCCTGGTCGGCAAGTTAAAGCGATCGGCGTTCTTAGGTATTTCATTTACTCTGCTTCGTGTAAATTTACATGTCTCTAGAATGTATAGACATGGAAGGGTGAGCACTTTAAGTTTTACAAAATGTTGTTTGGCAGGGTGATCTTGGCATACGCCCGCTGTTATGCGAATTGCATGTTTCTGCATTAAACATACCCTTTCACGGTCCGCTGCAAGGCCCCACATGTCGATGCCGTACATCATTACGGAATGAAAATACCCGAAGTAGACTTTTTTTCGATTTTCAACGGATATACTAGGAGCTAGTCTCGACAAGGCATAGCATGCAGCAGACAGTCGGCCACAGGCAGCGTCAATGTGTGCCGTCCAAGTGAGGCCACGGTCGATGGTAAAGCCCAAGTACCGCACAGTATCCACCTGAGGTACGAGTATACCGTTGCAAGATATGTTTCGTGAGGAGACTTGCACATTCGAACAGCTGAGTGTGTAAAAGGGTAATTGCACAAAAGATCCTAAAGGGATTGAAGTGTATCCGTACCCGCGCGAACGTACTGTGTGGTAATGAATGTCTTGTATTTCTTCATTTTTTGTGACATTAAATCATTTATTTTACATTTTTAAAGTCCCATCTGTAAGATAAGATAAGATAAGATAAGGTGGCATTCAACTAACGTAATATGTTTATCTTTATTCGCGTATAACCGAAGGCATTAAAAGGAAAGCGCTCTCGGAGACAGCTACGAGTATTTGAATAAACTATTTGGTGTCGCTTTGCGAGCATTTGGTGGCCGAATAGAGAACGGAAGCTACTGCAGAATACGTATCTAAAATATTCAAAATCAGGATCGCGTATTCCTCTATTTCCTCTTTCAAATCTGGACCAATTTTATTCATTCTTTCAATAAAAACATGAATATAAGGTGCGCTTTTGTTAAAGTTGTTGTGATGTTTTGAAATCGCATTTAAACTAGGAAATTTTTGGTTTTAGAAGGCGTCTAGTTCTTATAATATATTTATACAAAAAAATGCTGTAATGTTACTCAGAGACGGGAATACGTTTGTCTGGGTTTCTATTCTAGGCGGTAAAAACCATTAGATCTTTGACGTATGGAATTGTTATTAACTCGGCCGCCATTACTGTCAAGTTAATAAGAGCTACCAAAACGTTGACGATACGATAACATGTCAATCTTATTTGTATGACAAGTTCACTAATACGTGTTTGATTGGACTGTAACAATACTCAGTCACTATCAGATATCACCTTAATATGTATAAACATGTCATGGGCAAAACATATAAGTTTGGAGTTGACAAAATATTCACCGATGTCATTAGCAAATATGTGGTATAGAAAGGGCCCAAGAAGAGATCCTTGAGGAACACCACTTATGACAACTACCTGATCTGACATAATATTTGTTCACAATAAAAACCTATCATCTATTTGTCAATACAGGATGAAAACTATGTTAATAAATCTGCATTTATGCCCATACATTACGGTTTTACTACCAATATGCTGTTATCAATTCTATCAAAAGCTTTGCTGAAAGCCACTTTCAAATGCCTCAGTGACATACTCATTTAATAGCACAAAATTGGAAACAGCGGACCTACGCTGCAAGAAACCGTGTTGATAGAAAATGAATGGGCGTCGTAAAACCCCGAAGCAAAAAGAGGGGTGTTATAAGTTTATCGTGTGTAACTGTGTATATCTGTGTATATGTGAATCTATGTGTGTTTGTATCTATATGTGTGTCTATGTATCAGTGTATCTTTGTGTCTTTATATCTATGTCTGTGTGTCTGTTTGTCTGTATATCAGTCTGTGTATCTGTGAGTCTATGTATTTGTGTATCTATGTCTGTGTGTCTGTTTGTCTGTATATCAGTCTGTGTATCTGTGTGTCTATTTGTTTGTGTATCTATGTGTCTTTGTATCTCTATATGTGTGTCTGTTTGACGGCATATCTATGTATCTGTATATCTATGTGTCTTTGTATCTATGTATGTGTGTCTGTTTGTCCGTATATCTGGGTATCTGTGTGTCTATTAGGGAGGTTCAAAATAGTATGAAGAAAAAAAAGTATATCAAATCCTTCCTCCACAAGGCTTATTTTTGTTTGCTATAAATTAGTTACTTATGTTGCAAATTTAAACTTGTTATGTGATCGTTTACTGGTCGCCCAAAGCGTTTAGTTATGCCAAAAAGATCTCGTTCTCATACAAAACGATGTCTAGTAAACTTAGCAAAAACTAAAACCAGAAGTAGAATATTGTTCGCCTCCTGCTGCAGCTCGGAATACAGTGCCATGATCTGTCCAAAGACTTTCTCATTCGATATCTTTGTTAGATGTGTGACGCTCTATACATTTTTATATGAAAAAAAATTAACATTATGGGCGACCTGTAAAGTTTATTCAATTGCAATAAAACTTGGTAAAGCGGATTTTTGAGTATTTTGAAATAAAAAGAAACTTGTGAAGAAACAATATTACACACTTTTGTTTTTTGGACCACCATAATGTGAATCTATGTGTGTTTGTATCTATATGAGCAGGGGTCGGACAAAAAGTGCGGATGACGTAAAAATGACGTACCTAATCTTGCACACAGGATGATGTTTGTATTTAAACTTCCGTGTGACATGTAATAACGAAGTAGTATTAATGAAGTAACAAGATAATCGTAAATAAATCCATGGAATTAATAATACAGGTGGTAGGGTGATGTAGTGAATAAAATAAATTTCACGAAACTTGTCACCATAAGGTACGATTATTTAAAATTAATTAGGACAAATCTGTGGGAACATCAGATAAATAGGTTTAATACTCAAAGGTGGGAACAGTAGGTAGGATTAGTAAAAATAAAAAAGATAATTTGATGTTATTATACTTATTATTTAATGAAATTATGCATAATTAATGACTTTTTTTCAAACAAGTCTATTATTGTTGTCACAGACTTAAAATATGCTTGAATTAATTTTTATTCCTCAATTGATTGACAGGGGAAAAAAAAAATCCAAAATTTCGCGTTATCCATAACATTAATAAGTTTGTTTAGCTTTTATTATTCCCTTACTCGTCTCTTACGATATCCACGAGCAGACATGGAGTGGCACAATTCTAACCCGGTGACCACACAGATAATAATAATTGATTATGAAAATCAAAAATACTATTTCAAATCATCCTATAAGTGGTTTGACGTCATCCGCACTTTTTGTCTGACCCCTGTATATGAGTGTGTCTATGTATCAGTGTTTCTTTGTGTCTTTGTATCTATGTCTGTGTGTCTGTTTGTCTGTATATCAGTCTGTGTATCTGTGTGTCTTTGTATTTGTGTATCTATGTGTCTTTGTATCTCTGTATGTGTATCTGTTTGACGGCATATCTATATATCTGTGTACATATGTGTCTTTGTATCTATGTTTGTGTGTTTATGTGTCTATTTATCTGCGTATCTGTGTATCTTTTACTAGTAGACTCACTTTATATTACCGTCGTAAAACAGCCCATGTGGCCAATTTACTAAATAAATATTTTAAAGTTTAAAGTGGATATTTTCATCTAGACGGCAATCATTAATACCGACGAATATGGTTTTAATTAATTTATTTATTTATTTAAAAATGAGGAGAACAAAAGTAATATTTATTTATGTCGAATAACTTTCAAATGTTGGCAGAACATCGATATTTTTTTTTGTCGATAAAATATTTTGCTTCATCACTTTCGTATAGATGCCCCGAGTTATCCCAGGTATGCTTATAATTAGTAACATATGCTTCATTTTAGGTTGTGCCCCTACTCACCCCTTATTCCCTACTCACCCCGTTTTACGGTAATTCATTCTAAGATGATTTGGTTTTGCAAGTAAGTTTTATATTGAATTGCGTTTGTCAATTTCGAATATTCATCTGCCCAAAAGTTTTCTGATAATCGTTGTTTAGCATAACCTCCTGTTTATTACCTCTGCTTTTAAAATTGTTTTTATTTTTATAGTCTGTGTTGTATTGTATCGATATACAGGGCGTCCCACGACTATGGGACATGAAGGGAAAGTACCTTAAATATCGTAGATAGGATATTTTACTGAAAGAAGACTTTATGTTAATTTTAAAAGTTAGTAATACTGCATTCAAAGATGTTCTAAAAATTATTTGCTTCGTCTAGGAATCGAACCGACTTAAATGTGAAAAAAAAATCACCCGTATTTTTATGATGCCAATCGAAAGAATGAACAAAAAATAATAATTCTTCTTAAGTAACATAGTATCATAAAAGAAAGGAACAACGTGAAATTAATCATTATAATCCGAAATTTGAATCAAACATTTTACGTTATTCCTTTCTTTTAAGATACTATATTACGTAAGAAGAATTATTATTTTTTGTTCATTCTTTCGATTGGCATCATAAAAATACGGGTGATTTTTTTTCACATTTAAGTCGGTTCGATTCCCAGACGAAGCAAATAATTTTTAGAATATCTTTGAATGCAGTATTACTAACTTTTAAAAATAACATAAAGTCTTCTTTCAGCAAAATATCCTATCTACGATATTTAAGGTACTTTCCCTTCATGTCCCATAGTCTTGGGACGCCCTGTATTATTATGTATATAGTCGATAAACAAGAAGTCACTAGCGTTATTAAGGAGTGCCACGAGCATTCCGGACAAAAAACCTCTAAGTAAAGAAACTTCATTAATATTGTAAGTAAATAGACTGTAACGAACT
Source organism: Acleris literana (assembly GCA_946894065.1). NCBI lineage: Eukaryota > Metazoa > Arthropoda > Insecta > Lepidoptera > Tortricidae > Acleris > Acleris literana. The sequence continues at coordinate 98,938,347 of OX335668.1, read as the reverse complement.
TTTTATGACATATGTGACGGGTTAGGTTTCAAAATCAAAGGAATTTACATGGAATTAAATTATCTGTAATGTACATTTACTAATTTAATATTTGTGTTTTTAGTAATGCGCTGTAATAATTAAATCAAGCCACATCTGGGTTATTGATTGGTCTACAGTAAATAACTATATGAAAAGCAAGCTTTAAAAACCCGACTGCATTTTATATACTGTCGTCGATATTTACCTACATATATTAATGAATAATCATTGTAATTTTGCCATTGTTGTTATTTCAATTTTAACAGGTATTCTATGTCACCCGGAATGACGTAAGGATTCTAACGATACCTCACACATCTAAATCGGTCAAGGGATTTAGAAGTTATAGTGGAATAAAGAAAGTCACATACATACAAACATGAACCCTGAAAACATTACACTCCTTTTTTGGGGCAGTCGTGTAATAGTACATTGTGTATTAAGGGTGGTAAATACAGAAATACAAACGAGAGTCTGTTAAAAGCCCGAAGCCGAAGGCTGAGGGCTTTAATGACTCGAGCTTTGTATTTCCTTTACCACCCATGTAACATACAATGTTTTTCATCACAATAATTGCGAGGAAATGAAATAAAATCAGACAAACGATCATATTTTTAACTTACGATTTTCACTAATAATGTAAGCCGCGTTGGCGATGTCCGGCGGAGTCGCATTATCTATTTCTTCTGGTGAAGACATGTTTTTTATTGATATATAAATTTTAATATGTGCACAAAGACACCCTTTTAATTATTATTTTGGAATCACACGGTTTATAAGATTTCAGTATTTATAAATTAGCGGCAGACTACATCATTGTCTATGACTTTACCACAGATAATGTCAAACGCGTTCAGGAGTCCGATTCTAGTCACAGTCGATAAAAGATAAAAAAAGATAAAAGATGTTTATTCAGTAAGTAGGCCGCACGGGCACTTTTACACGTCAAAAATCTACCAGCGCTTCGCAAGAGACCACTGCTGAGAAGAAACGCCGCAAGAAACTCAACAGTCAGTCGTTTTTTTTTTAAATTACTTATACAATTATAGAACTTAACCTAGCATTATATAAAACAATGAATTTAACATTAAAATATATATATCATGCGTAGTTGAGCAGGGAAATGTGTCAAAACTCAGTATGTTCAGATGAACTCTTAAATAGTAATAATAATAATTATATATATATATATATATATATATATATATATATATATATATATATATATATACATATACTTACCCATGACGGTGCAAAACAACCACATAGTTTTGATACATTCTCCTACAGAAACAGTGTCCCCTAGACAATAATTATACCTACAATGTTTAGATATTTTCCTGACTAAGCTATTACTAAGTTATTTAGGTGTTTAATTTAGGCCAAGCATTTTTATCTGTTAGATAGTCCTCGACCCTATAATAAGCTTTCGACATCAACGACTTTTTCAAGTAATTTTTAAGTGCTGGAAATGATAACTTTAAAACTTCGTCAGGTAATTTATTATAGAAATGAATGCATTGACCAACAAATGATTTATATACCTTACGGACACGAAATTTTTTAATAGCAATTTTATTTTTATTTCTTGTATTCAAATTATGTATATCACAATTCTTAACAAAAGAGTCTTGATTTTTAATGACATAAATAATATTCTCATAAATAAATTGTGACGCTACTGTCAAAATACTAATTTCTTTAAATAGTAATCTTAAGGAATCACGGGAGTTTAGGTTATATATGGAACGAATGGCTCTTTTTTGTAACACGAATATAGTCTGTATGTCAGCAGCTTTTCCCCAAACCAGAATACCGTACGACATAACACTATGAAAATAACTATAATAAACTAAGCGAGCTGTCTCAACATTGGTAAGTTGCCTGATTTTCCTAACAGCATAAGCTGCCGAACTTAATTTACCTGCTAGTACTGCTATATGGGGACTCCATTGCAAGTTTTTGTCTATAGTTATCCCTAAGAAAAGCGCCTTGTCCACCATCTCCAAACACTCATCATTTAGAAATATACTAGATTCTACCGGTCTAACATTAGGCAAAACGAACCTAACACATTTAGTTTTCTTAGCGTTAAGTAGCAAATTGTTAATAGTAAACCAATTAAGTACTTTAACCAGCGTGGCGTTTATCCTACTGTAATCGACGGATTTTCGGTCCACCTTGAAAATTAATGAAGTATCATCAGCAAATAGCACAATATCACAAAGGTTATCTACCGTGGGTGGTAAGTCATTTATATAGACCAGAAATAAGAAAGGACCTAATATAGAGCCCTGAGGCACACCTAATTTAACAGTTGCTCCAATGGACTGTGTTTGGTTTACAACAACCGTTTGTGTTCTATCACTAAGATATGAAGACATAAGATTTAGAGAATTATTTGACAGACCATAATGTTCTAATTTTAATATAAGAGTCGCATGATCTACGCAATCGAAAGCTTTGGAAAGGTCACAAAAAATTCCTATTGCATCACAGGATTTCTCCCAAATATTGTATATATATTTAATGAGTACAGATGCTGCATCAGTTGTGGATCGTCCTCTGGTGAAGCTGAACTGATTACTGTTAAGCAGTTTATTTCTATTGAAGTGACCTAACATATCTTTTAACATTAACTTCTCAAAAACTTTACTTAAAACCGGTAGAATAGAAATGGGACGGAAATTCGTTAAATCACTCATGTCGCCCGATTTAAAAAGTGGTATGACTTTACTATATTTCATAAGATTTGGAAAAACCCCCTCTGAAATGCAATTATTGTAGATTAAAGCTAAGTGAGGTGCAATTATATCTATGACATGATGGATCACTTTAACTGACGCTCCCCATAAATCCTCAGTTTTTTTTTAACTGAGCGATTTAAATACCTTAACAATAGAAATTGAATCTACATGGCTAAAATCAAAGATTACATTACATTTAGTAACATTAGCACAAAGTAGTTTTTGAGCTACAATCGCAGATGATTGAAGACATTTCGTTGTATTAATAGCTATAGTGGAGAAATAATCTTCGAACGCTAAGGCCACGTCTTTGTTTGACGTGATTTGTTTGTCACCCTTGTTTAGGGTGACTTGATTATCACGAGTTTTAGATTTACCCGTTTCTCTATTTATAATTTTCCACGCCGTTTTTACCTTATTATCAGAAGCTTTGAGTTTAAGACTTAAAAAGTTTGACTTAGCAGTTAAGCAAACTCGCTTGAAGGTCCTCGAATAATTCTTAACGTAAACTAAGAAGTCAGCATTCTTGTTCTCCTCCCTCTCTCTATATAGTTCATAAAGCCTATTTCTACTTCTATGGATGCCCACAGTAGCCCATTCACTAAACTTAGTTTTTGACCCAGAAACAGTTTTCATCTTAAAATTGTTGTTAAATTGATGAAGAATTACATCAAACAAATCTTTATAAATACTATTAAGTAGAATCATTATTTGAAAAGGATAACCCACAGAGATTGCTCTCAACTTTATTTTTGAATAATTCTAAACGATTGCTAGTTATGGGTCTGTACGTTATTGCCTGCGGTTCTTGATGAAAATCATTTAAAAAAGAAGCCTTCTGGCCACTATGATCAGAATTAAAGCAATTAAATATTTCCTTATCCAAACACTCGCAATTACAATAAATATTGTCTAAACAGGTAGCACTTGAAACTCCTATCCGTGTAGGTTCAAAGAACAAATTACCTAAGTTAAAAGATTTAAATAAACTTAAGATCTTAATAGTATTATTTGAAGATTCCAGTAAATTAACATTAAAATCTCCACAGATAATAACATGCTTTTGGGTTTTACATACTAATTTTAACACATTAGGATATCAATCGTTTATATGCGAGATTTCTAGGAAATTGTATGCAACTGACATTTCATCTCGAATGAAACTTTTTATCGAATGGCACAAGAATTGGGGTCCTGGCGTATTATGATATTTAAAAAAATGCTATTACGCACGATAGGGCGTAATGGTAAAAAAAGGCCCGCAGGTATTATTTTGGATTTACGGTCGATTTTTCTAGCATATTAGGACACTATTTACTAGCAAGTGTGATGAAAAAATAAAGAAACATGGACACAAGTAATGTGCATACGTACAGGGTGTATGTAAATTGTCTGCATTATTAGTTAACTAGAGGCGGACGCCAGCAAGTTCCTACGCGTCGAACTAGTTTCCCGCTACTCCCTAGTTCAACCCTTTAGGGGATGAGTTTACCACAATCCCGTCTTAGTGCACCCCTAGGATATGCAAGAAATATTCCCTTTAAATTTCAAGTCATTAGGTCCAGCGGTTTCGGCTGTTTGTCCAGAGTCAGTTTCTTCTTTTATATTTATACTGGGTGTCCGTAAAATACATAATTAGAATCTTTACGAATCTGCGAAGTTGATTTTTAAAAGTAATCACATAAAGTTTGTTTCTCCATACTAGGTGTCCCAGTGTTTGCTTTTCACTTTGTAAAAAACAACTTTATGTCATTACTTTAAAAAAAAAGTGGAAAAAAACGGGAAAATAGGTTTAAAAACTTCGCTGATTCGTAATGATTCTAATTATGTATGATACCACTGAAAAACTTATGAAATCAAACATGAAATTAATGTTTTTTCGTGACATGGGCATAAGGGAAAATTACAAAAATTCAGATTAAAATGATCAATATCTCCGTAACTAGTAACAATCGCTGAACATACATAGGGGTTAAATCGATAGCTTTTTAGCTGCTCTATCAGCCCTCTCAGTTTTAGCGTTGGTTTTAGCGACATCCTGTACATAGATAGAAGATAAGTCAATCTGGGATGATTTTTGTGACAGCAATGAAATCCCTTTTTAGGGTTCCGGTCCCAAACGGTAAGTACCCTATTTCTAAGAATCCGCTGTCCGTCTATCTGTCGCCAGGCTGTATCTCATGACCCGTGATAGCTAGACAGGTGAAATTTTCAGAGAAGATGTATTTCTGTTGCCGCTATAACAACAAATACTAAAAACAGAATAAAATAATAGGGGTGTGTCCTGGGTAAAAACGTAATAATTTTAATTAGCCCGTCAGTAAGATTATCAAAAAATATTGAACACGTATTTTTGGCTTTTTCAAATCAATCAAAATTGACAATTATAACGCGCATCAAAGCTCGGGAGTGGGGGCTCGTGACGTCACAACGTGGTATAAAGTGTGCCACGGCGTGACGTCACGCGAAACTTCAACGCACTTTATAAATAAAATCCTCGATACTTTTATTTTTCAAACATGGCACCATTTTTGCATGTTTTTGGTTGAATCTTCGAAACCCTATAAGCTTTAACGATGATTTTCGATTCAATAGTTGAGTATATGTAATTTCTTATTCGAGGCAAAACATTTTTTCAATAAATGTTGTGGTTTTAAAGTAAACAGCGATTAATTGAATTTAACGCTGCCGTCAAGGCGCGAGCGAACTATCTCCATCTCACATTCTTCGCGCGGAAGCACATAAAGCCATCCCTTTTTATTCTTGTGGGGGCGTGCCACCATAGTTGGCCCCTTAAGTTGACGTCTTGCATGTAGTTGTTTACAAAACTAGTAAGGAATTTACGTCAAATTTCAAATATAGAATGTCGAACGGTCTATACAGATGTGTTACAACTACAGTAGGACCCGCTTAAGACGATTCTGAGTGGACCTAGCAAAAAAAGCGTCGTATCATTTAAACGTAAAAAAAAACTAGTATTATTTCATGTACATACATTTACATGTAATTTGTTTATTTTAAATGGAAGACACAAAAAAATATGTTTATTTAAAAGTATAATTAATACCTAACAATTGTTTTACTTAAAGTAATTATTTATTTTAGTTTGACGTAACGATTCGGATGCATTTGTTATAACAAGATTTTCAATCTAATTTAATTTATGGATCGCTTCCTCGTTTCTCTTCACTCCTCCCAACCTGCATTTTACTTAAATATCTTATCTGTTTAAAAAAAATATGAGAGAATGAAATTTAAGATCGCTTAGTCACAACACACAAACTTATCTGAGGGCTCAGACAAGATGCACTACGCTAACTAACGTTTCTATTCGATTCATTTTTAAACCAATCGCGTCACTGGAAGATGACGTGATACGAAAAGTCACGTGGTCTACCAGTGACGCGAATGGTTTAAAAACGAATCGAATAGAAACGTTACTTAGCGTAGTGCATCTTGTCTGAGCCCTCTGGACAGGCGGAGGAGTCGCTGGACTCGCGTCCCCTTACGTAATATTAGTACGATGCTTAGTCGCAACTCTTTGTGACCCGCGTACAATCACGAACTTTAATTTGGGACCCACCTTAGGTCCAAAGTCATTCTGACATTCTACAACAATAAGGTTGAGTCTCCTATAAGTTGCAAATGATTTGGCATCTCTAATGACATTGACGATTTCAACCCTATTTTTCTTCAAATGGGTCACAAATTAACGATGCGATAGTACATAAATTGGTATTATGGTTTTGAAAAAATAACCGTGAAAAAATGTATGAAAACAGGCCTTAAGTTGCAGGGACCGGCAGAAAACGTGATTGTATTAAGCGGGTTCTACTGTACCGTCACGAGAGTTAATTTGGGACCCATTTCAAGAAAAACATGCTTGAAGTCGTCAATGTCATCAGAGATGTCAAGTCATTTGTAACTTTTAGGAAACTCAACCTTATTGATGGTTCTTGTCTAGCTGTCATTTTGAAAACATCTGTCTTTTTATTTCATTTTTGTAAATTACTTTATCGTTGATTTTGGTTCGCAAATCCAGGGCAACTTTGTGAAGTAACCTCTAACACTGACGAAGAATATGCATCAAATATAATAACAGTGAAAAGTTGATTCTGAATGAGCAAGCGGTCAAGAACACTCCAAGCCAATCAAGCCATTGAAGTGGATGCCCGCCATCTTCAATGGTGTGCCGACTGGGACTGGAAGACGCCGACGACAACGACGATTCACCGTACAATTGCTTATATTATATTATACTTGACATTGGCAAAATTACATAACTTGTAGACGCCATTAAAATAATAAAATAATAATAAATAACCTTATTGATGTGGAATGTCAGATTGACTTTGGACCAAATTAAATCTCGTGACTGTACATGCAAGAGGTCGTTTACTTAAGTTTTTCACCTATACGGCTGTCACATAATCATCCCCATGGAATGAGGAATGAAACAACCGAAGTGCAGGAAAACATTAACGATAACTTGCTCCAGTTTAATAAATGGAAACAGCTAAAAGAAAAATATGATTGTCAACAACGTGAACAAATGAGCGCAAAACTCCGTTAATATTCAACTTCAAAGCCCCAACCAAGCATGGTTATTGCGGCCCTGTTACCACAATTCCTGGGAAATGCAATTTATTTCTAGCGCACAAAGTAAAAGAGGTCACAAGTAAAACAAAACTATTATTGCATTCCGACCTATTCCAAGCCGCAGAGAGTTGAAACTCCACCGACTTCTCAGTTGCAGATGTCCCGTTTTAACTTCAGCATTGGCATTGCACATGTCCAACCACAAACTTTGACGTCACTCGTGAGGGAACGCGGTCTCTCGTTTGTTCAATTCAGAAGTTAAAAGCGAGAGTTAGATCCCCTTTAAATTCAAGATGAAGGTTGCGGCTAAGTATTTAGTACCTCGCGGCTGTAGTGTTGTTATTAAGACCTTCAGTCCTAGCCACAATAAATAAACAATAAAGGGCGCTGCATACGTAACGTTTTCTCGGACGGAACGAGGACGGGACGGAGACGGGACGTAGTCTGACGTGAATTTTAACGCAAACGCAAAGTGACAGTGACGGGCAACTGTAGGTCTAACGCATAACTGAGTCTGTTCAGACTAATCTTTGGTAGCAAATCCCATGTGTGTTTACGGTACGTCAAACTACGTAATAACTTCAATCGGGCGTCAGCCTTGCTGTTGTTAAAACGTGTTAAGAGGCCACCTATGGTTCCACGCCCCCACAAGAATAAAAAGGGATGGCTTTATGTGTTTCCGCGCGAAGCATGTGAGATGGAGATAGCTCGCGCGCGCCTTGACGGCAGCGTCATATTCAATTAATTGCTGTTTACATTAAAACCACAACATTTATTGAAATAATGGTTTACCAGGATTAAGAAGTTACATATCCTCAACTATTGAATCGAAAATCATCGTTAAAGATTATAGGGTATCGAAGATTCAACCAAAGACATGCAAAAAAAGGTGCAATGTTTGAAAAATAAAAGTATCGATGATTTTATTTCTAATCGTGTTTTCACGTTTGACAGTCTCAAGCAAATATGGTCAAGTTTAATATATCCAAAGAACAGATACAAAGGCGTTATGGTTATTGAGATCCAGATCTCGGAAAACTCCAGACTTTAGCATAGGTGGCCTCTTAATTGAACAGGTCCCTTCAAGTAAAACACACATGGGATTTGCTACCAAAGATTAGTCTGAACAGACTCAGTTAAGCGTTAGAAGACCAATTACGTGCTAGTGTTGTAAACACGATGAATTTTACATTTGAAGAATTGGCTTTGATTGCTATTGCTATAGACGACGAAGAACAAAGAAGCTACGGCTGTCAGGAGAAAAAGGGGGTTTTCTGTACATCCTACATGGCAAAAAAGAGAAAAGGAGAGAACACGTGCGGTACGGGACGTGCTAAACGTCGTCGCCGAAGATTTTTTTCCTGGCACGTTGATGCGACGTTCCCGTCCCGTCCGTGATTCCGTTGCGTATGTACGTTTAGATACATTTTCTATGAAACAATATTTGAAAATCTCCAAGTCCCTCCCCGTCCCGTCCGTGTAAAACCACGTTACTTATGCTGCGTCCTTAAATAGTAAATATCAACGGACAAATTCACACAATTTTACCTAGTCCTAAATACTGATGTGCCAAAGGAAACTTTCCAAAATCGCGGAACATTTCATGAAGGAAAATATCGGAAACTTCTCACAATTTTGTATAGGGATTGAAACTTTCCGTTTCTTAAATTTAAATTTCCTATATTTCTAGTGAAAGTTTCCGGGAATTTCTTAGAACTTTCCAACTTTTTGGAAACTTTCCGCAACTTGCACATCAGTAGTCCTAAATAAGCTCTAAGCCATTGCTACTATAAGTAGGTGGACAACGACAAACTTACTTATATCCTCGTAAGGCCTAGTGTGCAATAGGATGTTCATTATCAAGGCAATTTAAACTTTATTACAATGAGAATAAAGTTTATTTTCCTTTCTTTATAAATCGAAAATTGCATTTTCAAACAAAGGTAATTGAACTTTATTTCCTTGACGGTAGATTCAAAGTCCCACTGACAAAAAACTGGCTTTTTGTAGTACGGCGGGCCTCACGAGGATATAGAAATATACAGAGGGCCCTGCCAAGATGCATTACGCTAACTACCGTTTCTATTCGATTCGTTTTTAAACCCTAGTTTGTATGAAATTGAAATAGCATACAATCACTTTCGCAATATTATCAATTTCTTTTCACGACTGAAATCCTATACTAATGCCTATTTAAATAAATAAATAAATAAATATCAAGGGACAATCTCACACATATTGACACCTAGTCCCAAACTAAGCTCTAGGCTTGTACTACTAGACAACGATATAAATACTTACATAGAGAAATATATACTTAAATACATAGAAAACATCCATGACTCAGAAACAAATACTCGTGCTCATCACACAAGTATATGCCCTTACCGGGATTTGAACCCAGGACCGCTAGCTTCGTAGGCAGGGTCACTACCAACTAGGCTAGCGCGTCGTCATGAGCTATCGTCGATGAAACTGCAATACCGCGTAACCAACAATGGCTAATGCCGCGTAACTAACAAATGTGTCAAATTTGAGTTTTCGCGGCTGTAGGTAGAGTACTGTGATAGGCTCCAGACGGCATCGACAGCTGTGTCGATAACCAATCAGAAAGCTCCAAAGTCACGTCATGTCGATACCGCGAGAGAGCATGTCGTTTTTACAAGTATAGAGATGACGTATTATTCAATTGTGTAATACCGCGTAAGTGCTTTATATAAATACATACTGGTAAATTTGGATGCTTAATATAATAAACAGCTAAATTATGGGGTTAACAAAGTTATTTAGCGTTTGGGTAAGTCTAACCTCAATAAACACAAAGATATTAAATTTTAATGCTCTCCTGTAAAATTTGCCACAAGTCAGTTACGCGGCATTAGCAATTGTTGGTTACGCGGTATTGCAGTTTCATCGACGCTATGATATTTATGAATATCATAGCTCAATAACATTTTCTTTTCAAACAATGTCCCGGGATTTTCTTATAGTCATATCCATATTAAGATTTCTATTCGATATCCCGCTGTGTTGCTACGTGAAATCCGATCACTATAAATTAGGCTTGTCTACGATATCGCGCGCCATATCGTCCCTTTACTTTCTGAAACTCGTATCTGATCGAAGGGTTAGACAGGAAAACCACTCATGTTTTCTATAGAATAAAGTCTAATTTCCTATCTAACTATTCGATCAGATGCGAGGTTGAGAAAGTAACGGGACGATATCCGACCGACCCGAGTCAGGTTAGCATGATCTCGTCTAAAAATCTAGCATAATGCTCTAAGTTCGCAATTTGCCCTATATATTTTCAAAATTCCTCTCTTATACAACAAGTTGACGGAGCCCCGCCAGGCGGGGCTCCTATTTATGGGCGTTTTGCCCTTCGGGCGTCTGAAGCTACCTAACGAACCTAACCTACCTACTTTGTGTGTGTCTGTGTTTTGGACTGCACATCGTGCCTCTTGTAATTATTTTAGACTTAATGCTACATAGACAAGCTTAATTTAGACCACTTGCTACTTAGACGAGTTACTTTTTAAAACACTTGTTGCCGTAGACCAGTTGCGTTTTAGACGACATGATACTAACCCACTGAATGGGCTATTACGATACGAATCTTAGTACCCTCAAGGATATTGAACCTTGACCCTGACTGGACAGGAGGCTGTTGCAGCGTAGCCAGATCTACGGAAAGTCTGCAGATCTACGGATTTCAAGCCTTGTATACGGACCTACGGATTTTATTGAAAAATCTGCGCAATTCCAAAAATGCTCAATTTTTTACTAAATACTTAACGTAATAAGGATGTTGTTCGTTTTTTCTGCGAATAACGAAACGTAATCCCATTGACAGGTAATCTTTGACAATCACTGACTCTGACTGACTAGGGAAGTGCAGTGCAGGGGCCTGTTTTATAAAGCTACAAATTACAATTTACAGGTTACAAGTTTCCGTTTGACACAACCTCGACCAATGACGACCAGCCATTTGAGCAGTATTGCCAGTTTAGACCTGTATAATTGTAACTTGTAGCTTTATAAAACGTGCCCCAGGCATTACTCATTATGCTTCATTAAATAACAATTTAATGGTTGTACTTCACGCCTTCATGAATATTTGGGCAAATACGGCGAAGTTAAAGTTCCACCTTATTTTTAGGTCAGTTATTAAAGCTTAAAAAAAGTCTGTAGTACTACGGATTTTTTAAATAGTAATCTACGGAATTCTACGGATTTTTGATCCTCAACCTACAGATTTACAAAATTCTAATCTGGCAACACTGGGCTGTTGCCTAACGCACTCGCAATCGTAATCGTTTTCATTTTGACAGTCCGAAAGCGAGTCTGCATACAAAATGAAAACAATTGTTCAACTTTGAAGCCGATTGCGATTACGAGTGCCTTTTAATCAATAGCGATGCAGTTTCCCTTAAAGTTTTGATTCTAAGGTGATTTGATTACTAGGGTTTGGAGTTTTGGTGGCACCTCGTAAGGCCCGATGTCCTAAATTTAGGACATCTGTAAAAGTGACTTTTGACTTTAGTTGACTGACATAAGATTCTTTTTCGAACTAACGAAGTTTGACTTGGGCGTTACGAGGTAGTATTTTGATTGATTGATTGAACGATAGGTTCTAGAATGCATGGAGTCGCTATTTCCTAATTATTATACTTTGATTTTGACCTTCACTATCATATTTCAAAATAAACTAAATACCTTTTTTGGTTCGATTTATCCATACACCTACCTAATAATATTTGTTTGTTTGTAACGCTATCACAGCGCGGAGATATCCTCTGTACCAAAATTCATTAAAACTGGTTTAGCGATTTAACGAATGATCATTTTGAAATATTATGATAATACTAAAGGTCAAAATCAAGGTGGTATAGGGGTTTGGGTAAAAGTGTCGTCATTTGTAAAATGCATACAATTTCAAGGTGAACGGCCATTCGTAAAAGTGGTAAATTATGATAGAATAATTAAAAATAAACATATTTTGTTATGTAATGTAATACTCTTAAGTGCATCGGAGCCGAGATATTTAAATATTCATACTTGGGCGTACTTTTGTACTAAAAACTGACTACTTAAATCATTAAAATCTCCGCTCCGATATTATTTAACGCCATAAATTATATATATCGATGTGTATTCAGAGGTCCTCTAAATAACTATGTAAAAATCATCCGTGGCCGCTGAAAAAAAAAATGACAATATTCTTCAAACAAATTTACCCAATGCCCTTTATAATAATTACCAAGTAGCAACTCCATGGATTCTAGAACCACGATATGTCACCAAAAGGTGTAAGCCTAGTGTTACAGTAGAACGATTGTCTTTATGTCCTGGTAGGTCAGTAAGTAACAGTAAAAACCGGGCAAGAGCATGTCGGACCATGCTCAGTGTAGGGTTCCGAAGCCGTTACTACAAACAAATTAAAGCTCACGACAAACTTAACTTTGCCGTTGGAAAACTGTTCTCTCCATACATCGACATAGGTCGCGGTCAGTTTACCAACACCGCAATGAGTTTCCGGTAGGTATAAACATTTAAACCGTTTGTAACTCAAGAAACAATGAAGGCTACTTAGTCGTGATAGTTTTCCTATTAAATTCATTATATGTGCTTTCATTTAAGATATCTCTCAGATTTTTAGTATTTGTAGTTTTGGCTGTAGGGGGGGGGGCACATTTGACTCTCGCAAAAATTTGCGCTTTAAAGCTTAATATTTCATTAACGGATAGCTTAATCGAAAAATTCTATTCTACAATGTTTTTGAAAGACCTATCCAACGACACCCCACAACTATGGGATAGACGAGAAAAAAAAAAACATCCCCACGTTACGTGCAGGGAGGTACAATAGTAAAAACAAAAATTCAAGATTTTATTTTACCGCGTTTTTGGCGTGACTAATATGTATATTCATGCCAAATTACACCTTTCTAGTACTTACTAAGAATCTCTGGGCTAGGCTGTGGACGGACGGACGGAAATGGCGAAACTATAAGGGTTCCTAGTTTGACTACGAAACCCTAAAAATCGGCCAAGTGTAAACAAAAACACGTTTGTTGTATGGGAAATTTAAATATTTATTTTATTCTGTTTTTAGTATTTGGTATAGCGGCAACATAAATACATCAGCAGTGAAAGTTTCAACTGTCTTGCTATCACGGTTCATGTGATACAGCCTGGTGACAGACAGACTGACAGTGGAGTCTTAGTAATAGGGTCCCGTTTTTACCCTTTGGGTACGGAACCCTAAAAATGGTCATAGAGAAATCACCTATGGGGAGGTATTCTTTATACTTTTCTAAGTTAGATTTAGAATAATCTCTCCGTATTGTGATATTTTTCTTATTTATTAGCTTATCCAAAATAAGTAAACCTGATGACTTATCACTGTACAGTCACGAACTTTAATTTGGGACCCACCTTAGGTCCAAAGTCATTCTGACATTCTACAACAATAAGGTTGAGTTTCCTATAAGTTACAAATGATTTGGCATCTCTAGTGACTTGACGACTTCAAGCCTATTTTTCTTGAGATTGATAGTACAGATTGTGAGACCGTCTTCTATGGACAGAGTTCAAAGAGACCTTGATCTGATATTGAACCCTACCTAGGTCATCACCAGTGATCGGAATAGGTAGAGCTAATTTGCCTAAACTTGACGCATATTCATTCATGCGTGAGAGAGATGGGAATACATTATTGAATGAACATGCATCAAGTTTAGGCAAATTAGCTCACCTATTTCCGATCACTGGTCATCACCTATGAGAGCTACTTATAGAAGTTATAGAGTAGAAAGGTATTGTTTATTTCGCAGTATTTAGTACAGTTATGATGAAAATACGTAGTTTGAAAAAGGGTATTTTCTTTTACTTTCACATACCAGTATTCATTAAAAAGTTTTAGTTTGCCCCTCTCAGATATAAATACACATAGATAACGTAAACACTTCAATATGTATGAAAACCAACCGTGTCACTTTTGCTACCACACACACCAAGAGAAGAGAATTATCCGTTTTCCGCGCAAAATAGATTCAAAGTCGTCGCTTTTTTGGGCTATTGCACTTTATTATCACGAAACGAGGCATTTTCTTAATTTTCACGCCGACCGGCTGCAACAACGCTTGCTTAATGCTTGTTTAGTGACGTGTTGTCTTATTCTATTGCTAAAGCAAAGAAAGTGACAGCAGCAACTTTAATCAAGCATTATATTTAATTGACGTCTCTGAGTGCGGCAGTAATATTAATCTGAAACCTATAGACATTCGCGTGAAAGGGATTAAGTATGCGTGGATTTTTTAAATCTCATTTCTCAACAAATATGAAAAAACTATAAAATATATCACCAAAAGTGTATAAAAATTTAAATCGGCCAAGAAATACGGATGATACAACATTTTAAACCGCTAATTAGGCAGCGATTAGACAGAGAGATCTGATATGCACTGTGACGTTATATATACTCTAGGTTCCATTCTGTTTTGCTAGAAAGACAGGAAAAAACTTTTGTTGGCTTATATCTTGGTTATTTTTATAGCTGTTCAAAAACAGTACATTGTTGCAGAGGATAGAAAGTACGCGATTTTGGACGAGTCATATAGAGTGTACGAGTCCATAAATTGCACTTTCTACCGAGGCAGACATAGTGCTTTTGACAAGTACTGAGAGGTAATAAAATAAAAATTCAAATTCAAAACTCAAATTTTCATTCATGTTAATGTGATATCACTACCAATTTTACCATAGATAACTTTATTTTAATCTGGACCCCTATTCTCGTGGCACTCGAGATTAATAAACTAACATGCGAGATGAAGATGTCAACTCCATATGAAATTGTATTTGTTTCGCCATATCTCCCATGTAATTTCATCTCTAGTGGTTCGAGATTAGGGGCCAAGTTTGAATTACATTTAAGAAAAAAAGCAGTGTCATAGTTTTTAGTCTGTGTATCTTTTAGCAAAAATACACCTAATATTTTACGACACAAAATGGTGTGTTCTGATTTGTCGATTTAAATTTTGCATTTTAAGGAGCTATGCCACAAAAATTCATTGATTGATTTTCATTGGTTCTTAAAGTTGGACAACAATGTTCTCGACCAATCACCAAACACGCCGACAAAGACATTCTTGGTCTGTCCTTATAAGTGACGTTTTGTGACCCCAAACAAGACCATCTATGGCCATATTTCCGAGCAGTGTTTGAAAATGATTTTTTCAACTGTTTATTACATGAATCAGCTTTTATTGGAGCTGTGAAAAACGTCATGAATGTACACTATTAGGTACATTGCATTGCTCGAGCAACCTTGTCGTCGAAACCCACAGCAAAATTAACAAAAAGCAAAGCGTAAAAAAGCATGATCATACTATACTAATATTATAAAGCTTAAGAGTTTGTTTGTTCGCTTGAAAGCGCTAATCTCAGGAACTACTGGTGCGATTTGAAAAATTATTTCTTTGTTAGATAGCCCGTTTATCGAGAAAGGCTATAGGCTATATATGATCACGCTAAGACCAATAGGAGCGGAATACTAATGAAGAATGTTTCAAAATCGGGGTTTTTTTTCCATTTGCGTAAACGGTTTAAGTTTCGCAAAAATTATGTATAAGTGAATGGTTCCCCTTTAAAAGTTCTAAAAAACAGTCCGCGACAGCATATGTCTATCTTTTAAGGTTGGCTCACTATAACCTTTTTTATGCTAACCAAGTTTGTTCTAAAATAATGCCTTATTTACGAAGGTGAAAAAAGCGTGATGTAGGTACCTCAAATAGGTCCTTAACGTTCGTATTATTTAACAATATTTTCACCTTCTACGTAAACAATATACAGGTTAAATTTAACGTTAGCCCAAAGTACCTATTCCACGCAGACGAAGTCGCGGGCAGAAGCTAGTTTTTATATAAACGAAATAAAATATCTCTTGAATTAATCTCATTATTGGTGACACGTTACTCAGAGGACAGCATTCACAATAACGTCGTTAACGCCAGCTGCATTTTTACTTTCACGGCCGTTTTTAAAGGTCCGTCCAACGACTCTGGGTCAGAGCATTTCAATTATTCCCCTGCATTTGCGTATGTGGTGTACTTAAAAAAGATTACGTTGTAAGGTTTTAATTTGATGTGTTTACATTTAAAAAGGCTAGCTGTGTGGTTGCCAGCTTAGAATAGTACCACTCCATGTCTTCCCGTGGATGTCGTAAGAGTCGACTAAGGGAATAAAGGCTTGTAGTACTTTTAGGCGATGGGCTTGCAACCTGTCACTAATACACTGGTAAACATCTTAGCCTGATTATGCAAAATGTGGTTACAGAATTATCAACAAGCTTTTAGAGTTGTTGGCAATTCTGTAGCTCTGCCTACCCCAAACTGGGAATAAAGGCGTGAGTTTATGTATGTATGTATTTAAAAAGGATATTTGTGCAAGTGTGTTAAACCACCCGGATTATTTCGATGGACAATGTAACCACATTCGTCGTTCGTTCGGTGAATGAAACTACAATCTGTTCCTATCTAAGAATAAGGACATATAGCATAGAAACCGGACTATAAGACGTAGTTTGCGTCAGCTATCTTTCTCTACTTTTTAGATTACGTATTACATGAGAAAAAACGAAACAAAAAGTAGGCTGTTTTTTCTTCTTTAACTGTCATTGTCACAAGGTTTTACACAGGGGCTTCTTTGTCCTTCCTATCGGAAGGATTTGTCTTTCCTTGTCTAGATGTCCAAATACTATAGGCGCTTATAGGTCCAAATCACACCTTACTTGTGACGATGTACCAAATAACGAAAGAACAGCTATAGATTCATCTCTTTCCAACTCATTATGAAAACCATAAGTAAAAAGAAGTGAACCATAATGTATTTTCTGCTTATTTAGTACAGTTTCTATGCCTTTAGTCCTTGTTCTTTGGTTCCTATTAAAACTGCTAATGACAATAACAAGTATACCTGACTGTAATTGTCTTTAGATAGAGGATGAAATAGTGATGGGAATGTTACCTCTATTTAGAAAATGGAAAAGGATGGATATATATTCATCATCATCGTCGTATTAAAAGTGAAATTTAAATTATAATCGGTCAAGTAATACGGATGGTACAAAGAAAGAGATCCGAAGTGCACCGGTGAAGTCATCGTGCAGTGCGGCCAGTTTATATAAACACCACGTTAAATTCTGTTTTAATAGAAAGAGATAGGAACAAATCTTTGTTAGCTTTCTCACCTGTTTGTTAAATGAATCAGCTTTTATTGAAGCTGTAAAAAAAAATGCATTACTCCCTGTTGTTATTTATTTTTATGTAATTTTGCCAATGTCAAGTATACCATATATAAGCAATTGTACGGTGAATCGTCGTTGTCGTCGGCGTCTTCCAGTCCCAGTCGGCACACCATTGAAGATGGCGGGCATCCACTTCAATAGTTTGGAGTGTTCTTGACCGGTTGCTCATTCAGAATCAACTTTTCACTGTTATTTTATTAGATGCATATTCTTCGTCAGTGTTGGAGGTTACTTCACAAAGTTGCCCTGGATTTGCGAACCAAAATCAACGATAAAGTAATTTACAAAAAATGAAATAAATAGACTGATGTTTTCAAAATGGCAGCTAGACAAGAACCCCCACATTACTTCCTATTAATCAATCAAATCCATCAAACCATCACAGCACTACATTTTCATGTCAAATATATTTTTAAAAACAAAATGTAGCATCAGTCAATCTAATTCTTTTCTCACCGAAAATGCTTTTCATCAAAAACACAAGATTAAATAAAGTACTGCCTCAAAATAAACATGAAAACAATTATTACGGGTATAAATAAATAATATGACCGAGCTCAATCTTCAAAAGTACGAGAATATGGAGTAATTATGGGAAATTGATTTTTTTATATGAGAGACGGAATAAATAGGTCCCGACTGTGTAGGGGTAGCTAAGATACATTACAATATACTAAAGCTAATGCACTATACCTAATAATTACCCGTCGAATTGTATGTAGGGCAGAGATGGGCAATATTTATTCGAATGACGAATAAGAATAGCCAAATTATTCGCGAATAACGAATGAAATTCTCGAATGATTATTCTTAGTCGAATAAATTATTCGTCGAATAATTATTATGAACTACTTTTATACCCGCTCCATTGTTCTCTAATAAATTAATAAATTATTCGTTATTCGAAAAGTAGTCGAATGATTTATCGTGGATAAATTACTCGCGAATAAAAGATTCGTAAATAAATTGTTCGACGAATAAATTATTCGCGAATAAAAATATTACATACATACATATAGGCAAGTAAATTGGCAAAAGTGCGGTATCAATATTAATGGTAAGCTACTTAACCACTTACGCTTCGCTGATGATGTTGTTGTGATGACGGAAAGCCACGAGGAGCTCCAGTATATGCTTCAAAGCCTAGATAACGAAAGTAGAGAATGTGGATTGAAAATGAACCCCGATAAAACTCGTATAATGACGAACAACGACCCAAAGCCCATCACGCTACAATCAGAAACCATCGAATACGTTGACGAATACTTATATCTCGGCCAGAACATTTCCCTCAAAAAACAACAGATCAACGAAGTTGAAAGACGCATAAAAACGGCTTGGAGTGCGTACTGGTCCTTGAAGCAAGTATTTAAATCTAATCTCGATTTAAAGCTTAAAAAGAAAGCAATGGACTCTATCGTCACACCCACTCTAATTTACGGATGTCAAACTTGGGCTCTAACAAAACAACTAATAAATAAAGTACAAGTTTTCCAAAGAGCAGCCGAACGAAGTATGCTTGGTATTAAACTGCTAGATAAAATAAAGAGTACAGACATCCGTAATAAGACTAAAATCCTAGATGCGGTAGAGCTAATCTGCCGACTGAAGTGGAGATGGGCAGGACACACAGCGCGGACTAAAGACGGTCGCTGGAGCGAGCATGTGATGCACTGGTACCCGCGGGGCGGGCCCCGGGCGCCGTTTAGTGGCCGTGGCCGGCATCGCTTGGACGAGGCTCGCCGCAGACAGAGGCGCATGGCACAAGATGGAGGAGGCCTATGTCCACAAATGGACAACCCAATAGAATAAGAAATTATATTTTTAATGTTGCATGTATTTAAAATTTGTTAAATCAATTTATTTATTTTCTATTGGATTAAATGGCTATAATAATAATAATAATAATAATGTACTATACCTAATAATTACCCGTCACATTGTATGTAGGGCAGAGATGGGCAATATTTATTCGAATGACGAATGACGAATAAGCATAGCCAAATTATTCGCGAATAACGAATGAAATTCTCGAATGATTATTCTTAGTCGAATAAATTATTCGTCGAATAATTATTATGTACTACTTTTATACCCGCTCCATTGTTCTCTAATAAATTAATAAATTATTCGTTATTCGAAAAGTAGTCGAATGATTCATTCGTGGATAAATTACTCGCGAATAAAAGATTCGTAAATAAATTGTTCGACGAATAAATTATTCGCGAATAAAAATATTACGTATTATATTTTATTCGAATGATTATTCGCGAATAAAAATATTACGAATTATTTTTTATTCGATTGATTATTCGAATAAATAATTATTCGAATAATGCCCATCTCTGTTGTAGGGTAAGAGAGAGTGCTTCTGGATTTAAAACTTACTTAGGCACTTCACCGCCGAAGATGAGCGAGAAGCGAGTAGAGTCGGCGATCAACTATTAATATATGAGTCTCTTTTATTGACACGGGATAAACATCTTTTGTGGGAGACAGAGTTCTCGGTCTTTTTAATTCGGCTGCTATTACTGTCAAGTAAATAAGAGCTATCACAACTTTGACAATACGATAACACGTCAAAGACGATATGGTTCTTGTCTACACTCATATCATAAGACCTCTATTATGCGTTCAAAACCCGTAGGCAATGACCAGCAATAGCTGTGGTAGTAGCTGACAGCGATGACAGCTGTTAACTTTGGAAGACGTTCCAAATTTGGATCTCATTACCTTACAATATTCGATAACGTAATTTCAAAATTACGTTACACCTGTCATCGCTGTCACCTACTACCACAGGTAAGGTAATGCTGGTCATTTTCCTTTCGGCTTCTGAACCCATCTTAGAGCACTTATAATATGTGTGTAGATAAAGTATTGTACGAGAATCTGCGTAATTAGCATTACAACACTTGTGTGATCTATTATGAAACTCGCTTTGCGGCTCGTTTCGTGAACCGCACATGTTGTAATGCCTGTCATTACGCAACCGTCACGTAAACTACTATTACGCGTAGAATCTCAGCTCAGTTGCAAGTCGGTGTTTTTATCTTTTTAAGTACAATACGACTAGCGTCCTAGGGGCCTAATATGGCTGCGTTTATCGCGTGACAAAGTTTAGATAAGGCATCCGTCACCTTCTGACACGTAAATAAGTACGAGAGTGACGGATGCTTTATCCATATTTGACACGCGATATATATATATATATATGGGGAGTGTGCACAAGAGCTCCACGAGCTAATACCGCCGTCTCCTTTTTACCATCGGGCTTCCAGACGCACTGCGGGATTCCATCCGCACTTGGTTGGAATTCCGCCTCTTCGAAGTCTTCGAACGAAGCGCTTTGCATCTTCATTTATAATGCGTGCTGCAAAAGAGTGGAATGCGCTTACGGCGTCTGTATTTCCGAGTGCATACAATGCGAACCGATTTAAAGCTAGGGTGAATAGGCAACTTCTGGGTGAACTCGCTTCATCGTTGGCAAAATCTTCGCCTTGCCGGGGCAAGTGTTAGTCAAGAATAAACCCATTTTCATAGCCGGGTCACCTATTTCGTGGGGATGATAACAGATGGAGTAGATGCGTTGCAGTCTGGAGGCCCTGAGCAGGAAGGAGAAGTATTGACAGACCACCGGCTCGATGGTCCGATGATATTAGAGAGAATGCTGGCCCTCTATGCACCAGACTTACTCAAAATAGGGCAAAATGGAAAAGAATTGGAGAGGCATATACCCAACAGTGGGCATGTAAATAAAATGCTGCTGAAGAAGAGAGAAGAGAGAGAAACCCATTTTCTATTTAAAAAAAAGACGCAGCGATACTAGGCCCACTGATATATCTTTATGTTTATCTTTATATAGTATAAAACAAAGTAGCTCCCGCTGTCTGTTCGCTTAGATCTTTTAAAATACTGAACCGATTTTGATGCAGTTTTCATCAATATAGAGTGATTCAAGAGGAAGGTTCTATATATAAGTTCTGTATTATGTACGGGTGTTACAGAAAACTGATATAAACCGAAGCGAAGCGAGGGCGGGTCGCTAATACATAGTATAAAACAAAGTAGCAAGCACGTCTGAGGGCCCTGCCAAGATGCTTTGCACTAAGTAGCGTTTCTATTCGTTTCGTTTCTGAACCAATCGCGTCACTGGTAGATCACGTGACTTGTCGTATCAAGTCATCTATCAGCAGCGTAGCCAGATCTACGGAAAAGTCTGCAGATCTACGGATTTCAAGCCTTGTATACGGACCTACGGATTTTATTGAAAAATCTGTGCAATTCCAAAAAAGCTCAATTTTTTACTAAATACTTAACGTAATAAGGATGTTGTTCGTTTTTTCTGCGAATAACGAAACGTAATCCCATTGACAGGTAATCTTTGACAATCACTGACTCTGACTGACTAGGGAAGTGCAGTGCAGGGGCCTGTTTTATAAAGCTACAAATTACAATTTACAGGTTACAAGTTTCCTTTTGACACAACCTCGACCAATGACGACCAGCCATTTGAGCAGTATTGCCAGTTTAGACCTGTATAATTGTAACTTGTAGCTTTATAAAACGTGCCCCAGGCATTACTCATTATGCTTCATTAAATAACAATTTAATGGTTGTACTTCACGCCTTCATGAATATTTAGGCAAATACGGCGAAGTTAAAGTTCCACCTTATTTTTAGGTCAGTTATTAAAGCTTAAAAAAAGTCTGTAGTACTACGGATTTTTTAAATAGTAATCTACGGAATTCTACGGATTTTTGATCCTCAACCTACAGATTTACAAAATTCTAATCTGGCAACACTGTTTACCAGTGATGCGATTGGTTTAAACACCCTCTGTCTTTCCGTCTGTATAACTCCTAAATCATGCAACGGATTGTGGTGTTCACAATCGATTAGATATACGGAACATTGTTATTAATAATCAGAGATCGGACAAATGGGCGTCATTAATGCGGACATGACTCCAAAGTTTTTTATTAAACAAATTAACTTACATTAATTGATTACTTACCCTAAAATATATTTTGATCCTTTGCAATAGATAAATATTACAAAGACTTGTTATTGTGTAGATAACAAAACAAATAAACAGTATTTTTTATAATTTTTCCGTGGTTGCTTTATTCCTTTTCACGGCTAAAATAAACTTATGACGTGAAAAGCTCCTTTCGCAATCCACGGATGTTAATGGAGCAAACTTAAGTAGATTAATATTAATAGCCACTCCTCACGTCTTTGTATTATTTATTTATTACTGTCCTGCAAAGGATCAAGATTAAAGTTCAGGTTAGAAATCAATTAATGTAATTTAATTTGTTTAATTAAAATCTTTGGAGTCATGTCCACATTATTGCGAGTAATGGCGCCTATTTCTCCGATCTCTGTTAATAATAAATGTCAGCTTTATGTACTATCGCGATCGTTAATTTGAACCCATTTAAAGAAAAATAGGCTTGAAGTCGTCAATTTCAAATTTCATTAACCGACTTCAAAAAAAGGAGGAGGTTCTCAATTCGTCACGATTTTTTTTTTTTTTTTTTATGTATGTACCCGATTACTCGAAGACCACAGACCGATTTGAAAAATTTTTTCGTTGTTCGAATGGGTATACTTTCTAGTTGGTCCCATTGTCAACACATTGGATCTGATGATGGGATCTTGGAGAAATCAAGAGAACTCCTCAAATATTATAGGCACACCTATAGCAATTTTGGTATTTTTCACTGTAACTCGTGCATTTGCTTTTGAAAAGTACTATAAGGTGAAGTGAAACTGATGATGAAGACCACAGATGGCCACAGATGGCACAGGTGGCGATAAGATATTTCGATTAAGGTAGTTGCGCGACTATGACAAAGCACATTTAGGTTTAAATATGACTATGATATTCCCGCGGCATTGTCTGCGGCGAGCTTGAAATTTTCTATAGATTCTCATGAATATTTAGAAGTGGAGCTACGTAACAGCATAAATAGGATCACTAAAAAGTATAAAATAGAATAAATTCTTAAAAAAACAAAAACCCGCCTTCAAAAATGCAAAAAATAACTTCTTTTAAAATGGTAGGTCAGTCCAACTGCATTCGGCTTCTGAATTTTTGTTTTTTTAAACATTTATTTTATTTGTAACTTATAGGAGACTCAACCTTATTGTTGTAGAATGTCAGAATGACTTTGGACCTAAGGTATGTCCCAAATTTAAGTTCGTGACTGTACGTGTCTTACAAAAAACTAACATAAACCGAAGCGAAATAATATTATTCTAATTGTGTCCTGGTTCCGGAGATAACCTGTCAGAAAGATACAAACTCACAAAATTCTCTTCTTCTTCTAATACCTCTAGTGCCTCTCCAACCAGTGAAGGTTGGCAGTCAGCTCCGCGTATTTCTCTCGGTCTTTGGTGAGGTTGAAAAGCTCCAGAACTTGTGACTCCAGTCCATTCCCGAATGTTTCGCAGCCACGATTTCTTTCTGCGCCCGGCAGCTCTTCTTCCAGCAACTTTGCCCATCATTATTATTGCAGAAGTTCGTATCTTGAGTGCCTAAGGACATGACCCAGATAGGCAACTTTTCTCCTTTTGATTATTTGCATTAGTTCACGTTTCCTCCCAACTCGACGCAGAACTTCAACATTGGTCACTCGGTCTATCCAGCTTATGGCCAACGTGCGTCTATATGCTCACATTTCAAATGCTTCTATATGTTTAAAATTCTCACTCTCTCTAGTATTGGTATAAATAATCGCTATAATATTGGTATAAATAATCGCAAACACATTCTGAAATATTCAAACACAATCTTCCTTGTACAGTCGACTATAAAGAGATGTATCCAATTTTGGACCTTATTACAATGCAATAAGATATACACCTCTTTGGAGTCGACTGAAAAAAGAGATTTGTCAGGATCATAGCAGGTGGAAAGAAGTGGTCTCTGCCTACCTGGGAAACAGGCGTGATTTTATGTATGTTTGTATGTATGTAAATTTCCTCTAAACGAAATTAGAGTTTTAAAGGCTTGACTTAATACTTAATAGGTTTTATCTACATCCATATTTTTTTTCATTATATATTTATTTATTATAACATGTTAACAAACTTAGTTGTATTACAACGTCCCGTAAAACTGTTTTCACAGTTTGACTGTGGGATCCGCGAGTCTTATGGCCGTATTAATAGACTGATTTCGATTCTCGACTGTAATGCTCGTCTCAAGATATGTCAAAATTGACAGTTTTCTACGGGTTGACATTTATTTTGACGTATCTTGTGACGGGCATGTCCGTCAAGATGTATTTATTAATAACGCTCTTAGTTACATAAGTATGTATCACAGATATAAATCTACATTAATAACTAAAAAGCAATCAGCAATCCTCGTGTGGTTGCCGAGTTAGAATAGTGCCACTCCATGTCTCCCCGTGGATGTCGTAAGAGACGACTAAGGGAATAAAGGCTTATAGTACTGTTAGGCGATGGGCTTGCAACCTGTCACTAATACGCTGGTAAACATCTTAGCCTGATTGTGCAAAATGTGGTTACAGAATTATCAACAAGTTTTTAGAGCTGTTGGTAATTCTGTAGCTCTGCCTACCCCACTCTGGGAACGAAGGCGTGAGATTATGTATGTATGTAACAATCAGCAATTTAATATTGAATAGTAGTTTATGTAACGGTTGCGTAATGCTAATTACGCAGAGTCTCGTGCCAATACTTTATCTACACACATATTATAAGTACTCTAAGATGGGTTCAGAAGCCGAAAGGCAAATGACCTGCATTACCTTACCTGTGGTAGTCGGTGACAGCGATGACAGCTGTAACGTAATATTGAAATTACGTTATCGAATATTGTAAGGTAATGAGATCCAAATTTGGAACATGTTCCAAAAATAAACGGCTGTCATCGCTGTCACCTACTGCCACAGGTAATGCTAGTGTTTGAACGCATAATAGAGGACTTATGATATGAGTGTGGATAAATAATATTAAATAATACTAAGGTAGTAATACTAATGTACAATGACCTTTCCACTGTCGATATAACTTCCCTATAAATTATGTTGAGAAACGATAAGCAAAGGGCCTATATTAAGAAACCTATAACTGTGGTTGTACTTTACTGTTAACATTAAAGTATTACATGTCATTAAAGTATCGGTTATCGATGTGGTTGCATCTTAATGTTCACTTTAAAATATCGGTCACCGGTAAAATACAGGGCAACGACAAATATAGGTTTCTCACACAGAATAGAAAACTTATAATAAGCACGTAGACAAAGTTATGTATGCGATTGTATAACCACACGGGGGAGTTAATTTATCAAAGTACAAATATTCTAATTAAGAAATACATTGCGTTGACCTTGTATGAAACCGTAGACAAGTAGCTTAGAGCTAACATAAACAATTGTCGAAAACTGACAAAATGTATGGAATTGACGTATGCGCGCTCGTCGCGACCGTCATGGCATTTTGTCACTTTTTAAAAACATTTACGTTAGCGTTAAGCAAGTAATCGTGCCTCACAGTATTTCGATTCAGAGTGTATTAGTGCGCTTTTAGTCATAAATTAGTTAAATTACACTTGAAAAGTTACAAAGGCTTTTCAGCTCTGACTGCTTCGCCATTTCGTCATTCAGAAGACGTCCACTGCTGGATCCATGATGCTACCAGGTCAAGACACTAGTAGATAATGCGAGCAAAGACTTAATACTTAATAGGTTTTATCTGGCTTGACAGCGACTGACTAAATAACACAGCTAATCTCCGACAACCCACTACCCTGACACGCAAATATGTAGCCAAAATGAACAAGGGGCCCCCTAGGTTCTTGGTTGCTCAGTGCTTCGCCATTTCGTCGGCCAAAAGACGTCCACTTCTGGTTCCATGATGCTAAGAAGATCCTAGTAGATAATGCGAGCAAGAGTAATGGCTTGACAGCGATTAACTAAGGAAAACAGTTAATCTGTGACCAGCCATAACACCAACGTGCTAATTTGAAGCCAAAATGACCGAGAGTAGCTCTAGGGTCTTGGTTGCCGACTGCTTTGCCATTTCGTCGGCCAGAAGACGTCCACTGCTGGATTCATGATGCTACCAGGTCAAGACACTAGTAGATAATGCGAGCAAAGACTAATGGATTGACAGTGATTTACTAAGGAACACAGCTAATCTCCGACAATCCACTACCTTGACACGCAAATATTTAGCCAAAATGAACGAGGGTTGCTCTAGGTTATTGGTTGCTGACTGCTTCGCCATTTCGTCAGCCAGAAGACGTCCACTGCTGGTTCCATGATGCTACGAAGATCCTAGTAGATAATGCGAGCAAAGACTAATGGATTGACAGTGATTTACTAAGGAACATAGCTAATCTCCGACAATCCAGTACCCTGACACGCAAATGTGAAGACAAAATGAACGAGGGTAGCTCTAGGTTCTTGGTTGCTAACTGTTTCACCACTTCGTCGGCCAGAAGACGTCCACTGCTGGTTCCATGATGCTACGAAGATCCTAGTAGATAATGCGAGCAAAGACTAATGGATTGACAGTGATTTACTAAGGAACACAGCTAATCTCCGACAATCCACTACCCTGACACGCAAATATGTAGCCAAAATGAACGAGGGTTGCTCTAGGTTCTTGGTTGCTGACTGTTTCGCCATTTCGTCGGCCAGAAGATGTCCACTGCTGGTTCCATGATGCTACGAAGATCCTAGTAGATAATGCGAGCAAAGACTAATGGATTAACAGTGATCGACTAAGGAACACAGCTAATCTCTGACAATCCACTACCCTGACACGCAAATGTGAAGACAAAATGAACGAGGATTGCTTTAGGTTCTTCGTTGCTGACTGCTTTATCATTTCGTCGGCCAAAACACGTCCACTGCTGGTCCCATGATGCTGCAAAGTTCCTCGTAGATCGTTGCTTTTGGTTGCCGACTGTTTCACCAGTTTGTTAGTTAACAGAGATTAAATAAAGAACACAGTTAATTTCATACAAGTTAAACAGTGATCGTCCCGTGATTCAACTGTTATATTCAACTTACCAAAATTTGCATCATAAATATGAGCTAGGTTTAGATTATTTTAGAACTTCAGCTGGCCCGAAGGGCCAAAACACTCAGAAATCGCGATGGCGTAGCTCCTTCGACCCTGTTTAATTTGATATTCAGATATAAATGATTGGTCAGTTGAACATAGCAGTTGTATCACGGGTCGGGAGATGTAAAAACCCTGACTCGCTTATGTGAACCCAAAATGACCGAGGGTAGCTCTAGATTCTTGGTTGCCAACTGTTTCACCGCTTCATCGGCCAGAAGACGTCCACTGCTGGTTCCATGATGCTGCGAAGACCCTCGTAGATAATGCGAGTAAGAGTAATGGCTTGACAGAGATTAACTAAGGAAAACAGTAAATCTGTGACCAACCATAACACCGACGCGCTAATTTGAAGCCAAAATGAACGACGGTAGCTCTAGGTTCTTGGTTGCCGACTGTTTCACCACTTCGTCGGCCAGAAGACGTCCACTGCTCGTTCCATGATGCTGCGAAGATCCTCGTAGGTAATGCGAGCAAAGAGTAATGGTTTGACGCTGGTTAACTAAGGAAAACAGTTAACCTGTGACGAACCATTACACCAACGCGCTAATTTGAAGCCAAAATGAACGCGGTTAGCTCTAGATTCTTGGTTGCCGAGTGTTTCACCACTTCGTCGGCCAGAAGACGTCCACGGCTGGTTCCTGGTTCGTTTATGCGAACAAAGAGCAATTATCTGACAGAGCATTACTAAAGTACACAGTAATACTGTTACAGATAAAAATCCTCACGCGCTAACGTAAAGCTAATCTGTCAAGTTGTCATCTTCGGGAAATTTCGTTTTCAACCCGAGCGACGCTCGGTCTTCCAGGTACTATAACTAAATCAACTAAGGTTACGGAACCAGTAATGGACAAGGAGCAATGATAGCCATTTGATTATTTCTTAATTTACTGAAGATAAGGGTTATTCATTTGTTTTGAAACGATAAATTTAGGACCGTATGAAAGTTGAATTAAGAGCGAAGTTTCCATGACTGGTGCCTGTCGGCTAAAAGTGTCCATCATTGGTGCCGTCACCCTAAAATATATATTGTTTATGTTTAGTTAAGTTTAGTTTATTAAATACATGAAAAAAAAATACATTATAATATAAGTGTGCAGCGTTTGTTTGTTTTGTCGTAGAATAGAGACGCTGGTTTATGTACGGGTATTATAGAAAACTCACAGAAACCGAAGCGAAGCGAGGGCGCACCGCTGGTAAATTAATAATTTATTCTGAAATGTTTACATACCTCCTCGTGTGGTTGCCGAGTTAAAATAGTGCCACTCCATGTCTTCCCGTGGATGTCGTAAGAGACGACTAAGGGAATAAAGGCTTGTAGTACTGTTAGGCGATGGGCTTGCAACCTGTCACTAATACGCTGGTAAACATCTTAGCCTAATTGTGCAAATTGTGGATATAGAATTATCAACAAGTTTTTAGAGATGTTTGTAATTCTGTAGCTCTGCCTACCCCACTCTGGGAATGAAGGCGTGAGATTATGTATGTGTATGTATGTACATACCTAGCTTTCGCTGCGATTTAATCCTCTTTTAAGACCAAACATCGTGATCGTGAAACCGCATTCACATCGGCTAGTTGCTTTTTGACCTCTTCGAATAGAGGGGGCGGTATATGATTAAAGTTTGCATTAGGGTGTTTCAGTTTTCACACTTAATGAATTTGCTTGTATTCGTGGTTTGCTTAAAAATACCAGTATTCAGATTTTTAATAAAGGGCATTGGGTAAATTTGTTTGAAGAATATTGTCATATTTTTTTTCAGCGGCCACGGACGATTCTTACATACTTATTTAGAGGACCTCTAAATACATATAGATATATATAATTTATGGCGTTAAATAATATCGGAGCGGAGATTTTAAAGATTTAAGTGTTCAGTTTTTAGTACAAAAGTACGCCCAAGTATGAATATTTAAATATCTCAGCTCCGATGCACTTACATAATAAAATATGTTTATTTCTAATAATTCTATCATAATTTGCCACTTTTACGAATGGCCGCTCATCTTGAAAGTGTATGAATTTTACAAATGACAACACTTTTACCCAAACCCCTTTGTTGATGTTTAGGCGTTGCATACTTTGACAACGTTTTGAATCAATTTTCATGATTATGCTATTAGCCAAAACCGCAGGGCGTATTAGACATAAGTTGACAGGAAAATTCGTTACTTTTTGTTGTTTTTGGAAAAATAATAAAAATTGTATCTGCTATTACATAAGTGATAAATTTGCGTAACCTCTAAATAAAATAAATTAAAGCTAAAAACGTCAATAGAATTTAAAAAAAATATTAAAATACACGATAAATATCTTGAAAGACATTAATAGTTATTCTAATTATAATTGTATTTATATATTGTATGTACTATGAGCCCATTGGAACTCTGACCCACCGTAGAACTGTGTCACAGTGACGTAATTATTCAAGTCGTAACACGTGCCAAATAATTTGTTTTATAATGTCACTGTGACACCGTTCTATAATGGGTCATAGAACGGTGTCACACTGGGCTGGTAGTACAGTCAAGGACTTTAATTGTTATGCCACTATGGAACCCTGTCGCATAACGTTAATCATTCATTTAAGCGTAATTTCTGTCATGTGGTTTGACGCTGTCATTATGACAGGGTTCCATAGTGGCATAACAATTAAATTCCTTGACTGTAAATATCAAAGTCACATTTTATTTAATAATAATGTCTAACTAAAATTGGTCAGTCAGATAATCATGCACAGAGTAGTAAGGGTCTGACGGTATAGGCATAAGAATAAACAATAACTACACGTAGAAGCGAAACTCCCGGCTCCCGACGCGCGCTCGGCGCGTTAGATACCTACCGCCTGGCGACACCTGAGGTGTCTAGTCAGTCAGGGGCGTCACGCACGGAATATATATTAACCAAGATATTGATATTGTGTCTTGAATTGGTTTTCGTATTTGTGTTGATTTTATTGTTTATGGATGAACTAAGATAGTGTTTTAAAAAGTGAACGACTATTTACGGCAAACTAAGTAGAAATAATTGATTGAATAAAGGAGTTTTATGAGATAATATTAATATCATCAAAAAGTATTATTACCTAATTTAACGTAAATGTAAAAAACTCATTTTGCAACAATGTTTCCATGTTGAAGTAAAACATTAATAATAATTCGTGACTGAACTTGTATACCACATCCATAAACCGATTAAAATATATCGCAAGTGACAGCCCTAACCTTGGGCGCGGAAGACAGAGGGGCGTACCGGGGCGAAGAGGGAAGTAGGTATTTAAAGCGCGGCATTTGGGGCCTGGTCAAAGGAGATTCGCTTCTACGTGTAGTTATTATTTATTCTTATGGTATAGGGTAGCATCGCTGAGACCCACACAGAGAAGTTGTATTGAAGTTGTAAATAAATGAATCACTTTTATAAATTATGTGTTTAATACTTTTCTAATAATAAGATTACAGGAAGATAAGTCAACAAAAATAAAATAATTATTTTTTTAAAGAAGCACCAAGGCACGAGTTCCCTTGTCTGCTTCTATTGAAATTTTCTAGAGAATGACCTTATGGATCGATATCCGAATAGATCATAAACAATTTTGAATTTGGAAAGATTTAGATCGAAATTAGATCTAAGAGTGGCCAGGAACGCAAACAAAGGAGGTTGTAACAACCTCGTTACAAGGGGAACACCTTACAATTCCGAATAACTTTTTTCCTAATATTCATTTGTCCGAATTTTCATTTTCCCGAAAGCTATGTTAGGTACTATCGCGATCGTTAATTTGTGACCAATTTCAAGAAAAATAGGCTTGAAGTCGTCAATGACATTAAAGATGCCAAATCATTTGTAACTTATAGGAGACTCAACCTTATTGTTGTAGAATGTCAGTATGACTTTGGACCTATGGTGGGTCACAAATTTTTGTTCGTGACTGCACGTAGGTTAGGTTAGATTTGATTTATAAGCGATAACGCCCGATAACAAAAAGTTAAGTATTTTATCAAAAAATTGCGTTCGGAATTATGAAAATTCGGAATTTCGTCAATTCGGAATTATGACTCTTCGGAGTTATGTAGTGTACCCAGTAGTAAGCCTTCTGAATTAGGAATTCATTGAGCTAATACTTTCTTTTTCCCAAAATATAGTTAGGCAATTTATTGTATATCTTAGGAGTCATACCAAATATGCTTTTCGCGAGTAAGGCAGTTTTAAAAGATCTTACGTTGATATTTCTGCGCTGGCGATAACTTTTCAAACTAGGGAATTGGTGTATGTTACATTTTACGTACACCGTCGACCTCCGTGGACGCTTATTTCTTATAAAATGAAAATACATAATGGTTTTTTTTCCGAAATCGTAAACTTTTCAGGATTTTTTAAAATGCCATGTTATAGAACCCATTAGGTTACGTTACCATTATAGATAATGAACCATTATAGCAAGTGAAACATTATGAATTTTCATTTTATAGGAAATAAGGTAGACCCGTCAACCTCATATATGTACAGTGAGAGTTCGTACTTTAAAATTAATGAAATGTTGTTTACAAAGGTTTTTAAAAAAGGAACAATTGAAATTCAACGCGGCAGATATTTTTAATTAAACATAAAATATCGCACCTTTAGAACAATAATGACCTAAATCAAAATTTGTGCTTTCAAACTTCGAGTCATAAATTTATTAGCATAGAGACCTAACTCGAAATTTAAATTTTCTCAATTAGGTCACTATTGTTCTGAAGGTGCGTATGTTGAGTGGGATTAAATTTGAACATCCGGTTTAAAAATGTATCTCATTTCCGTAATTAACTCGATTGTTTAATTATCGTTTTTTGTTTCTGTAGCATTTATTTACGCGTTTATTGTTGTTGACTGCGATTACGTAGTTAGATTTTATTCTTACGTTTTACGTCAGGATTTCTTAGTAACGCTAAATGACTAATTATTAGAAACAAATATAGTAATCAATCAGGTCAATAAATAATTTTTAACATATAAAATAAAGTGACCTATTTTAAACAAAACACGTAACATATTTTTTATTAAAATTCACAAATGTTCACGGTGCGGTGAACTCTATCATGAACTTTTTAATTACTTAAAAAACCAAGACTATTTGAAAACAGCCTTCGGAATCAAAACACCCTGTTGCTGTCATCTACATTAAAAAGTCGTATCTACAACTTAACAGTTATGATAATTACAATTCTCTTCTCCAGTAAATACGGTTGAAAATGCGCTGAAAATATTATGACAGGTTTTTTTCTTAAGCATCATGCAACGTCTTATGCAACGAAAAAGCTTTTGCTTCATCAAACAAAAGAGTTCCCAGTTCCATTTTAATTCCATAGATGGAGGGTTCCATTTTTGTTTCCATTTCGCAGCTGTTTTACAAAAAGAGCACATCTAAAATTAAGGTGTTGAAGCAAAACCAACTCTGCTCCCGTGTGCAGAAGGTATATTTTTATTTGTAGTTTAGTTGAGTTATGTGCCTTTTTCCAAGGGTTGCAGGAGAATCATCCACAACAAATTTCTCGTCATACATTGTTCATTGAGATTTCCACTTTCTGAGATTAGAATGCGTTACGGTGTCTTTAGAAGGAGTCGACATATTTTTTGGAAGGAAATATGTTTGACCTACAGTATGTATCTTCAGCTTCAATGGCTGAGCCATTATACAGGGTGACTACAAATTGGTAATACGAGTAAAAAAACTATATTTTACACACATCTTCTTTAAACTAAACCCCTCTCCTAAGGCTCATGCTGCTAATTTAATTAAAATTAATATTAATTTATCACATTTTTTTTGACTTGATGCGGTTACCCTACCAGGGCAGTATTCTAGACAGTAAAAACGATATCGTATTTGAATTGTTTTTAACTCGGCCATCACTGTCAAGTAAATAAGGGCTATCAAAACGTTGACAATACGACAACAGGTCAAAGACGATTTGGTATTTACCGCCTAAAATACCCGCTCAGTATGTATAAATTAGATTGATAACATTGAGTGACGTTTGACAGTTAGGTATTTAATGTAGGGTAACCAATTTTTAAGACTTAAGCTGCGACCACACCGCTGCTTAAAATACGGTGACGGTACGGAATCGCAGTGACGCGTCGTATCAGTACCGTTTTTGACGCATGCTCCACACACCGCTGCTTAAAATACGGCGACGGTACGGAAACACAGTGACGCGTCGTATCCGTACCGATTTTGACGCACGCTCCCCACACCGCTGCTTAACGGTGCGTATATTACGGTCCATCAAAAACGGCGCCATGTTGTTACAATGACCCCGTCTTTTGTTTACGCAACGACACCGTATTTTAAGCAGCGGTGTGGAGGGCATGCGTCAAAAACGGTACGGATACGACGCGTCACTGCGATTCCGTGCCGTCACCGTTTTTTAAGCAGCGGTGTCGAGGGCATGCGATAAAAACGAAAACGAAACACCATACAACGAAATTTGCCAAAGGAAAATAAACCTATTATCATTTCAATAAAGTCAATTTTCTATTTTAATTGTCAGTCATAAAAACAAGGGAAATTCTACTTTATCTCGTTTGCAATAGATCTTTATTGCAATGGCCGCGTTATGTACATTTTTTGAATAAAACAAAGTCGCTCCCTTTTAACTGCTGAACGGATTTTAATGCAGTCTTCAGCAATGGTTAGAGTAGAAAGTATGTATGTATAATAAATTTTGTTTCATGTATGGGAGTTGCAAAAATCTATATGTATATATAAAAGGCAAACCTGGCTGACTGACTTAGACATCAACGCACAGCCGAAACTACTGTACCTAGAAACTTGAAATTTGGTACAGGGGTTCGTTTCATGATGTAAGTGAGCACTAAGAAAGGATTTTTGAAAATTCAACCTCTAAGGGGTTAAAATAGGGGGAGTAGCGGGAAACTAATTCTACTCGTACGAAGTCGCGGGCGTCCTGTAGTCTCACATAAACCTAAGCGAAGCGAGGGCGAGTCGCTAGTGTGTAATAAATTCTGGTTTATGGACGTGTGTTGCAGAAAACTCACATACTTAAACCGAAGCGAAGCGAGGGCGGGTCGCTAGTATACGATAAGAATCTCTACAAAACCCCGCTCTATTCTTCCCATTAACAAATCCCCTACGGGTATAACCAAGTCCAGAATGAAAAATCCGCTCGAAAATATATCCTGTTCAAAGTTTATACATAAAACGTAGACATTTTCTTTTAACGCTTCGGGAAATTCAAACCGGTCCCAATCAAAAACAGTAACGAGGGAAAAAAGGATGCCAGATACGTAAAGCCCGACGTATTGCCTTTTTGATTTTCATTTGTTACTTTTATACGTTTTTATCCGAGTTTGTTAGATTCAATTTATTTCTGCATTCTGCTTTTTAATTTAGTTTCAGTCTTAGATAAATATCAGAGGACAACTGGGAAACGATTGCTGATTTATTGTCGTCACGCTTTGTATGACATTTCAAACACGACGTTAAAGTGACAAGGTACATAAATGATCACTTATTTATGCTGTTGACTGTACTATGGGTACTAGAGAACCATATAAATACTTATATAGATAAATATGTACTTAAATACATAGAAAACATCCATGACTCAGGAACAAATATTCGCGCTCATCCCACAAATATCTGCCCTTACCGGGATTTGAACCCAGGGCTGCTAGCTTCGTAGGCAGGGTCACTACCAACTAGGCCAGCAGCTCTAAAGTAAGTTTCCTTTGCGTAGAATTAGGTATTTCCAATATTTAATGCAGTTGCCGTCCATGTGGCGTTCGTCTTTTCCACCCTGTAGGTATATAGCTAACACCCGTATTCACAAACAATACTTAAGGGATCCTACTGAGTAAACGCGCTGCGTTCAATACAGCTTTGTGATTGGTCCTTTTTGATCGACCTTTTGTTTATGAGACGATTTGAACCACCCTGTGCGTTCGTGAGCACTGTGAGACCTCATAGTGACGTTTGTGAATACGGGTGTAAGTATATTTAGTAGTTTTTGTTTGTATTCGCGTTTTCGAAAATACGTCCATTTTGGTGAGAACATTGAAGTAATTCAATCGATTTATAAACTCTTTATCTTCGGAAAACTCGGTTTCAACTCTAGCAACGTTTTTTAAACCAGTGACTTTTGCAACACTTACACCCACGTATTCACAAACGTCACTATAAGGTCTCACAGTGCTCACGAACGCACAGGGTGGTTCAAATCGTCTCATAAACAAAAGGTCGGTCAAAAAGGACCAATCACAAAGCTGTATTGAACGCAGTGCGTTTACTCAGTACGACCCCTTAAGTATTGTTTGTGAATACGAGTGTAAGTTAAATCTAAAGATACTTGTGTACACTTTAGTACCTCGTCTATATGAATTGTCACAGCGATTAAAGTGACAAGGTACTAAAGTGTACACATATTTGTGAACTCGACTGTACAGGGCCTCCATTCTATAAGGCAAAACAATATTGTTTTTGACATGTAATCGTACAACTTTACGATAACTTTTACTTATTTGACAGTTATGGCAACGGAGTTAAACAACAAGCCAAGTGCGAGTCGGACTTGCGCACAAAGGGTTCCGTAGTTGCCGTTATTAATATCGAGCAAAAAAAAACACGTTTGTTGTTTGGGAGCCCCGCTTAAATATTTATTTTATTCTGTTTTTAGTATTTGTTATAGCGGCAACAGAAATACATCATCTGTGAAAATTTAAACTCTCTATCGATCATGGTTCATGAGATACAGCCTGGTGACAGACAGACGGACAGTGGAGTAGTAGTAAAAGGGTCCCGTTTTTACCCTTTATGGCTTACTTAGTAGAAAACCTAAAACAATCCTAATTGACGACGTGCTAGCCTAGTTGGTAGTGACCCTGCCTACGAAGCTAGCGGTCCTGGGTTCAAATCCCGGTAAGGGCAGATATTTGTGTGATGAGCACGAGTATTTGTTGCCGAGTCATGGATGTTTTCTATGTATTTAAGTATATATTTCTCTATATAAGTATTTATATCGTTGTCTAGTACCCATAGTACAAGCCTAGAGCTTAGTTTGGGACTAGGTCAATTTGTGTGAGATCGTCCCTTGATATTTATTTATTTATTTTTAATCCTCCGCTTGGAAAATTACGTGAAAAATCACAAGGCAATTTAAAAAACTGTGTATCCTTTATTGAAATTGAGATCTACGGCCATTGTTGAATTGTAGCCGCTCTCTCAATACCCCATTGAATCCCGCTTCGTATATTCAGTTTGTGGCTCTCAACAAAGTCAATGACCAAACTGATTTAACCTTAACGAAATATCGTGCACCGCGGAGCGCCGTAACGTGAGTGGGGGGGGGGGGGGGGGGAGGGGGGACAGGGGGACCTCCCGTCGGGAGATCTGGGGCGACGGGAGGTTGCACTCAGGCTCGTGCCAAATATAAATATTTACTACCGGCGCACCGTATTAATAAAGTGAGTATTTTAAGGGATGTATTTTTAGTTTTGTTGTACTCCCGTAGTAGAAGTAGTAATTCTATTATTAACGGTATTATAATGCTATCGTTGCCATGGTAATAACAGTTCTTTATTAGCATTGTTGCCCTCGGATATCAGTGATGGCATTCGGTGATTAATTGGCATCAATTTTATACATTAAATCAGGGACCGACCCGGTAATCCATTCAAGGGGTTTCGAATGGGTTTTTATAAGGGTTTATTTAGAAAAGCCGGTTAAAAAGGGTTACCGTACCAATCCGTTTCGTATACGTCTTGTTCGATTTTGCTTTTAAAGCGCTATATTTTGAGTGATACTAATATCCCTTTAACTTAAAATTAGCCGTTCTATTGTCTTTACAAAAGCTCTTCATAAGGGTTACCCTTACAAAAAGCCGTTCGATTGGCTTTTTAAGTGCTATTTATAAGGGTTACCCTTATATTTGGTTATCAATTTACTGGTAACGATCTGAGCTTTAGCTCTTTAAGTTTCCCTTATGTGAATGGTTAGTTTAAGAAATAACTGTCATATATTTTCAAAGGGGTTATTCTTTTAGTGGGTTATACTTCGAGACGTAAGTCTTTTAAAGGCTTTTATAGGGGAATGGGTGGTCGGGCATTAAATGGACAGAATTTGGATGGATTGTGTGAAGCATGATAATGTGTATGCAGAGATGGGCAATATTTATTCGAATGACGAATAACGAATAAGAATAACCAAATTATTCGCGAATAACGAATGAAATTCTCGAATGATTATTCTTATTTGAATAAATTATTCGTCGAATAATTCATTTGCGAATAATTTATTCGCGGGTAATTTATTAGTTGAAGGAATTGCCACGAATAATTATTATGTACTACTTTTATACCTGCTCCATTGTTCTCTAATAAATTAATAAATTATTCTTTATTCGAAAAGTGGTCGAATGATTCATTCGTGGATAAATTATTCGCGAATAAATAATTCGCAAATAAATTATTTGACGAATAAATTATTCGCGAATAAAAATATTTTACGAATTATTTTTTATTCGAATGATTATTCGAATAATGCCCATCTCTGTATGTATGTAAGGTTTGAGTATGGAGTTAGTATGGAGTTAACCGCGGATAGAGGAGAGAGAAAACTTGTAATGCTGACCCCACCTTGGGAAGGACAAGGGCAGAGGGATGTTGATAATTGACCGAATTTATTTAAAGACTTTATCTATCCAAATATCATAAACCCTGAACCCTCCATGACGTGTTCAAGAACCGGACATTCCGCGCATTATGACCACCATAAAAATAGATTGTTTGTTAGAATAGAACCAATTTCTTATGTGTAAAAATGTTATTATTGCTAAATAATAACATCGATTTCGATACCTAGTATTTTTTCATTCAAATTTCGATCAAATATCTGAAAAACAAAGAAATTTGATTTGACCTCTGTTCTAATATCAGTCGAGATGACGTTTAGTTCGAAATGAAATGTCAATTTGCATACAAATTTGACAAATGTCGCACGTAAGTAAGATATCGAACGACATGATAGTTGGAGCCGACTCTAGATTGCCTCTGAATTAAAAAAAAACTATGACAGTTGCCAGAAAACTTTTCAATGTTTTCCTAAGAATAAGAACATAAAGCATAGAAACCGGACTATAAGACGTACTTTGCGTCATCTATCTTTCTCTACTTTTTAGATTACGTATTACATGAGATAAACGAAACAAAAAGTAGGCTGTTTTTTCTTCTCTAACTGTCATTGTCACAAGGTTTTACACAGGGACTTCTTCGTCCTTCCTATAGGAAGGATTTGTCTTTCCTTGTCTAGATGTCTAAATACTATAGGTGCTTATAAGTCCAAATCACGCCTTACTTGTGACGATGTACCAAATAACGAAAGAACAGCTATAGATTCATCTCTTTCCAACTCACTATGAAAACTATAAGTAAAAAGAAGTGAACCATAATGTATTTTCTGCTTATTTAGTTCGGTTTCTATGCCTTTAGTCCTTGTTCTTTGATTTTTTCATTACCGCCATTACCGGTTAATATGCGGCTCCTGAATGCATCATGGAGGCTTAACATTATGTGTTTAATGCCCTTCATTATGTACAGTCACATAAACTACTATTAGCCGTTAATTATTAAACTGTTTTACACCTTTATTTATATATTGAGAAAACCAACCAGCCCTGAATTTAAAGTTACATCTAAATGGCATACACAACACATGCAGGCCTCGGAAACCTGATTATTTTTTATTAACCAGCTCGTCCGAAACGCCGTACTTTTCAAATAGAGCATTTTCATTTCGATTCCGCTCGAACAGAAACGATATTATTTCGGTTCTGACGGCTCAGACAAGATGCACTACGCTAACTAACGTTTCTATTCGATTCGTTTTTAAACCAATCGCGTCACTGGAAGATGATGTGATACGAAAAGTCACGTGGTCTACCAGTGACGCGATTGGTTTAAAAACTAATCGAATAGAAACGTTAGTAAGCGTCGTGCATCTTGTCTGAGCCCTCTGATCAAAGAGCATAATAAAACTGTTCCTGCTCGAAATAACGGTTAATTTCGCTCGGTAATTCGTTCGTACTTTCATCGTTTTCTCGTCTTTCCTACCCTATTATCTAGCTCTTTAGTTACATTTTCGCTTGCTCAGCTTGAAGTCAAGCCGATCTTATCATTTTAGTCGCCACGCCATCCAACTGTAGAAAGAATCAAAAACTGAAAACACCAGTTTAATTGCAGCCATCATAAAGCTTCCAAATCTATTTCGCTCAGAGCGAGTGTTTACGATAAAATCTGGTTAAGAACCACAATAAACCGGTATTTTTCGAACCGTTCCCAAGACCACCACAGATGCACATGTATACGATGAATAGGGGTGTGTCCTGGGTAAATAGTACATTACTGCACAGACCGGGTAATAGGCCGTTGCGGGACGAGTAGAGTTAGCGTGGCCGAGACGCAGTCCAGCAACTGCCCTTACCGGTCGAGGCTTGTATACAACGTGAGGAAATTTAACACAATTGTTAATAATATTAAACACAGTCCCAACATTTCCTTGAAAAAAGAACAGAAGCGTACGATTTAGTATAACACTGAAATAAATCATTAAATAAAATCACAAATTTAAACGTAATAAATTCAATTTGAATAAAATACAGTTTAAACTATAACATTTATTACGCGTTTATGTTATTTCGGCAATTTATTTTGTTTATGAACGCAATTACTATTTAAAAAAGTTAAACTATTTGACACACTTTTAAATACGTTGTAAACGCTGTTTGAAAAGGCTTAACTTTCTAGTCTATGACATTTAAAAAGTAAAATATACAAGGAAGAATTTTGATTGCACGACTGTTTGGTTGTTTGGAGATAGTTATCCTAGTCCAAACATGGTTTTTAAAAGTAAAACACCAGGTACGTAATGAAATTTTATACATTTTCGCGGCCGCTGCCGTTGGTAAATAATAACTCTGTTTTTTTAATTTTGCCTGGACCTGGAACTCAGAACTTCGCGGACTGATTTTACGGTAAGGTTAACATTTCCGAGCATATGGGAGAAAAAAATAATAATTCTAAGTAGGCCGACAGCAAGAGTATCAAATAATATTGAACACGTATTTTTTTTCTTTTTCAAATCAATCAAAATTGACAAATATAACGCGCATCATAGTTCGGGAGTGGGGCTCGTGGCGTCACAACGTGGTATA
Organism: Acleris literana; assembly: GCA_946894065.1. NCBI lineage: Eukaryota > Metazoa > Arthropoda > Insecta > Lepidoptera > Tortricidae > Acleris > Acleris literana. The sequence continues at coordinate 98,897,348 of OX335668.1, read as the reverse complement.
GTGTGCCACGGCGTGACGTGACGCGAAACTTCAACGCACTTTATCCTCGTATTTTTTTTTTATTGACAAAAGAAAAAAATGGGTCCATATTGGCTCACCTAATTATTTTTACTCATAACGACTCATAAGTCCTAATTATCGCAACTCCTAACGTATTTATTTCAGCAACTGTTACATTTTCAGGATTTTTATAAATCAAACCTAACCTAACCTAGTCTTATCTACACATTGAATATTTCAGAACTTCTGAAAAGTTTACGGTTCCAGCGGTATAAAAAATTCATTTTCGGAGTTCCGATAATAGGAGTTGCAATTTTAGTTGAACTTTGGCGCTCCCGAAAAAAATATGTGTTCAATATTTTTTGATAATGTAAACGACCCACTAGTTCTATTTTTTTAGGACTATATAGCCTGTATAGCCTAGCCTATTATAGGTTTTCACAGTTAATAATCAATCCGTGAGATTACAACATAATTTCGGTGTATGTATATGTGCGTGCGTGCGTACGTGTGTGTGGGTGTGTGTGTGTGTATGCTATGTATATGTGCGTGCGTGCGTACGTGTGTGTGGGTGTGTGTGTGTGTATGCGTATGTGTGTGTTTGTTTTTTTATTTTCATCACTCCTCTTTTAAAAGAACCAGTTTCATCTTACGTCTTAAATGGTTTTTTGTAACGAGAATCAGGTCTATTTTATTAAAATGTTTATTATACGTTTGCGACCATAGCTCGTAGCTTCTGCCCGCGACTTCGTCCGCGTGGACTTCGATAATCGTTATTCCCTTGAGAACTTTTTTCCAGGATGAATCCTACCATAATTTTGTACACCATATTACAATTGCGTGCATTATACATTATTTATAACATTATAATCATAATCAGATCTATTTTATTTTTTAATTTAATAGCATTTAAATTTATTATTGTTATTATAATTCAAAATGAAATTTTACATCAATTATTATATAATACATAATAATTATTCTATATTAATTTAATTCAATTTAATTGATTTATTATGGAAGTAGGTAGCAGTGTAAGTATAGACCCACTAAATCCTTATTAATTAAATGTGAAAGTTTGTATGTGTGGTTGTATGGATGTTTGTTACTCTTTCACGCAAAATTTAGAATGGAGTTAGCTTCCATTCCAAATTTCATACAATTCCGTCCAGCCGTTACACCGTGAAAGAAAAAACATTACTTAAAAAATTGGTAACTAAATAAAACGACCAAAAGAGTGTAAAAATTTCGATGATTCGTAATGATTTTTACATAAGGGAAAATTAAAAAAAAACTGATTATAATGCTCAATATCTCCGAAACTAGTAAAAATCGCTGAACATACATAGGGGTTAAATCGATAGCTATAAAGCTGCTCTATTGGCCCTAGGCGGGTTGACATCGATTTATGGGACCTGTATATCGACGGAAATATGGAGTTGGCTTTAAAAGCTTGATTTTGATTTTGTTGCTTGCAGTAATATAATCAAGCAAGGCTTTGACTCTCTACACGGATTAAAACTATGACCGTTTACTTTGCCATAGTTCAAGGCAACAATGTCTTAATAATCGATAACAAATAAACCCAATTTCTTATCAAGCGAGACCTTAGCTGTGTATCCTTCTGTGCCACCAGACCGCTATTGTGTTTATTTTGGACTCTCTTACGTGTCGCGGGCAAGGAAGGGTATAAGGCTGAGGGCTTCTGTAGTGGCACGAACCGTGATTTTTCGATTACAGTATCAAATATTTACGCGATCGATACTAAGCGGTCAAACAAATAGTCGTTATAGGCATAGTAATAGTATGAGCATTTTAAATTTAATGTGGTTACCAATAGAGTATAGAATGCTTTGAATACTATATTGCAGTTAGTTGCCTTTTTTGAATGTTACGAACGTCAAACGTTAGCGTTATCGAAAATGTATAGGATCGACGTACAGTCACAGATTAAATAAAAGTACTACGTAACAGATATATCTCTGCGCGAGGTACGTGCGATAATCACCGCCTCACGGAACATAGTTGCCGATGCTAATACATGAAGGATGCCCGCGCGGCGAGGCCAGCTCGCTCGACCGGTTTTTGAGTGTGACAGTTCGAGACACGTCAAGCGAGATGCAAGTAGGCAAGTGGGTAGTGCATTCTATTCATTACGTCAAGTTGGGTTAGATTTGTTATTGTTTCTTGTGTTGTGTTGGTGAATTTATATTATAAATAATTACTCATTACTTATTGCTGTGTGAGTGGATGACAAGAGAACTAAAGATTTAAAGTGATCAACACGAAACAGTACTCATCAAGTTAGAACGATTTGATTACCTACCTAGTTTACTTATTATAAACATGTTAGGGTGATTAGGTAAATATTCGTAAGGCTCTTAAGTAATAAAAATGATACCAAGAAAAAAATAACGGACACCAGTATAAAATTGTTACTTATTTTATTACAAAAATGTTATACCTATACCTCAGTCCTTAGATGTAAGTAGGTAGGTAAGGTAGGTAGCTAACATAAAAAGGAGGTTAGTTTTTTGACCCATATTTATGTAATATGTAACCACTAACAACTAGGTACTGCGCTGATTTGCAAAATTCTTTCGGAAATATAATTCTTGTACTTCAGGAATGGCTCTTAGTTATAATAACTATTGAGCGACCCTTATTAAAGTAAAAAATAAAGTATGTAAGTAAGTAGTAGTGAGTAGTTTTTTGTGAAATAAATAAATAACTGTTTTTCTTATAATAATGTATTCATATTCGTATTTCCATTGTGTTGACAACCCTACTGTTCGAGCGTGCAAACGTAGGTATCACAATACGTTCGCAGGAAACTTCGAAAAATGACTTTTCAACACGAGTAAATAAGGTTTATTTAGGCGAGTTCGGGCAGCTTTATACATATGTTTTATATGCCTACAATACGTTGTAGGTATTGATCGGACGTACTTTCTCGTTTTCTATAGAAGAAAAATATGCCTGGTGCAGTGTTCTTAGATGCTTATATATAAAATATGACCTTCTGCTGGAGTTTCTCGCGGCGCTTCTTCTCCGCAATGATGGTCTTGTCCGAAGCGCTGGTAGATTCACTATATATTACCGACCTGTAAAAGAGCCCGCATGTGGCCTATTTGCTGAATAAATATTTTGAATTTTGAATTTTGAATTTTGCTTCGGGCTTGTACTTGTCTCTCACTCGCTCTGATACGCTCTTATCAAGAGCGAGTGATAGAGAACTACAAATCCGATGTACGGGTCACGAGCGTTAATTTGAGACGAATTTCAAGAAAATAATGCTTGAAGTCGTCAATGTCATTAGAGATGCCAAGTCATTTGTAACTTATAGGGAACTCAACCTTGTTGTTGCAGAATGTCAGATTGACTTTGGACCTAAGGTGGGTACCAAATTGAAGTTTGTGACTGTACAAAGGCGAACTTATCCCTTTAAGGGATCTCTTCCAGCTTGTATAAGCAATTTAAATTTAATGTGGTTACCGATAGAGTAAAGAATGGTTGGTCTACTACATTTCAGTTAGCCGCCTTAGGTAGGACGGCAGTATTAAAAAAAATATATTTTGGTACTCTGTTTTTTTCGATTAAGGTTTACAGTCGATTACACATACCCTACGTTACTTCATACCTTAAATTCGGGACCCACCTTAGGTCCAAAGTCATTCTGACATTCCACAACAATAATTTTGAGTTCCCTATAAGTAACAAATGCTTTGGCATCTCTAATGACATTGACGACTTCAAGCCTATTTTTTTTAAATGAGTCACTAATTAACTTTCAAACCGTACATGGTATAATACTTCGCACAAATGATACTACGCACAAATGAAGTGTCGCATAATTCTACTTCGCATAAATGATACTCCTCAAAAATGAAGTGTCGCACAATCGTACATCGCATAATTATACTCCGCACAAATGAAGTGTCGCACAATCGTGTATAGCATGATAATACTTCGCACAAATGAAGTGTCGCATAATTCTACTTCGCAGAAATGATACTCCTCAGAAATGAAGTGTCGCACAATCGTACATCTCATAATTATACTCCGCACAAATGAAGTGTCGCACAATCGTGTATAGCATGATAAAACTTCGCACAAATGAAGTGTCGCAAAATCGTGCATCGCGTAATAATACTCCGCACAAATGAAGTGTCGCACAATCGTGTATAGCATGATAATACTTCGCACAAATGAAGTGTTGCAAAATCGTGCATCGCATAATTATACTCCGCACAAATGAAGTGTCGCACAATCGTGTATAGCATGATAATACTTCGCACAAATGAAGTGTTGCAAAATCGTGCATCGCATAATTATACTCCGCACAAATGAAGTGTCGCACAATCGTGTATAGCATGATAATACTTCGCACAAATGAAGTGTTGCAAAATCGTGCATCGCATAATTATACTCCGCACAAATGAAGTGTCGCACAATCGTGTATAGCATGATAATACTTCGCACAAATGAAGTGTTGCAAAATTGTGCATCGCATAATTATACTTCACTATTGATATCCCGCACAAATGAGCTTTCGCACAGTCGTACATCGCATAATTATCATACCTCGGGGTTTTCGGTGCGGGAATGATTTGAGAAAGAGTAAAGATAAACAGATAGTTTAGTCCGAGAAAAGTCATGTTATGCCTAATGAATAACTACCTCTCTGCAAATTGTACACACGCTTTTATTTTGACTCATGTAGGAGGTACTTTAGCTTTACTACAGAGTCTTATCAGACAATAATAAAAATAACATTAATTAATTACCTGCAGTATTAAAGTCCGGTATCTGTGAACTATTTACTTATAAATCAGTAGGGGCTTATAGAGGTATAATGACTGATCTTTTTTATTTATATATAAATGAAAAAGATATTAAGATATAGATTAAGATATTAAGTATTCATGTATATTTTTTTCAATTAATTATTCATTAGGTAGAATCCTGCTAGAGTACATTCTGTATTTTATGTCAATACCTACTCTTTGGCTAATGTCAAACATTCCCGCACCGAAAACCCCGGGGTTTGATAATTATAATTCACACTATTGATACTCCGCACAAATGAAGTGTCGCATAAGCGTGTTTCGCACAAATGATACTTCGCGCAAACGTGTCGAACTCCACTAATAATCCCGTTATACTTAAAAGATGTTCTTGTATAGATGTTACGAGCATACGTATTCACATTGGGTGTGTAATGCTTTAAAGCTACTAATTTTCATATCACAATATTTCTTAAATCCTAATCACAGTCCTAGTCACAGTTCTAACCTAACCTAACCTAGGGTGAAAGAAGTAATGGACAAGGCACCAATAATGAACACCTTGATTCTTATTTTACAGAAGTTAAGGGTTATTCATTTGTTTTGCAACAATCAATTTAGGACCGTATGAAATTTGAATTAAGAGTGAAGTGTCCATTACTGGTGCCTGTCAGCTAAAAATTGACTTTTTTTTTTTTTTTTTTTTTTTTTTTTTTTTTTTTTTTAAAGCTTTATATAACCAAAACCTTGTAGTAGTTTTTTCCTTACATCAAAATCTTATCCTCTAAAGGTACTACTAACATAACGGATTATTAGTGGGTAGGTATATACATGTTTTTAGTTTTCATCTACTTCAAAACATCCAATGATTATGATAAATGAGTGTTATGTTATTTGATCGTAAGCTTGATAAAATTAAGTATACACTTAGTTTTTATGCTAAACGTTATGCGTTTCGTACTTAGGGTTTTTAGACTGATTGAAGCGCATCCATTCGCATCATTTTAAACATTCGCCAAGCATTAGAATTCGCAATAATTGATGCGAATATGTCGCTTAATTCCAAACTCGGATATGTCCTTGAAATTTGGTATGCGAATTTAAAACTTAACTTGTTTGAAAAAAGTCGCAAATTCCGTTGTCCCTTTACATGGGCTTATCAAGTTTGAAGTTAAGCGACTCATATGTGCAGTAAGGCTAGATAAGTTGCTTAACGCTAAAGTAAACGATTTTCGAAAACTGTCAAAATGTCGCACCTTCAGAACAATAGTGACCTAATTCAGAAATTTTGAATTTAGAGTTAAGGTCTGTTTATCCTTACTTGTCTTATATAGTAAACCACTTTCTAACCTCAAAATGAACCTTTTTTGGCTAAAACCAATGGCAAAAACGGCTATTTTAAACGATATAGAGGCCAAGAGAGGTCAAAAATGTTAACTCGGTTTACTTTATTTACGATAAAAGAGCTGTTTTAGCCGAAAAAGGTTCGATTTGAGATTAGAAAGTTGTTTACTATATAAGACAAGTAAGGATGAACAGACCTTAGGTTAGTAAGTTATAAATTTATGACTTGAAGTTTGAAATCTGAAATTTTGAATTAGGTCACTATTGTTCATTGTCGTAGGCGCTCGACGCGACCGTCTGACAGCTAACGTCAATCCTGTACATTTTACAAGATTTTATTTAACTTGCAATGTATGTACGGGTCAAATCTTACAAGTTAAATTTGACCCTCTTCTCGGTTTCCGATGAAGCTCAAAGGACAATGCCAGGGGCCCGTTCCAGGAAGCCGCTCTGCAACTCTGCACTTTGCAAATCCTCGATAATGCAAAGTGCAGAGCAAACGTCTTCCAGAAAACACTGCATAATTTGCAAAATCTGCAAAGATTCTGTTCCTAAAAGCTACTTTGCAAATCCACAAATCCACTCTTTGTATTTGACTCTGCCTCTTCAACTTTGCAATTGTCTTGTGGAACAGAAATACTTTGCAAATCCACAAATCCACACTCTGCATTTGACTCTGCCTCTTCAACTCTGCAATAGCTTTGTGGAACAGAAATACGTTTGAAGAGTGGGATTTGTAGAGTGCAGAGTTGCAGAGTGGCTTTCTGGAACGGAAAGCTTCCATAGAAGCTTTGGCCTAAGAAAAAGTTGTGACGGATAATTATAGAATTGGGTTTATTTGATGTAGAAAAATATTTAAAACAATGCTGTGGTGTTAGTTTTTCTGAAGAAATTGTCTAAAAAAACATTTAGAAGTAATCGTAACAACACGTTACTCGCAAGATGTCTTATTTACAAAGTATTTTTCACAACACTGCTCGGAAATATGGCCATAGATGGTCTTGTTTGGGGTCACAAATGGTCACTTATAAGGACAGACCAAGAATGTTTTTGTCGGCGTGTTTGCTGATTGGTCGAGAACATTGTTGTCCAACTTTAAGAACCAATGAAAATCGATCAATCAATTTTTGTGTCAGCTCCTTAAAATGAAAAATTGAAATCGACCAATCAGAACACGCCATTTTGTGTCGTAAAATATTAGGAGTATTTTTGCAAAAAGATACGCAGACTAAAAACTATGTCACTGCTTTTTTTTAAATGTAATTCAAACTTGGCCCCTAATCTCGAACCACTAGAGGTGAAATTACATAGGAGATATGGCGAAACAAATACAAATTTATATGGAGTTGACATCTTCATCTCGCATGTTAGTTTATTATTTTTATTAATAATGCCACAATGTATACACTTTAGTACCTTGTCTATTTAATGTCATGTTTCAACCGCCATATATGAATTGTCACAGCGATTAAAGTGACAAGGTACTATAGTGTACACATATGTTCCAATTCTACTCGCTCGTCAATAATCAGATTATATCCTCGAGGAATATTCATATTTACTGATCCTAATACGTAAAGTGGACATTTTACCGTTACTCACTCACGCGTAAAATGCAAATATTAAATAAGCCATTTTGAATTCATTATGGGATATTACCCTATTATAATGTTAATATGCTACGCGTGCTACGCGCCTACGCCGTAGGGCGTCTACGGGCTACGTTCACACTTGATATGAAATTATTATAATGTATATACCTACCTATTTGGTCTTAAATGAGGACCAGTTACGAAAGGCTAATATTTATTAGTATACTAGCTTCAGCCCGCGACTTCGTCCGCGTAAAGAACAATGCCAAGTCTCCATAGAAGCTATGGCTTCAGAAAAAATTGTGACGGATAATTATAGAATTGGGTTTATTTGATGTAGAAAAATATTTAAAAATGCTATGGTGTAAGTTTTTCTCAAGAACTTGTCTAAAAAACTAATATTTAGAAATAATCGTAACAACACGTTACTCGCAAGAAGTCTTATTTACAAAGTATCTTAATAGAGGGCGCTATTTTTCGTATAAGTTCCCTAAATCTGTAAGTAATAAAATACTGAATTTAAATCTCATACAAAACAGGTCATAACAAAATCCTTCGTATTCGCGGGCTTTAAAAAAAAAAGCGTTTTAAGCCAAGATCTGGCATTGTCCTTTCGATTACCGTTATTCCCTAGGGAACTTTTAAATTTTGGAACGAAAAGTAGCGTATGTGTTAATCCGTGGTATAAACTATCTTTATTCCAAATTTCATCCAAATCCGTTTAGCCGTTGCAACGTGAAAGAGTAACAAACATCCATACATCCATACATACAAACTTTCACGTTTAAGGATTTTAGTGGGTCTATTCGTCTCGGTAAAACCATATCGCCTTTGACCTGTTATCGTATTGCCAACATTCTATAGCTTGACAGTAATGACAGCCGATACGATACCATGTCAAAAGCTATAAGCTGATTTCCGATAGGGTCGAAGAGTTCTCGAATGTCGTCCATGTACAGCTGACACGGGATTGCTGAGCAACTTGCCATAATTTAGCCGTGTAAAGTTACGCCCACACCAATGCTTAAAAAACGGTGACGGTACGGAATCGCAGTGACGCGTCGTATCCGTACCGTTTTTGACGCATGCCCCACACAACGCTGCTCAAAATACGGCGACGGTACGGAATCGCAGTGACGCGTCGTATCAGTACCGTTTTTGACGCATGCCCCACACAACGCTGCTCAAAATACGGCGACGGTACGGAATCGCAGTGACGCGTCGTATCAGTACCGTTTTTGACGCATGCCCTCCACACCGCTGCTTAAAATACGGCGACGGTACGGAATCGCAGTGACGCGGCGTATCAGTACCGTTTTTGACGCATGCTCCACACACCGCTGCTTAAAATACGGCGACGGTACGGAATCGCAGTGACGCGTCGTATCAGTACCGTTTTTGACGCATGCCCCACACACCGCTGCTCAAAATACGGCGACGGTACGGAATCGCAGTGACGCGTCGTATCAGTACCGTTTTTGACGCATGCCCTCCACACCGCTGCTTAAAATACGGCGACGGTACGGAATCGCAGTGACGCGTCGTATCAGTACCGTTTTTGACGCATGCCCCACACACCGCTGCTTAAAATACGGCGACGGTACGGAATCGCAGTGACGCGTCGTATCAGTACCGTTTTACCGGTCAAACACGATGAAAAAGATGGAATACTTTTCTGTGACTTTCCTTGTCCTTGTTGTGTACGAGTATAACTGACTAAACACGATTTGTATTACGCGGCCAAAGTAAGTACTATCGCGATCGTTAATTTGTGACCCTTTTCAAGAAAAATTGGCTTGAAGTCGTCAATGTCATTAGAGATGCCAAATCATTTGTAACTTATAGGAGACTCAACCTTATTGTTGTAGAATGTCAGAATGACTTTGGACCTAAGGTGGGTCCCAAATTTAAGTTCGTGACTGTACAGTGGCAAGAGGCTCAACAGTCCCACGTTGTGACTGTACAGTCAGACAAATATCCTATATTATAGACAGTACCAACTACTGATGTGCAAGTTGCGGAAAGTTTCCAAAAAGGTGGAAAAGTTCTAATAAATTTCCGGAAACTTTCACCAGAAACATAGGAAATTTAAACTTAAGAAACGGAAAGTTTCAATCCCCATACAAATTTGTGGGAAGTTTCCGAAAGTTTCCAACATGCAATGTTCCGAAATTTTGGAAAGTTTCCTTTGGCACATCAGTAGTACCAACTAAGCTAATAGGAAGCCAGCTTCCCATAAATTCATCTTGGTTTTAAATACAAAAGCTCTTGACCCATGTAAAAAGGATTTTTTGAAAAAAAAAAACAGCTTTAAAAATGTTCTCGAATTGTTTTTCCATTTGACTTGCATTGTGAAAGCGTAAAAACTGGGTATTCTGGGTAACAATAGTACATTGTTGCAGAGGATAGAAAGTACGCGATTTTTGGACGAGTCAAATAGAGGGCCGAAACGTAGTTGAGGCCCTCTAGTGTACGAGTCCATAAATTGCACTTTCTACCGAGGCAGACATAGTGCTTTTCACAACTACTGAGAGGAAATAAAATAAAAATTCATATTCAAAACTCAAATTTTAATTCATGTTAATGTGACATCACCGCCAATTTTACCATAGATAACTTTTTCTTTAATCTGGACCCCTATTCTCGTGGCACTCGAGATTAATAAACTAACATGCGAGATGAAGTGGTTCGAGATTAGGAGCCAAGTTTGAATTACATTAAAAAAAAAGCAGTGACATAGTTTTTAGTCTGTGTATCTTTTAGCAAAAATACACCTAATATTTTACGCCACACAATGGTGTGTTCTGATTGGTCGATTTCAATTTTTCATTTTAAGGAGCTATGACACAAAAATTGATTGATCGATTTTCATTGGTTCTTAAAGTTGGACAACAATGTTCTCGACCAATCAGCAAACGCGCCGACAAAAACATTCTTGGTCTGTCCTTATAAGTGACGTTTTGTGACCCCAAACAAGACCATCTATGGCCATATTTCCGAGCGGTGTTGTGAAAACATTTTATACTTAAACGATTTTCCTAGAACCGTGGTTCTTAACCTTTTAGTGCTGGGGGACCATTTGACAAAATTTCCGTTATGCCGAGGACCACCCAGTTGGTTTATTGATGTGGAGGTAATATTCAGTAAATAAATGTAAGTAAATAAAGGGTTCTTTTAGACTCTAGTCACTTATTTATTGGCATCTAAGAACCACTGTCCTAGAATAACGATTGCTACTGCGGCAAGAAAATAAGACAGTTTAATAAAAAAGAAAAACCCCAAAGCAATCTTGCGAAAAGAATTGCGCGGGAGTTAAACCAACTGCGGGCAAATAATAGATGAACGTGACAAAATTTTTTGCACGCCATTGTATTACACTGCAGTGTTGCAATAATATCTAGGTAAATTTGAGCTCGCTTATAGTACAGTCAAGGAGTCTAATTGATGAGCCACTATGGAACTATGTCCCATAACGTTAATCATACATTTTGGTGCAATTTCTTTTATGTGGCTTGACGCTGTCATTATGACAGGGTTCCATAGCCCAACTAGCAAAATAGTCTTGCACTAGTCACATATAAGAACAGAAGCATTAGAAAATGTCTACAAATATCCTGATTAAGAAAGGACCTCTTATAAAGGCATGTATAAAGACAATTTGAACTTAAATTACATTTACACTTATAATAAATTCTTATAGATATATATAAGAACTCCTTGTAAAACATTTATAAGAACAAAGGCTTAGAAGCGCACTTTGTAAGACTAATTATTACTCTTGATAAATTTCATATTTTATAAGGTATCTTAAAAGATCGTTTGTTTTTATAGTTTCTTTGGGTAAGTATTATTAAAGAGCACTGATCTTACCAAAGCATGATATACAACTGTTGAAAAACCACTAGGTACTCTTTAATATGATTTAGCTAAAACAAATAACACTTATATTTTTTATTTTTTCAACACTGTGCGCCCTTTTCCACACTTAAAAACGTCTATAAGTGTACTGTAAGACTACTAAAAATATGGTCTTAGGACACCTTTTAGACCACATTTTGCTAGTTGGGAGTAGCTCGAATCAACAATTAAAGTCCTCATTGGGTAATGTACTTTCGATATCAGTTTAAAGTTTTCTGATGTCTGTTATATTTACGGAATAATCGCCTGGCTACACTTAACGATTACATCCTGTCTATAGATAAAGATAAATGTGAAATCAAGTATCTTACCTTAGATACAAGCTCGAGCACGAAATGCCAGTCAAACGTCACGTTCTCAAATTGCCTTTACTACCATTATAACTACGAAAGAAAACGGCTATCTGCAATTTAGTAGTCAAAGCATTCTACACTCTATTGGAACAACATAAGATTTAAAATTCTCATACTATTACAATGCAGTTACGCCGTATTTTACGGAATCTATCTATAGCATGAATCACTTAAATAGACACGATTCCAATACATTAATTACGTATACCTTTACTACCAAAAGTATTCGTCAGTGATACAAAATGCCAGCTTTAAAGTTTATGCTAGGAAATTTTAGTGTTATATACGCCGGATATTGTCCCTAATACCGTGTATTATATTGGATATTGTCCCTAATACCGTGTGTTATATACGCCGGATATTGTCCCTAATACCGTGTGGTTGCCGGCTTAGAATAGTGCCACTCCATGTCTTCCCGTGGATGTCGTAAGAGGCGACTAAGGGAATAAAGGCTTGTAGCATTGTTAGGCGATGGGCTTGCACCGGTCACTAATGCACTGGTAATAGTAGTTTACGTGACGGTTGCGTAATGCTAATTACGCAGAGTCTCGTACAATACTTTATCTACACACATATTATAAGTACTATAAGATGGGTTCAGAAGCCGAAAGGCAAATGACCAGCATTACCTTACCTGCGGTAGTAGGTGACAGCGATGACAGCTGTAAGGTAATTTTGAAATTACGTTATCGAATATTGTAAGGTAATGAGATCCAAATTTGGAACATCTTCTAAAATTAACAGCTGTCATCGCTGTCACGTACTACCACAGGTAATACTGGTCATTGGCTACGGGTTTTGAACGCATAATAGAGGATTTAGATATGAGTGTAGATAAACACCTTAGCCTAATTGTGCATAATGTGTTTTCAGAATTGTCAACAAATTTTTAAGTTGTTGGTATAATCATTTTGTAGCTCTGCCTACCCCACTCTGGGAAAGAAGGCGTGAGTTTATGTATGTATGTCCATATCATAACTTCCCTACAATATGTTCAGAAGCGATAAGCAAATCGCCTATATTAAGAAACCTGTATCTGTGGTTGCATCTTAATGTTTACTTTAAAGTATAGTGCATCGTAATGTTTACATTAAAGTATCGGTACCTAAACATTAAAGTATCGGTAATACTGTACCACTAACTTGAAAATGCAAGCCATACCTGTTCATTATAAACGTTTGTTTTTTATTAGTTTTTGTTTTTAATTTAAGCTTTGGTACTACAAACAAGTTAACAGTAACACTAACTTAATAAAAATACAGGCCATATCTGAAAATATTATAGAAAACTTATGATATGCATGCAGATAAACTTATGTATGCGGCGATACATAATTAGGCATTAAAACACTCGTGTGATCCTATTATGAAACTCGCTTTCGGCTCGTTTCATAAAACCACACTCGTGCTTTAATGCCTCTTATTATGCACCAGCCACATAAACTACTATTATGTTATGTACTTATGTATCGTAAAGGGGCCGAGGTGTATCCGAAAGGGCTCGTTTCTAAGATAAGGGACGCCATTATATTGGAAGATTTTATCTTTTCAATATTTATTTAAAGACAAATTACTATACCTAGATATTTTTCTAGCAGGAACAACATGTGGCTAATGCTTGACATAGGTAATTAAAATATCGACAAACCTGCTATCGATAACCACTACTTCAACGTCATCGAGAAAATACTCGTACGTCATTATATAGCTATTAAGAAAATATTCACAATGTCCTGAGGACCCTGCCAGCATTGCGCTAACTAGCCTTTCTATTCGTTTCGTTTTTAATCCAACCGCGTCACTGGTAGATCACGTGACTTTTCGTATCACGTCATCTTCCAGCGACGCGATTGGTTTAAAAACGAATCGAATAGAAACGCTAGTTAGCGCAATGCATCTGAAACTCATTGAACTTAATAAGAAAACGGCGAAATCCATCCATCAAGGAAAAAATGACAATCATACTCGTATATCATACGATTCATAATAACAGTGTGGTGTGTTATAAAAATTGGAGAGGACCAAAAATGTACGGATTATGCCCATTTCTACATGATCGGTGGCACGCGAAGTGGCTGTGTTTGCGGCATCTACCAATATAGTTCTGTGGTTTTCCTTTATGGCGTTGAAGTGGTACTTATTGATAACAGGATTGTCGATGTTTTTATTATGTCAAGCACTAACAACACCACGTTCATGCTAGTAAAATCTCTAGGTATACAATTACAGACATACGTAAACTCACGTATTCATTATTCCCAGAGTGGTAGGCAGAGCTACAGAATTACCAACAACTCTTAAAACTTGTTGATAATTCCGTAACCACATTTTGCACAATTAGGCTAAGATGTTTACCAGCGTATTAGTGACAGGTTGCAAGCCCATCGCCTAACAATCGTTTATTCCCATGGTGCGTTTCTATATTAAAAACCGTGGATAGAGTTTTGACGTCACGTTAAAATTAGACATTTTTAGGGTTCCGTACCAAAATGGTAAAAAAGGAACCCTTATGTTGAGACTTCGTTGTCTGTCTGTCTGTCTGTCTGTATGTCTGTATGTCACAACAGTTTTTCTCAGAAACTATACAAGCTATCAATTTGAAATTTGGCATAGTTGTATGACTTGCTAGCCCGCATCTGTTTTTATTAAAAAAAGTATGAAATTATTTTTCTAAGTATTTGTTATGGGGTCTAGAATGGGGGGTTGAAAAATGAAAGTTATTTGATTATAGCAAACGGGGTGTCATATGAAAGGGCTCAGTCTGCACATTTCGAAACTATTTTTTTTATAATTTTTGGGGGCGTACTTTTTGATTTATAGGCAAAAATGTACAAAAAATGACCGTTCCGATTTTTTTAAGATAATTACTTATATTTTACAGGAAAAATAAAATGAAGTTGTCAAACTTTACAATTTAGAAAAAATTATCAAAAAACTTTAAAAATCTGTATTAAAATTTAGGCTAGTCAAAATGGGCCTTATTGCATAGAAAATAAAGTCCATAACAAAGTAAGTATTTTCTTTTGCTTTTTCCAACCATATTATCTTAAATATATTACTCTCGGTGAGCGAGTCCAACTCGCACTTGACCGGTTTTTTTTACGTAGCAAATGTCAAATTCGTCACAACTCTATCCACCGTTTTGTATATAGGAACGCACTATTAGTCGCCTCTTACGACATCCACGGGAAGACATGGAGTGGCACTATTCTAACCCGGCAACCACACGGGAACTAGCACAAAAAACCTACAAATCCCTCAAGAAGGCCTAGTCTTGTATAAAATAGTAGCTGTCTTTATCTTTCTTACAAGAAAGAAAAGTGAAAACTTAATCTGTCAGATACTTTTATTAGGGGAGTGAAAAAAGCTACCCTTGTTTTTAATAAGACCTCAAGTTTCTACCACCACTGGATTTAGTAGGTCTCAGTTGTTTACCAAACGCCATTTCTGATATCCATTATGAGCGTAAGCATGGTTATAACAATGTTATAATGTTTATTATAGAATTGTTATTACCATGACAACGCCCTGATTGCACTATAGATGGCATTTTAATACCGTAAATGACATCAAAATTTTCAGTAGTATTTATATTTTGGAGTGATTAATGTTACATAATGACACTTTTTTTGCGCGAGTAAATATCTACAAAATGGCTGCCATGCGAGTTTTCGTAAAAAATGTCAATTTTTTCGATATCTGAAAGAAAGTGTTTGTGATTGGAGTGTTTACGTATCTGTTTGTGTGTCTGTGTGTTTACCTGTCCGTCTACCGGTAAACCGATTTGTATGCCGCAGGTGGATCTTAGCGTTGTTAAATGGAAAATTGGTCGTCGAAGCAAGTGTCGCGCATATTTAGAACCCTGTCGTTGCAATTGTCTTTTCCATGCATATGTATTTATGTTCAGTTTAAAGTTTATAATAACAAAGCAACTTTTTCAACAAAGCAGCAATTTCCGCCTGAATTTTAAAACATTTTAGTATTTTTATAATACAACCCTAACCTAACCTAACCGATAGGTATTTTTGGAAAGCTTTGTCTAGCAAAAATTGGCTTGGCAGGCGGTCGGCGGTCGCAGTGTTGCACCGTGTCTTAGAGGTTGCTGCTGCCCATTCTCCGGGGGTCCCGGAGACAGTTTACCCCGGGTCCTTTACAACTATCCGGGTTCCTTACAAATATCTGGGTCTTTAACTACTATCCAGATCCCTTACCCAGGACTAACACTAATATAAAACCCCTAAAAATAATTGGGTACCGTAAACCGGGGTTACTTTAATCAAATTTCAAATTTAACACGAGATTTTATAGGAACTAAAGAAAAAAATAATAAAATAAAAATATGTAATAATCCTTTTTTCCTGTTATTGTGACTTGATTAATTAGAAAAAAATGAGACCTTTTTAACCGACTTCAAAAAAAGGAGGAGGTTCTCAATTCGTCGGGTTTTTTTTTTTTTTTTTTTTTTATGTATGTTCCCCGATTACTCGAAGACCACTGGACCGATTTGAAAAATTGTTTCGTTGTTCGAATGGGTATACTTTCTAGTTGGTCCCATTGTCACCACGTCAGGATCTGATGATGGGATCATGGAGAAATCAAGAGAACTCCTCAAATATTATAGGCACACCTATAGCGATTTTGGTATTTTTCACTGTAACTCATGCATTTGCTTTTGAAAAGTACTATATGGTGAAGTGGAACTGATGATGAAGACCACAGATGGCCACCGGAACTCCTTAACGGTACCTATTTCAAGGGTGGCGATAAGATATTTCGATAAAGGAAGTTGAGCGACTATGACGAAGCACATTTAGGTTTAAATATGACTATGACATTCCCGCGGCGTTGTCTGCGGCGAGCTTGAAATGTTTTATAGTTTCTTATTAATATTTAGAAGTGGAGCTACGTAACAGCATAAATAGTATCACTAAAAAGTATAAAATAAAATAAATGTTTAAAAAAACAAAAAACCGCCTTCAAAAAGCAAAAAATAACTTCTTTAAAATGGTAGGTAAATAGGTCAGTCCAACTGAAGTCGGCGTCAAACAATATTTTAACCAAAAGCAGACTTCAGTTGGACTGACCTATTTATCTACCATTTTAAAGAAGTTATTTTTTGCTTTTTGAAGGCGGTTTTTTGTTTTTTTTAACATTTATTTTTTAGTTTCCCGTAAAAAAAATAAAAACACTATGATCAAAGTTAAACTAAGAATGGAGTTACTTTGATATCACTAAATATTTGAATGAATATATCTCAAGTAAACCCCTGAAAAGCGCGTAAAATATGGAGAAATATAGAATATATGTTGTTCTTTTTCGATATCAACAATTAGATTTGCTTGAAATAAGACACTATACAAATAACATGCGCTTTTGCATAGCATAGGTACTTTTGAAGCTTTTTACCCCAACAATCAAGACAAACAGCACACTACTCGTAAACATTTATATTTTTTTCTATAAGAAATAAGACAGTAACACGCGCACTACTTTAACTTTCTTAAGGAGCAACTATCCCCGATACCAGTGACGAAAAAAAAAAATGGAGGCGTATTCCAACTCCCCAAAAAATACATATCTGTGTGGAATGGTAGTTGCTATCAAAGTCACCCCGCAAATCTAAGTAACCCCGGTTTACGGTATTGAGTTTCTTCAAGCCTACCCAAGAAGCCCTGTTAACTAGCTTTCTAAATCTTTACAATCGCTTCCGCTGTCTGTTCGCTGTGATCATTTAAACTACTCAATCGATTTTAATGCTGTTTCCAACAATAGATAGAGTAATTCAAGAAGAAGGTTTTTATGTGTATATAATTTTGGATTTTGTACGGGTGTTACATAAAACTCACATAAAACGAAGCGAAGCGAGGGCGGGTTGCTAGTTATAATATAAACGACAAATGCGTCGTTGACATTTGTAGCCCTAGCTAAGGTGCAAACGATATCAACGTTTCTGTATTCTATCCACTCGAAACGAATGTAGTCAACAGCTTATGTAATTCGTATACATTGTGTCGATTTTCTAAAATCGCTAGCTTAGCATGGACTTGACCAAGCCTAGAGACCCTGCTAGGAGGCACTACCCAAGATGCATTACGCTAACTAGCGTTTCTATTCGTTTCGATTTTAAACCATTCGCGTCACTGGTAGATCACGTGACTTTTCGAATCACGTCATCTACCAGTGACGCGATTGGTTTAAAAACGAAACGAATAGAAACGCTAGTTAGCGTAATGCATCTTGGGTAGTGCCTCTGAAGAGTTAAGCGATTGTGAAATATTTCCGAATGACGAAAAAAGTTACAAATTTGAATTTGAATTTGAATTAATACGTTTTTGTTTTGTTTCAGACCAAAATGTTGTCCATACTAGACCACGCGCAGCCATAGTATAATGACAATAAATAGATTAAAGGTAAGTGCAATTAATTCATAGAAGCATATTAAACTCTCAAGGGTTACAATAAGGTTGGGATTGCAATACAATTCATATAGCAGATGCCTTTTTTTCCCTAGCAGGGCTGTACTAATATTGCAATAAGATAAGACAGTGGGACTCGCTATCTACTATCTGGGGGGTTATTATGAGACGACGAGCGTAAAAGGACAGAGCTATAGCAGTTATATAGTTGTCCTTTTCTCTCAGCGTAAACTGAATTACATAGCTATGTCATAGCTAGCATAGCATAGCATAGCTTTTAGACCCAACATTGAATACGATAAAATCATTTTTTTATACGGCGGCCATTACTGTCAAGTAAATAAGAGTTATCAAAACGTTAACAATTCAAAATTCAAAATATTTACATACATACATACATAAACTCACGCCTTCGTTCCCAGAGTGGGGTAGGCAGAGCTACAGAATTACCAACAGCTCTAAAAACTTGTTGATAATTCAGTAACCACATTTTGCACAATCAGGCTAAGATGTTTACCAGCGTATTAGTGACAGGTTGCAAGCCCATCGCCTAACAGTACTACAAGCCTTTATTCCCTTAGTCGTCTCTTACAACATCCACGGGAAGACATGGAGTGGCACTATTCTAATCCGGAAACCACACGGGCACGGTCAAAATATTTATTAAGCAAATAAGCCACGTGAGGGCTCTTTTACACGTCGGTAATATAGAGTGAATCTACCAGCGCTTCGGACAAGACCATCATTGCGGAGAAGAAGCGCCGCAAGAAACTCCAGCAGAAGGTCATTATTTCAATCATAAAAACATACAACAACAATACGTAAAAGTAAATTACATTAAGTAATAATAAGGTAATAAAGTAATAAATAATACATTCTTAAAACTGCCAAAAATAAACTTATTACAAATTTAAGGTCAATAAACCTAAGCTAAAAATAATGGATATGAGAACAACACGACGAGGTCTCTACGTCAAAAGCTATAACTAGAATAATTAGTTGAACAACAAGTCCTTGCAGGCGTGAACAGACCGGACCCCCCAAACAGCACCCGTTCACGAGTATGACGCGTATCTCAGCCATCGCCTCTCTCAACCATGTGTTCGGGAAAGTGGCGACCCGATCAACGACGCCGCCGTAAGCAAAGACCTTTGAGCGAGCATGACATGCTGCCGGACAACATAAAAGGAATATTGTATGAAACAGCTGTCCGGCGAGAAACATCACAGTGTGTTCTCGTTTAAAAGCGTCTTGTACACACAAGAACTAATAAGACACGTGTAGGCAATGTGGTTTTTACGCTGAAGAAGAAACACCCAGAGCACTGTCATTGGGAACACTTCAGAGGGCTCAGACAAGATGCACTACGCTAACTAACGTTTCTATTCGATTCGTTTTTAAACCAATCGCTTCACTGGAAGATGACGTGTACGAAAAGTCACGTGGTCTACCAGTGACGCGATTGGTTTAAAAACGAATCGAATAGAAACGTTAGTTAGCGTAGTGCATCTTGTCTGAGCCCTCTGTGCTCCACGTGTAGAATAGAATAGAATATAGAAAACATTTATTCACAACAATAACACACATAAATACGAGTGAGAAGTCTGGTAAAAATCATATTAGGGGTATTTTCTCACAAATTCATTAATGTCAAGTTGTAATGCAGCCTTTTTGGAGGTAAATCGTATATTTTCAGCCAGTTCGCACGGCTAGTTTTTTTTGACAGCTATGAAAAACAAAACAATCACCTTGGTGTTTGCAAACATGGAGAAAAGTGAGTTTCGTGTTCTGATTAAACATTATTTTTTGCGAAAAAAAACAATTACGGAAACAAAAAAAATATTAGACAAATATTACGGGAGCTCTGCTCCATCGATTAAAATGATCCACAAGTTGATTACCTTCAGAAAGGTGAAACGATTAACGGCGAATATTATGCCAACTTGTTACAGCGATTTCATGAAGTTTTAGTGGAAAAACGACCCCATTTGGCGAAAAAGAAAATCATTTTTCACCAAGACAACGCACGGGTCCACACTTGTGCCGTTGCTATGGCTAAAATCCACGGGCTGCGTTACGAATTCTTCCCGCATCCGCCTTATTCTCCTGATTTAGCCCCCTGCGACTATTTTCTTTTCCCAAACTTGAAGAAATGGCTTGGTGGAAAAAGATTTGGTTCCAACGAAGAAATCATCGCAGAAACCAATGCGTATTTTGAAGGGTTGGAGAAATCGTACTATACGGAGGGTATCGAAAAGCTAGAAAAGTGATGGACCAAGTGTATTGAGTTAAATGGGGACTACGTTGAAAAATTAATATTTACTTTAACCAACAAAAAAAAATTGTTTAATTTTTTCCAGACCTTTCACTCTGCCCTCGTATAAAATAAAAAATTAGGAAAAGAAACGACAGATAGTGTAATTGTTGAGAAACGGTCCCAACCCAGCATGTGCTGAGATGTGTCCATGTCCAAACCAATAACAAAAAACCGGCCAAGTGCGAGTTGAACTCGCGTGGAGGGTAGGGTGGTCCAAAAAAGTGTGTAATATTGTTTCTCCACAAGTTTCTTTTTATTTCAAAATACACCAAAATACGCTATACCAAGTTTTATTGCAATTGAATAAACTTTACAGGTCGCCCATACTGTTAAAATTGTTTCATATAAAAATGTATAGACCTTCACACATCTAACAAAGATATCGAATGAGAAAGTCTTCGGACAGATCATGACCCTGTATTCCGAGCTGCAGCAGGAGGCGAACAATATTCTACTTCTGGTTTTAGTTTTCGCTAAGTTTACTAGATATCGTTTTGTATGAGAACGAGATCTTTTTGGCATTAACTAAACGCTTTGGGCGACCAGTAAACGAACAGAACAAGTCCAAAGACACATCAGTAACTAATTTATAGTAAACAAAAATAAGCCTTGTGGAGGAAGGATTTGATATACTTTTTTTCTCTTCATACTATTTTGGACCACCCTAGTCGAGAGGGTTCCGTACAACGTCAAAGTCAAATGTTTTAAAAATTGTGGTATGTTTTACAATACAAAATGTCACATTTGAAATCCTCACAGTAAGACGCGAGTTAACTACTACTAGCGCTATCTGGTGGTGTTTTAGTGAACTATTTTCCGTAAGTGAACGTATTATAATGAGTTAACTACTTTATTTTCAATTGATAGAATTCTTATAGGTTTTCCTGTTCAAGCAAGGAACTATAATTTGTATTTTTTCAAGTTTTTATTCTCAGTAGTTTCGGAGATCAGGGTCAATGGTAAATTTTCGTCTTCTTTCATGAATAAAATCAAAACGAGTTCATCATCATCATCATCATGTCAGCCGAAAGACGTCCACTGCTGGACATAGGCCTCCCCCAAGGCTCTCCACTCAGACCGGTCTTGTGCTTTTCGCATCCACCGCGTTCCCGCGATCTTTACAAGGTCGTCACTCCATCTTGTTGAAACGAGTTATTTTACAATAATAAGAAAAATATATTTGAGATCCTCATAACGAGCCCTTTCACTTGATATATCACACATTAAGGTTTGACAAACTTTTCTTTAATTTCCTAATTTGTCCCCCGATAATGACCCTTATTTAAAAATAAATATTTACTTTGCACATCTGTGTTTGGGTCATAGGATTACACCATCCTACCAAATTTCACCTGATTTGGCCCAGTAGATTCGGAGCCCTAAAAACTGGTTCAAAATTGAACCCTAAGATTTGAAGCTCGAACTAAAGAAAGCTCAGATCCCGCAAGTGTCGCCATGTTTGAAACTCTCATTTAATTCGAGACCTCGGAGCTAGGACCACACCGCTGCTTAAAATACGGTGACGGTACGGAATCGCAATGACGCGTCGTATCAGTACCGTTTTTGACGCATGCGCCACACATCGGTGCTTAAGATACGGCAACGGCACGCTCCCCACACCGCTGCTTAACGGTGCGTCAGAAACGGCGCCATGTTGTTACAATGACCCCGTCTTTTGTTTACGCAACGACACCGTATTTTAAGCAGCGGTGTTGATGGCATGCGTCAAAAACGGTACGATTACGA
Organism: Acleris literana; assembly: GCA_946894065.1. Classification (NCBI taxonomy): domain Eukaryota; kingdom Metazoa; phylum Arthropoda; class Insecta; order Lepidoptera; family Tortricidae; genus Acleris; species Acleris literana. The sequence goes on along the minus strand of OX335668.1, from coordinate 98,874,876 downwards.
CGCGTCACTGCGATTCCGTACCGTCACCGTTTTTTAAACATTGGTGTGGGCGTAACTTAGCCACTGGGTCGTGAAGCATGGTACCAGGCCTTGGTGCTTTTGTTTCTCCTTGCCCAGTTATCTAAATATATCCGCTTGCTCTCACTTGAGAATCTACTATCGTGACATCTTCGTTCCTAAAATCATCATCATCATCATGTCAGCCGAAAGACGTCCACTGCTGGACATAGGCCTCCCCCAAGGCTCTCCTCTCAGACCGGTCTTGTGCTTTTCGCATCCACCGCGTTCCCGCGATCTTTACAAGGTCGTCACTCCATCTTGTTGGAGGCCTACCTACAGCTCGTCCTACAGCTCGTTCGTTCCTAAAATACCACCAGTGAGTTTAAGCAAATATTGTCAACAGGCTGCAGTTGTATAAATTACTTACCGATGTTGTCGTGGGATGTCTTGATCTGATGTGCGGTGACGGAGTACGAAATACAAAATTTTACATTTCCTCTTTGCGTATACATAACAATGAGATAGCCAAAAGTAAACGTAAAAGTTTAATTTTAATGTCTTCGGCTCTTCTATCCGGAAACGGCACTGGATGGCGGAGAAGAGAATGCAAATTTTTCGTTTATCGATGAACAAAATGACAATGAAAACGTAATTGTTGTCCAAAGATAAAACGAGAAATTTGTACTCGAATCGAAGACAGCTTCGGCTCTTCTTGCCCAGAAGCAGATTACAAGTAAATAGGCTGACCGAATAAACTATGATTATAATTCTGGGGTCCTAGTGAAAAATGTTATAACTCTCCTGAAGATCAAGTGAAAAAAGGGTTTAAGTCTCCTTCCTCCTTTTATGTATATGCCCTTTTTTAAGTATGTACTTTTTCATTAGGATCCCGGAAATATGCAGAGCTCAGAAAGCGTGAGCTGTATTGAGAGTTTTGTATAATATGGACATACCCTGTCATTTAACGGTGGTCGTCCCATGTGTAATTTAATAATTAATGAAATGATTTTAACTAGGCTTTAGCTTCACCGTTAAAACGAAAACAAGTGAATTAGAATGTGCGGAATGTGATTGATCGATTTTGCAAAGCTCTGTTGCAGTCCGCTTAGGTGCAAAGACAGTTCTAACTGCTGTTATGTGTTATAATATAACATAATATGTCCACATGTACGGTGACCTTGAAGTTCTTTGATATACAGTGCGTTACCGGCATACGGGCATTTATTAAAACTGCCGATAATATGTTGCTCTAGCAATTGTTTGCAAGTATTATCAATTAAAAAATAATTAAAATAACTTCACAATATTTTTTCTTAGATACGGTCCATTTTTAATGTAGTGCATGTGCTGCGTGTTCATCGTTATCAGTATCGCTGCTGCTTAGTACAAGGCATGTCGTGGTACGGGGGCAAATCATAATAATCAAAGTATCCGTCGACTGTCATTTAACACTTGTCAAACTGCTGTGCTTTACATTGCTGGCAATTAAATTTTTCTTAGAAAGTTAACAAAGCCTGAACAATTGTTTATTAATTAAATTACTGTCAAGGTTAAGTTACAGATACACTTTATTTTAACCTCCTTAAAAAAAAAACACTTTGATTTTGACCTTCAGTACGGTCATATTTCAAAATGAACTAAATACATTTTTAGTTCGGTTATTCCATAACTACTAATATTTGGTTGTTTGTAACGCTTTCACAGCAGAGATACCCTCCATACCAAATTTCATTTAAATTTGTTTAGCGGTGTGATGAATAAATTAATGTTGAAATATTAAAATACTGAAGGTCAAAATCAAAGTGTCATGTATTATAATAATCAGGAAATAGCGACTCCATGGATTCTGGAACCTCGATTTGCCACCAAAAGTCCTAACTCTATTAATGACATAAGCAGACCTAGGAATATACGGGGCAAAATTAAATGATAGCTAGGGATTGCCTATATCGATAAACTCAACTATCGATGCTTTTCCCATACACCAGTGATCGCTCCAAGTTTTATTTGTAAAAATAAAATTTTATTGAAAGTGTTTTAATGAAACAAAATAGCAACATATTTCTGGTTATTCTTTATTTTAAAAGGATTTTTTAACCTTGACTCATCATTAATTTTTTTTTTTTCAATATTGTGTATTTCAGAATGACTGTCCCATTTACTATTGTTAAAATAAACGTTCAGAATTTGTTAGGAGTAAAAAAAATATGATGATGATGAGTGAAGGTTAAAAAATCCTTTTGAAATAAAGAATAACCAGAATTATGTTGCTATTTTGTTTCATTAGCATACTTTCAATAAAATTTTATTTTTACGAACAAAACTTGGAGTGATCACAAGTGTATGGGAAAGGCATCGATAAATGAGTTTATCGATATGGGCAATTCCTAGTTGACATTTAATTTTGCCCAGTATATTCCTAGGTCTGGACATAAGAATAGATCACCCTTTCGGAGCTCTGATTATGATAAACCATCCCTGACACACTCCTCGTAATTGAACAGTTCTGAGGGCTCAGACAAGATGCACTACGCTAACGTTTCTATTCGATTCGTTTTTAAACCAATCGCGTCACTGGTAGACCACGTGACTTTTCGTATCACGTCATCTTCCAGTGACGCGATTGGTTTAAAAACGAATCGAATAGAAACGTTAGCGTAGTGCATCTTGTCTGAGCCCTCTGGTCAGAAAGCGGACTGACATTGCGGCGTTTTCGTATAGTTAACCAATTTAATTGTAGCGCATGTATAGAACCGTGGCACAATGACAGCGTCAAGTCTAAAGAAATAAATATGGTCAAAATTAACGATTGTCTTTCCGCGACAGGGTTCTATACATTCTCAACAATTAAAGTTGTTTACCGTACAAAAACATCAAAACTTCAATATACCGATAGTCCATAGATAGAAAAGTAAACGTAAAAGTTCAGTTTTAGTCTTCGGCTCTTCTTTTCCGAAAACAGCACTGGATCACGGAGAAGGGGATCCAAATGTTTCGTTTATCAATGGACCAATGACGATGAAAACGTCATTGCAGTCCAAAGATAGAACGAGAAATTTGTGCTCGAATCGAAGACGGCTTCGGCTCTTCTCGCCCAGAAACAGATGACATGTAAATAGGCTAAACGAATAAACTATAATTATGATAAACTATCCCTGACACAAGTGACACACCCCTCGTAGCAATTGAATAGTTTTCGAGTTCTGTGTCGCTATTGCCTAACGCACTCGGGTCATTATTTGGGCGTTTGTTCCGAATCACTTTCGTGGTCACATTTTTGTAGAAGTGAGTGTAGATTTTGTTTTCGTTTCTGGTTAGGTATCTAAGTTTACCGGACATCTAAGAAATATCCAAAAAGGGCATCAAAATATCAGGCGAATTCTTCAAAAATATGTCCACAAAAGTGAGGCGGTTGAAACGCTCGAATAATGACCCACTCGCTATCGCAATCGGTTTCAAAGCGGAACAATTGTTTCATTTTGTATGCAGACAAGCCTTCGATTTTCAAAATGAAAACGATTGCGATACCGAGTGCGTTAGGCAATAGCCCCCCCGGTCCGAAAGCGGACTGACATTGCGGCGTTTTCGTATAGTTAACCAATTTAATTGTAGAAAACTTATACAACTCTGGCACAATGACAGCATCAAGTCGAAAGAAATAAATATGGTCAAAATTAACGATTGTCTTTCTGCGACTGCGACTTTCTATACATTCTCAACAATTAAAGTTGTTTACCGTACAACAACTTCAAAACTTCAATATACCGATAATGGTTCTCTATCGCTTGACCGAATTTCATATGCAATAATTTCATTTGCCCGAATTTCATATGACATAATTTTATATGCCATAACGAATCATATGCCATTATGATCATTTGGTATATTTTCACTTGACATAATTTTTAGGTGCTATAACGATACGTATGACATACTTTTCATGTATGTATGCTATAAATTTTAAACGCCATAATAATTATTTGCCGTAAAACATTCAGAATGCGTATTATGTTCTTCATGCTTCATGCTAAAAAAAATGGATCTGGCGCTTCGCCGGCCGCTCCCGCGGCACTCTCGCTTCGTTCGCTCGGCTCGCGCGCTGCAAGGTCGCAGTTTTACCTAACACTCCTCCTCGCTACGCTCGTCGTCGTACCTAACGGAGACCTTCCTTACAGGAGGTAGGTTAGAATAGGTAAGTTATTATAATAGTAGTAAGTAATCCAGATTTTACCAGTACTTCATTATACCCGCTGAAACAAACTGATACAGTCTGGGTCTGCTTTTTCCGAAATTATGGCAAATGAAGTGTTATGGCATATAATATTAGGGATTGTGAACATTATAGAAAGTAAATATTATGGAAAGTGTTATTATGGTATCTGATATTAGGGAGGTTGAACATTATAACACTAGAGTATTATGGCATTCAAAAATTATGGTATGTGATATTAGGGAAAATTAAGGTTATGGCCAGTGACCAATATGGCAAATGGAATTAGTGCAAATGAAATTATGAAAAATGAATGGATACCCCGATAGTACATACATAGAAAAGTAAACGTAAAAGTTCAGGTTTAATGCTTTTGGCTCTTCTTATCCGAAAACAGCATCTCCGTGATCCTGGAGAGGGGAATGCAAATGTCTCGCTTATGCAATGGACTTAATGACAATGAAAACGTCATTATAGTCCAAAGATAAGACGAGAAATTTGTACTCAAATCGAAGACCGCTTCGGCTCTTCTTGTCCAGAAATAGATCAAAGTAGCACAACAAACAAAAACTTATAGGTGAAAAACTTAAGTAAATGACCTCTTGCATGTAATTGTGTACAAAACGAATATGGAATTTACGTCGAATTTCAAATATAGAATGTCAAACCGTCACACATTCTCACCTATACGAAACTTATCGTTTTTTGTTACAGTTTTGATTATAAATTATATAGGCACGGGTGATTCTTCGGGGCCCTGATTTCCGACGTCCGGGGCTTGGTTCAATATAGTTAAAAAGTTTTTTTAAAGGTGGTTTATATTCATATTTAACCGGAATATCGGTCGATTTTTGTGTACCTGATTCTAAACAATTACAAAACTAAATAAAAAACTCACTTTTCTTACTACTCTGTCGTGTCCGTTCTCCATTTTCTTTAAAACATACAATAATATAGTAAATTTAGCCAACTTTATGTATGTGTCTGTTTTTTTTATAGGCTGCCGAAATTATACTGTAACTATAAAAGGAAGAAAGGATGTCTCACTTCTTTCGTAACTACCGTAAATATTTTTAACATTTTTTGTTTACATCGCCATATTGGGACGGGTTCGAAGTACAACGATCTATGTGATTTTAATACGAAATCGTTTTTATTGTATTTTTTACTTCCTTTTTTGAAGACCTATCTATTGGCATTTTTTTTTTTATATGACATATCGTTTCTGATATAACTGAACCGAAAAACGTACGATGTGAATCTTGCTGCGTAGAATAACGAACGAAAGACACACGGAGCGCCCCGCGCTACCCCGCGTCGCTGGCCGATCGTCACTTCGAGCTATGTCCAGCGGAGAGTGCGCGTTAAATTGTCCGTTCTAGGTTCATATGTGGCGATGTAATACGGAGTCAGTCATGTTACTTGCACTACATTAAAATTATTCGTAATTATAATAAATTGATTAGCTGCCTTATTTAGTCTAAAAACACTTGTTGTGTACACGTAACAAACATATGCAGTTTATATTTAAATCGATCTCTTTTCTACGAACTTTGACGTGATGTATATACACATCGACATTTTTCTTCGGAAAAGTTTAATTAAAAGAGGGTAACATGTGAATTTGGTCCGTTGTTCGTCGACATGAATTCAGATGTAACTTTTTGTGCATATATAATCGCACTTTTTTACGGTTAATATAACTTTTCATGATTTAAGATTTAAAATGTGTGTTATTTAGAACAATCCCATGACTTTCCATTCATTATTTTTAAGTATACAGAGAGGTAACGCAGCCAGCATCATGGGTACAATGCCGCGACCGGATTTATTAGAGGGGGTATTCTTTTTGTAATTGTGTACACAAATATATTTAATAATCCTAGTTTTAAGTAAATAATAGGTAAATAATTAGTTCTTAATTATTCTAATTATAATAGTACAGTGTATATAGTGCATATAATTTTTTTATTTTCCTTTTTAACTTGTGATTCTGTTGTGAATTAATAAATTGAATCGTATTCCATGATAATTAACTACATTATACTCGTTTCTTTTTAACCCCCGACGCAAAAAGAGGGGCGACAGTAAATCTAATGTGTGTATCTATACATTTGTGTATCTGTTTGTTAGATTAGTTATAATGATATGATAGAAACATGATGTAGATAAATGTCTACGAAGGGGTGACATAGACCCATATAAGGAAATGGATAACGGCCATAATATGCTTACAGGAAGGGCAATCACAGCACAACTGGGTGGGGACTCGATAAGGATAAAGACATGTAGAGGCTTCCCGCAAGGGGGTTGCCTGTCACCACTCCTATGGTCTCTCCTACTAGATTCGCTCATTAAATTTTTATGCTGGGAACCGTCGAGTGTCCTGACTTCTGGCCGAAAGGTGTCGTGTTCCGGCGGTTTCGGGGCAACCTACCGGCAGCGACCATCACGCCAATTTTGGCAAAACAGATACCCGCTGTTCTGTCACCTCGGTGTTAGTTTTAAGTTTGATATTGTTATGTATGTTAGTCTATAAGGTATTTGTAACTATGGGCCTCGTTGCCTGAAATAAAATTTATTATTATTATTATTATTATTATTATTATTAAAGAAACCAACATAGGGGAGGTGCACGCATGCATGCTTACTCAGACGACGGGGCACTGCTAGTTAGGGCTAATACCCTAAGAGTAATGAGAGAAGTCATGATAATAGGGATTCGACATGTACTAAACTGATTTCAACACAGAGGGCTGGACCTAAACCCAAACAAGATGAAAATACTACTGTTCACCAACAAGAAAAAGGCGTAGTACTAGACGGCAAACTGATGTACAAGACACACATAAAAGAGCAATGCAGAAAAGCCGTTATATCTCTATGGCAATGCAGGAGAGCTACAACCAGGAACCGAATGAGTACACAACAATACCGCTAGGTGGCTACACAAGTGTTTTCCAGGCAGAAGTATTATGCCATAACGGAGTGTGCACGGACCCTCAAGGAAAGAAGCGATATAACGGGAAGCAACGACATAATATACTCAAACAGTCAAGCAGCGCTCAAAGCACTACACAACCCGGAAGTCAAATCCTCGTTAGTCCAAGAATGCAGAAATGTACTCAATATCCTTGGCGACACATCACAAGTCACGCTGGTGTGGGTAGCGGGACACAGCGGAGCGACGGGTAACGAGAAGGCTGATGAACTAGAGCAGGAGCAGACCAACAGTACCTAGGCCCGGAGCTAGTACTCCCGATATTATGTAACTGTTACTAAGGGAGTTATAGCTAGAAGAATCGAAACAATGACCAAATGAGGCGTAGAGAACAACACAATCTAAACTCATGATTGGAAGGGTAAACAAAAACAGAACAAGGTATCTACTAAATCTTGGTAAGTATAATCTTAGTATACTAACAGAAGTGTTGACTGGACACTGCCTGCTCAACAGACGCCTAAGGGTAATAGGCATCAGACAATATCCCCTCTGCCCACATTATGGTAAAGAGGAAACAAGCCAGCACGTCCTAGCCAAGTGCGCTATGTACTCATCATTTAGTTACCGCACATTCGGGGAGGACGTGTTAACCAATGAAGCATTCAAAAGCATACACTACGGGACGCTTCTGTTCTGTAAGAAAACCAGAAGATTGGATCCATGTTAGATGGGAGCGTCGCCGGGCCTGTAACCAACGGCTCAACCAAGGGGAACTGGGCGGAATGACCGGGACACCGATCGACCGTCCGCCTGATCCGGCCGGATGTACCCACTCATCCTCATCATTATTATAGAGAGTAATATAAAGGCTAGTGTTTTATGATACCTATTAGACGAAATCTTTAAGATATTTGTATTTAAAAAGTGTTGTTATTTTTGTTTCATTTTTATTATAGTTTACTGATTAAGATAAATGACGATCTCATAGTTGACTGATGATTTCCAAGTTCCTTAATATAATATATTCACGATAGTGTAAGTTTTAGAAGAATACATATATGTATTTTTAATAAAGAAGATGATTTGTCAATAAATATCCTTATTTTATCTACTTAGGACACTACTTTTTTAACAAAATTGCATAGAACAACGAGCTATGTCAAAATATTACACACATTGTTCCGTCGAACAAAGTGCTATGTTACCATTTGCCGTCTGCAGTTCCATAATAAAACGGGCCATGTATACATGTAATCCAGTAACTCGGAAAATAGTAAAGAAATTAAATATTTTTATTACTTTTATAAAATATTTGTCTTGCTATTAAACACCTCTTAGAATTTTAAAAAGCTAACTTACATACTTTATGAAATATACACGATTGAATCTTTGTACTCCTCTCCTGAAAACCTGACATTTTGCAGATAGGCCTTTGTTCTATTAACCCTTCGATTTGTGGCGGCCATCAGGCGGCCATGAGCGGGCACGCCACGTCATTCGGGTACGCAATTTGAAACAACTATTCATCTCTTTCTAACAATAGCGTTCACTACGGATTGGCGTCTTTGTCTGTAGAAATCTGGCAACTTAGCCATTGTCAGTAATTGGCGACGGATTTTATGTGCGTTTAGTATGAGTAGTTCTCGCAATTGTGATGAAAAACATTGTAGGTATGTTACACGGGTGGTAAAGGAAATACAAAGCTCGAGTCATTAAAGCCTCTCGTTTGTAATTCTGTCTTTACCACCCTCAATACACAATGTACTATTAATGAACTCGTACAAAAAGTATTGTTCACAATAGTGTCATAATCAAGCTTTTTAATCTCGTACCTTACTTAGGCCACTTAGCAAGCTTCGTGGCCTAAACACGGTACTCGACTAAAAAGCTCTCTATTATAACACGATTGTGAAAAATACTATTTTATGGTTCACATTAAACTGTAATACTATTGATGTCCCAAATAAAAATAAATAAATAGATAACTAACAACATTTTAAACTAGAACCAACGCAAGGGACAATTAGACTGTATTTTTAAGATACTGACAGGACAAGTAAAATAAAAGCTTGTAATGAATAGCAAAATATATAATAGGTAACTACTTACATGCTCTCTCATCATTGATCATGTTCAACATTCGTCGGTATCGCCAAACCCGCAAGTTTTTGTCGCGTATTAAGAAATTTTAAAAATGTTATATTCACGTAATTGACGACACTCAACACTGTCGTTTGTAATTTTTTCTATCACTTATATAAACAAAACGCACGTGTATGCATCGTTACCGTTCTAAATTACCACTGATACGAGTATATAAGAGATGCCCGAGCGACGTGTTTACAACACAGGTGACACACGCGGGACCAGTGATGTGCCGTTACTGGGAATATTGCCGAACTTGGGAATATTGCTGTAAATGTTGCCGGCAATATTGTTCGTAGTGGGAACCCTTCAAAGGCTTGGCAATATTGCTGGAAACTTGCTTATTTTGCCGGCAATAGTATTCCGGGAATTTGGGAAATTGGCAACGGCACATCGGCACGGCGAATGCCAATGCGCGGAATTAAAAAATGCAATAAAATAAGAAGTCGGGTAAAATATTTTACCGCTTTGTTCGGCTGGGTGTGCGATTTAATAAAAAAAAATCTTTCATTGATGCAAGGTTTGCATAATTTTCCGCGTAATTTCCCCGTACTACGAGTATTTGGTGTGGTGGTAAAAAAGCTGGTGCTAATTTTTTTCAATTACATTTAAAGCATTTTTTTTTACGTTGTCAGGGTGTTTTGTGTATAAGAATTTTCCCAGCTTTTTCCCAACGAGATTTATCTATTGAGTGGCGTAGCTAGTTCTCAAGGTTGACGATCCATTCTCAGTCCTGAGATTGCGATCCTGGGTCTCAGAGTGCACATCTCATCAGGCCATCAGGTGACCTGATTGTATGTGCGTCTTCTGAATGCTGTATAGAAAACGTAGTTGTTTGCTATATTAGATCCGATAACGGTGATTATCGTTGTTAGTATTCATTTTATGTTAAATTAATACAAAATAAGATTCTAGATTATTTCATCTAGGAATTGATGAATGCACTGAAATCATTGTTTATTGTTACAGATCTCTGTGACGTAGATTATTATTACTGTAATAATATAACAATAATAATATATTATATTCACATTGAGTATCACCTTCACCTCCTAATCCCTTGTACTAAGAATAAAGATTTAAGTGTAAAGAAAGTGTAAAGGAAGTTTTTTTTTTTTATGGAAAGGAGAAGGCACGCGAAAATTAGAAAATTGATTTTATTTTATTCACAATAGATTCATATTTCATTGACAAATTTCGTTGTATGGGGGGACTAAGGAGGTTAAAATATATTGGTCTAAGATCCGAATAGGAGACGATTTGCACCGGGCTGTTTATTCGATGACAAGTATTTTATATTAAATTTAATACGCTAAATAATAGTCCAGTACGTAAATCATTTTAAAAAAAAGTTTTTTTTTTAAATTGCATATGTTTGTTTAATAGACAAATTATATAGGTAGTAATCGAAAGTGTGAAGTCTATAGAATATGCAAACGTTAGGTTTGGTGCAAATTATTAGTACCGACTTACCTGTTTATACCTGCCTGCCTACCCAATAGTTTGACGGGAAAAAATAGTCAACCTAATGTTTGCATATTCTATAGGCTTCATACTTTCGATTGGTATGTAATTTGCCTATTAAACAAGCTATTGCGAATTAATTTTTAATTAGTAATTTCAGCCATATACCTATTAGGATATTAAATCTGGTATAAAATACTCTTTATCGAATTAACAGCCCGGTGCAATCGTCTCCTATTCGGATCTCCTACTATATATATAGCGTGTAAATGGAATACGAGACAATATTGTATCTCAAAAAATCATAACAATCGTACCTTTTTTAGGGTACCGGAACAACGATTTACTAAATGTACAACGAAAAGTTTTGTATGGGCTGAAAATTTCGGAATGGCGACCGGCAGATCCGTATTCCGCAGGGTCAAAACCACAGAGTACCTTTTTTATATACTGTCAAAATCCTCTGATAACTTTGTCACCATAACTGTTACATGATTTGCCGCTTGCATTCTACTTCTTCAAAAGTTATCCTAGTATAAAAATCTTGTAGTATTATTAGGCGATTGGCTTGCAACTTGTCACTAATAAAAGTGGTCCGGAAAAAAAGAAGCTGTACATATGTTTTTTTTTATTATGTGGTAATTTTTAAGCAGTGATCTGTAGATACTATTCAATAAAATAAAAAATAATAATCGTAAAAATGAACGGGCGATTTCAAGTTTTCGCCTTTTATATTACATCTCACGTAAAGCTTTTTGAACAGCGTCTTCTGTAGAATTTATGAGGTGTTTGTCATAAACATAGTTTTTTCTTTAAGTTTGATGGATGAGCTTCTTATTAAATTGTCTTTTGATCAATAGTTAACTTTTTTGATTTGACTTCACTTTGAGGTAGTTGCATGGAATTTCAACATTGGTGTATTTACCATTTTTATAGAAATTTGTCTCCCATAGAAAAACCTCTGTCAGAGGTTAGATTGTAAGATCTGGCATTGTCTTTTAAGGCAGTTTATGATAAGACTATCTCACTCATGATTAGACCCCGGTATCGGAGGTGCAAAATGGTAGCTGTCAATTTCGAGCCATTACTAGGGAAGGGTAAACATTGTTTTGAAATATTAACTTCATGTCGATAAACATAGTTATATGTCGATATTTTATTATATCATAATGATAGCGTTTATTCTATAAAGTAGGACTATATAATTACAAAACCAACATGTATTGAACATTTTTATTATTTACAAAAAAAAATCTTTCATCATTAAGAAGTTTTAGTTATCTTCTTAGCATAAAGCATTCATAAATAAATTTAAAACAAAATATAAACTCTTTTATATTCACCAAAGGTCATACCATGTTCTTGATGAATGATCAGATTCTTTGCAGTAAACTAGTGTAGTTACAATAAATATACACAACAATTATAATATCTTATCAATGATTATCATAGATCAAAAAAAAATAACTGTGTACAACCTAATGTATAGAAAAATCGTGTATCGATATCAACATCAAAAATATGATTACCCATCCCTAAGAACTTGACAGCTACCATTTTGCACCTCCGATACCGGGGTCTACTCATGATCATGACATTAGTATTGGTAAGTAAGGGACTAGAGCGTGTTAAGTTATCAGTAATTTTTTGCACTCAATCATGACTCAATGTTGGATAGTATTTTATTGCTTGTAACTGTATAATTTACTATTAAACCTGTATTCAATTTAAATTTTAGTCTATTAAAAATGATACTGACTCGTTTGTTTTTATTTGTTGTGCTACTTTTAGAGCTACAGAATTACCAACTAGTTTTAAAAGTTGATGTTATTTCTGTAATCACATTTTGCGCAAACAGGCTAATGTGTTTACCAGAGTATAAGGAGTGGTTCAGTAAAAAAGTAGCAATGTAATATCTCTTTTATTTTATTTTATTTATTGCTAATTACGAAGCAGTTTTTTTTTTGGTATTCTGTAGATATCATACTATGAAATATAAATACAATCATATTGAAATGTATGCGATTCTTTAAGTTTTCTTAATATTTATTGCAAGTACTTTATAACTTTTAGAACAACACAATTTGACAATATTCGCTTGCCGTTTTCTAACATACCACAATTTAATTTCCATTTTCACAACTTGTTTCATGCTTTTAGGAATATCATCTCACGAATAAGTTATACCAATAAACTGGATTTTACTTTGGGTAGTAAAGAAATCTTCTTTACTACCCAATTTATATACAATATATTTCATAGTATGTTATCTACAGATTACTAAAAAAAAACTGCTTCGTAATTAGCAATAAATAAAATAACATAAAACAGATAGACATAAATATACACTCTGGTAAACACATTAGCCTGTTTGCGCAAAATGTGGTTACAGAATTAACATCAACTTTTAAAACTTGTTGGTAATTCTGTAGCTCTGCCTACCCCACTCTAGGAACGAAGGCGTGAGCGTATGTGTTTGTATATCTGATAAAACGGGAAATTTGTAATCGAATCAAAGACAGCTTCGGCTCTTCTTATCAGGGCCCTTATTATGGTCGCCTTTATCGCGGTGGATAAAGCTTCCGTCACTCTCGCACTTACATACTGGTCAGAAAGTGACAGATGTTTTATCTACGCTTATCTACGTCGATAAACACGACCATAATCGGCCCGCTGGAAAGAAATAAAAGTAGCACAACAAAAAAAAAACAAACGAGACAGTATCATTTTTAATAGACTGCAATTTAAATTGAATACATGTTTAATAGTAAATTATACAGTTACAAGCAATGATATTTTATATTTAGATACGTTATGCTCATACTAAACGCATTCGAAAACCGTCGCTTATTACTGACAGTTGCTACGTTGCCATATTTCTACAGACAAAGACGGCAATTCGTAGCCAACGCTATTGTTAGAAAGAGATAAATAGTTGTTACAAATGCGTACCCGAATGACGCGGAGTGCCCGCTCATGCCTGCCATATAGCTACCCGTCTTTATCGCATTCATGCGATATCTAATTGTGTATTTCATGTTTCACAGGTGACGGTGACGCCACCGGTGCAAATTAAACAAAATATGGCGATGTAAAACAAAATGTAAAAAATATTTACGGTACTTACGAATGAAATGAGACATCCTTTGTTCCTTTTATAGTCACTGTATAATTTCAGCAGCCTCGAAAAACATAAGACGGCATTTTTTATGGTTTATATTTGTTGCATTTCGGTAATAAATCTTTACTGTTTTTGACGCGTGCGTGTCAGCGGCCACGGCGCGACTGAACGGTAGTAAGGTAATTACCTTCCTTTTCGAGGAACGCTTTTGCGCGCAGATGACGTATCTTAATATAAAATATCATTGGTTACAAGCAATAAAATACTATCCAACATTGAGTCATGACTGAGTGCAAAAAAATACTGATAACTTAACACGCTCTAGTCCCTTACTTACCAATACTAATATCATGATCATGAGTGATGCAATAAAATTGAATAACAGGTTTATTTATTCACAATTATACAACAACCCGTCCCAACATCACCAACGCCGTCATCTTGGTGGTGGGTCTCTGAGATGCTTACACCATACCATAACAATAAATACTATTAGAAGGGCATCTTCGGCGTCGTTGTATGGATTTGACAGCAAACCCGTCAAACAATTGCCTACAGCGCCCCACGCCCCGCCTTACCCCTCTCTCGCCTGTCTCAAAATTAGGGTAGTCACAGGTATATAATACTAACTGAGCCCGCAACCTCGTTCGCATAGAATTAGTTTATTTACGTGTAAAACTATACGACAAAATAAAATATACTTAATAAAACTAAAATGTCCGTAAAATTTCAAATCCGTAAGACTTTCCAATAGTTCCACTGACGTACGAGTGTGACAGCGGATGACAGCGGCACAAGTTTGCGCTAACTAGTCTATGTAAAAATTACAGTACTTTTATTACAATTAAATCAGATATAAAGTTGTAAGAACAAACGCAAAGCCAATAAAACTAATTTATATATGTAGGACATATTTGTCCATTTTATTAATTTAGCTACTCCTTCTTTTATAACATAACCACTGAAATACTATCTTAGACTTACTTAATTACGATTAATATTGGATAAAACATAAAGTGCATATGTAAATAATGTATTTATTTAATTTGTTCATTTTAACGCTCTTTACTTAATGTGTTTATGTTACAAATAATAAATAAAGATTCAAACTTCGTTGATATCGTCCTACAATTATTATCGTAAAGCACGTCGTCAAATACGGAACTAACAATTTCGTATGGTAAAACCACAGTTTGCGTAGACAGTGGCACCTTAGAGAGCTTCATTTGAAATATTGTTGCACGTTTACTCCAAGCGCCGATTCCGTGTGGCAACCCGCTAGTGTTTGCTGCGATAAGTAGTCCTGGACTGTTGACAGGCCACGCGTGAGCGCGCGTGGTGGGGATGAAGTTACACTTCTAATAGTATTTATTGTTATGCCCATACTGTAAGAAGTGGCTCTCCGGTGGGGAATTGGACCCCGGTCTCCCGCGTGACATGCGGGGATACTTCCCACTATACTACCGAAGGTTAGAACTGCAACCCCAAAAAAACGAAACTACGACAAAAAAGAAGTTAGCTTAGAACATAACATTAGGATAGCTAAGTGGATACTCTTAAATATTTAACATTTGATTTACTCTGTATTTTATTTAAAACATGCATACAATTTATGCCACGTACCTACACATCATGCAAAAAATATCTGTGAAATCATAATTCGATTATATTAATATTAATATCATCGACAGCATGCCAAAGTATGATTCAGAATTTAGAAATTATTTGGAAGATTTTTTTAATTTAAATGTTGGAGTTATAAGGTACCTAGAGTTTAATTATAATTTAATTCTGTTTGCAAAAAGATATTTCTGCCAATTGACATTCTGTGATACAAAAATATGACAAAAAAACTGCAAGACATTAGTAAACCATTGTATTTATTTCGCCGATGTTTTTGTCAGTACTATTAAGAATTATGGACAAGAGGAACCTATGGAGAGTGGATTTTTTAATTTATTTTTTAAATAAATAATAATAATAATAATAAATTCTTTATTTACCATAAAAACACATGTACCTTATACTAATTACATTAGCCTGATACAATTCGCTACTACATCTTTGATAAAACTCTTCATTGGTTATTGAATAAATATTTTGATTTTGATAATTGATTTTGTCTCATCGATTATAGCTGAACTCAAACAGGCTAAACTGATGAGTTGTCATAGCGTTAAAAAGGAGAGGAGAGATGGATGACGAAAGTTTTATGTATAGTTCTCTCTTCATCAGCCTAGTTCCTGAGCCTGTTATTGTCTACACTAATATTATAAAGAGGAAAGATTTGATTTTTTGTTTGTTTGTTTGAATTGAATAGGCTCCGAAACTACTGGACCGATTTGGAAAATTCTTTCACCATTAGAATCCTTCATTATCCCTGATGAACATAAGCTATATTATATTTTCAAAAAAGTTAGGGTTCCGTAAGAAAACTTCGATAATGTAACCCAAGGTGTGAAAAAAATACCAAAAAAAAACCTTATATCGCGTACGCTGCGGAAACTATTGACAATAGAGCAAAGTGATGTACTACAGTTTTATAGAAGATATCAATTTCTACAAAAAAAAATTGCGATACTATATGTGTAACTATTACAGTTATGTCACAATAACTACTTTTTATGTTAAAATATGCAATTGTAACGCCGGTACTAACTAGGCCCCATTATTCGTATCTTGGTATTAATCCTTATCCAAATAAATTACTTCGTTTTCAAGGCTATATCAGTACCTGTAAATTACTTTTTGAATTATTCAAATCGGACATACCATTCAAAAGTTATCATGAATGTAATAATTATCAAAATTGAAATTTAAGAAACAGCCCTCTAAGTGACTTTAATTGGTTTTATCTACAACAGAGAATAGATAGATAGACACGTAAAATTTGGCTAATTGTTCCTGCATATTGTGTTAATGAGAGTAACATCACGCCTATATCCCTTAGCACCTCAGCAGAGCATCAAAGAGTGTACATGTACATACAATATACATACCTACATAGGTACATTAAATCACGCCTGTTTCACAGATGGGCAGGCAGAGACCACTTCTTTCTTTTCACTTCTTCAAGACAAGTCAAGCTGCCTAGATCGTCGAATGTCAGAGTACCAATAATTATGTCAAAGTCTCAGAATGACCAGTTAGTACAATGTCAACAGCTTAGAATGTCATACTAGTATTACGTCAAAGTCTCAGAATGACCAGGATGTAAAACACCATCATCTTTTAAAGTCAAAGTCATGAAATGTCAAGTTGCCTAGATAGTAGAATTTCAGAGTACTAAGCCTGACGTTATAAGACCTTGAAGTTGTACGACCTTGAAGTTGTAAGACCTTGACGTTGTTCGACCTTGACGTTGTAAGACCTTGACGTTGTAAGACCTTGACGTTGTAAGACCTTGACGTTGTAAGACCATGACGTTGTTCGACCTTGACGTTGTAAGACCTTGACGTTGTTCGACCTTGACGTTGTAAGACCTTGACGTTGTAAGACCTTGACGTTGTATTACCTTGACGTTGTAAGACCTTGACGTTGTAAGACCTTGAATTTGTAAGACCTTGACGTTGTAAGACCTTGACGTTGTAAGACCATAACGTTGTTCGACCTTGACGTTATAAGACCTTGACGTTGTAAGACCTTAACGTTGTTCGACCTTGGCGTTGTACGACCTTGAAGTTGTAAGACCTTGACGTTGTAAGACCTTGACGTTGTAAGACCTTGACGTTGTACGACCTTGACGTTGTAAGACCTTGGTGGTTATTATGACATAGCTATGCAGTTCATTTTACGGTGAGCGTAAAGGACAGCGCCATAGCAGTTATATAGCTCTGTCCTTTTCTCTCAGCGTAAACTGAACTGCATAGCTATCTCATAATAACCCCACTTGACGTTGTACGACCTAGACGTTGTAAGACCTTGACGTTGTAAGACCTTGACGTTGTAAGATCTTGACGTTTCAAGATTTTGACGTTGGCCTACCTGGACATAATTTAAGCACTTGACATTTCCAGACTTTGACTTTAAACGCCGGAGCGGTTATGACGCCCACTTGCCCGATCTCTAAACTGATATGTGTGTTTTCCAGCTAAAACCATCGCTACTTGTTTTTTTTGGTAATTCTGTAGCTATGCCTACCACTCTGGGTTCGGTCCCGTTGGCCTTACTTGCATTTAGCCTTGGCGAGCACTGCCCTACTAAGCATAATGGCGTTATCTCAAACAAAACATCTGTAGAAATTGCAACCTAGTTACAAACAGAAGAGAGTTGAATCTGCTTTGGCTATTGAATTTAGTTATTGCATTTTTGCTTAGGAGGGCAGAGCAGAGCACCTTAGTTGTATTTTGTCCGGGTAGCAAAACGCCTTGGTTTGTAAAACGCCCTCATTGCTATAAGGCATAGTATAGACGGAATGACTTGGCTGTAAAACGACTTAATGTCATAATGTTCTAATAGGTAAATGGTCTGGATAATCTTCACTTATCAAGACAATACAATCAAGACCTTACACAATTGAGTCATTCTGCCTACTTGTGCATTTCACGACCTAGACGTTTTGCTAACTAAGTCTTACTGAAACTAAGACAATTTTGTAACCATGGCATTAGATAAACAAGTCATTTTGCATACTTGGTCATTGTACTACTGAGACGTTTTGCTCGCCAAGGCTAAATGCAAGTAAGGCCAACGGGACCGAACCCACCACTCTGGGTATAAAGGCGTGAGTTTATGTATGTAGAGGTATGTATGTAACCATCGATAGTTAGGCTAAGATGTTTGAGTTCAGGAACTAGTTTGAACTTTACTCACGTGCAGTTGCAACGTGAGTTATGTTAGGTTTAATACACGTGAGTTGCAATAGGGATGTTGGCTGATGTTAAACTTTGCTATACAGGGTGCCCTCAGAGACGTAATCAGAAGTGGTACGATTGAGTTTGGAATCAAAATAGGGATGTAGTTAAATAAGTATGAAGGTGTTTAGAAGCTGAATTAAAATTTTAGTAAACAAATTTATACATATACAGGGTGTCCAAGAAATCGACTTCAACCCGCCTAGGGCTGATAGAGCAGCTAAAAAGCTATCGATTTAACCCCTATGTATGATCAGTGATTTACTAGTTTCTGAGACATTGATCATTTTAATCTTAATTTTAGTAATTTTCCCTTATGTCTATTTCATAAGTTTTTCAGTGGTATCTTGCATAATTAGAATCATTACGAATCAGCAAAGTTTTTAAACCTATTTGTTAATAATCACAAAGTTGTTTTTCCCATAAAAAGTGAAAAGCGAACACTGGAACACCTAGTATGGAGATTACTAAATTATTATTTTTTAAACGTGGAAATTGTTTTAAAAACTTTTCTGATTCGTAACGATTCTAATTATGTAAGATACTACTGAAAAACAAAACATGAAATTAATGATTTTACGTGACATGGACATAAGGGTAAATTACAAAAATTCAGATTAAAATGATCAATATCTCCGGAACTAGTAAAAATCGCTGAACATACATAGGGGTTAAATCGATAGAGTTTTAGCTGCTCTCTCAGCCTTAGGCGGGTTGACGTCGGTTTCTGGGATATCCTGTATACTCACGCCTTCATTCCCAGGGTGGGGTAGACAGAGCTACAGAATTCCCAAGATGTCTAAAAAGGAGAATGGGCAGAAATGTATGAATACTGGCCTAGAAACCAATAACAATAAGCACTATATCATCGGATATCATTTTTAATTCGACTACAATTTTGTGTAGCGGGAAACCTCAAATAACCGAGAAATATTTAAAAAGTCTTTAACATCGGGACGCCTACATAGACGTTAGCATAATTACATTGAAACGCTGTCTTTGCATTGTGATAACTTTTTTCACACAGATTTCGAACTACCTGCCATAGTAATAGTTTTACAACTTAGAATTACCTATCCGGTGACATATCGCTTGTCCTCATTGGTCATAAAGGTCAATTAGCCCACCCTCCTTTGTTGTTAATTCTGTAACCACATTTTGCACAATCAGGGGCCCAAATATGTTAGCGTTTATCGCGTGACAAAATTTGGATAAAACATCCGACTTTTTGACACGTATACAGGGTGCCTCTGACCTTGGGGCTTTAAATGCATGGATCGTTTCTACTCCTGAAACTGAACTTCTTTTGTTCTGTAAGTTGGTAAACATATGTCCAACGTAATTATTTTTTTTCATACAAGTAAAATGTATTTTTCAATGTACACGATCCAATTACCCATTTTCCTTTAGCCCTAGTACCAGGAAATGTAGCCCCCGTACCATGAGACAGTGATTCTATGGCCATGACAGAATACACTGAATTTACATTTAGACTTTAACATCAATTAGTTATCTAAGCTTAAGTTATTTTTTAATGTTGCAGAACAAAAGTAGTTCAGTTTAGTTGCATTTAAAGCCCCAAGGTCAGAGGCACGCTGCATAAGTGCTTTATCCACATTTTGTCATGTGATAAACGCAACGATACTAGCTCTGCTGGCTACTTATTACATTGATTTATACCATGGATCATGGTTATAATGTCCTTTTTTTTTTTAGTCTGCGGAGCGCTCATGAGGCAGTCGTGCCACCGTCTGCTTGAGCACCAGCAAGCCGGAGGGGAGGAGCCGCCGCTTTATTCACCCATCGATCAAATCTCAGGTAACTATCGATCGATCGATCTTTAGGAGGCCACATATGCTGCGCTTACGATGGCTTTAAGTGTTTCCACGGGAAGAACGCGAGTCGAGATAGTTTATAGATTGTAGCGTCAAATTAAAATAATAGATGTCTACTTGCTATGAAAGCACATTATAAAAAAAATGGTTTACCAGGATTAGGAAGTTATTATTTAATCGAAAATCATCGTCATAGATCATGAATTCGAATATTCAACCGAAAACATGCAAAAAAGGTGTCATGTTTGAAAAGTAAAACTATCGAGGTAAGTGTTTCTAATCGTGTTTAGACATTTAACAGTTTCAAGGAAGATAAAGTGTAATAATATCTAAAGAACAGACAGGTATTAGGCGTTATACTTATTGGGAGCTAGATCTCGGAGCACCAACTTTAGCATATGTGGCCTCTTGAGGTATTGTCTTTCAAGGCCTTCTTCTCCTAAACAGATGGTCCAAACACTTTGGAAAAAATATAGACATAAATAAAATCATAGTTTTTTTTTAGATACACCGGCTACTTTTGTCAGAAGAAAAAATCCAGTGTGTATTTAACACAAAATTCTCACTTCTTCAAAACTAATGAAGCGATTAAATGTTTTTTTCATCACAGTATAGACGATTTAAAGGTCTATAAAATAATGTTGAAAATGTCCAATGGACGCGACAGCAAAGCAAAAATATTGAAAAGAGCTTGGTTTTCTTGACATCGGGGCGCAGCTCCCTCCTAAACGAAAAGGCGGTCTCTAAATTGAATAGCTGAAGCAGATTCGACTCTCTTTCGATAGTGCTAAGGTTGGACATACAACTGATGTTCGCAGGAGATGCTGCCTTTTATAGTAACAGGTCAGTTAAATTACAGCTATTAGTACCCCTACACACCTCCCTGCATTCCGATCGAAGAAATCCAAATGGAAATAAATGGCTTTCTATGTTTCGTTTGTTGAATATTCAGTGTTGTACGCGCAATTTTGTTTATTTCATAAAAATGCTGTTTACTTTAAAATCGCATCATTAATAAAAAATACTGGTTTACCAGAATTGCGAAATTATTACCTACCCAATTCGAAAACAAAAATAATCGTTTAATACCGGAGCATTAAATAGATAACTATAAACAAAAACATGCAAAAATTGCTTTAATCTTGGTTTCTCGATATTAATTTTGTAGAATATTATCACTACGCAGAATTTTAATTACATCGACAGCGGCGTACGAGTTAACATTTCGTGGTAGGTAGACACATGTCCAACTTCACCTACCCTACGTTATTAATATTAAACTAAACCTGCAAACAACACGCCGTCAGCAAAAAATAGTTTTCGATGAAGTAAAAGTCGGTGAAAGTTTCAGAGTCGATGAAAAGTTTGTCGGTGAACCAAGGAGCACCGAGAAAAGTGTTTGAAAAATAAATGTATCAAGGTTTTTGCTGGCAATTGCGTTACCAAGTTTTGCAAAACAAATGAGGTTTATTATATCCAAAGAACATATCGAAATTGTTCTAATGCTTATTGACAACGGGGCTTAATATCTTAATATGTCTGCGTTTATCGCGTGACAACACGTGGATAAAACCACAGAAGAGAGTAAAGGCCTTACTAAATAAGCAGAAAATACATTACGGTTGACTTCTTTTTACTTATGGTTTTCATAGTGGGTTGGAAAGAGATGAATCTATAGCTGTTCTTTCATTATTTGGTACATCGTCACAAGTAAGGCGTGATTTGGACCTATAAGCACCTATAGTATTTGGACCTATAGACAAGGAAAGACAAATCCTTCCTATAGGAAGGACAAAGAATTCCCTGTGTAAAACCTTGTGACAATGACAGATAAAGAAGAAAAAGCAGCCTACTTTTTGTTTCATTTTTAGGGTTCCGTACCAAAATGGTAAAAAAGGAACCCCTAATATGGTGAGACTTCGTTGTCTGTCTGTCTGTCTGTATGTCACTGCAGTTTTTCTCAGAAGCTATAGAAGCTATCAACTTGAAATTTGGCATAGTTGTATAATTTGCTTGCCCGCATCTGTTTTTAGTAAAAAAAGTATGAAACTATTTTTCTAAATATTTGTTAAGGGGTCTAGAATAGGGGGTTTAAAAATGAAAGTTATTTTATTATAGCAAACGGGGTGTCATTTGAAAGGGCTCAGTCCGCACATTTCAAAATTATTGTTTTTAGAATTTTCGGGGACGTAATTTTTGATTTATAGTCAAAAATGTACAAAAAAAAGGACCTTTCCCCATAAATAAGTGGGGGGCCTTATCTCCGAAGTTTATAATCCAAAATATTACTAGCACTACTAGGTCTTGGTTGTTCCTTCAGCTCTTGTAAAGGACCAAAGGAAAAAAAAGTCGCAATAAGTACTTTAGCTCTTGTAAAGTAACTAGTGCGAAAAAAAACGCAATAGTTCCTTCGAAGGATCATCCAAAGGAACTCCCGCGAATAATCCTGCTTTCCAACGGCGAGGCGAGGCAAGACGAGGCGGCGCGAGAATGGAAATTTATACGAAAGAACCATGTATTGAAGATGCTCGAGATCGAAACTGATAAATATAATTTTTTGTCTCGCCTCACCTGTGGATAAGCAACTTAAAGTGCTTGTGTCGATTATTTTAAAAACAGCTCAATTGGTTAAGGAAATTTTGTCAAAAAGACGTGTATTCTTTCGTAATATTATGATTTATTGTTAAAATATACCACAGTTTTCAACTATTAATGCAAACATTATTTTACAACTTTCAATCGCCTGATTTGGATGGTTCTAATACTTTTTATCTACATCCATATCATAACTTTCCTATACTACACTCGCGGTCAAAAAATACGGGTCAGAGTGCGTTTTTCATACAAACGAGGCTATTTCGAAGCCTTGGTTCCTCGGCAGGTGTTGTTTTGAGTGAGGTTTAATGGTGGATATTCGAGGTTCAATAGAGGTTGTCAAAAGTTCTTAAGAAACCTAACTGATCGCACAATCAGATAACATCACAGCGAGAGAGTTTGGGTCAGCGTTTGGATTTCCTTACATTTTATTGCAATTTTAGATGTTTTCCTGAACATGCACGATTCCGGCGTTAACCACAGATTCAATCAGTTGGGTATCCTAGGCACTCTCGAAGTCCTGTATCGATGCTCGGGGTATCCACCATCAGATTTCACTACAAGCATCCTCCGGCGAGGAACCAAGGCTTCGAAGTAGCCTCTTTAGTATGAAAAACGCACTCCGACCCGTATTATTTAACCGCGAGTGTATGTTCAGAAGCGATGAGCAAATTGCCTATATAAAGAAACCTGTATCTGTGGTTGCATCTTAACGTTTACATTAAAGTATAGTGCATCGTAATGTTAACATTAAAGGGTCGGTACCTAAGTTTCGGTAATACTGTACCACTAACTTGAAAATGCAAGCTATATACATTATAAATAAAGTTTGTTCTTTATTTTATTTTTTATTATTTTAAGCTTTTGTACTACAAACAAGTTAACAGTAACACTAACTTAATAAAAATACAGGCCATATCTGAACATATTATAGAAAACTTATGATATGCATGTAGATAAAGTTATGTATGCGGCTATACATAATTAGGCATTAAAACACTCTTGTGATCTTATTATGCACCAGCCACATAAACTACTATAATCGAATAAACAGCCCGGTGAAGGTCGTCTCCTATTCGGATCCCCTACTAATACAAATTCTGATCCATTCAGCTTACAGTATTGTCCAAAGATCGTCCACTTAATATTGTAACCCACACCAAGTTCACCCTCCCACCCCTTTGAGGGACTCCTTGCATTCATTGCATCGATTGATGAAAACTCTATATATGCCGTAATACCAAAGAAGCATTTTAAATTTAATGTGGTTCTAATAAAGTCTAGAATGCTTTGACTGCTGGTTTGTCAGTTTGGTTTAGTCAGTCAAATCAATCAGTCAATGAATATCGGGATTGGAATTTCACATCTCTTGGGTCGTTTCAAATCTGTGGCACTAGTGAAAATTGATGCGTTGATGGTTCTTGAAATATAGCTTAGTGAATTTGACATACGATATGTCAAATTCACTACCCTCTCCCTCCCTTTACTTTCTCAACCTCGTATCTGATCAAATAGTTGGATAGGAAAGTAGTCTTTATTCTTAACGCAACATGAGTGCTTTTCCTATCTAACTATTCGATCATTTACGGGGTTGAGAAAGTTAAGGGACGATTTCTAAGAGCGGGTGTTATTACGTTTGAGTTTTATTTGTGTTGAGTAAAGTGACATCTTCAGTGTTGTAAGTTAAGCATACCCTCCGAGTATGAAAAAGCAAGCGATTACTAATTTCGTGGATCTTAAGTAGGGTCTTGGTGGCATAAGTTGTAATGCGCCTGCATCGGCCCGGAGAGCCAGAGGAGATGTAGGTTCGAATCCCACCTAAGACCGACGATTTTTTTTCGCTTTCATATAGTTTGTAAGTTAATTTTGAAAAATAAACAGTACGTCTTATTAAATGAATGATACTGAAAGAGTTTTTTTTAATAAAATCGATTTCCAAATAAAAATAAACAATATCTCAAGCTCAATTAGAATAAATAACTAACATAAGCTCGTTCTACGAAAGCAGTTATTAACGTGTTTGGTAAATATGGATATGGTTATTGTAGTGGTATGGATTATACAATCGTACGCTGAAGGAAATGCGAAAGGAATTTCTGCGAAAAGATATTTCTGCAATACAAACATATGACAAAAAAAACTGCAACACATTACTGCCCTCCTAAGCCAATAAGCAATAGCTTACATTTAATCACCATAGCAGATTCAATTCTATGTTGTTAGTAATAAGGTTGATATTACTACAGGAAGTTAATCGTAGTTACTACGCTTTGGCTTAGGACGGCAGATTAGTAAACCGACTATTAAGTTATATTGACGACAATGTTAAAAAATGAAGGATTTTAAGTAACAATTTCGCCAAACGATGTTAAGTACCAATTTCACCAAACGATGTTAACCACTTAACAGACGATTAGAGCGTTAACAGCTGTCGAAATGTATGAACTAACAGTCGAGTAACATTGATTAAATTTAACATCACTGGTGAAATTGGTACTTAATGTTAATCAATGTTAATCGACTGTTATTTTATACATTTTGACAGCTGTTAAACACTCTAGTGGTCTGTTAAGTGATTGGTGAAATTTGACATGAACCAATTTCACCATACAATGTTAACCACTTAATAGACGATCAGAGCGTTAACAGCTGTCAAAAACTAAGAACTAACAGTCGTTTAACATTGATTAAATTTAACATCGTTTGGTGAAATTGGTACTTAAGATTGCTTGTTCACCCCCGACAAAAAGAGGTGTGTTAGAAATTGTATGTGTCTATGCGTCTTTTTTTTTTTCAAAAGCTAATTAATGGGGTCCTAGTGAAAAAGGGTACAAGTCGACTTAACTCGTAATAAAAAAGGGTATATACATGAACGGAGTATACTAGACCACAGAAGAAAGACTAAAGGCATGGAAACCGTACTAAATAAGCAGAAAATACATTATGGTTCAACTCTTTTTACTTATCGTTTTCATAGTGAGTTGGAAAGAGATGAATCTATAGCTGTTCTTTCGTTATTTGGTACATCGTCACAAGTAAGGCGTGATTTGGACCTATAAGCAAGACAAATCCTTCCTATAGGAAGGACAAAGAAGTCTCTGTGTAAAACCTTGTGACAATGACAGATAAAGAAGAAAAAACAGCCTACTGTTTCATTTTTCTCATGTAATACGTAATCTAAAAAGTAGAGAAAGATAGCTGACGCAGAGTACATATTATAGTCCGGTTTCCATGCTATATGTTTTTATTCTGTGTACTAGACTTACACCCTTTTTCACTTGATCTTCAGAAGTCATACTCTTTACATATTTATGGGGGTGGTTCTTTAGCTAGATTTCATTAAAATCGATTGGGTTGTATAAGAGAAATCAAATCGCTATTATATCAGTGTTTTCATTTAACTAATACTGCCCTAGTACGGAGAAAAGGCACAAGTGCAATTAATTCATAGAAGCATATTAAACTCTCAAGGGTTATAATAAGGTTGGAAGTGCAATACAATTCATAATGTAGATGTGCCTTTTTTACGAGGGCAGAATATTTGTTTCGCTGGAGAACAGTTTTTTACGTTTGATCCTTTCATAATTCCCTCATTCTTTCCTTTTTTTTCTGAAACATATCTATTTGTATTTAAAAAAAAAAGTATATACTCTAAAATATAATTAACGCATTCACTGCCAGTACTGTTTTTCGAACTTTCGCCAGGTGCCACCTCTTTTGTTTTTTACGGAGCTTGCCTACTGTAAGAACGCAAATATGCGTTGAGGGCACTGGAGGAAAGTAAGGAGAACGCATATGTGCGTTGGTGGCAGTGAATGTGTTAAAGACCAAAATTTGACAGTTCCCATCTTGATTATTTCGTTATTTTAACATTATTTCATAAAAATATGTAACCAGTAATATTAGGGTAAGTTTTATTGATAAAAATACCTACACTCAAACCAAAATGCAGTAATCACAGCGAATGTGCGCCCGTTGAGGTTAGGATTTTGGTCTTAAATTAGGTTTTCGAGTATAGCTTTATACAACGGGGCTGCCGTGATCAAGATCAATCATAACATAAAACCGAATTGATGTTTAAATAGACGACCGCTTGCATAATATTATAAAATTAAACTATATCCATTTCATAAGAGCGAGAGCTCGAATTAATACCGGCCTCCGATATTATTGGAAACAGGAATATCAGAGCAAATTGCAGCGTTTAAACTACCGGATATCAATATTTAATTACGCACGAGAATTGAAATGAAAAACAAATAATAAATAAAAAGTAACTATTTAACACAACCCACTATAAGGTCTGTTCATTCTTACTTGTCTTTTAAACAACTTTCTAACCTCAAAATGAACCTTTTTTTAGCTAAAACAGCTCTTTGATCGCAAATAAAGTAAACTGAGTAAGGTGGTCCAAAAAACAAGTATGTAATATTGTTTCTCGACAAGTTTCTTTTTATTTCAAAATACACGAAAATAAGGTATACCAAGTTTTATTGCAATTTAATAAACTTTAATAATGTTAATATTGTTTCATACAAAAATGTATAGAGCTTCACACATCTAACAAAGATATCGAATGAGAAAGTCCTTGGACAGATCATGACCCTGTATTCCGAGCTGCAGCAGGAGGCGAACAATATTCTACTTCTGGTTTTAGTTTTCGCTAAGTTTACTAGACATCGTTTTGTATGAGAATGAGATCTTTTTGGCATAAACTAAACGCTTTGGGCGACCAGTAAACGATCACATAACAAGTTTATATTTGACACATAAGTAACTTATTTATAGTAAACAAAAATAAGCCTTGTGGAGGAAGGAAATGATATACTTTTTTTTTCTTCATACTATTTTGTACTGAGTAAACGTTTTGGACATCACTTGGCCAAAGTATTGTCTGTGATTGCTTTATTTCGTTTAAAATAGCTGTTTTAGCCAAAAAAGGTTTATTTTGAGGTTAGAAAGTGGTTTACTATATAAGACGAGTAAGAATAAACAGACCTTAGGGTTATAGGCAATTCTAATCGGTAAAAAATATATTAAAATTTGATTTGGGCCGAGTTTCTAGGGGTAAAAACCATATACCATAAACATATTGGTGAAATTACTAGCATAGAGGCATTCCATCTTCCTCAGGGTTGGCAAGGCAACGCATTTTAAGTTTTCGGGCCGTATTAATAAACCCATCTTGGTTGAGATGTCAATCACGAGACACGTCAAAAATGACAGCTTTCTTTGGGTTGACGTTTACTTTGACGCCTCTCGAGATAGGCATCTCAATCAAGACGAGTTCATTAATACGGCCATTAGGATTGTAGTTTTGAGATTGTAGGCTTGAGGTTTCAAATGTCTATGGGTCTCGGATCCCACTTACCATCAGGTGGCCTGAGTGCTCGCGTGCCTTCTTCTTGGTATAAAAAAAAACCATATCGTCTTTGACCTTTTATCGTATTGTCAACGTTTTGATAGCTCTTATTTACCTGACAGTAATGGTAGCTGAGTTAAGAACAATACCACAGAATAAGAACATATAGCATAGAAACCGGACTATAAGACATACTTTGCGTCAGCTATCTTTCCCTCCTTTTTGATTACGTATTACATGAGAAATAAGAAAAAAAAGGAGGCTGTTTTTTCTTCTTTAACTGTCATTGTCACAAGGTTTTACACAGGGATTTCCTTGTCCTTCCTATAGGAAAGGATTTGCCTTTCCTTGTCTATAGGTCCAAAAACGATAGGTGCTTATAGGTCCAAATTACTTGTGACGATGTACCAAATAACGAAAGAACAGCTATAGATTCATCTCTTTCCAACTCACTATGAAAACCATAAGTAAAAAGAAGTGAACCATAATGTATTTTCTGCTTATTTAGTATTGTTTCTATGCCTTTAGTCTTTCTTCTGTGAATAATACCATGACGTCCATGACACTTCAAAGACAATACGGTTTTACCGACTTAAACAGGCTCATATTATAAACCCCAAAGCTTCCAACTCGAGTTCTCATAACCGTTTCTTCTGACTCAGAAACTGCGTAAAGTAAGGCCATCGAGACGAGATAAAGAATATAAACAAGCTTTTAGGAGTTCAAAACGTTTTTATTTGAAATCGTGTCACTTCGAACGCCATCCAAACAGGAATGAACTTCACAAAATGGCGGCCCTCATGTTGATAACTTCTGTACTGACAGCTTTCCTGTATCACGAGTCACGCAACGATAGCCGTCATCGACCAACTAAAGATATGATTGCGTACGAGAAATAAGGACAAAATATAATCGCTCGCTATCGCAATATAACTTAGTAACGGTCAGTCTGTTTACATTCTATATCTCGTCTCATTGGGCGTACTTTAGCCGGGATTAATTTTCAATAGTTTTTTCTTTTTTGCTTGTGGTTATTGCCTTGTAAACATAAAAGCCGTGTAAACAACTGTTTTAATTTTGAGTTACTTACAGAGGAAAGATTTTCTTGCATTTCTTCTATGAAATCAATAATGAAGAGAGTTTTTCATTCTGTTTCTAAGGCGGGCCGTATAATATAACTACGTTCGTTTCAACGTGTTACCAGCAAGTGATATTTTGAATTCGCCGCATTTTTTTGTGCCACCACTCGCTGGTCGGACTCACAGTTTGCCCCGCAGGGCCTGCTCCGCTCACAGTGGAGCTGCAGCATAAGTCTGGCCGCACACGGGCCACCGACTACAACCACAAAACACCAACGATCTCTTTTCACAAAGGTTATAAATTAAAGGTTAAAAATATGTTGGTGGTGGCGTTTTGTGGTTGAGATCGGAGGACCGTGATGGCCAGTCTAAATGTTTATGCTGTTTAAAAACATCATTTAATCAACAAAATATTTGATTTATACTTTCTACTTTATTTGTGTTTTGCATTACCTAATAACGAAAACGCGAAACGAAATCAAAATTGCTTTTGAGATAGTGTTTTTATCTATTTATTTATTGTTATTAATTTTTTTTATTAGTTGGTTTCTTTTTATTAATGACTGTTTGTTTGTCATTAGGGTACTTATTTACGCATTTTTGTTCATAAAGTATTTTTGGAAGAAATCCTTTAACGGGATAAGTTAGCCTTTGTACTTGTTTTTTTTTTGTTATATTGCCGGTGTTTTGTATTTACTTTTTCAGGCTTTTACAATAAAGAGTTTACATACATACATCGGCTGTGTATAAACAGGGTTCGCACACGAAGGGTTTCGAACCGTAATAGGGCTCCCTAAAATCTGTTTTTATTTAAAGCGGCATTACAAATTCCCTTCCTGATTGGATGATTTAATATTGCATTTCTTTGGGTTTCCGCCTACTTACGAAATCGTGGGTTCTTTGAGGTATTAACCTAAAAAGTAATTTAATAAATTAATTATTAAAATCAGAGGCACTAGAACTCTCGCCTTCCCACACGTTTTTTAGGCTTCAGTACCACAAGGCTGCCCAACCCTATTTAGACTGGTAACCATCACCAGTGATCGGATCTAGGATGCAATTTAAGTCCGTTATTTTAACATGGATATGAATATGACTTACAATCCCGCGAATCTTTTTGTTACCTACCTTTATAAAAAGGTAAATAACTCGTAATTTTAAGTAGTTTACGCTATAAAATTAACAAAATATGTAATAACTAAAAAAAAATACAGTACTGCATAGAAGAACTGAACGTAACTTGCACGTCTTGTATTTTATGGTATTTTTATTATTTTTATTCGTTTATTAGATTAACCCTCGACAAAAGTTATTAATTATTAACAATAACCCATTTCCCAAAATCCCGGGAAATCTCGAGTCACATCCATGTTAAGCATAACGTTTGAGGTCGTTCACCCCAAATTGCATCCTAGATCCGATCACTGACCATCACAAGAAACCCTGAAATCAACACGGGTTCAGCAGAAAATAGTTTTCTATCAGTCTAATATTCTGCGAAGTGATATTAATAAGTATCATTGAAATTACATTAAAAACAAATATTCTTTAGCATTCCGACGAGTTAAGAACCTTTTTGTTTTTTAAGTCGGTTAAAAATTAGTCGAAAGAAAAAATATCGTTTATCTTCACGGAAATCTGATCATTCAGATATAGAAGTTAAAGGTACGGACTTAAATTCAAATTCATTTATTTGCAAGTACATACACGGATCTTATAAATATACATGTCAGTAGTAGGTACATGGATATGTTCTGCCACAATTTGGCATGCAAAAGTCTTAATCTACATTAGAAATAAATGCTACTATTACTTAATCATATTATTATAATTGTCAAGATATTAATTTATTATTATATTCGATTCAAAATAATTAATACAATCTTAAATTAAATTGGAGAGAAACTAGATATTTGACTTATTGGAAAAATAGTCCTTAACAGAGTAAAAACAGTTATCTAGAAGCCATTTCGTAAGTATTCTCTTGAATTGCCTCACAGGACATTCCACAATAAACTTAGGTAACTGGTTGTAAAGGGGTTTGGATAAAAGTGTTGTCATTTGTAAAATTCATACATTTTCAAGGTGAGCGGCCATTTGTAAAAGTGGTAAATTATGATAGAATTGTTAAAAATAAATATATTTTGTTATGAATTGTAATACTCTTAAGTGCATCGGAGCCGAGATATTTAAATGTTCATACTTGGGCGTACTTTTGTACTAAAAACTGAATACTTAAATCTTTAAAATCTCCGCTCCGATATTATTTAAAGCCATAAATTACATATATCTATGTGTATTTAGAGGTCCTCTAAATAACTACGTAAAAATCATACGAGGCCGCTGAAAAAAAAAAATGACAATATTTTTCAAACAAATTTACCCAATGCCCTTAGGATAGCCATACAGTAAGAGTTATTTTTGTGAAGTTTGACTCTAGAGCGTGGTAAGAACAATTTGTTCCTATTCCTAGTTGATATCGGGTAATTGACGATCTGTTTTTCAAAAAATTCAGGATGTTCTCTCACAAACATGCACATCTGTTTAATGTAAGATCCATATGTCACGAAAAAACTTGTCGATAAACTTAGTCGATATTTAATGAATGGGCACTGGTACATTATTGCCCCGTCAATCCGGTGTATGGTAATAATGATAAATTGATTTGTTTATATGAGTGACGGAATGAAAAGGTCCTAACTATACAATCCACTAAAAGAATGGCGGCCAACGGAGGCGTAGTAATAGGGAAGGTCCCGTAGGCAGCCTTTCTATATAATAGACCAAGCTGTAATGAGAACACCCTTTTACTCGTAACCTGATAAATTCTGAACAAAGGACAATGGGCAAAATGTATGGGACTTGGTACCATCGCCAATGGACATAATTTATATAATAATTGGAAAGGTATTTTTATGTAGGGCAAAGATAACCATATCGCTTATCTCTATTTGCTGTCGGAACTGAGTTATTTTATTTTGAATATACGTTTGTTATCAATCAATTTCCTTTAGGGATACCATTATTAAATAAAAGAAAACAACACTACTAATCAAGGCACTACCTAGTATTATGTACATTAGTAATCAAGGGTACACTTCAGTGTTTCCACTTCATAAATAAAAGTGGATTTTTCATTAGAAAAGTGACAACATGAGTTGATTTTTGTTACTTTCGTTTTTTACAAAGAACTGTCCATGAGGCTGAAGATCGAGCTCTCTGGTGCAGTAGCAGCCTATTCACTTTTACTTGAGTTGTATTTTTAAGGAAAGGTGTCATGTTCGTATACGAATATCTCCGAATGGACAGGGATTTCAGACAAACCACTATAGTAAACGTTGTTCCTGTTGGTATGACCTATTCACTGACACTACCATTATTGTTATTGGAGCGGGTACCAAAATGCCCATTGTCCTTTGGACCTTTTGTCGTGAAACAAACTCTAAAACCGGCGGCAGACGTAGCTTCAAATACGCAAATACTAATTTACGATGTGGCGCGGGTAATTGACACGTGCAAGAAGTTTGAACAAACATTTGCAGTTGGACGTCTTGTGTTGGTTAAGTATTTCTAGCGACACTTGTTTGCAATGCTCACTAATGTGTAGCAACGTGTTCGTTTCATCACTTTCTCGAACACATCGCTCTTCTAACAGAATCCTCTATTCTATGGGGTAAAATATTTTTTTTTACTCGTTTCGTTATTGTTATTAACTCGGTCGCAATTACTGTCAAGTAAATAAGAGCTTTGTAACGTTAACAATACGATAACACGTCAAAAACTCTCGTTTTACCCTTTAGAATAGAGACCCAGGAAAGCAACTTAAAGATTTCAAACAAAACTGGACATTTTCCTATAAGCCGTACGAATTAAAAACCAACTTTACCGCTCATGGCCAGAGGCCGGAATTTTTGTAGCACTTTCGAGCTGTCATAGGGACTTCTCGTTTATCGAATTCCGATACACATATTTTATCGATAAATTATAGAACACAACATATTAAAGAAGATTAAAAGTAGAGGTAAACAACAGGCGGTCGTATCGCTAAAGGGCGATCTCTTTCAGACAACTTTTGAGTAGTTGAAAATGTGGAGTAGAGATTTGCAATGAATACAATCGATAGCAATTCTTGTTGCAATTTCTTTCAATAAATGTTTAAAAGGCATGCGAAATCCACAAATGATTTATAAGAAACAATAATATTATTATTTTATACCTATTTTATTTTCCAAAAAGTTCATATCCAAAGGTTATCTCGAAGAGATCGCTCATTCGCGATAAGACTGACTGTTGTTTGCTTCTACGCGTAATCATATTTAAAATGTTGTATTCTGTATTTATCGATATACATAATGTACCTATATCAGAAGTCGATAAACGAGAAGTACCTATGACAGCTCGATAGTGCTACGAGAATTCCGGCCTCTGCTCATGACCGGCCGGAAGTAGCAACCCGGCAGAACTCAGTGGGTACCGTCATACTGCCGGAATATCATAGAAGGCGGCTAATTACAATGTGGTAGAAGCAATATATACTCTATTTATTTATTGTTTATTTATTGTTTCATTTCAGCTACTATCTTTACAGGGTTACCCTAATACAATAGTGCCTTAAATTAACTTAATCAATCACATATTTTGTACATATAAATAATACATTAGACATTACATAGACAATACGTACAAAGTTACATTTAAAAATTCCTTATAATTACAAAAAAATAAATCCGTTCTATCGGCAACCAGATTCAGCGTATGGATAATGCGGCTGAGGGGTGCCTTGCGAAGCAAGTTGGTTCTGCCGCTCGGCTCCGCTAGCAGCCGCGGCCGCCGCCGCCGCTCCGCGTACTTGTCTGGAACGTTCAGGCTCAATTGCCGCAATATACCCGGGTTGCAGATGTTACCGCGGAGGATTCTGACTATATAGCATGCGAATGCCAAGCATGCATGTTAAGCACATTAAATATAAAATGCTTATGTTAATGTATTACGTCAGCATACCCCAATTTCACGCGCACGCTCGTACGTAACCACCAACCACCTCGCATATACGTAAAACAAGTAAGAGTACAACAAATAACATTTGGGTGGGGACCAAAAAGTTGGGCCATAGTTAAGCGCAGTTAACTATATAAACAACTAAATCGAATAACTTTAACAAAAAGCAAGCTTTCAAAACCAGGCTGTTGCTAAACAACTTTAAATCGTTATAAATCCTAAATGATCATTTAAAATGAAAAATGATGAAAGAAACCTAAGGAAGATTTTTAAACCCCTATTCAATGATACCCCACTTGTCATACTTGGTCGACTTTTTTTTTTAATTTGCGCAATATGGCGCCTTGTTGCCGCCATATTGAATTTTGATCACTAACATATCTTCAGTGACACTCACCAGATTAAGACAAATCGATTGACATAATAATCATCATCACCGGACAACGGGTTTAGTTTTTAACCGACTTCAAAAAAGGAGGAGGTTATACGTTCCACTGTATGTTTTTTTTTTATGTACGTTCACCGATTACTCCGTCAATTGTTGACCGATTTCAAAATTTTTTTTTAGGTTTGATAGAGTATACTTTCGAGGTGGTCCCATTGTCACCAAATCTGTATCTGGTGAGGGAATCAGTAAGGAATTGAGGGAACTCCTCAAATATTGTAGGCAAACATATAGCGATTTTAGTATTTTTAGTAACAAATTCAGCATTTGCATTCAGAAAGTATCATTTGGTGTAGTGGAACTGATGATGAAGACCACAGATGGCCACCGGAACTCCTCAATGGTACCGATTTCAAGGGTGGCGATAAGATATCTCGATTAAGATAGTTGAGCGACTACCTACAACGAATAATATTTACTTGTTGAAATATGACTATGACTTTCCCGCGGCGTTGCTTGCGGCGCGCTTGATATAAGTTAAAGTTTCATTTCAACTAAGAAGTGGGACTACGTAACAGCGTATTATGATCACTAAAAAGTATAAAATGAGGCCCGAAGTGTAGTTGAGGCCCTCTAGTGTACGAGTCCATAAATTGCACTTTCTACCGAGGCAGACATAGTGCTTTTCACAACTACTGAGAGGAAATAAAATAAAAAAAACATATTCAAAACAATGCTATTTTATATTAGGATACGTTATGCTCATACTAAACGCATTCAAAACCCGTGACCAATTACTGACAGAGACAAAGACGGCAATCCATAGCGAACGCTATTGTTAGAAAGAGATAAATAGATAAAAAGTAAGGCAATTTGCCTTCCTTTTCGAGGAACGTTTTTGCGCGCAGATGACGTATCTTTATATAAAATATCATTGATTCAAAACTCAAATTTTAATTCATGTTAATGTGAATGTGATGTGAATTTTACCATAGATAACTTTTTTTTTAAATCTGGACCCCTATGCTCGTGGCATAGAATAGTGGCTAGATGTCAACTCCATATAAAATTGTATTTGTTTCGCCATATCTCCCATGTAATTTCATCTCTAGTGATTCGAGATTAGGGGCCAAGTTAGAATTACATTTAAAAAAAAAGCAGTGGCATCGTTTTCAGTCTCTGTATCTTTTAGCAAAAATACACCTAATATTTTACGACACAAAATGGTGTGTTCTGGTTGGTCGATTTAAAATTTTCATTTTAAGGAGCTATTACACAAAAATTGATTGATTGATTTT
The DNA here is from genome assembly GCA_946894065.1 of Acleris literana. Classification (NCBI taxonomy): domain Eukaryota; kingdom Metazoa; phylum Arthropoda; class Insecta; order Lepidoptera; family Tortricidae; genus Acleris; species Acleris literana. The sequence goes on along the minus strand of OX335668.1, from coordinate 98,838,587 downwards.
CATTGGTTCTTAAAGTTGGACAACAATGTTCTCGACCAATCAGCAAACACGCCGACAAAAACATTCTTTGTCTGTCCTTATAAGTGACGTTTTGTGATCCCAAACAAGACCATCTATGGTCATATTTCCGAGCAGTGTTGTGAAAAGTAATTTTTTCTTGGTTGCCTCTACTCTAACCTAACCTAACCTACGTAATAAATGTTTAAAATATCCTGAAAACATCATTATTGTAGAAGAAAATAGCTTTAGATGAAATTTAATTCGATAATATCTAGTGTTACCATGAAATAAATAATAAATAGTAAATAAATGTCAGAGGACAATGTCACAATTGCCCTAGTCCCAAACTAAACTCTAGGCTTGTACTATGGGTACTAGACAACGATATAAATACATAAATAGAGAAATATATACTTAAATATATAGAAAACATCCATGACTCAGAAACAAATATTCGCGCTCATCACACGAATATCTATCCTTACCGGGATTTGAACCCAGGACCTAGCGGTCCGGCAGGTTCACTACCAACTAGGCCAACACGTCGTCAAATTTCACTTCACACAATCACAACTTTACATTTACGTCTGAGTATCTGTGAACCACGGGCTCCCCTTAGTGCTTGTTTACGGAGACGCGGGGCGTCGCGCGTAGCGTTGGGCGGCGCGGTCTGCACTAAATTCAAACATATGGCGTTGTATAAAAGCGTTTACGGAGAAGCGGTTTTACGCGCGTTTGCTTTAAATACAGCGTTACTTGCGGCGGAGCCCGCGGATGGCATCGCCGCGTTGCACGCAGCGTCGCACGCGTCAATAACGGCGGTTCCCGCCACTGCGCCCGCAGCGGGGCCCGCGGCGGAACCTTCTGACAGTCTTGTGCTCCGCCGCGCGCTCCGCTACACGCTCGAGAGTCCGCCGCGGATGTAGCGGACACCGCTACTCTCTACGCCCCGCACCACGCGCCGCATCACGCCCCGCATCTTTATAAACAACACCGTATATTCTCATATGTTTGTGTTTGCTCGTGTGATCGGTGCGGTCCGCTGCACGCGCCGCCTCTCTGTAAACGGAAAAAACGCCCGACGCGCCGCGCAACGCCAAGCCGCACGCCACGCGCGACGCTCCGCGTCTCCGTAAACAAGCCTTTACAACTGACAGTACGCCTTTGTCGCGGCAAGTTTGCTCAAACGTCAAAGGAAATCAATGAACAATCATCTCCGATAGACTGGAATTACTATTCTGTCTTTTTCACCAACCTTGAGATCACATAATGACATTCAAATCTCTAAATGGTTTATTTGCAATTGCGTCGTTATTCGGTTGAAGTTTAATATTCCAATGTAACAATGCTTCATAGTAAACCTACCATAGTAATTATTATATATAAATACCTATAGTGTCGTAAGTTAACTGAAATCATGTTAACACACACACACACACACACACACACACACACACACACACACACACACACACACACACACACACACACACACACACACACACACACACAAGAACACACACACACGCACACACACACACACACACACACACACACACACACACACACACACACACACACACACACACACACACACACACACACACACACTGTCTCTCTCACAGACACACACACTGTCTCTCTCACAGACACACACACACATTTATTTCTGTATAAGAAACTTATTGTTATGGAGGAGCGGGGCTTCCTGATACAGGTTTTGCATACTTAATAGGAAGTCCCCACCTTAGTATAATTTACACAAAGTTTTAACGAAATAAATACTTTTTTAATTTTTTTTTCATTTTTCAAATGACACGGGTGCTGTTTGTGGGGTCCGGTCCGTTCACGCTTGCAAGGGCTTGTTTTCCAGTCAATATTTTTATGTACCGCAAAACGGTGTGAGTAGGGACACAACCTAAAATAAGTCATAACTTGTAACAAATAAGCACAATTATTAAATGGACAATAACGTTAGGACTATTGGAAATACTTGCAGTCTTATAATTAGTAACATATGCTTCATTTTAGGTTGTGTCCCTACTCATCCCTTAATCCCTACTCAGCCCGTTTTCGGTACATAAAAATATTGACTGGAAAACAAGCCCTTGCAAGCGTGAACGGACCGGACCCCACAAACAGCACCCGTGTCATTTCAACCGAATAACGACGAATTGCATCATGTTGTTCTCCTAGTTATTATTAATAATTTAGATACATTTATTATTTTCTTATTAAACCAGAGGACACTCGCGACTTCGTAAGCATGAAATAAGTTTCTCTAGGTCCAGCGGTTTCGGCTGTGAATTGATCGATCAAATAGTCAGTTTCTTCTTTTTATATGATTTTAAATTTACGGACATATTTGTTGATGCTTCAACCTTTTGACGTGTATGTGTTTTATTGAAGTACAATTGTGCTTTATTGATAAAAATATGACCTTCTGCTAAAGTTTTATGCGATGCAATGATAGCCTTGTCCGAAGCATTGGTAGATGTAAAATGGAGTAAATATTTGTTTAAATCTTTGGAAACATCGATGTTTGAACTTTGAACTTTGTTGAAACGAAGCACGGTCTATTTTCAAGATAAAACGATTAATTATTTTAGCTTGAAGCTATTTTTAAGTGACTGTCCATTTGATTCGTTGTGACCGGGAGAAAGCAATTCGTGTTCGATTTCACTTGACCGAACTAAAACTTGACTGCCTTGCTCCATTTTCGTAAATGGACAATTGCGGACAAGTAAATAACGAACTTGACATTGATAGCGTCCGGGTTAGAAAAAAATCAATACATGTTCTGCCTTCCTTAAAAAAATGAACGTCAATCCTTTTTAACGCCATGTTAAATGTTTGGTTCTGATGTTAGTATTCTATTCTAACTATTTTATACATTAAGTCAGAAGGAAAGAGACCCGACGGATGCACTTTAATACCGTGGCATCTTGGTCGTCCCTTGGCGTGGGACGTCACTTGCGTTGATACGCTAGCACCGTCTCACGTAGAAGGTTCAGCTCGCGAGCCAAGGACCGCCGTAGACCAAGCCTAAACTATAAAGTGGCGCAAATACGCTTTTTGAAAGCCAAATTACCTACGTATTTGCACTTGCTATAGAAATATTTGGGCCGTGGTCATCTGATACAAAGAACACTAGCATCAAGTCAAGAATGATATTATTGAATCTTTCTTATAAAAAGGTAATAGGACTCGTATTGTTATCTTTTTAAGGTTTAAATTAATTTGTTTTCTTTGCTTATTTTTGGGTCACGAAATAAAGGTTAATTTTTAATGACATTTAACCCGCACGATCGTATTATCTTTGGTGTAAGGGTTAGATTCGAATTATAGTAAACCTATCTTGACTGTTCTTCGGGTACAAGGTACGGCCTTATAAGGTAAATGCACACTTTATTGCTTTGTCACTTTAACGACTTGTTGGAACTTCTGCACTAATATGTAAAAGGCGAAAGGTGAAAGTTAAAGTGACACGGTACAAAAGTATTTAGCATAACACCGACTGAACGTAAAGGACTTCATTGAGATCACGTTAACTTTATAATCATTATAGTGAATTTTCGGGGTAACACAACCTAAAATAAGTCATAACTTGTTACAAATAAGAACAAATATTAAATGGACAATAACGTTACGTCTATTGGGAATAATTTCGCTCTTATAATTAGTAACATATGCTTCATTTTAGGTTGTGCCCCTACTCACCCCTTACTCCCTACTCACCCCCTTTTACGGTACCTATTATTCTGTCAAAACACTTTTCACCGGACGAATCATTACGCAAAATTTTAATTTTACCGAAACTCATTTCTCGCCTCATGTGTCCAAAACATCATGGTTTCAGCAGGAAATAGCGTTCGCTGAAATTAAATTCGAGGAAAGGTTACAATATATGAAATGAAATTTGATAACATGATGGATTAATGAATTTTCGTTACACAAAGGAAAATAATGATTTTTGAAGTGGAAACTTTTTTACCACCAGTTCCGCATCAAACTCGATAAAACGAACAATAAAGCGCCACAAAGCGGTTGCCCCTAGTAACGTATCAACAATGTCCTCGTGAAGGTTTCATTTACCGAAATGTATTAAGTCGCTAGGTAATGCACAGTTCAAAAAGAACCTTAAGGAATGGCTACTTTGGAAATGTTTTTACAACTTAAATGTTTTTTTTACTGTGAATTATTAAATAATAAAATTAAGATGTAACGTTATTATTGTACGTCCGAAATGGGAAAACGGTTGGGACTATTAATCTTTTGATTATGACATGTAATTGTACACAGTTTGTCAATAAATGCTTATCTTATCTTATCTTATCATGTTTCATACCGGACTGCGGTAGAGAGAGGGTTATATTTTTCGAGTGTAAACGGCTCCATGGATTTTAACATATGAGGTGTCGTTCGATTCGTCTTGGTTGTGGGAGTGACATAGGCTTATAAGACTTTTTTTTTTCAATATGTCCTAAATGGACCCCTAAAGTTAAAAAAATATATTAATTGTATATCTTTTTACATATATACCTTTACGTCTTCATTCCCAGAGTGGGGTAGGCAGAGCCATAGAATTACCAACAACACTGTTGATAGTTCTGTGACCACATTTTGCACAATTAGCGCTTGTTTACGGAGACGCGGGGCGTCGCGCGTAGCGTTGGGCGGCGCGGTCTGCACTAAATTCAAACATATGGCGTTGTATAAAAGCGTTTACGGAGAAGCGGTTTTACGCGCGTTTGCTTTAAATATAGCGTTACTTGCGGCGGAGCCCGCGGATGGCATCGCCGCGTTGTACGCAGCGTTGCACGCGTCAATAACGGCGGTTCCCGGCACTACGCCCGCAGCGGGGCCCGCGGCGGAACCTTCTGACAGTCTTGTGCTCCGCCGCGCGCTCCGCTACACGCTCGAGAGTCCGCCGCGGATGTAGCGGACACCGCTACTCTCTACGCCCCGCATCTTTATAAACAACACCGTACATTCCCATATGTTTGTGTTTGCGCGTGTGATGACTCGGTCCGCTGCACGCGCCGCCTCACTGTAAACGGAAAAAACGCCCGACGCGCCGCGCAACGCCAAGCCGCACGCCACGCGCGACGCTCCGCATCTCCGTAAACAAGCCCTTAGGCCAAGATGTCTACGAGTGTATTAGTGACAGGTTGCAAGCCCATCGCCTAACAGTACTACAAGCCTATATTCCCTTAGTCGCCTCTTACGACATCCACGGGAAGACGTGGCGGTCTAATCCGGCAACCGCACGGCTTTTTTATATATTTTTTTTATTAACAAATACCTAAATATACCTCAATCGATGTTATAAAGTCCAAAAAAAATTTTAAACAAACCCGGAATAAAATATTTTCAAAAGTATACATATTACTTATACAACTTTTTTTCCGTAATTTAAATGTATAATGCGTAATTAAAGCTTTGTAGTACCAAGAGTCTCTGAGCTAAACCGTGGACAAACGGACAGACGGACACGCCATCGGGTTTTAAAAATCATCTCTTCCCGCTTTAAGACAACTTAGAAATGACAGAGTTCTAATGTCATTACTTTGACGTGTGAGCCGGGACTCTCAGCCAACATGAGTTAATTATTACGGCTCTTGGAAGTTCCTATTAGCTTACCGTCGTAGTCAGCCGCTCTAACAATAAAGTTCTATTTAATTCTAGCTACGTTCTAGTTTTGATTGTTCTCTGTTCTTAAATAGAACGCTGACATATGGCTAATTCCGAGCATTTGCATGTCTGTTAAGTAACTAAGTACTTAGTGGAACATGCTGGAATTAGTTTACTCTAGCTAGCGTTAGATGCCGGGCGCTAATAAAATTTGAGCGAGTTTTGATCGGGGAAATGTAAGGGATTTTCAAAACCTGGCGATCGCGTCGGCCGCTTATGTTAGTCCATGTGTGTTTTCCAAAAACGTAATTTAAAATTGAAAGTAAAAAGAAATACAAAAGGTTTGTTGCTATTAATTTACGTTTTAATTTATTGATAATCTTAGTTTTATGTAACTAGTTAAAATAGTAGTTGATGTAATCTCTCCATGGCTGACCACGGATGAGCTCAAACTCAGCTACGCTTTGCTCACGCCCTTTTTATTACCACAATCTATGCAATCAGTATAGGAAACTATCTAAATGTAATGAAATAAATTCACAGAGATAAACTCAGATTTTTTTTTTACAGAAATTCACTAGAAAACTACTTTTTTTAACTTTTAGTACTAGTTCACATCTAACAAAGACTTAAAAAACTCTTAAAAAATTTATTCCAAACGAACGATTGACTAGACTACTAAAATAAAAAAACTGCGAAATCCAACTCAAACTTGACCAAATCTTTTTCTCGCTGCAAAAGAGCGGCTTCAGGCAAAAGATTGCATTTCCGCGAAGCCGGAGGTCGAATATAGTCCGATCTTTATTTAATACCCTCGCTGGAATCATGGAGACGAGCACGGAAAAAGAAAAAAACAGATACCGCTTCAAATCTGAATCCCTGGTAACTTTTATCTGCTAATTGCATTTCTACCTGTAGTACAGGACTTTAGACGAACTTGTTAACTACCTCGGCATAAGCTACTTATTCTCTTTGAAAACTAGCTGTTCATTTACTCGGCGTTTCGAGCACTTTTAATGCTTCCTAAAAGTTTCCTCCGACATTTAAAAGCTGGACGCTATTTGACTTCTAAAATTCGAATAACAAATATTGCGAGCAAATATGAATAGGGAATATGCAAGGGTTTTTAAAATCGTGTTTCTCAACAAAATATGAAATACTGTACTCGGCCAAGAAATACGGATAGACAGCGATTAGACAGAGAGATCCGATATGCACTGTGACATCATGTAAGACGTCGGCCATGTAAACTCCATGTTAAATTATGTTTTGCTAGAAAGAGATTGGAACAAATCTTTGTTAGCTTCTATCTTGGTTATTTTTATAACTATTCAAAAAATGTTTTTCTCAACTATTTGTTAAATAAATCAGCTTTTACTGAAGCTGTGAAAAAACCATGAATATTCCCTGTTGGCACCAAGCATTTTATTAAACATTAATTCTTGGTGTGAGAGCAATTTTACGGCTCGGCAGCAATTTAACGGAGATAAGGGGGGGGAACGGTCATTTTTTGTACATTTTTGTCTAAAAATCAAAAAGTACGTCTCGAAAAATTATAAAAAAAATAGTTTCGAAATGTGCAGACTGAGCCCTTTCATATGACACCCCGTTTGCTATAGTCAAATAACCCCTTAACAAATACTTACTTTTTTACTAAAAACAGATGCGGGCAAGCAAGTCATACAACTATGCCAAATTTCAAATTGATAGCTTGTATAGTTTCTGAGGAAAAACTGCTGTGACATACAGACAGACAGACAGACAACGAAGTCTCACCATAAGGGTTCCTTTTTTACCATTTTGCTACGGAACCCTAAAAACAGGCTCTCTCATTATCTTACAATATTCGATAACGTAATTTCAAAATTACGTTACAGCTGTCATCGCTGTCACCTACTACCACGGGTAAGGTAATGCTGGTCATTTGACTTTCAGCTTATGAACCCATCTTAGAGTACTTATAATATGTGTGTAGATAAAGTATTGTACGAGACTCTGCATAATTAGCATTACAACACTCGTGTCACCTATTATGAAACTCGCCTTGCGGCTCGTTCATAAACCACACTCATGTTGTAATGCCTGTCATTACGCAACCGTCACGTAAACTACTATTCTTACATATTCCGAAAAAAATACAACCCGCTATAGGCCAGTCTATAATGACATCATAGATCGCAAACGCGCATATACATATGCGGGTTTGCGATGCTTGCCTTTTTTTGTGTCGTTATAACTGGCCTAAGGTCTGTTCATCCTTACTTGTCTTATATAGTAAACAACTTACTAACCTTAAAATGAACCTTTTTTGGCTAAAACAGCTCTTTTATCGTAAATAATGTAAACTCAATAAACATTATGGACATAACTTGGCTAATGTATTGTCTGTGAATGCTTTATTTTGTTTACAATAGTTGTTTTAACCAAAAAAGGTTCATTTTGAGGTTAGAAAGTTGTTTACTATATAAGACAAGTAACGATGAACAGACCTTACTATCTATTACGATTCAAAAGATGCTGTTTAATGTTCGGACGGTCGGATGGATAGCGCAAGCATTTTAACAGGATCAGTTGTTCGGTTACGAAACCCTAAAAACAATTTAAAAAAACACTGAAGAAAGTTAGTATGTAGATAAGTTGCCATCCCGTCTTACACAGCCAATTATTTAAGCAATTTAAAACAGGCAATCAACCTCGTCAACGTCCTCCATACGGCTCAGGATTCTGATAGAATAGACTTAGGCCCCCCACAGACCTACAAAATATTTGCGGCATCGTATTTTTGTACAATCAGATTGAAACAGGGTCTGCCAATACACGTGCCAAATTGATTAAGGGCCTGTTGTTTGATCAGTAGTTAAACTAGCTAATTGTTAAAAATCGTTACTAATAGTTAAATCACAAGGAAATTTGTCTAATTTTTGATTCTTTTTTTGAATTTTAACAATTTAACTACTGATCAAACAACAGGGCTTAAGTTAATCAAGAATCATTATGATCTATGATCTATGGTTATGGCCATGGTTAGTATGAATTATCCATGAATTATCTATTAAAAATTAAAACTAGAGTCATCAGGCTAAACGTTACGTGAAAACAATTCCCGTCGGAATTTCCCGACATTATTTGTTTTGAATAGCAGAGTAGAACTTGCTTTGACAGTATAATTGAACCACAGATTCAAAAACATTGAGCAATCACTACCACAGACTACACAATCACGCTTGATGGCACAAACAAAATTCAACTCTGTCAAACGTTTTTTAAAATGATTGCGATTCAATCATAGCCATAGACTTTCAAAAAGTTTGTGCAATCAGTGTGCACAAATAAATTTATCATCTGTGGGATGCCTCGTGCAAGGTGGGCGCACCGATTGCCTCTTTGTGTTAAATAATTAATATCGATGCACAAATTTCGACGGTCACAGCGTACGGTTGAGTTAAGCCCATCTATTCTGCCACGGTAATCCCTTTGCCTTTGGCATGTCACCTTTGTGAACGTTATTAGCTCTTATGTACTTGACATGTGATTTTTGTGGTTTTATAAACCATCTATACTCGAAAATCTAATTTAAGATCAAAATCCTAACCTCAACCGGCGCACATTCGCTGTGATTACGGCATTTTGGTTTAAGTGTAGGTATTTTTATCAATAAAACTTACCCTAATATTACCGGTTACACGAGTTCTCATTCATATTTTTATGAAATAATGTTAAAATAACGAAATAATCAAGATGGGAACTGTCAGATTTTGGTCTTTACTTTTATTAGATTTTTGAGTATAAGGGTCTATTCATTCACTTGTCTTATATAGTAAACAACTTACTAACCTCAAAATGAACTTTTTTAGGCTGAAACCGCTATTTTAAACAAAATAAAGCAATCACAGACAATACATTGGCCAAATGATGTCCAAAATGTTTATTCAGTTTACTTTATTTACGATAAAAGAGGTGTTTTAGCCAAAAAAGGTTCATTTTGAGGGTAGAAAGTTGTTTACTATATTAGACAAGTAAGGATTAACAGACCTTAGCTACGAACCATCTCGAATAATAGTATATTACTACAGAGGCCGGGAAGTAGGGGGTTGCCGGCCGAATTCATATAGATGGCCGAGCGAAGCGAGGCCGGATAGTTACGAGGCTGGCAACCCACTTCACGCCGAGGTTTGTATAGTGCTTTTCTTAAACATATAAATAATTCATTGAAAAAATTAAAACTAAAACTACAATGTCAAATACTAGGAGTGCATAAACATTAAAAGTAACCTACAGTGCTCAGTCATCCGCGCTGTGTCGGGTGCGAGCGCCCGCCCGCCGCCGCTGCGCCGCCGCGCGGGCCGCACCGTGCTACATACACCGCCTACGATCTAAGTTGCGCTACGCACCCCTAATAACCTCTGCCCTCCTGGTACCTGGTGCCTTTATGCAAACGCTTTGGTTGGAAGGACGGCTAAGTATATTAAAAAAAACAGCTATTTAGGCTGTTCATAAACACAGACGCCATGTATACAAAAAAATAAAAATAAAATACTTCCACGCAGGCCTTCAATTTTGTATGAAATTCCTTTACAGTTCTCTCGAGGTGTTCCGCCCGCAACGTGATACTTTGAGACCTAAAATAACTAACATAACGCCAACATTCCGTTGCACGTTTGAGAAAACAAACTTTTTATTGTGCCAGCACAGTCCGTTCGTCCGTCTTAACTTAAAACAGGTGTATGTTTTGAACCGTAATATAGCAAGTTTTTTTTTCAGAACATGTGTTATTACCAGAGATCGGACAAGTGGGTGTCATTACTCGCAATAATGTGGACATGACTCCAAAGATTTTAATTAATCAAATTAAATTACATTAACTGATTATTTATTTATTTATTTATTGTTTATTAAGAAACAAACGGTTGTATACATTTAATGTTACACAAAATATGAGTAAACTTAAACCTATAGTTTCCTTAATTAGTTATAGATAAGACAGCTATAGCCTACTATTTAACAAACATAAACTAAAAAGTTGAGGAAAAAAGAACATATTGATTCTTACAATATGATACATCGTGTAGATTACTTACTTACCCTAAAAATAATTGTGATCCTTTGCAAGGCAGTTTTAAATAAAAAATACAAAGACTTGTTATTGTGTAGATTTATTAAAGCAAATAAAAGTATTTTTTATAATTTTTTCGTGGTTACTTTATTCGTTTCGCACGGCTAAAATAGACTTATGAGGTGAAAAGCTCCTTTCGCAATCCACGGATGTTAATGGAGCAAACTTAAGTAGATTAATATTAATAGCCACTCCTCACGTCTTTGTATTATTTATTTATTATTGTCCTGCAAAGGATCATGATTAAAGTTCAGGAAGAAATCAATTAATGTAATTTAATTTGTTTAATTAAAATCTTTGGAGTCACGTCCACATTATTGAGAGTAATGACCCCCAATTGTCCGATCTCTGGATTACGGCAGATTTACAAACAAATATAAAAATGCAAAGCACGTGAAATAATAAAGGGGTTTGCTTTGTATCGTAAAAACGGTAAAACAAACAAGCGTCTTATTTGGTATGATTTTAGGACAAATCCTGAAAAAAAAGTTGTACTCTCGCTTTTTCGATTCTAAATCGGAATATAATAATAGTTACGGTATAGCGGTACGAAACCCTCGGTGCGCGAGTCCGACTCGGACTCCTGAACGCGTTTGACATTATCTGTGGTAAGTCATAGACAATGATGTAGTTTGCCGCTAATTTATAAATACTGAAATCTTATAAACTGTGTGATTCCAACATAATAATTAAAGGGGTGTCTTTGTGTACATATTAAAATTTATATATCAATAAAAAACATGTCGTCATCAGAAGAAATGGATAATGCGACTCCGCCGGACATCGCCAAGGCGGCTTAAATTATTAGTGAGAATCGTAAGTTAATAATATGATCCTTTGTCTGATTTTATTTCATTTCCTCGCAATTGTGATGAAAAACATTGTATGTTATACGGGTGGTAAAGGAAATACAAAGCTCGAGTCATTATAGCCCTCAGCCTTCGGCTTCGGGCTTCTAACAGCCTCTCGTTTGTAATTCTGTCTTTACCACCCTCAATACACAATGTACTATTTCACCGCATAGAATGAAACCATTTTGGGAGCTATAAAGCAGATGGACGTTAAACCTATAACAACCTTATTAGTTATTTCAACAATGTTTGCTGTTTTCTGTAATTTTAACTAGAATAATAACATGTAAAGTAACAGTTGGATTCGTTTGTTAAAAACGCCGAAAACTGAAATGAGATACAGTTGTCGAAATATAAATGTAAATATTTTCTGTTTGGTTTGCCAGCATATTGATGACGTCATCAGTTTGGTTGATTTTTTTTTGCAATATTCATATTTTATCAGTACCAGGCCAACCGAGTACATACACTGAAAAAAATATTTTGGTCGCTTGTAACAAGATTGTGATTGTTGTGCATAAGCGTCTTGATCCCATACGAGCCTGACAAGACGATAGATACACCAACTAAGACGTTAGATACATCAATCAAGATGTTAGTTGAATCACTAAAGACATTGCTGTTTGTTACTATCATTTTTGGTTTATATAACTAATATCTTAACTATTGTATTCATTTTATGTCAACTAAGTAAAAATCTATCTTTGTAGGCTCTCATTTTTTTGAGTGTAAAAATGTAGTTACAATTAATATCTTTACAGCTTCTTCGTACGGTTACGAGCATTAATTTTGGACACATTTCAAGAAAAATATGCTTGAAGTCGTCAATGTCATTAGAGATGTCAAGTCATTTGTAACTTTTAGGAGACTCAACCTTATTGTTGTAGAATGTCAGATTGACTTTGGAACTAAGGTGGGTACCAAATTTAATCTTGTGACTGTACCATAAGAATAAATAATAACTACACGTAGAAGCGAAACTCCCGGCTCCCGACGCGTTAGATACCTACCGCCTGGCGACACCTGAGGTGTCTAGTCAGTCAGGGGCGTCACACACGGAATATATTAACCAAGATATTGATATTGTGTCTTGAATTGGTTTTCGTATTTGTGTTGGTTTTAGTGTTTATGGTTGAACTAAGATAGTGTTTTAAAAAGTGAACGACTATTTACGGCAAACTAATTAGAAATAATTGATTGAATGAAGGAGTTTTATGAGATAATGTTAATATCATCAAAAAGTATTATTACTTAATTTAACGTAAATGTAAAAAACTCATTTTGCAACAACGTTGAAGTAAAACATTAATAATATATCGTGACTAAACTTGTATACCACATCCATAAACCGATTAAAATATTTCGCAATTGACAGCCCTAACTTTGGGTGAGGAAGACAGAGGGCGTAGCGGGGTGAAGGGGGAAGTAGGTATTTAAAGCGCGGCATTTGGGGCCTGGTCAAAGGAGATTCGCTTCTACGTGTAGTTATTATTTATTCTTATGACTGTACCAAAACCAATTAATAATATGGCTATTTCACACGATAATCAATGAATTGAGAATATGCATTAATTTTTAAATTGCATTTCTGTACAAAATATGGGTATGCCGTAAAAAAGGTCACCAAAAGTGAAATTAAAATTGAAATCGGCCAAGAAATACTGATGATACAAGCAATTTAAACTGCTAATTAGACAGCAATTCTGCCCTCCTAAGCAAAAATGCAATAACTAAATTCAATAGCCAAAGCAGATTCAACTCTCTTCTGTTTGTAACTAGGTTGCAATTTCTACAGATGTTTTGTCTGAGATATCGCCATTATGCTTAGTAGGGAAGAATTGGACAGAGATCCGATATGCACTGTGACGTCATCAAACCCCGGGGTTTTCGGTGCGGGAATGTTTGACATTAGCCAATTAGGTATTGACATAAAAAACCGAATAGCAAGATTCTACCTAATGAATAATTATTGAAAAATATATACAATACTGAATACTTAATATTATATAAATGAAAAAGATCAGTCATTATCAACCCATTAAGTCCCTACTGATTTATAAGTAAATAGTTCACTGATACCGGACTTTGTTACTGCAGGTAATGAATTAATGTTATTTTCATTATTATATCATGACGCTTTGTAGTAAAGCTAAAGTACCTCCTACATGAGTCAAAATAAAATCGTATCATAGTGTGTATACAATTCGCAGAGAGGCAGTTGTTCATTAGGCATAATATGACTTTCCTCAGACTAATCTATCTGTTTATCTCTACTCTTTCTCAAATCATTCCCGCACCGAAAACCCCGAGGTATGGACGTCATGTAACAGTTCAGCCATATAAACTCCATGTTAAATACAGTTTTGCTAGAAAGATATAGGAACAAATATTTCTTGGTTTATAGCTTAAAAAAAAATCACTACTGTTTGTTACATGCTTATAATGAAGCTGTGAAAAAAAGTCATATATACTCGTATTCTATGGCTTTTACCTCAATCAAAGTTTGTATGTGTCCCTACAACCTGTTGTTGTAAACAGACAGGATGTTTCACATCTATATGCAAAAAATAAATGTCAAATCTTTTGTAGACTACGCTTATGCCCTCTTTGTTATAACTATACCTAGATATTTTTCTAGCAGGAACAACATGTGGCTAATGCTTGACATAGGTAATTAAAATATCGACAAACCTGCTATCGATAACCACTACTTCAACGTCATCGAGAAAATACTCGTACGTCATTATATAGCTATTAAGAAAATATTCACAATGTCCTGAGGACCCTGCCAGCATTGCGCTAACTAGCGTTTCTATTCGTTTCGTTTTTAATCCAATCGCGTCACTCGTAGATCACGTGACTTTTCGTATCACGTCATCTTCCAGCGACGCGATTGGTTTAAAAACGAATCGAATAGAATCGCTAGTTAGCGCAATGCATCTTGGCAGGGCCCTCTGGAACTCGTTGAAGTACGTAATAAGAAAACAGCGAAATCATAATCAATCATATGTCATTATAATTCATATAACAATGCGGCGTGTTATAAAACAAAAAATTGGTGAGGACCAAAAATGTACGGATTATGCCCATTTCTACATGATCGGTGGCACGCGAAGTGGCTGTGTTTGCGGCATCTAACAATATAGTTCTGTGGTTTTCCTTTAATGACGTTGAAGTGGTACTTATTGATAACAGGATTGTCGATGTTTTTATTATGTCAAGCACTAACAACACCACGTTCATGCTAGTAAAATCTCTAGGTATAGTTAAAATAAAACTGGTCAAATGCGAACCGGACTCAAGCACACAGGGCTTCGTATATACCTAAAGCAATTGAAATTATATGTGAATTTTCAGTCTCTAGCAGTATTTAATCCGTAAAAAATACTTTAATTCCATATCTAAAATTATTGCAGCTTACGTCATCTGTCGTCAGATAGCCTAAACTAGCTAATTTTGTCACATATACATACATACACTCACGCCTTTATTCCCAGAGTGGGGTAGACAGAGCTACAGAATTACCAACAACTCTAAAAACTTGTTGTTAATGTTGTGTAATTCCGTAACCACATTTTGCACAAACAGGCTAAGATATTTACCAATGTACGCGATGTGGTTGCCGGCTTAGAATAGTGACACTCCATGTCTTCCCGTGGAAAGGAGCGACCCCACCGCTGCTTAAAATACGGCAACGGTACAGAATCGCAGTGACGCGTCGTATCCGTACCGTTTTTACCGCATGCCGTCCACACCGCTGCTTAAAATACGGTGTCGTTGCGTAAACAAAAGACGGGGTCATTGTAACAACATGGCGCCGTTTTTGACGCACTGTAATATACGCACCGTTAAGCAGCGGTGTGGGGAGCGTGCGTCAAAAACGATACGCATACGATGCGTCCCTGCGATTCCGTACCGTCACCGTTTTTTAAGCATTGGTGTGGGCGTACCTGAAGTCGTAAGAAGTAAGTAAAAGGTAGAAGTAAGTCTTCATAAATATAAAACTGGGTGACTAAAATTAAAAAAAAATGCAAATCAAGCCCTTTAATAACATACCCCATTTCCTATAATAGTTTTATTTTCATTTTTAAACCCTTCTTTTAGATCCCATTTACAATAACAAAGAATAAAACTTTATAAAAAAAAAGTATAAATAGATGCAAATTATACACCTCAAAATTTCAATTTGATTGTTTCGGTATTGGTCTTACGGGTTTTTTTTCCATTATGGTACCGAACGCTAAAAACGGTAATCTCTGAATTTACATAAATACACAACTTATGTGATAAACAGTACATTTTCAACGTTTATTACTTTTTCAAAAATAATTATGTTTCCTGACAACTTAATTATGTCAAATACTTATATTATAAATATTTTTCTCAAAAATATCCGGAAACGTTGACATTACTATCTACATATTCAGACGCGAAGTACATAGTTTACAGACAATTCAAAGACAATGAAAAGGGCCATAATAAAATGAGGGCACGAGTCCTATACATCAAAATTTTATTCGAAACATAACTTTTTTATCTGTGTCTGGAATACCTTATGTTTTTTTAAAAACAAAATTTGCTTTTCATAAACAAAAAGGCGATAAAGAGTGATGGTTTTTTTACATTAAGTTTCTATTTGTATGCAATTTAAAAAATGAGTTCAAGCGACGAGGATTTTACTCCAACACACATTTTTCCTTGCGATTTTTGAGAAAAGCACTCGCAAGCTCGTCCGTTTAAACCAATACTCGGCCCGCAATTGCCTACTTCCATGCCTAGGCAATAATGTACTATTTCTCAAAAATGTCCGGAAATGTTGACATTCCTATCAACATATTGAGACGCGAAGTACATAGTTTACTGACAGTTCTCAAATTTAAAAAAAAAAACATTGCGTGCTCGCTACACAAGCCCGCAATGTTGCATACAAATTCCATTACTATCTAGGTTGTAACTTTTTAAAAAGTGAAAAGGGCCATAATAAAATGAGGGCACAAGTCTTATACATCCAAATTTTACTCGAAACATAACTTTTTTATTTGTGCCTGGAATAGCTTATGTTTTTTTTTAAAACAAGAATTGCGTTTCTCCTTGTCATAAACAAAAAGGCGGTAAGGAGTGATGGTTTTTTCACATGAAGTTTCTGTTTGTATGCAATTCAAAAAATGAGTTCAAGCGATGAAGATTTGACTCAAACACCATTTTTTTCTTGCGATTTTTGAGAAAAGCACTATATTTGCCTCGGCAGGAACAGCAATTGCGGGCTTCGTATTCATCCAATACTCGGCCCGCAATTGCCTACTTCCATGCCTAGGCAATAATGTACTATTAAAACTCATTTCACAACATTTACCAAGAATCGGGTTGAAATGTGTAGTAACTGTTTACTTACTTTATTATAGCATACTTTATTATCATAGCAGTGGTCTCCGCCTACCCCTCTGGGAAACAGGCATGATTTAATGTATATGCATATGTATTTTCTTTGTAAATCTATTATGTATTATGTATTGTGTATTGTGTACCAAAATGATATTAAAAAAACGGGCAAGAGCATGTCTGACCAGTGTAGGGTCCCGAAGCCGTTAACACACAAAAACTATCTCAAAAAACCACAAGTATGAAGTAATTCTCTATTTAAAGTTATTTGGTGCTGTCTTAGGTCATTTTAGTAGGTATAAACACTTTAGTCGCCTGTATCTCAGGAACCGATCAAGTCTACTTAGTCGTCATAGTTTTCCTTTAAAATTCGTTATATGTGCTTTCATGTAAGACACTTTTCAGATTTTTAGTATTTGTAGTTTTGGCTGTAGGGGGGGGGGACACTTGACTCTAACAAAAATTAGCGCTTAAAGCTAAATATTTCATAAACGGATCCCTCAATCGAAATATTTTTTCGTCAATCCCGTAATATTTTTGGAAGACCTGTCCAACGACACTACACACTATCGGGTGGAAAAGAAAAAAATACATCACAACGTCACGAGTAGGGGAGGTAAATTAAAAAAAAAATTCAAGATTATATTTTACCACTTTGTTGGCGTGACTAATATTCACGCCAAATTACAGCTTTCTAGAACTAAGAGTCTCTGAGCTAGGCTGCGGACGGACAGACGGACGGACGGACATGGCGAAACTATAAGGGTTCCTAGTTTGACTACGGAACCCTAAAAAACCAAGATGTTTGTTCAGTAAATAGCACGGGCACTTTATACGTCAAAATTCTATCAGCGCGTCCCAAGAGACCACTGCTGAGAAGAAACGCCGCAAGAAAGTCAAGTCTTTTTTTAAATATTGTTTAAGACAATGATAATTTGTCATATTATATAAACAATAAATATGGAGGAATATAATAAAAATAAAATATCATGCGTAGGTAGTTGAGCAGGAAAACGTGTCAAAACTGAGAATTATTAAATAAAATTATTAAATAAACCCTGTTGTGAAAAAAACGAGCACCTACGATTTTTTTAAGTTAGATATAATGTACCTAAATAAGATTTTAAGCTACGAAATAAAGAAAATACATTTTACGAAGAGAAATAATAATTTTATACAAATAATATTAATTTCATTTCGCAGCGTTCACTCTCATTTAGTTACAGCATGTTAAAATTAATTGGAAAAAATCGTAAGTGCCCATTTTATTTGCGACAGGGTTTGTATACCTACTCGTATGACGGTGCAAGACGACAACATTAAATATTTTTTACAAAAACCGTGTCCCGTAAATAAGATGTTTGTTTACATGTTTTTATAACTTATTAAATAGTAGTTTACGTGACGATTGCGTAATGCTAATTACGCAGAGTCTCGTAAAATACTTTATCTACACACATATTATAAGTACTCTAAGATGGGTTCAGAAGCCGAAAGGCAAATGACCAGCATTACCTTACCTCTGGTAGTAGGTGACAGCGATGACAGCTGTAACGTAATTTTGAAATTACGTTATCGAATATTGTAAGGTAATGAGATCCAAATTTGGAACATCTTCCAAAATTAACAGCTGTCATCGCTGTCACCTACTACCACAGGTAATGCTGGTCATTGCCTACGGGTTGAACGCATCTAACAGCCGCGTTCTATACAGGGTGTCAGGAAATTCGATACAATAGAGGACTTATGATATGAGTGTAGATAAAAGTTATTTCGGTATTAGGTTTAAAACAATACCCTACGAAGCTACCAGTCTTCGTAGAATTATCTTAACTCGCTCGGGCAGGTATTACCCGGTGAGTTGGGATGAACCGGCGCGCATTCTCAGTTTACCCGCATTACCTGTTGAGTGAGCCGGCTCGTACGACAGCTCACTCGAGCGTTCGACAGACGCGTTTTTACACGACTGCCGAAGTTTTGTTTCTTTGTGGCGCTCTAGAAATTAAACGCGTGGACCGATTTTGATGGTTCATATGGCAATCTATTTGTCATGTTATGTTTGAGTAATTAAAATTCAATATGGCGGGCGCCACGCAGAATAAATACTCAAATAGATAGAAAACATGAGAGACTCTGCAATAAATATTCCCGCTAATCACAAAAATATTTACCCTTACCGGGACTTGAACCCGGGACCGCTGGCAGGGTTACTACCTACTAGGCTTACGCGTTGTCTATGGATAGATACAAGTCAATAATAAACTTTACTTTAGAAAAAGAAATACTTTACATATAAAAACGTTCATAAGGAAAAATATTCACACTTAAGGATGATTTCCACCAAACGGCTCGCATCGCATCGGATCGGAAAGGATACGTACGGATGCGTCGACAGCCGATCGCGTTCGCCAGCATGTCGACGCACACGATCGGGCGGTAACAGCCGTTCGCGGTCGAAATGATGTCGACGCACACGATCGGCACCGTACGGTTGCTTGCGAACGTATCCGCACCCAGTCAAATAGTTTAGTTCCTACCGCGTGTTTGAGTGCACTTTCGAGAATGAGTGGGCTCGCTCGTTCAGCGAACGGAGCCGATTGCAAGCGAACCGAGCCCTACGCGTGTCGCTGCATACTTTCGGTGACGTTCACATGTCGCGGAAGACGCCCGCGGTCAAGCTGTTGTGCGCAGCTTGGTAATGTAGACTTAAAAACAGTACATATATGATTCAGTATCGTTTAAAGACCATAAAATTCTTTCCGATCCGATGGTGGGGTGTCTACTAATTAAACTATCAGTTATATTTTTACATTATAAGCGTTAATAAAATTTGTGCCACTGGTAGCAAGTATTTCAATAGTTTAGAGTCCCTTGAGCTTACACTTCTGTCTCACTAAACAAAATAATCACACTAAAATATTGTAAAAATGTTAAGGCTTCAATTTTTACCGCGTTTTTAATGTGTGACGTCATCGCACTTTTTAAAACAATTGTTCCACATAGTCGGCGTCATTATTAAAAAATACGGTCACGTTAGGAAAAGTTTTTCAAAATTTCGTCTCGCGGCTGACTTATTATGAACCTTTTATGGTTATAATAAAGTGCAAAATCACGTTCAAATTTATGAACCGGGAATGCATGCCCGAGATGAAGGGAGGGGAAAACAGAGGGGCATTTGGGGGGTGAAAGATAGGGCTGCGCAGCCGTCCTATTCAGTGCTCTGACAGGGACCGTCGGGACGCCCGCGTCAGTTATAGGTTACCTAGAATGAGCAAAACTCACGAATAAAAAAAACATGGCATTCACTTCAAGTTTTCATTTAAAGCGGTTGAGACTTGGCCTTGGTAAGTATTTTTGTGTTTGTAATATTTAAAAAAAATGTGTTTCTAGCCATTGCGATCGTTTTGTGGCAGACATTTTTTTTAAGCGAAGCTTTGCGTGTTTTTTGTCGCCTGTTTTGTCCCACTGCTGGGCATAGGCCTCCCCAGCTTGGCCAGTTCTAGTTCAGTGTGAAATTTGATTAAATTCAATGTTTTAAGGGTATTTTTCGAAATTTATGTCAATACTAATATTATAAGATGTGTGTCTTGTTTGTTAATATTTTGGGGGGTAATATCTAGATATACTGATAGCATTTCAATCAGATTTTTTAACCTGAGCCCGCCGGTCACAAGCGATTAATAATATACAATTGATATGTTAATTTTATCATTATTTATTTATTTATTCCTTGAAGAAACCGAGTTTTACTTGTCAAAACACAATAATTCTATTGTTATTGTTATTGCTATTATTCTTGTTTTTTTTTAAATTCAAAGTGATTAAATCGAACCTATTTCCAATTTAAAATACATGAAAGTTAGCCAAACTTTCATGTATCAATGTCAATTATTTGAGTTTTTTTTTTAAATTACAAGTTATACTGACTAAACATTTAAAAAAAACACGAGGAGTTAATTATTTTTAAAATGTATCGCATTTAAACATATTGACTTTGTTTTTTATTTCCTAAAAAATATTTGCGTAAATAGGATATGTTTAATTGTGTTTTCCGGTGTTTTTTTTTTTTTTTATCATAAACGAAGTTATGATTTAAATCAAAAATTGCAATTTACAGTATTTATTTCAGTTTTGTAATCTGAACATTACAAAAATACAAAGTAAATTGACAATTCTAATACAAAAGATACACAGCATTAAATAACTAATCCACGCGTGCCGCCGGCAGCGGAGCAAGGATCAAGACTTTTAATGATTACTATTAAATGCATAGATAAATATAATTTAACGTTTAATGTACGGATATTATATAAAAAAGAAAAATATTTACATTTTCACTTTTTCACGCAGACAATGCAAATTTATCCCTACTACGTTTTTTTTTATTATTGCACATCGGAATGCTTATTAATCGGTTGCGCTGCATTTATTATTAAAAAAAATATTAAAAAAAAAAACAAGCTGCTATTGCCAAATGTACCGTTTGCACAATCTGCGTATTGACTTGAAACTAAGGTATTTTTTAATAGTTTCCTTAATAATCTTGCCAAACGGCTAAGCGATTTTTATTATTATTTTACTTATACTTTTGTCATCTGTACAGCTATTATAAATTATAATAAACACGATAGTAAAAAAGAAACAGTAAAAAAACGTTTCATTACACCCCGGTGTGTAGTTCTCAAAGCCAGAAGCCAGTATCTCAGATTCTATAGCTAAAGCAGATACGATTCTTTTCTTTAAGTAAATAGGTTGCATATACGACTGGGGTAATGCCGCCCGTTTTTGGCTTCGGAGGTATCGCCTTAACACATTCACCGTCAGCCAGTGCTACAAGTGCTACGCTGTAGCCTGTAGCAGAGTTTTTCCTCTACGTAGCGAAAATCTGCTACGAATAGTTGACCCGATATTGGGTTGTTCGCGTGGAATGTGTTATATTAACCTCGTAAGGCCCAGTGTGCAATAGGATTTACATAATCAAATCAATTTAATTTGAACTGTGTCGCAATAAGAATAAGGTTTATTTTCCTATGTTCATGAACTGAAAATGGCGTTATCGAACAAACGTAACTGAACTTTATAGCCTTGATGGTAGATTCAAAGTCCCACTCACAAAAAACTCCCTGTTTGTAGTATTGTGGGCCTTACGAGGATAATACTCATACCTAGTGAGTTAATCAATGTATTAACTCACACTATTTTGTCCGGTAACGTAGGAGACAAGCAATCAGGTTATGTTACCAAGCATATTTTTTACATAATTTTATTATACCTTAGGATTTTTTTACAAACTGTTTTGAGCCGTAACAAGCTCAATTGTAGTATTAGTTGATGTGAAAGTTGATCGTACCGTAACGCGTGAGATAAAAATGTTGGTAAAAGTTGATTCACTCATAATTGATGCATTGCAAATTACACTGGCTAGTTCGCCGCGTAAATATTTTTGTTTATTTACAATCTCTCTTCTTTCTTAATTATTGTGTCAATTATAATCATTTAAATATAATTCAGCTATACAGTGTGGAAAAAGAGGGGGATGGCTAAGCAACCGGACCTTGAAGGTCAATGCAAGATTTTTTTTTGTTACATTTGGTTTTTTTTTTGTTCTCATTACATTTTAATAATAAAGCCGATTCGTTCTCTATTCGGAAAGAAGACTTTTTTATTTGCATGAAAGCTATTGAATTCAAAGAAAAAATATTTTAAGAGTCTCATTTAAAAGGACGTAAATGAAATTACGTCATTTATTTTTAAACTTATGCCTATACTAACCGTTCACTCACTGACATTGACATTCGGCTCCGACTTTTAATCAGCCAAATGACGTCGACTTCCGCTCAAACCGTTCCATTCGACTTTATCGTAAATTGTCGGCAAAATATTGCCTTTTTGCGTTGTATTTTTTTTCTGAATAGTTTTTGAGTCCTAAATCAGACACCATGTATATAGAATGTTGATTATAGGTACTTCATTGATTTTAGAGCCGTATTGCAAAAGCTGTGATGGCGCTTATTTTAGATTATCTTGTTAGTTATCTAAAATTTAGTAAAATTCTCAATAGTTATTTTATAATTAACGTGGATTATAATTGCTAATGTACACAATAAAAATAACTTTAATCGAACATAACTCAAATCACTTCTAAACGCACAACATTTTTTTTCTAAATTCACCTAATTTTATATTAGACAGTTAATTAAAGAATAAGAAAAACATAAAAAAATGCAACGATGTGAGCTCACCTTTGTAATATACCTTATAAGTTTATGAAACTTTAAAGAAGTTAATTATAACTATAGTTACTTGAATAACCTGGCTGATAGACTGTTCAGCAATAAATAATATTACTCACTTAAACCAGCCATAATAATATCCCTTTCTTCACTTTTTTAAATACACCTTATAATAAAATAGTCTGTCTTCATTTGAATATCAAAACAATTACTTTTACATTTTTTATTGATTTCGAAATCTGCGGCAACTTATGGGGCGTTTACGTTCAATGGTCCATTTAAATTGGGATAACCTAATTTTTTTATAATTACTTCCTAACAAAAAAAAATCTAATTGATATAATATACACGTTACTTATTTTTTATTTATAAACAAATTCGCACAAATAAATAAAATTCCTAATAAAAAATCACCCTTTGCATACTCGTGAATACGTCATATAAAGGTTGTATTAAACTGAAAGCGGAACAAACAAAACTTTAGTTATTGCTCCAGCTCTGACACCAGCAAACTTCACATTATTATCAGAGATTGTGTAACGAAGCTTTTAAACAGCAACTATTCTCCTTTTACACGGCTATTATAGAGCAATCTGGAAACTAAGGCACTTAATTCCAGCAATTCCAAAACGGTCGTTAAAATTGTAATACTCGAGTTTGCTGTGTGTTTATGTATGTTTTTTGATATGTCAATAATTATAAAATAGATATTATTATCTTTATACGGGGTGTTTATTAAGTATGTTGTAAGATAAGCAAAATTCTAACTCATTAATGTAATTTGTAAGAATTGGACGCATACGAAATATCAAGAAAACTTACAAAATTTGTCATTGGCTGCTAAAATCAATAGAAAATCTAGTTTTTTTGTTATGATCCAACTTTAAATATTTTTTCCTTACAGATCAGTTAACAAGTTAGATTGAGTACTAAGATAACGCCCCTGCGAAATTGTCTGTTATTATGTTTTAAAGTTTACTTTTTGGCTTATTTTAAAAACAATATATCGTTCAAATGAAAAAAAAACTTAATGAAACCTCCACGATAAATTCGATTTGCCCAACTACCCCAAAATTACTTACTTTTTTTTACTAACTACAGGATTCGGGATGGTTTGAACTGAGTAATTTTAACTGTTTACGTGTATTTCGTGTAGGTATCCCAATTATAGTCATTGGATCACCCTAATTTGTGATGTCACGATTAATTTTCCACAATTTCGTTGTCAATAACGTTTAACACTGATTTGTGTAAATGGTAGGCAGTTAATTAAAAATGAAGTCTTTATTAATCACGTAGTTAATCTAATGGTAATAATTAGGTTGAGAAGTGATTCAGGTTTCTCTGAATGGTTTTCAAATTAATGCACGTTGAAAAATAAGGTGTAGGTATTTCAATTGTATATGGTGTTCTTAACCTGCTAGTGAAGTTTAATTAACTTCAAACGCTCGAGGCTCTAGCATCCGTATTATAGTCTTCTGCGGAACCTTTATCCAGCTTACACAGGGTGTAGTAGGAGTGTTTTTACTAAAACAATAAAAGTTTAATATATAAGTATTTTATATGACTTAGTCAGTCTAAATTTATATTTAAAAATATACACAAGAACCAAACATTAATTTGTGTTTAAATAAAATAATGTTCAAATTTTTAACCAAAAAAAAAAATACTTTGTTCAATAGTTGACGTGCTTTCTTTAGTACGAGCACGAATTAAACAAATGACGCTGTCGCGGTGAGATACACTCTTGCTTAAGATAGTGATAGAGAGAGCAGGCATGATTAGGCGCGTCTGTGTAAATTATCATCGGTTTCGTTGTGCAGTGCGTAGTTATTTCGCGCTGGAAAAATATTTCAGTAAAACTGTCAACATCAAAAATTAAATTTACAAATGTAATCTTAAATAGTTAATAAAGCCAAACACTTTATCAGGGTTGTCAACTTCGACATAAAAAATATGGTTGTAAAAAAATGATCTTTTAAAAACAGAATAAATGATAGCGTTGGTTAAAAAAGGGATATAAACGTATAGTTTTCACGCAGCGGTACCTGATCATGTGGCCAGGGAGGCCGATGCCAAGCTGACAAGATATGCGCCGCCGGAGGAAGACGAAGCCTCTCTGAGGGAGCTCCTACTTAGGTACGTTACCATTTTCACTGAGGCCACTCTGGATATGAGTCATCACTAGCATTATATAGGGCGGGTCGCTTTTACAACCGTCAAAAATTAATTTCAAAATAAAAAAAAGTTAAAAAAAAATATGACAAAATTCAACAGATTTTTTGTCAAGCTCATTAAAATATAATTCAAAATTACAAGAGCGGGTGTATTTGTAATTTTTTAATAAATATTTTTTTTCTTGTTGTTTTTTATTCTAAAATAGAGTATTAAACCTAACCTTTAAAACGTCGGATGGTTACCCGCCCTTTTCTATGAGGTTAAGTCGAGTTAAGATCAAAAAGTCGCAAGAAGAATACTTTTATTGCTAAAACAGTAAATTTAATAATGGTACTATTTTTGACATTAAATAAAATTATAAAATGATACAGTTTTATTTCCGATATTACCACGACTTAACCTCAGGTTGCTTGCAGAAAGTAAATTTGCCGATCAAAATCGCTTTTTCTCAAAAACTTCTCAGGACAAGTTTAAAAACCAAAACTTTACAGGACGAGGTTTTTTTCGCTTACGGGGGTAGCGCTTTTTTAAACCCAACTTAACATGCGTACTTTTCTAACTTTATTTCTGGATAAATGCACTTTATAGACAAAACCTCTTTTTTCTGACCTTTTTACTAGAAAATCATTTTTATGCTTACATTTGACATTGCCTTAGTAGTCTGTTCATTTTTAATTGTCTTACGTGAAGAGATCTAACCTTAAGTTTACTACAAATTAGGAAAGCCAATTTCATCAATGCTGACTTGACTCTATTTCTTTAATTTAATTTTGTATAGAATATTCTCTTCATAAATACAAGGTGTCTTTATCCTCTGGACAAATACGAATACTAGTATAAAACAAATCTGTAAATTATTATAACTATCGATCCAATATTAACCGAAAAATCTACGAAATTCAGCTGGTATATAAAAAAATCACATTCATCCGTTGATGGACTCTAGACGACATCAAAGTAAATTAAAATCCACTTATGGATCCTAGTTTAAAAATACATTAATCCATGGATAGATTTTAGACGATATGTTCTTGTTCACCGTACTCTATTATAGATTCTAGTGTACATGAATTGACAAAAATTCATATGTGCTAAGGTAGTAAATTAAAATAGCGTTTGTAGATTTTACACTGCTCATTACAGTAAAAATATTTTTGTTTTTTTTATGCAGTAGTTTTTTTTTATATTTAGGAAAGACAGTAAAAAAAGTTGTATTGTGAATGTTAGGAATACACTCATAGTGCCCTTAGTCCATTTATTACCATAGGAATTGAAAAAAAATATACAACTGTCATGTCAATATTTTATCTGTCTGACGGATTACTTGATTCTAACGACACGCTTTTGATTCTCGTAATACTATTGTTTTGATATACGCTATTTAAAATGAAAGCGACTAACGGATTTGTAAAAGCGGATAGCCGCAATCTGCCCAAAGTCGACGAATTCATGTTGTTACATTTCATGCGGGAAAATGACATGACATGACAGTCAGTTCTGTTTCTGTTTAAAGTTACTTTTTTTATTTTATGTCATGCTAAGATCACGACATCAGTATTCCTAACTTTGTATATACGGTCTTTTTAATGACTATTTCTTTAATAAATTATTAACGACGAATTAAAGTTAAATAAAGAAAAACCGAGAAATACGGGTAGTCTAATTTTTAACCAGCTATTATAAACGCGAAAAAACAAAAATGCTTTTATTTTTGAAATGTTGTCAATTCACAAACATACACATCACTTGCACCTCACTAGGGTCAATCCATTCGTATTGTCATTGTCAATGCCAACGATTGATATATACAGTATGTTGTATTCGTTGACGAATAAGTTAAAATTTAATTTAATTGACATTTACAAAAAAAAAAGCATCATTGTTTTTTTTGCGTTTATAATAGCTGGTTAAAAATTAGACTACCTGTGTTTCTCGGTTTTTCTTTAATTAATTTAAATTCGTCGTTAATAATTTATTAAAGAAAAGTCATTAAAAATACCGTATATACAAAGTTAGGAATACTGATGTCGTGATCTTAGCATGATATAAAATAAAAAAAGTAACTTTAAACAGAAACAGAACTGACTGTCATGTCATGTCACTTGTCAACCATAACAACTGTAAAAGCATAAATTCGTCGACTTTGGGCAGATTGCGGCTATCCGCTTTTACAAATCCGTTAGTCACTTTCATTTTAAATAGCGTATATCAAAACAATTTACGAGAATCGAAAGCGTGTCGTTAGAATCAAGTAATCCGTCAGACAGATGAAAAATGGACATGACAGTTGTATATTTTTTTCAATTCCTATGGTAATAAATGGACCAAGGGCACTATAAGTGTATTCCTAACAATCACAATCCAACTTTTTTACTGTTTTTCCTAAATATAAAAAAACTACTGCATAAAAAATCCAAAAATATTTTTACTGTAATCAGCAGTATAAAATTTACAAACGGTATTTTATTTTCCTACCTTAGCTCATATGAATTGTTGTCAATTTTTTTGTTTTTTGTTAATTTTTAAATCAGATATTAACGTTAAGAATAATCTATTTACTTCAGCTTGGTTTTTTTAACAGCTAAATAATCTAAGCATTAAATGGCGTACCAATAATAATCTTAAAAGATGCTGTGCTTTTTGAAATGACACTCAAAAGTCACTTGAAGGACATATCGAACAAAACGCAATAATTTACTATGAACGGTAGTTTGTGGATTATTTCTTATTCCTTTAGGAAGAATCACGACGATTAAGAAAAAATGTTTGTACGCCATTTTGAACCTGTGTTATTTAGCTGAAAAATAAAACAAGCAGAATCTAATTGGTGGAGAATTCTTGACGTAATTGTCAAATTTAAGAAGTAACATTTGTAAGGACTTATATGAACAAAAGACGGGTGGGCAGGTTTTTTTTGCCGGTGGGTGTATATGACGAATAACGAATAAGAATAAACAAATTATTCGTGAATAACGAATAAAATTCTCGAATGATTATTCTTATTCGAATAAATTATTCGTCGAATAATTCATTTGCGAATAATTTATTCACGGATAATTAATTCGGTAAATGAATTGCCACGAATAATTGTTATTTACTGCTTATTATACCTGTTCCATTGTTCTCTAATAAATTAATAAATTATTCTTTATTCGAAAAGTAGTCGAATGTTTCATTCGTGGATAAATTATTCGCGAATAAAACATTCGCAAATAAATTATTCGCGAATAAAAATATTACGAATAATTTTTTATTCGAATGATTATTCGAGTAAATAATTATTCGAATAATGCCCATCTCTGATGGGCACCCATATAAAGGGTTTCATTATTAAACCAGAGACCAAAATCACGTTGTTTGTACCTACGAGTATATTATGTAACTTTGAGTTTGTATATAGGTCTAAAATATATAATCTGTCTGTTTATGTTGATTGAGTGATTTTTTATAGATTTATTCATTAGTTGAATTTTGCTGTTCTCCTAGATTTTGTACACTTGCCTACTTAATGCACAAACTTTCACTTTTCTTAATATCTCAATTAGCTGAAAGAGATCTCTTATAGGGATAAGTTGGTCTTTATATATTCTTATTTTACCTACATTAAGTAATTGGTTTTTGTTTTGTAAAGTGTTAATCAACCAGCTATCTGTATTTTCGCCCTTTTTTCATCTTCTTTCTTCTTTTTACTTAAGATAAGCTGTTGTTGGTAAACTGTCAGTTTTTAGCTTAAAATTAGATTATAACGAACTAATTACATATAAGCCAATTAAATATGAACAGAGTATAGGTCATTTCGAACACTGACAAGCTGCGACCACACCGCTGCTTAAAATACGGTAACGATACGGAATCGCAGTGACGCGTCGTATCAGTACCGTTTTAGACGCATGCTCCACACACCGCTGCTTAAAATACGGCGACGGTACGGAAACGCAGTGACGCGTCGTATCCGTACCGTTTTTGACGCACGCTCCCTACACCGCTGCTTAACGGTGCGTATATTACGGTGCGTCAAAAACGGCGCCATGTTGTTAAAATGACCCCGTCTTTTGTTTACGCAACGACACCGTATTTTAAGCAGCGGTGTGGAGGACATGCGATAAAAACGGTACGGATACGACGCGTCACTGCGATTCCGTACCGTCACCGTTTTTTAAGCATTGGTGTGGGCGTAACTTTATAGTGACGCAAGTTTTATATCACCTTCAATTGGACTTTCATCTACACTAATGTCAGATAGCAATTTAAAAAAAATTGCTTGTTCTTTCTCAGTTTTCGAGCCATTATTAATTTAAAAACTGAGATGTTGACGACGTGCTAGCCTAGTTGGTAGTGACCCTGCCTACGAAGCTAGCGGTCCTGGGTTCAAATCCCGGTAAGGGCAGATATTTGTGTGATGAGCACGAGTATTTGTTCCTGAGTCGTGGATGTTTTCTATGTATTTAAGTATATATTTCTCTATATAAGTATTTATATCGTTGTCTAGTACCCATAGTACAAGCCTAGAGCTTAGTTTGGGACTAGGTCAATTTGTGTGAGATCGTCCCTTGATATTTATTTATTTTATTTATTTATTTTATTTAATAATCTCGAGATATATTTCCGTCTTAAGACTAATCCGTAGGCCTATGCAGGGTGCAAACCGTCATTGCTTTGAAAAAACCTCGTATCTCGTATAGGTAAAAAACTTAAGCAAAGCTCCTCTTGCATGTAGTTGTGTACAAAACTTATATGGAATTTACGTCAAATTTCAAATATAGAATTTCGAACGGTCTATACAGATGTGTTACTACTACATGCAAGAGGAGCTTTACTTGAATTTTTTACCTATATTTCGTGACGTGCGATTTTAAAATTAAACTTGAAGAGAATTAAATTCAAACTCATACATCTCGAAATATCAGATACGAGTTTTTTCCAAAGTAGTAATGAAACGCTGCTAACGTTTCTGTTTCACACCGAGAAATATGTGGCATTTTCTATGAAAAGGGACCTTATTGTCGATGGCGCTTACGCCGCACTGCGTCACGTGACGTTGTATTTATATTTGAGCATCGTTAATAATGACGGAAGCGCCATCGACAATAAGGTCCCGTTTCATAGATAACTCATATATTGAGATAGATCTCATATATAGAGTTTAAGTACATAAGCGGTCGACGCTAGGCTTGCGTCGGTCAGGAACCAAGACCTAAAAGGAATGAATTCCCGTCACGGACCGAAATGAACTAGTTCTTCGTAAACGATCTTAATCGGTCTTCGGTCCTTTAGGTCAGTAGCTATTGTTGCACAGATGTAGTGAAATATCCTTTCACATCGTATTTTCTCGGAATTGTTCGTATTTGTCTTGCTACTTCAGTCTGACTCAGTACCCATTAAGACAACGTGGGGGAACGTCGCATCGCGAGAGTGATAATCGATATAGAGTCGTTAATACCAGAGTATTTTTTTGTTAATTAAGATTAAGTTTGTTTTCAGTTCTTTTTAATAGTCATGCTGAAAGCATTAAGACCTGGGAATCGTTTAGATCGACAAGCCTGTGAAATTATTTTCAACATTTTTTTATATTTATATCTTTATTAATTTATATATATTTGATCGTGGTGGTTTTAACATCTCGGTGTGATATACTTCAATTTCGTGGTTTGACATTTGACACTGATAACTTAAGTACTCTATTTATTTCATACAAACATGTCACTTAATAATTCAATAATTCATAGACACGTCGGCATCATTCGGAAGTAGACGTGAGTTCCGAGTTTTCACGATGTGAAAGGATTATTCACTAGATCTGTACGTACGAGCGAGTAAAGAGCGCGCGGCACGGCACTCGATGTGAACGAGACCAATAGTACCTATCTCAAAGCGCGTCCTGCTCAGATCTCAAAATTTGCTCCGGAGCTAAAGGACCAAAAGGAACTAAAAGACCGAACTAGTTCCTTTGAACGATTGACCGAGATCGGAGCGCTCTTTAAAGACTGAGCGGGCACAACGAGCGGGATCTGTGATCGGCTTACGTTAATCCTATAAATGTCAATTATCGAAAATAGCTAATCGCTAAGCTATTAACAGGAGCACGTGGAGCTAACTCACGTTTACGAGAGATAATGAGTCGCTTAACTTCAAACTCGGATATGTCCTTGAAATTTGGTATACGAATTTAAAACTTAATTTGTTTGTAAAAAGACGCAAATTCCATAATAATAAATAATAACTAAACGTAGAAGCGAATCTCCTTTACGCAGGTCCAAAATGCCGCGCTTTAAATACCCACTTCCCCCTTCACCCCGCTACGCCCCTCTGTCGTCCGCGCCCAAAGTTAGGGCTGTCACTTGCGAAATATATTAATCGTTTTATGGATGTGGTATACAAGTTTAGTCACGAAATGCGATATTAAGATATATTTTGTCGTAAATAGTCGTTCACTTTTTAAAACACTATCTTAGTTCAACCATAAACACTAAAATCAACACAATAACTGGAGCCGGGAGTTTCGCTTCTACGTGTAGTTATTATTTATTCTTATGCAAATTCCTTTGTCCTTTTGTTGAGTTTGAAGTTAAGCGACTCAAATACTCTTTTACAGAACAATAGGGAATATGCAGGGATGTTTTCGATCGCATTTCTCAACAAAATAATTAAATACCGTAAAATAGATGACCAAAAGTGAAATTAAACGGCCAATAAATACTGATGATACAAGCATTTTAAACTGCTAATTAGAAATAGAGATCCGATGTGCACCGGTGACGTCATCGTGCAGTTCGACCGTATAAACTCCACGTAAAATTCTGTTTTGCTAGAAAGTGATAGGAACAAATCGTTGTTGGCTCTTAGTATTTTAGCTAATCAAAAAATGATTTTTCTCACCTGTTTGTTACATGAATCAGCTGTTATTGAATCTGTAAAAATAACCATGAATATTCCCTATTGACCTAGTCCCAAACTAAGCTCTAGGCTTGTACTATGGGTACTAGACAACGATATAAATACTTATATAGAGAAATATATACTTAAATACATGGAAAACATCCAAGACTCAGGAATAAATATTCGTGCTCATCACACAAATATCTGCCCTTACCGGGATTTGAACCCAGGACCGCTAGCTTCGTACGCAGGGTCACTATCAACTAAGCCAGCGCGTCATCATACCTAAAATAGCGATATGTATCTCTGAGTAGGCCCCCAGGGTACTTTCAACATGCTTTCAACTTGAATCGACTTCTAGTCTTTCGTCCTACTCTGTTTATCATCCATTTGCTGTCAAAATCTCGACTCTATCATCGAATGATAGTTACACATAATTTTTTTTTTCTATAGGAGCATTCGCGTGTAATGAGCATTCGGCGAGAACATCGAGTTGTGTGTAAGCTTTGTAACGCTCGGCTCAACGTCCACGCCACTCGAATATTCACGCGAATGCTCTCAGCGAGCGAGATATCTTTTGTAAACATTTATTTCTAGCGATATGTTTTGATACTTTATGTTATTACGATTAAATACGAAGGAAAACGTTATTTGATGTCGAATGTTTTATTTATAAAATAAACATGAGTTTGGACAGAAATAAAAGAGGTTTCATAAGATCAAAAGCAGCGATTTTTCTTCTTTTGAAGTATCGGAGACCTTGGCTTTAGTTGGTTTTTTAATAAGTTTCTATCAAAAAAAACCTTTTTAGGACAAGCTTTTGCTGCCAACTGTACTTTTATTTGTAAAGTCTTTATCAGCATAACAAGAGCAAAAAATATGCGCTCAAAACCCATAGGTAATGGCCAGGATTACCTGTGGTAGTAGGTGACAGCGATGACAGCTGTTAATTTTGAAAGATGTTCCAAATTTGAATCTCATTACCTTACAATATTCGATTACGTAATTACGTTACAGCTGTCATCGCTGTCACCTACTACCACAGGTAAGATAATGCTGTCCATTTGCCTTTCGGCTTCTGAACACATCTTAGAGCACTTATAATATGTGTGTGGATAAAGTATTGTACGAGACTCTGCGTAATTAGCATTACGCAACCGTCATGTAAACTAATATTACAGCCTAGAATACACACACAAACATTGCAAGTTAATAAACACAAACAAACAAACAACCAACCTCTCACTCTTAACGCATATACGGCACATGCCTCTATTCTAGGCAATAAAACCCATATTGTCTTTGAAGTGTTATGGTATCGTTTTAAATCCGCTCCGTTGTGGGTAAAAAAAAAAAAAAAAAAAACGTGAAAAGTGCAACCATGCAAATCCATTTAAAATATTTAAAATGAACTAACCGTCATCTTAGGATACGCAATTACCGGCGTGGATCCGTCAGGACCGGTAAACCGATAATCACCGGTTTTCACCGGTTTTATCTCGTTCAAAGCGGAATTTAAAAATCTGCTTGTAAAATCGTGCATATTGCCGTTGATACTTGAAAAGAGAAACGATATTTTTTAACGAGTTACGTTAGTTTTAATTACAAAGGTGAGTTCACGACGTTGTTTTTTATTTTTAGCGTTCCGTACCAAAGGGACCCAATTACGGGTATGGGTAGATGGGTACATAGTACCCATGGGTTGACTAGTACCCATAGTTCAAGGCTAGAGCTTAGTTTGGGGCTAGGTCAATTCGTGTGAGTTTATCCCGTGATATTTATTTATGTTGAGAACAATGTACAGTATCAAAAATAAGCATTAGTATTTAATCTTCTGACGAAGCATCTAAGGCTAGGTAGCAAATAATTCGTTGACATACTTATAAAAAGCCAGTTATTTATAGTACATTTTTGCAGAGGATAGAAAGCACGCGATTTTTGGACGATTCATATAGAGTACTCTAGAATAGTAGAGTAGACTCTAGTATACGAGTCCATAAATTGCACTTTCTACCGAGGCAGACATAGTGCTTTTCACAACTACTGAGAGCATTTTAGCATAGATAACTTTTTTTAATCTGGACTTCTATTCTCGTGGCACTCGAGATTAATAAACTAACATGCGAGATGAAGATGTCAACTCCATATAAAATTGTATTTGTTTCGCCATATCTCCCATTTAATTTCATCTCTAGTGGTTCGAGATTAGGGGCCAAGTTTGAATTACATTTAAAAAAAAAGCAGTGTGATAGTTTTTAGTCTGTGTATCTTTTAGCAAAAATACACCTAATATTTTACGACACAAAATGGTGTGTTCTGATTGGTCGATTTCAATTTTTCTTTTTAAGGAACTATGACACAAAAATTTATTGATTGATTTTCATTGGTTCTTAAAGTTGGACAACAATGTTCTCAACCAATCAGCAAACACGCCTACAAAAACATTATTGGTCTGTTCTTATAAGTGACGTTTCGTGACCCCAAACAAGACCATCTATGGCCATATTTCCGAGCAGTGTTGTGAAAATATAATTTATATCGCCTAAAAGTTTAACAAAGATACAAATCAAAATGAGTTGCTTAACTTCAAACTGGCATAAGTCCATGCAAAAGACAACGGAATTTGCGTCTTTTTTCAAACCAATTAAGTTTTAAATTCGTATACCAAATTTCAAGGACATATCCATATAAGTAAATGTCCGACATTGTTTAATGTTATAAACAATAACTTTTTCTGGGCCTCTATTCCACTGTGTTAATCTGTATTGCCTTAGTTATCGCATTGTAAAATCGATAGGTCTTATTTATATGACAGTAAAGGCGGCCGAGTTAAAAATATTATCGTTTGTTCTCAAAGCAAATCAAACTTATATTAATAATATCGGAAACAATATAAAAGGATAAAATCAAATACACTTCGAGTTAATAAAAGCAACGATATTACAAAGTTATTCGACTTTCACTGCAATATTCCTACTTCAATACCAGACACTGTAATATACGGAGTGCCGTTTGAAGTGCCGCGTAGCATCCGCGTAGCGCAATAGATTGGAACGTCATTTATCATTTTCACTTTAATATGAAAAGATTTTAAAAAACTGCATCAAAGAGAAAAATAATTAATCTCTCAGAGTGTATTTTTAAGCTGCGATAAAAAAGAGGGTGTTCTTGTTTAGCTTTTGTATAAGTGTGTTTGTGTATCTGTGTTTGTGTATAGCCAGGAATACACTAGGGGACAAATGTCGCACGACACGTGTCGCCAGCGACGTCGGGTGTAGTGGCGCGACGTTGCCGGAATTCGCTCGACATGTCTGTCAACATCGTGCGACACGTGTCACCAGCGACGTCGGGTGAAGTGGCGCGACGTTGCCGCACTTCGCTCAACATGTCTGGCAACATCGTGCGACACGTGTAGCCAAGTGGACATAAGTCGCACGATGTCGCCAGATATGTCAGGCGATGTTTCATGAAGTCGCACGACATGACGTCGCTACGGACATAAGTCAGGCGAAATCGGCCGGCTTCACTTGACATATCGCCGACACATGTCGAGGGTCATTTGTCCCCTAGTGTATCCGTGGCTTATCTGTGTATGTGTGTATCTGTGTTTGTGTATCTGTGTATCTGTCAATCCGTGTTTTTTTTTCTGGAGCCCTTTGTTTCCCATAATTTTATTGGTCATAATGTAATTGTTGACATAATTTTTTATATCGCTGAAACTGCAAACTTTTTAGAAGTTCTGAAATATCTAACGTGTAGACAAGGCTAGGTTAGGTTAGGTTTGATTAATAAAAGCCCTGAAAAAGTAACAGTTTCTTTAAAAAAACACGTTATGACTTGCGATGATTATGACTAAAAATAATTATGTCAGTCAATATAGATCCCTTTTTTTCTGTGTGGCTGTGTGCGTGTCTATCTCTGTATGTGGGTATCTGTGAATCTGTGTGTATGTGTATCTGAGTGATTGTTTATATGTTTATTTGTGTGTCTGTGTGTATGTGTATCTGAGTGATTGTTTATATGTGTTTGTGTGTGTCCATGTATATGTGAGTATGTTTATTTGTGTGTCTGTGTGTATGTGTATCTGAGTGATTGTTTATATGTGTTTGTGTGTGTCCATGTATATGTGAGTATGTTTATTTGTGTGTTTGTGTGTATGTGTATCTGAGTGATTGTTTATATGTGTTTGTGTGTGTCCATGTATATGTGAGTATGTTTATTTGTGTGTCTGTGTGTATGTGTATCTGAGTGATTGTTTATATGTGTTTGTGTGTGTCCATGTATATGTGAGTATGTTTATTTGTGTGTCTGTGTGTATGTATGTATCTGTGTGTCTGAGTATCTGTGTGTATGTGTATTATAGCTAGATTTCACGAAAATCGATTAAGTCGTTTAAGAGATCACAGTTATATCAGGGTTTTTAGGGTTCCGTAGTCAAACTATATTGTGTAATTAAACACCAAAGTGGGTCGCCACTAAAAAAAAAAATTGCCATAGTATATTTCCACTTTTTAAAAGACCGCACTAAGAATATTTATTTGTAGATAGTTTTAAAACTTCGATTTAAATAAACAAGTTAATTCAAGTTACTCACACAAATACAAGATGGGTTATTAAATATTTAACCATAGAAGATTTTTGGTAGCAAAACTGTTATAGCACTTGTAATACTTCAGGTATTAATAACATTTGGTACGATAAATAAACAATAGTTGTAAACAACGTTAGATGCAATGTAAATATTACATACGTTTAGCTATTCGAGAAAATAACAGGCCAAAAGTGTGTGTGTGTGTCTCACTTTATAATGACAAACTTACCAGCCATGACACCATGGGGTCCATGGGTAACTGTCAAGTTTAAATCAAGCATAAGTGTAAGGCATACGAATTTAGCTTGTCATTTAGTTTTAGCTGATAAAAAATCGCCTTTGAACAACACACCCGCCATTTAATGACTTAACACACTATATGAGAAAATATTTGTTTTGGGATATTTTAATGTTTTGAATATCGGGTAGAAAAAACATTGAATGCATATTCCCTATTGTTAAATATAACTTTTGATATTTAACATGTTAGAATTATCTACAAATATTTACAACAATTTGATTATCAATGCAAAAAGGTTGGCCAACTCTGGAATGTTCGATTGACACTGACTTTGACACTTAAGACATTGACGTATCTGTCGTAGTTTTTTTGGTCTTAAATTAGATTTTCGAGTATAGGAACCCTTATAGTTTCGCCATGTCCGTCCGTCCATCTGTTCATCCGCAGCCTAGCTCAGAGACTCTTAGTACTAGAAAGCTGTAATTTGGCATGAATATACATATTAGTCACGCCGACAAAGTGGTAAAATAAAATCATAAAAAATATTTTTGTTTAGCGTACCTCCCCTACACGTAAAGTGGGGATTTTTTTTTCCTCGTCTATCCCATATTGTGGGGTGTCGTTGCATAGATCTTCCAAAAATATTATTGTGAAAACAATTTTTCGATTAAGATCCGTTTATAAAATATTAAGCTTTAAAGCGCTAATTTTTGTTTTTTTAATTTTTGTTTTTATTTAGTGTCCCCCCCACTACAGCCAAAACTACATATACTAAAAATCTGAAAAATATTTTAAATGAACGCACATATAATGAATTTAATAGGAAAACTATCAAGACTAAGTAGCCTTCATTGGTTCTTGAGTTACAAACGGTTTAAACGTTTATACCTACCGAAAACTTATTTGCGGTGTTGGTAAACTGACCGCGACGTATGTCGATGTATGGGGATAACAGTTTTCCAACGGCAAAATTAAGTTTGTCGCGAGGTCTAATTTGTTTGTAGTAACGGCTTCGGAACCCTACACTGGGCATGGTCCGACATGCTCTTGCCCGGTTTTTATCTATTTAATATTTATTCCGTATAAATATGTTGATCGTTATCTCGTACCTTTAGTAAAAGGTGATTATAGGCATTTTAATTTGAACTGTGTTGCTATAAGAATAAGGTTTATTTTCCTATGTTCATAAACTGAAAATGGCATTATCGATCAAACGTAATTGAACTTTATTGCCTTGATGTTAGGTTCAAAGTCCCACTGACAAAATACTCCCTGTTTGTAGTATGGTGGGCCTTACGAGGTTAGAAGTAACTTAGCGGCCGTTCGTAAAAGTGGTGTACTTAATATTGTAGATAAATTCACAATAAACATATTTTATTACGTAATGAGCAAGGAAAAACACTCACGACTCATCTCCAAACACTGGAGTGACGGGGGCAAAAATGTACCAGTGCTAGTGATTCATTAAATATCGACTAAGTTTATCGACAACTTTTTTCGTGACATATGGACCTTACATTTCTTGCAAAAGTAAGTCGTACCTTTAACTTCTATATCTGAATGATCAGCTTACCATGGAGATATACGATCTTTTTTCTTTCGACAAAAAACAAAATGGTTCTTAATTCGTCGGAATGCTAAAGAATACCTATTGTTGTACTGAATGAATTTGTTATAGTTGTCAAAAGTGACTCGAGTCCGGAGTCAATGTCAGATACCGGTTGTTTATAGTTGCGATAAGCATAAATAAAAGAGGTTTGCACATAATTAAAAGGTATCCAAACTTGGCCATTACTTATGATAATGATTGTTCTTGCGTAGATCTGGACGGGCTCGGCGGTGTATAGTAGGCAGGATCAGCAGGACATAAATTCGTAGACAGTTTAAATACCTACTGATTTATTAATAAACTCGTAAAAATTACAAAAAGTAAAAAAACAATGTGCGTCGGTGTAGTAGAGGTTAGCGACTGTCCTAGGAGTGACCTGCATTTTTGTATCGAGAGTCTTCGACCAACCCCAGCGGCTGTAGATGACGTGATATCTTCTCTGATTGGTTCCCGGTGTCGTGATATATTTGTACGGCCGACTGGTGTACTATATATGCGTATAGGATGCATTCATAGATGGAGTTAGGGTCCAGCCTTAACGTTAAGGTGCGTCAACAATGATGATAAAAAATTGCTTTTTATCGATGTTGATAAGCTTAGTCGACATTTAATGTCACATTGTAGCACTGGTACATTTTTTTCCCCGTCCGTCCGGTGTTTGCTCATCTCGTTCATTTAACAACAGCTTCTCTAACCTTTCCTTTATTGATCCGACGGATCTAGATTGCCTTCAGCACGGTGGAAGCCCATTCCATAATTAGACAGAGTGTACCGTTAAAGATTTAACTATGCTAAATCTTTCACGGTGCACAAGGTTACAATTGTTGCAGAACGCCCACATAATGATCGCTAGTATCAAATTCGAAATTCAAAATATTTATTTAGTAAATTGGCCACATGATCTTTTACACGTCGGATAATAGTAGATTGTTCAACAAGGGACTAAAACAATCCATAATGACACTAGATGTTTAGCCACGCAAGCGGAGCGCGAGTGGCTATAGTTCGAGTGTCATTATGGTTGTTTAGTCTCGCGTTTAAACACTACTTTTCACTTTGATTGCGAGGAACAAACGACGTTCTAAACAAAATTACAATATTTATTATAACAAAGAATGTAACAAAAAAAAAACGCTGTTTTTTTGTAAAGTGACGCTTTAAATGCTTGCATATTTAGCCAACAGATTCAAACTTGAAAAGTATTATAAAACTAATTGGACAATGCATTATAACATGAAATCATGCTTAATATAATATAAAAAGATCCATATTCATAATCATTAATCGTGTTTCACGAAATAAATCGTTTTATTTTTTATTTTTGCACAGATGTCATTTTGAGGTTATTTCCACGCCCTAAAATTGTCTACACGCAGTCACTGAAAATGGCGATAATCCTCCATTCACAAACACAGTGATTAGCTGTTTAGGGGTCTCCAAAGTAAATTAACAAAAAAGTCCCTAGAGATTAATAAGAAGCTTTAGACCCGATGTGCAGAGGCTAAAGTAACATTTTAACCTCGTAAGGCCCATCATACTAAAAACAGGTAGTTTTTTGTGAGTGGGACTTTGAATCTACCGTCAAGGTAATAAAGTTCAATTAAGTTTGTTCGATAATGCCATTTTCAGTATATGAATACAGGAAAATAAACCTATTCCCATTGGAACACAGTTCAAATTAAATTGTCTTGATTATGTACATCGCATTGCACACTGGCCTTACGAGGTTAAGAGCATGAGATGTGAATAATGTGTTAATGTAATATCAATTTTAATTGAATAGCACCCCACTATCCTGCCCTACTAAGCATAATGGCGATATCTCAGACAAAACATCTGTAGAAATTGCAACCTAGTTACAAACAGAAGAGAGTTGAATCTGCTTTGGCTATTGAATTTAGTTATTGCATTTTTGCTTAGGAGGGCAGTATCCTCCTCAGGATTATAGTTTTGCCTGTACTATTAGTTTTAGAAATAATAATATTAATATAATCTAGCTTCGTTGGTAGTGACTACCGACCAACTAGGGTAAAGAAACCATTCCGGTCGGAATGACGTCGTTTTGTCTGTAACTATAGTTATTTTCTCTATAAAATACTGGTATGATAATCTAAATTAATAAATTAAACTCTTTTATCTACACTCATATCATAAGTCCTCTATTATGCATTCAAAACCCGTAGGCAATGACCGGCATTACCTGTGGTAGTAGGTGACAGCGATGACAGCTGTTAATTTTGGAAGATGTTCCAAATTTGGATCTCATTACCTTACAATATTCGATAACGTAATTTCAAAATTACGTTACAGCTGTCATCGCTGTCACCTACTACCACAGGTAAGGCAATGCGGGTCATTTGTCTTTCGGCTTCTGAACCCATCTTGGAGTACTTATAATATGTGTGTAGATAAAGTATTGTACGAGACTCGAAATTAGCATTACGCAACCGTCACGTAAACTACTATTACAGAATTATATTTGCACACTTCGTTGGGCATTTTTTTTGTGTTTATTATTTTTAATTGTGTAATAATCAGGGTGTCTCTTTCTTTACTTGTTTTTTACCCGATGCCGAAGTGATAGGGTAATGTTTTTGCCTTGTATGTAAGTACGGTCTCGAACGTTAATTTGGGACCCATTTCAAGAAAAATATGTTTGATGAATATATATAGCCTATGACACTCGCAAATAACGCGGCTTTCTATTGGTAGAAGAATTTTCAAAATCGGTTCAGTAGATCCAGAGATTACACCTACAACGTCACAAACTGAACCTCTTTATAATATTATAGCCAGACAAAGGATATCCAGGGGGCAAAATTTTATGACAGGTAGGGAGTTCCTATATCGATTAACTCAATTATCGATGCTTGTTTTATATACTAGTGATCACTCCAAGTTTTGCCTGTGTTTTTTTTAAATTAAAACTGCAAATATTTTAAAAAAACCGCACGTCTCTTCTTCATTTTTCAAAACGAATTTTGAAACTTTACTAATCATTATTTTTTTCTTCATTATTGTCCCATCTACTATTGTGAAAATAAACGATCAGAATTTGTTCCAAATTTTCGGGCGTACAACCTCTCCGTCTTGGCTGATAAATCTATTTCAGGTGGCTAAATGACTTTTCAATTTCTGTGGAGGTAATGCATAACTTTTTTTTTTAAGTATGCTGTGTGAACTTCATAAATACAATGCTGGGGGCGATCACTAGTATATAGAAAAAGCATCGATAATTGAGTTAATCGATATAGGAACTCCCTACCTGTCATAAAGTTTCGCCCCCTGGATTACTATGTCTGATTATAGTATAGATTATAATATTAGTATACAAGTATAGATTAGATATATTTTAAGTTTTGTAACGTTTTTAGAGTTTCTTATTAGCGGCGGCAGAATATTTCAACATTTCATGGCAAAGTAGCGAAAGCTCCAAGGAAATGCATTCGTCCTCTTCTGGATACTGATTAGGAGGAAGGCAAGCTCACCTGACGTTGTGATTTATGTTTTCGTAAAGATGAAATGGCTGACAACTATTTATCCTCGTAAGGCCCAGTGTGCAACAGCATTTACATAATGAAGGCAATTTAATTTGAACTGTTATGCAATGAGAACAAGGCTTATTTTCCTATGTTCGTAAACTGAAAATGGCATTATCGAACAAACGTAATTGAACTTTATCGCCTTGATGGTAGATTCAAAGTCCCACTTACAAAAATCTCCCTGTTTGTAGTATGGTTACGAGGTTATAATGCCAAAGATATTAGCTAGATGAAGGTCTCGTCGATTTGTCATATTTAACATCTGGTTTATGTTTGAAAATGGTTATTATGTGATCGAAAGGGCACATCAAAACAAAATCGAAGCATTTTGAATGCCTTGTAGGGAATTAAATTTAACCGGTTATTAACCGTTTTTTAATGAAAATAACCGGTTAAAACCGGTTATAACCGGTTATTTGCATTCCCTAATGCGTTGCATTAATTTACTGTGGTACAGTTAGCAATGAACAGTCAAGGACTTTAATTGTTGTGCCACTATGGAACCTTTATTATAATCA
Source organism: Acleris literana (assembly GCA_946894065.1). NCBI lineage: Eukaryota > Metazoa > Arthropoda > Insecta > Lepidoptera > Tortricidae > Acleris > Acleris literana. The sequence continues at coordinate 98,795,822 of OX335668.1, read as the reverse complement.
GTATTTATAAATTAGCGGCAGACTACATCATTGTCTATGAGTTACCACAGATAATGTCAAACGTGTTCAGGAGTCCGATTCTAGTGACAGTCGAGATCAATAGTTTATATGCGACATTTTTAGAAAATTGTATGCAACTGACATTTCCTCTCGAATGAAACTTCTTATCGAATGGCACAAGAATTGGGGTCCTGGCGTATTATGATAGTTTGAGTCCACGTATAATATTTAAAAAAAAACTATAACCTACGACAGGGCGTAATGGTAAAAAAAAGGCCCGCGGGTATTATTTTGGATTTACGGTCGATTTTTCTAGCATGTTAGGACACTATTTACGAGCAAGTGTGATGAAAATATTTTGAAAATATTTTCTTATTTTAAATTCCAATTTAACTTTGCGTCTTACGAGTAATTTAAAGTTTCCGTAATGTGTGGTGTATTTTTAAAACTTTTGTTAAAATAATGAAAATCCGTGATTGTCCCATGCTTTGTCAGAAATAAGCCTGCTGAGGATTTATTGTTTTATTAATAAAATAAAATAGACTGGTCGAACTTTGCCGTCGGCTGTCGACCGTCGACAGCAGCGACTAACTTTGTGAAGCTAATAAAGTTTAAAATAACCATCTACCACGCAATTTCTATCAATTTGCATCTTTAAATAGTATAAAACAAAGACGCCTCGTGTGGTTGCCGAGTTAGAATAGTGCCACTCCATGTCTTCCCGTGGATGTCGTAAAAGACGACTAAGGGAATAAAGGCTTGTAGTACTGTTAGGCGATGGGCTTGCAACCTGTCACTAATACGCTGGTAAACATCTTAGCCTAATTTTGCAAATTGTGGTTATAGAATTATCAACAAGTTTTTAAAGATGTTTGTAATTCTGTAGCCCTGCCTACCCCATTCTGGGAACGAAGGCGTGAGATTATGTATGTACGAGTATGTAAACAAAGATACTTCGCGCCGTCTGTCCCTCTGTATGTCTGCCCTGCTAATCCAATAGGCAGTATCTCAGATAAAACTCCTGTAGCAATATCAACCTTATTACTAACAGTAGAGAGTTAAAACTGCTTCGGTTATTAAATTTGGGATAATGCTTATTAGCTTAACTAGTAGGGCAGATGTACGCTTAGATCTTAAAAATTATCGGTTTTCATGAGTAGATAGAGTGATTCAAGAGTAAGGTTTTTATGTTTAATAAATTCTGGATTATGTCCGGGAGTTACAGAGAACTCGCATAAACCGAAGCGAAGCGGGCGGATCGCTGATGTATATAAATCGTTTGAGATAATATTATAATCCCCTAATTGCAAATACGTACGTCCATTAGTCGTCTGTGTGTCGATCAATAAGTCAATCGGTTTCATCTTTTATATACAGTGGTGGTCACATATAGGGACGGTTGCGTTTTTCCCATAGAGTTAAGATTTTTTCACAACACTGCTCGGAAATAGGGCCATAGATGGTCTTGTTTGGGGTCACAAAACGTCAATTATAAGGTCAGACCAAGAATGTTTTTGTCGGCGTGTTTGCTGATTGGTCGAGAACATTGTTGTCCAACTTTAAGAACTAATGAAAATCAATCAATCAATTTTTGTGTCATAGCTCCTTACAATTAAAAATTGAATTCGACCAATCAGAACACACCATTTCGTGTCGTAAAATATTAGGTGTATTTTTGCTAAAAGATACACAGACTAAAAACTATGTCACTGCTTTTTTTTAAATGTAATTCAAACTTGGCCCTAATCTCGAACCACTAGAGATGAAATTACATGGGAGATATGGCGAAACAAATACAATTTTATATGGAGTTGACATCTTCATCTCGCATGTTAGTTTATTAATCTCGAGTGCCACGAGAATAGGGGTCCAGATTTAAAAAGTTATCTATGGTAAAATTGGCGGTGATGTCACATTAACATGAATTAAAATTTGGGTTTTGAATTTGAATTTTTATTTTATTTCCTCTAAGTAGTTGTGAAAAGCACTATGTCTGCCTCGGTAGAAAGTGCAATTTATGGACTCGTACACTAGAGGGCCTCAACTACGTTTCGGCCCTATATTATGACTCGTCCAAGAATCGCGTACTTTCTATCCTCTGCAACAATGTACTATTTTGTTTTGATGGTCAAAATTGAAAAGTCATATATGTATGTAATTGTATGGGAAACATGCAAGCTTCCCTAATTATGTGACCACTACGTCTAAAGATTATTAAGTATCAGTAAGGTGAACGTACGAGTGCTCGACATGCGAACAGGAAATATTTATTTGCGTCGTGATATTATGGTCAATTATACATCTACACAAAACATTTTCATGTGATTTGGGAGACGTGACCTTTACTTTTGTTAGTTGGAAATTGTTTTATATGGTGACAATATAGAAATTTCTCAAAATTATAATAATAATTAGTCAATCGGATTGTACGAGTAAATGTCAGGTGCTTTTGCTGGCAGTCCTTTTCTTTATTTAGAAATTGGTGTGTGAAATATGAAAGCCACAAACATTCCTCATCGCTTACATGAGGGGGTAACAAAATTGATGTTAATCTTATTTTAGTTATCGCAAGTCAAAGTATGGGGCGAGTACTAGTACAACGTCGAGTACTAGTACTTCCACCTTACCAATAAACGTATGAAAACACATTTATGTCTGCTAACCGATTAATTCTAAAGACCAAGAAAAAACCAATACAGCCAAGGCAAATATTCGTTTTTCAGCTCAGTGTGTTTTATTAAAATGTCTGCGGTTAGAAAATAAAATTTTAAAACTTAATAAAAAGACCGCGGCGGCGGCAGCAGCGGTTCATTGTGCGTGAAATTATCTTAATTGTTTTAAAACAGACTTCAAAAAGAAGAGTTTACCAATTCCCCTTTTTAAAAATATAAACGTAGCACTATATGAGCAGCGGGAAATAAGCCCGCTAAACTAAAATACGACAGGCAACCTTTCCGATCCTTTAATAGTACATTATTGCCTAGGCATGGAAGTAGGCAATTGCGGGCTGAGTATTGGATTAAACGGACGAGCTTGCGAGTCCGTTTAAAAATACGAAGCCCGCAATTGCTGTTCCTGCCGAGGCAAATATAGTGATTTTCTCAAAAATCGCAAGAAAAAAATTGTGTTGGAGTCAAATCTTCATCGCTTGAACTCATTTTTTGAATTGCATACAAACAGAAACTTAATGTAAAAAAACCATCACTCCTTATTACCGCCTTTTTTGTTTATGACAAGGAGAAACGCAATTCTTGTTTTAAAAAAAACAAGCTATTCCAGGCATAAATAAAAAAGTTATGTTTCGAGTAAAATTTGGATGTGTAAGACTTGCGCCCTCATTTTATTATGGCCCTTTTCACTTTTTAAAAAGTTACAAGGTAGATAGTAATGGAATTTGTATGCAACATTGCGGGCTTGTGTAGCGAGCACGCAATGTTTTCTTTTTTTTAAATTTGAGAACTGTCAGTAAACTATGTACTTCGCGTCTCAATATGTAGATAGGAATGTCAACATTTCCGGACATTTTTGAGAAAAATAATGTCCTATTTTTTATACCAACAATAGTTGCACGAACAAGTTTTTATTTATTTAAAAGTGAGTTAATAGCTAAATGGGCGTAAGTACTAATGTCCAAGGCAACCGTCTTTTCTAATTCAGGCAGGTTACGAGTAATAGGTGGCATTCGATTAAATTACATTGTGCACGGCATACGAACATGATCACGGTACAAACCGACGTTATGTAAACCCATATTTCCCTGTCAAATAATTTGACTCAAATGACCTATTATCCACAACATCACATTACTCGAATTTTGTTACAACCGAGAAATGTTTGCCTCTAAAATAGGTCAAGCGGTTTTCAAGAAATAACGACGTAAGCCGCATTTCCCAAACTGGAATAAGACTTACTCCGAGATTAGTCTATACAAATTCGGCGCTTAGTCTAGGTAAAGTACCGGCCAATCATATATCACCTTTGTACTTACATCTCATACGATTACCTACAAATGTGACTTACCAAAATTGACAACCAATCAAGAACTAGTGGACCAATTGTACTGCTATTATTCAATTCGTTAGCTGATTAAATAAGATGGTGTATAATAAATGTTTGTACATATGTAGTTTAAAAAAGTTTAGTATTTAAAAAAGCATTGCCTTCGCGTTCATACAAATCCCGTAAATATAGTATGAATGCGTCGGCAATGGTTTTTATTTGTAGGTAAACGTATGAGATGTAAGTACAAAGGTGGTATATTATTGGCCAGTACTGTATAAGGCCTTATTTCAGTTTGGTGAAATGCGGCCCTAAACGAACAACGGTAACTTTTCCATTACGAAAATTAGTCATATATTTATATTTTGCTCTCACACTCTAATAACGTATCTCAAATTCAATAACCGGAGCAGATTCAATCCTCGCCCATTATAATAAGGATGCACTTGCTACTGGAGTTTTGTCTGAGTTACGACCGTTTGTCTTATAGTTGTATAGTTGAATAGTTGAATTTTCGTGACGTAATTGAAGAGTTACCGTTGTTAATTTAGTACTTATCTATGTGCACTTTTTTAAACCGTCTTAAAGGACAACGCCAGATCTTGGCTTAAAACACTTTAAAAAAAAGCCCGCGCATACGAAGGATGTTGACATGACCTGTTTTGTATGAGATTTAAATCAGTATTTTATTACATACACATTTAGGGAACTTATACGAAAATAGAGCCATCTATTAAGATACTTTGTAAATAAATATATCTTGCGAGTAACGTGTTGTTACGATTATTTCTAAATATTTTTTTAGACAAGTTCTTTAGAAAGACTAACACCAAAGGATTTTTTTAAATATTTTTCTACATCAAATTTACTCAATTTTATAATTATCTGTCACAATTTTTTCTTAGGCCATTTTAGCCATCAGGCTTTTATGGGGACCTGGCAATTTTCTTTAGTCCGCCCCTACCCCAGCAAAACTTATGTGATAAACGAGGAAGGTAAGGGTCTCTGTGTTTATCATTATTCAGCCGTAATAGCAAAAAAGGCTAATACAATGTAGTGGTCGATGCATTGTATACTCTATAGGTAACCACATTAAATTTAAAATGCTTTGACTATTTATTTATTAATTGTCCTTTCTTTTGCTTTTAAATCCCCTGAAATTTTGCAAATTTTCAATGTATTTATGCAATAATTACCTTGCCATTATTTTGAAAGTATCTAATGTGCATTAAGTGCATGCAGCGTTCTAATTAAACCGCCTAAAATTGTCGCGCAAATGGTTAATTTTAACCCACGGGCGTAAATTATGATTTTGCTCACCGACGCGATTAAGGTAATCAGTTCATTAATGGATGGCGTATATAATTTATCTTGGTTCAGGCAAAAATGGCGTAAGTGTAATTTTTCAGGCAGAAAGACGTCATTATCACCATTTTGCCCGTTTTGCAATCATTGTTTTTATTTTGTATAAAATGCCTATTCAGATTAAATACTGAAATGACGATCTAAAATGTTTTTTTAGTAATTAAATCGTAACGCCCAAAGGTCTTAAAGGCCTTTTTAAAAGCTCCTTCTATTGTCAATTGTTTTATCGAATAGTACTCGTAATTTGTGTGTATTATGTTCTTTAGCACTAAAACAGACTGAACATGAAATTGATAAACGACAAAACACTGAACTGAACTGATGACTGTGAAACTTTTCATTGTTTTCATTACAAATCTCTATTTCACATTTTCAACCATTCAAAAGTTATCTGAAAGAGATCGCTCTTTAGCGATAGGACCGCCTGTTGTTTACCTCAACTTTTAATGTTTTATAATATGTTGTGTTCTATAATGTATCGATAAAATATGTATATCGGAAGTCGATAAACGAGAAGTCCCTATGACAGCTCAAAGGTGCTACAAGAATTCCGGCCTCTTATAGTCACCCCTTTTATTATATTTCATGGCCCTTCTACACGATGGCCCATCATGGGCCAACGTAAGGGACGCATCTACACCTTAGAGCGAGCAACATATTCTTGCATCTCACTCTTACGCATCACTCCGTCCCTACGTTGGCCCATGATGGGCCATTGTGTAGAGCAGCCATCACGATTGCATACATTTATGCGATTTGCCTTTGCTATTTAAACACGCTTTGCCAAACTATTCAAAGGGTGTCCGAAAAATAATGAGCTTCCTGCTGAGACTTTCCCAATGCGCTACAATATGGGGCTTTTAAAAAGGGTATCATTAAATTTCTTCGACACAGGCAATGCATTGGCGACGCCAGCGCAGCGTTGCAAATGTCCATAGGCGGTTATTACCACTCCCCATCAGGTCACGTAGATGGCAGTATATAAAATAAAAATAAAAAACTAAAAAAAATTTTTTTTTGGCTTTTCTAATACGCGCTGATACTTTTGATGAGAGGTTTATTACTTTTGATGTTACATAAATTCAAAAGTAATAACCCAAAAAGTTGTTCACAAACGCGACTACCGCACACATTATTCAATAGGCTGGTTTCCTAAATAATTCTAATTAGTCCATCATTTACATTATCAAAAAATATTGAACACATATGTTTTCTTTTGTCAATTAAACAAAAAATGACGAAGATAAAGTGCCTTGAAGTTTCGCGTGACGTCACGCCCCCACTCCCGCACTTTGATTCGCGTTATATTTGTCAATTTTGATTGATTCGGTAAAGCAAAAACAACTACTTACTGACGATTTTTTTTTTACCCAGGACACACCCGTTTTATAAGTGCCTCAAGTTTGAACACTAACGACACACGTTCGAAAGATTTTAGTGTCATGGCGATACTGAAGAATTCTGAGCCCGATCAACGAATGCGAGTGACCAGAGAAGGTCGTAAAGCCTCAATAGACAACATTTAAAAAAAAAGCATTTTTGTTTTTTCTCGTTTATTGTAATGCATTGTGTGTGTTTTTCGCTGGTTAAAAATTACCAGCGACACATGACAGATGTATATTTTTTCAATTCCTATGGTAATAGATGGACTAAGGGCACTATAAGTGTATTCCTAACATTCACAATCCAACTTTTTTTACCGTTTTTCCTAAATATAAAATGAAACTACTGCATAAAAAAAACCAAAAATATTTTTACTGTAATCAGCAGTGTAAAATCTACAAACAGTATTTTAATTTACTACCTTAGCACATATGAATTGTTGTCAATTTTCCGAGGACTGGCTGCATAAGTTATATTTGTAATACATCATTCACTTTCTTTGTTATTAGTGTTTGATGGTTGCAATTCAAAGGGTCACTTACGACACTAAACGCACCACTTACGACATTAAGAGGCCCTATAGGAAATTTTGCCGGTTTTGCTTATTTTTGTGATTTTACAGTTAAAATACTGCTTTTCTATAAGTTTTAATGCTCATCATTAAATGTCATTTTAGTTATGATCGAATAAATGAGCTACGAATAAATGAGCCACTTTTTTATTTTTGTCGAGTATTATAATGCGAGATTTAGGTTGTTTTAAAAGATTATTTATTGCCAATTCTTTTGAACTTTTTGGATATTTTTTAGTTTATTTCTGTTGTTTTATGAAAGAGAGTTCTGAGTAGCCGGAATCCAAAAATAATTTTTGCTCGTTTTCTTTAAAAATGTACCAAGTATATTATTATTTTTACTCGATTTTTTTTATATGAAAGTGGTAAAAAGTAATTCATACATTTTTTAGACAACTTTCACAGCAATACATTGTAAATTTTTCATACCGTTAAGACGTCAAAATGATTCATGAATATGTGAAATTCTTGTCCTCTTCCAGCAAAATGCACATAATAGTCGCCGGTGTCAGGTCGATTAATCAAAATAAAATAATAAAAACAAAAAAGTAGCTCATACATTCGTTAAAATTAGAAATTATCTTTCGTGTTGTGCATTAAAACTTGTAGAAATACAGTATTTCAACTGTAAAATCACGTCTGTAAAATCACGTAAATCAGCGAAATTGGCAAAATTTCGTGTACGGCCTCTTAAGAATGCAACCAACACTTGCTCAGAATTTCAAGTAGTGGCGGGCTATAAGCGGATAACAGGGCCTTTATTCTTGGCGGTAAAAACCATATCATATTTCTGGAGACCTAGTGAAAAAGGTCATCATTAAGTCAACTTAACTCGTACTAAAAAAGGGTATATAGGTAGACGGAGTATACTAGACTTAAACCCTTTTTCAATTGTTCTTCAGGTGACTTATACCCTTCTCCACTAGAATCCCAGATTTGATCTGTCATGGTATTGTATTAACTCGGCCGCCATTACTGTTAAGTAAATATGAGCTATCATATGTGACGTTATCCATGAAAAGGGACCTTATTGTCGATGGCGCTTCCGCCATTATTAAAGATGCTCCGATATAAATACAACGTTGCGTGATGCAGTGCGGCGTAAGCGCCATCGACGATAAGGTCCGTTTACATAGATAATGACACATATTATTATGAAGACAATACGATGACAAATCAAAGACGATATAGTTTTTACTGGCTAGAATAGAGACCCTGGACAAATTAATATACAGGGTGTCACAGAAACCGACTTCAACCCGCCTAGGGCTGATAGAGCAGCTAAAAAGCTATCTATTTAACCCCTATGTATGATCAGCGATTTTTACCAGTTTCGGAGATTTTTTGTAATTTTTCCTTATGTCCATGTCACGAAAAATTCATATTTTGTTTCACAAGTTTTTCAGTGGTATCAATCATTACGAATCATCCAAGTTCTTAAATCAATTTGCACGTTTAAAAAAAATGCATTTTTGCAAAATGTTGCAAATACAAAATTTCAGTAATAATTATTTTCAAAAATAAAAGTAAGTCTCCTTTACGAAGAGTTTGCTATTTCCAATATTTAAGGTAGTTTTTTCCACCCTGTATAGGATTGACGTAAGCTGTCAGACGGTCGCGACGAGCGCCTACGACAATTCCGTACATTTAGACAGTTTTCGAAAATCGCTTACGTTAGCGTTAACCAACTTGTCTAGCCTCACAGTACTATAGAAAATAATAGAATCTTGTGAAAGCACGCTTCAAAGAACGATATTAGGCACCGTAAAACGGGGTGAGTAGGGATTAAGGGGTGACTAGGGACACAACCTAAAATGAAGCGTATGTTACTAATTATAAGACTGAAATTATTTCCAATAGACGTAACGTTATTGTCCATTTAATAATTGCTCTTATTTGTAACCAGTTATGACTTATTTTAGCTTGTGTCCCTACTCACCCCGTTTTACGGTATTCTAATTTTGAAGTTCATGTATTAAGTATACCCTTGCCTTCGCGAGTTTCATTTCATATTATTTAGATCGCTGAATAAATTAAGATCAGCATGGACTGATGAAACACCGGCTTAAAAGCTGTAAAATAGCTGAAAATTAAACAAAATGGCCACTTATCCAAACAATTTGGAGTGCAATTGGTTCCATATTGGAAAATGTTGCCAGTAAGAACAACGCCTTTTTAACTAAAGCTACTTTTTAATCACCCTGTTACCTAACCTTAAAGTTCATTCTAAGAATCAGCAAATCTCGTCATCCTGCTTTTTTTTTTTTAAACTAGGTTTATGAGATTGGCGTGGATTCTCGCTTAGTTATCAAAGTACACCCACAGTTAAGTAATAACTAAAGCCATTTCTAAACGTAAACTCACGGCACTGTGCTTCACAGCCCAGTTTTTAAACCGAAGGTTGGAACTCTTCGAAAAACAGTTTTGAAATCTTACTCTGAAACACCGTATTAATGCTACGGGGTCCGTTCTTTTCACTCCTCATTTGAGCCGAACTCGCGAATTAGGCTGCGGCTCCACTGACGCGGAGATGAGCGGAGTGGAGCGGAGCTGTGCCAATATTAACCAATAGAATCTAAACTAACGTGCGCATGGCGCGTTCGACGTGACCGCATGCGCCTTCTAGTGGTTAATATTGGCACAGCTCCGCTCCGCTCGTCTCCGCCTCAGTGGAGCCGCAGCCTAAGTCACTGAGCAGGCGTTTCTTTGATTTTGAATTAGAGACCCAGTGACTTTCAGTGGCGTTACGTCAAAGTGAGCAAGGCTCACTCTCAAAATAACCTTAATAACAAATGCACCGTTTTATCTATACGTATAAAAAAATGTTTTTCACAACACTGTTCGGAAATATGGCCATATATGGCCACAAAACGTCACTTATAAGGACAGACCAAGAATGTTCTTGCCAACTTTAAGAACCAATGAAAATCAATCAATCAATTTCTGTGTCATAGCTCCTTAAAATGAAAAATTGAAATCGACCAATCAGAACACACAATTTTGTGTCGTAAAATATTAGGTGTATTTTTGCTAAAAGATACACGGACTAAAAACTATGTCACTGCTTTTTTTTTAAACCTGGCCCCTAATCTCGAACCAATAGAGATGAAATTACATGGGAGATATGGCGAAACAAATACAATTTTTTATGGAGTTGACATCTTCATCTCGCATGTTAGTTTATTAATCTCAAGTGCCACGAGAATAGGGGTCCAGATTAAAAAAAAGTTATCTATGGTAAAATTGGCGGTGATCTCACATTAGCATGAATTAAAATTTGAGTTTTGAATATGAATTTTGATTTTATTTCCTCTCAGTAGCTGTGAAAAGCACTATGTCTGCCTCGGTAGAAAGTGCAATTTATGGACTCGTACACTGGAGGGCCTCAACTACGTTTCGGCCCTCTATATGACTCGTCCAAAAATTTCGTACTTTCTATCCTCTGCAACAATGTACTATAGCTACCACCACAGGAATTCAAGGCCCTACAATGTAATGGGTAGTAAATTGTATACTGGTTAATCCCCAAGAAATCGGTCATATACCGATTAAAAGCGTGTAAGGAACACGTTTGTAGCAGCCCTTATATCACGTATCCTACGTTCGTATGTTCTCAAGCGCGGTCTTACGTATCGATCGACGTTCCATTTTCAAATGAATAGCTACCGCGAACAGTCTGCTGCCAGTACTTAAATTTGAAAAAAGAATTAAATCAAATTTCGAAATTTAAAAATGTAATTCATGGCGTTTTGTTCAATATTGAACTACGCGCTACGGCTCAAAAACGCCGTGTTCGTTCTGGCTTAAAATACTTTTTTGTTATTAATTGAAATACTTGTATAAGATACTCTTTAGGTAGGTATAATAGTTTTAAAGAGTTCCTTTGCGTTATTTTACTAGTGTTAAACAGCGTTAATTTTGTTTAGTTACATTCCTTGATTAACTTTTATTTTAAAGTCTAAGTGTACAGTTTTAAAGCTAAGCAATATACAATTATTTCAAGTTGAGTGCACGTCCGCGCCTTTTTACATTTTTAATAGCTGTATGCGCTTCCATTTTGTTCTCTTATTTAAAACAAAATAGAGTCACATGGAGGTCGAAATTTAATTTGTCTATAAACCAGTTTTACTAGTTGAAGCTTTTGCTTGCTGATAACTCTACTCTACGTGCCACTTCAGGGCTATTTCCGAATTATTCGTATATTTTGTTTAAATCCAATGTATTTTTTAAATAATCACCGTCACTCTATAGCTATCACACTTGCTCTCGTATAAAACAGTATATCCTTAACCTACAGGGTGACTCCTAAGTGGTGAACTAAAATCATTTTTTCAAGTTCAGTGCATTAGGTCTACAAGCAAACAATTGAACTTTAATGACATTAACGAAGAAGAAGCTTAGTATGCTGGCTGGTCACATTCCTCTACAGCTAACTGTACTTTTATTGATTCATGTAGATTTAACTTACTCTTATCGATGGAGTACCCACTTAGGCTATTAAAGTAGGGTGACGACGAAATCAGGTAGGGTGACGGCACCAATGATGGACAGTTTTAGCTGACAGGCACCAGTAATGGACACTTCACTCTTAATTCAAATTGTATACGGACCAAAATTGATTGTTATAATTGACCCTTATCTTCTGTAAAATAAGAATCAAGTGTTCATTATTGGTGCCTTGTCCATTACTGGTGCCATCACCCTAAATTGAAAACTAATTATTGATTTTATAAACAAAAAACTAAAAAGATTTTTATATATTGTTAAGTAAGTGTTCAAACTAAAGCTACAGAATAAGAAAAAATATTTCAGTTCACCACTTAGGAGTCACCCTGTATATTTTTGAACGTAAACACGCAAATGGCCGACGGGTTTTACATGTACGTTATACATTGTTTGTTGTATTCAAACCGATAGTGCTACTGTTAAATGTATCCTTCAGTATACATACGCCAAAATAAAAACTTACGACTAATTAACTAGCATGTCCTTTTCAGTGAATTCACTCTTAATTAATTTACATTTCTCTGGTAGAAATGTTTTATTTTGTCTTTAGAAAAATAGTACATTGTTGCGGAGGATAGAAAGTACGCGATTTTTGGACGAGTCATATAGAGGGCCGAAACGTAGTTGAGGCCCTCTAGTGTACGAGTCCATAAATTGCACTTTCTACCGAGGCAGACATAGTGCTTTTCACAGCTACTGAGAGGAAATAAAATAAAAAATCATATTCAAAACTCAAATTTTAATTCATGTTAATGTGACATCACCGCCAATTTTACCATAGATGACTTTTTTTTAATCTGGACCCTTATTCTCGTGGCACTCGAGATTAATAAACTAACATGCGAGATGAAGATGTCAACTCCATATAAAATTGTATTTGTTTCGCCATATATCCCATGTAATTTCATCTCTAGTGGTTCGAGATTAGGGGCCAAGTTTGAAATACACTTTAAAAAAAAAAGCAGTGACATAGTTTTAGTCTGTGTATCTTTTAGCAAAAATACACCTAATATTTTACGACACAATATGGTGTGTTCTGATTGGTCGATTTCAATTTTTCATTTTAAGGAGCTACACAAAAATTTATTGATTGATTTTCATTGGTTCTTAAAGTTGGACAACAATGTTCTCGACCAATCAGCAAACACGCCGACAAAAACATTCTTGGTCTGACCTTATTAGTGACGTTTTCGGTCAGAATTTTCACGGCAGAACATAAGACTGTCGCAATCTTGCTAGTGTTAGAAACTTGTTTTTATCGATATCGAGTATTATTTTATAAAAAAACCGGTCAAATTCGAGTCCGACTCGCGCACCGAGGGTTCCGTATTTAAGATAATACGGTTGGAAAAAGCAAAAAAATACTTACTTTGTTATGAACTTTATTATCTATGCAATAAGGCCCATTTTGACTAGCCTAAATTTTAATACAGATTTTTAAAGTTTTTTGATATTTTTTCCAAAACTGTAAAGTTTTACAATTTCATTTTATTTTTCCTGTAAAATATAAGTAATTATCTTTAAATCAGGATTTTTCCAGATGTTTTGGTCAATAAACTTCGGAGATAAGGGGGGGGAACGGTCATTTTTTTGTACATTTTTGTCTATAAATCAAAAAGTACGTCCCAAAAAATCATAAAAAAAATAGTTTCGAAATGTGCAGACTGAGCCCTTTCATATGACACCCCGTTTGCTATAATCAAATAACTTTCATTTTTCAACCCCCCATTCTAGACCCCATAACAAATACTTAGAAAAATAACTTCATACTTTTTTTACTAACAACAGATGCGGGCAAGCAAGTTATACAACTATACCAAATTAAAAATTGATAGCTTCTATAGTTTCTGAGAAAAACTGCTGTGACATACAGACAGACAGACAACGAAGTCTCACCAAAAGGGTTCCTTTTTTTACCATTTTGGTACGGAACCCTAAAAAAGTCGAGCCGATATCATCATTCTCCTGCTCTTGTCCCAACTTATTTGGGGTCCGCGCAACATGTATTTTTCTTCTATAATTCTCTATTAGTCGATATATTTAAATTTTTGTATAATCATTCGTGACAGTCAATTTAAAATATGAAAAGAATTGGTAGTTACGGGATTGTTATTCCATCTAAACATTAACTATACTTTATCTTAATAACCCTTCATTTTGGGTTTGGCGTAGTCAGGTAACAAATTAAATTTAAAATGTTGAGAAATTAATGATTATCCACTCATATTACTATACAAACCAAATAAAATGTCATGTGCTGCTGTGTGTACTGATGTGGACTTCGAAGAAGAAATTGAATCTGTCTCTATATAATTTTTCTCAAACATGCCATGAAATATTGATGTTATGTTCCTTATAATAGGCTGCGAAGTATGACGTTTCAGGTGCGGCTAGGACAAGAGGTCGTTAATGGAATTTCATTTCATACAAATCGTGCAGGCCTAGGCCGGCAAAGTCCTCTTTTTTAATTTACATTCCACTTTGTGGCACAGGCATCATGACATTCTGCCACAATGCGTATTAAAAAAAAACAATAAATGTTATTTTTTTAATTTTAGGGTAAACGTGGCGGCTGTGTTTATGAACAGGCTAGATAGCTGGTTTTTTTTTTAATATACTAAGCCGTGCATCCAACCAAAGCGTTTGCATGTTTATCTAAAGTACTAGGAAAACATAGGTAATTAGGGGTGCGTACCGCAACTTAGATCGCAGGCGGTGCGCTGCGGGGCACCGGCGGGCGGGCGGGCGCACCCGACACAGCGCGGGTGACTGAGCACTGTAGGTTACTTTTAATGTTTATGCACTCCTAGTAATTTGACTTTGTAATTTTTGTTTTGATTTTTTTAATGAATTATTATTATGTTTGATGTTTGAGAAAAGCACTATTTCTCAAACATGCTCGGAAATAACGGTTTTCCGATTGAAATACAAGGACGGAAAATTCCTCTTTTTACTCCTAGGAGTAAAAAAACCATATGAAAACACTTTCCGTCCATGTCCATATTGTTTTTTAAAAGTGCTCTTTATTGCGTATAAAATCGAAAGGACCATGAAAAAAATCCCGTACACCCAACTTGTGGGGGCGCATTGAGGGGCGGCGGCGCGGCGGGGCTCTGCGGAGCGGCGGCAGCGGGCGGCGGCTCGTTGTGCGTGAAAGTATCTTAACTAAGTAATTCTCAAACAAAAATTCTCTCCGAATTTGTCAAAGGTTTTTACAAATACTTATAATCATGTATTTTTATAATTTCCTCGCATTGTTTGAGAAAAGCATTATGTATGCCTCGGCGGAAACGAGGATTTCCTGACTGGTATTATAGCAGGCCTCGCTATTGCTTGGCCTGCTAACCACCTCGTCAGGAAATCCCTTATTTTCCGCGCCTAGGCCACAATGTACTATACATACCTCGGCGGGAAATATGGGTTGCCCGCCTCAGACCTATCCGGCCTCGCTTTGCTCGGCCGTCTATATGTCTTCGGCCGGCAACCCCTTTTGTCCCGGCCTCTGTAGTAATGTACTATATTATACAAGCCTCACATAAAATGTTGTATTAAATATTTTTTCAAAGCAAACGTCAAGAGTGCCATCACTCTATGCCGCTACTGTAGTACGCAGTTAGCCGCCTTTTCGCTTCATTACGGTTGCAAGGGCGCCACGAAAAGACTCCCGTGGGCGCTGACGTAACATCGTCTACATTATCAGCACCTTTATGTTCCACGTAGGATCTCAGAAGCAAAATTGTATGTTCTTTTATGTGTTACATCCTACTAATATTATAAATGCGAAAGTTTGTGTGTGTGTGTGTTAGTTTGTTAATCCTTCACGCTGCAACGGCTGGAAGGATTTGGATGAAATTTGGAATGGAGATAGCTTATACACTGTATTAAGACTACTTTAAGAGCTACTTTTTATCCCGAAAAATTTAAAAGTTCCCGAGGGAATAACGATAATTGACAACAATTCATATCTGCTAAAGTAGTAAAATAAAATTCTGATTGTAGATTTTATACTGCTGATTACAGTAAAAATATTTTTGGATTTTTTTATGCAGTAGGTTTTTTTTATATTTGGGAAAAACAGTAAAAAAGTTGGATTGTGAATGTTAGGAATACACTTAAAGTGCCCTTAGTCCATTTATTACCATAGGAATTGAAAAAAATATACAACTGTCATGTCCATTTTTCATCTGTCTGACGGATTATTTGATTCTAACGACACGCTTTCGATTCTCGTAATACTATTGTTTTGATA
Source organism: Acleris literana (assembly GCA_946894065.1). Taxonomy (NCBI): domain Eukaryota; kingdom Metazoa; phylum Arthropoda; class Insecta; order Lepidoptera; family Tortricidae; genus Acleris; species Acleris literana. The sequence continues at coordinate 98,779,749 of OX335668.1, read as the reverse complement.
TACGCTATTAAAAATGAAAGTGACTAACGGATTTGTAAAAGCGGATAGCCGCAATCTGCCCAAAGTCGACGAATTCATGTTGTTACAGTTGTTATGGTTGACAAGTGACATGACATGACAGTCAGTTCTGTTTCTGTAGAAAGTTACCTTTTTAATTTTATATCATGCTAAGATCACGACATCAGTATTCCTAACTTTGTATATACGGTCTTTTTAATGATTATTTCTTTAATAAATTATTAAAGACGAACTTAAGTTAAATAAAGAAAAACCGAGAAACACGGGTAGTCTAATTTTGAACCAGCTATAATAAACGCGAAAAAACCAAAATGCTTTTTTTTTGAAATGTTGTCAATTGGTGTGGGGGGGGAGAACCGGTGAAATTACTAGCATAGAGGCGTTCCATCCTCGTCCTATGGGTTGGCAACGCATTTGAAGTCTTAAGATTGCAGTTTTGAGATTGTAGTCTTGAGATTTCAAATATCTATGGGTCTCAGACCCCACTCAGGTGGCCTGAGTGCTCGCGTGCCTTCAACTTGCCATAAAAAAAAAATCTACGCGGACGAAGACGCGGACAGAAATAGTATAGCATTAGATTTTTTTTATGGCAAGGAGAAGGCACGCAGCACATTTTTTTTGTGGATGATTTATTCGTGAATAAATTATCCACGAATGAATCATTCGACTACTTTTCGAATAACCTTTAATTTATTAGAGAAAAATGGAGCAGGCATTCCAGTACATAATAATTATTCGTGCCAATTCATTCAACGAATAAATTATTCGCGAATTGCATTCGTTATTCGCGAATAATTTGGTTATTCGAATAAATTTTGCCCATCTCTGCTTGGAAACATGTGTATTAATTACTAAAAAAACATAGTTCAACATTTTTGTCGGAGATGTACAGTCAACAGCATAAAAAAGTGATCATTTATGTACCTTGTCGCTTTTAATCGTTTCACAATTTTGTATGACATTTCAAACACGACGTTAAAGTGACAAGGTACATAAATGATCACTTATTTATACTGTTGACCGTACCTAAGCAATCGTAATACATAATCACGACTGGATTTTATCCGTGAACGGTGCATAGTTCCAACTTCAAGTGCATCCTCCTCGAATATCGAATACAACGCAATACGGCAAGTCTTCGAGGATCTTCTCAGCTTAAGTATCAAAGTTTCAAGATAGCTTAAAGAGCGTCGGTGGCCTAGTGGCTTAGGGGGTCGACTTGTGATTGTAAGGTCGCGAGTTCGAATCCCGCGGTCACCATGTACTAAGTTTTTCTAACATTACGCGACGCTCTTTCGGTGAAGGAGGAAACATCGTGAGGAAACCTGCACATGACAGCAGAGTGTGTAAGAGGGTAATTGCACATAAGATTCTAAAGGAGAAAGCGTATTCGAAAAGGGCCCATCTGTAAGATAAGATTAGTTACAAAGTGGCTTGAATTTATTAACTTGAATCTCTGATTGGCACGTTTTACGAATAAATAAATGTAGCAATCAATTTTCAATTTCATCCAAAATATATTTCAGGTTTTCTACAGTTAAATGGTTTAGTAAAACTACACTCGGTGTCAATTGAAACGGGCAAAAATGTAAACAAATTAGTGCTGCTTAAAACATAACCATAAGAATAAACAATAACTACACGTAGAAGCGAATCTCCTTTGACCAGGCCCCAAATGCCGCGCTTTAAATACCTACTTCCCCCTTCACCCCGCTACGCCCCTCTGTCTTGCGCGCCCAAAGTCAGGGCTGTCACTTGTGAAATATTTTAATCGGTTTATGGACGTGCTATACAAGTAGGTAATAATATTTTTGATGTTAATCATCTATAAAACACAGAAACGGGTCTATAAATAAACAACCTTTTAAGCTCAATAAGTTTTAAGTATAGTCTGGGATCTGGAGTTACTTTTTACGTTCCTTTCCGGACCATTAATTTCAATTATTATTTAGTTGAAAAAGCTTTATTACAAAATACTATTCTTATCTATTAATTCGTTTTTAATGTTTCCGTTTTTTTATCTTCAACATCTAGGGGTGTACTATTTAACAAATAAAACTCCATCATTCAATAAGTTACCTATTTCTAATTATTTTGCCGTAAATAGTCGTTCACTTTTTAAAACACTATCTTAGTTCAACCATAAACACTAAATTCAACACAAATACGAAAACCAATTCAAGACACAATAACAATATCTTGGTTAATACATATATATATATATATATTCCGTGTGTGACGCCCCTGACTGACTAGACACCTCAGGTGTCGCCAGGCGGTAGGTATTTAACGCGCCGACCACGCGTCGGGAGCCGGGAGTATCGCTTCTACGTGTAGTTATTGTTTATTCTTATGACATACCCTCAACTCTTTATCGGGCATGTTCTTATGAAAACTGTTCAATCTTAAATGTAATAGACTAATGTTTATTAACCACCTTACTAATAAACGTTGAGTAACGGTGGTATAGCTATACAATGTTTTGTCCTTATCTGTCAAATTCAAATGTCACAATTTCAGATAAGGACAAAACATTGTATAGCTATACCACCGTTACTCAACGTTTATTAGTAAGGGGGTAAGTGTATAAATATTTAAAAATCCTTACATGATCTTCAAAAGTATTTTATGCAACTGTATCATAATAAGGGCCATTGAGACACGAGTGCGAGTTCTTTAATAAATACGCATGAGTGTCTCAATGGCGGACCTTGAATAGTTGCAGACATTACTTTTTCTATGAGCTCAAACGGATATCTACAAGAAGTAACTACAACTGTTTGAACTACTATAATAAAGGGGTTTGGGTAAAAGTGTTGTCATTTGTAAAATTCATATATTTTCAAGGTGAGCGGCCATTCATAAAAGTGGTAAATTATGATAGAATTATTAAAAATAAACATATTTTGTTATGTAATGTAATACTCTAAAGTGCATCGGAGCCGAGATATTTAAATATTCATACTTGGGCGTACTTTCGTACTAAAAACGGAATACTTAAATCTTTAAAATCTCCGCTGCACGATGCCGAACAGAGAAAAACATCATTAAAAAAAAGAATGGCAACACAAAAATAAAAACAAAAACAATATAGAAGGAAAGAAAAAATACAATCATAGAATAATGTTGCCATGGTGATTCTGTGACGTCGAAAGTGACACCACTCAGCACTATGTCACGGCATGAACCGCGACGCTGGTTTTCAGTGGCGCCAACGTGACACACGAACGAAGAGACAGTGTTTAATTAAAGAATATAATAAATAGTAGTAGATTAACAAGTAAGATAATAAGAAATAAATTAAATACATTTTTTAATATGAAAACTGAGTAAAATAGGTACAAAAATCGGTCAAGATAATTCGAATAAAATAAAAAAGGAAGGCAACTGAACACAGATAAAGGAAGAAGAGATTGAAACATGCAATAGGGTAAAGAGCCAAACGGTACCACCAACATTAACCATACGTAACAAACAGTAGAGCAACACGAGTAACTGGATCTCATTAAGTATCAGGTCTCCCACCATAGATGGTGGACCAGGACTCTTTCAACCTACTTTAAGCAGCAGTGCATTTTTGTGTTCCGGTGTGAGTATAACCGGTGAAATTACTAGCATAGAGACATTCCGAGTTAAGGCCCGGCCACACCGCTTGCGTGAAGTGCACGTGCACGTGCGCGTTTGCTTTCCACTGCGTTGTATAGTACGAATTCTCATTAGGACATGTCACTATACAACGCAACACACAACGCATCACGCAACTACAGTCACGCAACTACAGTATGATTCCAAATTGTTTTATTGTAATTATTAACCATTAGTCGTCAGTCATTTAATCATGTAGAAATAAGTTAAGGGGCTACCATGGGCAGATGACCTTCGATCTGCAGCTCTAAACTTGCAGTTGTTGTTAAAACCTATTTGCATTAACACTGCTGTTCTAAACTAGCTGCCATCTTAATTTTTCTTTTACAAGTCACTGATGTCGAGAGTTATGCCATCAAAGTTTGACATTTTTACTCCAAAAAAGTAGTTTTTTGGCCTTTATTTCCATATTTTTCACTTTAGAAAAAAAACCTTCGTTGATGTATTAGATATATTAATGAAGAATATTTAGAAGTTGTCTCCATATCAATTGACGCCAAGATGAAAAAGTTTATCCAATTTTGTGTTTTTATAGTCATGTTTTTAAAAATTTATAAATAAATAGCCATGGGTTATTTTGAAATTCTGTTCGTTAGAATCAATATATGGATATTTTTTTATTATAAATTTACTTTCAGTTTTGACTGAGTTATAAGAACTTAAACTTCATCAAAAACGTCTGTTATGGTACGTAAGTGAAACTATTTGATTGAGATGGACGCAGTGGCAAAAATCATTGAGTAACATTATCATTTAAAAAAACAGTTTTTATGTTGTAATAAAATGAATAACATGCGTACTCTTTAACAGTTCCAATACCAAAAAAAACTACAATAGAGATTCGACAAAGTGTTTATTTATAATCAGAGCACTGCAAAATTCACAAATAAGAGCCTAACATTTTTACTCGGCGAAAACGTCCAATACATCTTGGTACTCAACTATGACGTCATAATTAGTACAAGGCACTGAATGACTTATGAAATAAAACATGAAATTAATGATTTGTCGTGTCATGGGCATAAGGGAAAATTACAAAAATTCAGATTAAAATTATCAATATCTCCGAAACTAGTAACAATCGCTGAACATACATAGGGGTTACATCGATAGCTTTTTAGCTGCTCTATCAGCCCTCTCAGTTTTAGAGTTGGTTTTAGGGATATCCTGTATACATATCCTCTTTTGAAGTTGGAACAGACAAAATGCTGTTGACCCTATCGACTCCTGTTTTTATTGTGTTAATTTAATTGTGACCCAAGTTGCGGTGTTTTTGTTTTTTATAAATAAATTTCGAAAAGGGTACATTTACCTAGTCCGGTCATAAGTTCTGTTACTGAGATTTATTACAATTTAAAAATAAATTAAAGGAGTTTTTTATAAATCTGTATATTAATCAAAACATTGATTTATGTAGAATAAAAATAAAAATAATATATTCTAAACTATTGCAATTATTTGATGTACGAGCTTGAAGTATTCCCATTTCGGACGAGAAAATCATAGTTCAATTTACGCACGACGATTATACTCATAATGGCCACAATTTTTGTAAGAGTTCTTGTAGAGAGGTCAAATTTGCGTGAAATATTGATCAGACTTTTAGCTTTAAATTCTGATACAAATGTATTTCAAGCAACTTTTAAGAGCCGCTTGTACACCGGTCACTCTTGATGTCTCATTAAATCGACTTTACGATTTCACATGAATTCGCAGCAATACGAAAACACACCAAATCTCTTGCTTCATAAGTTGGAATTGAGTCTTGTTGAAAAATATTTTGGTCTCTAAACATACACAAAGATAGGAAGTTTTATAATATTAAACAAAAAAGTTCTTTGGTAAACAAAAATTAACTTTTAAGCGTTATCAAAAAGTGAAATTTACAGAAAATTCATGCGTAATTTCATCGTTGCATCGTTTAATGTTAAAAAATCGTCTCGGAAATTGCGGCGACTATTTAAAATTATTATTTGTTCTTCAAAATTTACATTAATTGAGCTTTTAATTTTTATATGTATTGAAATAAAAAAAGTAACATTAGTTAGTTTTATTTGACTCAACCTTAGTAACAGAACTTATGGCTGGACTAAGTATTCAAGTGAAAAACGGTTTAAGTCCAGCATACTCTCTATATTTATGCCTTTTTAAAACGAGCTAAGTTAGCTTACATCAGTTTTCACTGGAGCCATAGATTTGTAGGCTGTGTGGGAGAAACTCGTTTCTAGGCAATTATGTTACCGCCTACGAAAAGGTAAAGGCTTCCTTCCTTTTCTAATCTCCCTCCCCTTAGCCTTTCGCTGCAATAGGCGCCGCCCCCCACGAGTCCGTCGCGCCAGTGGCACCGCGGGCAGTCCTATCGTAGTAAAGTCGCAACTTAACTACAAACTTCATGATAAGTAGCACGAGTCGAGAAAAACGCTTCAAATAATAAATTTCAAGGTCTCATGATGCACCGAGATACCTAAAAAGACTTAGGGAGTGCTGGGAGCCTCTAGACACAACGTTGTGATTTCCACACAGCTAATAACCAAGGACCGGAATTCATATTGTTTTATCGACAATTCCACTAATTGATGTTACGGAATATTATCTCATATCGACTTATACGATTATTCTGTAACATTTGACCTCTTTGATAAGCAACCTGCATCTCCATATTAAAATAAATCGTGCCCACGTCTCATATGTCATTTACGTCGCTTGATTCTCATAAGTAATATCCGTGCCGTGTTACTAAAATGATTTCCACCCATTTTTAAGATGTAAACGAGACTTCTGGATACGTCAACCAATCGTAATATATTTGGATCCAATTATTTTTTTCATGTTTGTGCACTTAATTGCCAGTTACACGACCTACTTAAAAGAGTGTGTATATATTATATTTAAAATCCCTTCAATTATTGGTGACTGGAATTAAGTGTTCGAGGTCCTCGTCACTGTCTTGAGTTAAGTGCGTATCCATGTTAGAAAATTAATGGTCTATGGCCACTTGTTCCTGGTTTTTCTTAGTAAATCGGTTTCTTAATTTATTGAAGATCCATTTATGAGTGGAAAACGATCGATCTACATCTACCGATGTCATAATAACTCATTAAGTGACATTTATTTATCGATAGTCGATAAAACACTTTGGGCAAACCCTATGACAGTTTGTTTTTTGCTATGAAGAATTCCGGTCCTTGCCAATAAGGTAGTGTAAGTATAATTTTGGAGACCTAGTGAAAAAGGGTATAAGTCGACTTAAGGGTACGGTCACGGAAGTTAATTTGCTACCCTTTCCAAAGAAAATCTGCTTGAAGATGTCATTGTCAATAGAGATGTCAAGTCATTTGTAATTGACAGGAAGCTCAACCTTATTGCTGTAGAATGTCAGATTGACTTTGGACCTAAGGTGGGTCACAAATTAAATTCCTTGACTGTACCTATACAGAGTGGCTCATTTAGATCGGTCAGTACGGGAAAGTCTGAAACTATAAGCATAAGAATAAACGATAACTACACGTAGAAGCGAATCTCCTTTACCCAGGCCCCAAATGCCGCGCTTTAAATACCTACTTCCCCCTTCACCCCGCTACGCCCCTCTGCCTTCCGCGCCCAAAGTTAGGGCTGTCACTTGCGAAATATTTTAATCGGTTTATGGATGTGTTATACAAGTTTAGTCACGAAATGTTATTTATGTTTTTCTTTAACGTGGAAACATTGTTGCAAAATGAGTTTTTTACATTTACGTTCAATTAGGTAATAATAATTTTTGATGATATTAAGATTATCTCCAGAAAATTACATGGCTTATGTGGCTATTAATCATATATATAAAACAAGGAAAAGAGTCTATAAACAACGGGGTGGTCTATTCTTATGTCCAGACCTAGGAATATACGGGGCAAAATTAAATGTCAACTAGGAATTGCCCATATCGATAAACTCATTTATCGATGCCTTTCCCATACACTAGTGATCACTCCAAGTTTTGTTTGTAAAAATAAAATTTTAGTGAAAGTATGCACATGAAACACAATAGCAACATAATTCTGGTTATTCTTTATTTTAAAAGGATTTTTTAACCTTCGCTCATCATCATATATTTTTTTCCTTATTGTGTATTTCAGAATGACCCATCCCATTTCATTCCATTTACTGTTGTTAAAATAAATGATCAGAATTTACTAGGAGTAAAAAAATATGATGATGATGAGTGAATGTTAAAAAATCCTAAAGAATAACCAGAATTATGTTGCTATTTTGTTTCATTTGCATACTTTCAATAAAAAAATATTTTGATAAACTAAACTTGGAGCGATAACTAGTACATGGGAAAAGCATCGATCATTGCGTTTATCGATATAGGCAAGCCCTAGCTATCATTTAATTTTGCGCCGTATATTCCTAGGTCTGGCTATAGACATACGAAGAGTTCTTAGGAACTATGTCATTGGAAAAACCCCGCGGATATATCCCGGTAGTATCCGCGGGAGTCTAAATTCTAGTTGGTAATGGGGCATTGGTGTTTTTAGCCGGTGCGAGCCCGGCAGTACCTGGGCCCTCCATTCCCAGCTCTCCGGAAGGGATTTTCACCTCCGCCCCTTTTTCTTAAAGTAATTCAAGTAAAAACAAACAAAAGCAAGGACTTTTGTATTTGGCCCCTCAGGCGACTACGAAAAAAAACCAATAAATACCGGAAAAGCGTGTAGCTCCATGTCGCATGGCATGACGGGTGGGTTCCAACGCGGTTACTACACAAAAAAACTATCTCGAAAAACGACCGAACTATTTTTTTATTAATAGTACATTGTTGCAGAGGATAGAAAGTACGCAATTTTTGGACGAGTCATATAGAGTACGAGTGTACGAGTCCATAAACTGCACTTTCTACCGAGGCAGACATAGTGCTTTTCACTACTGAGAGGAATAAAATAAAAATTCATATTCAAAACTCAAATTTTAATTCATGTTAATGTGACATCACCGTCAATTTTACCATAGATAACCTTTTTTTAATCTGGACCCCTATTCTCGTGGCACTCGAGATTAATATGAATGAATGAATGATTTATTTATTTGAAACCACACAACATTTCAACTTGCTTAAAACTAGAAAAAAAAGTAGGTAAATAGTACAGTTTTGAGGGTAATAAACTAACTGATGAGGATGTTAACTCCATATAAAATTGTATTTGTTTCGCCATATCTCCCATGTAATTTCATCTCTAGTGGTTCGAGGTTAGGGGCCAAGTTTGAATTACATTTAAAAAAAAGCAGTGATATAGTTTTTAGTCTGTGTATCTTTTAGCAAAAATACACCTAATACCTATTTTACGACACAAAATAAATGTTTTAAAAAACAAAAAACCGCCTTCAAAAACGCAAAAAATAACTTCTTTAAAATTGTAGGCACCTAATAGGTTAGTCCAACTGATGTCGGCTTTTTGTTCAAAATGTTGTGGTCGCCGACTTCAGTTGGACTAACCTATTACGTGCCTATAATTTTAAAGAAGTTATTTTTTGCGTTTTTGAAGGCGGTTTTTTGTTTTTTAAAACATTTATTTTATTTTATACTTTTTAGTGATCACAATACGCTGTTATGTAGTCCCACTTCTTAGTTGAAATGAAACTTTAAGTTATTTCAAGCGCGCCGCAGCCACCGCCGCGGGAAAGTCATAGTCATATTTCAATAACCTCCTTTTTTGAAGTCGGTTAACAAGTAATTATTCTTCGTTGTAGTCGCTCAACTATCTTAATCGAGATATCTTATCGCCACCCTTGAAATCGGTACCGTTAAGGAGTTCCGGTGGCCATCTGTGGTCTTCATCATCAGTTCCACTTCACCAAATGATACTTTCTGAATGCAAATGCTGGACTTGTTACTAAAAATACTAAAATCGCTATATGTTTGCCTACAATATTTGAGTTCCCTCAATTCCTCACGGATCCTCTCATCAGATTCAGATTTGGTGACAATGGGACCATCTCGAAAGTATACTCTATCAAACCAAAAAAAAATTTTTGAAATCGGTCAACAATTGACGGAGTAATCGGTGAACATACATAAAAAAAAAATACATACAGTGGAACGTATAACCTCCTCCTTTTTTGAAGTCGGTTAAAAATGGTGTGTTCTGATTGGTCGATTTCAATTTTTCATTTTAACGATCTATGACACAAAAATTGATTGATTGATTTTCATTGGTTCTTAAAGTTGGACAACAATGTTCTCGACCAATCAGCAAACACGCCGACAAAAACATTCGTGGTCTGTCCTTATAAGTGACGTTTTGTGACCCCAAACAAGACCATCTATGGCCATATTTCCGAGCAGTGTTGTGAAAAAGTAATTTGGTGCTGTCTTAGATGTTTTTAGTAGGTATTAACACTTTAGTCGCCGGGCTCGCAGGGACCAATCAAGTCTAGTTAGTCATGATGGTTTTCCCTTTTCAATTAATTATGTGTACAAGATACATATTATCCAGATTTAAAGTAGCGTAAAACGGGGTGAGTAGGGACACAACCTAAAATAAGTCATAACTTGTTACAAATAAGAACAAGAATTAAATGGACAATAACGTTACGTCTATCGGAAATAATTTCAGTCTTATAATTAGTAGCATATGCTTCATTTTAGGTTGTGTCCCTACTCACCCCGTTTTACGGTACCTACGCGTAATTTTGGCGTTAGGGCTTTGGACAAACTTTAGCGAAAATGGCACTTCTACAGTTTATATCCTAAAAGGGCCGTCAAATCTATGAATTTATAATACACATATTGGTTTTTAATAATCTATCCAACTATTACATAACACGAAACTTATTTACCTCATTTATCATTGAACTTAGTGCGCGGTATAAATATTTATGAGTGTCCAAAAAAGTTAGTATTATATAGGCAGACAGACGGACATGGGAAAACTATAGTTTGACTTCGGAATCGTAGGGACACTAGGGAACAAAAGAAATGTTATAGTGAATAATTGAAATGCTAAATGACGAGTAATCAGGGGGTATTAAACACGGGGTTAACCCAATCTACGTCGATGTAATTATACTGTTAAGTGATTGTGACACTTTATAACAGTAAACAGAGGGGTGACATAATGAAGGGAGAAAAAGACGGCTTTTTATTGCCCAGCAAAAATTTATTTGTTGCAGGTTAAGTTCTATCGTCGTTCTATGACGACGCGCTGGCCTAGTTGGTAGTGACCCTGCCTACGAAGCTAGCGATCCTGGGTTCAAATCCCGGTAAGGGCAGATATTTGTGTGATGAGCACGAGTATTTGTTTCTGAGTCTTGGATATTTTCTATGTATTTAAGTATATATTTCTCTATATAGGTAAGTATTTAAATCGTTGTCTAGTACCCATAGTACAAGCCTAGAGCTTAGTTTGGGACTAGGTCAATTGGTGTGAGAGTGTCCCTTGATATTATATTGATATTGATATCTTGTCAGGTTAATCACGATGTAAGATCATGAAAAAATAACATTTAGCTTCAGCAACTGAATAAGTAATAAAAACAAAAAGCAAACTATAAAAAACCCGACGGTTGTTGCTAATCAACTTTTAATCGTTATAAATCCTTAATGATTATTCAAAATGATTAAAGAATCCAGATGATTTTTAAATATCTATTCAGTGATAGCCTCGTGTGGTTGCCGAGTTTGAATAGTGCCACTCCATGTCTTCCCGTGGATGTCGTAAGAGACGACTAAGGGAATAAAGGCTTGTAGTACTGTTAGGCGATGGGCTTGCAACCTGTCACTAATACGATGGTAAACATCTTAGCCTAATTGTGCAAATTGTGGTTATAGAATTATCAACAAGTTTTTAGAGATGTTTGTAATTCTGTACCTCTGCCTACCCCACTCTGGGAACGAAGGCGTGAAATTATGTATGTATGTATGATACCCCATTTATCATAGTCGTCTTTTTTTTCTTTTTTTCTTTTTTTTAAATTTTGCGTCTAGTTGCCGCCATATTGAATTTTAATTACTGTCATATCTTTAGTAACACTCACAAGACTAAGACAAATCGATTGACATAAGAATCATCAGAATCGGTCCACGCGTTTAGTTTCTAGAGCGCCACAAAGGAACAAACATACATATATAGGCTGATAAACACATTACCCTCCTCCTTCGGCAGTCGGGTAAAAAGGCAGCTTTTGTTGTTTGGAGACAAAGGTACTTGAATAAACATACATACATTAAATCACGCCTGTTTCCCGGAGGGGTAGGCAGACACCACTTCTTTCCACCTGCTACGATCCTGACAAATCTCTTTCGCTTCTTCCACATTCATACATCGAGTCATGCACGCACGTCGGTTTCGGGTACTTAAGATTCGGCCCTTTTCTAGTATTTCTCCGATTTGATTCAAATAAGTACGCCTAGGGCGGCCCCTTCCGACCCTCCCACTCACTTTCGCTCTGTATATCTCTTTCGTCAATCTTCTTTCCACATGACCGAACCATCGAAGCATGCCCTTTTCAATCTTAGTCACTACATCTTCTTTTAGTCCACATTTCTGTCTGACCTTTAGATATTATATCTTGCTGATGTGAAAAGTTATATGTGCAACACGAGACCAAAGCTATTTGCATCTCGTGTCTCTTTGAAACCCTTGTTGCTCTCTGGATACTAACAAATATAGAATCCTTCGCTTACTCGGGATTCAAAATCAACACGCAGCAAAAAACAACTTTGCGCTCTCGTTGCATAAATAATAATTACTAAATTGTTGAACTGTAATTTTCTTATTGTAAGAGTTTACTTAAAACTTACTGGATAGAATACAACATAAAGACTTTATTTACATCCAACTAAGTACACAAAAACTAAACGTATTCAAATTAAAATTAAACTAAGCTACTCAAATATTAAAGATATAAATAATAATCACCTCTATAAAAAGAACACCCCCTCTAGCAGGTCCGCTCGCGGCATGGTCCCCATGACACTGACTGCATTACCTCTCTGGATAGCTAGCCCAATCCTTTGGGAGAGGCAAGCACCAGCTCTAGGATCTCCGGAGGATTCTATGAGCCCAGAGGACAGGGCCTTAATAAAGCTTTTCATATCAGCTGATCAAGGTCCCATGGTTTCCACTGCAAGCGCCACAAATTCGATATTGGCTGATATTAAACTGAATACCTACCTCCAGGATGTTTCATTTTTGACACATTGCAATTTTTTATGAATTCGATCGAGTTCTCGTTTCTACTTATCTTAAAGATCAGTTGATAAGGCGAGTCCGTCTAACTAACAATATTTCTTAAAAAATATATAATTTGTCGCACTTACCCCGTTACGCTCTTACTCTACGTGACGGGGCAATTGCGTCTGCACGGCAAGTCCGTCTAACTACTCGTAACAATATCTCTTAAAAAATATATGGTTTGTCGCACTTACCCCGTTACGCTCTTACCCCACGTGGCGGGACAATTGCGTCTGCACGGCAAGTCCATCTAGCTAACAATATCTCCTAAAATAGTTATTTGTTATACAAGGGGGGAAAGTTGTATTTTACCTGCGAGTGTTCATTTGAAACACGAGCTAGCGAAAGGATTCTATGATTGACCACGAGCGAAGCGAGTGGTTCAAAAACAGAATCCTGAGCGTAGCGAGTGTTTCAACACACGAGACGTAAAATAACTTTTCACCCGTGTATAACACAAAACTTTTCACCTCACTACAGCGAGGAAAATAAGCTCAATTCCGCATTTTGCACGGTTTCCCGTAATTCCACAGGTGTTGATACGTCTTTTGTCACTCGAATCACTCATTTTTAATAACAAAACAAACTAGAAAAACATGCAAATATTTAACGTTGACGCAAAGATGAAGGAAAACTGCTTTACTACCTCTATGCGTTGACGGCTTAATTAAAAAGTTTTGACTTAAGTTTTTTTTTATTATTTCGGATGCGTTGTGTTCGCATATCGACTTACTTGGACTGTCAGAACATTTTATCCGTTTTTACAACAAGAATGAAGGTTAATGTTGAATGCTTATATTCATGAATTAAAATAAAGTTATAAGACTGTATTTAGTATTTTTTACTCGATGCAATTCATTATTGTGATGTTAAAAATTCAGCGGTTTTAACGTTTTACGTTTTGTTAGCTGTCAAATATCACTCAAGCTGCCTTCAAATGTCAAAACTCTTTCTTCACATGTGGATAAAAAGGGATTTTCTCAATAGATATCAAACAAACAAAAAGGGCTTTCCGAGCTAGTGAGTTGAAAAATATATGGTTTGTCGCACTTACCCCGTTATGCTCTTACCCCACGTGACGGGGCAATTGCGTCTGCGCGAAGTCCGCCTAACTAACAATATCTCCTAAAAAATATATGGTTTGTCGCACTTACCCCGTTACGCTCTTACCCCACCTGACTTTATTCAAAATGATAATACAATTAGTTTGGCACACTTTGACAACTTTTTGTATATTATGTTCATGATGCAACTCTCCAAAGCTGCAACAGGCGGAGAAAATGGTGATGATGGTGTCGCACGTTTCGGACGTTCTTGCCATGCATCTTGTCTTGAGCCACTAATCTGAGGCCCTAGATAAGATGCCATAAAGAAAAAGAAGAAAAAGAGGAGATGCATTCCGCGTTCCTTATCGTTATCCAAAATGTTTACGATTGACGTAAGCTGTCAGACGGTCGCGTTGAGCGCCTACGTCTATTCCATACATTTGTCAGTATTCGACAATCGTTTACGTTAGCGTTAAGCAACTTGTCCAGCCTCACAGTTCGAATAGAATTCGTTCCAAACTTAGCACTTGTTGGAATGTACTTATTAAATTTGAACTCTAATGCAAACTGCTGACAAATGCATTAGAGCTAGAACTGCAAGTTACGAGCAATTTACTTAACCAAATTCCTTTCCATCCCAATTCATTAACCACAATTAACCTGTAAGCGGTAGTTGTCTATTTAGCTATGTTACTTAGTGCTTAGTCCAGTTGATAATCGAAGTTCAAAGTCACGTAATTACCATCCTGCTCTCTTGATTTAATCATGAATGATGAGTGAACGGGATGAAGCATCCTATGTTCGAATTTGATTTCGTAATAGCCACCCAGCTCAGCCAAAGATAGGTAATTATTAATTACATGGCCGCAGTTTGACAACTCATGCTCAAATGATGCGGTAATGTGGATAATTGAATAGTGCTGTGCTGGTCATCGATATTGAAATAACAATTAAATCGATAAATTCCCTCGATATAATGGTGACGTCTATTTTCGGCGCTGATACGTATCTTTTAAGCGGTCTGCACGCTTTGAATGAATGGTAGATGATATGATTGACCCAGAGAATAAGAAGATATAGCATAGAAACCGGACTATAAGACGTACTTTGCGTCAGCTATCTTTCTCTACTTTTGAGAAAAAATGAAACAAAAAGTACTTAGGCTGTTTTTTCTTCTTTAACTGTCATTGTCACAAGGTCTTACATAGGGACTTCTTTGTCATTCCTATAGGAAGGATTTGTCTTTCCTTGTCTATAGGTCCAAATCACGCCTTACTTGTGACGATGTACCAAATAACGAAAGAACAGCTATAGATTCATCTCTTTCCAACTCACTATGAAAACCATAATGTATTTTCTGCTTATTTAGTACGGTTTCTATGCTTTATTCTGTGGCGCATACATAGAATGAACAATTGAATTATATAAAAAACTAAACATTCTTAATCTATGATTATTAGGTTGGCGACAGACAACCACAAATTATTGAGATATTACACAATGACAAAAATTTATGGAAACATTTAATTTTCCGCTAACATACGGTATATACACTTACGAGCAAAACAATTGCATCACTTTGCAATTTTTGATGTCCACCGATTATCTTTGTAAACCGACTTTTCTTTCTGAAATATTTAAATGAATTCATGTTTCTTGTAATATAAGCTTTACAAGAAGTAAACAAACATGGAAATTATGGAAACATTCATTTAAATATTTCAGAAAGAAAAGCCGGTTTACAAAGATAATGGGTGGACATGAAAAAATGCAAAGTGATACAATTGTTTTGCTCGTAAGTGTACTGTAACGCTGGGCATTTGCCTCGCCGTTTGTCTCGGCGACAGATAGAGTGTGTACAACTGGATAGGCGTAATATATTGACCACATTCACCGGCGCGCCACGCCACGCCTCAACGGTGCGACATCACGCAGCAGACTGATTAGAAAATGGCAGCCAGAGGACGCATTCACGACGACGCCATTTGGCTTGTCGCGGAGGCGTGGCGTGTTCCAACGTTGAATTTCGACATTCACGATAGTTCCAGTCGGATTGCGCGTTGGCGCATCGCGCTGGCTTTCCTTTTGGAAATCCCACGGACCCACACTAAGTACTTTTAAATTCTACAGATTTGACATTCACGGATCGATTTAGGCGCGGCGCTGCTCTATTCGGCTTGTTGGAGCGGTCGTGAATGCCCAGCTTAACTTGGATAATAATATTAGGTAGCTACGGTGATCATGACACGAGTCTGTAAGCGTAGCAACTCGATCTCGCTAGTTACAGGTAAATTAATCGTCTAATTGAAAGCCGATATGTTAAGAGAATATCCCGATATTGCAGCCCATATTATGATTACGGGCGCATTAATCGGTTGAACAAATATTGTTGCAACATCAATCTATTAGTCGGGCTACATCTATCTATCTTACGTACGTGGTTTCATAATTAGAAACGTTTGCGTTAATGACTTTTCAGTTTGGAATCAGTTCTTAACCTATTTTAGTGTTACACCATAAGGTTACACTGACAAATAATTTCCAAATACACACAGTAGAGCAAAAAAAAGACCAGTCGAGGGCGAGAGCGCAGCGAGGGTTCCGTATTTAAGATTTTCATACCATACCCCGCATGACACGGTTAACTCAATTCAAAATTTAGACCGCCGTTCCCTGCATAAAGACCTTTTTTGTAATTTAATTAAAATCCCTAGTAATTTTGATGATCTTGAGCCGCATCACATCTACACACACACACACACACACACACAAATACACACACTTACACGCACTCGTTTAAGTAAATGTAATAACTTTCTCTTTTCTTTAGTTCTCATAGTATTATTATTAATAAGGATAATATTGTGCTAGCTTCAAAAAATGTACCTATACTTGTTTTACTTAGTTATAACTCCACTTGTATTTTTCTTGTATTTCTTGTGGTCGTCTGTTATTGGCTTACTCAAATGTATCCATATCTTAAGTATCTGATTCAATGTATCGTTGTTGATGTCCCAAATAAATAAAAAAAAAATAAAAAAAAAATGTATAGTATTCAAATGATTCCCTATACTTGCCTATAAGACGGTATTACTTGCCAAATTTCATAGTTCTAGCTCGACGGAAAATACCCTATAAATTTTGATTCCGTTGAGAGTGTCGAAATAGACGTTTTTTGCGGCATAAACGGCCGTATCTATTTTCTACGTTATCTTAGAAATTTGATTTTTTCACAGCTTATTGTTTTAATATTGTTTTAATTTCAATTCGATGCCTCCCGCGTTCCCGAGATAAAGGGTCTCGACAGACAGACAGACGGACAACAGAGTGATCCTATAAGCCTTTTAGTATATCCTGTTTTTTCCTTTTGAGGTACGGAACCCTAAAAACACGTAACTGTCTAATAGGTATCATTAACTGGTGGGAAAACAGTAAAATATAAAACATTCATGTTCACTGATTGAACTGTTTACTATTTAATTAATTAACTGATTCATCATCATCATCATCATCATGTCAGCCGAAAGACGTCCACTGCTGGACATAGGCCTCCCCCAAGGCTCTCCACTCAGACCGGTCTTGTGCTTTTCGCATCCACCGCGTTCCCGCTATCTTTACAAGGTCGTCACTCCATCTTGTTGGAGGCCTACCTACAGCTCGTCTCCCGGTCCGCGGACGCCACTCAAGAACCTTCTGACCCCATCGGCCATCAGTCCTGCGAGCAATGTGCCCCGCCCACTGCCACTTAAGTTTGGCTATTCTTCGGGCTATGTCGATAACCTTAGTTTTACTGCGGATATCATCATTTCTGATTCTATCACGCAGAGAAACCCCGAGCATAGCCCTCTACATAGCCCTCTGAGTGACTTTGAGCTTCCTTATAAGGCCCACTGTTAGCGCCCACGTCTCAGATCCGTAAGTCATCACTGGCAACACACACTGTTCAAAGACTTTTGAAAGATTAACTGATTACTACTAATTAACTGATTACTATTTAATGAATTATCATTATTTATAATGCTATATACATTTCAATTTACTGTCAAGACGGTATGGTCTAAGATCAAAAGTATTTTATATCAAATTGAATATGCTAAGTAATACATGGCGAATAGGTTGACTGCAAAATTTCAGGCCAGTCCCTGTATATTAAAAAAAAACAGAAAACTAACTTTAAAAAAAAGGCTATTGCTCTAAATAGACCAATTTTTATAACGAGTTGATTGTTTCTTCTGAGTAAGGGCGAATTCGACGAAAATCAGTTCTAAGTTTTACCAACGATAATTCGAAGAATACCTGAAGATCAAGTGAAAAAGGGTTTAAGTCTTGTATACTTCTGTTTATGTATACACTCTTTTTACCCGACTGCGACGGAGGGTTATGTTTTTCACCGTCATGTATGTCCAGTTCTATGTTCCCCGCTACAGCAAAAACGACTTGGACGATTTTATAGGTATATCGACGACAGTATAAATAACTATATGAAAAGCAAGCTTAAAAAACCCGACTGCATTTTTTATACTGTCGTTTATACCTACATCTGTTAATAATTGTCATTTGGCCATTGTTGTTATTTCAATTTTAATAGTTTAGGTATCCTATGACACGCTCGCTGCGAAGACGAATCCAATGATACCTTATTTGTCAAAATTGTCCAAGCCGTTTTTGCTGTAGCGGGGAACATAGAACTGGGGGGTTACCATGACATACTAAAGCAGTTCTGTCTAGGCTGAGAGAAAGGGACAGAGCTATAGCAGTTGTATAGCTCTGTCCCTTTCTCTCAACCTAAACTGAACTGCTTTTGTATGTCATGGTAACCCCCCTGGACATACATGACGGTGAAAAACATAACCCTCCGCCGCCGTCGGGTAATAATGCAATCGGGTTTTTAAAGCTTGCTTTTCATAGAGTTATTTAGTACGAGTTAACTGGACTTATACCTATGCTGCGATTATTTATATAGGGGTATGGGGGGGATAGATGCCCCAAGGGCACGTATACCCCGGCGACTATCCTTTTTGATATGGAACGGTGCCTTTTTATTTTTTATCTAAACCAAATACAAAAGAGCGATAATTAAAACATAGTCGTGCATTTAATGAACCAGTCTTTTGATATAATAAAATTAGGACAGAAGTTAATACTCATTATAAAGTTATGAAACTGCAAATACTTACGTTTGAAAATTTGAGGCACTTTTTGCGCTCATCGCGGAGATTTTCGCACTCACAAGCGAGACGCGTCTTTTCCTCGCGACGGCCTGAGGGGGCTGAGGTGTATACCCCTTGCTCTCCCTATTTAGACTATTAATTCTTTGCTGCGATTTTACCCTACCCTTTTTCGAGAATAATTACTGTACCAAGGTTTGGCGTGGAATAACAGAGCTATTCCAAAAATAATTTAAATATTGAATGGCGTCTATATTTTGCTTTGTGCTGTCAGTGCTGTCATATAAACTCGACACATTTTGTAAGAAAAAGCTGTAATGCAATCATTAAGGAACTTGATAAAAAATGATGATAGTGACGAGAAGGTTATTAAGCTGCGACCACACCGCTGCTTAAAATACGGTGACGGTACGGAATCGCAGTGACGCGTCGTATCAGTACCGTTTTTGACGCATGCTCCACACACCGCTGCTTAAAATACGGCGACGGTACGGAAACGCAGTGACGCGTCGTATCCGTACCGTTTTTGACGCATGCTCCACACACCGCTGCTTAAAATACGGCGACGGTACGGAAACGCAGTGACGCGTCGTATCAGTACCGTTTTTGACGCATGCTCCACACACCGCTGCTTAAAATACGGCGACGGTACGGAAACGCAGTGACGCGTCGTATCAGTACCGTTTTTGACGCATGCTCCACACACCGCTGCTTAAAATACGGTGACGGTACGGAATCGCAGTGACGCGTCGTATCAGTACCGTTTTTGACGCATGCTCCACACAACGCTGCTTAAAATACGGCGACGGTACTGAAACGCAGTGACGCGTCGTATCCCTACCGTTTTTGACGCACGCTCCCCACACCGCTGCTTAATGGTGCGTCAAAAACGGCGCCATGTTGTTACAATGACCCCGTCTTTTGTTTATGCAACGACACCGTATTTTAAGCACCGGTGTGGAGAGCATGCGTCAAAACCGGTACGGATAAGACGCGTCACTGCGATTCCGTACCGTCACCGTTTTTTAAGCAGCGGTGTGGAGAGCATGCGATAAAAACGGTACGGATACGATGCGTCACTGCGATTCCGTACCGTCACCGTTTTTTGAGCATTGGTGGGGGCGTAACTTTAGGTAGTTAAATATTAACTGGTACTTTCAATATAAAATAAAAAATAAAGAGCTGTAAAACTATCACAGTAAAATACAGATTAATCACAGTCAATACGGATCACAGCAGCACCATGTTTCTTTCACAATTTCTTACTAAAAATTGCAAATTGAGTCAATAATAATATTAATTTATGAATGTCAATTCTGCGAATATTGTTCAAAATATTACCAAATTATATTTAATCATAAATAGGAACTGTTTATTGTCAGTAAAAATGATGAACTTTAAAAAGTTTAATTCTTATGCAGAATCGGTCCCGCTATGCCCGGACCAAATGGCATTGGGTAAATTTGTTTGAAGAATATTGTCATTATTTTTTTCAGCGGCCAGGGTTGATTTTTACATAGTTATTTAGAGGACCTCTAAATACACATAGATATATATAACTTATGGCGTTAAATAATATCGGAGCGGAGATTTTAAAGATTTAAGTATTCAGTTTTTAGTACAAAGGTACGCCCAAGTATGAACATTTAAATACCTCGGCTCCGATGCACTTAAGAGTATTACATTACTTAACAAAATATGTTTATTTTTAATAATACTATCATATTATACCACTTTTACAAATGGCCGCTCACCTTGAAAATGTATGAATTTTACAAATGACAACACTTTTACCCAAACCGTCTTCATTACCGTCATTTTTAATCATCCTATATGCAAATTGACGTCATCGTCACCAAAAGTCGACCCCTGCAGATTTTTCTGAATACAGCGATGTCCACGATTCGCGATCCGTTTTCGTTTGAGCTTCCAAAACAAATCTAACAAAATACATAGCAGAATAAGAACACGTAATATTGTAGAATCGGTATTTCTTGTCCCTCAATTTATTACGAGTAAGAATAAATTTTTCTTTGAACAAATTGGCTTCTTATTTCAAATCACGGTGTCATTTTACTCGACAATATTTTCTTTATTCGAACTCCTTTTTCCAAGTATAAAAGGACAGTTTTATGTACACATACATTTTATTCGTTTTCAAACCAATTTGAAGTTAAACGTAAGTAGAAAGCCATAGAGTACCCTATTAGAAGACGTGCGCTATATATACCCTTAAGAAAAAATCTCTCGTCTTAATTAAAACAATTTCGTCATTTTCAAAGCATAAGTCAGACCACAGATATAAATACACATAGATAACGTAAATGCATCTAGTTCGCGTGTTCGAATCCGGACTTAAACCTTAAACCCCGACCAAGCGTCGGGGTTGACCGTAGGTACTGACGTTCCGAACGCCAGTCGTGGCAGCCGGTCGGTCGTGAAAATTAAGAACATGCCTCGTTGCGTGATAATAAACTGCAATAGCCCAAAAAAGAGACGACTTTGAGTTGATTTTGCGTGGAATACGGAAAATTCACTTCTCTTATTAGTGAGTCCCAGTTGGTAGCCAAAAAATGACACGGTTGGTTTTCATACAGATTGAGGTGTTTACGTTATCTATGTGTATTTATGTCTGTGAGTTAGACAGTGGTCGAAATTCAAACATGTATGCAATTGATATTTGAAATATATTTTATTTGTATACCTCAACTGGTAAAAAATATTGAAACACGCACGTTCAACAAATACATTATTTGTTATTGTATTTTTATTTGAATATCAATTGCACAATTTTTTAAAAATTAACATCGTGTCGACCAAAAACTGCGTCAGTGGTGGCTTTGGAGTTTCTCGTGCCATCGATTTGCTAATCAATGCAATTTGAACTCAGATATGTGTCATGGGCACACAATGTCTTCTTTACTCCTTTTTTTCTTGATTCTTTATGTTTGCAACGTTAATTAAATTTCATCCTCTTTCGTATCGAGAATATACTTACTATAGAGGTTAATTTGGTTTGTGAGCGGGCTGGTGGCGGCCTGGATACGAGCGGCATATGTACCGTAAAACGGGGTGAGTAGGGACACAACCTAAAATGAAGCGTATGTTACTAATTATAAGACTGAAATTATTTCCAATAGATGTAACGTTATTGTCCAATTAATAAATGTTCTTATTTGTAACAAGGTATGACTTATTTTAGGTTGTGTCCCTACTCACCCCGTTTTACGGTACACTCATGCCTTCATTCCCACGCAGAGATTCAGAATTAAAAACTTGTTGTTAAATTGTAACCACATTTTGCACACACAGGCTGAGATGTTTACTAGTATATCGGCATCAAACAAAATATACACCCATGTCCTGGAATAAAATGTCGCTACATTTTGATATTTTATCTACGCTCATATCATAAGTCCTCTATTATGCGTTCAAAACCCGTAGGCAATGACCAGCATTACCTGTGGTAGCAGGTGACAGCGATGACAGCTGTTAATTTTGGAAGATGTTCCAAATTTGGATCTCATTACCTTACAATATTCGATAACGTAATTTATTAATTACGTTACAGCTGTCATCGCTGTCACCTACTACCACAGGTAAAGTAATGCTGATGATTTGCCTTTCGGCTTCTGAACCCATCTTAGAGTAAGTAATTATAATATGTGTGTAGATAAAGTATTTAACGAGAGCATTACGCAACCGTCACGTAAACCACTATTTGTCTCACGTGTAGGGGAGGTACACAAAAAAAAATTCAAGATTTTATTTTACCACTTTGTTGGCGTGAGCAATATGTAAATTCATGCCAAATTATAGCTTTCTAGTACTAAGAGTCTGTGAGCTAGGCTGCGGACGGACGGACAGACGGACATGGCGAAACTATAAAGGTTCCTAGTTTGACAACGGATCCCTAAAAATGGATTATATGTTTAATAAATCCTAAGATTCGATCCCGGGACCACAGAATCGATAAGAACCAGTCACATCCAACCACTTCTTAAACGACACGGTGTAATCAATGTCATTAATATTTAATATAATGCCAAATACAAAAAAAAAGATCGGCGTTTGATACTCACTTGAAACATTTATTTTCAAACATTCCATGGTGGAAATATGAAATCTCCGAACAAACGTTACATCAGACTAATGGCCTGAGGGCCCTGCAAAGATGCACTACGCTAACTAACGTTTCTATTCGATTCGTTTTTAAACCAATCGCGTTGGTAGACCACGTGACTTTTCGTATCACGTCATCTACCAGTGACGCGATTGGTTTAAAAACGAATCGAATAGAAACGTTAGTTAGCGTAGTGCATCTTTGCAGGGCCCTCTGGCCACGACATTGCGCGAATTGCGGCGCGGCAAGCGATTTCCTAATACATTGCGTGTGATGCCAACTAACTGCAGAACGTTACGCGTCTCGACCGGGCAATGGACTAAGAAAACGCACGCCGAGCCGCAATTCGCGCAATGTCGTGGCCAGGCCGTAAGTGATGTATGGACACGCCACTACTGCCCTGCTAATCCAATACGCAGTATCTCAGATAAAACTCCTGTAGCAATATCAACCTTATTACTAACAGCAGAGAATTAAAACTGCTTTGGTTATAAAATTCTAGACACTTGACGCTGTCATTGTGACAAGGTTCTATGTTGGATCAATATTTAAAGTCCTTGAAGGTACGTGTTTATTGAATAAGATAAATAAGATAGATATTTGTTTAAAAGTAATTTGCAAAATAATATTCTAAACAGCATATACAAAGTTTTTGGTAGCATAATTAGATGACAGTTGGAAATTTCGCTATCGATATACTCAGTTATCGATAATTTTCAAATTTACTAGTGATCGCCCCGATTCGTTTGTAAGGTCTGTTAATCCTTACTTGTCTTATATAGTAAACAAGTTTCTAACCTCAAAATGAATCTTTTTTGGCTAAAACAGCTCTTTTATCGTAAATAAAGTAAACCGAGTTAACATTTTGGACATCACTTGGCCAATGTATTGTCTGTGATTGCTTTATTTTGTTTAAAATAGCTGTTTTAGCCAAAAAAGGTTCATTTTGAGGTTAGAAACTTGTTTACTATATAAGACAAGTAAGGATGAACAGACCTTACGTGTTTATTTTTCGGAGGCGATGATTAATTAGGTTATCTCTAGTTTATGAGCGCGATTGCACAATTAAAAAGTTATTGTTATGTCTTTATCAAACCTCTTTAGATAATTAAATAGGAATTGCGTCCCTACTTAGACACTCATTCAATATGGAACAATATTTGTCAATTTCGTCGAACAGTGGCATTTGTAAAACTAAATTAAATAATTTACAATTAAGAGTGAAAATAGAAAACGACTCTTAAAAAAAAAAAAATCAAAACGTGATATGAAAACATCGTGAAATAAAGGAACTCGGGTCCAAATAGCCTGGCCAAAAAGTCGAGCCAGTGGTGACAGCTGCAACTAAAAAGATTCCATACTAAATTGTTGCCATGTTTACGCATTTTACGTCAAAAATGTGACAGTTACGTAGAAAGTGGCGCCCTCATTTAATTTCTACTCTTTTTGGTCGCACTGTATATTGCATAGTACACTGGTACTCATAACCTAGCGATTATTTAAAGTATTTTGTGTAACCGACTTTATCCTCGTCTCCAATAAAACATTATTGCCTAGGGCAGGTAAGTAGGCAATTGCGGGCCAACTATTGATTTAATATTTTATATTGAAAATACGAAGCCCGCAATTGCTGTTCCTGCCGAGGCAAATATAGTGCTTTTCTCAAAAATCGCAAGAAAAAATTTGTGTTGGAGTAAAATCTTCATCGCTTGAACTCATTTTTTGAATTGCATACAAACAGAAACTTCACTTGAAAATACCGTCACTCTT
This sequence comes from Acleris literana, assembly GCA_946894065.1. Lineage (NCBI taxonomy): Eukaryota > Metazoa > Arthropoda > Insecta > Lepidoptera > Tortricidae > Acleris > Acleris literana. The sequence continues at coordinate 98,754,767 of OX335668.1, read as the reverse complement.
TACCGCCTTTTTATTTATGACAAGGAGAAACGCAAGCTTTTGTTTAAAAAAACATAAGCTATTCCAGACACATAAAAAAGTTATGTTTCGAATAAAATTTAGATGTATAAGACTTGTGCCTTTATTTTATTATGGCCCTTTTCACTTTTTAAAAAGTTACAAGCTAGATAGTAATGGAATTTGTATGCATCATTGCGGGCTTATGTAGCGAGCACGCAATCTTTTTTTTTTAATTTGAGAACTGTCAGTAAGCTATGCACTTCGCGTCTCTATAGTAATGTCAACATTTCCGGTCATTTTTGAGAAAAATAATATTTACAAAAAAGAACACACTTATAAATATAATATAGGGGAAAATCATCGATAAGTGAGTTTATCGATATAGGAACTCCCTACCTGTCATCCAATTTTGCCACCAAAAGTGAGATGTTTGTTTATATCGCATCGTTAGTTATTTCGCGCACCACGCATCTATCCAGTTCGGATAGAGACAGTGTGCATTATGTACGTGACATAAATTGTACTCGACTGTCCGCTGTCAAACTTTTTGGTTCTTTTAAAGTCAGTTCAATCGTTGACTTAAAAAGGTCTAAAAAAAGATAACTATATAAAATTTTAACTACTACAGTAAAGTAAATTTAATTTCTAACTCTTAAAACAATAATAATAATAAGTTTTGCCTCGTGGTGTTGCCGAGTTAGAATAGTGCCACTCCATGTCTTCCCGTGGATGTCGTAAGAGACGAACTAAGGGAATAAAACTATGTAAAGAACGATCCCAGGTTAGTTCTGCCCCACTAAGCTAATAAACAATATCCCGAATTTTATAACCAAAGCAGTTTTAATTCTCTTCTGTTAGTAATAAGGTTGATATTGCTACAGGAGTTTTATCGCCTTTTAAAATAAGCTCACGCAAAAACTATCGAACACACTAGCACTCCCAAGTACGCAATACAAACACACACACACACACACACACACACACACACAAACACACACACACACACACACACACACACACAGAGATCCTCTATTGCTATACTTATGTTGAAAATGTTGATTGTCTTATTGTTAGTTAAAAACCTAATGTTGCTTTACGATTATTCATTTATCTTTAAATAACCAACAAACCACAGTAAAGAGGGGACTCTTCTATCACAGGTTTATATAACTTAAAAGAAGAGCTCCCAACCCATTTTATGTTTATCGTGTAATTATTCAATAAATGTTTTTGATTTTTTGATTTTTTTTTGATCTGAGATACTACGTATTGGATTAGCAGGGCAGAGTTATTAGTCAATGCCTGTATTTCTACTTAATCTTCACAACTATTGGCTTTTAATTAGGCGCCATAACTGTCAAGTTGATGCGAGCTATCATAACGTATGCCTCTGTCAATTAAAATTGCCAAAGATGTAAACAAATTAGTACTGTTTGATACATAACCTCAAATATTCATCAATCAAGCGTGTTTTGTTGTGTGTGGTTGCCGGGTTAGAATAGTGCCACTCCATGTCTTCCGTGGATGTCGTAAGAGACGACTAAGGGAATAAAGGCTTGTAGTACTGTTAGGCGATGGGCTTGCAACCTGTCACTAATACGCTGGTAAACATCTTAGCCTAATTGTGCAAATTGTGGTTATAGAATTATTAACAAGTTTTTAGAGTTGTTGGTAATTCTGTAGCTCTGCCTACTCCGCTCTGGGAACGAAGGCGTGAGATTATGTGTGTATGTAAAATAAATAATTGAAAAATACGTTGGCCTCAATTTTTTTTTTACGTTTTCACTCCTAATAAAAAACATTTACCTTCCCGGCTCTACAGCAATAAGGTTGAGTTTCCCATAAGTTGCAAATGACTTGGCATCTCTAACGATAATTACGACATCAAGCATTTTTTTATGGTTTCTAAATTTACGTTTGTTACTTGTTTAACATATTGTGTATGCTTGTGTTTGTGCTTTTTAGTAGTGTGGGTGTGTAGGAATAAGAGCACTTTTTAATGTGTGTGTTAGCCGCTTATATGTAGTATTTTAAATAACTGCCCACTTATGCTTGGAAAATTCTGCTTATGAGTTATCTAGTCTCAATTAATTACAACAACTCTATTGATGTTTTGACAGTTCTTTTCATTTGACAGTTCTTTTCTTTTGACAGTAAGAGCTGTCATTACGTGAACAGAGAAATTAGTGCATTCATAGCAAGATTGAGCTAAGCCAAGGAATATAACTCCAAACTTAACACGTAATTTTAGCATTTCCGTGTTTAAATAATTTTCAACTAAATAACAAATAGAGCGGACAGCCAATCCTACAAAGTTACTGAATTGTCTCCCGCTCGACCAAAATATAAAACGGAACAATGACATTCCAACATGGGCTTGTCTCTGGAAAAGTCAGTTAACTTTTAATTTACGAGAATGCTGGGACTCGTTTTTTACCCGTATGTCGCGTTCTAATTTAACATTCGCTAGCCGAGGCATTCTGCAAAAAAAAACTGTTCGAATCAGAGGCCCTACTTTAAAAATCGATGTTCGAAGTTACGTTAGCTCCATCTCTGTCACTCGTCCTTCGAGACTAAATTGAGAGAAAGGGATGGAGCTAACGTAACTTCGAACTTCGATTTTCAAAGTAGGGCCTCAGAGCTCGAACTCAGAAAAATGTTTGACATGTCATCGTATTGTCAACGTTACGATCATAGAATAAGAACATATAGCATAGAAACCGGACTATAAGTCGTACTTTGCGTCAGCTATCTTTCTCTACTTTTTAGATTACGTATTACATGAGAAAAAATTAAACAAAAAGTAGTCTGTTTTTTCTTCTTTAACTGTCATTGTCACAAGGTTTTACACACGGACTTCTTTGTCCTTCCTATAGGAAGGATTTGTCTTTCCTTGTCTATAGGTCCAAATACTATAGGTGCTTATAGGTCCAAATCACGCCTTACGTGTGACGATGTACCAAATGACGAAAGAACAGCTATAGATTCATCTCTTTCCAACTCACTATGAAAACCATAAGTAAAAAGAAGTGAACGATACTAATGTATTTTCTGCTTATTTAGTACGGTTTCTATGCCTGTTTGGTGTGTGTGTTTTAAGGACTCTCATTATGTATTACTTACATAAACTACTATTACTATGTTAAATTACGGAATTATAGCAACTCATTTTATCAAAATTTACTATCATTTTCAATTAAATATCATGGGATATTATCACACAAATTGTCCTAGTCCAAACTAACCTATAGAGTTGTACTACGGATAGTAAACAATGATAAACATCACTTACAAAGGAAAACATACCTAACCCTAGAATGCATGATATATTTGCATGATATTCGTGCTGATTATATGTAATATTTTATTTTTTGTGTTGATTGTTGCAAATAAATAGAAAATATCCAAGACACACTCGCGCTCATGATTAAAATATTTGCCTTTATCGGGAATCGAACCCGAGACCCCTAGCTTTTTAGGCAGAGCCACTACCAACTAAGTGGGCTAACCATTGCAGTCTTTAGAAAGAAGGACGAATATAAAAGATAGAAAATAAATTTATTGACACAAAACTGATACGGTTTACAATCAATAATTAAGCTAGATAACATATTTTTCTGATCAACTGGCCGGAATAGGCACCAAATAGATGCCAAATAGGGACTCAGGCCTTTGCCCAGCCGTAAGACACTCGAACAGGCTAAAAAAACACATATTTTTTATCTGTGACCTTGCAACAATAAGGCGCTGATTTTCTGTGGGACCCTTTACCACAGCTTTACTTTACGGAATTGATATGCATTCATTTGAGCTCTCTTATAATATAAATCGAAATGTAGTCTCCGGCCGGAGGAGTTTATGTTACTTATTGCCGCTCGAGCGCTAGGGTTCCGTCGATATACGCACGCAACCAAACGCGGCGACGGCGCGGCCCCGAATAAACCGGCTTGATCCGTCCTGTTGAGTTTCCTTGTGGCGGTTCGCGGCACGCACACATCGAAGTCACGGGATATACCTTAATTTGAAGACGAACTAATGTTAATACTGTCTGCAGCTACTATAGGTATAGATGAATTACCGAGAGCGTGGAATTGCATGTGTAGTGGTAATATGTGTTTACAGGCATTCTATATTTAAATTTCCTCTACTTCTCATACCATCAGTATAAAAAGAATATTGTTATATATTAATGACAAAATTACTTAACTAATTTTGTCATGAATAAATGATTGACGAATAATGGTTAATAATTACAATAAAACATTTGGAATCATACTCTACGTAGCGTGACGTCATTTTTGCGTCAACGGCATGAAAAATACGGGCCCTGGACACACAGAAGAAAGACTAAAGGCATAGAAACCGTACTAAATAAGCAGAAAATACATTATGGTTCACTTCTTTTTACTTATGGTTTTCGTAGTGAGTTGGAAAGAGGTGAATCTATAGCTGTTCTTTCGTTATTTGGTACATCGTCACAAGTAAGGCGTGATTTCGACCTATAAGCACCTATAGTATTTGGACCTATAGACAAGGAAAGACAAATCCTTCCTATAGGAAGGACAAAGAAGTCCGTGTGTAAAACCTTGTGACAGTGACAGTTAAAGAAGAAAAAACAGCCTACTTTTGTTTCATTTTTTCTCATGTAATACGCAATCTAAAAAGTAGAGAAAGATAGCTGACGCAAAGAACGTCTTATAATCCGGTTTCTATGCCTTTAGTCTTTCTTCTGTGCCTGGACATAAGCGTTTGACGCGATCGTCTGGCAGCTTAAGTCAATCCTATACCTATATCGAGAACGATCTCGTAATGCATCATGTCTATAGCCACTGAGCGATTCCAGTTAAAATATTTGCGAAACGATACCGATTATTTGCTATTGTGTCTTGAATGTTATCTATGTATTTGAGTATATAATTCTCTATATACTAGTGATTATGCAGTTGTCTAGTACCCATAGTACAAGCCAACGAGCGTAGGACCGTGTCAATTTGCATGACGTTGTTTACTGTTATCATAGTAGCTTTTATTCCCTTAATAGTAAGCGCTTCCATAACATCAATATATTACAATATGTAAGCAAGACGGGCTAACGAAAATAAGATTAAGCTCCAAGTTAAATTAACCTCTTCCCAAAAAAAACACATTTACCGTAAATTCAGAGTATTAATTAGTACTCGGTTGTCTATCGTTGTCATACTCTCTCTGCGGGCCTAGTTTGGTTACGGTTCTCGCGTGACAACGTATGGATAAAGCATTCGTTACTTTCTGACACTTATATAAGCACGACAGTGACGGATGCTTTATCCAAATTTTGTCAAACCAGCCATATTAGGCTTCCTGGCATCTGTTAGTGATCTAAGATCCGAATAGGAGAAGATTTGCACCGGGTTGTTTATTCGATGAAAAGTATTTTATATCAAATTTAATACGCTAAATAATATGTGGCGAATAGGTAGGCTGAAAAATTTCAGGCCAGTCCTTATATCATTAAAAAAATGAACTTTTTTTAAAATTGCAAATGTTTGTTTAATAGACAAATTACATACTAATCGAAAGTATGAAGTCTATAGAATATGCAAACGTTAGGTTTGGTGCACATTACTAGTACCGACTTACGTGTTTATACCTGCCTACCCAATAGCTTGACGGGAAAAAAATAGTCAAACTAACGTTTGCATATTCTATGGGCTGTATACTTTCGATTGGTATGTAATTTGTCCATTAAACAGGCTATTGTAATTTTTTAAAACAAAGTTAATTTTGATATTTTTTTATTAATTATATACTGGACTGAAATTTTTCAGCCTACCTATTCGCCATATATTACTTAGCATATTAAATTTGGTATAAAATACGTTTTATCGAATAAACAGCCCGGTGCAAATCGTCTCCTATTCGGATCTCCTACTATAGTGTATTTGCTATGCTGTTGAAACTAAAAACAATAGACAGTCGAGTACTCTTAATACTTTGGTTTTACTGGACTCGTACTTAAGCCGGGTATTCACTAGCGAACTGTAACCGTAGCAGTTACAGCAAATAACTTCTAGTGGAGAACAGGATCGCGAGCCGCATACACATCGCGATATTTACGGGCATCAGTAACAGTTAAGGCTAGTGAGTACCCGGCTTTAGTATATTCAATAATTACCCCCGAGCCCCTACTGTCCCGTTTATGGTCGAAACGATTCCGATCCCCACTTCCAATTGACTGACCGGTTGACGGCAGCTCTGGTCTCAGCCTTCAGAGGCAGGTGTCCGTGATGAGCATGAACCTGTCAGCGAAGCTGGATGAGCTACAGCGCGGCGACCGCCAGCTAGAGACGACGGTGGCGCTCTGCGAGATCAGAACACAACTACAGGAGCTGACGAAGAGCGTGGAGTCATGCCAGAGTGAGGTTTCTGAGGTGAGCTAGCTGCATATTGAGATCAGGTCAGAACTGTAGGAGCTGAGGAAGAGCGTGGAGACATGCCAGAGTGAGGTTTCTGAGGTGAGTACCTTTATCGCTAGCTGGATACAAAACTGCAGGAGCTGACGAAGAGCGTGGAGTCATGCCAGAGTGAGGTTTCTGAGGTGAGCTAGCTGCATATTGAGATCAGGTCAGAACTGTAGGAGCTGAGGAAGAGCGTGGAGACATGCCAGAGTGAGGTTTCTGAGGTGAGTACCTTTATCGCTAGCTGGATACAAAACTGCAGGAGCTGACGAAGAGCGTGGAGTCATGCCAGAGTGAGGTTTCTGAGGTGAGCTAGCTGCATATTGAGATCAGGTCAGAACTGTAGGAGCTGAGGAAGAGCGTGGAGACATGCCAGAGTGAGGTTTCTGAGGTGAGTACCTTTATCGCTAGCTGGATACAAAACTGCAGGAGTTGACGAAGCGCATCGAGTCATATTAGAGAGATTTCATATGTAGGGTAATAAATAAGTAGGTAGGCAATACGACACATCTTCTAAACCACGTGCATTCTGCAATGATATACTTGTACTCTTTCAATATATAGAAATTTGGGTTTACTAATGTTTCGACGAAAATTATTTAGCAAATTCTTAACTCCCCAAACTACGTATCCCATATTTTTATTTGGGCAAATTTTTATTTGCCAACTCAACATTTCGCACTGATATCATTTCCCAACGAATGATTTGATAAAATATTGTTAGACAAATTATTACCTGGGATTCTTTTAAGATGTCAATTATGGTTTCGTCAAATGTATTTATTGGCATACCTTCATTTAAAAATAACCCTAACCTACCTATCTCTGGGAGAAGTTTCGTTTTTAGGATCATACAAAAAAATGCCTTAGCAAATCATTTGCTACGCAATTATTTACCACATAAAATTTGACGTATTAAAATACTGCAATATAAAAATGTAGCGAAATAAATAAATTACGAAGTAAAATTATGCCAAGGATTGGTTTTCCAAATAAAACTACGGAGAAAAGTTGGTTGCCAAATGAAATTTGACGAAACATAATTCGGCAAAAAGGCAGTACATCAGAAATTTGCCTATTCTGAAGACTTAAATGGAATGCTAATCATACAGTAGGTCCAGTGCAGAAACATCAGCTGTAACTTTACCTATGGTTCCTATTAAAGCAACCAATAGAATTCAATGAACTATCCCAGTATATAGGTAACGTCATTAAGAACCTAATAACATACTCGTAGTATTAGACACAGTACAAAAAAAAACATTGACCTTGTTTTATTTTTATTTCTTCGAGGTCCGTCCGGATCACTACGACCAACTTGCTCTTTGCCTTAACACCAAGCAGCAGTATTTACTTTGTTGCGTTCCGGTGTAGGAATCTAGCATAGAGGAATTCCGTCACAGCCCTCAGGGTTAGCAACGTATTTGTAGTCTTAAGATTGCATTCTTGAATTTTCAAATGCCCCATTTAGTATCAGGTAGCCTTTGCGCTCGTTTGTCTTCTCAAGGTCAAGGTCACTTTTACAAGGTCAAGGTTAAGGTCACGTATACAAGGTCAGGTTTAATATGAAATATTTTCACAGGTTAAACGTGATATGGTCGCGATCAAGCAAGAACTGGACACTGTACAACAAGTTAAGGAAGAGATCGAGGAGTTGAGGGAATACGTGGATAGACTGGAGGAACATTCACAGCGGCGGAAACTACGGCTGCTTGAGCAGGTACGTTTAGGTCATTTTTTTTAGCTTGCGACTTGGTCACGATAATGTATATGCGTTTTTCGAGTAGGTACGTTAACGAGTATACCTTTTGCGAAGACTGTGTTATTTTTCAGATTATTAGTATACAATGTTCCTGACAGCACACCAACTATAGTACTTTAAGTCCAGAAGTTCCTACTCCAGCCCTTGTTAAAATCGTTACCGCATCTGTGGCAACGTCAACTCGAGTGTTCGAATTTGAACTTATGGATTAGAATACTGCATACATCACGACGATCACTTTGTTGCTGCGTGGAAGGTGATATAACCAAGAAACACACCAAGCTTTAGAATCACAGAATACGAACATGTAGCATAAAAACCGGACTATAAGACGTACTTTGCGTCAGCTATCTTTCTCTACATGAGAAATAATGAAACAAAAAGTACGCTGTTTTTTCTTCTTTAACTGTCATTGTCACAAGGTTTTACACAGGGACTTCTTTGTCCTTCCTATAGGAAGGATTTGTCTTTCCTTGTCTATAGGTCCAAATACTATAGGTGCTTAAAGGTCCAAATCACGCCTTACTTGTGAAGATGTACCAAATAACGGAAGAACAGCTATAGATTCATCTCTTTCCAACTCATTATGAAAACCATAAGTAAAAAGAAGTGAACCATAATGTATTTTCTGCTTATTTAGTACGGTTTCTATGCCTTTAGTCTTTCTTCTGTGTTTAGAGTGTATCGTTATTAATAAGGATACTTTGACCTACTAGTACAATAGACGCTCTATCGGCTTACCAGTTCTACCGGACATTATTAATGGTCGTTTTAAATCATATGGAAAACCTTAGGTGCTATCTTACGAGCAACATTTTAATCACCCTTGCACAGTTTAAGTTATAGTAGATTATACACCGAGGGGATAAAGCACTATTTTATGTCACGGGCGCGATTTTGAATCCTGAGCAAATGAAGGACTCCATATTAAACCCCCGAGCGAAGCGGGGTGTTACGAGTTAATTCCTGAGCGAAGCGAGGGAATTAAAACGGAGTCCTGAGTGCAGCGAGGGATTCAAGCTCGCCCAAGACGAAAACAGCTTTATCCCAAAGGAGAATACTCTACTTTTCTGACCTTTTATTTTATTTTCTTTGTTTTGCGTATATGGCTTATAGTGGTCAGTTCGATTTAAAAATATTAAGTTCTTTTTGCTGTAGGTTTCTATGGAACAATTTTTCATCTGATAATTAACCAGCGTGTTATAATGAGATTCAGTATAATATTATATCCCGCCGGGTTATAATATTGTACTGAATCCCTATTATAACCCGCTGGTTAGCCCATGGCTATAATGACTTACTTTAAGTGAGGTTTGCATGATATATAATTGGGCAATTTCGAGCATGTGGTGTGAAAAGTATATTAAGTACCGAGATACTCGTCTAGTTTCAAGCTAGCTTTAATTAATATTGAATGGATTAAAAGCCCCAATATAATGGCAACCCCTAGATTCAGAACTGATATCCGACGTAAGGCCCACGTTAAATTTCGTTAGTTCGAAAAAGAATCTTGTGACGGTCAACTAAAGTCAAAAGTCACTTTGACAAATGTCCTAAATTTAGGACGTTGGGCCTTACCAGGTAAATAGCCTAACCGATTTCCATGAAGCCTAGCTAAGAACCACCCCGATTGAAGTAAGTGGTCCATTGGTTTAGGAGGTATGACAAACGGACACTCAGATACCCACGACACGATAAACTTATAACACTCTATTTGCGGGGGTAAAACCGAATGATATTTTCGTGTAAAAGTGGCTTATATTTTTAGAGAGCTAGTTTTGATTTGAGAGGGGGTTTTTTTCATACACTTCATTAGGTTTTAAAACGACTTTTTTTGTTTCGTTACAGAAACTGAAAAACGAAACTGTTTGTCATGTTCCTTTTTCTCTGAAAGGGCTGAAGCTTCTGAACTTTTTGGATTAGGTTAGGTTAGGTTAGGTTAGGTTAGGTTAGTATAGTATTTGACCGCAAAAGGGTCATTTTTTTTAAAATTATTTATTTAGGCAACGAAAACGATAATTATAGTTTTATAGTTTTACGAGAGGTATCATATAAAAGCTCTGATGTTATGTAGGATAATGATATTTTTTTACATTTTATAAATCGATAACTTTTGAGATACTTTCGTGATTAACGTGAAACGCAATGGAAAATATCACTCTCCATAATATTAAAAACAAAACAATTACCTTCATAGCCATAGTTTCTTTTACATAATTATGCATTAGAAACATCCAATCATTATAATAAAAAAAGTGATTTTTATGTAATAATATTTAAAAAAATTACGAACTTTATATTACGGTTCCTAAATGGTCTATTGACAAAAAAGCAAAAAGGACAGAAATGACAATTTAACTTAAATCAAAAGAATTTTAGATGGTATACAAAAGAAGGGTACGCAGAAAGAACATGTCAAGACAACTTTGTAACTTTTTGAGATAGTAACATCTTGATGTGAAAGTTAGAAACCATATAATTTTGTACGTAATTTTCGTGTAGAAGTTTTTTTAACAGTAAAAATATGAAATTTATTTCAAGATTTATATTTGTAACAAAGTGGTTTTCAATACACATTATAATCTATCAATATCATCATCATCATCCCAACAATCTGGGGCCTGTTTTATAAAGCAAAAAATTTCAATTTACAGGTTACAAGTTTCCATTTGACACAACCTCGACCAATGACGACCAGCCATTTGAGCAGTGTTGCCAATTTAGACCTGTAAAATGATTACTTGTAGCTTTATAAAACGTGCCCTGGGGTCGGCGCAGCACATCTTTTTCTTCCAAACATCCCTATCAGCCTTCATCACAGTATTCACTCCCCAGTTTTCACATCACTATCCATCTCTTCTTAAGTCTCCCCCTTCCACTATAGCCCTCCACATTCATATTTAAAACTCTTCCCGACATGATTTTCAATCGTTCTCATGACATGTCATGTCCATACCATGACAACCTCGTCCTTAGTCATGATCAATCCCCGAATTGACGACGAGAGCAATTCTGTACTGAAGTTTAATTAGTGCGAAGACAACTTAAACTAATTTTATAAGTTGATGTCGGCCTCGTGTGGTTGCCGAGTTAGAATAGTGCCACTCCATGTCTTCCTGTGGATGTCGTAAGAGACGACTAAGGGAATGAAGGCTTGTAGTACTGTTAGGCGATGGGCTTGCAACCTGTCACTAATACGCTGGTAAACATCTTAGCCTAATTGTGCAAATTGTGGTTATAGAATTATCAACAAGTTTTTAGAGATGTTTGTAATTCTGTAGCTCTGCCTACCCCACTCTGGGAACGAAGGCGTGAGATTATGTATATGTATGTGTCGATAAAAGTGACGTACCACTGTAAAGCAAGTTGTACCTTCATCTTCTATATCTTAATGATCAGCTATCCATGAAGATAAACGAACTTTTTCCTTCCGAGGCATCTTTAACCGACTTCAAAAAACAAAAAGGAGGAGGTTGTAAATTCAATGTATACTAATCAAAACAAAATAGGGGCACTGTTTTTTTTTTTGAAAAATTGCGAAAGTTGAATTTTTTTGCTCATTTTGTTTGGAATTTGAAAATTGTTTTAAAAAACCACACGCACGGTAAAAACAAAACCATTGCCAAAAAATTAAAAACAGTTTGGGAGTTGAATATTGCAGCTGTCGAATGGCACTAAATTCGAAAAAGATTTGTTATAATAATCCTTCTCCAAAAACAGTTCTTTTGTATGCAGAACATAGCGTGGCCCGTATTTAGTTTTGATTAGTATAATTTCAAAGAAGTATAAATAAAAAATATTTGCAAATTAATAAAAGGTATTTAAACTCCATTAATTTATTTTAGTTGAAAATTGCTTTTTAACGATGTCGATAAAACTTAGTCGATATTTAATTAATCGCTAACACTGGTACATTTTTGCTCCTGTCAATCTGGGCTTTGGTGATGATACGATACGTCCTTTTAACTCAGTAATTAAGGCTATTACGGGCTGCAATGTATATGTAATCTATACAACAAATAGACAGACTTAATGACTATTAACGCAGACTATTCAATAATGAAATCATTCCAATCATCAATCATTCGTATGCAGGCTTCTAATTAAATCAGATGCATTTACTCAATTATGGGCCCACGTACGAGACTATTATGCTCAAAATACGATACCTTTCCCCTCCCTAATTAAGGCGATTACAGGCTGCAGCGTAAATCTACATCCACAGTATGTGCATATGTGTGCCGTAACCTCATTAACAAAGCGACGAATCGGATGTAGGTATTGTATTTCAGATCGGAAACAACCTTTTCTCAAAAATGTCCGGAAATGTTGACATTCCTATCTACATATTAAGACGCGAAGTATATAGTTTACTGACAGTTCTCAAATTAAAAAAAAAACATTGCGTGCTCGCTACACAAGCCCGCAATGTTGCATACAAATTCCATTACTATCTAGCTAGTAACTTTTAAAAAAGTGAAAATGGCCATAATAAAATTAGGGCACAAGTCTTATACATCCAAATATTACTCGAAACATAACTTTTTTATTTGTGCCTGGAATAGCTTGTTTTTTTTTAAAACAAAAATTGCGTTTCTCCTTGTCATAAACAAAAAGGCGGTAAGGAGTGATGGTTTTTTCACATGAAGTTTCTGTTTGTATGCAATTCAAAAAGTGAGTTCAAGCGATGAAGATTTTACTCCAACACAATTTTTTTCTGGCGATTTTTGAGAAAAGCACTATATTTGCCTCGGCAGGAACAGCAGTTGCGGGCTTCGTATTTTTAAACGGACTCACAAGCTCGTCCGTTTAAACCAATTCTCGGCCCGCAATTGCCTACTTCCATGCCTAGGCAATAATGTACTATTAAAAGTTCAGCTATGACGCCGGTAAAATCACTGTTCACTGATTTTGTTTTAATGTTTGATATGAGTGTTTTTTCTTGGAAAATTGTAAGCCTATTAAGTGTATAGGTCTTTTTTAGGGCGGGTATCATTTAATCGATCAGCAAAATATTCTTATTTTGCTGAACAGAAAAATGTAGTTGGTCAGCCAAAATGGCTAGTTGGTAAGCAACTAATGGTAAGCAAACATTTATAAATCTGTCTGCAATTAATGATATACTGAACTGCTCTAAATTATTATGATCAGCAAATTAAATATTTGAGCTGCATTGAGCGACCCACAGTTAATCAAATTTTGGTAAGCAATCAATAGGTAAGCAAAATATTTCATTTTGTCCGTCAAAAAAAAGGGGGCAAATTTACTGCCGTGCCGGCAACGCACATATGCCAAACCCACGATAAACTTTACAGAGTACGCGGAGCTCCTATTTCTGGGTTGTTCTGGCCCTCCGGGCCTGATATAAAAACGAACGTAACCTAAACTACCTCATATTTGTGATACAAATTTTGGTTAATCTAGGGTGTGATTGTGATTTCTCAATTTGTGTGGCAAAGCTTTACTTGTAATTACTACTAGCCCCAAAAATACCAACGCTCGGGTGCTCGCGTCACGTAGTCTGATTTCGCTCTGCCCACAATAACGAACACTGCTGATTTTTCAAACTAAACGCAATCCACTTATTCATATAGATAAGCATTATTTTAATATGCGCACCTCTCATTTAAACTTCTTACAGACATGTTTTCTCTGCTGACCAATTGTAAAATCTTGCTGCCCAAGTAATTAGTTTATTAGGCATGCAAATGATAAAAAAATCAGATTGATATTGGTTAAAATGTTAACCGTTTGTAAATTGTTTGCTGAACAAGAGTTGTAGCCCGATTTTTATTTATTGCCAGCCAAATCTTTGTATGCTACCCAAATGAGTAAATTGCTTATTTTTTTTGCGAATCAATTTTAATAACGGCTGACCATTTAATTACTTCCCTATTTAGGGTTCCGTAGTCAAACTAGGAACCCTTATAGTTTCGCCATGTCCGTCCGTCTGTCCGTCTGCAGCCTAGCTCAAAGACTCTTAGGACCATATTAATAAACTAATCTCAACTCTAATGCTCGTCTCGAGATGCGTCAAATATGACAGTGTTCTATGGTTTGACGTTTACTTTGACATATCGTGTGACGGGCATCTCGGCCAAGATGAGTTTATTAATACGGCCCTTAGTACTAGAAAGCTGTAATTAGGCATGAATATACATATTAATCACGCCAACAAAGTGGTAAAATATAATCACGAATAATTTTTTTTAGTGTACCTCCCCTACACGTAACGAGGGTTTTTTTTTCTCGTCTACCCATTAGTGTCGTTGGATAGGTCTTTCAAAATATTGCGGCTCTGTGAAAACTGTTTTTCGATTAAGGGGTCCGTTTATAACATATTAAGCTTTAAAGCACGAATTTTAGTTAGAGTCAAGTGTCCCCCCAGCCCCTATAGCCAAAACTACAAATACTAACAATCTGAAAAATATCTTAAATGAGTCACGAGATTAAATTTGGGACCCACCTTAGGTCCAAAGTCAATCTGACATTCTGCAACAATAAGGTTGAGTTTCCTAAAAGTTACAAATGACTTGACATCTCTAATGACATTGACGACTTCAAGCATATTTTCTTGAAATGGGTCCCAAATTAACGCTCGTGACCGTACCTACTAAAATGACCTAAGACAGCACCAAATAACTTTTTATATAAAATTACTTCATACTTGTGGTTTTTTGAGATAGTTTTTGTTTTAACGGCTTCGGGACCCTACACTGAGCATGGTCAGATATGCTCTTGCCCGGTTTTTATAAGAATAACAAACGTTACAAGTTGGGGCATTATTCAGCCATGTGCTTCCATTTTCTTAATAGCGATCGGCAATCTTCGTTTTTCTATGACACCGGAGCGACAAATATACTGTCAGTTGCGAGTGCAAGTGTGATAGCGATAGCCAGCCGAACACTATGAAGCTGGGAATGCTTACATTTTGTTCCTGCCTATAGTCTGTGGCAATTGAAATTGGCAAAGATGTAAACACAACCAAACGAACCAATTTACCAATATTACCCGATAATCACGTGCTTTTAAAGATCGATTAAGGTCTTAGCAATGATTTATACACGTGTCTATACTTTCAAATTAACTTAAAGATTAAATAACTATTAATTATAAGTACATACATACATAATCTCACGCCTTCGTTCCCAGAGCGGGGTACGCAGAGCTACAGAATTACAAACATCTCTAAAAACTTGTTGATAATTCTATAACCACAATTTGCGCAATTAGGCTAAGATGTTTACCAGCGTATTAGTGACAGGTTGCAAGCCCATCGCCTAACAGTACTACAAGCCTTTATTCCCTTAGTCGTCTCTTACGACATCCACGGAAGACATGGAGTGGCACTATTCTAACTCGGCAACCACACACAACAAAACACGCTTGATTGATGAATATTTGAGGTTATGTGTCAAACAGTACTAATTTGTTTACATCTTTGGCAATTTTAATTGACAGAAGCATACGGTATGATAGCTCTCATCAAGTTATGGCGCCTAATTAAAAGCCAATAGTTGTGAAGATTAAGTAGAAATACAGGCATTGACTAATAACTCTGCCCTGCTAATCCAATACGTAGTATCTCAGATAAAACTCCTGTAGCAATATCAACCTTATTACTAAGAGAAGAGAATTAAAACTGCTTTGGTTATAAAATTTGGGATATTGTTTATTAGCTTAGTGGGGCAGAACTAACCTGGGATCGTTCTTTACATAGTATAACCATAAGAATAAACAATAATTACACGTAGAAGCGAATCTCCTTTACGCAGGTCCAAAATGCCGCGCTTTAAATACCTACTTCCCCCTTCACCCCGCTACGCCCCTCTGTCTTCCGCGCCCAAAGTTAGGGCTGTCACTTGCGAAATATTTTAATCGGTTTATGGATGTGGTATACAAGTTTAGTCACGAAATGTTATTTATGTTTTTCTTTAACGTGGAAACATTGTTGCAAAATGAGTTTTTTACATTTACGTTCAATTAGGTAATAATACTTTTTGATGATATTAAGATTATCTCCAGAAAATTACATGGCTTATGTGGCTATTAATCATCTATATAAAACACGGAAACGAGACTATAAACAACGTTAAAATAATAATTAAGCTCAATAAGTTTTATAGTCTGGGATCCAGAGTTACTTTTTACATTCCTTTCGGGTCCATTTACTTTGAATTTGTATTAAGTTGAAAAAGCTTTATTGCAAAATACTATTCTTATCTATTAATAATTTTTTTGTCACCTTTTACAGCCAAATAGTCTGCTGTAATGTTTTCCCATGGCTAATTTAATACATGTAATAGCTGCGTGTATGGACTTTGTCAACTAGTACGGAAAACATCGTAAGATGTATTGCTATGATATATATTTTTGCATATTAATATATATTCCGTGTGTGACACCCCTGACTGACTAGACACCTCAGGTGTCGCCAGGCGGTAGGTATCTAACGCGCCGAGCGCGCGTCGGGAGCCGGGAGTTTCGCTTCTACGTGTAGTTATTGTTTATTCCTATGGTATAACCTCATAAAGCCCACCATACTACAAACAGCCAGTTTTTTGTGAGTGGGACTTTGAATCTACCATCAAGGCAATAAAGGTCAATTACGTTTGTCCGATAATGTCATTTTCAATTAATGAAGAAAGGAAAATAATCTTTATTCTCATTCCAATACAGTTCAAATTGAATTGGCTTGATAATGTGCATCCGATTCTGCGACCACTGCGACCACATGCTTAAAATACGGTGACGGTACGGAATCGCAGTGACGCGTCGTATCAGTACCGTTTTTGACGCATGCTCCACACACCGCTGCTTAAAATACGGCGACGGTACGGAAACGCAGTGACGCGTCGTATCCGTACCGTTTTTGACGCACGCTCCCCACACCGCTGCTTAACGGTGCGTATATTACGGTGCGTCAAAAACGGCGCCATGTTGTTACAATGACCCCGTCTTTTGTTTACGCAACGTCACCGTATTTTAAGCAGCGGTGAGGAGGGCATGCGTCAAAAACGGTACGGATACGATGCGTCACTGCGATTCCGTACCGTCACCGTTTTTTAAGCACCGGTGTGGAGGGCATGCGATAGAAACGGTACGGATACGATGCGTCACTGCGATTCCGTACCGTCACCGTTTTTTAAGCATTGGTGTGGCCGTAACTTAAACCCGACTGCATTTTTTATACTGTCGTCGATATACCTACATATGTTAATAATTGTCATTTTGCCATTGTTGTTATTTCAATTTTAACAGTTTAGGTATCCTATGTCCCCCGGGATGACGTAAGGATTCTAACGATACCTCACACATTTAAATCGGTCAAGGTATTTAGAAGTTATAGTGGAATAAAGAAACTCACATACATACATACAAACATGAACCCTGAAAACATTACACTCCTTTTTGGGGCAGTCGTGTAAAAACCTATTATAATAATAAAAGCTGAATAATGAATGCGCTCCATGGATCCCGTTGCCTTTCCATTCGTTCAACGAATAAATACCATTATACATTCACTAAAATCAAGACAATTTCCAACTCCATCACTATTGCATTTTCAATTTCAATTAGTTTCATTCATTCACTTAGTGTCTATATAAACTCCAATATCCAAGATGTACCTATCGGTCTTCAATGGAATTCCGGCCTTTTGTTGTATAGATTGCCATTGCTGCCTTTGTTTACAAATTGATCCCAGAATTCTGTATCTAGCGGGAATTGGAGACGCTCTTTAACTGAATTACCTTTGCAGTGTAGTCGGCTTGAATGAAACTGGGTCAAGTGGGATTAGTAGTCTCACTGACAAAAATTGGACGAGTGCGAATCGGACTCGCCCACCGAGGGTTCCGCACATTACACAGTTAACTCAGTTCAAAATTTGGACTAAAGTTCCTTGCATAAAGATCTTGTTTTGTGACTCAATTAAAATTGTATAGTTTTCAGATTTTTCTCTATACTTGTAGCATAAGGCGGTATTACTTGCCAAATTTCATAGTTCTAGGTCAAAGGAAAACACCCTATAAATTTTGATAACCTTGAGAGAGTCGAAATATACGTTTTTTGCGGCATAAACGGCCGTATCTTTTTTTACGTTATCTTAGAAGAATGTTTTTTTTACAGCTTCAAGGGGCTGTAGACTTGAGTATATGGTTTTAATTTCAACTCAATATCTCCACGCGTTCCCGAGATAAAGGGTTTTGACAGACAGACGGACAACAAAGTGATCCTATAAGGGTTCAGTTTTTTCCTTTCGTGGTACGGAACCCTAAAAAATTGCCTTTTTCCGTTAAGTTCACTACACGAAGGTTAAATGTAATATAACTTTGTTATATAACTATGCTGTACACAACAACAAAAAACCATCCTTCGATTTCAAAACAATACTTTATGAGGGCGCCACTGGACACTCGGTGCAATCTCAATTTGTTATCACTGCCCATAGTAGCTATAACATAATCCTGCAGCTTAGCGAGGGTCTAGGTCAATTAGTATGGTAACATTTCTTCTGACATTCTGTAACTAACAATTAGCTTTTTTTTCACGTTTATTACAAAACTATAAATAACATTATTATGTATTTACAGAATTCAACAATAATACAATTAAAAATTTAAACAAAACGTATTTAAATTAAAATAAAACTAAGCTACTCACATATTAAAGATATAAATAATAATCACCACCATAAAAATAACACCCCCTCTAGCAGGTCCGCTCGCGGCATGGTCCCCATGACACTGGCTTCAGGGAGTATGCCGCGAGCGGACCTGCTAGAGGGGGTGTTCTTTTTATAGTGGTGACTATTATTTATATCTTTAATATTTAAGTAGCTCAGTTTTATTTTAATTTAAACACATTTAGGTTTAATTTTTAATTGTATTGTTGTTGAATTCTGTAAATTAAAATATTGGTTTTTTTAGAATTTCTATATAAAATAAAGTCTCAGGGAAAGGAGAGGGCCGATTGAAATATTTCAGGCTTTTACATTTGAATTATTTTATATAACATTTGCGAACCGGGTCACACACATTACACATTCCCAAAAACAAAAGTTGTCTCTCCTGTGGTCAAAAGTTAAAGGCTTGTGTGCATATAAGTTATGTTTTTATTTGCTAGGACTAAAGTAGACGTGAGGCCGTTTATGCGGATGTGGGTGCAGCCAGAAAATTAGGCCTTAAAAACGTTAACTTTGCGTATGTCCACGGGAAAGACGGTAACCTATATCTGTGTATGACCCAACCACCATAAATGAAAAAAAAAAAAGAATACCTATAAAACAAATACCTGCCTACTAATCGTTGGATTCGTCTTTATCCCAGGCGTGTCTTTTTAGGGTTCCGTACCTAAAGGGTAAAAATGGGACCCTATTACTAAGACTTCACTGTCCGTCTGTCCGTCTTTCTGTCACCAGGCTGTAACTCATGAACCGTGATAGCTAGACATTTGAAATTTTTACAGATGATGTATATCTGTTGCCGCTATAACAAAAAATACTAAAAATAGAATAAAATAAATATTAGAGATGGGCTCCCATACAACAAACGTGATTTTTTTGCCATCTTTTGCTCGATATTAATAACGGCAACAGGTAGACGCATGAAATATTCACAGAATATTTAGTTGTATATTCACTTTAAAAATAGACAATTAAATTAAAATAAAATAAAATAAATATGCTAATGGTTCATAGATAATGGTAAGGAACAGGCGTGAGTCCGACTCGCACTTGGGCGGTTTTTATTTAACAACTTCAATAGTTACATGAAAATATTAAACAACAATCGGGTTTCAAAGTCTCTATACCAACCTAAATCCTAAACATTTTCTGAAAATTATCTATAAGTAGGTACCTAAACCAATCCAAAAAGCCAAACTTAAGTGGCAGTGGGCGGGGCACATTGCTCGCAGGACTGATGGCCGCTGGGGTCAGAAGGTTCTTGAGTGGCGTCCGCGGACCGGGAGACGAGCTGTAGGTAGGCCTCCAACAAGATGGAGTGACGACTTGTAAATATCGCGGGAACGCGGTGGATGCGAAAAGCACAAGACCGGTCTGAGTGGAGAGCCTTGGGGGAGGCCTATGTCCAGCAGTGGACGTCTTTCGGCTGACATGATGATGACCTAAACCAATCACTTTGAAAGGTCGTAAGTGGATTTTATCTTCCCGCGATAATCGAAACTTACAATGTTTTATAATTACTGCCACTTTGCATATTCATCGATAAAGCTAATTATCGACAACTTCTGTCCTTTGAGCGTGTGCTGTGTTTTACCCTGTAATTATGTCCCGTTGTACAGTTGCAAATTGCAATATTAGCTATTCAGAAGGATAGGAAACTAGTCAAATTGCATGCTGTGAAACAACAACTGTGGATTGTTTGAATGTATGCGACATGCATGCCAGCTCTGCTATAGTCAATCGTCAATTCAATATAAATTCCTTACAATCTGAAATTCGATGTCGAAATTCTGATTGTTACGGTGTGCTTAAAACTATAGGTTGAATCAGCGTGAGAATAATAGGGGTGTGTCCTGGGTAAAAATAGTACATTGTTGCAGACGATAACGTAGTTGAGGCCCTCTAGTGTACGAGTGCATAAATTGCACTTTCTACCGAGGCAGACATAGTGCTTTTCACAACTACTGAGAGGAAATAAAGTAAAAATTCATATTCAAAACTCAAATTTTTATTCATGTTACAATGATGTGACATCACCGCCAATTTTACCGTAGATAACTTTTTTTTAAATCTGGACCCCTATTCTCGTGGTACTCGAGATTAATAAACTAACATGCGAGATGAAGATGTCAACTCTATATAAAGTTGTATTTGTTTCGCCATTTTTCCCATGTAATTTCATCTCTAGTGGTTCGAGATTAGGGGCCAAGTTTGAATTACATTTAAAAAAAAAGCAGTGACATAGTTTTTAGTCAGTGTATCTTTTAGCAAAAATACACCTAATATTTTACGACACAAAATGGTGTGTTCTGATTGGTCGATTTCAATTTTTCATTTTAAGGAGCCATGACACAAATATTGATTGAATTATTTTCATTGGTTTTTAAAGTTGGACAACAATGTTCTCGACCAATCAGCAAACACGCCGACAAAAACATTCTTGGTCTGTCCTTATAAGTGACGATTGGTGACCCCAAACAAGACCATCTATGGCCATATTTCCGAGCAGTGTTGTGAAAAGTAATAATTCTAATTAGTCCGTCAGTAAGGTTATCAAAAAATATTGAACAGGTATTTTTTGCTTTTTCAAATCAATCAAGATTGACAATTATAACGCGCATCAAAGCTCGGGAGTGGGGGCTCGTGACGTCACAACGTGGTATAAAGTGTGCCACGGCGTGACGTCACGCGAAACTTCAACGCACTTTATCTTCGTCATTTTTTGTTTAATTGACAAACGAAAAAATACGTGTTCAATATTTTTTGATAATGTAAATTACGGACTAATTAGATTTTTTTAGGACACGAGCCTATTACCAGAGGCCGGAAATTTCGTAGCACTTTCGAGCTGCTATAGGGACTCCTCATTTATCGACTTCCGATATACATATTTTATCGGTACATTAAAGAACGCAAGATATTAAAGAAGATTAAAAGTAGAGGTAAACAACAGGCGGTCTTATCGCTAAAGAACGATCTCCTTCAGATATTTTTTTTGTAGTTGAAAATGTGAAATAGAGATTTGCAATGAATACAATCGATAGCAATTCTTGTTGCAATAATATAAAATATTATTATTTTATACCTATTTAAATTTTCCAAAAAGTTGGTATCCAAAGGTTATCTCAAAGAGATCGCTCATTTGCGATAAGACTGCCTGTTGTGTACTTCTACTCGTAATTATATTTTAAATATTGTATTCTGTATTTATCGATAGACACATAAATAGCAAGTCGACAGACGAGAAGTCCCTATGACAGCTCAAAAGTGCTACAGTATGATGAATTCCGGCCTCTGATAACCACGCACAGCTACAGTATGATGGTTAGGTATTTAAATCGCTCAGTTTAAAATAAACTCATAATACATTGTTATACATCATGTTATAAATGTATTTGCACCCAACTTAGCATTAATTTACATACTCTTTCAAAATGTTATGAAATATGGCTAAATCTCTGTTTAAATCGGGCGAGATGAGTGATTTAATGAAATTCCGTCCCATTTCTCTACCTTTTTTAAATAAAGTTTTTTAAATTTAATGTTGAAAGATATGTATTCAATAGAAATAAAACTTAACAGATCAGTTTGGCTTCACTAGAGAAAGTCATAGGACGGATGCAGCTTGTACTCTTTAAATATACAGAGTGTAACATTCTGAATGGATCGGTATGGGGCATTCGGAGACTATAAAATGTCATTGTGACATTTGAGTTTGACGGATAAGGACAAAACATTGTAAAGCTATACCGCCGTTATTCAACGTTTATTAGTAAGGGGGTAAGAGTTTGGGATTATTTATGGGGATTTTATACCATTTGATATCATTGCTAAAAAGCTTTTATAAGCAAAACCCCTGAAGTAAATTTGAGAACGCGATGTTACAGAGTTGATAACTCTTGATTTTCACACTATTTTTTGACACAACTTAGGTTGAACTATTTTAGGAAATTCTTCAGCTTAATTATGTCGCTTTTGGACCATTTGTTCACAAAATTACACAATTAACTTACGTTATACACGTAACAATTCGTTTGCGGTCCCAGCGAAAAAATTCAGTCCACGTTAAGTATATTTGTCGTGGCGTGCAGCCAATGGATTTAAATATCAACCTGTTTTCTGTACAGGGTGTTTAAAACGGGAGCGGGTGGCTTCCCATGTATTTTTTACTCTAAAAGATTTTATGGACCATCAAAAGTCATAATAACATTGATGAAATTAACTTTGCAGTAATTCATAAAACATGTGTAGTTAATACTAAGTTAGGTTAAATTTACTTAAGCATTAAAAATGAAGGGCAATATACGGTTAGACTATTTGGAAACGCAGGACGAAGATACTGAAGGATTTTCACAGTACACGGTACAAGGTTCTCGATTACCATTAACAACTTTTGTGTTTTTAAACAACAGCTGCACCGGAATAATAGATCGACCGTATTTCGCTCTCCATAAATGTGAAACGTTACAGTTTATATAAAGGGTGTCTGTTTTCCACCGATTGAAATGCCCCAGAGATTCTCTATTTAACTAACGCAAACAATTATTTTCTAGATTGCCGCCGGTATACCTCAGAGAGACAATCGCAGAAAAGTATGTAATTAAATGTTTACTTACAGCTGTGATGTCAAATTGTGGTAAACGGTGGAAATGTACTGTTGTAGAAAAGTCATTTGATAACATTTACATCCATGACATTGTTTGTTCTCATTAACATTTCATTGCATTTTTGTACATTTACAAAGCGAAATTTTTTAATTAACCCATTCTTAGTTACTCGTTCTATGTTCATCCATAATTCTATGGTCCTAGTATTCTTCGTTCAATAAAAACCCGGCAAAGTGCGAGTTGAACTCGCGTGGAGAGGGTTCCGTACATACGTAATTTTATTTTGATAGAATTCTTATGGATTTTCCTGTAATTTACAAGCAATGAAATATATTTTTTTTTTTCAAAATTGTAGGTTCAGTAGGTACTTTAGGGGATCAGGAGGGGAATAGTCAATTTTCGTCTCCTTTCAAGAGTAAAATCAAAACGATTTATTTTACAATAAAAACAATTTTTGAGATCCTCATAACGAGCCCTTTCATTTGATATAATGACACAGTAAGGCCGGCAAAACTTTTTTTTAAATTTCCTAATATATCCCCCGAAAATGACCCTTTTTTTATATTTATTTTTTGCACATCTGTGTTTGGGTCATCAATTTAAATATGTGTACCAAATTTCAACTCAATCGGGCCAGTAGTTTCGTAGCAAATTGGCTGGGACAGATGGACAGACAGACGCACAAGTGATCCTATAAGGGTTCCGTTTTTTTAATTTTTTGTACGGCCCTAAAAAAAATACAAGTCTGTATACTGCCTATTTGGTTTATACCTTTTGTTTTAATAAAGAGTTAAGTCGTCTAACCCCTTTGTTACTAGGATCCCAGAACTTACTAGCGATAGGTAACAAATACATATACTTAGATGAATGAAGCACGGGAAGAGTCACCGCGGCGATGCGACGATTTCTATGCATTTGTCTCCGCCGCTGCAGTCTCCGCAGCGCAAAGCCCTGGCAGGGCCATAATGGGAACTTATGAGGGAAACGGTGGAATACAAATAGCTAACTCTAACGTAGAATAGAATTGGACATTATATTTATCTCGTCAATGCACAGGAAGGTAAGAATGCTGGGGTTCTAATGAAAAAGTATAGGTCTTCTGAACATCACGTGAAATAGTAGTTTACGTGACGGTTGCGTAATGCTAACTACGCAGAGTCTCGTGCCAATACTTTATCTACTCACAAATTATAAGTACTCTAAGATGGATTCAGAAGCCGAAAGGCAAATGACCAGCATTACCTTACCTGTAGTAGTAGGTGACAGCGATGACAGCTGTAACGTAATTTTGAAATTACGTTATCGAATATTGTATGGTAATGAGATCCAAATTTGGAACATCTTCCAAAATGAACAGCTGTCATCGCTGTCACCTACTACCACAGGTAATGCTGGTCATTGCCTACGGGTTTTGAACGCATAATAGAGGACTTACAATATGAGTGTAGATAAAAGTATTTAAGTGTAGTATACTTCGTTTTTATATATACTCGTAGCCTTTTTTATTACGAGTTAAGTCGACTTATCCACTTTTAGATCCAGATTATCGGTGTAACTTAAAATACTCACAATATATTACTCATATATGACTTTATCGAATTAAAAAACCAGTTTAGTTTTTAATGACGTTGAACAAAAGAATATTTTTTAGATAAACGGTTTTTAATAAAGACATTATACTACTGAAATATGCTTTAGGACATTCGATGTTTTCACCCTATATAACATTGTAGTATTTCACTCATGCTAATACAAACTTATTTGAAACACTTCCTGTATCATTAAACAATACAAAGACATTATTTTCTTTTGTTTGATTTAATGATGCGATATTCTCCGTAACGTATATTTTAATGTTAAAAGTGTAGGTTCTCTCGGAAACCTTCGTATTTATCTTGCTCTGTTAGTTAGCTCCAATAGTTGAAGAAGTAGCTGAGAAAGCAAGATAATAAAAACGAAGTTATTTTGATGCAATTATTAGCATAGAGACATACCATCTTATTTCGCAGGGGTAAACTACGTATTTAAGTCTTAGGATTGTAGTCTTATAATTCTAGGGTCCTAGTGAAAAAGGGGTATGTCTTCTGAAGATCAAGTGAAAAAGGGTTTAAGTCTAGTATACTCCGTTCATGTATATACCCTTTTTTATTACGAGTTAAGTCGACTTGTACCCTTTTTCACTAGGACCCAAGATTAATCTACCGCCAAGCAGAATTGGCATTATGTTCCAGTGGGGTGCGTAACGATCGATATAAAAATATTTCATATAATATCGGTCGCTATAACGCTCATTTGATACAATTATTGAATCATATAACAACATTTAATAAATTAAAATATGATATACTTATTATTTTATATAATGATCATTTGATCCAATAATATTTTGTATAACATACTTCAAGTATAATGCATATTTACTATAATTAACTTATGATATAAAGTTAATTTCATCTTAAGTACTGTTGGAATAACCATTTTTGTTACCTTGTGACCCCACAAAGCGGAAATAGAAGCCCCGCTTTAGCGGGGCTTCGACGACTCGCCCTTGAACCCCTTGCCCGTGCTCAAAACTAAGTGCTATAGAAATGTAGGTTAGGTTAGGTTAGAACTGTGCCCCTGCACAAAACAAAGGGCTACCAGAAAAGTAGGTTAGGTAAGGTAAATAATACAATACAATTTCTATATCAAATTATAATTATACCAAATGAAGATTATAATAAATAAATGATATGCCAAATGATAATTTTGATATTATACCAATCGTTTCTTATATAAAATGAGTGATTATATCCTTTAAAATTATATCAAATGTTATTATATCAAATGAAATTATATTAATTATTTTCATACCAATCATTACACACCCGTTCCAGTGTGGGGATAAGACAATCGGTGAAATTAGTAGCATAGATTCCATCTCAGTCTTGAGGGTTGGCAACGCATTTGTGGACTTAGGATTGCAGTCTTCAGATTGTAGTCTTGAGAATGCAAATGTGTATGGGTCTCGGATCCCACTTACCATCACGTGGCCTATGCCTCGTTTACTTTCTCCGTGCCATTAGAAAATGACATATTAGTTATTTGTGACTGGCGCATCATGAGAGACATCAATACACGAGTGTGGTTTTATAATAAGATCACACGAGTATTGTAATGCCTAATTATGTGTACAGTCGCTAATATAATTTTATCTACATGCATATCATAAGTTTTATACAATATGTGAGAAACCTGTACATGCGATTGCCCTGTTTCTTAATGTACCTGTATTTTAATCTTTACATTAAAGTATCGGTCACCGATACTTTAGAGTGGACATTAAGATGCAAACCACATCGATAATCGATACTTTAATGACATGGAATACTTTAATGTTAACATTAAAGTACAACCACAGGTTTCTTAATATATAGGCCATTTGTTTATCGTTTCTGAATATTATTATAGCGAAGTTATGACATGGATGTAGATAAAAGTAATTACACCCTGTAACTTGACTTTATACTTATTATAAAGTAGGGCTTTTGTCCACTTCGTTTCAAACCATTTTGTCAGGTTACGTTACCGTTTATTAACTTGTCAGTTACCAATGTTACTTTTAGCGGAACTTGCAATTAATACAAATGTTGAAATAGGGGAATCGCATTTGGGAAAGTAACACATGCTACCGTGGCACTGTTAGGGTTCCGTATCATGTTTTTTTCCGGTTTTGGTTGGTGTTTTGATCCAGACGGACCCTGGAAAAGGCCAAGCACTACTAAAGGTAACATTTCAACCGAAAAACAACAATTTTTAGTGGTGATATGATATGACCTTGGTTCCGTCCAGATCGCTACCACCATCTTATCCTTTAAACAAGCACATTATGAACAGCGTATATCAGCGGTAGGGTTCCGTTTCGACCTTGGTCAGACGGTGGACGGAACCCTAAAAAGACGGTAACGTAAACATTACAAAAACAATATGGTTTAAAATTGATTGAAAAGTGGGATAAATTTCCAAGGCTTAGGTATTTTTAAAGGGTGGCGAGAATGTGATACAAGCTATCTGTATAAGTTTGAATGTCATTTGCGAAAATCATATCTTTGTACAGTCACCTAATAAAAATGTTGAGCGTACTTAGAACCTTGTCATTGTGACTGCCATTGTTATTGTCATACTTGTCACTTGATGTTCAGTTTGAAGTTTATTATGACAGTGCACTAAAGTGCTTAACATTTTCGTGGGCTACTGTACATGCTTACATGCGATATCCATTTTCATTTTTCGCTTGCGCCCATCAACCGTGATGACTTCTTAAATAATTGACAGCTGAGCTCGTCGGCGAAGATTCACTGCTTAAAACGTCAGCGCGTAAAGATTACAGACATGTCTGGACTTTGGTCGAGTTTTGACACAGCATCAGCGAATTATTTAAGAGAATAATATTTCTGAGTCGGCTTTACAATATGATTTTTAAATACACACATGTGAACTTAATATATACGCTAGCCAACTCAACACGGTGTGGTTAATTCAATATTTAGATATCAACTCAACTTCATTTATCAACTCAATAAAAATCACAATTAACACACGGTGTAGTAAATCTCATTATTTCACTATCAACTCAACTCGTCTTAATAAACCTACACATAGCTACGTAGTTAACTCCACGTTAACACGTTACCATTTCATTACATAACTCAACTCGTCTTCAATAATTCTACAAGTGGCTAACTCCATATTCATTATCAACTCATTAATTTACCAACTCAACACTCATTCCATTTAACACTCAGTATTCGTTAAACAAATGGTTTATAAATATAACATTAACACAATCATGATATCCTTTTCAATATATTCCGCAATTTATTCATAAATTATAATTACGCTGTATTGTCATTTGTCACCTGTGTTGTATTAATTTATATGTGAAATTAGCACGTGTGTTAGTCAGTAAGGTATTTAAAAATGTGCCGTATGAATTAAATATTGTACAAAAAATATTTATTTTCATGTCCCATTTTGTTACTTTTAAAGTAACAAAGCTGAAGTTCCAATAGTATTTACCAAAACTAAACCAAAGTTTACTAATTCTGAGAAAATAATAAAATATTACTGTGTCAAAAATGGACATATTGGGGACCTAGTAAAAAAGGGTATAAGTCGACTTAACACGTTCTACAAAAGGGTATATAACGGAGTATACTAGACCTAAACCCTTTTTCACTTCATCTTCAGGAGGGTAAAATTGTTTGGAAAAAAATCTTTACGACAAGAAACAGTCAGTCTACCGAAAGTGCTTTTCATCAAAAAATACGATATTAAATAGAAATTACTACGTTAAAATGGACATGAAGACAATGATTAAGTGTATTTATAAATAATATGACCGCGCTCAGACTTCAAAAGTACGTGATTATGGAACAACAATGGTAAATTGATTTGTTAATATGAGTGACGGAATGAAAACGTCCCTACTAAAGTCGGATTTTTATTCCCACAGAAAAAATGTAAACAAAGTTACGTCACTGTCAAAGTGACATTTCAGAAAATCTCAAAGTTTGGGCCAGCCAGAAATATAATATTAAGTAATCATTTCGCTCGAACCGTGATATAAATTTTATTCGAGAAATAATTGAAATTAAAATCGCACAAATGAG
Source organism: Acleris literana (assembly GCA_946894065.1). NCBI lineage: Eukaryota > Metazoa > Arthropoda > Insecta > Lepidoptera > Tortricidae > Acleris > Acleris literana. The sequence continues at coordinate 98,725,626 of OX335668.1, read as the reverse complement.
TCACTGGAAGGCGATTACGACGGGAGCACGAATTGTGAAGCGAAGCGAGTGAAGTGACGTCTCACATCAATCAAGCGGCCCTCAACTTGTTGCCGATCGAGCCAACGATACCAGTGCAATAAATAAATTATACGTACAAAAACAGTTTTCTCGTTTTAAATTAATACAACAAAGAGTTTATATCAAAATAAAGTTTGCCATCAACAAATTAAATTCTTCAATCTTGGTTACAATATATAACTTTTTTATAGAAAGTCGATTTCTTTTAAATATGGAAAATATAAATATTTTGAATATTGCAAATGTTTTTTGTTAACGGCAACACCTTTGTTTACTTTTTTTCTGTGGGAATAAAAATCATTTTTTATAGGTGGACTGTGTAATTAAACTCTTTAGATTATGTCCAATGCACGTCGGAATAGGTAGTGCTTAGTAACCTTAATCATAACCTAGATGCAATTGATGCATCTTCATTCAGTAACTTGGGAATACTTCTCATTCACGCATGAATGAACATACGTAAAGTTCATGTTTATAAGCACTACGTATTTCGACCTCACCCAATGATACAGCATGTTCTTTTAAAGAGAATGTAAAAAGCTTGTAACATGAATTTATCCACGTGTCCCTTTATTCGTCGTTAATTTTCGCCTGCCAATTTTGATTTAATCAGTGATAAATGACCGCGGTAAATATTATTAAATTTTATAAATCAATTGATTCCGCATCGGCGAGCCGCCCGCACCGTTGAAATTCCGAGATAGACGATTATTCGTGTAAACTTGCGAGTTAATTACTTAATATTTATTCACTTTACATTGTGTCGGTATTTAAAGATTTTTTTACTCAAGTGTACGGGTAATATGAGGTGGGAATTTCGCTAATTAACATCGCACTCATTTTCGTTTGAACTTTAAATTTAACTTTAACCGAAATATTATGATAGGGCGGAATACTTTAAGTAAAATCAATTGAATTAGTTTTTTTATCTGTTCAACATAATACGTAAATAAGCCGTGTTATATTTCCCAGCTGGACAAGACTAATGACACGCGGGAAATGTATAACCCAGCAAATTTACGTATTATGTCAATTTGCTAACCAATGACATTCCTCTCTGTGATGTGTCTCTGGTGTGATCACTGTACTTCAGTACCCTTACCATGAGTTACAATTAACGTTCTCGCTAGCGAGTGGAAGCTCTGTCCCTCGCAAACCTTGCAGTATTATTATTGAGTGCGAGGGACAGAGCATTCGACTCGCTAGCGAGTATGGTCATTGTAACTCATGGTAAGGGTACTGGTCTTTAAAGTTACACCTACAGTTGCAAATCTTAGCGTTAAATATTTACCTAGTATTTAATTGGATAAGTTCACTTTTCAGGTATAACGTTTGTGTTTTTTTTTCCTTTGGTTACTTTCTTTTCGTATAATTGTTTTCATACATACATAATACGTGTTTTTTTTTTTTGGTGTGTGACGATGAAATTATTCTAATTATTATTCTTGTGGTTGAAATTATTCTAATTATTACTCGTCGTTGTTTGAAAATTATAAATGAAAATGAAGAAACTTGAACTGTGTAATTTTAAATTGTGCTGCTTTTCTGTAATGTTTTTGTCTGGTGTACAATGATGTGTTTTTGTATTGTTGTATTATTTTGCATTTCAGGAATACGTGTCAAGTTTAAAAGTATCTACGATTTTTAGATAATGGAATCTAAATTAGAGATGAATTAGTTCTTAATGAGTGTCATTAAAACGTTAATAACTCTTAGATTAAGTACCAATTTCACCAAACGATGTTAAATTTAATCAATGTTAATTGACTGTTAGTTCATACATTGTGATAGCTGTTAACGCCCTAATCGTCTGTTTAGTCGTTAACATCGTATGGTGAAATTGGTACTAATGGACATAAGTTTTGGGATCCCCTTGGATCGCATAATTTGTTTTAGACTATTATTGTTTCGCATAATTGATTTGGCATAATTTGTATTGGCATAATAGTACTGTCGCATAATAATACTTTGGCCTAATACTTTTTTGGCATATAACGCTATTAGAATAATTTCAGTTGGACTAATTTGTATTAGACTAATATACATTATGCATATTATTGTTTGGGCTAATAATTATTTGTTATATTTGTCACTAACCATAATTTAAGTTTTCAAAATGAATAAAATACAGTTTCGTTGTTACATATTAGGTAAAGTTAAATTAGGTCACGTTAGGTACATTAGGTTGGGTTAGGTTAGTATGATATCCAGGCGCGAAGCGCCCAAGCAACGCAGAATAGGAGGTCCGCGAAACGGACCTCCGTCGACCTCGCCTTAGTTCCTAAATATATATAACCACAAAACCAAAACTAAACTTTTCTCGTAGTACGTCTACGAATTTCGCTATAGCAGTTGTATTGCTATGTGCCATTTGTACATGACTATTTTTTAGGACAAAACTGTTATGCATTTTGTAATGATGCCAATTTATTATTATGACTTTTTTTATTTATGCTATTTGACGTTAGCCTTGATGACGATTATGCTTTTTGTATTTATGCGTAAAAATATATGCGTAAAGATGATTATGCACATAGCTATTTCGGCTAAAAGCAATTATGCGTAACAAAATTATTACAAATAACTTTATGCCATCCAATAGAGAACCTAAATTTTATGGGTATAATACAAGGTGCTTTTGTGCGGGGCTTTAAATGTAGGTATCGACTCTATTCCTCAAACGCTACTTTCTTTGTTGTATGGCTTTGAAAATAACATAATGTTCAGTAACATATGGCCAGTTTTCAAAAAAAGTGTACATAGTTAAGGGCTAAAATTAAGGGACCGTTTATTTTGGTCAGATGAGTCACGAAAATTAACTATAGGTACCGTTATAAAACAAATCCTGTAGCAAGTGCGACCATATTACTCCCGGGTGAAGCCTGAATCTGCTTCATTTATTGAATTTGAGATACCTCCAATTGGCTTATGAGGGCAGTATATAAATGATTTTATTTTCGTGACTCACCTGTCTAAAATTAGAGTTTCTAAATTTTAGTCCTTAACAATGTACACTTTTTTTGAAAACCGTTTTATATTTTATAGGTTTAGTGCAAATTATTAGTACCGACTTACCTACCTACCCAATAGTTATGACGGAAAAAAATAGTCAACCTAACGTTTGCATATTCTATATATAGGCTTCATGCTTTCAATTAGTATGTAAATGGTCTATTTAATAAACAATAGCAATTTAAAAAAAAAAAACATTTTCAGTTGGTTTTTTTTTAATCATATAAGGACTGGACTGAAATTTTTCAGTCAACCTACTCGCCATACATTACTTAGCATATTAAATGATAAATATAATACTTTTTATCGAATAAACAGCCCGGTGAAGGTCGTCTCCTATTCGGATTATTATAAGAAATTTTAAAAATTGAGAACATATTACCTAGTTTTTTAAAGTTACATAACAAAAGGTGTTCCATTTGGATATAAAAATCGATACGTACAGATAAGGCGTCGAGCTCAGAGGCTGCACCCTGTATAGGTATCTACAGGACCGTTATGAAAGGAGCGTTCTTATATATGCTGTAGCATGAACAATTAGTTTACTGCCTATATTGACTCATCTGTACTACGAGTATATCTGTTAGGGTGTTCCATTTTTAAAACTTTTCATTTTCCTAAAATAGCTTCTTCTTAAACTTACTTAAGTATCTGAACGACCCGTGTTTTTTATGAATTTGGTTGATTTTTAGAGGTTTCTCAACTGTTCAAATCAATTTTTCATGATTACGAAATAACAAGAAAAAAATTGTGCATATTGTGTACATTCACTATTGACATAAGTTGACAGGAAAGTTAGTTACTGTTTAGTGCTTTTGGAAAAATTAAAGAAAGTGCCAATTTGTGTCACCATTAAAATGTAGTATCATCTTGAAATTTTTCAATTAGGTTTATTTTTTACAATATAACAACTCGGCGTATAAGTCAAGTACTAGTTTATTTCATACAAATATGAAACACCCTAACTTCTGTAGTCTAAACTATTTCAAAAATCGATTATAGCGAGAAGCATAAAAAAATCGTATTTCGCATGAGTGTCTTTTGGACAAGATGCGTGAATTTACTTTTTTTATAGGTAGGTACTACCATCAGCAACAGAACTGGCAGTACTGTACTGTACTTTAAGACATTCTCTTTCAGCCGTCCGTCAACACCCCTCTCTGTTTCGGGGGTTAAAAAAGTTTAGCGATTAAAGTTGCTGTGTTGTTCCAGGGTCTGACCTTCTTTTTATCCTACGCAATCCTCGCTGCCGTCCTGGGCATGCTCCAGTTCGGCTACAACACCGGGGTCATCAACGCTCCTGGCAGGGTCAGTTTTAAGTTCAAGGTCACATTTTATGTCAGATTCAAGGTCAAGGTCACATCTAAAGGTCAATATGAGGTTTTTTGTTATACTTTAATAGATTTGACAATCCAATGTCAATTTGACCTTAAATGTAATAAAGTATACTAGAAAAATATATTATAGTAGTTGTTTTCGACTTAAACTGTTTTTTTGGCGTATCTATTTTGTTGTTGTTTTTTTCTTTGGATATATTAAACTTCGTACATATACAATATACAATTGCCAACAAATATGACTTTTCAATTTTGACCACCATTCAAAAAGTTCTGAACTAATTTAATATTTGGTTACACTCATCGTTCATTAATGAACTAAGGTTTAAATGTATGTACAATTCATCTTTGTTGAAAACGGATCTTTCATTTCATAAGGATTTGAATAAATAAATACCTCGCGTTCATACAAAGTTGTAAAACTTTGTATGGACGGGTCATCACTAAGTTTTTAAATCCCTATAAAATATAAGGTTCGTTTTTAACAGTAGTTCATTGTACATAGATCTAAACCTTAGTTAATGATCTAAAGTAAATTGTATTTAGCAATAATATTGGTCAAGAACTTTTTGAATGGTGGTCAAAATTTAAAAGTCATATTTTATGGGAAAAAAACAAGTGTCCCTAATTATGTGACCACCACTGTATATGCATTTCTCATAATGTTAAACGCGAGAACACAGTTATCTTATCTTATCTTACAGCCCTTTCGGATACACTTCGACCCTTTAGGATCTTTTGTGCAATTACCCTCTTACACACTCAGCTGTTCGAATGTGCAGGTTTCCTCACGATGTTTTTCCTTCACCGTAAGAGCATCGGGTAATGCACTTAAGTTAGAAAAAACTCATTGGTACATGGTGACCGCGGGGGTTCGAACTCGGTACCTTACGATCACGAGTCGACCCTCTAAGCCACTAGGCCACCGACGCTCTCGAGGACACAGTTAAAAACAAAAACTCGATATTTTAATTTTTTAAACGCGGCCCCTTTTCCGTGTGTTGGTTGAATCTTCGATGATTGTTGATTTATTAGGAGTACCGATAACTAACTTAACGTCTCAATTCTGGTTAACCATTTTTTCTAATTAATGGACTGGTTTTAATATGACGCTGCAATGAAGGTGTCCGTAGACTATCTCCTTACACGCTCTTGGCACGGAAGCCATCTTTTTGTGATGTTGTAGCACTGTATGCGACCTTTTCAAATTATAGAATGACTTTATAAATTATACAGACGCACAGGGTGTTTATTGTTCTTTTTTCATTTATATAGAATATTGAAAACTTCATGAAAGACGTATATAAGGACCGATACGGGAAGGACATCCATGAGGAGACGGTGAACCGACTGTACTCTATCGCAGTCAGCATCTTCGCGATTGGAGGCATGCTGGGCGGGTTCTCTGGTGGCATGATCGCTAACCGCTTTGGCAGGTAAGGAACAGTGGGGTTAATTAAGTTTAATGACAATTATAGTTATCATAGTCCATAGTCATATTCATTTATTTCTTTATGATATACATGATTTCTTAAAAATATAGCTTCAACATAAAACCTGCAAGGGCACTGCAACAAGACAACATAATGTCTATTTAGAATATCCCATTTGCATTAAAAGGCAAACAAATTTGATCACTCTTAAAACGCAAAATGCTCCGTTTGAAATTAAAAACTCCCTTGCCACAAAATACAGACTCTTTTGTTATATTTTCAACTGTAGGAGGTATTTTATTGTAAATTTTCACAGCTTACGTGTCCCCGTGATAACAATTATTAAATTGGTTTAAAAGAGCTTAATAACTTTTTATTTATTGAGGTTAATTTGATATTTTTTATCTCTTTCTTAAGGGTACGTAAGGGTGAATTGCCGTAGGCTTGTTAACTCGATGGTAAATTCTATTATGTATATGGTGATGATTATTCAAGATAGCTAGAACGAGGGTTGGGAGGTGTTACAACAGTTAACTTTGTATCCAGGAAAGGCGGGTTGCTGTTGAACAACATTCTCGGAATCAGTGGAGCCAGTCTCATGGGCTTCACCAAAATCTCCCACTGCTACGAGATGCTATTCTTTGGAAGGTTCATCATTGGTGTCAATTGCGGTGAGAACTTCATTATTTCTGGAATAGATTTGTTTTAACAAAACACATAGTTACAAATACACAGTGGAATCAAAAACAGCCTGTATCTGTTATTTATATTGTTAATAATTTGTTGTTTCCATGTTTATTTTGGATCTGTGCTCGTCATAACCTTTTCAGGCTCTCACTCACCAATGACAGTTTGTTACCATAGCTTATGTCAATCTTACCTTTTAAGCGCCGAGTACACCAACAATTAAACGGATGGTTAAGTCTTAATCAGCTGTTAATCAATACATTTGACACCCGTTAAACCACTAACCGTCCGTTTAATTGTTGGTGAACTCGGCCCTAAGCCCGATTTACAAGGTCAAGGACAGTGTCAAGGACAGTGGAGTAAAAAAATAGAAGGCGATTGTCAAGTTGCCTTGCCAGTGGGTCCAAATAGAATCGCTTTCTATTTTGTCACTCCCCTGTCCTTGCCATTGTACTCGCCACTGTCCTTGACCTTGTAAATTGGGCATTGGGGCCGTATAATATTCATAAACTGATCTCGACTGTATGCTCGTCTCAAGATGGGTCAAAAGTGACAGTTTTCTATGGCTTGACGTTTACTTTGACGTTTCTTGTGACGGGCGTCTCGCTCAAGATGAGATTATTAATAAGGCTCACAGTTTCTCCAGGCATTATCAGAGGGCGGAATTTTCATGGCAAAAATCAAACGTCAATAGAGTTGGAACGTTGAACTTTATCGACTATCGATAAGTTATATTTACGAAGCGTATGTTTATTTATTTATCAACAAAAATAGATCTCAGTTCAACAGGAACAACAAGAATATTTAAAAAAAAATACGGAATTGTGGATTGTTAGGTAATTCTGTTTCATGGGATTTCGCAAGAAACTAGAATATATTCAAATCTAGATAAAAACTATTATCATACTTTACCGTTTTAAACTCACGTGAATGTGTTTTACTCGTTAAGTGAGTTTCAACGCAATTCTTTATTGTTTTTCGTTTTAGATTAACCATTTTTACGGTTTTGGTCATATTCACTATCTCTTGGTACGAAGGCGACATTTACTTGGTACGAGGATTCTGATAATGTTCTGCAACTTGTACATTGTTACGCATAGACATCCGCATTCTCAAGACCACAATCTGAAGACTGCAATCCTTAATCCGCAAATTCCTGTGGACTAAGATGGAATGCCTCTATGCTAGTAATCTCTCTATTCTTGTGCCTACACCGGAACACAATGCGAATGCTGAATGGCGGTAGATTAATGGATAAGATGTTTGTAGCGATCCGGACGGATCTTACACAAGGTGGAATAAAAGATCCAGTTGTAACGAGGTTGTTACAATCTCCTTTGTTTGCGTTCCTGACCACTCTTAAGCCGCGTACGGATAGCCCGTACCCTGCTACGCGTAGTCGGTTACGCGTGTCCTGGAACGCTCTATCCGTACCTGCAGCTACGCGTACACTTTTGGAGCACGCGTGGTTCGCGAGCCGCCGGCAGTCGGTCTTTAAGAGGACGCGCTCGTTCTGGTAAGCCGCGTACGGATAGCCCGTACACTGCTAAACACACGCGTAGCCGACTACGCGTAGCAGGGTACGCGCTATCCGTACGCAGCTTTACATTTCGATCAAACTTTTTCCAAATTCAAAATTGTTTATGATCTATTCGGATATAGATCCCTAAGCTCATTCTCTAGAAAATTACAATAGAACGAGACAAGGGATCTTGTGTCTTGGTGCTTCATTAAAATTAATTATTTTATTTTTATCTACTTATCTTCCTGTAATCTTATTATTAGAAAAAGTATTAAACACATCATTCATAAAAAGTGATTCAATCATTAACAACTTCAATACAACTCCTCAGTGTGTAGGTCTCAGCGATACTCCCCTATACCGTCAGACAGTGAACGTAATACAGCGCGTTTAATTGGACTTTAACACTCGGCAATTAAGCCCGATTTACATTGGCCAAGGATAGTGGCAAATATAGTGCCAAGGACAGTGGAGTGGAAAAATAGAAAGCGATTTTATTCGGACCCACTGGCAAGGCAACTTGACTCGTCACTGTTTACACTACTGTACTGTACACTGTCACTTGTCCGCTGTCCACTGTCCTTGACCAATGTAAATCGGGCTTTATCGACTTTCATCGGGAGAGATCGGAAGTGCAAACAACACGAGACACATTGCCGCATATTCATAATATCATAGTGTGCACTTACAGTCTAAAACAGTAATGTAGATCACCTGCCATTGACATTTTTTTACTGTGGACCTATGAATAAGAGATTGGCTTGATTTAATTGTTACATCGCATTATTAAATACAAATATAATGTTACGAAAAGTTAATTACTGATAATTTCATTCGAAGCAAATTAGTATATTAATTTTAAAGAGGTTTGAATATTTTGTGTGAGTAAATTCTAGGATTTTATATGCTATATGTGAAAAACGAAACTTTACGACTAAAACCGAGATGTCCCGAGTGTCAAAGTGGAAATATACGTACTGAATAAAAACACCATTCATAGCGGCTTGTTGTGATTCACCAAGCTACGGATTTAGTAACCGTCTTTTGTACTCTGAACCCCCAACTCCATGTTAAATTCTGCGGGCCTAGTATGGTTCAGAGATGGGCAAAATTTATTCGAATGACGAATAACGAATAAGAATAACCAAATTATTCGCGAATAACGAATGAAATTCTCGAATGATTATTCTTATTCGAATAAATGATTCGCGAATAATTTATTCGTTGAATCAATTGCCACGAATAATTATTATGTACTACTTATTATACCTGCTCCATTTTTCTCTAGTAAATTAATAAATTATTCGTTATTCCAAAAGTAGTCGAATGATTCATTCGTGGATAAACTATTCGCGAATAAATCATTCGCAAATAAATTATTCGACGAATAAATTATTCGCGAATAAAAATATTACGAATAATTTTTTATTCGAATAATTATTCGAATGAATAATCATTCGAATAATGCACATCTCTGGTATGGTTGCGTTTATCGCGTGACAAGATGAGGATAAAGCATCCGTCACTCTCGTACTTATACAGTGTGTTACCAGCACCCTGGCTTTTTTTGAAGGTGGTTAAAATAACTTATATCTGTAACGTAACCATGACATTAATTTAATTAAGTAATAAACAAATTTTCAGGCCTTGTTAACTTTCTAAAAAAAAAAATTGCCAGCAATGTAAAGCACAGCAATTTGACAAGTGTTAAATGACAGTCGACGGATACTTTGATTATTATGATTTGCCCCCGTACCACGACATTTACAGTCAACAGCATAAATAAGTGATCATTTATGTACCTTGTCGCTTTCAATCGTTTCACAATTTTGTATGGCATTTCAAACACGACGTTAAAGTGACAAGATACATAAATGATCACTTATTTATGCTCTTGACTGTACTAAGCAACAGCGATACTGATAACGATGAACACGCAGCACATGCACTACATTAAAAATGGTCAGTATCTAAGAAAATTAATTGTGAAGTTATTTTAATTATTTTTTAATTGATAATACTTGCAAACAATTGCGAAAGCAACATATTATCGGCAGTTTTAATAAATGCCCGCATTCCGGTAACACCATGTAAACGTGTCTAAAAGTGACGGATGTTTTATCCACATTTTGTCACGCGATAAACGCAGCCATATGAGGCCCCCTGTTTTGCTTGAAAGAGATAGGAAAAACCTTTGGCTTATATCTTGGTTTTTTTTCTAGCTATTCAAAAAAGTATTTTTCTTAACTCTTTGTTATATGCGGAGCCCGGAATTTTCGTGGCACTTCTCAATGACGCTAGTGACTTCTCATTTATCGACTTCCATTATACATAATATATCGATACAATACAACACAGAGCTCAAAACTAAAACAATTTTAAAAGTGGCGGTAGACAACAGGAGTTCTTATAGCTGAAAAGCGATCTCTTCCAGAAAACCTTCGGGTAGGTAGCTAAAAATTCTCAATTGACATATGCAATTAAATTTAAAAGTTACTCGTTATATTAAAATTAATTTAAAATTAATTAGTTCCCAAATACGGCAACCAACATCTAAGCTATTGCAGCTTTTTCAATTTCATGTTCATTATTTCTGTTAATGCTATCAAATTAATAAAAAAATGATCAAATTCTTTACCAAATTTGGTTTACGAAAAGTTACTAACATTTAAAGTATAACATACCGATATGTACCTAATCGAAAGTCGATAAATGAGAAGTCCCTATGATAGCTCAAACATGCCACGAAAATTCCGGCCTCTAGTTATATGAATCAGCTTTTATCGAAGCTGTGAAATTTCATGTATATTCCCTAAGCAATTATACAAAACTGACCTAACCTAACTCAACTATACACATGATGTTTAATTTAATTCTATAATTTGAGCCTAAAAGGGTGTTAGGCGAAAATATTTCAGGCCAAATAATACAGTAGGACAAATCAATAATTAGACAGATACCCTTCTTGACATTAGCGGCCTGCACACGTAGAGTTCGGACCGCGGGAAACGCCACGCGCCATTCCAATCTTCGCGCCGAACCGTACGTGTAAATGCAAATGTAATAGTAAAATAGTAAAAAACCTACGGTTCGGACTGGCGCGTGGAATGGCGCGTGGCGTTTCCCGCGATCCGAACTGTGCCGTGTAAAGGCCGCTATTGTATCTCAGAAGACCTAACGTTACATGGTGACCTTTTCATACTTCATTTTATACAGCGTGTTTGAACATACATTCTAGAAAAATAGTTATTTTGAACGTATACGCTCTAATTTATTCTGTGAATGTAAGTTTTTATGAAAATAAACTTGAAAGCGTGGGTTGACAGGCGTTGTAGGGGGAGGACGAAGCGCTTCACAACCTCCCTCGCTAAATACTTAATCCAGCCAATGTATACGACCTTGTTTCTTGTTTGTTTATTAATAAACAAAGCAAACTTTAACTTAAAATAGATTTATAGTGCACCAGCGAAGCTTTGGTTTATGCAAGTAATTCATCCAACTGGGGTCTTAGTGAAAAAGGGTACAAGTCGACTTAACTCGTAATAAAAAAGGGTATATACATGAACGGAGTATACTGGACTTAAACCCTTTTTCACTTGATCTTCAGAAGACTTATACCCTTTTTCACTAGGCCGAGCACGGACAATTTTTGCTTCTTGTTTGTTATATAATTTTGAAAGTCGGTTCAGAAGAGAGGTTACTACATAAAATAATAACTATATCAAAAAGCAAGCTTTAAAAACCCTACTGTTGCTAACCAACTTTAAATCGTTATAAATCCTAAATGATCATTCAAAATGAAAAATGATTAAAGAAACCTAAATATGATTTTTAAATCCCTATTCAATGATACCCCCCCCCCTGCCCTTCTGGTCGACTTTTTTTTATTTGCTCAATATGACGTCTGGTTGCCGCCATATTGAATTTTTATTACTGTCATATCTTAAGTGACAGTCACCAAATTAAGACAAATCTATTGACATCAAAATCATCAAACTCGGACAACGGGTTTAGTTTTTATAGTGACACAAAGGAACAAACATACATATATAGGCTGTGAAACACATTACTCTCCTCCTTCGGCAGTCGGGTAAATAAACATAACACACAATTTTAACTCTTAATAATATTATTAGTAAAATAACTGTTTTATTCATAAACGCACAATAACTAAAGTATGCTTGAAATATGCTTCGTCCTTATCTGTCATTGTGACATTTCTATTTGTCAGAAAGGGACAACGCAAACTTTAACTAAAATAAGTTGATAGTGGAATAAGTAGGTGTATATATATATATATTTATTTATTTATTTATCGTTTATTTAGAAAACCAACAGGCATAAAAATAATGTGTGGATTAGCTGTGAGCAGTAGCTAATAAGCTCCTGCTCACAACTTTGTCCGCGTATAAGCGATTCACCCATTAATTCCACGGGAACAGTAACAGTTTGGAAAGTAGCGATCTCCATTCCAAATTTCATCCAAATTGGTATAGCTACTTCATTGTGAAGATATAGCAATACTAACTAAAACACACAATAACACATACAAATTATGGCCTTGTCGCTTTACTAGCGACTGGAACTCGTTTATCGCCTTTCCTTCGGAAACAACTAGGGAATGCGTATAACCGGTTATAACCGGTTTTAACCGGTTTGTATCGGGTTTTTTTTTTTCATATCAAATCGGTTAATAACCGGTTAAATTGCAATCCCTAGGAACAACCCACTATCCCGGAATAAAAAGTATCCTATTTTTTCCTTGAGAACTTCCTGAACTCCAAATTCCATCCAAATCCATTCATCCCTTTAAGCGTAGTTGAAGGACAAACCTATTTACAACCTTCTTAATGTGAGGCCAATTGCTTTTCACATATGGTCGTATTGTTTTTCAACTCGGCCGCCATTACTGTCAATAAATATGAGCTATGCTATAGTAACAACAACACGATGAAATGTCAAAAGCCATTAGGTTTTGCCTAGTAGTATAGAGCCTATGGTCCGCAGATTTGTTCTTTTTAAACTTTATTCTTATTTACTGTACTGTTAGGCGATGGGCTTGCAACCTGTCAGTAATACGCTGGTAAACATCCTAGCCTAATTGTGCAAATTGTGGTTATAGAATTATTAACAAGTTTTTAGAGATGTTTGTAATTCTGTAGCTCTGCCTACCCCACTCTGGGAACGAAGGCGTGAGATTATGTATGTATGTATGTATTCTTATTTACTATGTATATAATACAAAATAAAAAATAAACGTATTTAAATTAAAATAAAACTAAGCTCCTCAAATATTAAAGATATAAATAATAATTAATAATCACCACAATAAAAAGAACACCCGCTCTACTGGTCCGCTCGCGGCATGGTCCCCATGACACTGACTGCATTACCTCTCTGGATAGCTAGCCCAATCCTTTGGGAGAGGTAAGCACCAGCTCTAGGATCTCCGGAGGAGTCTATGAGCCGGGATGACAGGGCCTTAATAAAGCTATTCATATCAGCTGACCAAGGTCCCATGGACTCCACTGCTAGCGCCAAATAATAAATCTTGCCTCTCGCGAAATAGTTCAGCTCTCGGGATACCAGAATTTTAAAATAACATATTCTTAATGATACCCGTAACATTTATATTGAGAGGGTTGTGGCTGACGTTTAAAACGGGGAGCTGTCAATATCCAACACAAATTTAGCTCCGGCCGATGTTTCATAACCTCATAAGGCCCAGTGTGCAATAGAAATTTTTAATTTTTTTAATTTGAACTGTGTTGCAATGTGAATAAGGTTTATTTTCCTATGTTCATAAACTGAAAATGTCATTATCGAACAAACGTAATTGAACTTTATTGCGTTGATGGTAGATTCAAAGTCCCATTCACAAAAAATTCCCTGTTTGTAGTATGGTGGGCCTTACGAGGTTAACCACTAAATCAATATGAAAGAGATTTTTGAATATGTTGTATTTAATTAAAGGTTTGTTCGTTTCCGTTCTTTTTCTTTTTATTTGTTTTTTGTTAAACGTAGGTAACGACCTAGTTGTTCATAATGTATAGGGTGATAGCACTAATTTTGGACACTTTAAGCTGGCACAAATAATGGACACTTAGACTTAACCTACCAACAAAGTTTAAATATCTTATATAGGGTGGTGGAACCAGTAATGGACAAGACACCAATGATGGACACTTGATCCTTATTTTACAGAAGATAAGGGTTATTCATTTGTTTTGCTACAATCAATTTAGGACCGTATGAAATTTGAATTAAGAGTGAAGTGTCCATTACTGGTGCCTGTCAGCTAAAAGTGTCCATCGTTGGTGCCGTCACCCTAAGTAGATTTTTGCATAAATAGCAAGAGCTTGCACATTTAAGCTAAGGGCTGGTACAGACGGACTGCATTTGAACTGCAACCCAGCTGCAAAGTGGCAGTTCGAGGGCAGTTCTGATGCAGTTCACGTAACTGCACGCCAACTGCAAGCGGACTGCGCAGCCCGCTTGCAGTCGGCGCGCAGTCGACCTAAACGGGCAGTTACATGAACTGCATCAGAACTGCCCTCGAACTGCCACTTTGCAGCTGGGTTGCAGTTCAAATGCAGTCCGTCTGTACCGGCCTTAAGACATATGTATCTATATTGGGTCCATATTGGCTCATATAAAATTAGTCTTTAGATTTTTTATACAAATAACGATTTGTGTCTCATCATTTCTTCGAAAATTTTTGCTTATACTTTTTTGTTCATAGTTTTTTAAGTCATAATCATCGCAACTCATAATGCATTTTTTTGTAACTGTTACTTTTTTAGATTGTTATAACATCTATCTATATCTTTTTTAGATTGTTATATAATCTAACCTAACCTAAATTTATCTACACGTAAAATAGGGGCCACCTATATATTTCTGCTCAATCGTAATTTATAAACACAAACTATTGACAACTATTTCCAATGATTGATATTACGCATCCTTCGCTATTTAAGCCTCTTTAGTGCTAGTGTTTAAATTTAAATACTGTCCTTAAATACAAGTAAAATTTGGATTTAAAAAAAACCGAGTTCAGGTTAAGAATTCTTTGACATTAAATGATGTTGTATTCTCTAAAATGTCACTAAAGGAGTAATTTATTTTTGTCGAGTTGCCTAGTTTATTCTGTTGTGTTAATAATGCCACGATTACGAAGACATATGGACCCGATAACTTGTACCAGGGCCGTCACAATGATAGCTGAAGGTCATTCGCAGCGGTTTGTGGCTTCCTCGCTAGGGTTTTCTCGGAGAGCCATCCAAAATGCATGGCATCGCTTCCAAGAGACTGGTAGTGTTGCAAGAAGACCTGGTTCAGGCAGAGTTCGTGTGACTACGGCCCAAGAGGATCGTTACATCCGGTTAAGTTCACGACGGGAACGCTCAGTAACGGCTCGCAAGTTACAAAATCGCTTACGGCTTACGACGGGTACTCGTGTTAGTGACCAAACAATACGAAATCGGCTGCATGAAGACCAGCAATGGTCTAAACGACGTGTTGTACGAATTCCTTTGACTAGGGTTCATCGTGCAAGTCGCCTAAGTTTCTGTCGGCAATATTTGAATTGGGACATAAATCAGTGGGGATCGGTGCTTTTCACAGATGAGTGTAAAGTTAATTTTTTTAGTGACGATCGACGGATTCGAGTATGGAGACGACGCGGCGAGCGATTTTCGGAAGCTTTTCATCCACGAAAGTGATCGTTTTGGTGGTCCCAGTGTTATGATTTGGGGTGGCATTAGCGTACACGGCAAAATTGAGCTCGCCATCTTAAATCAGGGCACCGTAACTGCTCAAAGTTACATCGAGGAAGTCGTCAGGCCTCATGTGGTTCCTTTTGCACAGCGAGTGGGTCCTGACTTCCTGTTGATCCTGATGCAAGACAATGCCCGTCCACACACAGTTCGGGTTACTCGGACTGAACTTGAAAACTCTGGTATCTCGGTGCTACCGTGGCCCGCCAACAGTCCGGATTTTAATCCGATAGAACACCTGTGGGACCAATTAAAACGAAGGATTAGAGAGAGCGAGCGAGAGGTTTACAACCAACAGCAGCTCATTAACGCTCTGAAACGTGCATGGGAAGAGATACCACCTGAAAACGTGAGGAACTTGATTGAGAGCATGCATTCTAGGCTTCAGGAGTGCATAAACAAGCGAGGAGGACATACACGTTATTAAAGATTTAAAAAAATATGCAATTATCTTTCCTTTTTTATTTTTTGTGAAGTGTTTTTATTTGGTGCTATGTTGATGATGGACTAATTTAATTTAATCTGGAATAATCAAAACAAATGCTAACTTAATTAAACGAATAATTTGCCTAAACGAAAAGAAGTTTCGTTTTATTGTCACCTTATAAAAAAATAACACTAACTATTGTTATTTTCATGTTACATATAAAATACTAAATGGGCCCTATTTTGTTTTGGGTAGTATATTTAAGAAATTCTGAAAAGTGTACGGTTCCATGAATATTGGCGTTATAAGTTCAGATGAGTATAAGTTCCGATCATTAGTATTAAAAAATATTATGAAGAGCATGAAGAGTGATCATTAGGTTGTAAAATTATATGAGATACATTTTCGGAGTTCCAATAATCTAATTTGCAATTTTATATCAACTTTGGCGCACCCATCTATATTATCTTAACCTTTAATTCAACGATCTTACAATCATAAATATATTGTTGCAAACAAATGAATAACGCTTATCTTCTGCAAAATAAGAATCAAGTGTCCGTCATTGCTCGTTGTCCATTACTGGTTCCACCACCCTACAACATATTCAAAAATCGTAACAACCGGACTTGATTTAGGCCGTGACAAATGTTATTGCATTTGTATGGAAAATAGCTTCACTATCCTCTTGAGGTATTGTTTGTAATGTTAAACTAATTATCACAACACTGCTCGGAAATATGGCCATAGATGGTCTTGTTTGGGGTCACAAAACGTCACTTATAAGGACAGACCAAGAATGTTTTTGTCGGCGTATTTGCTGATTGGTCGAGAACATTGTTGTCCAACTTTAAGAACCAATGAAAATCATTCAATCAATTTTTGTGTCATAGCTCCTCAAAATGAAAAATTGAAATCGACCAATCAGAACACACCATTTTGTGTCGTAAAATATTAGGTGTATTTTTGCTAAAAGATACACTGACTAAAAACTATGTCACTGCTTTTTTTTAAATGTAATTCAAACTTGGCCCCTAATCTCGAACCACTAGAGATGAAATTACATGGGAGATATGGCGAAACAAATACAATTTTATATGGAGTTGACATCTTCATCTCGCATGTTAGTTTATTAATCTCGAGTGCCACGAGAATAGGGGTCCAGATTAAAAAAAAAGTTATCTATCGTAAAATTGGCGGTGATGTCACATCATTGTAACATGAATTAAAATTTGAGTTTTGAATATGAATTTTTATTTTATTTCCCCTCAGTAGTTGTGAAAAGCACTATGTCTGCCTCGGTAGAAAGTGCAATTTATGGACTCGTACACTAGAGGGCCGAAACGTAGTTGAGGCCCTCTATATGACTTGTCCAAAAATCGCGTACTTTCCATCCTCTGCAACTATGTACTATTGCTGTTGTGTTGGGAATCTAGTAAAATGAGTAATTTGGTATTTTTAAGGTTCTGTCCGCGGTTAAACCAACTTTAAAACAAAAAATTATATCAACAAATTTGTAAAATAAAATCTTAAATAAGTTTTTTTTGGGTACCTCATACGTGTAAAGCAAGGGTTCATTTTTATCCATTATAACATCGAGTGGGGTATCATAAAATAGCTCTTAAAGAATCATTATAATCAATTGCAACTTTTAGATTTGGTGAACCTGTTAAGAAATATTGAACACGAAAAGTGTAATATTCACTAGACTTACGCGTCCCCACCTACAACCAAGACTACAAATAATAAAAATCTGAAAAATGTCTTACATGAAGGCACATGTAACGAATTTTAACCTCGTAAGGCCAAGTGAGCAATATTATGTACATAATCAAGGCAATTTAATTTGAACGGTGTTGAAATAAGAATACGATTTATTTTCCTATGTTCATAAACTGAAAATGGCATTATCGAACAAACGTAATTGAACTTTATTGCCTTGATGGTAGATTCAAAGTCCCACTTACAAAAAACTCCCTGTTTTCAGTATTGTGGGCCTTACGAGGTTAAAGGAAAACTATGACGACTAAGTAGACTTGATCGGTTCCTGAGATACAGGCGACTAAAGTCATCTAAGACAGCACGAAATAACTTAAAATATAAAATTCATTTATACTTGTTTTTTGAGATAGTTTATTGTGTTTGTTGTAACGGTTTCGGAACCCTACGCTACTGCATGGTCCGACATGCTCTTGCCCAGAGATGGGCATTATTCGGATAATTATTTATTCGAATAATCATTCGAATAAAAAATAATTCGTAATATTTGTATTCGCGAATAATTTATTCGTCGAATAATTTATTTGCGAATGATTTATTCGCGAATAATTTATCCACGAATGAATCATTTGACTACTTTTCGAATAACGAATAATTTATTAATTTATTACAGAACAATGGAGCAGGTATAAAAGTAGTACATAATAATTATTCGTGGCAATTCATTCAACGAATAAATTATCCGCGAATAAATTATTCGTGAATAATTTATTCGAAGAATAATTTATTCGAATAAGAATAATCATTCGAGAATTTCATTCGTTATTCGCGAATAATTTGGTTATTGTTATTCGTTATTCGTCATTCGAATAAATATTGCCCATCTCTGCTCTTGCCCAGTTTTTTGGAGTGATTTGCGATGTTAGTCTTCAAAATGCTTCCTCAACGTTCTTTAAGCTTTCAACCGTATTAACCACATGATTAAACAAAAACCTATTGCTATACAAAACATTTTACAACCAAATTAGTTAAATTAGTTATGGTACCCGCGGCGTTGTCCCAAAGTTGGCAGCATTTCTTCGCCATTTTATTTTTTTCTAATTGTTTTTGTGTCCCAAATGCAGGCTAGCGCGCGTTTACTATTATTGACCTAATTTCGTTATCCGTGGACTCCATGGTATTAATATTAATTCTTGAAAGAGCATCCGCGTTTGTATTTTGAGAGCCCTTTTTGTAAAGCACCTCATAGTCGTATTCCTACAAACGCAACCGCCACCGAATAAGCTTACTATTGGGTTCTTTTAACGAATACCAAGCTTGTTGCCGTACAAATAAGGGCGAAAATGCTTCGATGCCCAAACTATAGCTAATAACTCCTTCTCGATAGTACTATATCGACGTTCAGCATCGCTTAACGTACGACTAGCGTAAGCAATTGGTTTGTCTGACCCTATCGCTCCCTGGGATAACACCGCCCCGATGCCGCTATTACTCGCATCTGGGTGATTCCACAGGCGTTTCAACCGCCGTCAGTCCGCTGTCGTAAGTATTTAAGAAATAGGCGATAATATATTTAAAATTCGATCAATTGTGGCAAGAAGTACGATAACAGTATAGCTCTGTGTGAATGTTAGCTGCTTGGTGTAGCTCATTCTTTCAATATTTATGACAGCGGACTGACGGCGGTTGAAACGCCCGTGGAATCGCCCATCTGTGGTCCCTGTTGGGCAAAGCTCTCCCCTCTTTTTAGCCACTCGTCCCTATCCAGAGCGCACTCTTGCCAATCCCTCGCAAACGACTCTAGGTCATCTCGCCATCTCCTTCTGCGTCTACCTCTGCTACGATGTCCGTCACGCGGAAGAAAAAGGGTGGTGTTTTTGGCCTATCTCCCATCGTGCTTGCGGCCGATATGACCAGCCCAGTCCCCCTTTAACTTTGCGATCTTCACCCCAACATCATAGCAATGCAATTATAAAATGTATAACCTAAACCGCTGAACTACATACATACATACATTAAATCACGCCTGTTACCCAGAGGGGTAGGCAGAGACCACTTCTTTCCACCTGCTACGATCCTGACAAATCTCTTTCGCTTCTTCCACATTCATACATCGAGTCATGCTGCACGACGGTTTCGGGTACTTAAGATCCGGCCCTTTTCCAGTATTTCTCCGATTTGATTCGAAAAAGTACGCCTAGGGCGACCGCTTCCCACCCTCCCACTCACTTTTGCTCTGTATATCTCTTTCGTCAATCTTCTTTCATCCGTCCTTTCCAAATGACCGAACCATTGAAGCATGCCCTTTTCAATCTTAGTCACTACATCTTCTTTTAGTCCACATTTCTCTCTGACCTTTTCATTCCTTACTCTATCAATCAGTTTCACACCACACATTCTACGGAAAGAGCGCACCGCTGAACTAATTTCGATGAAAAAAATCGGTATACAGAGAGATTGAGTCCCGGGGAAGAACATAGGATACTTTTAACCCGGAAAAAACAGGTGTTCCCGAGGGAATAAACGATAAACGATATCTACGCGGACGGAGTCGTAAGCAGGAGCTAGTATAATTGTATAGGGTGGGCCAGAAACATTTGAATTTTCAATAACTTTAACTCATACTAATTTGCAAATATTTTTGGACCAACCTATTAGGTATATGCCACGAAATGTTGGAACAATTTACCACCGCCAATTAGAAATTCCTGTTCAATTGGATCATTTGAGTAAAAATTAAAAAAATACCTACTCAATATTCAGAAATCCCAACCATAGACAGTTCGTGCAGTGTCAAACTTTGTTGGCACTAATACATGGTTCAATCTGGTTTTGGAAAGATACGCAGTAGAAAGTTGAATTATTATTATATTAATAAGTCATTTATTTAAACACATTATTTTGTTTGCCTATTTATTTCCACACACTACACTCACACAATCAGCTTTTGGGACAATGCGAGTGCACTCAACAGGACAGCAAGTTATAATATTTTCTTAAGATGTTGTTTACCGTCGCACGCAAACTCGGGATCCACTGAAAATCAGCGTTGCAGCACTCGTGCTGCAACACATGCTGAGTGGACCCCTTTTGGCGTCAGGATGCAGCGCCACCAATGCTTATGTTATCTTAGGTTTCTTATGATTAAGTTAATTAAGTTGGTGGAGGTGCTCTTTTGATTCCAATAAAATATTTTTATTATTTTTATTTATTATTATTATATAGTTAATTAGTAAGATAAGTAGTAATGTTTATTGTTTGTCCAGGTCTGAACACCTCTCTAGTGCCAATGTACATATCGGAGATAGCCCCACTAAACCTAAGAGGGGGTTTGGGCACTGTGAATCAGCTCGCGGTAACCGTGGGCCTGCTGCTCTCCCAGGTCCTCGGCATCGAACAGATCCTTGGCACTGATGATGGATGGCCCATCCTCCTTGGTAAGTACACTCCAAAAACAGGTGAAACATAGCCAGCCTGGATATCCTGGCTGATTTTCTACGATAAAGACTTTTTGATTTCTGTTTCACCTTAAGGTTGACTGGTAGAGAATGCTTGTAGCATTAAGTTCGTTTAGTACACTTTTTTAATTTTGTGCAATAAAGTATTTAAAAAAAAAGACGAAGGTCAGGACGGAGTAGTTGGAACATGATATGTGCAAAATGACTTTGCATGTTATTTTGAACACGAAATAAAATTAATACACCCTGTAAGTGTGTGAATATGGCACCTTCAGAACAATAGTGACCTTATTCAAAATTTCAGCTTTCAAACTTTTAGTCATAAATTTATTATTATAGAGACCCAAATCAAAATTTAAAATTTCTCAATTGACAACATTTCAAAAAAAAGTATTTTTGTTTGTTCGCGTTTATTATAGCTGGTTAAAAATTAGACTACCCGTGTTTCTCGGATTTTCTTTATTTAACTTAAATTCGTCATAATAATTTATTAAAGAAATAGTCATTAAAAAGACCGTATATACAAAGTTAGGAATACTGATGTCGTGATCTTAGCATGATATAAAATAAAAAAAGTAACTTTAAACAGAAACAGAACTGACTGTCATGTCATGTCACTTGTCAATAATAACAACTGTAACAACATGAATTCGTCGACTTTGGGCAGATTGCGGCTATCCGCTTTTACAAATCCCTTAGTCACTTTCATTTTAAATAGCGTATATCAAAACAATAGTATTACGAGAATCGAAAGCGTGTCGTTAGAATCAAGTAATCCGTCAGACAGATAAAAAATTGACATGAAAGTTGTATATTTTCTTCAATTCCTATAGTAATAAACGGACTAGGGGCACTATAAGTGTATTCCTAACATTCACAATCCACCTTTTTTCACTGATTTTCCTAAATATAAAAAAACAACTGCATGAAAAAATCCAAAAATATTTTTACTGTAATCAGCAGTGTAAAATCTACAAGCGGTATTTTAATTTACTACCTTAGCACATATGAATTGTTGTCAATTAGGTCACTATTGTTCTGTAGGTGCGATATGTTTAAGTAGGTGACGAGCGCTTATTTGGGACCCATTTCAAGAAAAATATGATTGAAATCGTCAATGTCATTAGAGATGTCAAGTCATTTGTAACTTTTAGAAAACACAACCTTATTGTAGTAGAATGTCAGATTGACTTTGGACCTAACGTGGGTACCAAATTTAATCTCGTGACTACATTTTACATGAAGTTTTTTTTTAAAAGTGTTTTATGAAAACGTTTTTCTAAAATAAATTTACACATTGGGGGATCATTTAAAATCAAAGTTCGAACACATTTTGATAAATATCATTGTCTTTAAATTAATTAGTTTTATATGAAATCTAACGCAACCTAAAATGTTATATTTACCAGCCTAATATTTGCTAACTCTAGCAGACTTAAAACTAACAATGAAGCGTGTATCGGAAAATCATCCACTTCCCGTTCAATGTCCGGTACCTATCAGTTAGGTCCTAGTTAGCTGTGTAAACTACTCGTAACTAAATTCGCCAACGTAATAGTTTATAACTAACAGGATTAGTTTGGCAATTCGATTTTCGTGAAGCTAAAACTAGGGGCATGAAAATCAGGATTGGAAAATACTTTTGTTTTAGTATGAGTAGCTATTAGAAAGAATGAAAAAACATTTATTCACAATAATAAATACACACAGATAAAATAATAATATATAGACATTAAAAATAAAGAGATATACAGAGTGAAAGGGAGTGGGAGGGTCGGAAGGGGCCGCCCTAGGCGTACTTTTTCGAATCAAATCGGAGAAATACTGTGGCCCGTTTCACGAAGCTACAAGTTACAAATTACAAGCGGAACTCTCTTTCTAGCAAAAGGAGTTAATAAGAGACTTCCTCTTGTAATTTGTAACTTGTAGCTTCGTGAAACGGGCCTCTGGAATCAGAATCTTAAGTACCCGACCATGCATGACTCGATGTATGAATGTGGAAGAAGCGAAAGAGATTTGTCAGGATCGTAGCAGGTGGAAAGAAGTCGTCTCTGCCTACCCCTCTGGGAAACAGGCGTGATCTTATGTATGTATGTATGTATATAAAAATAAAGAAACGACAGGCATAGCGGTAATTGTTGCGTAACGGTCCCAACTCAGCATGTACTGGCTTTGAATCCAACGCTGGTCTTCCGCCCGGTGAAGACGCGGAAGGTGACACCAGACATTAGGTACGCTACATTTCGACAAACAAAAGAACAGAAGAAATATAACAGATTAATAACAATCATAATAAAATGAACAAACCAATGTGTCCGTGGTTCACAAAAACAGCGCCCTGGGGCCTGTTTTGTAAAGCTACAAATTACAATTTACAGGTTACAAGTTTCCATTTGACACAACCTCGACCAATGACGACGAGCCATTTGAGCAGTGTTGCCAGTTTAGACCTGTAAAATTGTAACTTGTAGCTTTATAAAACGTGCCCCTGGTGGCAACCAGTGAAACTAACTAGTTACAAATGAAAATATAATATTATCTATGCCACCCCATATGTGCCTTTAATCTGTAGACTCTGTTTGCGTGCACATCACAAATATAACCTAATAATTTAACAAAAGTATTCTGTCACAAATACGCTGCAAAGAAGTCAATTATATATTAAATTCTTAACGATAGATAACGGTGTGGGCGTGAAGTTTGCTTCTAGATATGTTGTATATGTTGTTATACGTTGTTTTGATAGATTTAGTGAATAATCAATCGTTATCACATTTTGTCCGACAAGTTCCTATTTATCTGGTTCTCTCGGTAATCCTAAATTACTTCGATAACCTAGCCAACTACATAAGCAAGTAAATACATATTCATCAAAATTATACGATACCGTTTTTTAATATAGTTATTTGAGGTAAATAAATATTCCAGTTTTATCTCATCACAAACACGTTAAAGCATGACTGAATAAAAAGTTTAAAACAAAATTTATATTTCGATTGGGCGCCGTAAAAAATAATCCAGTATTCTGAGTTGCAACTGGCAACACCAAACAATTTGACCGGCATATAGTACAGCGCTCGAATTTAAAATAGACTTCAAATTTTACTGCTCAAATTTCTTTTAATTAAATTTACCAGTAGTGTTGGCAAAGGTGTATTTTCAAAGCTAACAAACAATATGTTTGTTTTACTACCAGATGTACAGTGCAATAGCCCATTTAAATAATAAATCTCTCGAATGGAATTCCTTTGACTGCCATACATTTATTGTTTCTATTATTGAACGTGACTTTTGTGCCCATATTATTTATGTTCATAACTATCGGAAGTCATACAAATTTTAGGTCATAATGCTTTATAAATCGAACGTTAATTATCCATAATGTAAAAGATTATAATATACAAAAGTCATAACCACCCTAACATTCAAAGGCATATTTATAATCAGTCAGAAATATTTTAGGACATATTTTTTATAGTACCTACAATTTTTTTAAATTAAAACTGTCTAACTCAAATTTCGTTTAATTGAATGAAACGCTGCCGTAATAAAAAAGAAGGCGGCTACTTGCAATGTACAGTCAGGGGCATTCCCAGTCGACCACCTCTAGGGTGATATTCGTTTGCGCGTTCGACGCGTAACGACCTGAACGTTGTAGGATTAGCTAGCTGCAACGAACAAGCTAAAATTTTCTTAAGTGGACGACCGCCAATGTCCCTGACTGTACAGTAACGAACTCTAATTTGGGACCCACCTTAGGTCCAAAGTCATTCTGACATTCTACAACAATAAGGTTGAGTCTTCTATTAGTTACAAATGATTTGGCATCTCTAATGACATTGAAGACTTCAAGACATTTTTTCTTGAAATGGGTCACAAATTAACGATCGCGATAGTACTAGTCAAAGCATTCTATACTCTATTGGTAACCACATTAAATTCAAAATGCTTACCTACACTATTACTATGCAGTAAGCTACCTTCTTTGTCACTACGGCATAACGTGCGAGTTGACGGTCAATATATTCCTCGAAAAATTGTCCGCGAGTGCACTTTCGTAGTTTAAAAATGCATCGTTTTTACAATGGATTTGATACGGAATATAGAAAACGGACGGTCCGACTGCCAGTCAAACTGGAAATTCCGGATATAGGCGTGACATATCTATTTTAAATGAGACGGATCGATTTAATTGATAAGGTTACAGATGTACTGGGCTAGTGCTTTTCGATGTTCTGAATACTTAGTACTACGTACTGGTACTTAGTGTGATGGATTCGTTTATTACGGCTCCAACTACTCAAATAGTCACACGGTGAATACATTATGAGCTATTATTAAACTGGAACCTGTCTTTGACATGTTTGCATATTAGATTTGTTTCAAACGGATAATTTGACTCTGAAGTTTCACCTTAAGGGTTCCTATTTTAAAATATAAAAAGATAATAGATGTTTATTCAGTAAGTAGGCCGCACGGGCACTTTTACACGTCAAAAAAATCTACCATCTTTAAGATACGATATTAGATTTACTTGTTACGTCGTGAAGTAAATTTAAATCTACTTCTAGGCATCGTAATGACTTGAATTTTTAGCCTAAGCAACGAAGGAAAATCGTGTATAAGCGAATTTTGGCATAATAAGCGAATATATTCTAATATTATAAAGCTGAAGAGTTTGTTTGGTTGAACGCGCTAATCTCAGGAACTACTTGTCCGATTTGAAAAATTATTTCAGTGTTAGATAGCCCATTTATCGAAGATAATATATATATCGTTCATTACGCTAAGAACAATAGAAGCGGAGCACCAATGAAGAATGTTTCAACCTTCTACGTTAACAAAGTCGCGGGTTAAAGTTAGCGTTAGTCCAAAGTAACTATTCCACGGGGACGAAGTCGCGGGCAGAAGCTAATTTGGCATAGGTAATTATAGGGAATAGTGTTTTAAACCACATGCCTACTATAAGCACTGATGGGTGGGGGTGGAGCTAACGGGTGGAGGGGTGTAAAGATCCGTTTTTTAGTTTTTCGTTAATAACTCGTAAACGGTGGCCCACAGCAAAAAAAATCCGTTACATAAGTTCCAAATAAAAATCTCTACAAAAAAGATTCAATAAACTTTTTTGCTGGGATCAATATTTAATGAGATATGGAGGGAAGAAGATGGACATTAAAAATAAAATTACATTTCTTTAAGTATGGCATGTATATTTCTAAAAATAAAATTCCTAATTATCTTCTAAATCTAAAATATCAGCATCACCATCGTCATCAATTATAATCAATTCCACACTCATTATTTTTTTTTAAATCTTAATTGTATTGTTTTTACTTTATTCAATAAAGTGTTTACATACATACTTACATACACGAATTTTTTCCCCTGATCGGCAATTTTTTGTCTTCGATGGGTGGACTTTTTTGCACACTGTGCAATTCGGGTGACAAAGATGACAAATATGACAAATATGACAAATATGACAAATATGACAAACATGACAATATGACAATATGACAATATGACAATATAATAATAATGGTATTGAAGAACATGTGTGATTATTAAACATCGGTATCAACGTTCAGTTTTCATGGCACCCGGCAAAAAAAAGAAATACGTTCGAATATTTAATGAATAATAACTTTTATTTTCTGTTATTTTTTAAAACATAATTATGCAGCAGCTAACTGTTTCTATATTTATGCTGTACTTATGCTTAAAGAGGTTTATATTCTAAATAATGTCATAGAACCTTAATACTTATTTTGGATTCGAAAAAGAATATATATGCCAAATAGGTAACGAATGTGGATGTCGTAAGAGACGACTAAGGGAATAAAGGCTTGCAGTACTGTTAGGCGATGGGCTTGCAACCTGTCACTAATACGCTGGTAAACATCTTAGCCTAATTGTGCAAATTGTGGTTATAGAATTATCAACAAGTTTGTAGAGATGTTTGTAATTCTGTAGCTCTGCCTACCCCACTCTGGGAACGAAGGCGTGAGATTATGTATGTATGTATGTAACGAATGTCAATTTAATTGTCACACCAAATAAATATAAGTCAGTGGAAAGGTAATTAAGTCATGTGTACAAAATTTATATGAATTTACGTCAAATTTCGAATATAGAATGTCGAACGGTCTATACAGATGTGTTACAACTACATGCAAGATGTCATTTACTTAAGTTTTTCACCTATATATTATAAGAGATGTCAAAGGTTAACAGCAAAATCCATGGAACAAATTTTAGTAATTTATTAAACCTTTATTACATTTTTAGCGTTTTTCTTTTTGTTTATAAAAAATATAAGTTCAAAATACTAGATGTATTTGTTTGTATTGGTTTTTCTGCAAACCGTACTTTGCCACGAAAGTTGAACGTTGATACCGATGTTTAGTGATTATGGACCAAAAAGTGACCTAAAACATTTGTCCCACTGCCGACAAAGAGCGGGAAGCAAGTAGAGCCAGATCAACTATTAATATGTATATGTGTCTCTTTTATTGACACGGGATCTATATTTTTTGTTTCAATAAACTAATGGAGAGAGTTCTCGCCGAGCCGCGACCAACTATTAATATACATGTCTCTTTTATTGACACGAGATCTATATCTTTTGTTCGTTTCTTGAGCGAGAAAATAGCCGATAGCTAGTCGCTTCCTCGCCGGCAGTAGGACAAGTAAGTGCCTAAGTGTTATGTCGTACGGTATTCTGGTTTGGGGAAAAGCTGCTGACATACAGACTATATTCGTGTTACAAAAAAGAGCCATTCGTTCCATATATAACCTAAACTCCCGTGATTCCTTAAGATTACTATTTAAAGAAATTAGTATTTTGACAGTAGCGTCACAATTTATTTATGAGAATATTATTTATGTCATTAAAAATCAAGACTCTTTTGTTAAGAATTGTGATATACATAATTTGAATACAAGAAATAAAAATAAAATTGCTATTAAAAAATTTCGTGTCCGTAAGGTATATAAATCATTTGTTGGTCAATGCATTCATTTCTATAATAAATTACCTGACGAAGTTTTAAAGTTATCATTTCCAGCACTTAAAAATTACTTGAAAAAGTCGTTGATGTCGAAAGCTTATTATAGGGTCGAGGACTATCTAACAGATAAAAATGCTTGGCCTAAATTAAACACCTAAATAACTTAGTAATAGCTTAGTCAGGAAAATATCTAAACATTGTAGGTATAATTATTGTCTAGGGGACACGGTTTCTGTAGGAGAATGTATTAAAACTATGTGGTTGTTTTGCACCGTCATGGGTAAGTATATGTATACTATTATTATTACAATTTAAGAGTTCATCTGAACATACTGAGTTTTGACACATTTTCCTGCTCAACTACGCATGATATATATATTTTAATGTTAAATTCATTGTTTTATATAATGCTAGGTTAAGTTCTATAATTGTATAAGTAATTTTTAAAAAAACGACTGACTGTTGAGTTTCTTGCGGCGTTTCTTCTCAGCAGTGGTCTCTTGCGAAGCGCTGGTAGATTTTTGACGTGTAAAAGTGCCCGTGCGGCCTACTTACTGAATAAACATCTTTTATCTTTTATCTTTATCTTTTAAGGGTAGTATTCCAGCTGTCCAATATCTTTGTCCAATGTGCATTGCGTCTCACATTTTTTAAAGCAAACTGTGAGACGCATATGCACATTGGACAAAGATCCTGGACAAGTGGAATACCATCCTAAGGAAAACCGTAATGGGCTAATAGTAGATACTAACAGCCCAATGGAACCCTGACTAGAGATGGGCAATTTCTGAAACATTTCACATATTACCTTAACTGTGACATATTTCAACTTTTGAAAATTACGAAATTGACAAGAAACGTTTCTGACAGTAATGTTACCGAATAAATTACACTTAACTTTCATGTCACGTGTCCGCTACTTCTGACGTTAGTAGAAAGGGTTATGATTATAAATTTCGAGACTGTATGTCAGCGGCCGCTTGGCCTAGGGGTGGCTGTTCCCAACTTCCCGGTTGATATACGAAGGACGGAAGTTCAAGACCAAGTTAAGAAGTTGTTTTTTTGATTTATTTATTTATTTAACCTTTTTGCACAAAAAAATACAAATGGCGGACTTAATGCCTAATGGTATTGTTTTGTATGTTAAAAGTAGGTATATTGTGTTATCTTTGTCGTAATAGAAAACACAATAATTATACAGATTAATTAAAGGAATTATGTTAAAGTGGTTGCTGTGATAACTACTAAGAATGTTGTTGTTTATCGGGGAGTATAATATCACTCACAAACAGATAATTTACACCTGAAAACTACAGAAACTTAACAGAAATTTCATTTGAAACTTCCAGTAACTTACTTGAAATTTAAATGAAAGTTTCACTTTTGTAACTTACAAGCTGCCCATCACTAACCCTGACCTGGCCTATTGCCTAACGCATTCGCAATCGCAATCGACTTCAAACTGGAATAGAGATGGGTATCTACCCGGGTATTTACAACAAAATGGGTATTTACCCGGTAAATACCCGATATTTACCTACCCACGGGTAGATACGCGGGTATTTATTCTTGTATCTGTAGTTCGCCTTTGTAGATCTTTTTTATAATGAATTGTACTTATTGTTTTTGTTTTTATTTTGTACAGTAAAGTGTTTACATACGTACATACATATACTTATCTTGAGTTTTCTACCAATTTAAGTGCCAATTACCTACGTATTTCAAAAAACTTGGTCAATATTACGATTTTATTATTATAATTTCTATTGTACCTAGACAAAGAATGATTCGCATTTAGATAATTTTGTTTTTATTTTTATTGAATCGTTCAATATTCAAACAACACATTAAGTTTTTAACACTATTTGCTTCTTTAATGAGATGTACGCATAAACAGTTAATGAACACTAAATTCTATTGCACTATCTCTCGCTTCGCATCATCTGTATCACATTAAGTTGTTTTGTCACGATCCGACAATATTTTTCAAGTGAAAGTTTCCCTAAAGTAACATTAATAGTTTGTTTTGTTAATTACTTTTACTCACTTTTATTCGAGTTCTGAAACAATATTAACACCATCAGTAACAAAAATATCTACCCGAAGATTTGGGTAGATACGGGTAAATAGCGGGTAGATGGGTATTTACCGGGTAAATACCTGGGTGGGTAGATTTGGTATTTACCCGCCGCCCATCTCTAAACTGGGACAATTGTTTTTATTTTGTATGCAGAAAAGCCTTCGATTTTCAAAATTAAAACGATTGCGAGTGCGTTAGGCAATAAGCCCTCTGGGCTCTGGACGTATTGCGATGAATCACCTAACCTAAATATTGCTTTGGAACCAGGTCTGGCGATCTGCCCGGCCATCCTCCAGCTGTTGCTGCTGCCAGCCTGTCCAGAATCTCCACGGTACCTGCTCATCACGAGGCAGTGGGAGGAAGAAGCGAGACGCGCGCTGAGGAGGCTCAGGGCTAGCAACCAGGTGATTGTGTATTTCCAAATCTGCCGTAATTGCAAAGAAGGCGGCTAACTGCAATGAAGTAGTCGAAGTATTTTAAACTCTATTTTAACCATATTAAATTTAAAATACTTCTACCTATTATTGTAGTTAGCCCTGTTTGGTGCCACGGCAGAAATTAAGGTTTAATTAGCTTGGCGTTAAAGGCCCAGTTCTATTGGTCAATAGCCGCAAAACAAACTCGTCAATGGATTTCTACACACACGAAACTGGGCCTTTATACAGTTAAACAAGATACAGGAATGAAGCATCTTGAAACCTTATTAGGGTGATTCTTCGACGTTTTGACAGTTGTCATTATCGTATTCACATATTATTACAGAATAAATTAACTATAATCTTGCTCTTTTAAATGGAATGCAACGTACCGCCCGGGTCCGCTGTTTTTAACATCAAAAGTGGCAGGTGGTTTTTTTTTTTGATATATTGAAGATAACAATGACCCGAGATTGAATCGCCAGAATATTCACCTATTAATAAATTGATCTTTAGTGTGGAAACACGAGAAGGTAAACGTCATTTTGAAGTTCCTTTCTTAAATATCTTAAGACGAGAATCTCACTTAAGATTTGTTGATCATGCGCGTTTACTGGGTCGGCATCGATTGATATTGATTTCTATGGTCCAGTCGAGGTCATAAATGTGTGTACACTTTAGTACCTTATCTGTTTAATGTCATGTTTAAACTGCTATTCATGAATTTTCACAGCGATTAAAGTGACAAGGTAGTATAGTGTACATCTATTTAGAAGCTCGACTGTGCAGCGTGCACTGGATCGGTATATATCTGTATTCAATGAACTATTCATAGTAATCAATAAAAAACAAAAAATCCTTCCGCTCTATACCGATGCCGACATAGGGGACGCGCAGCTTAAAGCTGCGACCACACCGCTGCTTAAAATACGGTGACGTTACGGAATCGCAGTGACGCGTCGTATCCGTACCGTTTTTGACGCATGCTCCACACACCGCTGCTTAAAATACGTCGACGGTACGGAAACGCAGTGACGCGTTGTATCCGTACCGTTTTTGACGCACGCTCCCCACACCGCTGCTTAACGGTGCGTATATTACGGTGCGTCAAAAACGGCGCCATGTTGTTACAATGACCCCGTCTTTTGTTTACGCGACGACACCGTATTTTAAGCAGCGGTGTGGAGGGCATGCGTCAAAAACGGTACGGATACGACGCGTCACTGCGATTCCGTACCGTCACCGTTTTTTAAGCAGCGGTGTGGGGGCATGCTATAAAAACGGTACGGATACGACGCGTCACTGCGATTCCGTACCGTCACCGTTTTTTAAGCAGCGGTGTGGGGGCATGCTATAAAAACGGTACGGATACGACGCGTCACTGCGATTCCGTACCGTCACCGTTTTTTAAGCAGCGGTGTGGGGGCATGCTATAAAAACGGTACGGATACGACGCGTCACTGCGATTCCGTACCGTCACCGTTTTTTAAGCAGCGGTGTGGGGGCATGCTATAAAAACGGTACGGATACGACGCGTCACTGCGATTCCGTACCGTCACCGTTTTTTAAGCAGCGGTGTGGGGGCATGCTATAAAAACGGTACGGATACGACGCGTCACTGCGATTCCGTACCGTCACCGTTTTTTAAGCAGCGGTGTGGGGGCATGCTATAAAAACGGTACGGATACGACGCGTCACTGCGATTCCGTACCGTCACCGTTTTTTAAGCAGCGGTGTGGGGGCATGCTATAAAAACGGTACGGATACGACGCGTCACTGCGATTCCGTACCGTCACCGTTTTTTAAGCAGCGGTGTGGGGGCATGCTATAAAAACGGTACGGATACGACGCGTCACTGCGATTCCGTACCGTCACCGTTTTTTAAGCAGCGGTGTGGGGGCATGCTATAAAAACGGTACGGATACGACGCGTCACTGCGATTCCGTACCGTCACCGTTTTTTAAGCAGCGGTGTGGGGGCATGCTATAAAAACGGTACGGATACGACGCGTCACTGCGATTCCGTACCGTCACCGTTTTTTAAGCAGCGGTGTGGGGGCATGCTATAAAAACGGTACGGATACGACGCGTCACTGCGATTCCGTACCGTCACCGTTTTTTAAGCAGCGGTGTGGGGGCATGCTATAAAAACGGTACGGATACGACGCGTCACTGCGATTCCGTACCGTCACCGTTTTTTAAGCAGCGGTGTGGGGGCATGCTATAAAAACGGTACGGATACGACGCGTCACTGCGATTCCGTACCGTCACCGTTTTTTAAGCAGCGGTGTGGGGGCATGCTATAAAAACGGTACGGATACGACGCGTCACTGCGATTCCGTACCGTCACCATTTTTTAAGCATTGGTGTGGGCGTAACTTTAAACCAGTGCTACAGTGTCAGTCCACACATAAAAAAAATCTTCCACTACTTTCATTTAGCTAATCTTCTTAAACTCTGTCTTCCGGTCACCATTCCCCTTCAAAAATCAGGAAACAGTCATTTGTTTGACGTATCCGATCGAATAGTTAGATAGGAAAAGCACTCATTTTCCCTAAAGAATAAAGACTACTTTCCTATCTAACTATTATCAGATACGAGGTTGAGAAAGTATAGGGAAGATACGTTATCTCCAACATCGTCATGTTCGTGTTTGCTCAAATTGCATCTTAATGCTCAGGCTTGGCGACGCATTTTCAGTCTTGGGATTGCAGTCTTAAGATTTTAGATGAGAATCAGGGATTGGAATTTTCGTGGCATTTTTCAATAACGCTTGTGAGTTCTAATTTACCGACTTCAGATATACATATATCGATACGATACATAATTTAGAAGATTGTTAAATGTGCAGGTAAACAACAGGCGTTCTTATCGCTAAAGAGCGATCTCTTCCAGATAATCTTTAGGTAGCTGAAAAATTTATATCGACTAAATGCAATGAAATATAAAAGTAACTTGGAAAATATATATATATCGGTTTCCAAATACCAGTATCCATACTTCCTAGTCCTAACAAGTGTCTGTTTAGTTTCTTCTAAGCAATGGAAATTAACCGGTTATTAACCGTTTTTGTATGAAAATAACCGGTTAAAATCGGTTCAAACCGGTTATTTGCATTTTCTTCATAAATAAATAAATTATCCAATTTTGCTATTTTATTTGGTTACCGACATAATACAATGAGTTGCTAACAATCCATTTGGAAGTTTAGTACTCATACTGCCGTGATACAAAAGAAGGCAGCTAACTGTAATAATAATAAAAAAACATTTAATTCAGATAAATCAATCCATAATTTATTAGTCACAAGAATACTTAAGAACTATGTTAGTACAATTAAATAATGTTCTTAATGGATAAAGGCCTGGCATCATGGGCTCCCACGTCTCACGTGCAAGTCCATGAAGCGGCTCAAGACGGCAGAGTCCATTCTGTCATTCTGTGTGTGAATGTATAGAATAGAATAGAATAGACATGGTTTATTCGGTGCTAAAATAAAATGAACATAAACAACAGCAAAGCATTATAAAAAGTAGAGTAATACAAACTTAGAGTACTTAATCTAGAACTAACACCGAAAAGGTGGCCACTCAGCATGGTGTCAGGCTTACTAGCCTTGACGCTGGTTTTCAGGGCCGCCGGGTTGAAGAGAGAGGAGAGCACTCCCAATCCATCTCACTAAGTACTATTTATTAAAAGTAATACTTAAACTAAATTATTAACAATACTTAAACTAAATTATAAAACAAACAAACAAATTTATTCCAGACTTCTGAATTATTGTGTTGCATGTGTGTGTCTGTGTGTGTGTGTGTTTGTGTGTGTGTGTGTGTGTGCGCGTGTGTTTGGTGTGCGTGCGCGCGTGTGAATGCGTATGTTTATATTTTTAATGATTACAGGATTTATGAATACAGGATATGAATGTAGACATCGAAGCATTCTATACTCTATTAGTAACCAGATTGAATTTAAAATGCCTATACTGTTACTATGCAGTTAGCCACCTTCTTTAGTATTACGGCAGTATATCGATGTGTACCTACATACAAAGTCGATAAATGAGAAGTCACTACAACAACCCAAAAAGTGCCACGAAAATTCCCGGCTCTAATGAGAATGCAAATTTTACCACCGCGACAATGACAGGTGTCAGGTAATATTTCAGTGTACATGGCGTAGCTTAAATGAATCCCGTTGATGTGAAAACCTGTTAACTCTACAATGTATACCGAATTGTCATCTGTCACATGTCATTGTCACGATGATGAAATAGGGGCAGGTGGGCTGTGTGGTCGTTTCTCTTCCACAGTATAAATTCCTTCACAATGGGTTCTGTAACTCGCATCAAAGTTTCCTGCGACCAGACTTTCATCTAGTTCTTTTGGCTTAGGTGGAAGAAGATATTGAAGAGATGAGGGCCGAGGAGCGGGCGCAGCAGGCTGAAGCTTCCATATCTATGAGGGAACTCCTCTGTTCCCCCACGCTTCGGGCTCCGCTGCTCATTGGAGTCGTAATGCAGTTGTCTCAGCAGCTGAGTGGAATAAACGCGGTAAGGACAGCTTGCACCATGACTGACCTTAATTGCATAATAGTACATTGTGTATTAAGGGTGGTAAAGACAGAATTACAAACGAGAGTCTGTTAGAAGCCCGAAGCCGAAGGCTGAGGGCTTTAATGACTCGAGCTTTGTATTTCCTTTACCACCCGTGTAACATACAATGTTTTTCATCACAATTGCGAGACAAAGAAATAAAATCAGACAAAAGATCATATTATTACCTTACGACTGTCACTAATAATTTTAGCCGCGTTGGCGATGTCCGGCGGAGTCGCATTATCCATTTTCTGATGACGACATGCTTTTAATTGATAAATAAATTTTAACATGTGGACAAAGACACTCATTTAATTATTATTTTGGAATCACACAGTTTATAATCAGTATTTATAAATAAGCGGCAGACTAGACCACATCATTGTCTATGACTTACCACAGATAATATCAAACGTGTTCAGGAGTCAGATTCTAATGACAGTCGAGATCAATAGTTTATAAGCGAGATTTTTAGAAAATTGTATGCA
Organism: Acleris literana; assembly: GCA_946894065.1. Lineage (NCBI taxonomy): Eukaryota > Metazoa > Arthropoda > Insecta > Lepidoptera > Tortricidae > Acleris > Acleris literana. Next base: position 98,689,606 of record OX335668.1, on the reverse strand, counting down.
ACTGACATTTCATCTCGAATGAAATTTCATATCGAATGGCACAAGAATTGGGGTCCTGGCGTATTATGATAGTTTGAGTCCAGGTATTATATTTAAAAAAAACCTATTACACACGATAGGGCGTAATGGTAAAATAAAGGCCCGCGGGTATTATTTTGGATTTACGGTCGATTTTTTTAGCATGTTTGAACACTATTTACGAGCAAGTGTGATGAAAACTACTAAAGAACTCTCAACTTCTTTTTCGTATATGGCTCCGGTCCATATGGACTACTTTGCCAGTATCAGGGTTTGAGGTTTGACCCTTAAAAGTTACCATACGTATGAGTTCCCTAAATGTGTAATTTAATACTGAATTGAAATCTCATACAAAACAGGTCATATCAACATCCTTCGTATGCGCGGGCTTTTTTTTTAAAGTGTTTTAAGCCAAGATCTGGCGTTGTCCTTTCAAGGACATACCGTAAAACGGGGTGGGTTGTTAGAAATAAGAACAATTATTAAATTGACAATAACGTTACGTCTATTGGAAATAATTTCAGTCTTATAATTAGTAACATATGCTTCATTTTAGGTTGTGTCCCTACTCACCCCGTTTTACGGTATCCGAGTTTGAAGTTAAGCGACTCGTATGTAGTTCTTTGTTCCCATGTTAAAGTTGAACGGATGGACCGATTTTGATAAGCGAGATGTCATTAGATTCGTCTTATCGAAACTGTTTAAAATAATTGTCAATTTAAAAAAAAAAAGATAACTTACATTACATTGACGACATTATGCAAACAGCAGTTGCGTTTTTTAAACCTTTGTAAGACTTCTTGACGGAGTTCTTGAGTAGCTCAATCATAGCTCAATCTAAATAATTATACGTAAGAAAAAAAACAAAAACCCGCCTTCAAAAATGCAAAAAATAACTTCTTTTAAAATGGTAGGTCAGTCCAACCGCATTCGGCTTTTGGTTTAAAATATTGTGGGACGCCGACTTCAGTTGGACTGACCTACCATTTTAAAAGAAGTTATTTTTTGCATTTTTGAAGGCGGGTTTTTGTTTTTTAAATATTTATTTTATTTTATACTTTTTAGTGATCCTATTTATGCTGTTACGTAGCTCCACTTCTAAATATTAATGAGAAACTATATAACATTTCAAGCTCGCCGCAGACAACGCCGCGGGAATGTCATAGTCATATTTAAACCTAAATGTTCTTCGTCATAGTCGCTCAACTACCTTAATCGAAATATCTTGTCGCCACCCTTGAAATAGGTACCGTTAAGGACTTCCGGTGGCCATCTGTGGTCTTCATCATCAGTTCCACTTCACCATATAGTACTTTTCAAAAGCAAATGCACGAGTTACAGTGAAAAATACCAAAATCCCTATAGGTGTGCCTATAATATTTGAGGAGTTCTCTTGATTTCTCCAAGATCCCAGCATCAGATCCTGACGTGTTGAAAATGGGACCAACTAGAACGTATACCCATTCAAACAACGAAAAACTTTTTCAAATCGGTCCAGTGGTCTTCGAGTAATCGGGGAACATACATAAAAACAAATATAAAAAAATATCCCGACGAATTGAGAACACCCTCCTTTTTTTGAAGTCGGTTAAAAATACTAAATGATCAATCAACGCATACGCTGGACCTAGGGACTTGAAATTTGGAGACAATATCCCTTGGATATCCTAGGGGTACACTAAGAAGGGGTTAAAATAAGGGAGGAGCGGGAAACTAAATTTACGCGTACAGCCGACTTTATAATAGTAGTGACGGTTGCGTAATGCTAATTACGCAGAGTCTCGTACAATACTTTATCTACACACATATTATAAGTACTCTAAGATGGGTTCAGAAGCCGAAAGGCAAATGACCAGAGCTGTAACGTAATTTTGAAATTACGTTATCGAATATTGTAAGGTAATGAGATCCAAATTTGGAACATCTTCCAAAATTAACAGCTGTCATCGCTGTCACCTACTACCACAGGTAATGCTGGTCATTGCCTACGGGTTTTGAACGCATAATAGAGGACTTATGATATGAGTGTAGATAAACTAATTTTTCGCATATAGTCGAGTTTATAAATATGTGTACACTTTTTTGTCATGTGTGGACTGCCATATATGATTGTCATAGCGATTAAAGTGACAATATAATAAAGTTAAACTTCCTCGTGTGGTTGCCGAGTTAGAATAGTGCCACTCCATGTCTTCCCGTGGGTGTCGTAAGAGACGACTAAGGGAATAAAGGCTTGTAGTACTGTTAGGCGATGGGCTTGCAACCTGTCACTAATACGCTGGTAAACATCCTAGCCTAATTGTACAAATTGTAGTTATAGAATTATCAACAAGTTTTTAGAGATGTTTGTAATTCTGTAGCTCTGCCTACCCCACTCTGGGAATGAAGGCGTGAGATTATGTATGTATGTATGTATAATAAAGTGTACACATATTTATGAACTCGATTGTACGTCCTCTAGTAATTAAAAAAAACCGTACAGCCAGTTACTGTAGCTGTAGGTTCAAAGATCTCAAGCTAGGTCGCTCCAGTGCTACAGTCGAGTTCATAAACATGTATACACTTTAGTACCTTGTCACTTTAATCGCTGTGAATATTCATATATGGCAGTCTAAACATGACATTAAATAGACAAGGTACTAAAGTGTACACATATTTATGAACTCGACTGTAGCTCGCGTCCAACTATTTTCCGCGACAAAATTATAAGATTGTCGGAGAGTGTAATTAAAACAGCCCTCGACGAAGCCAATATTCATTACTTCATTAGAGTTAGCTCGATAGACTTTAAATTGTTTATTAAATGCTTCTTGATAGAAGGAAAACATTCTTGGTTAATAGTTATATTGAAAAGTTATTGCATAACTTTAAATAATATAGATTTAGGAATAGGATTTGTATCTAAATACTGTCGTCATACTAAAGAAGGCGGCTAACTTAAATAGTAGTCGAAGCATTCTAAACTCTATTAGTATCTGTATTAAATTTAAAATACTTTATTACTAAAGTAAGGCCAACGAGACGAGATAAAGAATGTAAACAAGCTTTCAAAAATCGTGTCACTTCGATCGCAATCCAAACAGGAATGAGCTTCACAAAATGGCGGCCCTAATATTGACAACTTCTGAACTGACAGCTTGCCTGTACCACGTATCACGCAACGACAGCCGTCATCGACCAACTGAAGATATTATTGCATATGAGAAGTAATGAATGACAGACATAATAATCGCTCGCTATCGCAATATAACTTAGTAACGGTCAGTTTGTTTATCTACACTCATATCATAAATCCTCTATAATGAGTTCAAAACCCGTAGGCAATTACCAGCATTACCTGTGGTAGTAGGTGACAGCGATGACAGCTGTTAATTTTGGAATATGTTCCAAATTTGGATCTCATTACCTTACAATATTCGATAACGTAATTTCAAAATTACGTTACAGCTGTCATCGCTGTCGCCTACTACCACAGGTAAGGTAATGCTGGTCATTTGCCGTTCGGCTTCTGAATCCATCTTAGAGTACTTATAATCAGGGATCGTAAAATGCGAGCAAAATTCATTGAAGTGCTAGGGTTGTCACTTATAATATAATCGAATAAATTAAATATGTATGGAGGAATGTGTTTTTAATTATGAAAGCACTTGTTATCATTATGGTAATAATGCCCCTATCAGTGTTCACGGTTTATTTAAATTTATATTTTAAGTTTATGTTAAACTAAAACTTATTAGGATTGATAAGTACATTTTCTATATTTTACAAGTATTATCTGGTCATTATTGTCAATCTGATTGTATTATTTGCATTGTCTCGCCACCGTACTTGCGAAAATTATTACTTACTATCCCAAGTCTAAAATTAGGAATTATTTGATTTGAAATTGTAAATATAATAAAAAATTATACCCACCAGTAAACTGAGTTGCAGATTGTGTTCAATTTCATCAGTAAAAAATATATTTAATTGTATTATTTTAGTACCTAATATGTTAGTTCATAAATGTAGAACCATCGCCAACCCTAACTGCTTGTCATACGTAATTTCAATGGATTTTGCTCGCATTTTGCGATCCCTGCTTATAATATATGTGTAGATAAAGTATTGTACGAGACTCTGCGTAATTAGCATTAAGCAACCGTCACGTAAACTATTATTACATTCTTTATCTCGTCTCATTGGCAGTACTTTATGCAGTCAGTTGCTTTCTTTGGTATTACGGCAGAATGATGTTATGGGTGACGTTATAGTCACTAACTGCCGCAAATGTACATCAAAAGAATCCTCTCATAAGGTTCTTATTACTGTGGAATAAGGTGCATTGGGACACATTTGAGATGTTGCGTTTTCCCATATTGTTACATTTGACAAAGAAGGCAGCTAAGTGCATAGTGTTAAAGCATTTTAAATTTAATGTTGTTACTAATAGAGTTTAGAATGCTTCGACTACTTTGTAGTTGAAGCAAGTCGTGTCGTTGACGGCGTGACGGTGGATAAACGGCCTTACGTCGGCAAAACATTTAACTGTAATTAACCATAAGTACTTATATCGGTCTCATTCTACCAAAGTGCTATTGCTGACAACATTAAAAAAAAACTATACTACTTATTATGCTGTAAGCCATTTTCTTTGGTTATGGCAGCCTACTTTATCCAGAATATTATACTCTCCAGGTTTTCTACTACTCCACCTCCTTGTTTACTTCTTCTGGACTGACGGAGGAGGCTGCCAAGTTTGCAACCATGGGAATCGGCGCGATCATGGTGGGCATGACTTTGGTTTCTCTTCCACTGATGGACCGGACTGGACGAAGGTATGTTACAAACGGCCTGGCTGTATTATGTTGGGTCAAAACCTTACAAATTCCAGGCAGCAAAAAATCCCATCCCTTATCATCGCATCTTATCCCATCGGTCGTCGACATGTAGTCGAATTTCCACTTACTATGTATACTTTAAGCACCGAATAAACATTAATTTAGTTTGTCTATGTAACTGCTAAAGTACTGTTAGTTTCCTGAAAGTTAGCTACGTTTCGAAACTTCGCAATACGACCAAAACTATCTTCTTCGTGTTAACCAATTTCTAGCTTTTTATTTCACGTACTGAATATTTATAAGTCTTTGAATCTAGCGGCCAGAAACAATAAAACCTTTTTGGGCAACAAAATGTTGCCATAAATACATTTACAGTAGTACCACAAATATAAGTTACAACGATGTACCTGCGCAGTAAGCATTTTTTTGGAAGGCGCCAAAACGTTTAACCCAATTAGAAGGCAGGACGTTTGCGCGGGTAAAATCTGCGACGGCTATTGGTCAAATGTTTGGCAGCCATTGCGTTTATTTAGCGGCCCGTCAGTTGTCATTAGGGTTGCCACCCGTACTTTATTATAAAGTATTTACTCTATTTTAGCTTCCCGAACGTTATATTTTACGCAACACATAAAGTACGGCAAAGTACCTTATTTATGACATTCGGTTTTTAATGGATATTTTTTTCTAATAATTAATAAATTTAAACGAAATTGTACCTTAATGCAACCGTCAAAAACCATCGACATAAACTTTGTTTTGCTATGTTTGAACGCGATTGATAGGTACCTTATTCGTTGCCAAAAACCGTGTTAGAAAGCAAGGTCTGATGAGTGATAACTTGATAAGAAATATGAATTTAAAAATAATTCAAAAAATACTTTACATTTATGCTGCGTACTTTATTTTTCTTCCTCTTTTGATAAGTAATACTTTATTCTGTTAAAAAAAGGTGGCAACCCTAGTTGTCATTCGAGTTTAGACGTCATTTCATATTCTACCTTACGCGTAACACAACAAGGTCAGTATTGAATTGATGTTTGTGTTCGTTTATCTTCGGCATTAGTCGGACTTGTCTGCGTGAACGAAGAATGCCGACGTAACTTATATTTGTGGTATTACTGTACAAATAATAGTACATTACTTAACAAGGGCTGTAAAAGAAAGAAAGCCCGAAATCGCAGGTATTTGAGACCCGAGCCGTAGGCGAGGGTTGTAAATATGCGATAGAGGGCTTTCTTTTTTACTGCCCGTGATGAGTACACAATTTTACGTCTTCACCTGGCCACAATGCGAGTTTTACCGTGCGCGCAGCGTGCGATAAAACTCACATTATGGCCAGGTGTTACGTAAAATAACTTTTTATCCACGTATGTATTTATTTCATTTGATTTCATTCCAGAACTCTTCACCTGTACGGACTCGGCGGAATGTTCATCTTCTCGATCTTCATCACAATCTCATTCTTGATAAAGGTGTGGTCTTTTATTATTAAGGTATCGCCAATACAGAGAGGATCCTCCTGTATCTTAAATTGTGCCCTCAGAGTGGGCATCGGTAAAGCGAAAATCACAAAGAAAATTGAACACGATAAAATAGGTACTACATTTCAACCAATTAGAGGCGATACGGTGTACCTGACGTTTTGTAGTAGCTATTTTATCGCTCGCAATTCCTCACTGTGAATTTCTTAATGGCCATGACTTTGCGCGACGGTGACTGCGGTGTAGGATTTAGCTACTCCTACATGAAGCACCTCATTATGTCACACTCACTTTGATAAATTGTCACAATACTTTAAATGTCACACTTCATTGTTAATGTCGTACCAGAGAAGAACGACATAGATGAAAGAGTGGCGAGTTGCTCCGATTGTAAGTAACGCCTCGTCTCGATTTAGGAAGGATATTATATCACCTCATTTTATGACATAAATTACTCGTTAGCTTAAATTTCATGTTTGACACTACAGTGATTAGCTACGATTTGCAAAAACAAATGCATACAGATCGCCAGTCTCGTGGCATGTTTAATTAATTTCTATGCATTTATTTGCTATGGATCTCTCTCCGCCACCACCGTCGCGTAAAATTGTGTATTATAGCCGTGTTTATCGCCGTGGATAAAAGTGGATAAAACAAGTGTCACTTTCTGGCCAGTATACAAGTACGAGAGAGACGGATGCTTTATCAACCGCGATAAGAGCGACCGTAATACCGTAGGCCGTTAATTGATCGCAAATAGGCTGGAAACCGGGTTGATCTTTAATCATTTTTTTTTTTGTTTTTTTTTAATTGTAACTGGGCAAAAGGCGTATTTTTTTAAATTGCTTTTTGAATTGGTCCGGTGTTGGTTCTGAATGCTACCTGCGGGCCTAGTATGGTTGCGTTTATCTCGTGATAAAATGTGGATAAAGCATCCGTCACTCTCGTACTTATATAAGTGTCAGAAAGTGACGAATCTACATTTTGTCACACGATAAAAGCAGTCATATTAGGCCCCCTGAGGGCTCAGACAAGATGCACTACGCTAACTAACGTTTCTATTCGATTCGTTTTTAAACCAATCGCGTCACTGGTAGACCACGTGACTTTTCGTATCACGTCATCTTCCAGTGACGCGATTTTTTTAAAAACGAATCGAATAGAAACGTTAGTTAGCGTAGTGCATCTTGTCTGAGCCCTCTGATATAGGTTAAACGCAACGCTTTGTGTTTTAAGTTGTTTATGAGGTAACTTAACGGGATCATAAGAAATTTACTTTTCTATGCGACTTTCAAACTTACGTTTCTCTTGTAGGCTAAGAAGCAAACGCGAACGTTTCTATTTTCTATCACGCCGAAATGTATGGTATCATGAAGCCCTGCCAAGATGCATTACGCTAACTAGCGTTTTTATTCGTTTCGTTTTTGAACCAATCGCGTCACTGGTAGATGACGTGATACGAAAAGTCACGTGATCTACCGGTGACGCGATTGGTTTAAAAACGAAACGAATAGAAACGTTAGTTAGCGCAATGCATCTTGGCAGCACCCTCAGGAAGCCCTGGCAAGATGCATTACGCTAACTAGCGTTTCTATTCGTTTCGTTTTAAACCAATCGCGTCACTGGTAGATCGCGTGACTCCTCACGTCATTTACCAGTCGCGGTTAAAAAACGAAACGAATAGAAACGCTAGTTAGTTAAAGAATTCTCTCGAACTTTTCTTGTCTCTATTTCCACCAAGAAAACGGCGATATTGCGCAGAACTCTAGTTAGCTTGGTTTAAATGCAGCGTCACTTCAACGGGCGATGTTTATTTTGCCAAGTCTCGATTCTGACCGAGTTAACAAGCATAATATTTTAATAAGGCTGTTAGGACACTCCAATCTTTGAAGTAGCAAAGCACTGGGTAATGGATAAGGACGAAAGAGCGCTATGGAGTCGACATTGACATTATAATTCAACCCTTACTCATACTCATTTGTTCATTTAATTCCTAAATGCTTTTATATTCACCCATAACCCTTGAGTAAAGCTGGTAAGCTAAGTAATGAAAGAATTAAAAAAAATTGTATGTATTATTTAATATTGATCTCATAATGTTATGAATATGAAAAGTTAAAGTTATTATAGTGATCGGCGATCGGAAGCATTTTATGTCAAATTGTTGACGAAATTATTACATGGACATGACTATTTCATTTCTTGTAAAAAAAATACCTTACTAAAAAATTTAGGTTTTTTTAACGAATTTGTTAGAAACTTGAGTAATAATGATAACAACGAAATATCAGTTTATGACTATGCACCTCTCACATTTGTTGATGTCGAACGGTCGTTCTCTTTATATAAATGGATCCTCAATGTTAAAAGGAATCGATTGACAATATTAAACGTAGAAATAATAATGATTATTTACTATAACAAATTAAATTCAGTTACTTTTTAAGAAAGGTTTTATTTTGAACAACACCGATTTAACCATATTAGTCATTACTATTCATGACGTAGGACGTCAAAGTGACATACATACATATTTAATTAATAAAATAAACTTGCAATGCTTGCATGAGGATGAGTATGAGTAAGAGATGAATTTTAATGGTAATGTCGACTCCATAGCTCTCTTTCGTCTTACCGTGCTATGAAAACTCCGAATCCTGGAATGGAAAATGTTTCATTGCTTAGAACAACGTTGCAACGTTTTTAAGGCTAGTGCAGATCGTTACTTTACAGTAGGAAATGCAAACCGGTTAACCGACCGATTTAACGCAGCAAAAAACCGGTTAATTATCACCAAAACTTACAGAACCGTAAATTTATTAACAATGGGTTATATATGTACATATATCCTCTTCTTAAAATTGTAAATAAGGAGCTTAATTTTTTTAAACAGGGCTTTACAATATCTGTAGAATTTTTTTATTTTTATAATTTAGCGACGACTTTTCTTTAAAGTAACTATTGATACCATTACTTGCATTTGCATTTTTTATATCTTACCGAATAACCGGACCAAGGTGATTAATTAACCGGTAAAACCGGTTAAAAATGTTCGGCCAGTTGTTGCATTTCCTACTCCCCAAGTACTCCAATAGGCATATTTATAATTCAACACTTTCTCAAACTGTAGCTCCTTTACAAGCGCCGTAACTACTTCAAACTTCAAACAAGATTGTTTCAATACTCGAAGCTTGCGACGATGGATAGTTTCCAACACCAATACTTCGGAACAGTTCAAAATTGACGAACTTACATGAAATTTTTAACAACTAGTGCAAACTTTTAACGTGTATTTTTTCACTGTTTGCGTTGTTTCCAATGCTCCTCGTAAAGGTCCCCGGAGATCATCAATCAATTGTCAATGTTCACGTGATCATTGCGAACGTTAATCGTTAACCGGTACAATTGAAATCGATTAATTGTTAATTGGTACTGCGTGGCGTGATTGAAGGTAAATGAAAATTTTGATTGAAAATTAACGCAACTGATTGACAGCAAATTGACAATCGGTTTTGATGTCCGCCGCGCAGCGCTGCCAATAACGGATGTCCGAACACGATATTAGAGTAACGTATTATCGGAAGTCAAAAATGGATACCGTCAACCGGACATTGATCAAATTCAAAGGTTAACACGATTTTTTATAGAAACTAAAAAACAAACCCATTGAATAAAAATGTGAAATAGTCTGTGTTCTTTAGTCGACTTGATAAATTCGACAAAATCTCCCGTAGTTTGCCATTAAAAAGAAACTATTAATAAACTAATCTCAACTCTAATGCTCGTCTCGAGATGCGTCAAAAGTGACAGTGTTCTATGGTTTGACGTTTACTTTGACGTATCTTGTGACGGGATCTCGGCCAAGATGAGTTTATTAATACGGCCCTAAGAATGGTACTTAAATACCACTTACTTGAATGAGTAGCTCAAGTAAACTCGGTGAAACGTACGTAAAAACGAAAAACCCATGGAGTATAGTAATATTTCCGCAATTTATTTTGTTTATGAACGCAATTTCTATTAAAAAAAAGTCAAACTATTTGACACACTTTTAAATACGTTGTAAATGCTGTTTGAAAAGGCTTAACTTTTTAGTCTATGACATTTAAAAAGTAAAATATACAAGGAAGAATTTTGATTGCACGAGCGTTTGGCTGTTTGGAGATAGTTATCCTAGTCCAAGCATGGTTTTAAAAAGTAAATCACCAGGTACGTAATGAAATTTCATACATTTTTCGCGGCCGCTGCCGTTGGTAAATAATAACTTTGTTTTTTTTAATTTTGCCTGGGCCTGGAACTTGGAACTTCGCGGGCTGATTTGACAACAGCAAGGTTAACATTTCCGAGCATGTGGGAGAAATAGTACATTATTGCCTAGGCATGGAAGTAGGCAATTGCGGGCCGAGTATTGGATTAAACGGACGAGCTTGCGAGTCCGTTTTAAAATACGAAGCCCGCAATTGCTGTTCCTGCCGAGGCAAATATAGTGCTTTTCTCAAAAATCGCAAGAAAAAAATTGTGTTGGAGTCAAATCTTCATCGCATGAACTCATTTTTTGAATTGCATACAAACAGTAACTTCATGTGAAAAAACCATCACTCCTTACCGCCTTTCTGTTTATGACAAGGAGAAACGCAATTTTTGTTTTTAAAAAGAACATAAGCTATTCCAGGCATAAATAAAAAAGTTATGTATCGAGTTAAATTTGGATGTATAAGACTTGTGCCCTCATTTTATTATGGCCCTTTTCACTTTTTAAAAAGTTACAAGCTAGATAGTAATGGAATTTGTATGCAACATTGCGGGCTTGTCTAGCGAGCACGCAATGTTTTTTTTTTTTTATTTGAGAACTGTCAGTAAACTAAGTACTTCGCGTCTCAATATGTATATAGGAATGTCAACATTTCCGGACATTTTTGAGAAAATTATATTTTTTATTATTATGAAAGGGTTGGCCCTGGACCTTCATACTGACATTGACAGATGTTATTGTGTCAGCGACATTTCTTGTTAGATTTGATGGAATCTAATTATGAATCCGAGTTTAGTATGGCGTTTATCGCGTGGCAAAATGTGGATAAAGCGTCCGTCATTCTAACTTCTTTCTTCATTAGCCACTTTCTACCATTTCGGTGTAGGCCTCCCTCAACTTCCACTCGTCGCGGCGATGAGCCAATTGCATCCAATTCGAGCCGGCCACCTTCTTAACGTCGTCCTTCCAGCGCATTTGTGGTCTTCCCCGAGGACGCTTTTCCCCCCACGGCTTCCACCACGATGTCTCGTTCCGGGCAACATGGCCAGCTCACTTCCATTTCGGATGCGCCACTCGTTTAACCTCTCTCTGCGACTCTGCTTTGCTCTCGAAGCCATTCGTTTGTTTTGCGGTTTGTTCCTCGTAACTTATATAAGGTGGAAATACTAGTACTCGACGCTGTACTAGTACTCGTCCCCATACTTTGACTTGCGATAACTAAAATAAGATTAACATCAATGAGAAATGTTTGTGGCTTTCATATTACACACAACAATTTTTAAATAAAGAAAAGGACTACCATAAAAAGCACCTGACAATTACTCGTACAATCCGATTGACGAATTATTTTTATCATTTTGAGAAATTTCTATATTGTCACCATATAAAACAATTTCCAACTAACAAAAGTAAAGGTCACGTCTCTCAAATCACATGAAAATATTTTGTGTAGATGTATAATTGACCATAATATCACGACGCAAATAAATATTTTCTGTTCGCATGTCGAGTACTCGTACGTTCACCTTACTTACGTGTTAAAAAGTGACGGATGTTATATCCACATTTTGTCACGCGGTAAACGCAGCCATATTAGGCCCCTAGGTTAATTTATGTGAGATAGTACTTTGATATTAATATGCATTTTTTGCATAACTTTGCGTTGCAAATACATTATAAATAACAACGAATTGATAATTATACATTTACGGAGGAGAAATTATGAAAGTAATTCCTAACTTTTACCGGATTTTAACCTACCACCAAGCAGCATTGTTCGCGTTGTTGTGTTCCGGTGTGGGAATAAGGCAACCGGTGAAATTACTAGCATAGGGACATTCCGTCAAGCTGCGACCACACCGCTGCTTAAAATACGGTGACGGTACGGAATCGAAGTGACGCGTCATATCAGTACCGTTTTTGACGCATGTTCCACACACCGCTGCTTAAAATACGGCGACGGTACGGAAACGCAGTGACGCGTCGTATCCGTACCGTTTTTGACGCACGCTCCCCACACCGCTGCTTAGCGGTGCGTATATTACGGTGCGTCAAAAACGGCGCCATGTTGTTACAATGACCCCGACTTTTGTTTACGCAACGACACCGTATTTTAAGCAGCGGTGTGGAGGGCATGCGTCAAAAACGGTACGGATACGACGCGTCACTGCGATTCCGTACCGTCGTACCGTCACCGTTTTTTAAGCAGCGGTGTGGAAGTAACTATCATCAGGGTAAGCAACGCATTTGTTTATGGCAATAATTAAACTAATGAAAATAAAACGTTTCTTAAATAAATTAATAATGGTTTTAAAGGCCCAGCCACACCGCTTGTGTGACGTGCACGTTCACGTGCGCGTTCGCATTCCACTGCGTTGTATAGTGACATGTCGTCATGAGAATTCATACTATACAACGCAGTGGAAAGCGAACGCGCACGTGCACGTCTCGCAAGCGTTATTTCCTCAAAAATATAGAACAATCAACTAAATCGCGTGCAGTTGACGAGTTTTCATTCAATCACGTAAATATTGACAATTGCATGGATTTTTTAAATTGCATTTCTTAACAAAATATGAAAACACCGTAAAAGAGATCAGCAAAAGTGAAATTGAAATTAAAATACGGATGATACAAGCTTTTTAAACTGCTAATTAGACAGCCATTCTGCCCTCCTAAGCAAAAATGCAATAACTAAATTCAATAGTCAAAGCAGATTCAACTCTCTTCTGTTTGTAACTAGGTTGCAATTTCTACAGATGTTTTGTCTGAGATATCGCCTTTATGCTTAGTAGGGCAGCATTAGACAGAGTATTTTATACTGTTAAATTCAGTTTTACTAGAAAGAGATAGGAACAAAATCTTTGTTGGCTTATATCTTGGTTATTTTTATAGGTATTAAAAGAAAATCTCAACTGTTTGTTCCATGAATCAGCTTTTATGGGAACTGTGTAAAGACATGAATATTCCCTTTTGACCGTTTCGAGGGGATTGTGGCGATATTTTTCCAAAAATCTTTTTTCTTGGTAGCAATTTTTCCAGTCGCGATTTTAGGATTCGTGATTTTTCCGAATGTCTTTTTTTCCCATTCTTAATTTTTCCTGGTCGCATATTTACCGTTCTGGTTATTTTCCAGTCGCAAATTTCACCATTGTAATCAGGCCGAAATAGGTAGGTAGGTTTAGGTTATGTTAGTGTTGCAGCAGGCCCGGAGGGCCAAACCACCAAGAAGTAGGAGCTCCGCGCTAGCGCAGCTCCGTCGACTCTGTGAAAATAACTATTCAGATAAATACAGATTGGGAAATTATGATAATGGAATTATTTCTACTGAGATAAAAATCTTTGGCAAAATAAGCCACTGAAAAAAATAAAGACAGGTAAATTTTGCGAATGGAAATGTAGCTTGCAGCAAAATTCGATTTTCGGAAAGTCATCGTCACACTCGTTTCGAGGGGCCTTAAGAACCGTCGAAATCAAAAAGGCAGTACAAGCCTAACTATTTCGTTCTCTTATAGTGCTTTTTTCTTTTCGACGGTTGAGTAGGTTTTTGCACCCAAGCCTAGTGTGAAGTGAATGTAAAAAAAATCATCTTTTTTATTGAAGACAATGAAACTATCCGGCAGTAATTCGTTACCCAAACTTTTAATTAGCTAATGAGAACCACATGTTACTTGTGATAAGGTTCAATTTAATTTATCGCATTAGTTTGGGTGTAAATGTGTTCACTTTATTCAAAATTGTACAAAAGATTTATAAACTTAGTTTTTTATTAAATTTTTGGACGTTCCTTTTTTGTTACTTAAAAATATTTTTTTTGTTACTAATGTGGGAAAAGTGTTTTTACTAATATTCCATTGTTATATTATTTATTTATATACTAATGTGTAGATTCAGATGTGTTTGATTCCTATACTTTTCTATATTAAAAAAAAAAACATTTTAAGTCAGGCATGAATATTCTTAAAAGCTGAATAATATCCGACTTTATTCGAATGGTATAAAAAATATTAAAGATTTTACTAACTCCTTGAGAAATATATTATTTGTCATTGTGCTTTAAATAAATATAATTGATCGTTTAATGCGATGATAATATTATGATGATGATGGTGATAATGTTGAAAGCACTATCACTTGATCGTCATTGTAATATAAATTTAATTAGTTGTAAGAATATAGACTAGAATAAGTAAAATAGTTTAGTTTAGTTTAGTTTGTAGTTTTAGTTAGTTACCTGCCTTTAGCGTTCCAAACATAATAGTCGCTTTTCATTCATTTGATTAACCAATTTTAAAAATACCGATCTTTATCAGATTATTTCAAAAACACTATATTATGTGTCAAGGAGACAAATGAACTGCGAATTCGGTGATTCTAAAGGCAGGGACCGAATAACTTTCCTGAATCGGATTGCTATTCCGAGTATAACAAGCTCGGGGCAGCACCGATGAACGGTCCGAAAAAATCGTCCGTACAAATCCGATTTTTTCTAGCCTGTCTTGTTCAAATCGATGTAACAGACAAATGTCTAAGTAAGCGACGGATTTTTACTTGGAATGGCGCTTTAGATCAGTTGAACTTTAACCAAAACTAGCCTATTTCACAACGTAAAAACTGTTTGTCTGTAACATCATTACTAGATTAGCGGGTCAAGATTACGTTTACATTAATATTCTAATATATTAAGTTGCCCGTTTCTTCTCTATGGTAAAGGCATAGAGTTTATTTGGTTAAAAACAACACGTAACGTGGTGGGCACGTAAGCTGTGTAACCAATCGACTCGCTTCTCTATTTTCGAAATCAGTCAATGTCATGAGTAAGTAGCTATCCACTTTCGTACCTTGTCACTTTAATAATGCAACGAGTGAATGCGAAAGAGTGCTCAAGTCATCTACTTGCGACCTTGACTTTACGATTAGAATATACTTCACTACCGAAAGCTTGCGCACCGCTTAAACATCGCTTCTACCCCTTCCCCCATCAAACAAACTCGTAATCAACAAAAAATGAGTCATTAAGTACTGAAATAATAAAAACCCACCCTCTATTTTTGCACTTGTGTAATATTAAGTTTTACGAGGTTGATATAAAAAGTAGATTAAAAAAAAAATTGTTAGATTTTGTTACCTATAATTTTGAGTAACAAAATTAATGTACAGTCATGAAATGCGGCCCAATATCAAACATTTTCAGGGGTATTTACGCCGTAAGTATGTTCACTTGCTTATTTAGAATAAGGGAATTTTGGGTTTTTTTTGCACAGAATACTTTTGAATTCAATACAAGGAAACATTTATTCTCATGTTCCATTTTGTTGCTTTCATAATTTTAACAGTTCAAAAGTAACAAAACTGGAGTCTAACATTTGCGAGTTTTGTCTTGTGTTAAGATCCACTAGTATTTATTTACCAAAAATAAACCAAAGTTTACTCATTCTGAGTATATTGACGAGCTTATTGTGTCAAAAATGGCCATATTTAACCGGTGCAAATTATGCTTGTCCTGAATTTAAAGCTTTTGTGACTGTATTTTGATGACACTTACCGTCTAGGATATGATCTAGGCCGTCCCTTGAAGACCGGGTTCGTAGCAACAACTCATAATGTACATTGTTTCTTTAAGTAAACAAATAATTGACACGAAAATAAATGACTAAATTGAATCTTGAGATTGCCATTCCATCGGACTCAGCCCACACAATGCCACGTGGTGGATTGTGCGCTACTTTGCATTCTTATGTGACACAAAATAAATTTAAAGAAGTTGAACATTATTTGAACATATTCATTACGCTAACTAGCGTTTCTATTCGTTTCGTTTTTAAACCAATCGCGTCACTGGTAGATCACGTGATACGAAGAGTCACGTGATCTACCAGTGACGCGATTGGTTTAAAACAAAACGAATAGAAACGCTAATTAGAGTAGTGCATCTTTGCTAGATCCTCTGTGCCTAGAAAGATTTGATTTTGCTTAAACATATTGTTTCCAACTGTTTTCTTCATTCTTACTTTGCCCTGCCGGGAAAATAAGCAGAAAACAATACATTTCAGTGTAGATAACAATCAAATACATACAATGTTGTTAAGGCTTCGGAAAGGCTCTGGTTGATTTAAATTATTAATTGCCTATCTTAGCGATAAACCTGTCCTTTTCATCGAAGTTTAAATTCATTAATTAATCTTATTGACGTACAGTATGGTCGTTGCTACGAGCTTAGTGGGCGTCAAAGCATGCACGCATCGACAACCTTTTTTATTTATTTTCTCACCTTTTTTTGCTTAGCTTTGCTCTCCCCCCCCCCCCCTTGTGACTTTCCTGTCACCGTAACCGGAATCTCGGTAGGCAAGTACTTTAAATTGATCAAATAAACATCACACACTGCACTACACGTCACTAAAATGAATTGGAAAAGAAAGACGCAAAGCACGCGACTTGCAAAAAGAATCGTTAGCACTGTGCCAGTCTAACCGCATAGGGGTAATATCGGAATAAGGGGAAATACGCATTAATTGCCTATTTCATTGATTATTCCGATTTTGCCCCTACATAAACTGACTTATATGTGCTTAGACTAAACGAAACGCCGGCAACACTTACCATCTCGTATTTTGACAATAACGTTATAAAAATTGCATGCTAAGATTCAAACAGTCACTATATTGTGAGGCTGAATATTTCCATACACAATGCGGAATCGTTTGTTAAACCCCGTTCGATTTTCACGATTTTTTAATATATTGGCGTTATTATGAAAAGGTAGGTTTATAACGTCTCCGTTTTTTATTTGTTTCTGGGATAGAAAACGTGCAGATCTAGTTTTTCATAATACCTACAACATATCTTATATCATTTCGTCAATAAACATATTTAAAAAACGTAAAAATCGGAATAGGTATAACGTGTCGTGTAGGTAATGGGAGAGCCCGGAGCTGAATATGTACGTTTATTTTTTTAGAGCCACTCGATTTAAGCATAGCCTCGGTATCCTCTAAAGTCATAGTCAAACTAAAAGAATAAAAAACTGCTATTGGAATGCCACTGTTTTAATCTCTGTTACGTACGTGGCAATGGAAAAGACAGATAAAGTTTCCCACAATATGACGAGGCTTTTTTTACATTCCTATTACGTTACCATAAAAAATTTAAAGGGTGATAGTTCGAATCTAAGTGTGCCATTTCAAACGTAAGTCAAAATAGCCACATTAGCACATTCAGTCCCACCAACACTCCAGCGTAGTCAATTACATACAATTTTTGTTTGGTAGTTCCGAATGTGTTACCGTTTGTTACCGTTTTGTTACCAGTGCTCACGAGTCTACCAATACCTACTTAACACCAACACTGCCTAAAAGCAGGTTCCTCACATGTAAGCGGATGGCGGTACTTCACTGTTGTAAAAACCGGGGTTGTTATGGTGTCCCAGTCCTTTTCTGCCGTTTTCACTGTCATATGGATTGGTTGAAACGTGTTTAGAACGAGAGAGTATAATAATTTTTTGCCATTTCAGACCAAACTTAGCATCAGGTCAATTATATTGAATCTTCCTAATTAACAGATAGGACTCGTATCGTTTTGTTTTTAATGTTCAAATTTATTTCTACCTCAGTGCAAGGCAGGTTTTGCTGTTTAAAGACAGTGAGCAAAATTAGATTTCTGCAAGGGTAAGATAGGGAGCAAAATTCGATTTTGCTGCAAGCGTGAGACAAATTATTTTTTTAATGAAAAATAAATGTCCCGACAGTTCTCAGGTCAATATAAATGGGTGAGTGGCTAGTTGGGTAAATAAACATGTGGTTAAAATTTTACCATGTTGTATTTTTTTACATTTAGTTATTATTTTCTCACTGCTGAGGTGATAAATCACATGCGCAATACGAGACCAAAATTATTTGCATCTCGTGTCAATGAAGCTCGCGAGAATGCAATTTACCCGGTTATTAGCCTTTTTTGTATGAAAATAACCGGTTAAAACCAGGTATAACCGGTTATTTGCATTCCCTACTCGTGTCTTTGAATTCCTCGCTGTGCTCAAGATTGTAACCTAGATTTTCAATATCAATTATAGAATTCTTCACTCACTCGGGATTCAAAATCAACACTCGCAGCAAAAACCAACTTTGCACATTTGTTGCACAAATAATTCTTGATAAGGGTTAACAAATCTACATATAACGGGGTTTTAACCACAGTGAATTGAGGTAACCGTTTCAAGACTTAAGGCACTTAGGCAAGACGTAATTGGTAGACAAAAATTAACCCCTATCGATAGAATAGGTATTTTTAAATATTGATTTAATTTTTATTTTATAAATGTTAATTATAAATAATAAACATTGTTATTAGGAACTATGTATATTTTATAACAATAAAATTATGTTCTTTATTCATTTACGGCCACATTAGTGGTATATATAAAATCCAATAATAGGAATTACAAAAATTGTTCTTCCATTTTAAAGGGGAATTGTTCTTCTGCATATTTTTTTGCACCAGTGCCGCTATGGCTTTACAGAAACTTCGCCCTGTTGGTTTAAAACCCGTAATAAAATTCCTGAAGTTAAGCTTGGTCCGTTATACATTGCTCTGTTACTAAAAGCTAGAACTTTGTAATGTTTACCAACAAGGCAATGGTGAGCAAACAGATTTAATCAACCATCTGACAGTTAACAATTGGCTGGACTTATTCTGTGTGCAGTCTACAATAATCGATTATCATTTAACAGAAAATGTCGATAAATTGTAATCGGTTAGTTGTCGACTGCAAATTTTGTCTATTTTGACAGTATCCGTGTCAAAAATGGCAAAATGTTGACAGAATAAGCCTAAATCCGGACTCTACAGTGCCATCCCAAATCCAATCCTATAGATTTCTTGTTTATGAATGTCTTAACATAAGTAAAAAGAAATAAGTGTCTTAAGTAAAAATAATGTCAATTTTGACATTTTATTATACGTAACAGTATAAAAGAATTTACAAATCGAATCGTTGTTGTTTGGATAACTATAGCTTATGTGGTCATATTTGCTGTATTTACACTAATATAACAATAATATAAATGGTCCTCAATTGAGATACACCTGATAAAATCTTGGATTTCTAAAATAGACTATCTTCTGACATTAATTTAATCTTATTAACATGTTTGTGACATTTGTAATTGTATGCCATACTGTAAATGCTTATTGTTTAATGAAAAAAACAATTTAATCTGGTTCAGTAAGCCATTGAATTTTATTTGGACCATAAATGCATTGTAAAATATGGAGTATCCTAGTTGCTATACGCTAAACTACTAGTAGTCGACTTTGTAAATGAGTCCGACAATATCCAAATCTAAAAAGTCGATGTTGACACTTAAAAATAAATTTTGAGACCTCATTCGATATTACTAGTGGTGTCATCTATAGTCATAGCAATATAATTTGAGTCCATGTCACTAAAAGTAGACTTTTTCCGCGATAAAATATGGCACACAATGCTTAAGCGCCATCGAAGATGTGTTTTTTAATTACACTAACCCGAACAGTTTTTTTCGTAAAATCTGTATAAGAGTGAAGACCAACAGCAAATGTCCGCTTTAAAATTAATTGCTATCCTTAGGGTATAAAGATAAATAAATTCTATAGTTTATTAATGAATTAATTACGAAATAGGTACGAGTATAACGAATGTATTCTATGTTCAAGTTTTTATATCGCTAAAGAAAAATAATCTATATTCGACATTGCCTAAAAAATCTTATCATTACCAGTGTTATTAATATTGCATTCTCTACCTCTTTTTACCTAAAGGAAAGGACAAACTTAGAAACAGAAAACGATCAAAAATAATAATTTACACAATATCGACAAGGCTCAGTAACTTAAGTGTCATCGGCTCAAATTACATTGTTTCGACCATAACTGAGCCTGATTTTTCTAACGTCAGTTTCAAATTGGATTTGTGAGTGCTTTCTTACCCGAGTGGTACTCGTTTATACCTCCCCTCCATAACAACCAGGATTTGCACGCCAAACAGACACCGCGGGTGATGATGTTTGTTTAAACCGGCCGGTGCGGGAAAGAACGTATTTCTACCCCCTTATAGGAGTTTTTTGGCTATGTTCAGGAAATGATCGATTGGATGAGCTACTTGTCGGTGGTGTCCACGCTCAGTTTCGTGGTGTTCTTCGCCGTGGGTCCAGGTTCGATTCCCTGGCTGATCACCGCTGAGCTGTTCTCCCAGGGACCCCGACCGAGCGCCATGGCCATTGCTGTGCTTGTCAACTGGATGGCTAACTTCGTCGTCGGCATTGGCTTCCCTAGCATGAAGGTAAGTTTCAACACTGCCCTCTGCAACCAAAAGGTAGTATAAGCTTATGGAATTCGTACTTTTATGCTGCCTTTTTTGAGGGTGGAACCCACTTTTGTATGCCGCAGACGTTGAGCCTTCTTATTACGAAATTGCCCCCTTCACCATCCTGAAAACGATCGGTGAAAGGAGACATTTCGGTGTACATTGACAAGTTAACAAGTCCCTTTATCAATAACAGTCATATAAGCTGCGCCATGTATAAAAAATATCAACTTGTCACGTGTCATTATGACGACGTAATACATAAAACCTAGTGATTAAAGGACTCGTGAGCTTTGCAATGTTAACCAAATTATAACCTATCAGCTGTCTGGCAGCGTGAAATATTTCGAAATTGCTTAACTTACAAGTACTTAAATCATGAAAAGGCCTATAGAGCCTAGATAGACAGTCTACATATCACACCTTCAGAACAATAGTGACCTAATTCAAAATTTCAGCTTTCAAAATTCAAGCCATAAATTTATTGTTATTATATATTTCTGGATTAGGTCACTATTGTTCTGAAGGTGCGTGAGCCTAAAGAGATAAAGGACAGAGATGCAGACAAATCAACAAAAAAAAACCAGGCGTTAAGATGACTTGCCAGTATTTTGGAAAGTCTCATTCTATTACGGGTACAGAACTAAAAATAAAATTTCCCATTTTGAAGCTAAAGTTACAAGGAGAAATATTTTCCATTTTATACCTGGTTATAAAGTAATCACGTATGTTATTTTATTTTGAAGCTGGTAACATTATTTTTTTATGAGGAGGACTAAAAGGATGAGAGTCAACTGCTCGGTTCGCCAATATCACCAACGAATGTCTGCGTGCAAACGAACCAACAAGAATTTGATCATTTCTTAATCACATTTTCATCTTGATTTCAGGCGCTACTGGAAAACTACACCTTCCTGCCTTTTAGTGTATTTCTCGCAATTTTTTGGATTTTTACGTATAAAAAAGTTCCTGAGACTAAGAACAAAACGTTTGAAGAGATATTGGCACTATTCAGAAACTCCAACGGGAGGTAAGAAATCTGTTTTCACGGTTTTTTTGTTTTTTTTCAACACGATACCGCACGTGGACGTATAATTGAGCTGGGGAATAACTACTTTTATAAATGAAGATATCATGGATGTATTGATTAGAAGAACCAACAAAAAAAATGCACCAATAATTTGCAGTAAAGTATAAAGAATGCTTTTATTCGCGAACATGACAACATACAACACAATAAACAGTGTTTTGAAAATGATAAAGTTTTGCGGAGTATACAAAAAACATTGCCAGTTTCCATTTAAATAATTTATCTTGAATCCAAGTTTATATGAGTTGTTATAAACGAGCTCCTTTATACGTATTTTTTATGTCTATATTGTTACATCATGATTATCATAAACCATTTGGCACGCGGTGCACCAAAGAACTGTGTTTTAGAGGTACTGGTCTTCCTGTTTGTTAAGAAAGCAATCTAAGGTTTAAAAAATCCTAGGAAGTGGTAAATAAATGTTAAAATGCCTTGTATCATCTAAACTGAGACAGTAATAGGGAGAAGTGAGTAGTCTAGGGAAAACTTGCTTAAATCGTACTTTTTGAGAGCACTGCTTATCGTTAAGCACAAATTAATTACCCATTTACAAAGAAGAGTCCATGATCATAAGCCACTTTTTTCCACTCGCGTGCTATAAACCGATAGTATTCATATCGTTAACAGTATCAGAATACCACCTATAGCATAACCGAAGCGTGAAAATAGTTATATAATGAGCGTTGCCATGGTAATAAGAGTTCTTTTATAATTAGATATTATAGCATTGTTATTACCATGGTTACGCGCATGAACAATGCCAGTGATGGTTTAGTGACCCTCTGACCATCTCAATTTTTTTTATTACACTTGTCAAAAGCCGTTTGTACAACAATTTTACAACGCGAAAAATAGTTCATGAATTACCATAACAGAAGCTTCAAAAAGTATTTAAAAATAATGAAATAAATCTCCAATATAATAAATAGCTTATTCGCTGTCAGTCAATTTAAAAACCGCCAGAAATAACTAAACTAATTACGACAAACTTTGTTCTTTCTTTTTACATAAAAAGTAATTTATGCAACGGTACATAATTAGCTCTTAAGTTACTCGTGCCTGTAATAAGAGGGCTCGCGAGCTCGCGCTCTTACCTCGGAACTCGTATCTTAAGAAGCTGCATTATGTACCCAGTTACATAAATAACTATAAATTAACATGTTTCGATGCAAATTACTTGATTAAAACGTACCGAACTGTATCACCTGCGAACTACGAACAGCAAGTTGCGACAAGTCTTGGGGCAGTATAGGCACAGTTATGGGCATAAGGGTGCGGCTCCACTGAGGCGGAGACGAGCGGAGCTGTGCCAATATTAACCAATAGAAGGCGCATGCGGTCACGTTGAGCGCGCCTTGCGCACGTTAGCTTAGATTCTATTGGTTAATATTGGCACAGCTCCGCTCATCTCCGGCTCAGTGGAGCCGCAGCCTAAGTCTTAAACAATCATCATTTTATACATTTAAATTAAAAAGTTCCAAATGAACTATCCGTCCGCCATGTTGTTTAACTTGAGCGACAACTCTGCAATATTCTTTTAAAATATAAAAAGAGTACTACTCTTTCTATGTATCACTGATCATTTCATAAGTATTTCATGTTGAGTTTACTGAGTTCAACTTTACTGACCGTACTGACGTCACGAGACTATTAATTTTTTAGTAGTTTTGTATCGTGCGTTTGTGCGTATTATTCGTTCAGCTTACTTCGAACCAGAGATGGGCATTATTCGAATAATCATTCGAATAAAAAATAAATCGTAATATTTTTATTCGCGAATAATTTATCCACGAATGAATCATTCGACTACTTTTCGAATAACGAATAATTAATTAATTTATTAGAGAACAATGGAGCAGGTATAAAAGTACGAATAAATTATCCGCGAATAAATTATTCGCAAATGAATGTTTCGACGAATAATTTATTCGAATAAGAATAGTCATTCGAGAATTTCATTCGTTATTCGCGAATAATTTGGTTATTTTTATTCTTTATTCGTCATTCGAATAAATATTGCCCATCTCTGCTTCGAACCAATCGAAGTAAAGTATACATTTCACATTTTATTTTTGTTTAAGGTTACCAACAATTAGATAAAGAGATAAAGGAGGAACTGGTCAGGCATATCATAGAGCTTTAGTACCACAAGTAGTTAAAATATTCAGTTGCAGACTGAAACTTATGATGGAGTACGATTTAGGAATATTGTACAACTAAGGAAAAAATGGTCGATAATCGTACCTATTCTATTTTAAAAAAAAAGCGTATTTTTCTTACTTATTATGTTTAAGTTTAAATTGGTATTTTTATTGTAGGTTATAGAATAAAGAATTTCTGACTTTAATTTAAACCTCTTTTCTTTTGCTCTAAAAGGGTACGAATGAGATAAGCTTCTTCTATTCGGATATGCAATAAAAAATGTTTGTACCTATTATTTACTCACATCTCCCAATTTAGGTGCATGAAACTATGCATTATCGTTTTTTTTAAGTGCCCCAGAACATATGAATAAAAAATTCCTTTTTTGTTACCAAAATTAATTAAAGTAACGAAATCGGGAAGTTTCCATACTTTATACTTACGACAAATTAGTTTATTAAGTATTGCATAGTTTCGTCCAACCTACCCACTTACATGCAATTGATCATAAATAATGAAGGCAAAAACTAAATTTACCATTTCCAAGGATTGTTTAAAGGGAAAAAAATTGTACGTCCCCTGGTGAAAATATAGTATAGCTCTTCCATTGGTTTTAAATTTGACATTCAAAATTTTAGTAGATACTAGGAACTCATGAGGGATTAGGTCTATTAGGTTTCGCCGTCAATTTACTTTATCCTATTCTAAAACGAAAATGAATAAAGGGCACATACCCGTTATCTCTATGATGTCTAATCCTACCGTTGGAATACAACCTTGGATTGTATCATGTTTTTGAACGGCGCATAAATCTAATGGACCTAAATTTCCAGACTAAGCGATGCAGCTGCTATCGAGATTGGAGCAGTATTTGCACAATAATGGTCCCAGTGGTGTTTTCTTATACAACGATTATGAGCTCGATCGAAACTTATGGATCTTCATCCCGTTAGAGAGAAGCATAACACTGAAAGGCTTGTTACCGTTAAAAACTTGATATAACTAAATACTCTCAATGTGTTTTGGAGATCTTTAGACTACGAATAACCAAGTCTCTCAAACCGAGATACATGTTGAGACTAAATAGCATTTTTTTTTAATTTGAATGGAAATATACTTTTAACCAGTCCTGTCTGGTCTAAACCGGTCTTAACGCAACAACTCACGGCTGCTAAACTAATATCCGTAGTCTAAGACCCAGAATACAGTTGGAAAAAATAGTATTATATCATGAGTTGTTTTTGAAGCTGCTTCCTAAACCGATTAGGCAAGTCAACGCACTATGCCTATGACTCTGTTTAAAAGACATAAATTGCTTTCGATCGGGCTCTTTTACGTATATGCTGTATTAATAAACTAGTCTTTTATAACATCGCGTGTATATTTCTCTATGTAAGTATAAACATCGTTGTCTAGTACGAGTACACATAGTACAAGCTTACTTAGTTTGGGACTGTCAATTTGTATGAAATTGTCCCCTGATACGTTACTTTTCTACAAGTACTTAGATGTGTCATTTCACACAAGATAAGATCCGCTATTTTACATTGCGTTGGCCCATCTTGTTTCGATATTGTAACAGCTCATTCACTTGTCAGTAACAGCTGTCAAAACAGAGTACAATAATGATATTGAAACGAGTGCTTGTTCAAAGTAGAAGGCTTGGTTAATTGATACGGTTCTAACACCACTGGGTTGCTTGTTCGCTGTCTGGTCTGGGCCCTAATGAGTTCTGCGTACCATTCGGTCTCGATTCAGGGACAGTTTTCGAGACAGCCGTTTATATGGCAGTATGATGAACTGCGTCAACGCTCTGGAGCAACAGCTACCACCGCCCCCAGCGCCAGTTGACGAGAAACACGACTCACGTAAGTAACTAGATTTACACTCGGTCGACCTTGCACTCGGTCGACCAACAATACTAAAGTTATTTTCAATGATATAAAAAGTAGGACCTGACTCGCCGAATATACCCTTACTAGAGGCCATCCGCGGCTTTGTACGCGAAGAATTAGTTACCCGCTACTCTCCCTATTTCTTCCCGTTGGAGATTGATTTTCGGAAAATCCTTCCTTAGTGCACCCTTAGACCTCATAAGGAACCTACGTGCCAAATTTGGAATCTGTTGACCCAGCGGTTTGATCTGTGCGTTGATATGTCAGTCGGTCAGTCAGTTTCTACTTTTATATATTTAGATAATTTTTGTAGCCTATACACTTATACCCAAATTGTGTAGATTTGTCCACTACTTCAGGAGCTATGGTCAAAAAAAACTAACATCTTATATATACCATATATCATATCTTAAACATATATTTATATATGATATATATATATAACATCATCATTATCACATTTAACATACCTAGATACGTATATAAATTGACTGAACTCTCAATTTTCTCTTTGCCCAGCTGAAAAATATCTCGATGTAGCCACTTCTACTTTAAACTCTAATTAACAAGTCACGAACGGCTTCAGATATTTTTATTAAATATGAATGACAACATTAATTAAGATCTTTTAAATTCCATAAAACTCTTTGATTATATAGAAAAATATCATGATAAGAGTTACTTATTCTAATTCTAGAATGCTGAGTGTGAAAAATCATTTCACTTAGTCAAACATTTGTAAAGAGTAAAATCCCACACTAAGTCTCGTCGTTGACATATGGCACTATTCGATTATTCTCTTGTAATTGTAATTTGTACCATTACCATATTTTACCCCACGCACTTTGGGTACCGAGACAGTATAACTTTTAGTTCAGATTTCACTAACACGTTAAGTAGCTGTATACTATTTACTTACATTGTTTAAAACATAGCTTTCATGTAAAAGAATGCCTCAATGTTATAATACTCGTAACTGTAACGATAATAAATAATACACATGCATAGTTTTATGGTTATGATAGCCTGGTTGTGCGGGTGGTATGTCGATTACTGTAACTTTACACTTTTACACACAATCGACGTCGCGTACGATGTACAAATAGTGTAAAGGTTTACCAGTAAACAACTTAAATAATAAAAAATATTTTAACCGGTTTCTGTAAACTATTGTTTTAGTTTAGAAATTATTGTTGTTGTCATGGTAGCTCTTATTAAAGTAAAAGCAAGATATAAGAGCAAGATTCATGAAAATAAACTAGAAAAGAGACAGTGTATCGTTGTCGTGATTTCTATTTCTACTATTATTAATACACCACAAGCATTAGGGTATTTGCCTATTTTTTTATTACTATTTAAATTGAAGCTTTTTTACCTTCCGAATAGCCTACTATAAATAGTTTTTTAATATCTTTAAAAATAAGAAAGATATAAATGTTTAAAACTTGCTTTTAGGCAGAGAGGAAAATATAGTAATATGACGTCATATTACTCAACCGCCATATGAATTACACACAAAACATCGTTTCATGAGAAAGATATAGACAAAAAACGTTGAAAGGCTATAATATTTTTTTTTATTACCAATTTCAAATTTGATTTTGATTTTTTTTATCATACTACGTATATTGATATACTATCCGAATTAATATATGAAATTTAATATCAGGCAAATACCCTATTGCAGACTCAAATAGCACATAACATGACATTTATATATTGTATTTATTTATTCGCGAAGCAGTTTGTAGCTCCTTATTTACTATGGATCCACGTGAGGATTTTTTTAGTATACCCTCGTAAAATCCGTTACTAACTTGGATGTATATAAATTATTTTGTTATCTTGAAGAGGCTATTACAACTGACCGGCGTCGATCGTGTGTAAATATTGTAATATGGTCCCCTGCACTCGAAATCTGGGTTTATTCTCCGAGCGTTCGATACTTTGATGTCAAGGTCAAAAATTCAAGTTCAAGGTTAAAGCTACTAAATAAAGCTCAAGGTGACTACTCACATGTTTAATCATTGCTACATATAACAGTATCTTTAGAAGAAAACTTGGCATCAGCCACCAAATATCAGATGCGAAACGCTTGAAGATTGAATCAAAAGCCGTGTTATGAACTGATAAAACTGCCAAGTTCCCATGAAAGAAAGAGATAGACCCCTTCACTGCCTGGAAATTTTAATTACTGCCGTAATACGAAAAAGGGGGCTAACAGCATTGTAATAGTATTAAATTGTATGTGGTTGCAAATAGAGTATAAAATGCTTCAACTACTGGATTGCAATTAGCTGCCTTCTTTGGTAGGTATTACGGCAGATTAGTTAGCTCAGAACGTTCATAATACGGCCTCTTTAAAAAGTTAAAAACACACTCTTTAACTTTAAGTGATTATTTAAGGAAGAAAGAAACCAGCTTCCATACAAAACAGGAATTTGGACAACCACGCTTGATTTCGACAACATTTCACTTTTTGCTTTTTTTTACATCTCAATGTTCAGTAAACTGTGCATTTTAAAAGCGATTTGACCGCCGTACCCGGCTAACCTAATCAGAGAGGTTAAGATTTAAACGGGAAGAATAGCAAGAACAAATACATAAAAATCAATGGCCGCCTGTACTGCCGTAGTACCAAATAAGGTGGCTAACTACATCGTAGGTACTCTTTTTAGCCCTTTAAGGTTGAAATGAGTATCAAAAATACTGTATAATTATAAATTATATTCATAAATAGTTAAGACTGAAGATTAACATAAAGATAAAATATAAATTTCATAATTATGTAATTTCATATTTCTTTACATATGATATTAGTTAAAATTTATAGTGGAAAAATAAGGAGCCAAAAATAAGGAGTCATACTATAGGCCATGAAAAATTAAAATAAATTTATTCAGTTTAGTTTAGGATAATACTTACAATCAGAAACAAAATACAAATCGAATAAAATTTTCTTTGGTTGTGTGTGTGTGTGTGTGTGTGTGTGTGTGTGTGTGTTAGTTTGTAACTCCTTAACGCTGCAACGGCTGGACGGATGGATGAAATTTGGATTCTAGAACCACTGTATGCTACCAAAAGTAATTATTTGAGAACGGCTCGCCCGATTTGGCTCTTTTTTTTGTTGTGTTCGTATTCTCAGAACAAGGTTTGTATGAAAGAAGGTATTCGCCCAAGCCACGCGAAACACGAACACTACGAATTATAATTAATATTTGTTAGTTATTGCATTTTTTGTAATATTAAAAACGTTACTGGTAGTTTTTAAGTCGCCTCTAAACCAATAAAAAATATTTAAGCCTTACTTCTATGAATATTTTATATGAAGTAGCAAACTATGTCAAAACAAATGGCAAAAACAAGCGAGCAATAGCCGGCCGGTGCCCTAGCTAAGATGTATAAAGCCGGAGCCCCACTGCTGCGCACGCTACGCACGGACACGCTATACACGTCGCCCACGTGGGTCCATTGGTCTGGATACGTGTATCAACATTTTCACAGCAACCAATGCACGCACACGTAGAACGTGTGGGCCACGTGGCTACGTTGGTCAGCTGCGTGTGTCTACATTCCCCACTGCGCGCCACGCACATCCACGCAGGCCCGGGGGGTGCGAAGCCCTTACAGCCACCTTTCCACTGCAACACACGGGCAGCGCGGGTCGCGGTGGGGCTTTGCCTGCCACGCGCGCCAGCGTGTGCGTGGCAGGCACTTCGGAACAGACCACGCGTGTATCAGTGACTTCATTTCGTGCGGAGCGTGCTCGTGGACTACTGTAGAAGTCTCTACCTACATTTTCATACAAAGCGTTTTTATACCCACGTGTGTAGCTTGACCGTGCGCAGCAGTGGGGCTCCGGCCTTACGCTAAATATCATAGCCTCCTACGGCCCAGCATACAACGAAAGTCAATGGAATATGAATCTATTACGACTGACATAAAGTCAATTTTCCAATTTCATCTTATGTCATAAAAACAAAAGAAATTACACTTTACTTTCTTTGCACTAGATCTTTATTTGAATGGCCGTATTTTGTACTAGTTTTAGTACAAGGAACCTCAGGAGGATAAACCCTCTATTATGCGTTAAAAACCCGTTGGCAATGACCAGAATAGGGAATTTGCCTAATTTATTATAAGTATTTAAATTGAAGCTTTTTTACTTTCCGACTAGCCTAGTGTAAATAGTTTTTTAATATCTTTAAAAATAAAAAAGATATAAATGTTTAAAACTTGCTTTTAAGCAGAGAGGAATATACAGTAATATGACGTCATATTACTCAACCGCCATATGAATTACACGCAAAACATCGTTTCGTGAGAATGAGATAGACAAAAAAAATTAAAAGGCTATAACTTTTTTATTTTATTACCAATTTCAAATTTGATTTTTAATTATTTTATCATACTACGCATATTGATATATTATCCAAATTAATACATAAAATTTAATATCAGGCAAATACCCTATTACTGTGGTAGTAGGTGACAGCAATGACAGCTGTAACGTAATTTTGTAATTACGTTATCAAATGTAATAATGAGTTTCAAATGGCACTGGGTAAATTTGTTTGAAGAATGTTGTCATTTTTTTTTCAGCGGCCACGGATGATTTTTACGTAGTTATTTAGAGGACCTCTAAATACACATAGATATATATAATTTATGGCGTTAAATCATATCGGAGCGGAGATTTTAAAGATTTAAGTATTCAGATTTTAGTACAAAAGTACGCCCAAGTGTGAATATTTAAATATCTCGGCTCCGATGCACTTAAGAGTATTACATTACATAACAAAATATGTTTATTTCTAATAATTCTATCATAATTTACCACTTTTACGAATGGCCGCTCACCTTGAAAATGTATGAATTTTACAAATGACAACACTTTTACCCAAACCCCTTTGGAACATCTTCCAAAACCAACACAATTTTAATACGCCCAATTCTAGTATCAATTGAAACGTCAGCTCGGTATATTTTTTAGTACAATATCGTAGAGTGATGGAAGCAGTACTGGACAAGGCACCAATAATGGACACTTGATTCTTATTTTACAGAAGATAAGGGTTATTCATTTGTTTTGCAACAATCAATTTTGGACCCTATGAAATTTGAATTAAGAGTTAAGTGTCCATTATTCGTGCCGTCGCCCTACGACATTTGATTTCGAACGACATGACATGAGAATAGGGACTTTATTAGTTTGTCTATGATTTAAAAAAAAACATTCATATTCGTGACACAGCTGAGCACAGGTTCGTTATGCCGCCATTCATTAATTTCATTTGTTAGTCATTTCGTTTCATTTGTTTGTTGTCAGCTTTCGTTTTTTTTTTCGAAGTAATATTTCGCACATGACAATACCGTCTTAATTCGAAATGTGACAGTGTTGAAAAATTTATTCTAATTTCAAACTAGTATAAATAGTTATGCATTACAATTTATTTTTATATTAAAACGGTGACGGTACGGAATCGCAGTGACGCATCGTATCCGTACCGTTTTTATCGCAAGCCCTCCACACCGCTGCTTAAAAAACGGTGACGGTACAGAATCGCAGTGACGCGTCGTATTCGTACCGTTTTTGACGCATGCCCTCCACACCGCTGCTTAAAATACGGTGTCGTTGCGTAAACAAAAGACGGGGTCATTGTAACAACATGGCGCCGTTTTTGAAGCACCGTAATATACGCACCGTTAAGCAGCGGTGTGGGGAGCGTGCGTCAAAAACGGTACGGATACGACGCGTCACTGCGATTCCGTACCGTCGCCGTATTTTAAGCAGCGGTGTGTGGAGCATGCGTCAAAAACGGTACTGATACGACGCTTCACTGCGATTCCGTACCGTCACCATATTTTAAGCAGCGGTGTGGTCGCAGCTTTACGGTATTGAATGTCATGTGCGATTCGAGCAGTGAGCTTACTGAAATATTTCTCTGATCTGATTTATTTTTTATTTCAGTTTATACTTACATTACATTCGCTTAGCACCTATAGATATGTTACAGTTAGCACTAATAGCAATGCAGATCATTTGTTTTTCGGCTTCTGAACCCATGGCAGAGTACTTATACTCGTAGAGCAACTATTTAGGTACGAAACTGTCCATAATTAAGCCTAAAACACTCGAGTTTTAAGGACTCTCATTAATCTCATTATGTATCAGTTACATTATAGTTTAAGAAGAACTTTATTCTCTTAAAGAATTTACAAAATTCACTTACATGTGAATGATGGTACACTGCAATGATAGTGGCACCCTAAAACCAAGTCAATTGGTACACCTTTACTCAGTCTCGCGCCGTCAACGGAACCGTGAACTAGTCTGTGGAAAGTGGAACTAGTGTCAGATTACGCAACCAAAACATTAAAAATGCCATCGTGCGTGATGAGATTTTGTACCAACTACTCCAGTAAAGCTTCTAAAAGCCATGGAATAACGTATCATTTGTATGTAATTACTTTTTCATTAATTATACTTAGGTATTCAAAAACTACGTTGGTAAAATATTGCGTCATAAAATGTCGAGAGCAACAAAAATTATGTTCGATGATCGAGTGCGATAGAGAAGTAATACTTTGCCGGGCAAAGAATAAAATAAACAGACGGCCTAGTCTTGACGAGACTTGTGGGCTGGTAGAGTTTGAAGGCTGTCTATATAATAAGGTAGGAAACGTTAAGAAAAACCCGGGTTTCAACGGCAGTGTACCTAAACTTTCGATGTTTTGTATTAATAATTATAACATACATTATTTTATATATACATCATTTGTTTTATTTATTATATCTTTTTTTTCTTGGTGTTTAATGAGGGCGCTGTATTTGAGATTAATATACAGTGATCGGAATAGGTAGAGTATATTTACCTAAAGTTCGCAAAAGGACATAATATAGAGTGGGTACAACCGGGTGAAATATTAATTTATTTTTCTTGAATTCCGGATTTGTGGTATTTTTCTGGTACTAATAAATGTAGTCGCAAGGAAGTCTCCAGTTTATGACTGTTCTACGAAGTCTAGGTAAATATAGCTCCACCTATTACATATTTAGATATAAGGAATGAGTTACAGGCTCCTTTTATCACAAACTAACATAAAATATCCCATACCGTGAGTAAATATTACGTATATTTAGCATTAAAATTATCGGAAATCCGGAATTCAATAAACATTCATTAATATTTCACCCGGTTGTAACCACTTTATATTATGTCCTTTTGCGAACTTTAGGTAAATATACTCTACCTATTCCGATCACTATTAATATAGCAACATTTAATATAGTCGGCCCGTTTTATGGTCGCCTTTATCGCGGTAGATAAAATATCCGTCAATTTCGCACTTACATACATACAGTGCGACAAAGAAGAGTAGAAATTAAATGAGGGCGCCACTTTCTACGTAACTGTCACATTTTAGACTGCAAAATGCGTAAACATGGCAACAATTTAGCATGTATTTTTAGTAGTTCCATTTTATTAAATTTTTACTCTTTTTTGTCGCACTGTGGTCAGAAACATTATATGAATTCAGAAAAAAGTAAGTCAAAAGAAGTAGCTAACCTATCTCTTAAGTTTCTATAATGGCCTATAAATGAACTTGGTTGAGTGTACATAGAGCATTAGGAGTCACTCCATTAGTAGTCGTAAATGAATAAGAGATGTCCCGTCTGATTTATTACTCTTTGTTCATTGTCAGTGAAGGCCGAGTAAACAAGTGACTAGTAATAGCAGGACGGTATGCTAATTTCCGGGAGCATAACAGAGACGAGTATTTGTTGCTCTGCTCTGTACTACATACGATGCAGATCAACATATACTAGTCTCTGTTTCGCTCCCGGAAAATTAGCATACCAACCTGCTTTCACTCGTCATTTATGAATTAGTGTGTAGTTGCAATATTAATAGATGTGTGCGGATGCCGGGCCATTTTTACATGCGGAATACCGTATAGGTAACATATCTACCTCTTTTTATATTATATCAATGGTACACTGTATACCTAATTTATTTTAACAAGCGTACAGGCTATGTTTATTAAAAAAAGTCACAATCACGTTATTATCACATCGCAAACACAACACAATCACAATTTCAAATACCTATTATTTTATTATTAATTACTTATTTACTTCTTGTACTAAAGGGGTTTGGGGAAAAGTGTTGTCATTTGTAAAATTCATACATTTTCAAGGTGAGCGGCCATTCGTAAAAGTGGCAAATTATGATAGAATTATTAAAAATAAACATATTTTATTATGTAATGTAATACTCTTAAGAGCATCGGAGCCGAGATATTTAAATATTCACACTTGGGCGTACTTTTGTACTAAAATCTGAATACTTAAATGTTTAAAATTACCGCTCCGATATTATTTAACGCCATAAATTATATATATCTATATGTATTTAGAGGTCCTCTAAATAACTATGTAAGAATCATCCGCGGCCGCTGAAAAAAAAAGACAATATTCTTCAAACAAATTTACCCAATGCCCTTTATATTAAACTACTATTAATAACTTATAAAAAAACATAATAATTTATTGGCTTAGGTTTTTGTTAAACTTCAGCTTTTAACCCTTTGCTTGCCACGGCCGGCTTTCCCGGGTTCAGAATAAGCTAATTAGACTATCAGTTATCTACGACACTAAAACCTTTGTATACGTAACCTACACATCTCATAGTTTCGAAAAACAGTAGGTAACTATTGTTAGATAAATAAAATCCCCTGATATAATGGTGACCCCTTCTTCCAGAGCTAATATCTCTCAAACGGTCTACCGATTTTCATAAAACCTCGCTAAGAACCACCGATAGAAAACCTGCTTTCAAATAAAAAAAACCGCATCCAAATCGGTTCACCCGTTTAAGAGCTACGGTGCCACAAACAGACGCATGGCGGCCAAACTTAAAAAGACTTCTTACGTTACGAAACGTTAATGTAATGCACAGAGGGCCCTGCAAAGATGCACTACGCTAACTAACGTTTCTATTCGATTCGTTTTTAAACCAATCGCGTCACTGGTAGACCACGTGACTTTTCGTATCACGTGATCTTCCAGTGACGCGATTGGTTTAAAAACGAATCGAATAGAAACTTTAGTTAGCGTAGTGCATCTTGTCTGAGCCCTCTGAACAGAAAAAAACGTAGAAGTGTCAAGTGGGCGTGTAACATGTGGCATGGTTATGCGGAGTTCCGCGCAACCTACCATACTTTTGCCGCGATCGCTTATTTCGATATTTCGATACATCTAAAAAGCATGCCTTATTGTGCTATTTTGGAATGTAAAAACGATAGCCGCACACAAACATTTTCCATGGTGGCGTGTTGTTTTTATGATAGTTTGAGTATTGGCGACAACAGGTCTGATACTAAGCGAAGCTCATGCCACTTCCACTGTTTTTATTCGTGGTGTAATGTTACGTTTGTTCTTTTAGTATCGGAGCAGTCTTCGGGGGCAGGCGATGCCGGCCGGCCTCCGCCACCCCTTCCCCCGCCGAGGTTCCCTGCCCCCGGCAACGTCTGACAATGGGAGCCCCCCCGTGCGCCCCTCGTCGCACCTATCAAGGCCGCAGCCAACTTCTTACTATATGGACTGAGGCGAACCACCGGAGCTCGCGCGCCCCCTACTATACAACAAATGTTCTAAACCCATGTGATTAGGTTAAAGAAAACGAAACATAGACTAAGTCACGGAGTTAGTAACATAGTTCGTTAGTCTGTCATTTTACGACATAACTTAAAGGCATAGGTACCATGTAAAGTGCCATCGGTTTCACGTACCCGTGTTAATTAGATTCATGGAAATTTTATTGAAATAAATGGAGGCTCCACGGTGAGAACTGTGTGGGGTAGGATGCAATGGTCCACCAGATCTAGCTTCAGATATTTATATAAAGAAAGTTAACTGATAGGTATTGTCAGCTATGAGAAATATTCATTATATATTAGATTTTTATCGAGTACGCGTAGCGAGTGAAGACGCAGGCGCAGTCTAGGTGAGTTATAATATAATAACGTACGCACGGGTGACCTGCCAACTAATTATACGTAGAGACAATTTAATATAAAGTGGCTACGACTACGACACAGTT
Organism: Acleris literana; assembly: GCA_946894065.1. Lineage (NCBI taxonomy): Eukaryota > Metazoa > Arthropoda > Insecta > Lepidoptera > Tortricidae > Acleris > Acleris literana. Next base: position 98,653,463 of record OX335668.1, on the reverse strand, counting down.
TGGGTAAGTCACTAAACATGTCTAGGATAATGTAAATGCATGCTGTGACTTGATTGTTAGTTTCTTTTTTAAATATGTATATTTTATTACTTTGGTAAAATTTTATTATATTTTTAATCATCATTGTTATCATGGTAAATTAAGTCATATCTTAAATGGCGGAGAGTCTATTATGTGAGTGTGCCGGTCGTATCGGGAATTGACTACACGTAAAAGTAAACCTTATGGCCACCCACTTTGCTAAGAACTGTTTTGTGCTCGTTTGTAGTATAGTATTAACTTTCGTAAAGTAAGTTTTACAATTTTGCGAAGACTTTAATGTAAGCTTTTAAGTTATACGCCCCTAGTCGAACAGTCGTTTATTTTACCGCAGTCGCTCGGCTATTGAAGGATCGCATCAATAAATCGAAGATAATGATTAAACCAAGCAATAATACGTGTTGATTTATATGTATCCTCTTATGAATTGTTGTAACTTAGATAGTTGCTAAATAAATAATGGTTTTATTGAATGAGATCCTTTGATGAGAGCTGACTGACCGCAATCATAAATGTATCCGTTATTTTAACCGCCACACCAGAAACCCTAGCCAAGAAGCATTACGCTAACTAGCGTTTCTATTCGTTTCGTTTTTAAACCAATCGCGTCACTGGTAGATCACGTGACTCTTCGTATCACGTGATCCACCAGTGACGCGATTGGTTTAAAAACGAAACGAATAGAAACGATAGTTAGCGTAGTGCATCTAGGCTAGGGCCTCAGATAAGTTGGCAACGTAACGTTTAGTTTATTAGTTAGGGTTCAGTATTTACCACAGGGTTGTAGTCAATTGTTCGTCCACACATCTGAACACTGCTCAATTCATGTTAAGACTTAGCCTGGTCGGCGCGGTCGCCTAAAGAGCAACGGCGCCGATCGGCGTTCATTTTTTCGATCGAGTAAGACGACTCCGTATCGGGGGTGTGTAAAAATCAACTGTAATCTGAGTTATTGAAAGTACATATTGCTGTAAAACACGTGATTACAATTTAGGTAAGCTAGCGTTAGCTTGACCTGTTTTACGGCTGATTATTTAGTGAAATTGAAATACAAATACGTTGTAGTGGAATTTTCTGTTAGGTGTATAATTTAATAAGTAAATTCTTCTGCAAATTCATAATACAGGCGACATCGCGTGGTCTGGGCTGAGTAATTTACGCATGTTCTGTACAAGGGGCGTATGCAATGGGCTAAGCCCTTTGGGGTCGATGACCTCGTTAGTGAATAATTAACTAGATATAAGAAAATCTATCAGACGTGTGCGCCGACCAGACCTAATTTGCAGCGCCCTTTTTCAGCGCGCCGTTCGTTTCCGTTGCACCGCACATTTGAGCTGATTATGAACAGCCACAGTCGGTATCGCCCTTCATAAAAAAGGACGTATGCGCAAATAGTCAAGCAAATTAAACCCCCTCGTTAAGAAATAAGGTCACTAATAAATACGCGGTTCTATGGGACATACGCCCTTTTTTCTAAGTAGGGCAGTCGACGCCGATTTTCGGCGCGCGCGTCTAATATTATCGACTGCTTTTAACCAGAATTGTATAATAGTATTAGAATATACCCTTAGCGCAATTCGAATTGCTAACGGACCGCAGCGGGCCACCGTGGAATGCCCGATTTAATAATGTCTAAACGAAACCGTAATCAGTCTTTGTCATGCATACGTTAAAAGCCGTGTATAAAACACGTGCGTGTTAGACTAAGTTGACACTCTCGACAATATAAAATAAAAATCAATTGCTTTACTTTAACATTATGTTAAAGTCACTCCAGTTTTAGAAAGTAATAAGTCCGCGTATGTATAGCCCATTATACTGTAAGTTATTCTTAGAACTGGGGCATTTATTTTCTGTCGTGTAAGTTTACCACATTATAAGCAATTTCACTATCTTGACTAACAAAGACATTTGTGGCGTCCCTTTTCTTACTAAGGTGCTAGCTTAATTGATATATGCATCCCTCTCTTGCTGATGCCAGACGATACAGAGGTATGCCTTACCGATTCTCGCTAGCCCTTTTGTACAAATGTAGCTATAAATGGGTCAAACGAAGATAGACAATAAACTTAGATAGTTATGTGCAAAATGCAATAATTGTAATGAATATTTATTTCAGAATAGGATACGACAATATATATTAAAGCACTGCTCAATTTATGTGCCGCTGGTTGATAGTTGCATGATGCTTAACTTTTGATGTCAAGCCCCCTTTCTGAGCTATAACACAATATTCACTCAAAATTTAATTTATTTTACGTAATTTACAGAGAACAATACCAATCGACAAAATTTTCGTTGTTCAGACACATTTAGTTACTAAAATACTCGCTCCTCTACTAAATTACTAACGTAGTCTATACAAGCCCTCCACTACTCAGCCCAGCCGACTAACAGCATCTGTCCTTCTCAAATACATCTAAACAAAAAAGGAAAGCATATCATCTAACAGCTACAGACCTAGTCAAGATGCAAAAGCGTTATCTTTCGATTTGAAACGTACGGAGTTGACGCTTTCTATCATCAGCTTATGTCAATCATGTAAATGTTGTCGATTTTAGAAAATCACTAAGTGTTATACATGCCCCCAGGCGTTACATATTAACAGACATGTGCGCCGCACCGGTTTCACGCCGATATTAGGTACGCCGCCGCTGTCATTTTTTCTTTGCGGTGTCGGCGTTAAATCGGCATGAAACCGGCGCAGTGCACATGTTTTGCAAGCAAGCAAATCGAGGTAAGCATGAATCGTGTTTTTTCTAGTACTACATTACCAAGTCTTTATTTCTATATTTGTCAATTTTGTCCCGATCGTGCACAAATATCTTTGTTAGCCAATCTTTGTATTTATAACACATTTGAAGCAACGCAAACTTATCTGAGGCGGTACATGATGTTTTTTACCAATAATCACAACATAAAAAAGCTAATAAATATGATGACTAAAAACAAATAGTCGTATGTAAAACCAATACAGACATCAACACTAACGAAAATGTATTTTAAATGTTCCTTTTAATCAAATTCCAATGAAAAAAAGATGCTGGTATTCTCACTCACAGTGACATTATAATAGTAGTTTACGTGATGGTTGCGTATATAATGCTAATTACGCAGAGTCTCGTACTATACTTTATTTACACACATATTATAAGTACTCTAAGATGGGGTCAGAAGCCGAAAGGCAAATGACCAGCATTACCTTACCTGTGGTAGTAAGTGACAGCAATGACAGCTGTAACGTTATTTTGAAATTACGTTATCGAATATTGTAAGGTAATGAGATGCAAATTTGGAACATCTTCCAAAAGTAACAGCTGTCATCGCTGTCACCTACTACCACAGGTAATGCTGGTCATTGCCTACGGGTTTTGAACGCATAATAAGAGGACTTATGATATGAGTGTAGATAAAATAATTTGTTTAACACTTTATACGAATTGATTCATAACGTCACACAGTTTTCTGGTGGGTCAGGGTTCCATTGGGCTAATAGTACTTCTAAATTTGTTGACTAATGTTATACATTTAACCTTACAAAAGGTCAGGTACGATTTTTTAGATATATTCTACGAGTATTAAAAAACCAAGTTATCGACCTTAGGTCGCTGTGTCAAGCTCTGCCATTCATAAAACAATGATTTGTTTCAATTTTTGTTAAATGATAAACTTTGAGATATGTACTGAGGAATATTTACTGAGATATGCCGCTTCAAATTATGAGCATTTAGGACTAGTTTTGTACAAAACTTCGAAAGGTTGCACTATATGAGGGCTATCCCGAACCATTAACAAGCTGCGTTAGCAACTTTTACCCTGTAGAACATGTCCAAAAATAACGCGTGACCGTTGCAACCCTTAATTCATACATGACATACATTGCCACTTTAATTCAGAAGATTCAGTTGTATTAGCTAACGTAACAATACTTGTATAGTTCGTTATCAGATAAGTCCGCGATGCTCTTTTCCAAGCGAGGTGTGACTGAATGCCTAGGCTGTGTACATCTGTCGCTACAAGATCGATATTGAGTGCCCAGCTCTCAAATAGCTTTACAAAATATGATAGCAATTGGAGTCTGTGGCACTTACTGTGTTTAGGTTTGCGTGAGACAGATCATAGCTCGCTGGCAAACAATAGTTTTAAGGTTAATTTACAGGAGTTGCCTCCTTAACAAAATCGTTTCTTCCAGAGAGTAGATCGTTTAGGTTATATACGACCGCTTTGTTGTAAACTATCGCACAATATGGCACAAGGCGTGTATAATTTAATTAATCTTTGGAATAAGAAATTATACTACCGTACACTAACATTTTGATCCGTTATGATTTGTTTTAAGTTTAAAAACAGACCGAATTTTACGAAATAGACAAAGATATAAGATAAGTATAGCTCTTTCACTTTCTAAAGTTTAATGATTTATGTGTTCAATAGCGCAATAAACTAATAAAATTATAAAAAATGAAAAAATCCGACCGCAATACAAATATTAACTGAAGAGAAAATTTAGCTATGTAATCTGTAGAAATTGAATTAATTTAGGATTTTAAGAGCAATGCACTTATTATAATTTGAATATTGGAAAAGGTGTTCTAGGTGGGGACAGAACGTGCCTCTAAATAGCCCTCCTTCGGGCATTCGGGTGCACATGTCCCCGACCAATTTTAAGTGAACGTGCCTATATTTAAAACGAAAGCCGCATCTTTATTAAAATAATAAAAAAAATTACGTGTTCCTGCAAAGGCTAAGGATCTACAAAAGAAAACCAGCGACATATAGGTAGCTGAGTGGATACCATTTTCGCAGCACTACTTTTCTTACACTGTAAAAATATGTAAAGATTAAGCGAAATAAATGTTTTCTATTCTATTCTATAATATTCTAAAAGTTGTAATCGTTATCGAAAACGTTTTACTTAAGCTCGCGGACGGTCAAGTTGGGCCCAATTACCTACTCACTCGTAAATTTCACAGATTTCGACAAACGTTTACGTTATCGTTAAGGATCATCTAGGGCTACGTAACCACAATTTAAATGCATAACTCAAGGTTAATTTAGGAACAACGCGGGTTTATTCACTTAATCCACACGTCACATGTTTAATCTCAATGGCAACGATTGGTGTAGTTAGTGAAAACTGTCAAAATAACATCGCTGTTTAAGCGCCATCTCGCGGAATTTTAGCTAACGACTATAGATTTTTGTGGCGCGCTTACCTATTTCTGAAAAGGGAATGCGCCTCAAGTTTGCGGTAGTATAATTTGTTATCGTATTGTATAATAATCATCAATAATAACAAATTATTTAATACTATTACGTGAAAATAATGTGATAAACAGAGGGGAATCATTTACTGCCTGATATTGATAATCATACCAATACTTTGTAGAAACAAACAAGTCATTAGTTCTGGTTTTATGCAGGCATAAGTTGAATTGTAGCGCAAGTATCAAGATGTCGCGCTCTTATAGTATTGCAATAGTGAAATTTTGTAAGATACGTAGTTTATTACATGATAGGTATTTATTTTGTCCGGAATATCCGCGATTACCTTTAAGATAATGTTAAGCTCCCAATTTTCGAAGTTGATGCGCTACGATCAAGAATTTGACTGAAGAATTTAGGGCTAGATGTTAAAGTTACTCAGACAGATTTTTATCTCCATTTTAGCGTGTACACTATTGTTATCACTGGCCGGATACTCAAATGAAACTAAAGGTAATTGCAGATAATGTGCCGTTGAAACTATTTTAATGTATTTGCAATAGACTTTATTATTTTTGATACTTATTTCGCCATAGAAGACCCGGGATTAATGAAACTTATAGGGGTACCAGAAACATAAAGAAACATCAAATGAGAACGCCACTTATACTTTTTTAAACTCTGTTAAATGAACGTTATATGGCAAGTTTTTATGCATTCCTGGTACATCTATACAGACATATTTTCCGCTAGTTTCACAGCGGTGTAACTTCCAATATGTTTCACAAATTGTTAAATTTTCTAGTCGTTTTAAATGTCAATTTCCAACAAAAGTTAGAAAAGAGATAGTACAACTACCCCGGGTCGCCCTCATTGTTAACTTATACAATGTGTGTGTAAACGCACTCCTTTATGTGTGTGTGTAACACTTTATGTTAAGAATTCTAAACATTTCGTTCATAGGTTAAGCTATGTAATAAGACAGTGCTTTAGAGAAACATGTGGTTGCAATTCTGTAATTGCGTCTAGCGCAAAAAAGAGGAAGCGAGCATTTTTTTTATCTTACTAAACTAAGTCATAATTCCATAAAATAATTACGTAGTTGAATCCGATATTATAGTCCGACAAGTTCGCGCGTGACTGTCCCGCGGGGGACTGCTGGGGGGGACGGGGTGTCTAAGTTAGTGAGGGCGGGCGGGGTAGCGGGGGAGAAAGACTGTGGCCTCGCCTCCCCCAACATCCACCACCCCTCGGAAAATACAATAAGTATTAGCATAGAAGTTGGACTGCAAAATGAACAAAGGACGTATGATGATGTCTATGGTATTGATTATTGAGTTAGAAAGAGATGTCTTTAAGGTATTCTTTGGATATTGGATAGATCACAAGTTTTGTATAGATTTGTCTCTGTCTGATCTGTACAAGAGAAGTGCTTACATTAGACTCTTAATTTGATGTTGTGACCATGACAGTTCAAAGATTCATAGCCTAGTTTTCTTTTCATTTTCTCTTAAGAAATACGTTATTAAACAAGTAGGGAAGGGTAGCTAGTGAAAGTGTAGTCCGGATTTTATGCTATTACTTATTGTTTGCCTCGGGGTGATCGCGCTCGAAGTCGTTAGACTAAGGGAAGAGTTTTTCTGGTTATTAATAAACCGCTCGCTTTGCTCACACCTTTTAGCCATTAGTAATGTAAAAGCGATGTTCTAAGCAATGCGGTCCATTTACAATTGAAGCATCTCGTAAAACAAACTTATTAATCAATGAATTGTGCTATTAAACAAACCAATAGTACTTAATGAAAAATAGTTCAATTTTATCAGCGTTATAAGTTAGTGGTGCTAGCTGTCAAAATGTGTTATTTTTTAACATCAATACAAGATGCTTTAAATTTTAGGCCAATTTGACATGGCACGCTTGAAGTGGCGTGTCAAGCTGGCCAGAAATGGCTTGAACACATCTTTGCCAGCAAATTTGACTGTCAAATCTGAAGATATGTATTTTCTTTATCACTCCGCAATTGTGAAAGCACAATTAACCGAGACACCAGGTAAAATAAGAATGACCTCACACAACTAAGTGATTTGAGGTTAAAGTAATTTAACAAACTAGTCGATAATGAGCACCGTGATTTCAAATAAATATCTTTAAGGCTCCGGCGTTATGCCTAGTCTTATAAAAACCATATTCTAAAACGAGTAATAATATTTTTAATGTTAATGTACTTACATGTATTGAATGTTCGATTATGTTTTTGTTTTTAAGTAATCGTAGTATATTTTAGATAAGTTTAACATTTGCATGTGGGAGCTCGCGACTGGCATAGCAATAAAATAATACTGGAAATGATTCTTTTAAATTGGTATGCATGGTGCAAATATCAAGACGCGTTGGGTGAGTTTGTTTTTAGAAATGTCATAAGACGCCAATGTTCCAAGCTATAGGCAAGCCGAAACCAATGGAGTAAAATGTAGCTTGCATTCCATTTTCGAAAGCCGCTAGACAACCAAGTAAAACAAAACAACAGCGATAAAATAGATAAAATACCCTGTACCCTTACCATGAGTTACAATGTGCTCACTAGCGAGTCGAATGCTCTGTCCCTCACAGTATTTCATCATCATCATCATCATCATGTCAGCCGAAAGACGTCCACTGCTGGACATAGGCCTCCCCCAAGGCTCTCCACTCAGACCGATCTTGTGCTTTTCGCATCCACCGCGTTCCCGCGATTTTTACAAGGTCGTCACTCCATCTTGTTGGAGGCCTACCTACAGCTCGTCTCCCGGTCCGCGGACGCCACTCAAGAACCTTCTGACCCCATCGGCCATCAGTCCTGCGAGCAATGTGCCCCGCCCACTGCCACTTAAGTTTGGCTATTCTTCGGGCTATGTCGGTAACCTTAGTTCTACTGCGGATATCATCATTTCTGATTCTATCACGCAGATAAACCCCGAGCATAGCCCTCTCCATAGCCCTCTGGGTGACTTTGAGCTTCCTTACACACACACACAGTATTTAGAGTCACCTTATCCAATGCGAGGGGCAGAGGCTATTCGTTAATTGTAACTCATGGTAGGTGGCCCTTACCATGAGTTACAATTACCGAACTCGCTAGCGAGTCGAATGCTCTGTCCCTCGCAGACCTCGCTGTGTTCTAGAATGCGAGGGACAGAGCATTCGACTCGCTAGCGAGTACGATAATTGTAACTCACGGTAAGGGTCCTGATATAACAGCAACCCCTACTATGAGTACTCTCTCATCTGATATCTCATAAACGACCTAACTGATTGTCATCAAACATTGCTAAAACAATCCCGTTTAAAGTAGTTTTCTTTTTAAAAAAAAAGGGTCTAAATCGGTTCATTCACAGAGACACACACGATTAACTCTTAACACAATTTTTTGGTTGGAGCCTAAATACATAATTCCAAAATCCGACTAACATTCATGTAGTTTTTGTACCAAATACACAAAGGACACGAAGGCGCTTTTTAAATCGTCATACACATCTCGATAACGTTATTTACTCTATGGGAGGATAAGTTCGTCCTCGGTCGAGTACAAAGATATGAATACACTTTCGCACCATATTTCAATGGGATAAGGTGCAAAATTGAATATATCTTTGTACTCGATTGTACAAATGTCGATTAGGGCTGACCTTGACGGATTGGAACTTGTAATTGAGTTTAAAATTGCTTGATTCTTGAACACAGTTAAAATACCTAACCGTTAAACCTCGCGACTAAGATGGCCACTACTTTTCCGATAGTGAGCAATCCAATGACATAGATATTGCATTTTTTTATCTAACGGATTTTAAAAAAGGAAGCCGTTAAGTTAGTCACAAAAAATAGATATGGATTCATACCAACATACATATTAATCCTACATAATAATCCTACTAATATTATAAATGCGAAAGTTTGTGAGTGTGTGTGTGTGTGTGTGTGTGTGTGTCCAACGGCTGGTCGGATTTGGATGGAATTTGAAATGGAGATAGCTTATACCCTGGATTAACAGTTCCCTAAAACTAAATAGGTTATTTTGAATGAAACTGAAACTTATGTACTTGATTTAAAACGCAGCTGCTCTTTGTTGATTGCCCCTTGGAAATATTATACAGATGAACTTTTTAGAGGTCTTTGACTGATGGTCCTGTTATGGGCTCTATGTTTCAACAGTCTAAGATCTTCATAAGGTAAGATCCTATGGCTTGCAATTGGCTAAAGGAGGTAATAGAAGTAGGTAGTGTTAAAGACTGGTTTGGGAACTGTCGCGGACTCTCAGGTGGAATTGCTAAACTGCCGACAATATTTAAGTTTAGGTTGGTGGCAAAACTCAAAATGATAAGTTCTAAACTAGATTTAAAGTGATTGTAAATAGAATTTATTTTAGCTTACAAACAATGCAATATTCAAGCTGGTTGTGTGTTGTATGTATGGGCGTGGTTTTATTTTAACGCGATAGACTGTTTATTACTAAGTTAAAAAAGGCATATAAATTACTTGAATCTCTCTTGGCAGTGCTCAATGTAAATTAATTAACAGGTCAGGAGACAGTGTTGATTATTGTAATATTTCGTTTTTGGAAATTCGGTATATATTATATATCTCTGTTTTGTATCTTTTTAGTGCTTCGTACCATCTATCTAACATTATAATCTTGATCCTTCTGCCCTATATAATCGGGCTACATACGTAACAGCAAACTTGAGAAAGGCTATTAATGAATAGATCAGTTCATGCAAGCTTGAGCGTGTGTATAAAGATACTTGTTCAAACAATAGGGTGCGAGAGACGGTTAGATTAGCACAAGAGCTGTAATAAGCGAACTGTACATATGCTTAAACATGATTGTCCATGCAGGTTTGTCAAGCTTGCAGTGACGTATGTAGCCTCCTTAACCTTGGCATAGACACAACCTCAGTAAGGTGGATTCACAATGAGTCGGGTGGTAAAATCGCGCGTGAAATGGGCTATTCTCACTAACCTAACCTAAGATACTTATGTGGAGTCTTTGAACTTTATCCATTAGTTATAGTCTAGTAAAATTATGCGAGCAGTACCAGATGGGTGTAGCCCTGTGCAATCTCCAATCAAATCTAGCAAATTCAGTCATTTTGTTGCATCTGATTGAGTGAGAAACATACGCGCGATTTTCTTGCTAGTTTACTCTACATGAATCCATATTTAAATTTATCTGTTGTATACAAGTATATTTCGATACTTTTGTTCGAGTAATTTTAAATTACATTACAGCTATCGTCGTGTCATAAGTTACGCCCGTACAAAACGGAAGTGTTGAGGAATTTTGTAATAGTATATACAATTGTATTAATGTTTTATTGATATTATTATACTATTATTATATAGCAGTTGAAGCAGAGGTTGTTCTATTGGATGCCAGCTTGACATTTGCATTGGTTGCCAGCTTAAGTTAGGTTATATTAATGTAATTGATATGCTTATAGGCCCTTCGTTGTTATATTTTATTTATAACGTTGCGCAGAGTGGGGAGAAATTTACATTTCACTACAAGATAAGCAGAAATAATTAAGTAATGAAATGACATTTGCTGTTAATTAAACAGTCACTAGTAATATGCTAGAGATAACATCGGGCTGACAAATATATGACACTCTGATTGTTCATAGAATAGCTTGGAAAATGAGATACCTTTTCAGAGTAAAATCAGCAGCATGATTCCATCCTACAAAAAATAATATAGTAGGATCACCTATCGCGATGTCAAACTCTTTTTTACCAAGCTATAATAAAGATTAAATAAGTTAAGTGTGGGCCCAATGTTGGTGGTGGATTCACAATAAGAAACTGATAAAATATCAAAGCGGTATCATATATCGCTCCTGTAGACCTGGTCAAGATGAGTAGCGATAGGTAACGTTAACGACTTTCGAAAACTGACGAAATGTATGCTCGAAACAATCATCCAGCAACTATAAATAAATCCTATACAATACATTATCAATAATGAATACGATCGCAGCATGCATCTTCTCTAGGCATACTGATTGCGTTGGTTTTAAATCATTGTGGATCCACCTTAACATCGGGTCTGGCTAAAGCACAAGGAGTTATAAAAGCTAAAGCCTTCATCACACAGTAATATCTTTCATAACTTTACTTAGGTACCATGTGACGCGTGTGTGTTAGTAGTCTAACTATACTAGTGGTAAAAAAAGAAATTTACCCTGACTACCAAACTGGTCACTAATCTGACAAAGAAAAATAAATATGTTTAAAATAATCCTTCTGACATTGCAAATTATAATCTCAAAAACTAGAAGATTTGGTCTTGCCTCTAGTATACCTACTTCGCCAGAATATAAGGGCCCGGCTACGAGCAGTGATTTGCATGCGTTTGTGCAAAATTGCAAAACTGTATGGAAATCCATTTGTGCGGTATACCGTTTTGCCGTCTTAACGCACATGCTTGCTTGTGCAAATTGGAATTTACGCTAGTATGATTGAGCGTGTAGCCGGGCCCTAACACACGTTTCGTGGCTTGAGCGTGCCGCAGCCTGTGTGATAAAGGCTGAATAGCTACTTGACAACGCTTGACTTGACTGCATTGATTTCTTCTGCAAATGTGGAGAGAAGAAGAAAAGTCAGATTATATAGGAGGTCATAGACGGTCAGTTCATCGCATCAGTTGGCGCGGCGTTCTGTCAAATTTGATCGTGAATATCAAATCTTTTTTTTAAATTGATGATCTTATCGTTAATAATTTGTTTGATTTGATTGTGAGTGCGAAAACGTCGCGGGCCATGGCTACCCACACCTATTTTAGAAATTGACAACATTAAAAAAAAAAAAAAAATGTTTTTTTTGCTTTTATAATAGCTGGTTAAAAATTAGACTACCCGTGTTTCTCGGTTTTTCTTTATTTAACTTAAATTCGTCGTTAATAATTTATTAAAAAAATAATCAAAGTTAGGAATACTGATGTCGTGATCTTAGCATGATATAAAATTAAAAAGGTAACTTTCTACAGAAACAGAACTGACTGTCATGTCATGTCACTTGTCAACCATAACAACTGTAACAACATGAATTCGTCGACTTTGGGCAGATTGCGGCTATCCGCTTTTACAAATCCGTTAGTCACTTTCATTTTTAATAGCGTATATAAAAACAATAGTATTACGAGAATCGAAAGCGTGTCGTTAGAATCAAGTAATCCGTCAGACAGATGAAAAATGGACATGACAGTTGTATATTTTGTTCAAGTCCAATGGTAATAAATGGACTAAGGGCACTATAAGTGTATTCCTAACATTCACAATCCAACTTTTTTACTGTTTTTCCCAAATATAAAAAAACTACTGCATAAAAAATCCAAAAATATTTTTACTGTAATCAGCAGTGTAAAATCTGCAAACTGTATTTTATTTAACTACTTTAGCAGATATGAATTGTTGTCAATTGGACTCTGTGGGATATAGTTGGTTGTCCATCCGTTTGATAGACTACGATTGCCACGATTGCATTAGGTAAATAGGATTGACCGTCAGTGGCCGCCTTAAAAAAGTGAAACGATTTCTCTGCCAATGGCAAAGTAGCTAGTGTCTCTTTCTTCGATTCCTAAATGAGGAATGTCACTATTCCATACACATTTCCGATTGTTAGAAACTTCGGCAAAAGCAGAGGGGTTGTACACTTAAAGCTTCTCCCCCTAAATGCATATTTTATTTCTGAATTAAGATCCAAAGTACTGTCAATTTTATAACAACGAACTTATTGATTAAATCAAGACAGGTATATTTTAATGTTACTAAAAGCAATTTTAAACATGGGGCGGTAAACATTTGTAAAATTTACATTTTGTTCCTTTTTTAACGCGCTTTTAAATTAACGTCTTTTTGAATAATAGTTTTGAATGCAAGCATTCATTTCTGCGTTTTTTTAACGCGATGCTTTATTTTAGCTTAAAAAATTGGACGAAACGGAACCCATAGTACTGTAGGCCGGAAAACTTTTAAAATAATTGAAACAAAGACACTAAGAATTTATCAATGACTGAGTATCATATGGACATGGCATACCTACGAAACAAACGTATTGCTTGACTGTCCAAAAATGGCGGACTGTCAGCTGTTTTAGTGCTGCGATTCGATAGTAATATTAATGTTATCGATGAAAAAAACAACCATACGGTTGGAGATTCTCAACTCGTGTGTTTATATTTTATATGTACGATCGGGTATAATGTGTGTATTTATATTTATTCAGGAAACCGATAACAATGTTTCTTTTTAACACACTTATATTAGCTTCGCTTGCAGCTAACAAACTAACAATCTAAAAAATCCGTTCGCTGGAACCAAGCTTTATTTTATGAGCACCGAGAACAACCATGTGAAAACACATTTAAAATTTTGAAAATTTATTCACATGAGCTATTAATTTGTCATTCACTTAGCAATAACATAAATAATAGTGCCTTATTTCAGCTAAAAAAAACTAGACACAAAAAGTAACAGTGTGTAGCAAAAATAATTACAAAACTGCTTAATATTAGAATATTCCATTCAAATCAAAACTCCACCGTCAGTTATTTTCTAAATTTAAGAACAGCCCTAACGGTCAAATTCACCGATTTGTTCCCGTTGTTTATATAGGAGCGCCCTCACTGAGAGCATTCGCGTGTAATGAGCATTCGGCGCGAACATCGAGTGGTGTGTAAGCTTTGTAACGCTTGGCTCAACGTCCACACTACTCGAATATTCACGCGAATTCTTTGAGTGAGGACGCTCCTTATTGAATATAAAGGTAAAACGTATAACGTCTAACTAATCTTGACGAATGGATTAATATTATTGTACCTGCTACATATAAGTCCCCCAATAATGTCAAAACTAACCAATATTTCAACAAAAACTTTAACTTCCCTGTGCAGTGATGAACTTTTGTTTTTTTCTTCAGCCACATCCTATTAAACTACACTTAATGGGCATTTCAAATCAAAGAAATCAAATCAAAATCATTTATTTCAGCCATCTTTGGACCATAATAATAATAAAGTGTTAGTAAATTAAATTAAAAATTAAACCTAATGTTAGTAATGTTCTACCTATGCACATAACTAAGCTAACCTACTTGGATTGATTGACAACAATGATTCACATACTGACAATCGAACCTCTGGGCGAACATCGCCAAGATGCTGTTGGAGCTGGCCCGCACCCTGCGCACCAGGGATGTGCAGCGTTTTCGCATGGTGACGTAAAAGCCGTCCACTCTTGCATCCGCGATGCATACCTGAGGCGCTGCAGAATCGAGGCAGCCCCATCAGCACCCTAAATGCGTTGTTGAACTGCACGCGTAGGGCGCTATTCTGTCTTTGCGTATAGTTTATCCACAGGCTGCTCGTGTAAAAGTTAGAACAGTATGCTCTAAAGAGCGTCAGCTTAACCTCAGCGGAACAACGAGCAAACCGGCGGGCCACCATGTTCGCTCTGACAGACAACGCCCTACGCTCCCTCTCTATATTAAGTTTATATTATGATTAAGTGTCCCTTCAAATTCGTATGTGGTATTTTGCAATATCGATTCTCGGAAGCAAGATGTTAATATTTTCATAGTTACTTCGGCACCGTTGACACATGTCATCAGGTACTGTTGAAAAGTGACACAAACCCCATTGAGTATGGCTGCCTCTATCGTAATAGGTATATTTGCATTAAAGTCAAATTATACATATTGCCTATATTGCACTGGCTGGTGTACTGTCATCACTGTTAGGAGGGTAGATGTCAGTCTGTACCAAAGCGATACATGTCAAACCTAGGCTGTGGCTGAATAGCTGACCAAAGACCATAAAGTTTTTGTAGTATTTCTAAAAACACAACAGCGATTTGCAAAAGATGATAACTGCTACAATAGTTTTGTACAATAAAGTAAAGTTAAAATGATGCTGATTTTAATTAGCACCGTTTAAAAAAACTGTTAAAACCAACGCAGTCAATAATGATTGAAAATGGGAATTAGCAATAGACCTAATTTTGAAATGACAATAGCCTTTAGCCCAGTGTCCTGCAATAAGAGGAAGCTAGGTTTAATTCGATATATAGATTACGTATACAATATACATAAGTAGATATTATTACTAAATTAGAAATGGAATCCAATTGTATCTTCTTCAAGTAATTAATAGCAATAATTAGGAGATTTACACGAACATGTTTCAGTAGTATCTACATTATTGCAGGAAACGTGTACAAAGTTGATCGTTATTATTGTAATGCCAAAGTACAAAGCATAATAAAATCAAGTTCAATTCTTTAATATATGGCTGCTGCCCAGTGGGACAATTCGACGCATAATATAATGATTTCTTTGCAAGTATACGTGCGTTTTTAGCAGCAATGTCAGCCATAGACTTATAGGTAGGTGCATCATATTATTATTTACTTGCCTCTTGAACAACTAATTAGGCCAACTCAATGGTGTAATGCCGCATCCACATGCTTGGCGTTTGCTGCAAACACTGCGGGACGCAACTATATGTTGGAGCACGATTTATTTCTATCTCACTCCCGTACAGTTGCGTCCTGCAGTGTTTGTGGCAAACACCAAGCATGTGGATGGGCCTTAAAACCAATGACTAAGGATGACATACTTACAAAAACATGTCCCATGGCTGTTTCAAAATGGCGGAGAGCCAGGCGGTTTAGTCCTGCCACGATTCGATATAAGTAATAATAATACTATCGATATACCAACCATATGGATGGAAGCTCTCAATTCGTCTGTTTATACTTTTTAATGTACAATGGGTATAATATTTTTATCCAGACATCAATGACTAGTTCCAACTCCAACACACTTTTACTAGCTTCGCTTGTAATGTAAGTAATTATAGGTAAAAAACTTAAGTAAAGCTCCTCTTGCATGTAGTTGTGTACAAAACTTACATGGAATTTACGTCAAATTTCAAATATAGAATATCGAACGGTCTATACAGATGTATTACAACTACATGCAAGAGGAGCTTTACTTAAGTTTTTTACCTATAACTAACTAACAAAGTAAACCAATTCATGTATTGTCCGTTCGTCGGAGACAAGATTTGGCGTAAGAGCACTGAGAACCACCTAGTGAATATATACCTGTTTTACATTTCTGAAAGTTTATTCTTAATGGCTATTAGTTTGTCCATCACTTAACAATAACATAAAGAACAGTGCCTTATATTTCAGCTAACAATAACTTTGTTTATAAAAGTCACAATGTACCCATACCAAAATTAAATACAAAACTGCTTAATATTAGAATGCGGAATGCATAGTATTTGCATGTAACCGATTGGTTATATAGATTAACATGCCTGGTCCATAGGATTCCTTAGTCATTGTGTAAAATCATTGTGACTCCATGACAACCATGACGTCACAGTGACTGAAGAAAGGAAACTTTTCCGAGCAAAAACGATGTCGTAAGTTAATTCACTACTGGGGCTCTATTCTAACTAGCATAACCATTATTGCCTTTGACATGTTTTCCTATTGTAAACGTTACGGTAGATACTTGACAGTAAATAGGTACTACCACAGAATAAGTAATAGTACAAGCATAGATAATAGTGACGTAGATAATACCGAAATATATTTGTTTGAATATTTTAATTCCAATGACCTGTCAGGTACCTCATAGAAGTAATTATGAAGTTTGCAAAATTAACGGTAATTCATCTAAAAAATGTTTATTAACGGAACGGCCAGCATGTTTTTTTTTGTGTGTAATGTACTTTTAGATGTAATTAGCAATATTTAAATGTTTTTTCACAGCAATAACTAGTATTAAAACTAGGGGTCACAAGTGTTAAAACTGAGGCCCGTTTCACGAAACTACGAGTTATAAATTACTAGCGGAAGTCCCTTTCTAACTCCTTTTGCTAGAAAGAGAGTTCTGCTTGTAATTTGTAAGCTTAGTGAAACGGGCCACTGATTTACTAGTGGCGCCCTCTAAAGTTCATTAAAAACATATCTAAGTCTATGTACCTTTACAAAATCTAGGCATATTAAAATTTATATTATATCCACTTGGTCGTTATACGTTAATATATTTTAAAAACATTTCGACCCATCCCGACAATGGTTAAAATAAATGTTTCTTAGAGCCTAACATTGTAAAAATACTTTAATCAATTACTTATTTGCAGCACTTAATTCCAATTTCAAAATCATCGCACACACGGTTATATTTAAGGCCGGGGCACATCAAACCCGGAAATTCGGATATTTGTGCCCGAGCCCTTATTTTCGTTTTATTTAAAACAAAAGAATGTCAACCAACTTTATTGTATTCTTGTATCGCGACTGTCAGTGTGAAGTAGCTTATGGTGGCACTTAACTTGGCTGTTATTTTTCATAGTCGCTCTTCATTGGATGTACCATGGTATAATACCTAATGGTGGCGATTCACTTGGTTGTTATTTGTCAAATAATTCAGTTGCATCTCTTTCATTCGCATGTCAAATGTAAGAGATGTTTGATCAAAATTTGGCAAAGAGCCAAATAAAGTGACTGTATTAAAAAAAGTTACAAACAGCTTATCGTATCTATTAATAAGTACATAGGGTTCCAAGTTTCAAGCAATCTTCGTATAAATAAGAAAATCATTAGCTTTACTTTATAAGCCGACAAGTTGTTGCGCAATCGTTCCGCGGGGGGTCGGACATTGGCGGGGACGAGGTAACGAGGCGTGAGCGGGGGCGAGGGGGAGGGTAAAATTCGGACAAACGAAACTATTAGGATTTACGAACGAGGATTCCACCTTGATAGGCAACTGCGGGGAAGGAAAGTGTGCACTAGCGATGTAGATCTCGTCAAGTAAAAAGGCCGCTGAGTGGCAATGGAGGAGATGTGTTTGCGCGTGGGTAGTCGCCAACCAATAGCGTGCGCGCATAGCGGTGAAGTGTTTCCCCGCCCCGCGCCCTTCATACCACCAATTTCGTCGATAAATGCTGCCTTTTTACGTAACGAACTACACTAGCGCAGCGGCAATCGGCTCGAAAACGTACTACAAGCCCAATGGAATCCTGACCTACCATGGAACGGTGTCACAGTGACGTTATAAAACAATGTATTTGACACTTCTTACGACTTGAATCATAACGTCACTGTGACACAGTTCTCTGGTGGGTCAATGCCAATGGGCTGAAAGTGAGTACGTCGTCCCGCGCAATAATTTCATGGACTTTATTATAGGTATAATATAACAACGAAGGGCCGAAGCAAGTAGTGTGTACGCTTGTAAGTCTTACGTCAATTCCCGTATAGTCGTTCTATTCCTGAAGTAAAGTTGACACTTCTATGCCGCTGTAGCGAGGCCATGCTTTGTACTTATCTGTCAAATTGAAATGTCACAATGACAGATGACAAAGCATTGAAAACATGGCTTGGCTACGGTTACTCAACTTTATTAATTTTAAAGTTCAAACTAAAAATCTAGTGTCCTAGGCCACTGTAGAACTAAGTCAGAGACGCAGTACGTCAAAACCTAAGCTTCTTAGGATTTGATTCATTGCGTGACGTGACTACTCACAGTCATAGTGGCCCAGATATCCATTTTTTTGACTCTACTTCATGATTTTAAGGACTATGACGAAGGGACCGATGACTAGGGCAAGCGACCCATGCGCTAGATAAATTGATAAGCAGTATAAGCACTATCCAAAATACGCCACAAAAATTATCACAATAAGGTCTCAGATTGTCACGGGGTATACTCCATTCTTGTACAAAAAGAACTTGTAAGATTTTATTGGAACTACTTGTTATAAAAACATGAGAAAATACATATTTGTTGTGTTATTTCAACCCGTTTCCAGGGGGCTGTTTTATAAAGCTACAAATTACAATGTACAGTTAAGTTTCCATTTGACAGAACCTCGACCAATGACGACCAGCCGTTTGAGCAGTGTTGCCAGTTTAGACTTGTAAAATTGTTATTTGTAGCTTTATAAAACGTGCCCCTGGAATCCCTATACTCTGTGCCAATTGAAATTGGCAAAGATTTAAAGACAACCATACATACATACATACATACATTAAATCACGCCTGTTTCCCAGAGGGGGAGGCAGAGACCACTTCTTTCCACCTGCTACGATCCTGACAAATCTCTTTCGCTTCTTCCACATTCATACATCGAGTCATGCATGCACGTCGGTTTCGGGTACTTAAGCTCCGGCCCTTTTCCAGTATTTCTCCGACAACCAAACGAGCCAATTTACCATTATTCTGCCCTCCTAAATAAAAAGGACGCATGCGTAATTTGTTAGTCAAAGTAAATTAAACCTTAAGCATAATGAAATAAGGTCACTAATACATGCGTGGTTCTATGAGACATACGCCCTTTTTTCTAAGGAGGGCAGTATTACTCGATACCGATACAGGGTGGAAAGTTAAGATAGGTAAGTAAGGGCAACTACTAGATCCCTTGCTGCTACGCGAAAATGTTCTTAGAAGACCTTTACTAACTTTTTAAATGATTACAATCGACATTCACAGATTTTC
This sequence comes from Acleris literana, assembly GCA_946894065.1. Lineage (NCBI taxonomy): Eukaryota > Metazoa > Arthropoda > Insecta > Lepidoptera > Tortricidae > Acleris > Acleris literana. Next base: position 98,633,672 of record OX335668.1, on the reverse strand, counting down.
GAGAAAATCGTCAGCTTTAAATATTTTTTTAAATGCCGATTGGACCCATTTCTATCAAGGAATAAAATACTCTTTGAGACCAACTAAGGTTAGAGTACTAGAACACCCACAAATTAAAGAATCGCGAAAATAAAAACAGCTGTTCCATACATTTCGGCTGTTTAGCTCGCAAAGTTTGTACGGAACAGAAAATTCACATAAACCGAAGCGAAGCGAGGGCGGGTCGCAAGTGAGTATAATCGCAAAAAAGTGATATAGGTAGATACAAATGTACTGTCGTCATCAGACCTAGGAATATACGGGGCAAAATTAAATGACAGCTAGGGATAGCAAACTCAATTATCAATGCTTTTCTCATATACTAGTGATCGCTCCAAGTTTTTTTTTAAATATTTTTTTATTAAAAGTATGCAAATGAAACAAATTAGCAACATAATTCTGGTTATTCTTTATTATAAAAGAATTTTTTAACCTTCACTCATCATCATCATATTATTTTTTTCCTTATTGTGTATTTCAGAATGACTGTCCCATTCTGAAATACACAATACTATTGTTAAAATAAACGATCAGAGGGCTCAGACAAGATGCACTACGCTAACTAACGTTTCTATTCGATTCGTTTTTAAACCAATCGCGTCACTGGAAGATGACGTGATACGAAAAGTCACGTGGTCTACCAGTGACGCGATTGGTTTAAAAACGAATCGAATAGAAACGTCAGTTAGCGTAGTGCATCTTGTCTGAGCCCTCAGAACGTGTTAGGAGTAAAAAAATATGATGATGATGTGATGGTTAAAAGATCCTTTTAAAATAAAGAATACCCAGAATTATGTTGTTATTTTGTTTCATTTGCATCCTTTCAATAAAAATTTATTTTGACAAACAAACCTTGGAGCGATCACTAGTATATGGGAAAAGCATCGATAATTGAGTTTATCGATATAGGCAATCCCTAGCTGTCATTTAATTTTGCCCCGTATATTCCTAGGTCTGGTCATCATATTTTCCCTTTACTTGTGCTGTAAGACATTGCTTTTTCCAAATTCTGCACAATAAGGTTGACTAAAACAATAAAAAATAAACATAGAGGAAATTTTATTTATGCTTTATTTTTTAAATGACTGGCATCTCTAATTACCATACCTCGGGGTTTTCGGTGCGGGAATGATTTGAGAAAGAGTAGAGATAAATAGATAGGTTAGTCTGAGAAAATTCATATTATGCCTGTGATACACTACGCTACGATGTGTATCACATACCTACGATGGAGGTACTTTAGCTTTACTACAAAGCATAATGAGATAATAATAAAAATAACATTAAATAATTACCTGCAGCATTAAAGCCCGTATCTGTGAACTATTTACTTATAAATCAGTAAGGACTTAAAGAGGTTGATAATGTCTGATCCTTTTCATTTATATTATATTAAGTATTCATGTATATTTTTTCAATTAATTATACATTAGGTAGAATCCTGCTAGAGTACATTCTGCATTTTATGTCAATACCTACTCTTTGGCTAATGTCAAACATTCCCGCACCGAAACCCCTGGGGTTTGCTAATTACATTGACGACTGCTACTCAATATTGAAAAGGGCTTAAAAGGAGGGTGGACAAATTGGCCTATATGACCAATACAGACAAGCGATATGTCACCGGATAGGTAATTCTAAGTTGTAAAACTATTACTATGGCAGGTAGTTCGAAATCTTTGTGTGAAATAAGTTACCGCAATGCAGACGGCGGTATTTCATAGTAATTATGCTAAAGTCGTCTAGGTAGGCGTCCCGATGTTCCAGATTTAAAAAAAAAATCCGTTATTTGAGGTTTCCCGCTACACAAAATCGTTATAGAATTAAAAAGGATATCTGAGGGCTCAGACAAGATGCACTACGCTAATTAACGTTTCTATTCGATTCGTTTTTAAACCAATCGCATCACTGGTACACCACGTGACTTTTCGTATAACGTCATCTTCCAGTGACGCGATTGGTTTAAAAACGAATCGAATAGAAACGTTAGTTAGCGTAGTGCATCTTGTCTGAGCCCTCTGATATTGTGCTTATTGTTATCGGTTTCTAGACCAGCGTTCATACATTTTTGCCCATTCTCCTTTGCGTTCGATGATCGTACCGTCGGCCAAAAATGAGGTCTACCACCCTACGGCTGAAGTTCATTGAGTTGATAAGGTCACTGTACGGAATTCCGTAAACGTACGGAATTCCGGCATTTATCGGTTAAGGTCCAAAAATAAGAAAAGTATCAACTATTTCCAAAAAATATATATATACATATAAAGTATGGACAATATTGCCCCAAATAAACAAGAGGTCAACGAACTGTGAACATATAGTATGTTGTTACGGATTCTGTTTTGGTCAGTCCGCGTCAAACCCGCCGAAACTATAGGAAGTAAACGCGTGTGCGTAAGTGTAGGAACGGATTTTATTAAAGATTTCGCAAGTAATGGGTAAGCTTTTTCATTATAAATTGTTTCAATAACTGTGTAGAATTTCATAACAAACAGACTATATTAATTTTCATGAAAATTCAGTTAGTATTTAGGAAATTATGGTCGATTTACTGATTGCCGCAATTACATACATCAAAAACCAACCTTGTCCCGAAAAGCGTTAAAATTACGTAATTGAAGAAAGTAAAGGGAATTTGTTTATGTGTTTTGCCGGGAATTCACATAAGAAAGTCAAAAAAACTTTGCCGTTACGAGCGTGATGTTTGCCATACTTTCATATAATCAAATTACGTATTATGATTTTGTGGACCATTGTCATGAAAAAAGGTGTCTAAAGTAATCCATTTTGCGTAATTCTTAAAAAATAACCACAAGACTTCCACTTCACATGTTACATAGTTAGCTGAATCATATTGCTACAGTCCAATGTTTTAATATACTTAATGAACTTAATGGTACATCTACTACTATGAATACATTACTATAGAATTTAAGTAATTTCAGGATGTGAAAAAGACGTACTTCTCATGCTATTATTATTACTCACCAATGATAGAAATTAAGAAGGTACTTCTATTGTTGTATAATATACGCATTTTAATTTTATTTTATTTGTAATAAGATTAATGATGGTTAATCTTCTATAGGTAACAATAAAAAAAAAAAATATGGACATTGGCTAAAATTGTTCCCCGTGGGGGACAAGGAGAATAACTGAAATTGTCTGGACGGGATCTCCTCACCCCCGTCTCCTCTAATAACAAAAATCTGTCTTCTTTTCTGTCAAATATATTATTTTATTTTATTTCTGATCACGTCATATTTAATTAATATTTTCTTTTTCATTAATTTTGCAGGAAAGAGGCATTTACTAAATTTACCGGATTTACATACACGCATTTACAGAATAACAGACAGAGACTATTTTTAATCCGTAATAACGGACATTTAAGAGGTTCATAAAAATGACTATTAGCTATACAAAACACAGTTTAATATATAGTTTTTATGTAACATTCTATACTCTGAAAGCCAGTCTTAACTAGTAAACCAATTTCAATTAGTTAAGATTTCAGGTTTTTCTGGTAATAGGTTACAAAGTCAAAAATGCCTTAACACTCCGTAATTCCGTACACTTACCTTAAATATCAAACTCCAAAATGTCCTTGAAATTTAGTATACGAATTTAAAACTTTCGTCTACCAAAATACAAGGACATATCGCACTGCTAGGTCAAAACAGTATCAACTCAAAATCCTTGCTAGTTTTGATTCAAGTTCATAGAAGTTGTATTAAAGTTGATTTTTAAATACAGTTGTATTTTGAGTTACTACTGTATTGATCTAGCTGTGCGATATTGGAGTTTGATATTTGGGCGGTATTCAAAACAAGTGAACATTGTTAAGGACTAAAATTAAGAAACTTTAATTTTTTATTCACGAAAATTAATTATTCATTTATATCTATACTGCCCTCATAAGCATACCTGGGATAACTCGGGGCAAGTTCTAGGGATTTGATATCGATACAAAAGATGTCGATATAATTAAATTAATACATGTGCACATTAAACATTCTCGATTACTATAAAGAGGTTCGATGTCATATCTGATATAGAGCCTCTTAAGACAATAAAAGTATGCGGATGTAATTTCAATCAAAATGACAATTTACTGTCAGTGCCATTCATATCTTAGAGTAAGAATAATATACGAGGTAATATGTAAGTAAAACACCATGCAAAAAGTAAACAGGCTTATAAAAGGTGAGGAAATTTCAATGAATGAGAAATTTGGTTTAAGTCATTATAAATATTTTAAGAATGCCCCGTTGACCACTGTGGGCGTTGAGGGAACGTTGAGAAAACGTTTAGCAGTTTAAAGTAGATATTTTCATCTAGACGGCAATCATTAATACCGACGAATATGGTTTTAATTTGTTTATTTTTTTATTTAAAAATGAGAAGAAAATAAGTAATATTTATTTATGTCGAATAACTTTTAAATGTTGGCAGTAACTAGGGCTTGCAATTCGAATATTCGAATATTCGAATAATTCGAATATTCGGTACATTCAGATATTCGAATAATGCGGTGATTGAAATTCGAATATTCGAATATTTTTGATTACTCCAAATTTATTGATGTAACGTCATCTAGGTACTACTCGGAAACTATCTGGGACTGTCTGTCTCATTCCCACTATCCCCCCACCCACCATGACCATGTCGTGCGAATAGTAGCGATATTAACATAATATATTTTGATGGTAATCTTCAAATACCGACTACGAGGAACAAGGATGATGATACTTCCTTTAATTTCCGTAGTCACCTACGTACTAGGGCGCGTGCATACCGAAATCCCGGTATTTTCGGACCTATTTCTCTGATAAGTATTACAATTTTATTACTATTCCGGAATTGAATGTCAATCAAAATTATTTTATTTTTATTTCTTTCAAAACGATAAAAATACCACCGAAACTATCGAGAACTGAGTAAGGACTGAATTAAAATTAAATTAAAATCATTTATTTACCAAAAGAGTTAACATTTACAATTAAACGGTGGCTCCCACACTAGGCTGGGCCTGTATCGTGGGAGACGGAACACACGAGAAGTAACTGTAATGTATGCGGCTAAAGAAAACCAGGAATGGACATAGCAGTAACAGGTGATGCATAGGCTTATTTTAAAATAAAGATGAAGATAAAAAATATAGTAATATTAGGTGTCAAGTAGTGTGTAATGTTGTAGGAGTGTGTAGGGATGTGGTGTGTGTTTGTGTATGGCGAGGAAAAAGGGGTATTGAACATGAGGAGTGCAACAGCTCTTGGGATCGGTCGGTAACCGACCACTAAACTTAGATAAGCATTTTCTCAGACTCATCGTAAGACATAGACAGTAAAAGCTGTCTAATATCTTTTTTGACCTCACATATCCGGCAGAGCGTCAAGTCACAGTCAATTAGAATTAAACTTTTTTGTTACGTGAATACTGGTTCCCTATATAATTGTTATGAATTAAAAGATGATTCTATCGCTTCCTTGGGTCATACTATCAAAGAAATAGTAATTGAACTTATACTCAGTCATTGCAATTTATATCAGTATGGTGTATACCGTTTTTTATTAAATTTTTAGGACTTTTCGAATATTATTCGAATTATTCGAATACCTGTAAATTTAAAGTCGAATATTCGAATATCTGAATCTATCGAATATTTGAAAGCCCTAGCAGTAACATCGATATATATTTTTCGATGATAAAATATTTTGCTCATCACTTTCGTATAGATGCCCCGAGTTATCCCAGGTATGCTCATAAGTCAATAGGAGGTATCTCAAATTCAATAATCGAAGCAGATTCAAGCTTCACCCGGTAGTAATACGGTCGTACTTGCTACAGGAGTTTTGCCTGAGATACCACCATTTGTTTTATAACGGTATAGTTACTTTTCGTGACTCACCTGACCAAAATAAACGGTGACTTAATTTTTGCCCTTAACTAGGTATGTACACTTTTTTTTAAAACCGCCCATTTATCAACTCATGCGCTCATTCCCGAAATACCAGTATTTCAAAACACCAAACCACTCTTTGTACCGGGTTCTCATAAGACCAGATTCGAATTATTCTGTGAAGATAATAAACGATACCCTAATTTGCATGTTTAGTTTTGGTATTCCGATATATTGAGAATCGGGTACCGTAAAATGGGGTGAATAGAATCCCAGGGGTGAATATGGTGATCCTGAGTATTTTCTTTAAACTACCAAAAACTATGATTATTGTTTTTGATGCCCAAGGTTGCATTTACGTTTTCTGTTTTCGATAAATTAATTTTTAGACTGGCCACTCAAACAAGGTGAAACCATAGACAATTTAAAAGAAAAAGTCATTTAAACGCAACCATTCAAACTGTCATGTTTATAGTGGTCAATAAACTTCAAGAAATCGGTTTATTTATGAGGGTATATGTGTTTTTAGTTGTTGTGATGTACCAGGAATTTCATGAAGAACACGAAGAGACAAAAAGTAAGTAGAAATATTGTGTTTTTAAGGGTGTAATGTTGAAATAGTTTATGTGCTTGTTTTTTTCATACTTTTGGGGTTATTCGGGTTACCTGAGGGGTCAATAAGGTAAGACCATGAGGTGAATAAGGTAACGAATGGGGGCAATAGAGTCATGGCAGGGGTCATTAGAATCAGTATAGGGGTGAATTGTTAGGGCTGCCAAAAGTATATTTTGCGAATATTTCGTCATTTAGCCATAATACGGTTAAGGGGTAGGTACCTGACATGTGTATGTGTTTGTTTGTTTGTTTGTCCGTCCGTCCGTCTGTCTGTCTGTCGGTTTGTTTGTTTGTTTGTTTGTTTGTTTGTTTGTTTGTTTGTCCGTCTGTCGGTTTGTTTGTTTGTTTGTATGTTTGTTTGTTAATTTGTTTGTTTGTTTGTTTGTTTGTTTGTTTGTTTGTCCGCCGTCCGTCTGTCGGTTTGTTTGTTTGTTTGTTCGTTTAAGTGCGTGTGTGTGTGTGTGTGTGTGTGTGTGTGTGTGTGTGTGTGTCTTTGAATTTTGTTTTATTACTCCTTGCTGAAAGTTCCCATTTTTTCTTTCAATTAGGTGCCTATGTTTGTTTTTGAACTGTTTGTTTCTTCAGGTACCTATTTGATTACAAGATGCCCCGGACTTACAAGCCCAAACCTGGTTCAAAGACCTATAGAAAATATGATGATGTCGTTATACAGCAAGCCCTACAAGATTTAAGGCACCCGAATACCTCAACAGCTCCTCCATCTATAGCATCTGTTGCAGAAAAGCATGGTATACCTTTCTCGGTTTTGCAGCGTCATAATCAGAAAATTATGAAATCGCAGGGTGGACAAACAGCTTTAACACCTGAAGCTGAAGAAAATATCATCCGCAATTTAAACATATGTGCAGATTGGGGCTATCCACTAGAAAGATTAGATCTTCGATATATTGTTAAAATGTATTTAGATTCAGCAAATATATCAATTAAACGATTTAAAAACAATTTCCCAGGGCCAGACTTCGCAGATAACTTTTTGAAACGCCATTCTGATAGAATCTCTAAGAGAATATCTCAGAATATCAAACTTTCAAGGGCAAAAGTTTCAAAATTCAATTCACAATTATTTCTTAATTTTATATAATTAAATAGGTAAAAAAATAATAAATAAAAATGAAAAAATAAGGAACTGGTACCCTTCTACCATGAAAAACCATCAAAACGTCATATTTTATTACACAACCTGATTAAACAGAAAAAGTCAAAATGAAGGCTGCTTTCGCGTTTTTCTCAAAAGTAGGTGCTGTCAGAAGACTGCCTTTTAAAAAATGACGGCAGATTTATTAAGGCAAACGGTCAGTATTTTTTTCTACATTTTCGGCAGACAGTGGTTTTTTCTTTCTTTTACGTTCGTGTTTAAAATAAGTATCGTTTTCCTAAATATTTATATACAATAAAAAAATAACCATTTTAAACTGACACGATTACTTACACTAGTAACAATACCCAATAACTACTACATGGTATATTACGCTATAGTTATTATTTCTGACGAAGAAGTTTTCTAGTTCTACAGGTATAAAACCTCTGTAGGTTCACTTTTTCTTAATATAAATATTTTGACGTTTATAGTTGCCAAATTAGTCATAATTATCGTACCTAAATTATCCTAGATATCTAAAAATAAATTCTTTACAAAAAAAAATTTCTATACAATCTATGATATACAATCAATAGATGGGTACTGAATATCGCCAGTTTAAAAACGAATTAATGGCAAAAATAGAAATAAACATAATACGACGTGGAAATGGTATACAAATGCGTATTGCTATAAATATAGTGATATCAATTCAAACAAGTTTGCAGAAAATTAAATATATTTTCGTTTTTTGCAGGAATAAAAAAAATTTGTTTATGCCGCTGTTATCTAAACTTTAAAGAAAGGTGTTTGAAGTTTCTCTTGAAACTAATCGATTCATCAAAATTCGATGAATGTTGGGAAACGGTAATCGCTCTCATTCGTAAATTTCAATGCAACGATGATCAAGGTAACTTTTCTACATTCCTAAGTTGATGGTTAAATGCACTAAGAACTATGCATGTAAATTACTATGCTGTATTGATTTCTATTTGTATTTTTTGGTTTTAGAAGTGCAAACCTCAAGAGATATCACATGTATATGCACCACGGAAACAAAATTGCGTATTATGTTAAAAGCAATACCATTGCATAATTTTGAGATGTTTTGGGTACTAATAATAAACTTAATAGAAAAATACATATGAATACCTTACGCAAACCACATAATAGTAATAAATGTAATAGTAGGTATGTATCTCTTTGTTTCCTAGTTTAAGTACCAAGTGTATAAATAATTCTAAGTTCTTATCTTAGAGAGCAATCTCTTTAGATTGTACCTAGATAAACTGGCCAGTCATATTAAAATTGTGCGGTCTCTGGTGATTATAAATAATGAGTGTAGAATTTTATAAAAAGAAGTAATATTAATAAAGAGGCTGAGTAGGTTTGTTCCTAAAGTAGATAAGTACTTATTTTCAAAAAAAGTTTGAATTCTGATTTTAAAGAAGGGTTTTTTATTTAATATTGTGTCTAACTAGATACATTAACTAGGTACTGAACTTGTTATAAATATTTTTAATTGTTATTAGCTAGATTTAAGTTCCTAATTAGTATTAATTATGCTAAATGAAAAATGCTAAAAAGTCTTAAGTACAAAAAATACAAATGTAACAGTTTTAATTACCTATATTGATTACCTACTAGGTACCTTTCAACTTGTCACAACTACTTATGGCTAATTTTGTTGGTTAATAAATATATAAATATTATGGCAGTATTTTTGACAACCCTGACCGAAAACCCGTTTCACCCCAGGTTTGATTCTATTGACCCCATCCTCGGGGTGACTCGGGTTTCGTAACATTTTTGCAGTTTTCTTGTTATTTTATAAAGAAAACGTAAAAATTGTCTATGATCGTTCAGAAGAATGAGTATCCGGACAAAGCACTATGCAGTTGGATTTTACAATTTTGGTCTTTAAGTGATTGAAATACGTCACCAAAGTCTAAAAACCACCCTATTCACCCCATTTTACGGTATTTTAAAATACTGGTATTTCGGGAATGAGCGAACTCATGATACAACAAGTTCTATTTTCCCTTGCAATAATATTATGACAGTGACTAGTGTCAACCTTAGCGATAATTAGATCGCACAGAAACTATTGTAAACTGGTAGACCACTTTCTTGGCCGATCATACTTACCTACATAAAAATTTTCTAAGTACTAAATTCTGCCTCACTAGATATCATAATATGTATAAATAGTACATTGTTGCAGAGTATAGAAAGTACGCGATTTTTGGACGAGTCATATAAGAGGGCCGAAACGTAGTTCAGGCCCTCTACTGCACGAGTCCATAAATTGCACTTTCTACCGAGGCAGACATAGTGCTTTTCACAACTACTGAGAGGAAATAAAATAAAAATTCATATTCAAAACTCAAATTTTCATTCATGTTAATGTGATATCACTACCAATTTTACCATAGATAACTTTTTTTAATCTGGACCCCTATTATCGTGGCACTCAAGATTAATAAACTAACATGCGAGATGAAGATGTCAACTCCATATAAAATTGTATTTGTTTTGCCATACCTCCCATGTAATTTCATCTCTAGTGGTTCGAGATTAGGGGCCAGGTTTAAAAAAAAAGCAGTGACATAGTTTTTAGTCTGTGTATCTTTTAGCAAAAATACACCTAATATTTTACGACACAAGATGGTGTGTTCTGATTGGGCGATTTCAATTTTTCATTTTAAGGAGCTGTGACACAAAAATTGATTGATTGATTTTCATTGGTTCTTAGGGTTGGACAACAATGTTCTCAACTAATCAGCAAACACGCCGACAAAAACATTCTTGGTCTGTCCTTATAAGTGACGTTTTGTGACCCCAAACAAGACCATATATGGCCTTATTTCCGAGCAGTGTTGTGAAAAGGTAATTTTACCTTTGCTTTACATTATGGGAGGTAAAGGAAAAAACATGTATTCGAAATTTTATTTTACTACTTTGTCGGCGTAATTTAAATGTTTAACTATGCCAAATTACAGCTTTGTAGTACCAAAAGTCACTTAGCTAGAACGCGGACAGACGGACAAACGGACATGACGAAACTATACTACTGCCCTCCTACGGAGAAAAGGCGTATGTGCAATTAATTCATAGAAGCACATTAAACTCTTAAAGGTTATATTAAGGTTGGATGTTCAATACAATTCATATAGTAGATACGCCTCTTCTCCGTAGGCGGGCAGTATAAGGGTTCCTAGTTTGACTTCGGGACCCTAAAAACGCAGACATGCGTCCAAGGCACCGGGTTAAAGTCAAAACGTTGCTGGCGAATGCGTTAACTTTCAGAGAGCCCTGCTAAGATGCATTGCGCTAACTAGCGTTTCTATTCGTTTCGTTTTTAAACCAATCGCGTCACTGGTAGATCACGTGACTTTTCGTATCACGTCATCTTCCAGTGACGCGATTGGTTTAAAAACGAAATGAATAGAAACGTTAGTTAGCGCAATGCATCTTGGCAGGGCTCAGACAAGATGCACTACGCTAACTAACGTTTCTATTCGATTTGTCTTTAAACCAATCGCGTCACTGGTAGACCACGTGACTTTTCGTATCACGTCATCTTCCAGTGACGCGATTGGTTTAAAGACGAATCGAATAGAAACGTTAGTTAGCGTAGTGCATCTTGTCTGAGCCCTGAACGCCTTAGGTCAAATACAGAATGCGTCACTTTCACGCCAACCATGTTTCTTCAACTTAAGTCGTTGTCGCCAGAGGCCTTTAAAAATCGAAGTTACGTTAGCTCCATCCCTGTCACTCGCCATTCCGGACTATATGGAGAGAATGAGGTGGTGGTATCTTCGAACTTCGGTTTTCAAAGTAAGGCCTCAGTAGCTCGACTTTCATAAGTCGGCCAGTGCTAAAGTTTATTTACTTTAAAGACCTAGTACTGGAAAAATGCATTTGGACGTTATTGGCTAATGAGCAGGGATCGGAAATTTGGATCGATATTTACCTAAAGTTGGCAAAATCCCGGAAAAAGATAGGCGAACACGGCGTCGGCTTCATAAATATATTATTTTAATAATATAAGTTCCGGGGTTCCGGGATTCTACAAAACGTTAATAATTATTATTTTACATCTACACTAATATTATAAAGAGGAAAGATTTACGGTCCTTATGGTTCGATCTATTTGAATTAATCGAACCACGAGGATATTTAGAATAATATAGTTCGGTTGAAAATCGAACTGAACGGAGTTTGCTAATTTATGTATATAACCTGGGTAACACTTTTCAAATCAATTAGACAGTGTTGACGTAGCATAAAATAACCTAAACCTACCTAGGTTCTATACATAAATTAGCAAACTCCGCACAGTTCGACTTTTCAACACAAAATAATAAAATCTTAACTATGGGGACGGGAATAAATAAATAAAATATTCAATACGTGCGAGAATTAATAATAAACAATAAGTTTTATTAAACATAAAAATAGTTCTACAAAAAAAACACGCACCTATTTATAACACATTACTAAATTTGGATTCGCAAAATTAATTTAAAATAGTACAAAATAATAAATGGTGCTAGACATCTTATCTTATCTTATCTTATCTTACAGATGGGCCCTTTCGGATACACTTCGACCCTTTAAGGATCTTTTGTGCAATTACCCTCTTACACACTCAGCTGTTCGAATGTGCAGGTTTCCTCACGATGTTTTTCCTTCACCGTAAGAGCATCGGGTAATGCACTTAAGTTAGAAAAACTCATTGGTACATGGTGACCGCGGGGGTTCGAACTCGGTACCTTACAATCACGAGTCGACCCTCTAAGCCACTAGGCCACCGACGCTCTTGGTGCTAGACATAATAAAGAAAGGGTTAAATAAGAGACTTATAGAAGAATAATGTGTGTATGTATACATGTTAGATGTTTACAACACGTGCAAATACGATATTTAACCCTAAAACGCATTATATCATTTGTAATAAATATACATAACAATAAATCCATTAAAACTACATAGCAGCGAGTACAATAAATTACAATAGCAACTATTCATTAAAAACTATTCATTTCCTTTTACGGTCTTCGTTAAAATAAGAATAATTATGTACAAACATACAGGTCGATTCATAAGAGCTGGCACGAATGGATTGCATGAGTGAACGAAAGTATACAAGTGTGTAATAGTAGTTTACGTGACGGGTGCGTAATGAGTGTGGTTTATGATTACACGAGTGTGGTAATATCAATTACGCAGAGTCGCGTACAATACTTTATCTACACACATATTATAAGTACTCTAAGATGGATTCAGAAGCCGAAAGGCAAATGACCAGCATTACCTGTGGTAGTAGTGACAGCGATGACAGCCGTAACGTAATTTCATTACGTTATCGAATATTGTAACGTAATGAGATCCAAATTTGGAACATCTTCCAAAATTAACAGCTGTCATCGCTGTCATCTACTACCACAGGTAATGCTGGTCATTGCCTACGGGTTTTGAACGCATAATAGAGGACGTATGACATGAGTGTAGATAAAATAATAACAGGTTTTCGGTTTGAAATTCGAACATCGGTTCAAAGGACGGCACTCGCACAGTGATAGGTGACATTACTTTTGTTCATTCCATTCGTGCCAGCTTTAGTGAATTTACCTGTACCTTTCCTTATGCTAAAGGAGGCAAACGAGCTAAGAGGGGCCCGGTCCAGAAAGCCACTCTGCAACTCTGCACTCCACAAACCCCTCTCTTCAAACGTATTTCTGTTCCACAAAGCTATTGCAGAGTTGAAGAGGCAGAGTTAAATACAAAGTGTGGATTTGTAGTTTTGCAAAGTATCTTTTAGGAACAGAATCTTTGCAGAGTTTGCGAATTACGCAGAGTGTTTTCTGGAACACGTTTACTCTGCACTTTGCCTTATCGTAGATTTGCAAAGAGCAGAGTGCAGAGTTGCAGAGTGGCTTTCTGGAACGGGCCCCTGGTCTCCACATGTAAATACCTCTGTATTCTTCGTCCTTCTTCACCGAACATTCGGTGACCGGTACTTACATAGGTAGCCTATTAGATGGGCAGAGGTCGGAATTTTCACGGCAAAACATAAGACTGTCGCAATCTTGCTAGTGTTAGTAACTTTTTTTTATCGATATCGAGTATATAAAAATAAGTAGACCCGATATATTAACATTATTTTATAATCATTCGTGACAGTTAATTTAAAATATGCAAAAGAAGTGGTTGGTTACAGGATTGTCTTATATGTGTTATTCCATCTAAATTAATCTAAACCTTAACTATACTTTATCATAATAAGCCTTCATTTTCTACTCCCAGAGGAGGTTGAGAAATTAATGATTATTTATTTATTTAAACTTATTTGCACATAATACAATAACGTAGGTACAAAAGGCGGACTTAATGCCCAATGGCATTCTCTGATATATCTACTCAACACATCAAATAAAATTTCATGTGCTGCTGTGTGTACTGACGTGGACTTCGAAGAAGAAATTGTATCTGTCTCTATATAATTTTATACAAACCTCACGTAAAATTTTGTATTCAATATTTTTTTGGATTTGGTGGTCCGTTTTTTTCTTCTATTACACAACTATCGATATCGATAAACAATAGTTTCTAACACTAGCAAGATTGCGACAGTCTTATGTTTTGCCGTGAAAATTCCGACCTCTGTAGATGGGTATTAGTGAACCACTGGTTTCAACTACCTATCGTATATCCTATAATTATTATATTCGTAATAAGATCCTATAATACTAAATATGGATAGATAGTACAAAGGAATAAATGGTGAAAGAACGAATAAAAAAACGGTTCGATTCGATTTTCGGACCAAGAAAAATTTATTTGAAAATACAACAATCTTTAACCCTAAGATGCAAATTATAAACAGTTTATAAACGCGCCATACTGAACTTGTTTTTACACTTTCAACGGATATATCCCCACGGCACTACCGCTATCCGGATATATCCCTAGCATCGTGTTATAGAGCTGCATAAATACCCGTAAGATTGAAATAAAAGTAACTTTCTAACTGTCATTAGCTCGTCACAGTTGTACCTATATTTATACAAAGAAAAACTACATTACGATTATTTCCACTTTGACACTCGGGTCATCTCGGTTTTAATCGTAAAGGTTCGTGTTTTCACATAGAGTATATAAAATGCTAGAATTTACTCACATAAAATATTCAAACCTATTTAGTATAATTTAATAAAAAAGCCTCAACCTAAATAGAGAAACTTCATTAACATTCTAAATATTCAAATAGACTATGATCAACTTTTTATGACATATCAGCTTTTAAAAATCAAAGGAATTTGATTTGAATGAAATTATCTGTAATTTACATTTACAAATTTAATATTTGTGTTTTTAGTAATGCGATGTAATAATTAAATCAAGCCACATCTGGGTTATAGGTCTACTGTAAAAAAATGACATTGTGGCAGGTGATCTACATTACTGTTTTAGAGTTAAATGCAAACTATGATATCATCAATATGCAGCAATGTGTCTCGTTTCATTTGCACTTCTGATCTCGCCCGATAAATCTCGAGAATAGCCAAGTGTCAAAGTCCAATTAATCGCACTGTACGGTTAACTGAAGCACGGACGCCGACGACGAAGAATTTCGTACATTGACCTTTACTGTATGGCGCCGTATGATATGAAAAGGTTAATAATCCGTGATGCCGGCGGTCGTCGCTGTGCGAGCGCGACAACCATATTATTGCGCGCGAGTGACAGAGACAAGTAATGGCGAGCCAATGTACGTTTTTCTTCGTGTTTTCTTAATTACGTGACAATAACTAAACACAGCCGTAGCTGTGGTTTAGTATAAATGGTTGCAGAACGATTCAGTACTTCCGTCCAGTTTGAGATGAATTAAATGAAATATATATATATACACGATTTTAGCGGCGCTTCACAATCCTCTTAACGTGTGTCGACTTGTACGCTAGGTATATATGTATATATAATATATATATATTATTATATATATTTGCTGTAATTGCCGTGGAAAGGTTGCCAACGAAGAAATAAATACATATTTGCTGGGAGAAAGACTTGAAAAGGGGGAGAAGAAAGTTATTCGGGCAGTGTCTACAAAGTGAACAAACTGATCCACAAGTCTTAATAAATTAAAATCAATCATGTACAAAATAAATAATTTAGTATTGAATAGGTATCGTCGGACGTGATAAAAAATAACTTATATTGTGACATAAAAATACACACTCAATTCAAAATATTCACATAATAAAATAAATTAAAATTATTTAATATAACACACGCCCTTTATTATCAGACAATAATATTAAAATACACTAATTAGAATTCATTGAAAATAAATAAATATTAACATATCTTACGCAAATCAAATCCCTTTACAATACGTACTATAAGCCCAATGGAAGCCTGACCCACCATAGAACGATGTCACAGTAACGTTATAAAACAATTTTCTCAAAAATGTCCAGAAAGGCTGACATTACTATCTACATATTCAGACGCGAAGTACATAGTTTACTGACAATTCTCATATTAAAAAAAAACATGCTTGCTCGCCACACAATCCCGCAATGTTGCATACAAATTCCATTACTATCTAGCTTGTAACTTTTTAAAAAGTGAAAAGGGCCATAAAAAAAGGAGAGCACAAGTCTTATACATCCAAATTTTATTCGAAACATAACTTTTTTATCTGTGTCTGGAATAGCTTATATATTTTTTAAAACAAAGCTTGCATTTCTCCTCGTCATAAACAAAATGGCGGTAAGGAGTGATGGTTTTTTCACGTGAAGTTTCTGTTTGTATGCAATTCAAAAAATGAGTTCAAGCGATGAAGATTTTACTCCAACACAATTTTTTTCTTGCGGTTTTTGAGAAAAGCACTATTAGCAATTGCGGGCTTCGTATTTTTTAACGGACTCGCAAGCTCGTCCGTTTAAACCAATACTCGGCCCGCAATTGCCTACTTCCCGGCCTAGGCAATAATGTACTACTATTTGACACTTTTTACGGGTTGGTCTCATTTCGTCTAAAAAGCAGCTGCGTTTTAAACCACGACTAGCTGCTTTTTAGACGAAACGAGACTATAACCTTTTTACGACTTGAATCACAACGTCACTGTGACACAGTTCTACGGTGGGTTAAGGTTCCATTGGGCTCATAGTAACTACACTTTATCTATACCTATATATCGATGATCAAACCGGAATTCTCAATTGAGCGTAAAAAGTGAATTACAACCTAAAATAACGTATAAATTACAAAGTACGTATAATTCTCCTATTAAATACTAACCGATAATACTAGTTATAATTCTCATTTTTAGTACATTGGAATCTTACTAGAGTGCTCTTTTAGTATAAACGTTGATATTTTATCGTATGGTTTTTAACGTGCCATTACTGTCAAGTAATTCAGAAGCAGAAGGTAAATAAGTATTTACCCAATAAGCAATTGTATTTACCCAATGCAAAAACTAGTTGATGATGTTACAGCGACTCACAGTATCGTTACCGAGATGTCTGTTTAATAAAATGTATTTACAGCAAATTAAAATAATTTATTGGCGCTTTAAAATTACACATAATATTAAACCAAAAGTCTTCAATAAGAATAAAACAATAAAGTCAATTGATAAAAAAGCTAAAAAAATATCTTGCCTCACTTTTACCTGAAATTTATTGGCTAAAACTAAGTTCTATGGTTAAAGCAGTTAGTTTTATCCACAAACGTTTACTCAGGTACACCACCATCGGGATTTGTACCACATAAGGCAAGTTCAAAACTTAAGACTGTCGCAAAATAACAAATTTACAAAACAATACTCATCAGTTTTTGGCCCTTGCCAACCAATCTCCACCGTTGAAACCTACCGGGTAAAGTATTTACCTACTTGGGTAAATACTCCGTTTCCTCGGGTAGGTTCTCTGAGCACTAGTTAAGCATAGTATGCCTATCATAGATGTTGCGTCGCTGTTCGCGGACTTGCCTCTTCCATTTGTCTTGCTGATGGGTGACACGGTTCAGAACGTTGCCACGGGGGCCCATTTGTTGAGAGGGCCCGCCTACCGATGTCTCATCCTGAAATAAATAAATTAAATTTATTTATTTCATTATTTTCTTTGGGATAGCTTTCCTTCCGTCTACATCTCGATATAACTACGTAGCTAATACGACCAGCCCCCTATTTCACCATCTTGACAATGACACGTGACAGGTGACAGTTCGGAATATATTGCAAACTTAACACGCTGATAAATCACTGGGTTTCATATAAGGTACGCACAGCACTCTGAAATGTCGCCTGTCACCTGTCATTGTCAGGATGGTGAGATAGGGGGCTGATCGCTTTGTGATTATATCTCGATCTGACTACATCGCTTTGTGCCTAGATCGAAATACGACCAGATGGCTTTACTACACCTCAAATTTTTGAAATGAAATCGCAAAGCGATCTGGACGTATTGCGATCCAGTCCTAAAGAGATATAGACCTAAAAATGTATTAATATTCTATACCTTTTGTTTCATTTATGTCTGGCAACATTGTCAAACCAACCCGTTTATGGATTCTGGAGGTTTTCTGGTATTAAGTCTTACCTCCTCATTGGTGTGTTCCTGGTACGAAGCCTTGACTCGTTTATTGATGAGAGGATCCAGGCATATCAGGAAACCCATGTAGACGACCAGCAACATTATCACCCATATCACGATTATCACCACGACCTATGAACGAAAAAGTTTTTTATACCAATTGTATGAGTTCTCTGGTGGAAGAATGCTTTAAGACGACTTTATTTTTATCTCAGCAGAAATAATTCCATTATCATAATTTCCCAATCTGTATTTATCTAATAGTTATATCATTTTCACAGAGTCTACTTCTGCTTAATTTGGCCCTTCGGGCCTGCTGCAAGACTAATATAACCTAAACCTACCTATTGCGGCCTAATTACAATGGTGAAATTTGCAACTGGAAAAAAAACCAGAATGGTAAATATGCGACCAGAAAAAATTAAGAATGCGGAATAAAAGGCAATCGGGTAGATCACGAATCGGAAAAATCGCGGCTGCGAAAAATTGCTACCGGAAAAAAAAGTTTTTTGGAAAAATACCGCCGCTGTTTTTGATTTCGAAAGTTGCTGGTTATCATTAATTTCGTCAATATATTGAAGACAACAATGACGAGGGTTATTCACGTATGTATGTATGTGTATAACCCTGTATGCGTGTGTATGTGTATTCCACACGATTCTAAATTTTAACATACGATAGATTTAAGCAGTATTAAGAGGTACAGTAATAAATTTTAACAAATACTCTCAATAATTAAGCGTAATGTTTTTATTTAAGTTTTCCCGGCCAGCAATGTAATGCAAATATTGAGTTGACAATAACGTCGTCAATAAATCAATGAACACAAAGTGCTTACGTAGACGACTTGGTTATTTGAATACATTGCGTGCCAAATTAATTTGAATGAAAAAAATTTTTTTTTTTTGTTAACTTAATGTACCAATTTATATAATTAGGGTCTTATTTAACTGCCCTTAAAATATAGGATCGTATGGAATACACACACTGTATACAGATTATTTTCAAGCGTGAATATTAATTTACATAATTATCAACAAGCTTTAAGAGTTGTTGGCAATTCTGTAGCTCTGCCTACCCCAAACTGGGAATAAAGGCGTGAGTTTATGTATGTATGTAATATTAATTTACCTTTATAATAGTGGTGTTCCTGTTCTCATATTTGCACTCACAACGCGGGCAAAACTCTAGCGCGCGGCCCTTCACTTCGGCAGCTACTTGCGGCAATATCACTCCATCGCAGTCACTAGTAATCAAACACATTCATATTAAAAAAACCGGCCAAGTGCGAGTTGACCTCGCGTGGAGAGGGTTCCGTATAATAGTTTTTTTTTTTATTGAATTCTTATAGGTTTTCCTGTAATCTACAATCAATGAACTATATTTTGTGATATACATAATTTGAATACAAGAAATAAAAATAAAATTGCTATTAAAAAATTTCGTGTCCGTAAGGTATATAAATCATTTGTTGGTCAATGCATTCATTTCTATAATAAATTACCTGACGAAGTTTTAAAGTTATCATTTCCAGCACTTAAAAATTACTTGAAAAAGTCGTTGATGTCGAAAGCTTATTATAGGGCCGAGGACTATCTAACGGATAAAAATGCTTGGCCTAAATTAAACACCTAAATAACTTAGTAATAGCTTAGTCAGGAAAATATCTAAACATTGTAGGTATAATTATTGTCTAGGGGACACGGTTTCTGTAGGAGAATGTATCAAAACTATGTGGTTGTTTTGCACCGTCATAGGTAAGTATATGTATATATATATATATATAATTATTATTATTACTATTTAAGAGTTCATCTGAACATACTGAGTTTTGACACATTTTCCTGCTCAACTACGCATGATATATATATTTTAATGTTAAATTCATTGTTTTATATAATGCTAGGTTAAGTTCTATAATTGTATAAGTAATTTTAAAAAAAACGACTGACTGTTGAGTTTCTTGCGGCGTTTCTTCTCAGCAGTGGTCTCTTGCGAAGCGCTGATAGATTTTTGACGTGTAAAAGTGCCCGTGCGGTCTACTTACTGAATAAACATCTTTTATCTTTTATCTTTTTATCTATTGTATTTTTTCATATTAAATTTCCTAATTTGTCCCCCGGAAATTACACTGATTTAAAAATAAAAATTATTTACTTTTGCACATCCGTGTTTGGGTCATCAATTTACATATGTGTGCCAAATTTCAACTCAATCGGTCCAGTAGTTTCGGAGCAAATTGGCTGTGACAGACGGACGGACAGACAAACGCATGAGTGATCCTATAAGGGTTCCGTTTTTTTCATTTCTTGTTCTAAAAAGTTATTTTTCACAACACTGCTCGGAAATATGGCCATAGATGGTCTTGTTTGGGGTCACAAAACGTCACTTATTATAAGGACAGACCAAGAATGTTTTTGTCGGCGTGTTTGCTGATTGGTCGAGAACATTGTTGTCCAACTTTAAGAACCAATGAAAATCAATCAATCAATTTTTGTGTCATAGCTCCTTAAAATGAAAAATTGAAATCGACCTATCAGAACACACTGCTTTTTTTTTTTTAAATGTAATTCAAACTTGGCCCCTAATCTCGAACCACTACAGATGAAATTAGATGGGAGATATGGCAAAACAAATACAATTTTATATGGAGTTGACATCTTCATCTCGCATGTTAGTTTATTAATCTCGAGTGTCACGAGGATAGGGGTCCAGATTAAAAAAAAGTTATCTATGGTAAAATTGACGGTGATGTCCCATTAACATGAATGAAAATTTGAGTTTTGAATATGAATTTTTATTTTATTTCCTCTCAGTAGCTGTGAAAAGCACTATGTCTGCCTCGGTAGAAAGTGCAATTTATGGACTCGTACACTAGAGGGCCTCGACTACGTTTCGGGCCTCTATATGACTCGTCCAAAAATCGCGTACTTTCTATCCTCTGCAACAATGTACTATAAAGAATTTACTTTGTTACCGACCGTGCTTCTAACATTGATAATAAAGTCACTATGAAACAATGAATCAAATGAGTCTGAACTAGGGAATGCAAATAACCGGCTTTAACCGATTTTAACCGGTTATTTTCATATAAAAACGGTTAATAACCGGTTAATTTGCATTCCTTAGTCTGAACTCGACAAATCTTTTATGAGCCATTCTGCTCTCCTACAGAGAAAAGGCTCATGTGTAATTCATTCATAGAAGCATATTAAACTCTAAAAGGTTATAATAAGGTTGGATGTGCAGTACAATTCATATAGTAGATACGCCTTTTCTCTGTACGAGGGTAACATTGTTCCGTTGCAATTTTGATTACAATTCAATAATATGGTGACGATGATGATGGAAGGTGCATAGAAACTGCTGAAATTTCAAAAAGTAAGTTTAGACTTTTTCGGTTACTATACAAATGTTAATAGAAAAAACCGGCCAAGTGCAATGACTCGCGTGGAGAGGGATCCGTCTGCACAGGCACCATATGCCTGTCTGTTAGTCTGTCTATCTGTCCATCTGTCACAGCAGATTTGCGCCAAAACTAATGGACCAATCGAGTTTAAATTTGGTACAAATATGTAAGTCAGTGACCCAAAGAGGGACGCGTAACTTCGGTGCAGTAGTTTTGGAGCAAATCGGCTGTGACAGACGGACAGACAGACAAACGCACGAGTGATCCTATAAGGGTTCCTTTTTTCCTTTTGAGGTACGGAACCCTAAAAAATAATTAATTAGGACCCCAACATCAAATTGTATTATTTAAACATTAAAAAGGGAAGCTTGCCAACAGAGGAAGAGATGTGCCACATCTTACCAAATTTCACCAAGACAGAGGGGTATATTTGTTTAAAAACTCGGCTTATTTAAATCCACTTACCATTTATTAGGTGGGACGTTGGCAATGTAAAGTTTTCTGTCTGATCCCGTAGTGTTGTTAAGAACAGCAGCGGGGCTCGGGCAGACGCATTTACACCGCTTGTCTTCGTATGAGGACTGATGATCCTGTGGAAACATTTAATATGTTTATGCTCAAATTATCAGTAAAAATAAAAAGGTTATCACCTACCTTATAAGGCACAACAGCATTAATCGGCTCACAATAGTCCATCTTGTTTACCGTTGTTAGTTATTACGCTTGTTTGTGTAACTTTTTATAAGTATCTCTCTATCTCTTAGCATAGCAAGTGTTCATCCATTCAGGGTGTAATTGTTAAGTGTAGTGTTGAAGACCTTCACGTCACTTCTATTGCCCGATATTATAAAATACGAACAACTGAGAATAACATATGGTTGTCATGGACTTGTATGTCAGAACCTCTCAAGCTTTTGATATGGTAACATATTATTAATAAAAAAACACTATGTTATGAATAAATGTATTAACATGTATATGTTAATACATCTATGTAATGCGTGAACTGGTGGGGCCCGGAGCTGGAGAGACTCAGGAAAAAGATGAGGCGGCAATTAAACAGAGCAATGAACACAGGCGCAGACCAAGACTGGGACAATTACAAAGCGTCCAAGTCCAACTACAAGAAACGCATAAGGTACAGAAGTACGAACTCATGGCGCAACTTCTGCAGCAGCATTGAAACTTGCACACAGGCTAACAGGGTAAGGAAAGTTCTCTCCAACCAGACAACGCATACCATGGGCTCCCTACGAAAGCCAGACAACACCCTAACCGGCTCGCCAGAGGAACCAACCCTCTCACGCAAAAAAGGCGCATATTTAAGTCGTCGAGTTGCGGAAAACAGCCCGCCACAACCTATAACCTATAACCTATAACATGTATATAAAAGTTTAATTAAAGAGCACCCCACCACCCCCACAGTAGCCAGGCGATTATTCCATAAGTATAACAGATATCAGAAAACTTTAAACTGATATCGAAAGTACATTAAGCAAATAGTAAAATCACGTAAATAACTTTTTTTTTAATAAGTCTTAATATAAAAAAATATAAAGTTTAAAAGCTCCCATACATTCAGTGCAAAGTTCCTTAAGGCAGTAATTTCCATACCGTAAGAGAGAACTGTTTAAGATTCATAATTTACATGAATAAACTGTAATAAATAAAACAATTCATGAATCATAATGATAATGGTGAAATGACTAGGCCTTTTAAACTTAAGCCTCTCCTCAAGTCTCTCAACGAAGGGCGTACTAAATGTATGGGAGGGTTTGAACTTAATATTTGGGATATTTCTCGTTGGTGTGGTTGCCAGCTTAGAATAGTGCCAGTCCATCTCTTTCTGTGGAAATTGTAAGGGATTAAAGGCTTGTAGTATTGTTAGGCGATGAGCTGTCAACCTGTCACTAATATACACATGGTAAACATCTTAGCCTGTTTGTGCGAAATGTGGTTATAGAATTAACAACAATTTGTTAAGAGTTGTTGGTAATTCTGTAGCTCTGCCTACCCCACTCTGGGATGAAGGCGTAACGGTATGTATGTGTATGTATGTTATTAAAACAAAGTTATTGATGTGATTTTACTCATTGGGTAACTTACTTTCGCTATCAGTTTAAAGTTTTCTGATATCTGTTATATTTATGGAATAATCTCATGCCTACACTTAACGATTACACCCTGTATATATAAAAGAAGAAACTGACAGGCTGATACATCAACGCACAGTTGAAACTGCTAGACCTAGGGATTTGAAATTTGCAGGGAATATTCCTTGGATATCCTAATTGCCGTCTTAAAGAAGAAGGCTGCTTAGTAATAGTACTAATAGTATACGCATTTTAAATTTAATGTGGTTGCCAATAGAGTATACAATGCTTTGACTACTACGTTGCAGTTAGCCGCCTTCTTTAGTAGGACGGCAGGCGGCAGCTTTCGTCAGTGGGACTTTGAGTCTACCATCAAGGCAATATTTATTTATTTATTTATTTATTTATTTATTTATTTATTTCCCGCACTTACAACTATTTTTACAGGCTTACCCTAAGACAATAGTGTAACTACTTTTTGGTACAGTATAAACTAATATCTATCCTTACACCTATAACATAACATAAACAATGCAGCCTTTGTGAATTCATTCAGAGAACACGAAAACAAATCAATGTTCTCCGCAATTTGGTTGAGGGTTCGCACTGCTCGCGTCAGCGGAGCCATACCGAGCAGGTAATATAGTTCAATTAAGTTTGTTCGATAGAACAAGAAGATAGATAGAAAATAGGAAAATATAACATTTTTATTAAGTCGTAATGACATTAAGACGTTTTACAACCAAGCCCTTTCGCCTACTTGGAATATTGCAATGCGGGCATTTTGCACAGACACCTAAGACGTTTTGCTTACCAAGGCACAATGAAACTAAGTCCTGCTGAACCGAATCCATTTTTCAAAGATATGAAGTCGGTTAAAAATACAATAATATTAAAAAGCAAGTTACATTACAAGGTAATAAAGTAACAACATAGGTAGAAGGTGGGATTACCAAAAATGTTATTTATGAAACAAGAAAAGCATAAACTCAATTATGTTACTCTAAACGTGAAAATTAAGGGGCGTAGGTTACGTTTATAAAAACTTGCCCATAACAATGAATAGAAAGAAAAAGGAATTGAATCTGGTTAAATAATACAACTAATAATACATATTGTCAGTTATTGATTATATAAATTAGCTATGCAATAACTAAATTACGTGTAATTACGTAGAATATTCCATTACGCGACAAAATTCAAGGTGATAATTGAAACTAAACAAATAATTTAATAATGCTTACCGCAACACTGGAAACGCTTACTACAAAGATCGACAAAATAACGAATCCGCAATGCATCTTTGACAAATATAATGTACTTTTACACTAATACAAAAACTATTTAGATTATATTTAGTCGGTTGTAAAAATATTATCAAATAAAAGCTGCCATTTTGATAAGTTTGATGTGCAAACCAATGTTGCCATGCCTTTAAAAATTAATTATTGATTATATTTGTGAATGGGGCAGCATTACGTAGTTCAAGCCCGTAGACGTATTCAAATCGATTACAACTCGCTTATCAAAATTATACCGTATATGCTTATGCCACGGTTGTAAATTCTTTGATGACAGGTAACTAAGGAAAATAGTTCGAGTGCTGTGTTCTAGTGAGACCGACCAACCTGACTGTGACCCGACTGAACCCGATTACTGTGTCTCACTTGCACACTTGCCATAAGTGGTAAGGTAGGCTTTCCAGTAACCAACCAGGGGCACGTTTTATAAAGCTACAAGTTACAATTTTACAGGTCTAAACTGGCAGCACTGCTCAAATGGCTGGTCGTCATTGGTCGAGGTTGTGTCAAATGGAAACTTGTAAGCTGTAAATTGTAATTTGTAGTTTTATAAAACAGGCCCCAGATAGTAAATTCCTTGTAGTGCACGATCGCCCTAAGAAAAACTTCTCCGCCGCGTCTCGAATTTGTAGTTTATTCCATTCGCAATCGCAAGCATGTAAGTACGTACCGGGCATCGCCCAGGTAATTTTTAATACTAATAAACCTTGCCCTGACATACAAACACAACAAAAAAAAAAACCAATCGTTCGAGACATTGTCAAGTTTTACGAGACTAAAGGCCTCCATACATGATCCGTTTTGCCTTCAGGTCTAACTGAACGGATGCAAAATAGCATCGTGTATGTGTAATTTAGCCTGAGGGCAAATCGCATCCGTCCGCCTGAACGGTTTTCTTGTATGGTGTCTTGTAAAGTCTTTACGTGTATGGGCACTCGATCCGGTCAGGCGGAACTGACGCAGTTCGGCCTGAACCGATCGGCCTTTACATGTATGGGGGCCTTAACGAACGGCAATAGATTTTTATATGTATACGAAGATTACTTCATATGGACTAGGTACAGTCAACAGCATAAATAAGTGATCTGAGCATTCGTTATGTTTATGTATCTTGTCGCTTTCAATCTTTTCACAATTTTGTATGACATTTCAAACACGACGTTAAAGGTACAGTCAGCGGCAGAGATAAGTATACCCCCCTGCATACAAGTTTCCTAGCAAAGGGGGTTACATTTCTCTGCAGCTGACTGTACATAAATGATCACTTATTTATGCTGTGGACTGTACCTACCATTTAAGACAATAAATCTGAACAAAAAAATGGTTTGAAATCTATGGCTGTGACTCTGTGACGTCACAGATAGGGTTACCATCCATCCGCATTAGTCCGGAAATGTCCGGACTTTTAGACATGTCCGGACTTTGTCCGGATCTTTAATTTTCCCGAGTTTTTTTTATTACATGGAATATGACTAATAAAAGCGTCTGCTACCATGCCTACCATACCACTATAACTAAGTGGATAATGTTTCCATTTTGTGACTAAAAAGTCAGGACTTTTATGGCTTCACTGCCTGTTCAGGCTTTTTGTTAGGAATTATATATTCCTATATGGTAACCCTAGTCACAGATGACGTTTCGAATAGAACCATGAAGTTATAGATAAAGGTGGAGGCCACACTCTCTTGACCAAAATGAAGCGTCTTGAATGTACTTTTTCGTCATTCTATCTCAAACACTTTGTTTGAGAGTGACTCAAGTGTTTGAGATAGAATGACTTCAAGGACGCTTCATTCGGCTTCGGAGAGTGCTGCCTCCACCTTTATCTATAACTTCATGAATAGAACTCGCGGTGTCGTCGATTTTTTAAACTAGTAGGAAATGCCGAATTGTGTGAAAAAATTGAGAGATGGCGTTTTGTTGCTTACATAATGTCACATTTTTGTTCTAACGAACCAATGTTCGAAACTTCAAATTTCAAAATCAAAAACTCGACGATTCATGGTTTGAATTTATTGTTTGGTGAGAAATTCTTTGACCAAATTAAAGAACTTGGTTGGATTCTCTGCATGCACATTATGTCCTACGCCTTGGACGTACTTCAGGTCAGCTTTTGGGAATAGTTTTCGGATGCCGTTAATATCTCCAGGTCTGTAAATTCATAATTGTATATTATAGTATGACCTTCATACTTTTCATACTCATTTCATCAACCTCTATAACTCTGCCGTCCTAAGCAAAAGGCAGTATCTCAATTAAAACTCCTGTAGCAATATCAACCTTATTACTAACTGGATAGAACTTAAACTGCTTTGGTTATTGAATTTTACAGCAGATCTTTAGACGGGGTGTCCTTAAAACTAGCGCCAAAAGTGAAAGAGCTGTTAGAGGAGCACATACGCTATAAGATTAAGCAAATTTGACACATACACACATACATACCATCACGCCTGTAATCCCAGAGTGGGGTAGGCAGAGCTACAGAATTACCTCTAACTTTAAAGAATTGTTGATAATACTGTAACCACACTTTGCACTAAGATGTTTACCAGCGTATTGGTGACAGGTTGCAAGCCCATCGCCTAACAGTACTACAAGCCTATATTCCCAGTCGCCTCTTACGACATCCACGGGAAGACTCTGAGTATTCTAAGGGTTGGTTTAGACCAAGCGAACGAACAAGAATTCTATGGCATTATCTCTTACGTTTTCTTTGTAAAAATAAAGACAAAACATGTTCTAGAGCATTTGCTCGTTTGGTCTAAACCCACCCTAACATTTCTAACCCGGCAACCAAACGGAACGGGATTTGAACTTTATGAAAATTTATAGTTTTCGATATTGGCACTTTTATAAAACCCGTATTTTTAGTACTTCTACATTTATAAAATTAATGTGGATTAGTATGGAAGAATAGGACAAATAACTAAGCTCAAGGCTTGAACTTTGGGTACTACTTAGATACTTAGGTTGCATCCGACCAAACTGGGATAAGGTCTTATGCCGGCACCACACTTCGCTATTCGCTCTTCGTTATTCGGCTTATGCCCCTACATTCGACGAAGTGTGGAGGGTTTATTCGTCTATGTTTTCTTTATTCGCACGCATAACGCATAAGCGCGATAGCAAATATTAACAAATACGGCGCAGCCGCATAACGAATAGCGAATAGCGAAGTGTGGTGCCGGCATTATATGCGCGAACAACAAACATGCCTCCCACACTTCGTGACGGTATGGTGAACATGCCAAATACCTATGTGTAGGTACTTGGCATACGCGCAGCGATACCTACCCTTATCTGTGGTAGCGATGGAGATCTGATATAATTCTATAAATCGTATTACTTTTTCGTTCATTCACTCCATTTTCTTATTAATATTAATTAGTAACCCACTAAACAAACTTCAATCAATCAGATTCCAATACGACGGATGAAAACTTGGAAAAGCAAGTCGAGACACCACAGATTATAATATGGGGGCAAATTAAGCTAGAAACAAATTATCGGACGCGGCTTACGGACGCGGCTGACGGCCGCGACTGATAAGTGTGCACAGTCGAACGGGACGTGGCTTGCGGACGCGCAACAACGGGACACATTATCGGACGCGGCTGGCAGACGCGGCTGACGGATGTGATTAATGTAATGAGTGAACGCAGTGTGGGCAGAGGCCCTACTTTGAAATTCGAAGTTCGAAGTTACGTTAGCTCCATCCCTGTCACTCGTCATTCGAGACTAAATCGAGAGAAAGGGATGAAGCTATCGTAACTTCGAACTTCGAATTTCAAAGTAGGGCCTCAGTAAATGCGCTATTAGAGTTATTCGTGTCCTTTGATGTGTGCCAAAAAACCGACGAATAGACCCTCCACACTTCGTCGATGTAGGCGCATAAGCCGAATAACGAATAGCGAATAGCGAAGTGTGGTGCCGGCATTATACCTAGATTAAACGCCGAATTTGTATAGACCAATCTTGGAGAAACTCTTATTCCAAGTTTGGTGAAATACGGCCTTAGATACTTAATAAATACGTACATTAAAAAAAATCCAAGACTGAGCAAAAAATACTTGCGCTTATCACACAAATATTTCCTCATACCGGGAATCGTCCCCGGATCAACTAAACTACTTAAAAACGGGTTGAATAGGGATTAAGGGGCGAGTAGAGACAAAACCTAAAATAAGTCATAACTTGTAACGAATAAGAACAATTATTAAATGGACAATAATGTTACGTCTATTGGAAATAATTTCAGTCTTATAATTAGCAACATATGTTTCATTTTAGGTTGTGTCCCTACTGACCCCTTAATCCCTACTCACCCCGTTTTACGGAACGTTGTTTTACTACTTGACGGTAACATACGGTAAATAATTTGATGCTTCTCCTCCAATAAACAAAACTGGACCGGTAAATTGCCTGCTTTTCAAATCATCGGGAAAATTCGCAATATATTGGAAATTGTCCTTCAACGCGTCCAGGTTGCACATCCAGCCAATCTTATCGCCTTTCTTCCCGATATTCATTAGGATAAACTGCAAACTGTCTGGGTGATCAAACATCCCGGTGGTCATCAGCTGATTCCTTGCGTAAGTCCTCGCATGAATCACAGATTTTCCCTGGAGATCTTGGAAATCTACAATCTTCATCTGATCTATAAGCTTTGGGAAGAAATCGTTGAGGATCCCAGCCGTCGATACTGGTGAAATGTCCACCGCTATTAAGCTGTGGATTTTTTGTGGCTGTAAATAACAAAAACCGTGACCGATACTTTAATGTTAACATTAGGATATAGGTACATTTAGATACAGGGGAACCACAGATACCTACAGGTTTCTCACATATTGTTGAAAACTTATGATAGGTATACATTTAGATGCTATGTATGCGACTGTACACATACATAAAAGGCCTCCATACATGATCGGTTTTGCCGTCAGTTCTAACTGACCGGATGCAAAATAGCATCGTGTATGTGTAATTTGACCTGAAGGCAAATCGCATCCGTCCGCCTGAGCAATTTTCCTGACCGTACCGAACTCCATGACCGGATGCAAAAAAGCATCGTGTATGTGTAATTTGGCCTGAAGGCAAATCGCATCCGTCCGCCTGAACGATTTGCCAGACCGGACAGAACTCCATACATGATCAGTTTTACCTTCAGTTCTAACCGCCCGGATGCAAAATAGCATCGTGTACCTATGTGTAATTTGGCCTGCAGGCAAATCGCATCCGTCCGAATGAACGATTGGACGTTGGAAAAACTGATAGGTATTTACATGTATGGCCACTCGATCCGGTCAGGCGGAACTGACACAGTTTGGCCTGAACACATCGGTCTTTACAGGTATGGCCACTCGATCCGGTCAGGCGGAACTGGCGCAGTTCGGCTTGAACCGATCGACCTCTACATGTATGGGGGCCTTAACTTTATCTTTACAATTACTTATCTGTACACATACATCATTAGGCATTAAAACACTCGTGTGATCTTATTATGCGCCAGTCACAAATTATTAATACATACTTATGCTCAAAGCTGATAAGTGATAAGATAACTCTAACACCCTTGGGTTTGGATCAGAACTTAGCTAAACCAACCCGATTAAACTGGCTTTCTATTTTATATAACCGCGTCTCAATAGGTTCATCCGTTTGGGAACTGTTATGAAACAGATACACACAACACCTATACATGTGTAATGGGGTAAGGTGTAATGCATGCCTTATTTATGTAGAACATAAAAACATCCTGTACCACGAAGATCAGAGGCCCTACTTTAAAAATTGAAGTTAAAAGTCACCTTGGCTCCATTCCTTTCTTTCGATTTAGTCTCTAGTGACGACAGACATGGACTCACCACTCGAAGTTTCGGATTTAGTGGTTCGTGACAATTGTCCAGAGGCCCTACTTTGGAAGTCGAAGTCGAAGTTCGAAGTTACGTTAGCTCCATCCCTCTCACTCGTCACTCGAGACTAGATCGAGAGAAAGGGATGGAGATAACGTTACTTCGAACTTCGATTTTCAAAGTTGGGCCTCAGTAGTGCTGCCGACGGTCGACCAACGACACGTCGAAAACGTGTTTCTTCGTTTCCCAGGAAGAGAAAACGATACACCTAACTATAGGGAATATGCATGTTTTTTTACAGCTTCAATAAAATCTGATTCATGTCACAAACAGGTGAGAAAAAATATTTTTTGAATAGCTATAAAAATAACCAAGATATAAGGTAACAAAGATTTGTTCTATCTCTTTCTAGCAAAACACAATTTTACGTGGAGTTTATATGGCCGTAGTGCACGATGACGTCACCGGTGCACTTCAGATCTCTCTGTCTAATTACCATTTTAAAATGCTTGTATCATCCGTATTACTAGACCGATTTTAATTTTAATTTCACTTTTGGTGATCTCTGTTACGGTATTTTCATATTTTGTTGAGAAATGCTATTAAAAATTCCATGCATATTCCCAATTATGGACGTGTTTATCGATGTGGATGAACGTGGATAAAACATCTGTCACTTTTTGGCCAGTACGTAAGTGCGAGGGTGACGGATGCTTTATCTACAGTGATAAATGTGATCATTATACGGGCCCGTTAGTGACTACCCGGCTTAAGCTTCTTGGCCCTAACTTAAGCTTGCCGGGTGACTTATACTAGGCCTTCAGGGGCACGTTTTAAAAAGCTACAAGTTACAATTTTACAGGTCTAAACTGGCAACACTGCTCTAATGGCTGAGGCCCGTTTCACAAAGCAACAAGTTATAAATTACAAGCGGAAGTCTCTTTGTAACTCCTTTCGCTAGAAAGTGAGTTCCGCTTGTAATTTGTAACTTGCAGTTTCGTGAAACGGGCCTCTGGTCGTCATTGGTCGAGGTTGTGTCAAATGGAAAATTGTAACCTGTAAATTGTAGTTTGTAGCTTTAAAAAACAGGCCCCAGGAGCAGATCACAGACAAAATACGAACCTCAGTCAATGCTAGCGCCATAGCTGTTCTACCTCCCATACTATGTCCTATAATAGCAGGCTTATGCAAAGACAAGGTATCCATTAATTTTGATACATCAGAAGCCAACTCTGTATAGGTATGCGTTTGGCTATGAGCGCTCTCGCCATGGTTCCGGATATCCGCTGCCACAACATTGCGATCTAAAGATGCAATCAATTTACTCATACTCTGCCAATTCCTCTTGGACCCTAATAATCCATGGAGGACGACCACCGGTGGGCCACTGCCATTGTCACCGTATTTGTTATACGCTAGGTCAACAGCTGTTCGTGAATTCACAAGGTTTGTTGATGCATGTTTTAAAATTACACAACTTTTGCAATATAAAGCCTTCATGCCATAATAGCTCGGTATATCTTCAAGGTATCGTCGGGACGATACAATTTTTTAAATAGTAATATTCACACACAAATTCAGCAACGAGTAAAATCACTTTATTCTTCTGGCTTTATTTAAATCGCAACATTGTGATAGAACATTTTGCAATTTTTTTGGCTAATAAATTAACTTTTGCGGAGAATAATATCAAATCAAATGGCTTTTTTAGATTTCACACAGCCATAATATTATTAAATTATTATCCAAAAATCACGGGTGTTACGAACATGTCAAAGTCGCCCTTTGAAATAGTTATTTAAGCATTGAATACTTTTTGCTTATATTGGTCTAATAATTATTTCATGTAAGAACCTTTTTGAAGATGGATAAGACAAACTATTAAATGCTAGCACTACACTCTTACCGACGTCGGGTGAATCATCCTTCTGAAACATATAATGAGTTGGAAAAGGACAGTATGTCTGCCTCGCCCAACTTTGGCGAGAGTGTAATACTGACATTAGGGTCGCGCTCACAATAGTGCATTGTCGTAGAGGTTAAAAAGTATGCAATAGATGGACGAGTTAGTTCGAGGGCCGACGCGTAGACGAGCGTTTTCACGGGCGGTTTGTATGAAAAATATCGCGCTGCGCGCCCTTCGCGGCCTATCGCCCGCGACAGTGCTGTTTGTCCGGGCCATAAGTAGACGATTATAGGTAAAAAAAATAAGTAAATGACCTCTTGCATGTACTTGTAACACATCATAGTTCGATCGACATTCTATATTTGAAATTTGAAGTAAATTATATATTAGTTTTGTACACAACTACATGCAAGAGGTCATTTACTTAAGTTTTTCACCTATTAGGTATATTTTGTGTTATCTATAATTTGTACCATAGACAATGAGATGCTGATCTACTAATTTATCCAATCTGTGAAATTCATCTCGGGCTACCTACTCGCGTTGCTTGTCTGCAAGTAGACGCGAAATTGTTTTGAAACTTAATTACCTTATAATCACGACTTGAATGTGTTAAATATTAAATCAGGATAATAGTGTTTGTGTGTCACGATGGACAATAACGGACATGACGAGGGTGATGCGATTGGAATATTCAAGGACGCGTTTCAACTGCGCTCGAGTCCAGATGACGAAAAGAAACCAATGTTTTGGCTAAAAGGAGTCATGGGATGCCTGTCTTCAGTGATAGCGTTGTTCAAATCACCAGAACTGGACCCAGACGAAGGTACTATTTATAGATTCCAGGGATTGCAGCAAAGCCTATGCGCGAGTTGACAAGGATGCATTGCAATTGATTTTGTATGTTGCTCTTAGAATTTGCACCTTCGGTGTACGGGAGAAGGTCTCTTTTATTTTCCCTATATTGATCCTTGACCCCCTTGCCTTGAATACTGGGAAGCATTATCAGTTCGCACTCGATACTGGCCGGTCGCAATCGCGATGTTAGGCATTTTAAAAATGGAATTCGGATTTGAAATTTTTAAACGTGTGTTGGATGGCTTGTACTGCGGGCGAAGTGGGTTGCTGGAACCGCCAGGTACTTAATTTTAATTAATAACAATAATTAACAACAAATGCAAATGATTGCAGCAAAAAGCTAAAGATCCAGAAGGCACCCCAGTAAAATGACGTCATAACTAACAGGTCAAAACTTTCATGATTTGAGCCTCTGAAAGGTGATAATATGAACTAAATTCAAAGTGACAATGATAAGCTAAAATCTCAATTATTTTCAGTTAATTTACAACATTATATTATTAACTCCTAGTTTTCTTTGTTCACATGGAACAAAAATATGGACATCTTTTAAAAACAAATGAAATACTTTTGATGTTGTTATCATAATCAAGGATCGGAAAAATGCCCATCATTTTGAAAACATAACCCTGTTCCGTACAGGAGAGACTTCCTTCTGATGTTAATTAAAATTATTATTAGGTATTTTACATTTATTATACCATTATTTATATGTATTCAGCAACAATATTATTAATGAATAAAACCATAATGGTTATGGGAAAAAAACACTTTCGCCAATCAAAAAGAAAGTCTTTTTTTTAAATTTTCGCCTGTTATTCCAAAACGACGTGAATTTAGGGCCTATTTATGAGTCGAAAAAGGTTGGGGCAATCGTTGACATTGGTTTACTGTTTGTATGTGTGTTTGTGTTTTCTAATTAACATTTCGGTGTCATTCATTAATAAAATTGTTGCTAAGTACATATAAATTATTGTATAATAAATCTATAAAATACCTAATAATATTTTTAATTAATATCAAGGAAGTCTCTGCTATATAGAACAGGGTTATGTTTTCAAAATGACAGTAGTTTTTCCTATCCTTGATCATAATCTTAGGAGACTAACTGCCGCACTCAGACACTTCAATTAAATTTAATGCTTGTTTAGTGACTTGTTGTCTTATTCTATTGCTATAGCAAAGAAAGTGACAGCAGCAACTGTAATCAAGCATTAAATTTAATTGACATCTCTGAGTGCGGAAGTTAATCTTTTGAAAAGAAGCTAGGAGATTTCTCCTTTTTACTTTCCGATAATCATTTATTATATTCTAAGTCAGTGGTTCTTAACCTTTTAGTCCTGGGGTACCATTTGACAAAATGTCCGTTATGCTGTGGACCGCCCAGTTGGTTTATTGATTTGGAGGTAATATTCAGTAAATAAATGTAAGTAAATAAAGGGTTCTTTTAGACTCTTGTCACTTATTTATTGGCATGGATCGCAGATCACTAGAGATGCTTCCAAAGACCACTAGTGGTCCACGGACCACCGGTTAAAAACCACTGTTCTAAGTGGTATTGATGGATTGCTGCAAAACAATACGACTACTGAATGATGAGATTGATGAGATAGCAGTTCTTGAGATGTGCGGAAGATATAAACAGGAGCTGTGGGGAGGGACGATCGCCGATTGACAATTGTCCGGCCTTTACTCTTGATTTATTCCAATTACTGATTTAATCTACTAACTTGACATTGGTGAAATCACTGTGAAGAATCGCAGTAGATAATAGGAAAGGGAGAAATAAATTAATATGGTGCTTTGTTTGAAAACTTTGATATGCGCAGTAAATAGGAGCAATGATGATGATACGGAGTTTCTATCTCTTGTCATAAGAATAAAAAATAACTACACGTAGAAGCAAATCTCCTTTATCAAGGCCCCAAATGCCGCGCTTTAAATACCTACTTCCCCCTTCACCCCGCTACGCCCTTCTGTCTTCCGCGCCCAAAGTTAGGGCTGTCACTTCTGAAACATTTTAATCGGTTTATGGCTGTGTTAAATAATTTTTATCACAAAATGTTATTTATGTTTTTCTTCTTTTTGGAAACATTGTTTAATAATTAGTTTTTTACATTTAGGTTAAATTGGTAATGATATTTTTTGATGACATTAGATTATCTCCAGAAAATTACATGGCTTATGTGGCTATTAATAATCTTTAAAACACGGAAACGAGTCTATAATCAACCTTTTAAGCTCAATTAGTTTTATATTCTGTGATCCGGAGTTACTTTTTAAGTTCCTTTCCGGACTATTAAGTACTTGGAATTTTTATTAAGTTGTAAAAGCTTTATTAAAAAATACTCTTATCTATTAATTCATTTTTTGACACTTTTAATTTTGCAACCAAATAGACTGCAATAATGTTTTCCCATGGTTAATTTAATAGGTACGTTTAAAAAATCAAATGGCGACATGCGCGGTGAAACAAATACAACGACCGCGCCGCGCCGTGCTGCACGGCCATCACAAATAGAGCTATAATATATATTAATATACTGGAATATATAAATAACATTATAGCAAAGAACCACACATTACTAAGATATGAAAATATATATATCCATCCCATTCATAATAGTATAGTGGCGAGGGAAAGAGATAAATATATCTTATAGCAAGGTCTATTAAGGTATTTTTCTCAAAAATGTCTGGAAATGTTGACATTCCTATCTACATATTGAGACGCGAAGTACATAGTTTACTGACAGTTCTCAAATTAAAAAAAAAAAACATTGCGTGCTCGCTACACAAGCCCGCAATGTTGCATACAAATTCCATTACTATCTAGCTTGTAACTTTTTAAAAAGTGAAAAGGGCCATAATAAAATGAGGGCACAAGTCTTATACATCCAAATTTTACTCGAAACATAACTTTTTTATTTGTGCCTGGAATAGCTTATGTTTTTTTAAAACAAAAATTGCGTTTCTACTTGTCATAAACAAAAAGGCGGTAAGGAGTGATGGTTTTTTCACATGAAGTTTCTGTTAGTATGCAATTCAAAAAATTAGTTCAAGCGATGAAGATTTTACTCCAACACCAATTTTTTCTTGCGATTTTTGAGAAAAGCACTATATTTGCCTCGGCAGGAACAGCAATTGCGGGCTTCGTATTTTTAAACGGACTCGCAAGCTCGTCCGTTTAAACCAATACTCGGCCCGCAATTGCCTACTTCCATGCCTAGGCAATAATGTACTATTAAGATACCTTGCTATAATATACATATATTGTAACTGCGTGCGTGGACTTTGTCAATTAGTACGGAAAACATATCGTTAGATGCATTGCTATAATATATATTTTGGCATATTAATATATATTCCGTGTGTGACGCCCTTGACTGATTAGACACCTCAGGTGTCGCCAGGCGGTAGGTATCTAACGCGTCGGGAGCCGGGAGTTTCGCTTCTACTGTAGTTATTGTTTTTTCTTATGCTCTTGTGCAAAATGGCCCGATACAGTTGATGTTAAATTCAAAGGTCATGGCCAATTGCCATGCATGTTATATGTGAAAAAATCAATACTTGAAGCAGTTTTAAAGTTCAATGGCAGCATCGATATAGCCGTAGCCCTATAATTCTGCCGTCCTTAGAAAAAAGGGCGTATGTCTCATAGAACCGCGTATGTATAAGTGACTTTATTTCTTAAGATGGAGGGTTGTATTTACTTTGACCATCGAATTGCGCATGCGTCCTTATATTTAGGAGGGCAGAATTAGAGACGCTTGTATTTTTCTTATGCAATAGTATTGTTTTTTTTTAAAAGGTTTTGGATTAAAGTAACCTCTGGTGTTCATAACCTCTTAAGGCCCAGTGTGCCATAGATGTACATAATCAAGGCAATGTAATTTGAACTGTGATGCAACAAGAATAAGGTTTATTTATCTATCTTCATAAACTGAAAATGGCATTATCGAACAAACGTAATTGAACTTTATCGTCTTGATGGTAGATTCAAAGTCCCACGTACAAAAAACTCCCTGTTTATAGTATGGTGGGCCTTCCGAGGATACTACTACGGTGTATGAGTTTTTAAATAAAGCTCCATTTTCAACCGAGGTTCAATCTAATTCAATAACTCGTATTTGTACAGTCAAGGACTTTAATTGATATGCCACTATGGAACCCTGTCATAATGACAGCGTCAAACCACATGACAGAAAGTACGCCTAAATGAATCATTAACATTAAATGCGACAGGGTTCCATAGTGGCATAAGAATTAAACTCCTTGACTGTACAGGGGTTTGATGGTGTTCTTTCTGGTCTTTTTCTCAGTAATTGGCACTCTTTGATCAATGTAGGGAACGAGAACCGAGTAGTTATAAAGCCGTAAAACTTTTCAATCATTCCGAAACAAATTCAAGTCTTTCTTGTAATATTTTAAACCGAAAGCCTTTGACACTGATTTAGGATGATTCGAACATTATTTTTTTCTCCTTTTTTCAAAGCCCTTGTTTTTAACAATTAGACAATATAGTAGTTTACGTGACGGTAAACGGTAAATTAGCATTACGCAGAGTCTCGTACAATACTTTATCTACACACATATTATAAGTACTCTAAGAAGCCGAAAGGCAAATGACCAGCATTACCTTACCTGTGGTAGTATGTGACAGCGATAACAGCTGTAACGTAATTGTGAATGTTATTAAATATTGTAAAGTAATGGGACCCAAATTTGGAACATCTTCCAAAATTAACAGCTGTCATCGCTGTCACCTACTACCACAGGTAATGCTGGTCATTGCCCACGGGTTTTGAACGCATAATAGAGGACTTATTATATGAGTGTAGATAAAGTATATTAACAGTTCATAAAATAACTAATTTCGATTGTTACAAATTTTCACCGACCGTCCATTTATTAACCTGATATATAACATGACTTTCTTTGCGTTCTTAATATAGATGATAATTATACTTTTTGATGTTTGACTTTATTTAAAAGTTCACAAAGTTTTTTCTATTTATTTTTAATTTTGTTTCGTAAGCGTGTGCTAAATTAATAATATATACAGGGGGTTAAGTATTAAACGTTAACTTAAAGAAGGTTAAAATTTACATTAAGGTTAAAACATTTGACTTCTTATAATTCCGATGTTTTTGTCAAATGTTTAGAAGATATAATTATTCACACACATAAAAAGTTGAATGTAGGTACAATTTTAACCTTCTTTAAGTTAACGTTTAATACTTAACCCCCTGTATATATTATTAATGTAGCACACGCTTACCAAACAAAATTAAAAATAAATAGAAAAAACTTTGTGAACTTTTAAATTAAGTCAAACCTAATTGAGCAAAACCTCAATATCGTTGCCAGAAAAGTTAAATGAGTTATAATAGGCTAGTGTCCTAAAAAAATCTAATTAGTCCCGTCATTTACATTATCAAAAAATATTGAACACATATTTCTGGGGTCCTAGTGAAAAAGGGTGTAAGTCTCCTGAAAATCAAGTGAAAAAGGGTCTAAGTCTAGTATACACTCCGTTTATGTGTATACCCTTTTGTAGAACATGTTAAGTCGACTTATAGCCTTTTTCACTGTGTCCCCAGATTTTTCCTTTTGTCTGTTAAACAAAAAATTACGAAATAAGGGCTATCAATCGCAACTCTGAGGGCTCAGACAAGATGCACTACGCTAACTAACTTTTCTATTCGATTCGTTTTTAAACCAATCGCGTCACTCGTAGACCACGTGACTTTTCGTATCACGTCATCTTCCAGTGACGCGATTGGTTTATAAACGAATCGAATAGAAACGTTAGTTAGCGTAGTGCATCTTGTCTGAGCCCTCAGAGGGCCCTGCAAAGATGCACTACGCTAACTAACGTTTCTATTAGATTCGTTTTTAAACCAATCGCGTCACTGGTAGACCACGTGACTTTTCGTATCACGTCATCTTCCAGTGACGCGATTGGTTTAAAAACGATTCGAATAGAAACGTTAGTTAGCGTAGTGCATCTTCCAATCCAATCCAATGTTGTTTTGGTGGCAATCGGTCACAGTAGGTGTGCGACCATTTCTGTCAATGACTTAATTTGACGACAGCACAGTGTATATTGATTGACCAGTTTAAAATAGGGTCCGAAATAGGTAGTTGACGGTGTTCCTTGTAGAACCTGTGAAGGACGAACACAACATATAGACACCTCAATTATACACTGAAATAACAAAAGCCAGCAGGAGACACTTAAAGTTTAATATTTTGGGAGTGGATATAATGTAAAAGCTTTTTCAGATATTTTCTATTATTAAATGCAAGGATAAGAAGTGATTTGAAGTTGATCGGTTTTGGGATAGTAGCCGGAAGGATATCATACAGAGCAACAGTTCGGTTACGACAGT
The DNA here is from genome assembly GCA_946894065.1 of Acleris literana. Lineage (NCBI taxonomy): Eukaryota > Metazoa > Arthropoda > Insecta > Lepidoptera > Tortricidae > Acleris > Acleris literana. The sequence continues at coordinate 98,593,590 of OX335668.1, read as the reverse complement.
TAAAGAAAATATGATCCGTGGTACCATCCTCCTGCCGACATGCACAGGTAGGGGATTGGATAATACCCAGCCTGTGCAGGTGATGAGGAGTGCAGGTGTGCCCGATCCGTAATCGGCAAAGAACAGAGGTAGTTTGTTTACTAGCTAATCGGCAGAAGTAGAACCAAGGTTTGCTTGGGATGTTAGGCTGAATACCGCTATAGTAGCGCCCCTTGACACGTTTCGATAGGTCGTATGTACGCTGCCAGTTCCAAATCAAGCTTGGCCACGGCAGAAAGATCATGAGGGAAACAGTGAGGATGTTCAGGAATGCCGGTCAGTGTTGCTCCTTTAGCGAATGAATCCACCATCTCATTTCCATCGATCCCCGAATGACTAGGGATCCACGACAGAGTTACCTCGATATTACTAAGGTGACATTCAAAAAGAGACTGTCTGATGCGTAGTACTAACGGGTATAGATTTTTAGTGCATCTTGTCTGAGCCCTCTGGTTGCACAAAGCACGTGAGCGGATAAAGTGCGTTGAAGTTTTGCGTGAAGTCACGTGGCACACATACCACGTTGTGACGTCACGAGCCCCACTCCGGAACTATTATGCGCGTTACATTAGTCAATTTTGATTGATTTGATGAAGCGAATAATAGATAAATTTTTGATAATCATGCTGACTGACCAATTAGTTTTTTTTACCCAGGACACACCCCTATAAATGCAGCCTGAGAAGCAAAGAAAAAAAAGTTAAACGTACAGATAAAGATAAAAGATAATAAGATAAAAGATGTTTATTCAGTAAGTAGGTACTTTAAAAAGGGCGCTGCATACGTAACGTGATTTTACACGGACGCAGACGGGATGGGGACGGGACGAGACGACAATATCGTTTCATAGAAAATGTATCGGAATGTGCATACGTAACGATTGCACGTACGGGACGGGAAAACCAAAAATGTATGCAACCACGTCCCGTCCCCGTCCCGTCCACGTCCTGATCACGTTACGTATGCAGCGCCCTTTACACGTCAAAAATCTACCATCGTAAAACCGCGCCAAGCTTAAAATAGTTGCATTTTACGCCTAATGTATAAAAAAAAAACAACGAATTCATTACGCAATATTCAAATGGTGTTCATTAGTCCCGTCATATTAATAACGTTAATTATCAAGGCTGCCAGGCGAATTTCCGCATCTGCGCGTTACAACGATCGATACTGCAGCGTCCTACGCATATACAGGGTGTAGCTATAAGGCTGCATTGGCGCATGTGTAGTACCCTGTAGCCTGGATGCAGCACCCGCTATTTTTAAACCCCGGCCGCCCGGTTAATTGATTTGTTGCGTGTCCCTTGTTAAGTTTGCTTAGCGTTAATCATTTGACAACACGCTGTAGGTGATTTAGGTCTTAGGCATCACCCTTTTGTTAACTTTGGCCTATTTTAATGATCGTATCGATTTGCAACTGTTATGCAATTCCAATGGCATTCAGATTGTAATTTCCGTAGCAAAAAAAAATAAAAAAATAAAAAAAAGTAAAAAAAATAATTGAAAAAATGTAGGTATAACCGTCCAGGTTATTTTCGAAATCTACGTTAGCATATCGCACATGAAGTTTCATCTCTTTTGTGGATGAAAATGATTTCTTAACATTATAAGGAATTCAATTGACCCGATTTCTACTATTCATTCTTATTAAAAAAAATCGACGAAAATAACTATGAACATTGTGACAGTTTGTTTTGCTACAAAATTCAGATCTCTGGACATTACAATACGGACCTGTTGATCGCTCCCGCCGGCAATACGCGACGGGGGGTTCTTCTGCCGCGGAAGCCCAGTCATTTTACGTTTTAAACATTACTCTATGTGTTGCTCATAATTTCCGAAAATCGAATTTGATTTGTAGCCACGTAAGGCCCACTGTACTACAAACACCGACAAACAACCAGTTTTTAGTCAGTGGTACTTTGAACCTACCTTCAATGCAATAAAGTTCAATTACGTTTGTTCGAAATTAACATTATCAATTTATGAAGAAAGGAAAATGAACTTTATACCCATTGCTACACAGTTCAAATTAAATTGCCTATCCTATTGCATACTATACCTTGTTCGGATATGTATTTAACTAAATGTAAACAAACCAAACCACGTGGCTCCGTTCAACAGCCAATCAAAACTGTTTGGGCGACCTTTGATGTATCAGTGTTCTGCTCCTATTGGCTAACCGGCTATGTCACGTGTTTTTTTTGTTTACATTTAGTTAAATACCTATCCAAACAATGTATAGGCCTAAAAAATGCTTAAGGGAAAAAAATACCCATTATCATTTATATATCAGTACAATACTACATAGCTCTTTACCCGTTCGCAGAAATTTGTTTATCTCGGTAAATAACGAAAACAAATTTAGTATGCTTTAGCGACAACCCTCTATAAGCATGTTTTTTTTCGGAACAACTTTTAATAAAGTTCCTATTGTCAGTTCCATACGAGGGAGTCATAACTTGTTACAAATAAGAACAATTTTTAAATAGAAAATAACGTTACGTTTATTGGAAATAATTTCAGTCTTATAATTAGTAATTAATAAATAATTCGGAAGGGGCCGCCGTAGGCGTACTTTTTCGAATCAAATCGGAGAAATACTGGAAAGGGCCGGATCTTAAGTACCCGAAACCGACGCGCATGTTTGACTAGCACCCTTATTCACAAACAATACTTAAGGGATCCTACTGAGTAAACGCACTGACCGACCTTTTGTTTATGAGACGATTTGAATCACCCTGTGCGTTCGTGAGCACTGTGAGACCTCATACTGACGTTTGTGAATACGGGTGTAGATGTATGAATGTGGAAGAAGCGAAAGAGATTTGTCAGGATCGTGTATACATGTATAAATCGGTATAGACGGCGAATAAAACCGTCAGCGAATAAACCCTACACGCTGTTATAAAGAGAAAATATTCGTTTTCAATTGCGTCTCTGACCGACCAATGACCGCCGAGCGAGAGTGAGGAACAAACAATCTAAACAGCTGGCTGCGCTATACTGGGGCGTCTAGTGAAAAAGGACATAAGTCGACTTAACTCTTAATAAAAAAGGGCATGTACATAAACGGAGTTACTTAGACCCTTTTTCACTTGATCTTCAGAAAACTTATACCCTTTTTCACTAGAAGCCCAGTTCAAATAAAATGTACACGATGCTTACGAATGAAAGTGACTTTACTTCCTTTTGTCGCAGTACCCAGCTTCTTGATAGCACCTACCTCACTTGCACTCGCAGCTGACACAGACAAACATACCTTCATCCTTGTCTTCCAATGTCTCAAATTACACTTGCCAGTGGCCAGTGTGCCTTTTCTTTGCATTAAAAGAAACTGGTAGTGGTGTATAATTTGTTATTTAAATTAGGAACGTTCTGAAATCGTCCCTTTACTTTCGTATCAGATCGAATAGTTAGATAGGAAAGTAGTCTTTATTCTTTAATAATCATGAGTGCTTTTCCTATCTAACTATTCGATCAGATACGAGGTTGAGAAAGTAAAAGGAAGAAATCTCGTTTTTTCAGAAGAGAAATGGGAGATTCCGTTCGAGTCCATTACGGACTTGGTGTACTTGGGCTCTGGCGCGCAGGGCGTGGTCTTCGGCGGGCAGATCAAGGGCGAGATGGTCGCCGTGAAGAAGCTCCGCGAACAGGCCGAGACCGATATAAAGCATCTGAGGAAGCTGAACCACGACAATATAGGTAGATAGATTATATTTAAAAAAATATGTTTTTTTTACCCGGTGGAGAGAGCCCCGCAATGCGGGGCTTCTATTGTTTTTCGTCCTTCTGACCGGATGCAACTTCACTTGAAAGTAAGTTACAATGACGTCAACAATATAATGAAAATATTGTAGCAAGATGTCAGGGACGAGGACGAGGGACGAGGACGAAATCGTCTCAGTTGTCCAACAACAACTCAATGGAACTAGTGGGATAGACGTGAAAATCCAATCGTCTATTACGACGATACGCCCGCTGATAGAGAGACATGCATATAACAACAAAATGCATAATTTCTTAAATCATAATGTTCATATATTAAAAAGTTGACGTCTTCGATTACTATTAATGTGGTCAAAGTTCTAACCTATCCTAACTTAGTAAGAAGAAATTAGTCTTAAGATGGATCATAGCCAGAGATCGGACAAATGGGCGTCATTACTCGCAATAATGTGGACATGACTCCAAAGATTTTAATTAAACAAATTAAACACATTAATTGATTTCTTACCTGAACTTTAATCTTGATCCTTTGCAGGACAGTAATAAATAAATAATACAAAAACGTGAGGAGTGGCTATTAATATTAATCTACTTAAGTTTGCTCCATTAACATCCGTCGATTGCGAAAGCAGCTTTTCACCTCATAAGTTTATTTAAGCCGTGAAAAGGAATAAACTAATCACGGAAAAATTATAAAAAATACTGTTTACTTGCTGTAATAAATCTACACAATAACAAGTCTTTGTATTATTTATTTATTACTTGCAAAGGACCTTGCAAAGGATCAAAATTATTTTTAGGGTAAGTAATCAATTAATGTAATTTAATTTGTTTAGTTAAAATCTTGAAGTCATGTCCACATTATTGCGAGTAATGACGCCCATTTGTTCGATCTCTAATTATAACCAGAAAATGATCGTAATGATAAATGAGTATTATGTTATTTGATCGTATGCCATATAAAATTATACAATTTGTTTTAGGCTAAGCTTTTCGTAGGTAGTTTAATGAAAATGCAAAATGTTTTTAGACTCATTGAAGCACACCCGGTAAAGACCCCCTTCCCTTTCAGTTCGCTTCCGTGGCGTGGTGTCCAAACCTCCGTGCTACTGCGTCGTGATGGAATACTGCCAATACGGGCCACTATTCGAGTTCCTCCACAGCGGATCCATGTTCACTCCTAAGCAGATCCTGAAGTGGGCCAAGGATATATCCCAGGGTATGGCCTACCTGCACTCCCATAAGATCATCCATCGTGATCTTAAAAGCCCCAAGTAAGTAATTTGATATTCATTTTATTTATTCCGTTTATCATATACAACCGCATAGGTGAGGTGGGGCCAACCAACAATATCTCCTAAAAAATGTATGGTTTGTCGCACTTACCCCTTTGATGCTCTTACCCCACCTGGGGCAAGTGCGTCTACGGGGCAAGTTCGTCTAGCCAAAAATATCTCCTAAAAATATATGGGTGGTCGCACTTACCCCGTTGACGCTTTTACACACCTGACGGGACAAGTGCGCCTACGGGGCAAGTCCGTCTAACCAACAATATCTCCTAAAAATATATGGGTTGTCGCACTTACCCCGTTGATGCTTTTACCCACCTGACGGGACAAGGGCGTCTACGGGGCAAGTTCGTCTAACCAACAATATCTCCTAAAAATATATGGGTTGCCGCACTTACCCCGTTCACGCTTTTACCCACTTGACAGGACAAGTGCGCCTACGGGGCAAGTTCGTCTAAGCAACAATATCTCCTAAAAATATATGGGTTGTCGCACTTACCCCTTTGACGCTTTTACCCACCTGACGGGACAAGTGCGTCTACGGGGCAAGTCCATCTAACCAACAATATCTCCAATATCTCCTAAAAATATATGGTTTGTCGCACTTACCCCGTTGACGCTCTTACCCCACCTGACCTTACGTGACTCGGTCAGGAATGCAACCCACCGCGACCTTTAAAAGTAAACTGAAAAAGTGGCTTTTGGAAAACTTATTTTATACTCACGACCAATATCTGTGTGTTCCGCTAACGCTATAAAATGTACTTAAAACTACACTCACCACACCGTATGCGTGACGTCACGTGCACGTGCGCGTTCGCTTTCCACTGCGTTGTATAGTATGAATTCTCATTACGACATGTCACTATACAACGCAGTGGAAAGCGAAAGCGCACGTGCACGTCACGCAAGCGGTGTGGCTGGGCCTTTATTCTTATCTCTGACATGTAACGCGTGTTATCAATAAAATACTTCATTACCCTTCAATTGTTACTTACTACCCTTTAGCATCCTCATCGCTGACAACCTGACGGTAAAAGTGTCCGACTTTGGCACCTCTCGCGAGTGGAACGACGTAAGCGCCATCATGTCCTTTACGGGCACTGTCGCCTGGATGGCTCCTGAGGTCATCCGGCACGAGCCATGCTCGGAGCGCGTCGACGTATGGTCCTTCGGCGTCGTGCTGTGGGAACTGCTCACTCAGGAGGTAGGTAACACACACACACCCACACACATCATCCTCCTGCCCATATCCCACACTAAGTGGGGTGAGCACAACATTTCATCTTCCACTCTCTTCTATCTCAAAACGCGATTAGCATGGCATTCGGAAGTACCGTTAGCACAACAGTACTTATAATTAATAAATAATAATCATAAGTCAATCTATGATATCTTCTGTACTTTATTTGCAGACACAAGATAATAGATGTACAAAGTATGCTTTACCATAAACAGACACTACATATTTCAACTCTATTCTTGGGAAATGTTGTCATTTAATTTATAAAAAAATATTAATATACTTCATAAATTTTTCATTATTTTTGCGTTATCGTCGCTGTACCTATCAAAAAGTACATTTCGTCGATGAAACTGCAATACCGCGTAACCAACAATGGCTAATGCCGCGTAACTAACAAATGTGTCAAATTTGAGTTTTCGCGGCTGTAGGTAGAGCACTGTGATAGGCTCCAGACGGCATTGACAGCTGTGTCGATAACCAATCAGAAAGCTCCAAAGTCACGTCATGTCGATACCGCGAGAGAGCATGTCGTTTTTACAATTCCGCGAATGTGCATACAAGTGTAGAGATGACGTATTATTCAATTGTGTAATACCGCGTAAGTGCTTTATATAAATACATACTGGTAAATTTGGATGCTTAATATAATAAACAGCTAAATTATGGGGTTAACAAAGTTATTTAGTGTTTGGGTAAGTCAATCCTCAATAAACACAAAGATATTCAATTTTAATGCTCTCCTGTAAAATTTGTCACAAGTCAGTTACGCGGCATTAGCAATTGTTGGTTACGCGGTATTGCAGTTTCATCGACGAATTTTGTTATTAAAATATGCTAATACATTATTTCCAATGTATTAATCTTTTTTTTAGCCTATTTAGGTGTTCCACTGCTGGGCAAAGGCCTCCCCTATTTTCCGCCATTCGTCCCGATTGAGTGCATGCTCCCGCCATTCGATTTGAAACGCGTCTAAGTCATTCCGCCATCTCCTTTTTGGTCTGCCTCTGCTCCGATGATCGTGCTATGAGTAAAATTAATAGCATTTCTATTTGCTGACAAAACCTGCTGTGACATACAGACGAACGGACAGATAGACAACGAAGTCTCGCTATAAGGGTTCTCTTTTTACCATTTTGGGATGGAACCCTAAAAAAGTACAGTCTACATTAAAGGTTGTCTCAAACAGATTACAAAAATCATTTCACTTCTATAGTCCATAGCACCTGACTTGTCTTATTTAGAAATCAGGGGGCCGATTTTTGACTTTCGAGCGCTCGAAAGTTTCACTCTGAAGTGAGCAAAATCTTCGAAACCGTTTTTTGAAATACGAGCGGTAGAATTGAAAACGAATGGTGTGGACCACTCGTCATTAAATTTTCTATCGCTCGTAATTTAAAAAATACGGTTTCACATATTTTGCTCACTTCCGAGTGAAACTTTCGAGCGCTCGAAAGTCAAAAATCAGCCCCCAGAGTCACGTACAATACTTTATCTACAAACATATTATAAGTACTCTAAGATGGGTTTAGAAGCCGACAGGCAAATGACCAGCATAACCTGTGGTATTAGGTGACAGCGATGACAGCTGTAACGTAATTTCATTACGTTATCGAATATTGTAAGGTGATGAGATCCAAGTTTGGAACATCTTCCAAAATTAACAGCTGTCGTCGCTGTCACCTACTACCACAGGTAATGCTGGTCATTGCCTACGGGTTTTGAACGCATAATAGAGGACGTATGATATGAGTGTAGATAAAAACTTTTATCACCTCAAAATGCACCGTTTTCTTGTGAATAAGGCAACTAAGGTCTGTTCATCCGTACTTGTCTTATATAGTAAACAACTTTCTAACCCCAAAAGGAACCTTTTTTTGCTAAAACAGCTTTTTTATCGTAAATAAAGTAAACTGAATAAACATTATGGACATTACTTGGCTAATGTATTGTCTGTGATTGCTTTATTATGTTTAAAAGAGCTGTTTTAGCCAAAAAAGGTTCATTTTGAGGTTAGAAAGTTGTTTACTGTATAAGACAAGTAAGAATGAACAGACCTAAGAGACCACATTTTGCACACCATTTTCCTGGTTTACATCATGGGAGGTTTTACGACGAAACTGTTATTCTAGGTGATAAGTAAGGAATGCAAATTAACCGGTTATTAACCGTTTTTGTATGAAAATAACCGGTTAAAATCGGTTAAAACCGGTTATTTGCATTCCCTAGTGATAAAGGAGCATTTTGATGTTACAAAAGTGTTTCCTAAATAAGACAAGTCAGATGGTGTGGACTTCATTCCCATAACATTTGGCATCCATTAAAATATTTCCACGTGACATTTTCCAGATTCCGTACAAGACCATGGAAACCCACGCGATCATGTGGGGGGTGGGGACCGATACCATCTCCCTCCCGGTGCCTTCCACCGTGCCTGACAGCATGCAGTTGCTTCTGCATCAGTGCTGGAACCGGGTGCCCAAGAACAGGTCAGTTATTGTACAGTTGGCCAAAAATGTGGTCTACCACTAGGGTTGCCACCCGTACTTTATTATAAAGTATTGTACTCTATTTTTGCTTCCCGTACGTTATATTTTGCGCAACACATAAAATACGCCAAAGTGCTTTATTTATTACATTCGATTAAAATAATTATTTATTCGAGTGGTTTAATTTTGAAAATAATAACTGGGTTGGTCATTATTAGCCATTTTAATTAAAATTCACCAGTTGAATATATTAAGCACTACCGACAAATAACAAGTATTTTTTCCAAGGAAACAATTTACAGAATTTATTTAAAATAGTTACAATATTGCTGTCTGTTCCCGCCACTTTGGCATTTACAGAACGGAAATTCTCTGTGATGAAAGCCGACAAGGACGACAGAAATAAAATTGCACAAACTTCATTAAAAATTAGCTATTTTTTAAAACACACTGATACAAAACACTCAGAAAAAGCAAGGTCTGATATGAAATATGCATTAAAAAATATTTTGAAAATACTTTACATTTATGCTGTGTACTTTATTTTTGTTCCTCTTCAGGTAAGAAATACTTTATTCTGTTAATAAAAAGGTGGCAACCCTATCTACTGTATGAATTCAGTGCCCTTACCATGAGTTGTGAGTGAATGTTCTGTCCCTCGCAGACCTCGTAAGTATTCTTATAGAGTGCGAGGGACAGAGCATTCGACTCGCTACCGAGTATGGTAATTGTAACTCATGGTAAGGGTACAGAGGTCGGAATAGGCAGTGCCTATTTGCCTAAACTTCGCGGGAGGACGTAACTAAGAGTGGTTACAACCACCAAAAATAATTAATTTTTATTAAATGCGGGATTTCCGAGATTTTTTTAATAATACATAAATGTGGAAATTGATACTAAAACTCAATATCACATGTTAAAAACATTTATTGTATACAATTTTACATGATCAAATGACATATTCTGATTAATTTCTCATGTAAATAAACTAACATAGTATTTCGTAATATATAATATTTTATCTCATATTAGTAGTAATTATGATTGGAATTATGATATTGATGATTCAGATTGAAAGATGTTGTAAAATGCGATATTTTGTATGGAAATTTTTAACTTCACAATCCTCTTAAAAACCATTGAAAAATGTGATGCTGATGTATTATTCTCGTAAGGCCCAGTGTACAATAGTATGTACCAACATTATCAAGGCAATTCAATTTGAACTGTATTGCAATGGGAATAAAGTTTATTTTCCTATCTTCATAAATTAAAAATGGCATTTTCGAACAAACGTAATTGAACTTTATTGCCATAACCGTAGATTCAAAGTCCGACTGATAAAAAACTTGCTGTTTGTAGTATACGAGTATAGGTAATAGTACAAGTACAGAAGGCTCACTCCTTAGATCTTTACAAAAGCCGCTTTTTTCTTAGCCAAAATATTATGATTTATGGTCCTCTGACGTCGTCGACTTCAGCGCAAGCCAAACGGAACGTTAAGGCTGCGTACGAACGGTGAAAATTAATTGACTCACTCGCCGCGTCGCCGATAGTGAGGGCTGCCAACGACTGGAAATAAAATAATAATGTATTGCCCATTTATTTTTATGACGACGCGCTAGCCTAGTTGGTAGTGACCCTGCCTACATACATTATACATTATTTCATTATTTATCTCTAAAATAATAAATCTACTAAGTACTATAACAAAGGGTGACTGGGGTGTAGCAATTAAATACTTTGTAAATAAATCTTCTTTTTATTTATTTTCCTGATACAAGAATACAATAGCTATGACCTAAACGCTATCACAGCGGCGTCTGTCCATTTTTTCAATAAAACGAAGCACCGCTGTTCCTTCGAACCAATTTGATTTCAAATCTATAAATTTAAAACCAAATTGGACACTTTGTATAAATAGTTTAATGTGATAAGGTCCACTTTCAGCAGCAGAACCTTACCACATTACAGTACCAATTACTGACAGTTGCTACGTTACCATATTCCTAGAGATAAAGACGGCAATCTGTAGCGAACGCTATTGTTAGAAAAAGATAAATAGTTGTTTCAAATTGCGTACCCGAATGACGCGACGTTCCCAAAGACTTTATACCTATACTATACTATACTATATATACTATACTAGACTGTGTACCAAAAAATTATGTTTAGCTAAAACGAGATCTGTTGATATACACTTAGGGTAGCTATTTACTTATAAGCGGTAGCTAAACCAAAACCGGTCCGCGCGAGAGGGCTCCCGCTGGTAGTGTGTCCTTGTCTGACGTCTTGCCAGCTCAACCTAATCACCCATATAAATATATGTAGTATATATATGTATAGTGTTTTATGGTTAGAAAAGGGACACACTACCAACGGAAGCCCTCTCGCTCGGACCGGTTTTTGCGCCATAGTGCACAGTCTAGTAGTAAGGTATAAAGTCTTTGGGCGTTCCTAATATATCATGGCGGCGAATTAGCTACCCGTCTTTATCGCACTCATATAAAATTGGTGGCAGCCCCTGAATAGTACACATCAGATGGGTAACCGGCATGTACTTGTAGCGATGGACGTAAATCGCGGAGTGAGCCGCGCCTGCTCGAGCCTCGGATTGACAAAAGTGTTTTTTAGGCCCCCGTTCAAGATAATCGCCGCCCACCTGGAGATAGCTGGTGAAGAGTTTGTGGACATCAGGGACGAGAACTTCAGTGCTACGCAAGCCGTGTGGAAGAAGGAGGTGCAGAATGGAATGGACCAGCTGTACATCAAGTAAGTACCTATAATCTGTTTAATTTAGGATGATTCCTGTGACAGCTGTATTTCGTAATTTCAATCACTTACTATAGTCACAAGGATTAGGGTGTCGTGGTCAACAAGAAACGCTTATAGTTTCGCTTTGCCCGTCTGTTTTTATCATTTCAAACAAAATCAAATTAAATCAAAATATTTATTCAGTAAATTGGCCACATGAGGGCTGTTTTACACGTTGGTAATATGGAGTGAATCTACCAGCGCTTCGGACAAGACCATCATTGCGTAGAAGTGCCGCAAGAAACTCCACCTGGGGCACGTTTTATAAAGCTACATGTAACAATTTTACAGGTCTAAACTGGCAACACTGCTCAAACGGCTGGTCGTCATTGGTCGAGGTTGTGTCAAATGGAAACTTGTAACCTGTTATTGTAATTTGTAGCTTTATAAAACAAGCCCCAGAAGGTCATTTTTTCAAACATAAAAGGCAATAATACTTAGAAGTAAGTTACATTACTAGGTAGGTAATAAAGTAACAAATGTTATAAATGTAAGGTCAAATACATTAAACTAATAATAATGACTAGGAGAACAACACGTAGTATATGCAACTGTTGGTTGTCCCTGATAAAGAGAGAAAAAACATGTTTAATTATTACTATTATACAGGGTGTCCCAGGAAGTAGTGTCAAGCGGAAGTCCAGAGGTAGTGCACCTCAAGGGGCATCTGAATCACCCCCATGTATGTTCCGCGATTTTTAGTATTTGCAGAGATATCGATCATTTTAATCAGAATTTTTGTAATTTTTCCTTATGTCCATGTTATGAAAAACCCTTGAGTTCATGTATTATTTTAATAGTTTTTCATTGGTTTCTTACATTGATAGAATAATTATGAACTTAGGATGTTTTTAAAACTACATGCCAGCTTTTTTTTCATGATGACTTTTTGTGTAATCACACATAGTTACTTTCTCCATACTAATTGTACCCCATGTTTGTTTTTCAGCTAGTATGGACAAATAAACTTTGTGTGATTACACAAAAAGTCATCATGAAAAAAAAGCTGGCATGTAGTTTTAAAAACATCCTAAGTTCATAATTATTCTATCAATGTAAGAAACCACTGAAAAAATATAATAATAATACATGAACTTAAGGGTTTTTCATAACATGGACACAAGGAAAACTTACCAAAATTCTGATTTAAATGATCCATATCTCCGAAAATACTAAAAATCGCGGAACATACATGGGGGTGATTCAGATGCCCCTTGAGGTGCACTACACTACCTCTGGACTTCCGCTTGACACTACTTCCTGGGACACCCTGTATATGGCAATAGAAATACACTGAAAATTTCTACCTATTAGTAAATTTATTAGTATTAATTACAAATAATTTATCACCTTCTCTAATTTTTTTTAACCAGGAGCGAGAGATCTCTCCCAATCGACGTACAAGAGGCGAATCGTCGCGACGAGCTCAAGCACGCTCGGGACATTCGCAAGGTCTGCGAGAAACAGCTGGCCAGGGCCAACGAGCTCTACATGGACGCCTGCTCCGTGAAGCTGCAGCTGGAGCAGAGGGAGACGGCGATAGCTGAGTGAGTGAGAACGAGAACATAGATTGCTACCCCAAACTGATTAATTCTGAGCAGAATATTTTATTTCCAATCGCATTTTTCCCCATTTTTTTTACCAGTTGCATACTTTCCTAATTCAAAATCAATTTCACTGTCGACGGAGCTCCTATTCCTGGGTGCTATGGCCCTTCGGGTTTTTGCAAAACTAACATTTAACCTAAACCTATCTACCTATTTCAATCTATTTCAACTTAACTAATTACAAAGGGTATATTTTGCGATTGGGGCTAATCCAAAATGGAACATATACGATTGTTAAAAGTTTAAAAATGGGGAAAATGCTATTAGAGAAAAAACAACATGGGGAAAAATGCGAATGGAAAGTTTGCTACGCGGAATTAATGAGTTTGGGCAACCGTTCTAACTATTCTCAGGAAAATTGGTTTAGTGCTAAGTGTTTTTACATGACAGGAAATACACCCATTGCCCTGACAATGACGGTCACACTTTTACATTGTCAACCATGACGGAAATATCCGTCGAATATCAGCCCTACCCCATAGACACTCAGGTCTATTTTACGCTGTCAAGCATGCCGGATATATCCGTCGAATATCAACCCTACCTCATACACTCGTCTATTTTACGCTGTCAACCATTAAAGATATATCCGTCGAATATCAACCCTGCCTCATACACTCAGGTATATTTAACGCTTTTAACGATGACGGATATATCCGTCAAATATCAACCGTACCTCATACACTCAGGTCTATTTTACGCTGCCAACCATGACGGATATATCCGTCGAATATCAACCCTGCCTTATACACTCAGGTATATTTAACGCTTTTAACGATGACGGATATATCCGTCAAAAATATCAACCCTACGTCATACACTCAGGTCTATTTTACGCTGCCAACCATGACGGATCTATCCGTCGAATATAACCCTAGCTCATACACTCGAGTCTATTTAACGCTGTCAACCATGCCGGATATATCCGTCAAATATCAACCCTACCTCATACACTCAGGATTATTTTACGCTATCAACCATGACGGATATATCCGTCGTTGCCGTTGAACCATTGCTGCGGATATATCCGTCAATGGAAAAGGTAACCTTCTTATCTTATCTTTCATATGCCTCAATAATATTTCTAGGCGTGAGAAAGCTCTCCAAGCTTGCCGCTGCGGCGTTCGCAAGTTAAAATACCAACGCCAGGCCTCCTCATCATCCGACGGTAAGTGCCAGCTGGAGCCAGTCCACCGCCGCAGGCCCAAGAAACGTGACCTGGTGGTCACCAACGAGAAGGAGCTCGTCAAGACATCACTCCTGGAACACCCCGAGATGAAGCCCACTCTTGAGCCCATCGACCCACTCAAGAATAACAATGTGAAAACGCCGAAAGACGTCATCACGTTCATAGAGCAGAATGGGAACATTGAAATAAAGGGGCTCAATGACAATCGCGTTCCGGATGTAGCTCAAGTTTAAATAAAAAAGCGGAGTATTCTTGAAAATTTAAAATTGATTATCGATTTTTTTAGTTATTGAAATACTTCTGGAATTTGTGATTAATCTCAAGTTACCACGTATTTTTTTTGTTTTCAAATCACAACGCTGTCGCCCGTTTTTAGTATTAACGAGTGATTGTTTGCAATTCTTTTTGCGTGATATTACCTAGATTTAAATTTAGATAAAAATTAAACATTTGAGGGTGGCGGCGGATTTATATTTCACGGAAAGATCTTATTATTAATAGGTTAAAAGGATCTCATTTTTACCTTTTTTTATTTTAAGCCCTTGACCAATTTTTGACTCGTAGCTGTCATGAAAATAATTATTTTTCTATTTATTACATATTAGTTATTATTTAGATGAGAGTGAGAGCTTTTGAATAATTATAAAAGCAATATTGATTTTGAATTCATGTTCTAATTTTAGCGAGATATTAACTTGAAAACTTCCAAAAAGAACTCAACTGTTTTTTTTTCAATTGCTGAAAGCAATACCAAAAAAAAATATTTTGGTTATTGAATGATAGTGAGACCCGCAATTCTTGCCTAAAATCACTAATATTTAACGGTAAAAAGGATTTAAAAAATTGCGGGTTTTAAATATCTTGTTGTTAACTCACATTTTATTTGTTGTTATATATCTTTGGATGATTGGGGGCTAATTTACCTAAAGTTCAATTTAAGCGGATACGTACCGTAAATATGATAGAAGTGATCATGGAAGAAGTTAGAATAGCAGTGTGAAGTATGTAAATTGATCAATCCACGGAAGTATGGAAGATATTTGAAAGAGGATGGATGTATGTAGATGACTTTATTCTCTAATAAGTTGTTGGAAGAGTAGGCATGGTGTAGTTGTTTGATGATCATGTCATTGAGCAAATGAGGAATGTACAGGATTGCAACAACTGCCAAAGAGTAATGTCAACATGGAAGAGGTTAGAATGACTGTGAAATATGTAAATTGATCAATCAACGGAAGCATGGAAGTTATTTGAAAGAGTATGGGTGTATGTAGATGACTTTCTTCTTTAATAAGATGATATTGTTAAGATGTTTGTTTGATGATCATGTCATTGAACAAAAGAGAAACGTACAGGGATTGCAACAACTGCCAAAGAGTAATGTCATGTGTGGGAGAGAGTGATAGAGAAAATTATAAAAGAGATTTCATTCACAAAACGATCGGTTATGGCTCGAGGAACAACAGACGCCATATTTGTGCAAAGATGAAATAGAGCACATTTTTTTAACATGGCGTTGGCGGAATCCCTCGAGAGGGGGGGGGGGCCTTGAAGGAAAAAAGAGTAAGAGTGATTCTTGCGATGTACTATTGGCAAGATGACTGAACCACCATAATAGATTCACTCCATATTACCGACGTGTAAAAGAGCCCTCATGTGTGGCAACATGAGGGATTTACTGAATAAATGTTTTGAATAGAACTGTGTCCAAGTTACGTTAAATTCTGTAGCTCTGCCTACCCCACTCTGGGATCCTGGGGATCCTAGGTATGAAGGCGTGAGTGTATGTATGTATGTATGTAATAAATATATACAGTGGTGGTCACATAATTAGGGACACTTGTTTTTTTCCCATACAATTGCCTACAAATATGACTTTTAAATTTTGACCACCATTCGAAAAGTTCTTGGCCAATTTTATTGCTAAATACAACTTTCTTTAGATCATTAACTAAGGTTTAAATTTATGTACAATGAACTACTGTTAAAAACGAACCTTATATTTTATAGGGATTTAAAAACTTTGTGCTGACCCGTCCGTTCAAAGTTTTGCAACTTTGTATGAACGTGAGGTATTTATTTTTTCAAATCCTTATAAAATGAAAGATCCGTTTTCAACAGAGATGAATTGTACATACACTTAAACCTTAGTTCATTAATGAACGATGAGTGTAACCAAATATTAAATTAGTTTAGAACTTTTTGAATGGTGGTCAAAATTGAAAAGTCATATTTGTAGGCAATTGTATGGGAAAAATACAAGTGTCCCTAATTATGTGACCACCAATGTATGTAAGCAGTTAATTAATCGCAGGTAAATTAGCTCCAGGATATCCATTCTATGTTATATATATGTTTCTAATATAAGCATTCCAATTATAGACAATTGTTTGAAGTAATAAAGAGCCGACTTTGTTTTATTTTTATGATCTGGCCTAAAAAAAACTGAAATATTATCCAATGAATGCAGGTTTATTTAAAAATCTCTTAGAATTAATACCTAGTCTTAAGAAAAGCGCTCATTTAAGAGCTATAACTTATTATTTAAGTTATACTTAGTTTTAGCTGGCCTAAAACTTAATTTCAACTGGCTGTTTTTTATAGCTTCTAGATTTAATATACATTGCATTCCTTTTTTACTTGAATAGTTCCTATTTTTTTTTACTGAAATTCGGGAACAATAGGATTTTTTTAAGACAAATGTTGACGTCCAAACAAACCGAATTTGTGTATAGAATTTTATAACGTCAACTTCAAGTCGATGATTGTAAAACAGTAAATGTACTGTTAACGGTTCATTTACCTTAGGAGGTTTACAGGAGCGAGCGGCCGCTTGACCAATCACAATCGAATTTGTTACGCACACATAAACACAAGTAGGGTAAAAGCGCTCGTGGTCGGACGGACTAGACTTCAGGCACAAAGGTATATTTTAATCAACTTTCACGGGGTTATTTTTATTTTTTTTATAAAATTCATTTCGCATGTTTTAAATATTCAACCAGAAAACTGTATTCTTTACAAAAAAAAAACAATACTGAAAATATAACAGAATATTTATTTGCTCTCAAAACAACCCAACAAAAACGTTAGTTTACCTAAACTATTTAAAAATCTGTCGATTATCTAGGAGCTTTTGGTAATAAAAAAGAAGGGGGAAACAATATACAGAATGCCTTATCTTCGACCACATCGTTACTATAAACCTAAGAAACAATCATCGACTTATGTCAATGTAAACATTTTTTACCCCGTTCATTTTAGTTTTTTATAAATGCACTAGTAGGTGATTTGAAATGCCTGTTTGGAAATTTTATGAGAGGTATTTTTGTATAATATATATTTTGCTGAGGTCTTGGTGGTTGTCCACAGTAGCAACGTATTTGGTAATTTAAGCGAGGGGAGATCTTGATACTTTTTAACAAATTGTTAGTCTCTGTCAATTTTAGGTAAATTTCCATTGATTCTAATAAAGGGCATTGGGTAAATTTGTTTGAAGAATATTGTCATTTTTTTTTTCAGCGGCCCCGGATTATTCTTACATAGTTATTTAGAGGACCTCTAAATACACATAGATATATATAATTTATGGCGTTAAATAATAACGGAGCGGAGATTTTAAAGATTTAAGTGTTCAGTTTTTAGTACAAAAGTACGCCCAAGTAGGAATATTTAAATATCTCAGCTTCGATGCACTTAAGAGTATTACATTACATAATAAAATATGTTTATTTTTAATAATTCTATCATAATTTGCCACTTTTGCGAATGGCCGCTCACCTTGAAAATGTATGAATTTTACAAATGACAACACTTTTACCCAAACCCCTTTAAAGATTTTGTTAAATATTTGAGGGTTGAAATGCGAAAAGAAATTTAAAAATGTATAGTTGAAATATGTTACAGGATTTTTTTAAGAAATAAGTTGGAGTTCTTATAATTTGTCGAGATTTCGTTTAGACAAAGGTATCTATTATTTTTAGCACAATGATTTGATAAGTAAGTACTTCGATCTACCCTGTAGAAAATATTATTAATTAATAAAAATGTGTCAATAGTTCGAGAATACCTCTATCTCGGTTTCACTTCGAATTAAATATTTGTTACTATTTTTATATTATATTAATTATTTTAATATTATATCTTAGTTAGTAATAGATCAGCGCCTTTTTAAATTATTTTTTACGGACTGGATTGTGAGATTATTATGTTTATCACAAAAAAATAAATAGTGGTTTTATTAATGTAAAAAAAATTTTTTTTTATATTTTTCATGCAATCATTGCATGTTTTATTCCACTCTCAAAGTTGTTTTAAATACAGAGATTTATTTATAATATATTACTTATTTTATTTTAACGGTTTAATTACGAGGTGCTGTTATTATTTCTTACTCCTTGCTGTAGTTTAAGTAGTTTTATTATAATGTGAATAGTCTGAATTTTTGACGTGACTTTACTATGACTTTTGACTGTGACTTTTATTAGGGACTACCAACTTTTTTAATAATAATTATTAATAATTATATTAAATATTAACAATGAGCACATCGTCGTAGTATCAATCAATTTTTTTCTGTATTAAATATTTTTATTAATAATTTTTTTAAATGCTAATATTTCGGAGAGTTGTGACTAATTTGTTTTTTTTTAATCTTATAAAATATCATATTATTAAAGTTGGTAAATCCTTATTCACTTAACGCTACCCTACCAGATACATACATTTTTTTTTATAAAATATTTATACTTTAATATAGTACTCAGGTGACTTCTAAATCTATAAAATGTACACTTTAGGCCCTAAAAGTTTTACAGGGTTAACTAAATCTGGGAATTTTGGACCTAGAAAGGTCCCCACCGATATGTTTTTTTAGTGTATTATTTTATTATTGCCTATTCCCGGAAAGTAGGGAATTGCCTGACGAGGTGGTTGGCGGGCCGAGCCTTGGCGAGGCCTGCTAAAATCCGAGTCAGGGAATCCCCGTTTCCGCCGAGGCATTTATAATGTTTTTCTCAAACAATGCGAGGAAATTATACAAATACATAATTATAAGTATTTGTAAAAAGCTATAGACAAATTCGTTTTTTTTTTAAAACTACGTTTATTAAGATGCACGAGAGCGACGCACGCACTGAAGCACACTATAACCCGTGGTCCTTCCGACAATATGCCATAGAGAGCATTTTTGAATAAAATATCGCAGCGGAGTAGTGACCCTGCCTACGAAGCTAGCGGTCCCGGATTCAAATCCCGGTAAGGGCAGGTATTTGTGTGATGAGCGCGAGTATTTGTTCCCGAGTCTTGGACGTTTTCTTAAGTTTTATTTCTTTCTAGTACCCACAGTACAAGCCTAGATCTTAGTTTGGGAGTAGGTCAATTTGTGTGACATTGTCCCTCGATATTGATTTATTAATTTATTTATACATTTATTTTACTCCTAGGAAGAAAGTGAGGCTCTCTCCTTTTTTTCAAAAGAAAAGCCGTTTTTCCGAGCATGTTTGAGAAAAAACCATAATCGCATTGAAATAAGGTAGTAGTTTCAACCGACGAATATCGCATATTAAAAGTAAAAAATGGTCACCTGAGCTACACCTACTCAAGTATTGTACATTACATTTTTTTACTCGTGTAGATTTCTTTTAATAAAGCATGCCAGATTTTTTTAAATTAGGGAATGCAAATAACCGGTTATAACCGGTTAACCGGTTATTTTCAAATAAAAACGTCTAATAACCGGTTCAATTGCGTTCTCTATTTAAATTTCGAATAGACATTGATTTTATAACAAATATGTATATGTTTTATTTACACTACGGATTTTAAGATTGTTTAAATCGAGATTGTTGAGTACCTGTTTTTTTTGTTGTTGTTTTTTTGTCTTACTGGCATGCCACTTTCTGTATTAACACAGTAGATACTTGAGACTATATTGATATTTATACCGGGGCTGTAGCGAGTAAATAATTGTGAATTTTACCTCTTCATGTCACTTTAGAATAGACTGAAAAATTCAGTACACTACCGATTTCTATAGACTAGAAGGTTTTTGAAGTAATATTTAATTTTGCACCATTGAATCTGTTAGCATTTTCTAAATTAACTGGACTATTTAACTTGTATTGTATGTTAAAAGGAATAGTATAGTCAATAAATACCTCGGTCCCGGTTTTGGTGTTAGCGTTATCTAGTCTAAATTATATGGATGGTAATTCTGGTAAAAAAATAAATAAAATGATCACAGTAGATTTGTTTTATTTAAATTTTCAGTTCATTAGATAAGTATGTACAGTCAAAGAATTAGATTTGGTACCCACCTTATGCGGCTGCTACACGGTGAGCAACCAAGCTCTCCACCAAGGTGACCTTGGTTGGGGGCTCGGTTGCTAACGCCGTCGCGTTTCCGTCTACACGGTTGCCAACAGCAGTGTGTTTACTGCTCGCAGAGAGAAAACACGTATCGTACCGTATATATCGTATCGCACAGTGCACACGATATGGCTTCTTACTTTTCAAAATTTCAGAAGGTTGGCGTAGCTTTAGCACTTTTGTGCGCAAGTGAGGACAGAAAAGAAAAAAATTATATGGATGAAGCGATGGCTGAAAGAACGACTATTACCAAGTCATTTAAACTTTTCAACGCCACAGTCGGCTCTGGCCGTCAACTAAAAGTCGTGCCACTGACGCCACGTCGGCTACAGCCGACAAGAGTTCAAGATTAAAAGAGACTTCTTTTGGTAGCAATAAGGTGTAATTTGCATAGCATAGCAAACATGTTTGGCGTGTGGGTGGCACATTTTGTATTCGACATATGGCGTTCAAAAGGTTAAATTTATTGAATTTACTGGACTTTGACGATATTCGTACTTTCTGCTGCTCGTTCGCCATCTTGTTCTCGTGCGTTGTCGCGTGAGGCCGTGCGCACTCTGCCTGCAGAGACAACTGCGTTCGCGTGGTTGGCAACAAGCGTCTACACGGTGTACAACGGCGGTATCCAACCGTGGTTGCCAGCGCACGACCGTCAGCCAAAGGCAATACAAGGTCAAACGAAATTTGGTTGTAAACCACCTACACGGTTGCAAACCAGCAAGGTCAGCCGCATTAGGTTCAAAGTCAATCTGACATTCTACAACAATAAGGTTGAGTTTCCTATAAGTTACAAATGACTTGGCATCTCTACTGACATTGACGACTTCAATAAATTTTTTTTGGAATGTGGTCACAAATTATCGTCCGTGACCGTACAAAGCATAGAAGCCGGACTACGAGATGAAAATTGCACCAGCTTCATTCTACATTGACATCCTTATTGTCGAAGGCGCTCACGCGACGTTGTATTTATATCGGAGAATCGTTAATAATGGCGGAAGCGCCATCGACAATAAGGTCCCTTTTCATAGTAACGTCTTATTTCATTAGAAGTCATACTTGAATTAAATTTGTGACCAATTAGGTTCAAAGTCAATCTGACATTCTACAACAATAAGGTTGAGTTTCCTATAAGTTACAAATGACTTGACATCTCTAATGACATTGACGACTTCAAGCATTTTTTTTTTAAATGGGGTCACAAATAGGGCACACCCCTATGGGTAAAAAACTAATAATTCTAATTAGTCCGTCGGTAAGATTATCAAAAAATATTGAACACGTATTTTTTGCTTTTTCAAATCAATCAAAATTGACAAATATAACGCGCATCAAAGTGCGGGAGTGGGGGCTCGTGACGTCACAACGTGGTATAAAGTGTGCCACGGCGTGACGTCACGCGAAACTTCAACGCACTGTATCCTCGTCATTTTTTGTTTAATTGACAAAAGAAAAAAAACATGTTCAATATTTTTTATAATGTAAAAGACTGACTAATTAGTTTTTTTTAGGACACTAGCCTATTAACGTCCGTGACCGTACATAGCATAGAGGCCGGATTACGAGATGAAAATTGCACCAGCTTCATTCTACATTGACATAGACATAGACAATCATTCATTAATGATAATAATTTGTGGCATTATCTATGAAAAGGACCTTATTGTCGATGGCGCTTACGCCGCACTGCGTCACGCGACGTTGTATTTATATCGGAGCATCGTTCATAATGGCGGAAGCGCCATCGACAATAAGGTCCCTTTTCATTGATAACGTCTCATTTATTTACAAGTCATACGTAACGCATTCACTGCCGGCAACGCATACGAGGGCTGCTACTTATGTAACCGGAATAGAAAAAAATAACAAACGTATATGACTAAATATGGTTTCATTGTTTTTCAAAATATTCTCCCTTATGATCGATGCACTTTTGCATACGTTGAAAACAATTTTTAAAACATTTTTTCCACTCTGACTGAGGTATCTCCAAAACGTGCTGTTTGAACGCGTCGACTGCATCTTCACGGGTCGAAAATCGTTGACCACGTAATTTATTCTTTACATTTGGGAATAAATAGAAATCATTGGGTGCCAAATCAGGGCTGTACGGCGGATGACCCGTTAATTCTATATTTTGTCCTTCCAAAAATCGAGTCGTTTCGCGTGATGAATGACAGCTGGCATTGTCATGGTGGAGAACGATTCTGCGTCGCTGGTTGTTTTTACTTATTTCTTCAAATACCTCCAGCAAACAAATGGTCGTGTACCATTGCGAATTAACCGTTTTACGATTCTCTAGTGGCACTGTAGCCACATGGCCATTAATACCGCAAAAGCAGGCGACCATTTGCTTCAAGGTGCTTTTTGCACGAGTTACTTTCGTAGGGTGCGGCTCATTTTGAAACACCCATACTGTTGATTGTTGTTTACCCAACCCAACCCATACTGTTGATCCTGGATCTATGCGTATGCATAGATCCAGGATCCGGAAACACCTGTGTAGATTATAAACAGCTTTTGAGTCACCACGGATATATTTTTTTAACATTTTCTTTCGCCATTCGACGCGAGCCTCTTTTTGATCCTTAGTTAAATTGTGAGGGATCCAAGGGGAACAAATTTTTTTTACTGCTAAATGATCATGTAATGTCTTATTAATGCTCGTCATACATATGCCCAGAGTCGCCTCTATCTCGCGATATAGCTTCAATATTTTATGGTACAACGACCGATTTCGGGCGACCTTCCTTAACTTCGTCCGTGAGCATACTACGTCCACGATTGAACTCACTAAACCAGTGGTACACAGTGCTTTTCGATGGAGCTTCATCACCAAAAGTCGAAGTTAATTGATCTATGCACTGTTGTTGCGTTAAACCACGCCGAAAATCATAATAAATCATAGCACGAATATTTTCACGAGTGAGTTCCATTCTTGCAGCGAGATGACATTTTGATCCCGCCAAAAACAACAGACTAGCGTACATAAGAAAAAACATTATAGCGGCCAGTATTAAAAAAAAGTTCAAATTTTACCATGGAGGTCAGATATAACGTTTATAAATGTTGGAATCCCAGATTCCGGATACATAAGTAGCAGCCCTCGTATAAGCGTTCTCCTGACTTCCACCCAGTGCCCTCAACGCATATGTGCGTTCTTACAGTAGGCAAGCTCCGTATAAAACAAAAGATGTGGCACCTGGCGAAAGTCCGAAAAACAGTACTGGCAGTGAATGCGGTAACCTAGTTTCTATATATAATTAATGAATAGGAATTATTCAGAAAATACATTATTAAGCCTATTTTATTTGAATTGTAAAAAATCGTTGACTTACACTTATTGACCACGTTATGAGCTCTTATTGAGAAGACAGTGTTAGAGAATAGATAGGGAATATGACTATGGACTTTTTAAATTACATTTTCAAAAAAATATGAATATACCGTAAAAGAGATAACCAAAAGTGAAATTAAAATTAAAATCGGTCAAGTAATACGGATGATACAAGTATTTTAAAATGATAATTAGACAGAGAGATCCGAAGTGCACCGGTGACGTCATCGTGCAATACGGCGCGTAAAATTCTGTTTTGCTATAAAGAGATAGCAACAAATCTTTGTTAGCTTATAACTTGGTAATTTTATAGCTATTCAAAAAATGATTTTTCTCACTTGGAGCACGTTTTATAAAGCTAACTACAACTTACAATTTTACAGGTCTAAACTGGCAACACTGCTCAAATGGCTGGTCGTCATTGGTCGAGGTTGTGTCAAATGGAAACTTGTAACCTGTAAATTGTAATTTTTAGCTTTATAAAACAGGCCCCTGTTTGTTACATGAATCAGCTTTCATTGAAGCTGTAAGAAAATCATGCATATTCCTTATTGACCACGTTATGAGCTCTTATTGACTAGACAGTGTTTGCAGTGGCGGATCCACGGGGGTGGTCAAGTACGTCATGACCATCCCCTTCGGCACTCGTAGATACCGGTCATAAAGTAAATAGTCGTGTGGCATTATCTCGCACTTGACCGAACTTCTGCGTTCAGCACTTAATGACCATCCCCTAATCTGAAAGCTGGATCCGAGCCTGAGTGTTTGACAATTATATTTATACACTAGTATAGTACAGTCGGCTACATAGAGATGTATCCAATTTTTTATCTTATTACAATGCAAGGTGACAGTGGATGATACATCTCATCGCCAGTGCCACAAGAGGGACATTTTTGAACCTATTACAAAATCAAACATGGGATGAAAGGAATTCTTTCACCCGAGTTAAATCTGATTTAATTCGTAATGGCTGTATAAGATTCTGCTATAGACTAAGTAGTCCTTATCTGTCATTGTGACATTTGAATTTGACAGATGAAGCATGGTTTAGCTACTCCACGGTTACCTACTCCACGTTTATAAGTAAAGGCCTCCATACATGATCCGTTTTGCCTTCAGGTCTAACTGACCTGATGTAAAATAGCATCGTGTATGTGTAATTTGGCCTCAAGGCAAATCGCATCCGTCCGCCTGAACGATTTGCTTGACCGGACAGAACTCCATACATTATCAGTTTTACCTTCAGGTCTAACTGACCGGATGCAAAATAGCATCGTGTATGTGTAATTTGGCCTGAAGGCAAATCGCATCCGTCCGCTTGAACGATTGGCCGTTGGAAAAACTGATCATGTATGGCCACTCGATCCGGTCAGGCGGAACTGACGCAGTTCGGCCTGTACCGATCGGCCTCTACATGTATGGCCACTCGATCCAGTCAGGCGGAACTGACGCAGTTTGGCCTCAACACATCGGTCTTAACATGTATGGCCACTCGATCCGGTCAGGCGGAACTGACGCAGTTCGGCCTGAACCGATCGGCCTGTACATGTATGGGGCTTAAGGGTGATACAAGGTAGTTTGCACCGTTTGCACCCTTCAATTAGGGGGATGTGGTAGCTAACGTCATGACGAAGTTACAGTACCGCCATCTAGAGTGACAACTTTTATTTCTATATTATGTACTTAAATTGTGAACAGCGACATCCTGCGACGAATTTAAACACTTACAAGGTAGTTTGTCACCCCTTTAATTAGGGGTGATTGGAAGCTTTCATGACGATGCTACAGTACCGCCATCTAGTGAAATTTTTCATTACTATATACTTGTCACTATTGTTGAAGGTGAAGTGTGCAGGTAGCTGCATGACGAAGCTTACTCTAGTCAAAATCATTTCAATAGATGGCGTTGTTATAACGGAACACTAGGTCAGTAAAGTAAGTCATACGGCCTTCTATTTTACTTTGGTTCAGTCCATCTCTCTTTTAGCCTAAGCAACGAAGACCAAAAACTGCCCTCAGGAGAAAAAACTCGTGTATAAGCGAATTTGGCATAGTTGTAGGGAATGGTGTTTTAAACCAGATACTGAAAGTACTGATGGGTGGGGGTGGAGCCCTTTTTTAGTTTTTCGTAAATAACTCGTAAACGGTGGCCCATAGCAAAAAAAATCCATTACATCTACATAAAAATTTCTACAAAAAAAGATTCAATACACTTTTTTGCTGGGATCAATATTTAATGAGATGTGGAGGGAAAAATGATTCCTTTCGGCCATAGTCGGGTTTGCATAGTAAGTCGGCCCTTACATCAAATGGGCTCGGGTTTTTTTTGTGAGTACCTCTTATAGTGAAGAATATATGCTGGATTACTTTTTTTTTTATGTACTTTTTTCGGGATGTATTCAAGCGATTTGCTTTAAATGTTGAAATAATGATCTTTTCATAGATTTGCATCGCCTCCCAAAAAACAAATACTAGTTATCATATAAAAAAAAAGAAAACAGAATCGATTACAACTATGCCAAAATTCGCTAATACACGAGTTTTTTTCCACTGATTTGTCTTCGTTGCTTATAGGCTATTTAATAAAAGGAATTTAATGTTAATTTTACGATCAAGTACTTATAAAAGAGTGAAAAAGAGGTCCCGAAACGTCAAAATTATAATTATGATAGAAATTTCTAATAAAAATTATAGATTAAGAACAAGAGATAGACAATTTAAAAAAAAATGCTCGTTACGTACTGGTTTTATTATACGTTTAAGAACATGAAAATAGTTATTTGTTACACAAGGGGGGAAAGTTGTATTTTACCTGCGAGTGTTTCAACACACGAGACGTAAAATAACGTTTCACCCGTGTATAACATAAAACTTTTCACCTCACTACAGCGAGGAAAATAAGAAAAAGGGTTTGTACTATAAACGAGATTTTTCAGGCAATAAGCTCAATTCCGCATTTTGCACGGTTTCCCGTAATTCCATACGTCTTCGTCACTCGAATCACTCATTTTTAACAACAAAACAAACTAGAAAAACATGCGAATATTTAACGTTAACGGCTTAATTGAAAAGTTTTGACTTAAGTTTTTTTTATTAGTTCGGATGCGTTTTGTTCACACATTGACTTTCTTGGACTGCCAGAACATTTTATCCGTTTTTACAACAAGAATGAAGGTTAATGTCGAATGCTGATATTTATGAATTAAAATAAAGTTGTAAGACTGTATTTAGTGTTTTTTACTCGATGCAATTCATTAATTGTGATGTTAACTGTCAAATATCACTTAAGCTGCCTTCAAATGTCAAAACTCTTTCTTCACATGTGGATAAAAAGCGATTTTCTCAATAGATATCAAACAAACAAAAAGGGCTTTCCGAGCTAGTGAGATGAAAAATAATGAGCACGTGTTTTGTTTATCGGCAAAAAAAATACCAAAGAAAGATAAGAATATACCTATAACTTTAAAGGGTAGTTTTTTAAATATGAGTTTTAGCCGATATAACAAAACACGTGCTCAGTATTGTTTCATGTTCTTAAACATATAATAAAACCAGTAGGTAACGAGGACGGACCTAAAAAAAATACGGACGTAACCTAGCCTAATCATGAGTGAAGCAGACAAAATGGCCGTCCATTTACGAGTGTGCGTCTGTGCGTGCTTTGAGGGTTGCCATATAAATCGTCAATTTGCCCATTTTAAGGCCTTTTGCCCACTGTAAAGGCCCATTTAGATTATGCAAGTTTCTTGTACAAGAATCGGCAATAATTGTATGCAATTATTTTGTTGCAATAATAGCGTTTAAGAATTGTACGAAACGTAAGGTTTAGACTGAGCAATTCTTTATTTCCTCAATTTGATTGTATGGAATGTGCAAGAAAGTTTCAATATCATTGCTCGATAATACCATATAATTATTTGTCATCGCAAGTACATAAGTGTGCAAATTTTCAAGAGAATCTGACAAATTAGAAGTAGAGTCTGTCTAATGAAAGCTGAACCTGGGAAAAAGCGGCAAATTCAAAAAATCTTGATATGGTATTACCGATCAATGAAGGAATAAACGATATTGATACTTTTATTATTTTATTTATTTTGGTGGGCACAAAGGAAGAGGAAACGCGTACTATATTTTCATATATATTATTACGAGCGCTATATTTTGATGAAAAGCACTTTAGGTAAAATACGATGACAGTGACTGGAGCACATTTGGTTTTTCGAAATATATTTGACATGAAAATATAGTGATCTGCACGTGTAGCACAAGTTGTATTTTCTCGCTTGTCGCTCTGTGCGTCTCTATCGTAACAGACTAGATAGTAAGGGAGATCCGAGCGACAAACAAGTCACGAGCAACTTGTGCTAGTCGTGCTGTTGATAGATTTCATTGATACGAGAGGTTTTCGTCTGTGTCGCACACAGCATAATAAAACAATGATGATGAGGAATATTATATTCAACCTTTTTAATAAAGTAATTAGAGGTAACATTATTCTCATCACCCTTACACCTCTATCTAACGACAATTATATCTTGGAGAAGAAGCGCCGCAAGAAACTCCAGCAGATCATTTTTTCCAATCATAAAATACAATTATTCTTAAAAGTAACATTACAAGGTAGTAAAGTAATTAATAATTATTTCTAACAACACAAACTTAGTCGTTACAAATGTACGCTCAATAACATTGAGTAAATTAAAAATAGTGACTAGGAGAACAACATGACGAGGTCTCTACGTCAGGAACGATAACTAAAATAATGGCCTTGTGAGGTCGCTTTTTTCCGGGAGTACTAAAGACACCGTTGTTTAATTTTCCCTCATTACTTATTCTTTTTAAAGATGAAACACTGATATCTGTAAGAAGAAGTGTTAAATAAACAGAACACCATTTAGAAATACATTGTGTGGTTGCGCAGTACAGCCCCATTGTACAGTCCGACAGCCCTAAAAACATTTGGGTTTAGGTGAAATGAAATTGCATCGGTGAGGTTCTAATCGCAACGGTTTAAGAACAAGGAAGACTCATATAACCCGAACATCTTTTATATCTGGCCGATCAAAAATGACATTAAATAAATAGATAAGGTACTAAAGTGTACACATATTTATGAAATCGACTGTACAGTGTACATTTGGTTCATAAACAACAAAATGCTGTTTGCTCCGCACACAGAAAATACATATCAAATAATATGTTTATGATATCTTTTAACTAAACACCTCCTTATTGTTTTATTGAAACTATGAGTGTCAGTTACATTAATCATCTGTCTATTAAATTAATTTAATAAAATTGTGAATGCTAAGAGATTCAACATGATATAGGGACAGACAATAGGTACCTACACCTATTATATAGGGAAAGACAATGATAATTTTAGTAATTACCGGTCATTGAAGATACTTCTTCCAAATATTTCGTCTGAGTCTGGCAGGCTAACTCAGTTTCCTCAACCTCTTTCAGCTGCTTTACGTTTTCCAGCACACTTTTGTCAACGTGCACGTCCAGGTTTTCTGAAACGAATTTAATTTCGTTTAATTTCTTAATCTCATCGTATAATAGACAGAAAAAGGTAAATTAAACTTAGGATTGCACATAGAGAAATAAGAAGTATCAAAATGAACATGCCGTACTAAAGCCGTACTAACCTATAAATTTGGTCACCGTAAATAAACAATTAATTTTTTGCATCAATAATGCTTTTCTTTCTTCTTGTTTTTCTTTGTACTTCTGTATAATAGTATACAGAATCTCCCGGACACCGCCTCTTATCGTCGACGGCATGATTACTCCGTATTTTTATCAATTTAGATCTCGAATTGACAAGTTTCTAAAAACAACAAAGTCCAAACGACATATTAAATAGTGTTGCCAGACTCGTCAGCCAAGAAAAATCCAGGTTCAGCTTTCATTAGACAGACTCTAACTAAGTTAAAACAGAGATCCAAGACTTAATTACATTCAAGTTTCTTAGATTGTTTGTGACTTAGTTAAAAGTATGTAAAAAAACCGATTAAAATCAAGTCTGACTCGCATAAGCACGGTTCCGTACCACTTTTAGGCAGAAAAATCCGTGAAAAAACTGGCAACACTGATTGTCATTTTTGTTTGTAATTTGCGTCAAAGTAAATAAACACATATTTATGAAAAATAACACGAATAAACATAACTTACAGGTGATAAGTGATTCCGTGTGGCTTTTTATATTTACTAATGTAGTTTTTACACGTTTTTACTACCCAATGCGGAATTTTCTTCGGTGTAAAGTGATATGTCACTCGGGCTGTGGCTGGACGCGTAATGGCGGCGGGTTAACAGACCTAGTGCATTTGTGAGACGGTAGATAGTGTATGACGGAACGAAATAACAGGCCTTGCTTGCTTCGCACCTTTTGAGTGTAACGTTACGTCCGTATTTTTTTAAGGTCCGTGGTAACGAGCAATTTTTTTTTAAATTCTCTATAGAAGTAAGGGGGTTTAGTTTAGTCACTTTTCAGTACTTTAGAGGACAATTTCCCCCAACAGGTGGACATTGGGCAGCTAAAAAAAATTGTGTCTGTTATTTAAGACTACCCTCTAACATATATCAAAAACCGAATCGGAGCCGGATAGTTGGGTCCCTTTTCCTTTATAGTAAATTTTTATTCGTTGTAGAAATTAAATCATAAATAGTAGGAGATCCGAATAGGAGGCAATGATATTTTATATTTAGATACGTTATGCTCATACTAAACGCATTCGAAAACCGTCGTCAATTACTGACAGTTGCTACTTTTTATGACTTATGTTTGTTGCATTTCGGTAATACAACTTTACTGTTTTTGACGCGTGCGTGTCAGCGGCCACGGCGCGACTGAACGATAGTAAGGCAATTACCTTCCTTTTCGAGGAACGTTTTTGCGCGCAGATGACGTATCTTAATATAAAATATCATTGAACAAGAGACGATTTGCACCGGGCTGTTTATTCGATAAAAAGTATTTTATTCCAAATTTAATATGCTAAGTAATATATGGCGAATAGGTAGGCTGAAAATTTTCAGTCCAGTATATATATATTTTTTTAAATTAACTTTGTTTTAAAATATTGCAATAGCTTGTTTAATAGACAAATTACATACCAATCGAAAGTATGAAGCCCATAGAATTTGCAAACCTTAGGTTGACTATTTTTTTCCCGTCAATCTATTGGGTAGGCAGGTATAAACAGGTAAGTCGGTACTGATAATTTGCACCAAACCTAACGTTTGTATATTCTATAGACTTCATACTTTCGATTAGTATGTTATGTAATGTATCTATTAAACAAGCATTTGCAATTAAAAAAAAGTTCATTAAAAAAAAAAATTATATAAGTACTGGACTGAAATTTTTCAGCCTACAGTAGCGGCAACGAGTGATGGCACTTTTGATAGCTGACAAATAGGGTTGTGAAACACTACATTTTATCATCCTAAAAAAATCAGTCAAGTGCAATTCTCTGCAATCATGTACAGTCAAGGAATTTAATTTGTGACCCACCTTAGGTCCAAAGTCAATCTGACATTCTACAGCAATAAGGTTGAGTTTCCTATCAATTACAAATGACTTGGCATCTCTATTGACCATGACATCTCCAAGCAGATTTTCTTTAGCAAATTAACTTCCGCGACCGTACTATTATCCGAAGCGCTAATAAATTAACTTCATTTTTCCGACGTGTAAAAGAGCCTTAGTGTGGCCAATTTACTTAAAAAAGTAATTTAAATTTGCATTTTGAAACCGATTAACGTTTGAAGAATACAACTTGCCCAGACCGTCCTATTAGTCATCGGTTTGACTTGAATTTTTGCTACTTTGCGGATTCAGGTGACATTGGAATTAAATGGTATCCAACTAGTAAAATGATTGACACGGAAGGAGGTCAAAGGAACTCCTTATTGTTTAATTGTAGGTCCTTGGAGTTTGGATTCAATTCATCAATGTTACATGTACACTCAGAGTAAGGAGTGTAATAAAAAAAAAATTTTAAATGTGTAGTGTAGATTGAACACGGAGTTAAGTTTATGGTATCTCCACTAGAAAATTCAAATTTGAAACTAATTCTTCAATATCAGCATTTGCAAGATTAAGGTCTTATCAGAAGACCTAATTATCTACGCAATATCGTAGATTTGAAAATTTTATGGCAATTCCGCTGTCCTCGAAGATACCAAGGTAAAAAGGCGAATAGCTGAAAAAACGGCTTCCAGCATTGCATTATTAATTCCCACACGACCAGCTGTTCGCCGTACAGATTGGCGAAATATGTCGGCATTCGAACTTAGCATTTTTCCAAGTATATTTATAGAAAAACGTCGGTCGGTGCGTCGCAAGCGCACACGGGATCACGCGCGCGGCCCGACCGGTTTAACGGAGTCCCGTGGAGTCCGATGGAGCCCCCGACTTTCTCTGGAGCTCCCCAGACCGTCCGAGCGGCCCCAGGGGCCACAGCAACAATACAACTGCCCACACCAAATGGAACGCCACCCTTCCAATACCAATGGTAAATATAACCACAACCAAAACACTACATTCCCCGGTTTGCTAGTTTTAAACTGACAATTTGATGACGTTTCGAACATAACCTACAAAATATCTGAAGTGTTGTAGCCGTATTTAAGTTACACGTTCCGTTGTTGAAATTACGTCAATGGCAATTTATTATTAACGGTCAATTTTATTGCAATTCGAATTTGGATATTTTCAGCCAGTTTCGCGATGATTGAACAGTTTAATTTAGACCTTGTGTCAGTGGCGCCAAAGCGGATTGTTGTGAATCTAAGACGCGGTGCTTGTTTGTTTTTCTTGTTGGTGGTATAAATAAGCCAGGAAGCGACATAGGATGCTAGACGGCTGCAAGTACTCGTATAATTTGGAGCGTGCAATTTTTACCCTACTGAGTATATCGGGAGGGTTATGTTTAATAAAACGAACTATTGTATGCAGTGTTTAAAATTAAAAAATGACAGGTAACTAAGTTTAACGACGCGCTGGCCTAGTTAGTGACCCTGTCTACGAAGCTAGCGGTCCTGGGTTCAAATCCCGGTAAGATATTTGTGTGCTTAGCGCGAATATTTGTTTCTAAGTCTTGGATGTTTTCTATGTATTTAAGTATATATCTCCCTATATAAGTATTTATATCGTTGTCTAGTACCCATAGTACAAGCCTAGAGCTTAGTTTGGGACTAGGTCAATTGGTGTGACATTGTCCCCGGCTTTTTTTAAGTCATACGTATTTAATCTAGTCCCAAAGTAAGCTCTAGGATTGTACTATGGCACTAGAAAACGATATGATAAGAGAAAACTACATAAAAAACACCAAGATTGTTTATAACACGATAGTAGGAGATCCGAATAGTACTCCGAATAAACAGTCCGGTCCAAATCTTCTCCTATTCGGATTAGACCACAAATATTATTGGTTAGCTTAGATACTTACAAAAACCTTTTTCTGTGCGTTATCTAAATATTTACAAAACCTTTTTAAACCTAACATAATTGGGGTCCTAG
Source organism: Acleris literana (assembly GCA_946894065.1). Classification (NCBI taxonomy): domain Eukaryota; kingdom Metazoa; phylum Arthropoda; class Insecta; order Lepidoptera; family Tortricidae; genus Acleris; species Acleris literana. The sequence goes on along the minus strand of OX335668.1, from coordinate 98,559,947 downwards.
TGAAAAAGGGTATAAGTCTTCTGAAGATCAAGTGAAAAAGGGTTTATGTCTAGTATACTCCGTTCATGTACACTCCGTTAATTTAATTTGAACTCTGTCACCTTAACTTAAGGATTATTTACTAAGAAATTGATTAAATTAATTTATGTTGTACGTTGATGATATTGCTACTTACGACATGAATCTTTTTTAGTAAATAATGCTTTAGGTTAAGGTGGCAGAGTTCAAATTAAATTAACTATGGAATTGTTTTTTAAATAATAAAAATCTCGGAAATTATGCGTTATTGGACTAGGTACATGCTATACCACATTATATACTCCAAATAGGGTCTAGAATCGATGGTTAAAATACTTCGGGTACGTCCCGGGCAAGGTGTATGTATGTTTGTTCCTTTGTGTCACTATAAAAACTAAACCCGTTGACCGATTTTGATGATTCTTATGTCAATCGATTCGACTTAATCTGGTGAGTGTCACTGAAGATATGACAGTAATCAAAATTCAATATGGCGCAAACAGACGCCATATTGAGCAAATTAAAAATCATCTTTAGATTTCTTTCATCATTTTTAATTTTGAATGATCATTTAGGATTTATAACGATTTAAAGTTGGCTAACAATAGTCGGGTTTTGAAAGCTTACTTTTTGTTAAATCTCATTCAACAAATAACAAGTTAACACTTACGTAGTAACTCTTATTTAATCTGTGACACTACTATCAAAGTACTAAACCTAAATAGTAAAATTGTGTCTAAAAATAATATTTTAACCAGATACAATATGTTAGTTCTTATTGTGGTTGTGTACAAAGTATTTTTTCCTAATCATTTATTACGAGTTAAGTCGACTTGTTCCCTTTTTCACTAGGACCCCAGTGACAAATTTGCAACTCATTTTTGAGCCAGTTCCCCATGTTGGAATGGGCTGAATTTTGGAATACATATGTAAATCAGATGACATTGTAATAATATGGTGTCTAAGAGCTGATCTGAAGATGCGCCCGGAAGGTGGCGACAGCATCGCAGAACTTAGCGTAGATTTACCGAGTTGAAGGTCTTTGGATTGGTCTTGTTGACCTTATTACATTCTGTGCAAAAAGGCAAAAAAACTTGACACAAATAAGAAAAATATAAAAATATCTTTTATTAGTCGGTTTTTGCTTTCAAAACAGACTCCAATACAGTTTATTTATTTATTTATGGCACAGTAACAAATCACAAGCGGTATAAATAACAATAAAATCACATAACACAACATAGTCGTAAGCTTGCAACTCGATGACAACCGTGCACAGCACTCGAATAGTACATTACTTAATAATAATGGGTATGGGTAATTTTATATTAATAATGGGTATGATTTCTGCCTATACCCATGTCTCTACCCATAGAACAAGATAGTTTAGTTTGTGGCTAGTTCAATTGGTGCGAGATTGTTTCCTAATATTTATTTATTTGTTTTTTTTTTTTGTGGATGTCTTTGTTATCAAAACTAACTTTAATGTAGTTTTTATTATTAATGGAAAGGATTTCCATTGTCCTCGTGTGGTTGCCGAGTTAGAATAGTGCCACTCCATGTCTTCCCGTGGATGTCGTAAGAGACGACTAAGGGAATAAAGGCTTGTAGTACTGTTAGGCGATGGGCTTGCAACCTGTCACTAATACGCTGGTAAACATCTTAGCCTAATTGTGCAAATTGTGGTTATAGAATTATCAACAAGTTTTTAGAGATGTTTGTCATTCTGTAGCTCTGCCTACCCCACTCTGGGAACGAAGGCGTGAGATTATGTATGTATGTATGTACGTGGAAAGGATTTACGGTAAAAAAAAGTTTTAAGAATAATGAGCCTTTACTACACTCGCCCGTGGCATATAAAGTCGGGGTCAATAGAAATGGCAAAAGATGTAGGTAAAAAAACATTATTACTCCATTATCACGTTCTTTTGGACATCGCGTGAGGTATTTTGAATTATTTACACACTTGATCGTTACTTTCATCGGTCATTCTCCAGACAGCCATTTCTGTATGTCCTCGGGCTTAAAAAATATAAAACTATTGAATTTGGTATAATTTATATTTTTTCTTCCTAGAAGGTACTCGTATTGAGGTGTACATGAATTTTCAAGTAAATATTCAATACCTTTCTAGGAGAAAAAAAAAATCAATACCCCATTCTCCTAATTAACACCGCGCGTCCCACTTCCGAAATCACTAATATAACTATTTTCCCCGATCATATACAAGAGGAAAGATGAATGAAAGTATTTTTATTTAATAAAAGATAAGATATCCAAATTACAAAAAAAATACCAAATTTATTTAGTAATATATCACTAAGATATAAAATAAAGAAACTTTGTCCCGATACGTGTACTAATTCACGCGCCGCTTTCATTCTCGTCCGTGCAAGGCCATTGAAGAAATAGACAGACGTCTGTAATGCATTTTGCGTGAGCAGACACACATGTCAAGACCCTCTTGAGAGAAAGACGTGTTAATGTTGTGTGGATCGCACACTACAAATGTAAGTATCTAATTCGCATGTTTTGGTTCTCGTAAATTCTAATTAACACGTTCACGTTTTTAAAATCAGCCAATAACTCTATAGCTCTGTAAATTATTGTATACATTAAGAACCTCAGTATTTAACAGTTACTGGATTATGTAGTTTATCACATGTACCTAAAAGAAGTTATATTTTTTTTATCAAGAATCCCTAATACACACGTCTAATTCACGGGCGAAAAATGAACGCGTTAACTAGTTTAAGAGTAGTAAAAAAGGTTTTTGGTACATAAAAGTATTTTATTTCTAATTGCTCGCTTAAGCTAAACCAGTTTAAATTAATTTACAGGAATATTTTTTTTACAAAAATGTAATTCCCGGAAGAATGATGGCATGATTAGAATGCCATATATTATGTCAAACTGGTGTTATTAGAGGGGCCCTAACCTTAAAATCATCCTTATGATCGTATCTGTGTGCTTAAGTGTTTGGACAATATGTTTTTTAGAGGTTATTTTATTTTTCCTAGCATATTTCTCTTGGAAAACATGAAAATTTTGCTGACCGCATTAAAAAGTTGCATTTTGACAATAAGTGACAACTGTAATTCTAATCATGTATGGAAAATCCTTGGGACCCGGCATCATTCTTCATATTTGTATAAATTATGTATTAAAACCACCCGCAATAATTAAACTACATACTTAAAGTTGAATGTCTGTATGTTATGTTACATAACTTATGTATGTAAAGCTTAAACGGCTCGACGGATTTTAGCATTATGAATTATGAGGTGTCCTTAGATTCAATAAAATTAACTAGTTTATTTATATCCTTTTAGTTCATCGGGTTTTTAAATTTTAAATTACTTTTTTTAAAGATAGATAGGGAATGTAAAAAGTAGGAGGAAGAAGTATTATTTTTTCTTTAGCAGATACGGCAATTTATTTGTTATCGTTTGTTCATAATACCTAAGGTATAATATAAAGTTATTAATTCTGATTTTTTTCATCGTTTTCATTGTTGATTATAGAACGATTATTTCAGTGAAATATTAGTTAGCTTATTATGTATGTATATCGTGATGGATATTTTATGTTCCTAATAGTTTCAACGTTGCAATATAATAAATATGATAAAATTAATAGACAGTCTGACAGTTTTTGTCTTATTTCCTAAAAAATATATATTTAGCATGAACATTTATCTAATAAACGCGTAGTTTTTTTAATTCGCAAGCAAGTAAACCTAATTAACGCATAGCTTTTCTAATTCGCGCGTCACGCAAATATTAAAACCCTTCTAGTTAATTAACCGCTAATAATAATTAAGTGCCCAATAAATATTAAAGTTTGAATGGTCGATATGTTACATTTTGCATAAATTTTATCAAAAACCAAGTGGAAAAAAAGGGCGGTGTTAATTAGACTGAGAACACAATTCTGGAGAATGACCGTCATCTGTTTAAAATTAAATAAGCATTAACTATAGGTTTTAATAAATAAAAACTCGTTTGCAGAAATTGAAGTTATGTGTCAAACAGTACTGATTTGTTTACATCTTTTGCCACTTCTATTGACCCTGACTGTACTGTAGTTACACTGTTACAGGGTGTCCCAAAACTTGACGCAATATTACAGCAGAAAGAAGTGAGAAAGTAGCATTTCACCGGTTTAGACTATATATTTCATTCCAATTACTTTGTCAGTTAAGGAGTTATTACGATTTTCATGACACTTGTGAAGAACAATACTTTGTTTTAAAATGTTATTTCCGTAGACTAAGAAAAGCTTTGATTTGTGAGCAAAGCTAGGCATCAATTATGGGTCCTAGTGAAAAAGGGTACAAGTCGTCTTAACTCGTAATAAAAAACGGTATATACATAAACGGAATAAATTAGACTTAAACCCTTTTTCAATTGATCTTCAAGTGACTTATACCTTTTTTTCACTAGGATACCAGAATTACATAACTCATAACGGGTAAAAGAACCAATAAAATGTAAACACCCAGAATATTACCATTTCAAAAGTTAACGACACAATTGTTTGCTTCCACATATTTTATCAAAATTCAAGAAAGAAATCTTTACACAGTATAAAATGAAGTCGCTCCCGCTGTCTGTTCGCTTAGATCTTTTAAACTCCTGAACGGATTTTAACGCAGTTTTCAGCAATAGACAGAGTGATTCGAGAGGAAGGTTTATATGTATAATAAGTTCTGGTTTATGCACGGGTGCTACAGAAAACTCACATAAACCGAAGCGAAGCGAGGGCGGGTCGCTAGTATACTTTAAAGTAATAACGACAAATACAAATTTGTTTTTTTTTTTACTTGAATTCTAGTCGTGTAACTGTTAAAGGCTCTGGTTACATAAATTTCCTCGTTTTCAAAGGTCAACACAAACTGGTTATACAAGAAATACCTCAAATTGCACGTTTCAGTGGTTTCTGTTTATTTAATATGAAACCTTGCAATTGCAAAGCTTTTCATAAAACTTCCTTTGCAAATATTCTTTAAATTACATTTCTACAGACTTATTTATCAAGCAACGTTAAAGCCGTTGGCGCAATCCGCGCAATCAATATACAGCCTTAGCCAATGGCGTTGATCACCTCACGTTTTCCTCTGTAACTTATGAATAAGCTATTATTTTTTAATTAAATAAATACACCAAGACAAAAAATATAAAAATTTGTATGAACATGTGCAAATCATTGGTAGGTAGATATCGTTTAGAAGTAGCTATTCGCGTGTGAAAACTGAAGCTAGAAAAAGTCGGGTTTTACAATAAAATGTTTTTTTTTTCACGGAATTTCCCTTAACGTCAATAAATATGACTAGACTTTTCGATAGATGTACAACTTTCTATGATAAAAGATATAAATGCACCGTGTAAAGTTTGAATTTTATATGAAAAACGTATGAGTGCTCAACACCTTTGGCCAAGGCTGTATACAAGGTGATGTCACTTATTAACTTAAAATCATTTTAACCAGGCGTTGGGTATAAGTATGTAAAAATACCTAGTGCTAGAGTAGCTAAGCCATGCTTTGTACTTTATCCTTTATTGTATTTGAATAATAATATAATAAAATAATAAAATAAGCCTCGTGTGGTTGCCGAGTTAGAATAGTGCCACTCCATGTCTTCCCGTGGAGGTCGTAAGAGACGACTAAGGGAATAAAGGCTTGTAGTACTGTTAGGCGATGGGCTTGCAACCTGTCACTAATACGCTGGTAAACATCTTAGCCTAATTGTGCAAATTGTGGTTATAGAATTATCAACAAGTTTTTAGAGATGTTTGTAATTCTGTAGCTCTGCCTACCCCACTCTGGGAACGAAGGCGTGAGATTATGTATGTATGTATGTAATAATATAATATTTATTTAGGTACTAAACTAAAATTTTTTTTTTTACAACTTAATTACTTAATTATATTTTAAAACTAAAAAGCTATATCTAAAAAAGGGCCCTGCGGCATTGTCCCGAAGATGCTCGCAGCATTTTCCCGCTGGATAGTTAAACTTATGCTTATGAGAGAGGAAACTGCCAGCTTTTAGGTCTCCCGTGACGTACTTATTTGTCGAATTAAAATGTCATAATGACCGATAAGGGTTGTTATTTTCTTAAAAACGGCGTTCGTTCGGTCGAACGAGTTTAATTGAGTCGAATTTAAGTAGTCCCGTTATAGTATACAAAACACATTTTAGCGCGTGCATTCTCAACCTTTTTCTCCATCGGAACTATAATCATTTTACAGATTCATCTAATTAACGATAAAATCTGCGGTTCCTAATTATTATTATATCCAAAGAAATTTAACTAATCGGTGCGAAATTATTGTAACAAAAAAACATCACCACTGTTTTCAAATCAGTCGAGATTCAGCACTACAGGATGGTGCGATCTCTTCTGATAATGTCTGGCCTTCGATCGAGACGTAACGGGCTCGGGTTCGGCCGTGTATGTCGCTCGGGCTCGAGCCGGGCATTGTGAAATACAATACACCCTATAGATAGTTACTACTGGTCACACCAATAGTTTTGTTACATGCTATTATACAAGGTGTTTCAAAAGTAAATACGGTTGTAGGTAAAAATTAATAATTAATATAGTCAATTCAATTTTAATCGCTATATTAATAAAGGAAAAATATTTTATTTTAAAAATGATTCGATACATATTTTGAGGCTTAGGGCTTATTATCATGATAATAATTCATCTTTTATAAAAAAAAAAGCTTATTAAATACTGTATAGGCTCAGTTAATAACGCTGTGAAACAGCACGCGTACTCATTCCTGATTGCAAGTACTACATAATTCCGCTAAATGACGCAATGTACAAATTAATTCCTAGTGAGGCTTCCATAATGAGCAGGGGCTTCAAAAAGCGGTGATTTTAAGTTGCCCCGTCAGAGCGCACAAAACAGATTTTTAACCGACTTCAAAAAAAGGAGGAGGTTCTCAATACATCTGTATTTTTTTTTAAATGTTTTTTACCTCAGTACTTTCGACTGGGTGAACCGATTTTGATGATTCTCTTTTTATTTGTAATCTTGTGCTTCCCGTTTGGTCCCATTCTTATCAAAACGAAAATCTGATGATGGAGTCCATGAGGAATCGACGGAACTCTTCAAAACTTATAGGCACACCTATAGCGATTTTGTATTTTTCATTGTAACTCGTGTATTTGCTCTTAGAAAGCACTATTTGGTGAAGTGGAACTGATTATGAAGACCACAGATGGCCACCGGAACTCCTAAATATTTCAAGGGTGGCGACCAGATATTTCGATTAAGATAGTTGAGCGACTATGACGAAGTATATTTAGGTTTAAATATGACTATGACTTTCCCACGGCGTTGCTTGCGGCGAGATTGAAATGTTCTATAGTTTCTTATTAAATGAGAAGTGGGAGAATAACAGCACGGCTAGCACAAGTTGCCCGCGACTTCTTTGTCGCTCGGATCTCCCTTCCTATCTAGTCCGTAACGATAGAGACGCACTGAGCGACAAACGAGAAAATACAACTTGTGTTACCCGTGCAGCATAATTATGATCACTAAAAATTAAGTTTAAAAAACAAAAACCCGCTTTTAATAAGCAAAAAATAACTCAAAGTCTGCTTTTGGTTAAAATATTGTAGGACGCCGACTTCAGTTGGTCTGACCTACCATTTTAAAGAAGTTATTTTTTGCTTTTTGAATGCGTGTTTTTTTTTAGCGCGTGCATTCTCAATTTGGTAGCAAAGGCTTCTATCGATTATATCGAACGGATAAGGCTGCAGTACGCTTGAATGGTGACAAATTAAGCGATCCGGGGGATACGGAACGACTGCGGCCACAATCATTATATGTGGCATTATCTATTTAAAGGGACCTTATTGTCGATGGCGCTTACGCCGCACTGCGTCACACGACGTTGTATTTATATCGAAGCATCTTTAATAATGGCGGAAGCGCCATCGACAATAAGCTCCCTTTTCATAGATAACATCACATATTTAAGTACTAATTAATGTATTTCGCGTTAGAACGCTGCGAACCAAAATGTAATACTCAAACATAGCAAAGGCTAGGCATAGGGTTTATTTTCCAATAAACAGGGTGTCCCAGAAACCGACGTCAACCTGCCTGTGATTACTTAAAAAAAATGGAAAAAACGGGAAAATAGGTTTAAAAACTTCGCTTCGTAATGATTCTAATTATATAAGATACCACTGAAAAACTTATGAAATAAAACATGAAATTAATGATTTTTCGTGACATGGACATATGGGAAAATTACAAACATTCAGATGAAAATGAACAATATCACTGAAACTAGTAAAAATTGCTGAACATAGATAGGGGTTAAATCGATAGGTTTTTATCTGCTCTATCAGCCCTCGGCGGGTTGGTTTTTAACCAATCGCGTCACTGGTAGATCACGCTTTTCGTATCACGTCATCTAACAGTGACGCGATTGGTTTAAAAACGAAACGAATAGGTACGCTAGTTAGCGTAGTGCATCTTGGCAGGGCCCTATGTGCGGCTAGCACAAGTTGCCCGCGACTTGGTTGTTGCTCGGAGCTCCCTTTCTATCTAGTCAGTAACGATAGAGACGCACTGAGAGAAAAGCGAGAAAATACAACTTGTGCTACCCGAGCAGAGACCCTAGACAAGATGCTTAACGCTATCGTAAACGATTTCCGAAAGCTGTCAGAATGTATGGAATTGACATAAGCGCTTGACATGCCAATAAGATAACGATAACAATTACGAATGCATCTTGTCCAGGGGCACTGGTCAGTAACTTATTAATAGTAGTTTACGTGACGGTTGCGTAATGCTAATTACGCAGTCTCATACAATACTTTATCTACACACATATTTTAAGTACTCTAAGATGGGTTCAGAAGCCGAAAGGCAAATGACCAGAGCTGTAACGTAATTTTGAAATTACGTTATCGAATATTGTAAGGTAATGAGATCCAAATTTGGAACATCTTCCAAAATTAACAGCTGTCATCGCTGTCACCTACTACCATAGGTAATGCTGGTCATTGCCCACGGGTTTTGAACGTATAATAGAGGACTTATGATATGAGTGTAGATAAAATACATTTTGAACCTGAAAAGACACGTTTTTGGTTAAGAAATGTAGGGGCATTTAACAGTTCTTTTTATTTATTGTTCTTTACTCGTTTGTTTGAATCCTTTGTGATCAAAGAACAATAATGCAGAAGAATTTTCAAAAATCCATAAGGGCAGGTTTTTTTTTTCGAAAATAAAAATGAGTCTCCTTTGTGTAGAAATTTTCAATATTTAATTTAGTTGTCGTCCATGTGGCGTTCGTTTTTTCCACCCCGTATAAACAACACCAACAACACTATTTGAATCACCTGTGTGTAGTTTTTTAACGTCCTACGGCCCAGCATACAATGAAATTTGTCAATGGAATATGAATCTATTGCGAATGACATAAAGTCAATTTTCCAATTTCATCTTATGTCATAAAAACAAAGGAAATTACACTTTACTTTCTTTGCACTAGATCTTTATTTGAATGGCCGTATTTTGTACTGGTTTTAGTACAAGGAACCTCAAGAGGGTAAAAAACGCTAGAATCTACGAACGAGCGAAGAGCGGTAAAACAAAGTGTTATCCAAGCCGATTTCGCCTACGGCTTCTGCTTCTAAGTACTACTTAATCAAGGCGCTTTGATAGCTCTAATATGGCTAATGTACCATTTCTTGCACTTTAAGCGTGGAGATAGTGTTACGTTGGACTGCCATTTGGATAGTTTAGGTGAACTAACAAATTCAATTAGTTGCAAAATGTACCTTACTGACTAGCTCGGTAAGGTGTATTTTGCATTTAATTTAATTTGATAGTTACGCCGTATGGCAGTATCAACGATGGTATGTCAGCCGGTGGTCTGCTTTTACCTTAATCGCATTTAGCATCCTGTTCTTAAATACGTTCATTTTCGAACTCAGTACCAGAGCAGCAGAAGTAGCTACGCAATCGAAGATCAGGGCCGTCTTAAAGTATGCTGGGGCCCTAGGGCACACAAGGATTTGGGGCCCTTTTTACCCGACTGCCGAAGGAGGAGGGTAATGTGTTTCACAGCCTATATATGTATGTTTGTTCCTTTGTGGCACTATAAAAACTAAACCCGTTGTCCGATTTTGATGATTTTTATGTCAATCGATTTGTCTTAATCTGGTGAGTGTCACTGAAGATATGACAGTAATCAAAATTTAATATGGCGGCAACCAGACGCCATATTGTGCAAATAAAAAAAAAAGTCGACCAAGTATGACAAGTGGGGTATCATTGAATAGGGATTTAAAAATCATCTTTAGGTTTCTTTCATCATTTTTCATTTTAAATTATCATTTAGGATTTATAACGATTTAAATTTGGTTAGAGGGAGGCCTTTGCCCAGCAGTGGGACACCGTAGGCTAACAAATAATAATAAATAAATAATAGCAACAGTCGGGTTTTGAAAGCTTGCTTTTGGTTAAAGTTATTGGAAAGTAAAGAAAGCGAATTATTACTAACATTTTTCTACTATGATCTTCTATTTATTATGGGTAATAAATTTTCGGGCCTTCGGGGCCCCCCTGTGGACGGGGGCCCTGGGCACGGGCCCCATGTGCCCTTATGGTAAAGACGGCATTGTCGAATATGTCAAAATGATCTGCACTCGATTCTATCGTCAAGAGAATACGTCGTGTCTAGATCATTTTGAGCATGTTATTCTGCTTAGCTACTTTTGACGCTGACTACACTGCGCTTAATTAATTAATGACATTCACGGTAAGTATGTAAGTTAAAAAGAATACTATAGCAAGTCAAAGACGATATGGTTTATACCGCCTAGAATAGAGGCACAGGGGTGTTATTCTCTCAAAAAACGGCGGTCGGTCGGACGGACCAGCGAATCGAAGCGGCGAGTTTAAGAGGCCACCTATGCTAAAGTCTGGAGTGTTCCGAGATCTGGATCTCAATAACCATAACGCCTTTGTATCTGTTTTTTGGATATATCAAACTTGACCATATTTGCTTGTGACTGTCAAACGTGAAAACACGATTAGAAATAAAATCCTGGGTACTTTTATTTTTCAAACATGACACCTTTTTGCATGTTTTTGGTTGAATCTTCGAAACCCTATTATCTTTAACGATTATTTTCGATTCAATAGCTGAGGATATTTAACTTCTTAATCCTGGTAAACCATTTTTTCAATAAATGTTGTGGTTTTAATGTAAACAGCAATTAATTGAATTTGACGCTGCCGTCAAGGCGCGCGCGAACTATCTCCATCTCACATGCTTCGCGCGGAAGCACATAAAGCCATCCCTTTTTATTCTTGTGGGGGCGTGGCACCATAGGTGGCCTCTTAAGTAGTCTCGTCCAAGCGAACAAAACACATTTTAGCGCGTGCATTGTCAATTAGGCAGCCTTATACGTTCGAGAAGTCATGCTGCCAAATTGAATACACGCGCTAAAATGTGTTTTGTTCACTCTTACGGGACTACTTAAACTCGCCGCTTGGACAATCACTCGTTCGTCCGTCCGTCCGTCGTTGTTGAGAGAATCACACTCCAGGAAAGTATAAAATGTAAAGGTAAGGTGCAATAAGTTGGGCATGCTAACACAAGCGATTTTTTTAATGAAACTTTTCTATTGTGCGACGAAATGTAGCCATAGTAGTAAGGATGGGTCTATATTGACTGACATAATTATTTTTAGTCATAATGTGCTTTAGGTCATAATCATCGCAAGTCATAACGTGTTTTTTTAAAGAAACTATTACTTTTTCAGGGTTTTTATAAATCAAAGTTAACCTAACCTAGCCTTGTCTACACGTTAGATATTTCAGAACTTCTGAAAAGTTTACAGTTTTAGCGATATAAAAAATTATGACTATCAAAAAATACCAAACCAATAAAATTATGGAAAACAAAGGGCTCCCAGTAAGGATACATTTTCCGCCTTCGTTCTTTGTATGGTTAACTATAACCTGTGTCAATTGAAATTGCCAAAGATGTAAACAAATTAGTAAGTACTGTTTGACACATAACCTCAAATATTCATCAGCGTGTTTTATTTCAAATAACTTATTATTAATGGTTATTTAATCATAAAGTTAATGTGAAAGTAAAGATTAAGTATATAAATCATTGATAAGACCTCAATTGATCTTTAAAAGCACGTGATTAGCGGGTAATATTGGTAAATTAGTTCGATTGGTTGTGTTTACATCTTTGCCAATTTCAATTAGCACAGACTAAACGCTTTCCTATTGTCCAACTTTTTGGTCCTCACCCAAATATGCGTTCGAGTTTTTAAACCTTGTTATGAGTACGGTCACGAGCGTTAATTTGGGACCGAGAAGAAAAATATGCTTGAAGTCGTCATTGTCATTAGAGATGTCAAGTCATTTGTAACTTTTAGGAAACTCAACCTTGTTGTTGCAGAATGTCAGATTGACTTTGGACCTAAGGTGGGTACCAAATTAAATCTTGTGACTGTACAATAAGCGCCGGTGGAAATTGTGGGAGCGACAAGGTATTCATTTGATGTTCAAGGGACCTTCACTCGGTTAGGGGCCTTCCTTTCCTGACGAGGTGGTTAGCAGCCCCAATGATGGGCAGCTTGCAAGTTACAAAAGTGAAACTTTCATTTAAATTTCATGTAAGTTACTGGAAGTTTCAAATGGAAAATTTCTGTTAGGTTTCTTTAGTTTTCAGGTGTAAATTATCTGTTTGTGAGTAATTTTATACTCCCCGATAAACAACAACATTCTTATTATATTATCACAGTCACTTCTTTAACATAATTCCTTTAATTACCCTGTTTATGGTGTTTTCTATTAAGACAAAGATAACATATATACCTACTTTTAACATATACAAAACATTTTAAACAATACCATTAGGCATTAAGTCCGCCATTTGTACTTTTTTTGGTGCAATAAAGGTTAAATAAATAAATAAATACAAAAAAAACACGGCACTTCTCTTAACTTGGTCTTGAACTTCCGTCCTTTGTATATCAACTGGGAAGCTGGGAACAGACACCCCTAGGCCAAGCGGCCACTGACATGTAGTCTCGAATTTTATAATCATAACCCGTTCTACTAACGTCAGAAGTAGCGGACACGTGACGTGAAATTTAAGTGTAATTTATTCGGTAACATTACTGTCAGAAACGTTTCTTGTCAATTTTGTAATTTTCAAAAGTTGAAACATGTCACAGTTAAGGTAATATGTGAAATGTTTCAGAAATTGCCCATCGCTATATATGATTCACTTTAGTGACTCACTTCTCATACAAACATTAAATCACGCCTGTTTCTCAGAGGTGTAGGCAGACCGTTTTTCAATTGATTTCTTTTACGAAACTAGACATGTTTCTTAACAACTTTCTCTATTAGGGTGGGACTTTTTCACGCTGACGCATTTGGAATGATCACCTATATATTATACTAGCGACCCGCCCTCGCTTCGCTTCGGTTTATGTGAGTTTTCTGTAACACCCGTATTTAATGCAGGATTTATTATATATAAAAACATACATACATACATTAAATCACGCCTGTTTCCCAAAGGGGTAGGCAGAGACCACTTCTTTCCACCTGCTACGATCCTGACAAATCTCTTTCGCTTCTTCCACATTCATACATCGAGTCATGCATGCAAGTCGGTTTCGGGTACTTAAGATCCGGCCCTTTTCCAGTATTTCTCCGATTTGATTCGAAAAAGTAAGCCTAGGTCGGCCCCTTCCGACCCTCCCCCCTTCTTCCATCCTTTCCAAATGACCGAACCATCGAAGCATGCCCTTTGCAATCTTAGTCACTACATCTTCTTTTAGTCCACATTTCCCTCTGACCTTTTCATTCCTACACACAAAAACCTACACAATAACCTTCCTATGAAATCACTCTGTATTTTGCTGAAAACTGCATTGAAATCCGATGCGTAGTTTTAAAGATCTAAGCGAACAGACAGCGGGAGCGAATTCATTAACCGACTTCAAAAAAAGGAGGAGGTTCTCAATTCGTCGGGATATTTTTTTTTTTCTTTTTTTATGTATGTTCCCCGATCACTCGAAGACCACTGGACCGATTTGAAAAAATTGTTCGTTGTTCGAATGGGTATACTTTCTAGTTGGTCCCATTGTCACCACGTCAGGATCTGATGATGGGATCATGGAGAAATCAAGAGAACTCCTCAAATATTATAGGCACACCTATAGCGATTTTGATATTTTTCACTGTAACTCATGCATTTGCTTTTGAAAAGTTCTATATGGTGAAGTGGAACTGATGATGAAGACCACAGATGGCCACCGGAACTCCTTAACGGTACCTATTTCAAGGGTGGCGATAAGATATTTCGATAAAGGAAGTTGAGCGACTATGACGAAGCACATTTAGGTTTAAATATGACTATGACATTCCCGCGGCGTTGTCTGCGGCGAGCTTGAAATGTTCTATAGTTTCTTATTAATATTTAGAAGTGGAGCTACGTAACAGCATAAATAGGATCACTAAAAAGTATAAAATAAAATTAATGTTTAAAAAAACAAAAAACCGCCTTCAAAAAGCAAAAAATAACTTCTTTAAAATGGTAGGTAAATAGGTCAGTCCAACTGAAGTCGGCGTCCAACAATATTTTAACCAAAAGCAGACTTCAGTTCGACTGACCTATTTACCTACCATTTTAAAGAAGTTATTTTTTGCTTTTTGAAGGCGGTTTTTTGTTTTTTTTTATATTAAAGAAGGAGATAATGTTAAAAAGGTATCATAATAAGTACTCTATGAATAAATGGCAGTTGTCTATGAAAAACAGTATCATTATAGGTTATGGGCCCAGTACGCTTCCACTACAGCTGATAATGGCAGCTGATGTATTAACTAAGAGTTTGAATCCATCTAAACATTATAAAGGACAATGGGCAAAAATGTATGGAACGCGGTACCCGCGCCAATGGACATAATGTATATATCATTGGAAAGGTATTTTTATGTTGGGCAAAGATAACCATATCGCTTATCTCTATTTCCTGTCGGAACTGAGTTATTTTATTTTGAATATACGTAGTTATTAATCAATTTCCTTTAGGGATACCATTATGAAAGAAAAGAAAACATGTACTACATAACGAGAAATATCTAACTACTTACTTATCGGCCGGGCACTATATTTATACTACTTACTATTAGGTGCCTACATTACTAGTCAAGGGTACACTTCAGTGTTTCCGCTTCATAAATAAAATGGTTTTTTTTCTCACTTGAAAAGTGACAACAGAGGTGATTTTTGTTAGATTTGTTTTTTTACAAATACCTAACTGTCCATGAGGCTGAAGATGGAGCTCTCTGGTGCAGTAGCAGCCTATTCACTTTTGCTTAAGTTGTATTTTTAAGGAAATAAAGATGCCGGCAGCAGATTTTATTTCGCATAAGGTGTCATGTTCGTATATGAATATCTCCGAATGGACAGGGATTTGAGACAAACAACCATAGTAAACGTTGTTCCTATTGGTATGACCTATTCAATGACACTACCATTATTGCTATTGGAGCGGGTACCAAAATGCCCATTGTCCTTTATTGAGATAATGGGGGTTTGGCAGTACAACAAAGGATTATAATAGTTTTTTGTTCAGTATTTGTATGTACTTTATTTTGATAACGGTATCATAATAAGTACTCTATGAATAAAAATGTCAGTTGTCTATGAAAAACAGTTGTATTATAGATAAAGATAAAGAAGTTGCGAAATGAATTCCTCATATCCTGGCAAATCCTCATCCAAAGAAATTGCGCAGTTTCAAAAAATACATACAGACTGAACCAAAGTGTAAACAAATAGTCGTTCTATTTGTGTACCTATACCTACATTTGTTAATTGATTGCCTGATTGGTTATTGTCGCCTATGCGGTTTTCTGGCATAGCTTTGGCTACATTTTAAAAAGCAAACTCGACATTAAAAATTCTCCTTTCGGTTTGCTCTTTATGATCTTATACATCTGGTATTCTAGAACTAGCAGTTGCAAAGACGTTTAATCCATATACAAGATTCTACGCCTTAAAATTCGAATTAACCATTTTTAAACGCTTCGTAATTGCTTCAGCTAAAACTAATTTAGGATGACATCATTCAAGGTTTACCTTTGCCCAAAAATAAATGTGAGACCGTGGCGCCACCTAGTTCTCACGCGGTCCAACGGCAAGTCTCGTGATCTATAAACAACGACATCTATGAGCGTTCGCGCGAACTATTTATCGTTTCATAATATTGATAAATGTAAAAAAACCGTTTTAAATTATGAAACGCTTTATCTTTTTTAAGATACGTTATTAAACTTATTATTCTACAATATTTGTAGTTTAAATGGCTTAGTAGTGAGTAAAATAAAGGGTGTTTTAAACTATTTGTATTGGACTTGTGACGTAATTTGAAATTCCACTGGCATTCACGTTAAAAACTTTCGGAATTCCTACGCGTTGTGTTTGACGCGTCAGCAAACCCCCAAATTTTTATTATTTATATTTATACGCGATCTACGGCATTGCTAGCCGAGGCGCAGGCGACTTTTATAAATAAACCTCAGTATCTCTTTGGCCGAGTCCGAGGCAATATGCTTCTCGAGGATGGGTAGCAACTGCTGCAAGGGTGACGCAGGGAGAGCCGTGAAGGGCTCTTCGATATACACCAGGTATCTCCTTACGATACTCCAAGAATTATACGGTGTACCCAGGGTGTTACGTCTGTACGTTAAAACAAAATGTGCGGTGCTGTGTCTTAGAGTAGTGTTTCTATGTCTCAGCGTTTGAGTAAGGTCTTACAAGCTTTTTTGTTTTGTGGATTTTATATTGAGTGTGTTTTTTGGTGTTTTTTTTATCGTCTTTGCGTGCTTAAACGTAAGAATGAAATTATGTTGCGGATTACATCGCGAGTGTTTAAAAAAACAAAGGCTAGTATTAAAAACAGCTTTTGTTCAGTGTGATTGAGTTTGATAACTACTCAGTGAAAAATATAATTACGTGACAACGCGTGTTAATTTAGAAGTTATTGCCTCATAGGATAATTAGGCGGCTTTTCGTCTTTAAAAATCATGTGACAAAATATTAGAAAGATGAATATTTCGTTTCGTCAAAATAAATATAATATTTGACTCGCGGATTTTGAATAAAAAATTACTCTTAAAAAGGCAACGTGCTGTATTTACAAAATCGTTTCCCGAAAAATAATCGAGTTTTGCTATGGATAACGTTTTAAATAATTATAAATGTGTGTAATTATTTACTGAAAATATGGAAGCATTAATTATGCAGTCAGTGATTTGATTTTAGAATGATAACGTTTGTGTCGATGAGTCACACTAAAGTAGTCTACGGCGCGTCTGGCCTAGTGGAGCCGGCTACGAAGCTTGCGGTGCTGGGTTTGATTCCCGGCAAGGGCAAATATTTGTATGATAAGCTTGGGTGTTAGTTGTTTTAGGTAATTATTTATTTCTTATCGTAGCCTTAAGCACATAAATAAATCTTTACATAGTATAAAATGAAGTCGCTCCCGCTGTCTGTTCGCTTAGATCTTTTAAATTACTGAACGGATTTTAACGCAGTTTTCAGCAATAGATAGAGTGATTCAAGAGGAAGGTTTACATGTGTAATAAGTTCTCGATGATGTACGGGTGTTAGAGAAAACTCATATAAACCGAAGCGAAGCGAGGGCGGGTCGCTAGTAAATCCTACTAAAATTATAAATGTGAAAATGTGTGTGTTAGTTACTCCTCGTTGAAACGGCTGGACGGATGTAGTTGAAATTTAGGATGAAGGTAGCTTATAACTTGGAATAATACAAGCTACTTTTCATACCGATTTTTTTTAAATGTTGGGAGCAAGTGAATAATGATTGTCAAAATCTACGCGGACGAAGTCGCGGGCAGAAGCTAGTTACATATTATCACAGGACGACGTGCTAGCCTAGTTGGTAGTGACCCTGCCTACGAAGCTAGCGGTCCTGGGTTCAAATCCCGGTAAGGGCAGATATTTGTGTGATGAGCACGAGTATTTGCTCCCGAGTCGTGGATGTTTTCTATGTATTTAAGTATATATTTCTCTATATAAGTATTTATATCGCTGTCTAGTACCCATAGTACAAGCCTAGAGCTTAGTTTGGGACTAGGTCAATTTGTGTGAGATCGTCCCATGAAAAAAAAAAAAAAAAATCTTCCATAAGTTACCCGAGTACCAAAATAAGGTGTGGACGATGGGTACTACACAACGATGTACATAATAATATCATTGTAAGGCGCAACGTCCTAAATTTACACATTTGTCAAAGTGACTTTTGACTTTAGTTGACCGACACAAGATGCTTTTTCGAACTAACGAAATTTGACGTGGGCCCTACGAGAATATACAGGGAAGAAACGAATACCACATGGACGGCAACTACCTTAAATATTGGAAACAGCAAGTTCTACGCAAAGGAGACTAATTTCTATTTTTAAAAACAATAAATTCTTCATTATTGGGTAAAAAAATAATCCTCTTCCTTAACTGAGAATCGAACCTGGCCGAATATGACCAATAAAGTCGTGTTTGATGATACAGATCGAAAGCGTCATTGATAGTGATCAATATCTTCAACACAAACACCTTTAAATTAAATAAAGACCTTAAAAAACCCCACTTTATTATTTTATAATAATCGACCAGTTCGATTGCCGGTTAACGCAGACGAATTTTCAAAAATCCATAAATGGAGTAATTATTATTTCAAAAATAAATGAAAATCTCCTTTGCGTACAATTTGCTATTTCCAATATTTAAGCGGCGTTCGTTTTTTCCACCCAAAATAAACTAGCGACCTGCCCTCGCTTCGCTTCGGTTTATGTGACTTTTCTGTAACACCAGTACATAATCCAGAATTTATACTTACATAAAAACCTTCCTCTTGAATCAATCTATCTGAAAACCGCATTAAAATCCGTTGAGTAGTTTGACAGATATAAGCGTACATACAGAGGGACGGACGGCGGGCGACTTTGTTTTATTTTATTAACCGACTTCAAAAAAAGGAGGAGGTTCTCAATTCGTCTGTTTAAAAAAAAATGTTTGTTACCTCAGAACTTTCGACTGGGTGAACCGATTTTGAAGATTCTTTTTTTATTTGAAAGCTGGTGCTTCCAGATTGGTCCCATTCTTATCAAAATGAAGATCTGATGGTGGAATCCATGAGGAATCGACGGAACTCTTCAAAATTTATAGGCACACCTATAGCGATTTTGGTATTTTTCATTGTAACTCGTGTATTTGGTCTTGGAAAGCACCATTTGGTGAAGTGGAACTGATGATGAAGACCACAGATGGCCACCGGAACTCCTAAACGGTATATATTTCGAGGGTGGCGACAAGATATTTCGATTAAGATAGTTGAGCGACTATGACGAAGCATATTTAGGTTTAAATATATGACTATGACTTTCCCACGGCGTTGCTTGCGGCGAGATTTAAATGTTCTATTGTTTCTTATTAATTGAGAAGTGGGAGAATAACAGCATAATTATGATCACTAAAAAGTATAAAATAAAAAAAAAGTTTAAAAAAACAAAAACCCGCCTTCAAAAAGCAAAAAATAACTTCTTTAAAATGGTAGGTAAATTGGTCAGTCCAACTGAAGTCTGCTTTTGGTTAAAATATTGTTGGACGCCGACTTCCAACAATATTTTAACCAAAAGCAGACTTCAGTTGGACTGACCTATTTACCTACCATTTTAAAGAAGTTATTTTTTGCTTTTTGAGGGCGGGTTTTTGTTTTTTTATACTATGTAATAATAAAGATACGTAGAAAATATTCGAGCTCATTAAATAAATATTTGCCCTGACCGTGTTGGAATCCGGGACTTCCCCTCCGTCCCCTAGGATCCATTAATGGGGCCAAGGGGACTTTTTGTACATTCAAATCCATTAATGAAGTAGAGTGGGATTTAATGTACGGGTAGTGGGATTTAACTATGTGGCATAAAATTTATTGTCCGAAACTGTTTTAGCATAACAGACTTGGCATAATCGGTTTTCGCCAAATGGTAATGTGGCAGAAACCTTATTTAGCATAATTTGTAACATCCCGAAAATGAGTTAGTCCGAAACTTTTTACGCCGAATGTATACTTACCCCGAATTTTGTTTTCGCATAATTTTTCTCCAGATTAAACGGACAATATTTTTTTTAATGTTTTGTGTAATCCTGGTAGAATAGAGTAGGTTAGGTTAGGATTATTTTATAACTTTTCAAAAAAGTCAAAGGTATCAGTAGAATAACAATTATGCGAAATTAGTATTCTGCGAAATCATACATTCGGACAAATTATGTATTCGGACAAACGAAATTCTGCGTAATCAAACTATGCGAATGTAGATTCTGCGACACCAGATTATGCGTAAAGCCTAATATGGCTATATAGATTATGCCACAAAGAATTATTACTTACAAAATTATGTCACAACAGGGTGAACCTTAATGTACACTTAAATCCATTTGGAGTCGTTTACACTTTTTAATGCGCTGGGATCCATCAATGGATTCTGTTGCACTCTTAATTACACTTCGATCCATCAGTGGATCTTAGTACACTAGGTACTATGTATATGACCTATCCATCAATGGATTTTATCAAACTTTTAATACACTTGGATCCATCAATTGGATACTCATGGATATTGTAGTATACTAAAATCCATTGATGGATCCCAGTATATAAAAAGCTCAATAAAATCCATTCATGGATCTTTGTACACTTCATAGTGTATTTAAATCCATTGATGGATCCCAGCGTCTTAAAGTGTAAACGACTTCAAATGGATTTAAGTGTACATTAAATCCCACTCTACTCCATTAATGGATTTGAATGTACAAAAAGTCCACTTGACCCCATTAATGGATCCTAGGGGACGGAGGGGGGACTTCGCTTCGTACGTCTCGACTAACCATGTCATTTTATATATTTTTTACACGACTGCCCTAAAAAAGGAGTGTA
The DNA here is from genome assembly GCA_946894065.1 of Acleris literana. Classification (NCBI taxonomy): domain Eukaryota; kingdom Metazoa; phylum Arthropoda; class Insecta; order Lepidoptera; family Tortricidae; genus Acleris; species Acleris literana. The sequence goes on along the minus strand of OX335668.1, from coordinate 98,538,884 downwards.
ATGTTTTCAGGGTTCATGTTTGTATGTATGTATGTATGTATGTGAGTTTCTTTATTCCACTATAACTTTTAAAGTGTGAGGTATCGTTAGAATCCTTACGTCATCCCGGGTGACATAGGATACATACCTAAACTGTTAAAATTGAAATAACAACAATGGCAAAATGACAATTATTAACATAATAATCTGTACTCGTAGGTATATCGACGACAGTATAAAAAATGCAGTCGGGTTTTTAAAGCTTGCTTTTCATATAGCTATTTTATGGCAAGGAGAAGGCACGCGAGCACTCAGGCATTTGAAATCTCAAGACTACAATCTCAAAACTGCAATCCTAAGACTTCAAATGCGTTGCCAACCCTGAGGACTAAGATGGAATGCCTCTATACATAAAAACCGTAGTAACGTCACCGGTTGTCTTATCCCCACACCGGAACACAGCAATGCGAACACTACTGCTTGGCGGTGGGTTAATGGATAAGATGGTGGTAGCTATCCGGACGGGTCCTACCACCGCTTCAATAATTTTGACTTAGATTTTATCTTGATTTTATACAAAAAAGCTTGTAAGAGGTTCATGATAAATCATTAGAAATACACCCATTTTACATGTTTCATATGTAACTAGTGTTAGTGTAGTGTTAGCTAAAGAAGATTGGTGAGTAACTAATTGATTTTTGTTTTACATTATTTACTATAATCGTTGCTCATTGTCTGACGCAGTGCGAGTTTATCAAATCATCATTCCATGTTGTACATAATACCGTCATTGAAATATAGATTCACCGCCATCGAGATAAAGTGAAATACACTTATGACTGAATGTGAGAAAATTGTCTCTCTTGCATTCGTAATAGATTCATAGATGATACTTCATGCAAAAACTAAAGAACAACTGATATATGAGCACTTCTCAAATTTTTTGCCACTTTGAGTGACATCTCACTCACAACATCAAACTATGCAATCATTAAATAATATTCTAATGTGTCCCAAAATATTTGTATGGAAAGTTCCTTTTGTGTTACCAAGAATCTATGAATATCGGTAACACAAAAGGAACTTTCCATACAAATATTTTGGGACACATTAGAATATTATTATTTTTTAAAATTTGGAGATTTCACTCAGAGTGGCAAATTTTTAGAGAATTGGTCATATTTATTACTGTCTAATCATTATTGACCGCTTCGTAGGCGAGGTCACAACCATCTCACACGCGACATCAAAATATCGAATTACAAATCCACTAAGAGTATAATGAATGTTTTCTAAGTAGCAAGTCTCCATTGTTCAGATTGTACGAAGGTGTCAGTATACAAGAACAAAAGATGTTGACGTCCTGACCCCTCTTGTCTAAATGCTTAGATACAATAGTATTAAGTTACGTGTCTACTTTGTCTAAGAATCTAGTTTGTATTAGTTATGGCCTAGTTGATAGTGACCCTGCCTACGACGCTAGCACGGGTTCAAATCCTGGTAAGGGCAGATATTTGTGTGATGACCGCAGAATAAATTTAAACCTTAGTTAATGATCTAAAGTAAATTGTATTTAGCAATAAAATTGGTCAAGAACTTTTTGAGCGGTGGTCAAAATTGAATTGTATGGGAAAAAAACAAGTGTCCCTGATTATGTGACCACCACTGTAGATGTATTTATATCGTTGTCTAGTACCCATAGTACAAGCCTAGAGCTTAGTTTGGGACTAGGTCAATTGGTGTGACATTGTCCCCTGATATTTATTTATTTGTATTCAAAGAGGAGGATGATTAGGGTAGGTTCATAGGTCACTAGAATTATTCGTAAACGCGAGTTTTTTTTCCTGGGGTTTGGATTCCTAGTCAAGCATGGTCTAATAAAACAAGCGAATGAAACTAACTAAACGATTAATGAGTGGAGTATTTATGAGGGTTAAAAGTTTTTCACGTTTACAGGAGGAAGAAATTCCAAAGGGATGTATGAAAGAATGTTGGTCTCTATGGGCCATATTAGGCCAGAGGGGCTATTGCCTAATAAACGCGCAATCGCAATCGTTTTACATTTTGAAAATCGAAGGCTTGTCTGCATACAAAATGAAAACAATTGTTCCGCTTTGAAGCCGATTGCGATTGGGAGTGCGTTAGGCAATAGCGACACAGGTTTTATAAAGCTGAGACCAAATATAATATAATTACGACACTAAATATAATTTTAACGAATGGTTTGTCAAATGTCAGTAACTTATATATCACCCAGTGTTTTATAAAGTAAATCATCGTAAAATTTGATATTAGTTATGAAACCATAGGTCTGCCGCAAAATAGACTTGACACTTATTATTATTATTTATTTATTTTAATGGCGTCTACAAGTTATGTAATTTTGCCAATGTCAAGAATCGTCGTTGTCGTCGGCGTCTTCCAGTCCCAGTCGGCACACCATTGAAGATGGCGGGCAGCCACTTCAATGGCTTATTGGCTTGGAGTATTCTTGACCGCTTGCTCATTCAGAATCAACTTTTCACTGATATTTTATTTGATGCATATTCTTCGTCAGCGAACCAAAATCAACGATAAAGTAATTTACAAAAAAATAAATAAATAGACAGATCTTTTCAAAATGACAGCTAGACAAGAACCGACTTGACACTTAAAAATACTATACATTTTTTGCTTGATTATTCTGCGGCTACCCTAAATTGTCTATAGACTTACATTTTTTGTTCGGTCTGTCATTTTGAGAGTCCGTTAACCTTTTCAAATTTCAATAAAATTGTAACATAAACGGTCGTGATTAATAAGACGTTCAAAGAAATTAAATTAATAGGGATTTGAACTCTACGGCATTCAATATACTACAATACTGCCCTTCTTAATAAAAAGGAAATAAGGTCTGTAATAAATACGCGGTTCTATGAGACATACGCCCTTTTTTCTAAGGAGGGCAGAATAATCGGGCCTCAGCTTGAATGTTCTTTGTCGGCAATCAACATGATCCATATCATATTAAGGAGATCACACCGGGTTACTCACGTAAAAATTGTCGAAAAACGCTCGACATGTTTCGGGCTCGTCCGGAGTCCCTATTCATGAGCAGACGCGGCCGCAGCACGACGAGCACTGCGGGCCTGCGCTCTGTCAGCCCGGCTGCTCGGTGCGAACGGCGTGGCCGGCGAGAAACTACCCCCGTTTTCCTCATTATTGCAATTCTCAAAAGTAGGAGTCGCAAACAACACTAACTACGTCACCTGTTAATGACGCGTCCACACTTGCCACCTTGACCATCCACCATCACGGTTAAAATTCGGATGACGACTAATTTCGATAGCTTCGCGCACTTTCCTAGGGATAAGGGAAGTTTTATGTTTAAAGATGATCAGTATCACTTGAATCAGAAGTAAGGTCTGTTCATTCTTACTTGTCTTATAATAGTAAACAACTTTCTAACCTCAAAATGAGCCTTTTTTGGCTAAAACAGCTATTTTAAACAAAATAAAGCAATCACAGACAAAACGCTAGCCAATTGATGTCCATATTGTTTATTCAGTTTACTTTATTTACGATAAAAGAGCTGTTTTAGCCAAAAAAAGGTTCATTTTGAGGTTAGAAAGTTGTTTACTATATAATACAATTAAGAATGAACAGACCTTAGGTATCCAAATTGTTTTGCAAAAATTCTAAACCACTACTTTTCGAAGAAGCAGTCATTATGAATTATTATTACATACATACATAATCTCACGCCTTCGTTCCCAGAGTGGGGTAGGCAGAGCTACAGAATTACAAACATCTCTAAAAACTTGTTGATAATTCTATAACCACAACGCATTATTATTGTTGTAAATAAACTACTTACATAAAGCAGGTTATCAACATGTCAAAAAAACGGTTCGTAAGTTTAATCCAGACACCGGTCTCGGTAACCATCAGCAGGAAAATGTTACTGAATAAAATAAATGTTTAATAAAAAAAAAACCGCCTTCAAAAAGCAAAAAATAACTTCTTTAAAATGGTAGGTAAATAGGTCAGTCCAACTGAAGTCTGCTTTTGGTTAAAATATTGTTGGACGCCTTGTTTTTTTAAACATTTATTTTATTTTATACTTTTTAGTGATCCTATTTATGCTGTTACGTAGCTCCACTTCTAAATATTAATAAGAAACTATAGAACATTTCAAGCTCGCCGCAGACAACGCCGCGGGAATGTCATAGTCATATTTAAACCTAAATGTGCTTCGTCATAGTCGCTCAACTTCCTTTATCGAAATATCTTATCGCCACCCTTGAAATAGGTACCGTTAAGGAGTTCCGGTGGCCATCTGTGGTCTTCATCATCAGTTCCACTTCACCATATAGTACTTTTCAAAAGCAAATGCATGAGTTACAGTGAAAAATACCAAAATCGCTATAGGTGTGCCTATAATATTTGAGGAGTTCTCTTGATTTCTCCATGATCCCATCATCAGATCCTGACGTGGTGACAATGGGACCAACTAGAAAGTATAACCATTCGAACAACGAAAAAATTTTTCAAATCGGTCCAGTGGTCTTCGAGTAATCGGGGAACATACATAAAAAAAAAAACCCGACGAATTGAGAACCTCCTCCTTTTTTTGAAGTCGGTTAAAAATTACTAACGGGCCGTTATAAAACGCAAATTATGACAGGTAGGCCAAATTTACGCCAAAAAGATACGAAAATAAACAAACAGATTGTTATAAAACCGGCTTTTAATAAAATTATCTTGGCTGAGATGCCCGTCACAACATGCGTCAAACGTCAAACCATAGAGCACTGTCATTTTTAACGCATCTCGAGACGAGCATTAGAGTTGAGATTAATTTACTCGTATTATTACGGCCCTACGCCCTACAGTCGGTGTGTGTTGAAATCGCCAAAGATGTAAACAAGTCAGTACCGTTTGACACATAACATAACCGCAAAATTTCATCGCGCGTGTTTTTATTAAAAAACGTATAATTAATAGTACCTAATTCAATCTTAAACTTAATATGAAAGTGATAATCAAATACATAATTCATTAATAAAACCACCCATGGTCTTCAAAAGTACGTGACTATGGAGTAATGATGTTAAATTAGTGTGTTTACATTTTTGCCCATTTCAATTGAAACCGACTATAGGTCTCTAATAACAGCGGCCATATTGGACTTTCTGCAGTTTAATTAGATTCTGTATTATGTATTTTGACATACAGGTAACCCGGTCCGGTCAAGTGCGAGTCGAACTACGCACTATTAGTGTTCCGTTTTAGAAATAACCTTTTATTACCGACTAACTTTTGTCCGCGACTCCGTTCACGTCGAAATTTACAGCAATTTCCTCGGGATCTGTTCCATTTTCCGAAATAACAAACACTATACCCGTTTCCGGGCTATAAACTTCCTATTTCTGTCCCTTTCACGACAACATGTTGATGCGTTGAATTTTGAAGGCGGAATAAACGAACAAACACACTTCTATCTTTATATTAGTAAGGGTAAGCGATAATAAGCATTAGCCTGTTTTAAAGAAAAGAAAACGGAATCAGAAACGTACCAACAAAATTAGACCCCCGGACTTTAAGAGATTGTACAAAATCTAAGATTAATATATGATGGATGTTGATAGCTCATACTTTTGTTTAGTTACCTCACTCCGTCACTTTTTGACACGTATATAAGTACGAGAGTGACGGGTGCTTTATCCACATTTGACACGCGATATAGACGCAGCCATACCACAGGGGCCCTAATATTGGCTGCATTTATCGCGTGAAAAAATGTGTATAGAACATCCGTCACCTTCTGACACGTAAATAAGTACGAGAGTCACGGATGCTTTATATGACACGCGATATAGACGCCACCATACTAGGCCCGCTGGAATACAATTTTAACGACAATAAAAAAGTCAAAATCTAACCATTTTATTTTTGTGATATAACTTTACTATGATAGTAAAGTCTGTTCATCCTTACTTGTCTTATATAGTAAACAACTTTCTAACCTCAAAATGAACCTTTTTTGGCTAAAACAGCTATTTTAAACAAAATAAAGCAATCACAGATAGAATTGGCCAAGTGCTGTCCCAAATGTTAACTCGGTTTACTTTATTTACGATAAAAGAGCTGTTTTAGCCAAAAAAGGTTCATTTTGAGGTTAGAAAGTTGTTTACTATCTATATATAAGACAAGTAACGATGAACAGACCTAAGATATCGTATTCTTTATCACCCAGCCACTATTACTGTCAATTAAACAAGAACTACAAAATTTTGACATTATGATTATATGTCAAAAGCATTGATTTTTGGATTCTCATGGTAGTGTGTTAGTTAAAATATATAATTAAATACATGCATACATTAAACCACGCCTGTTTCCCAGAGGGGTAGGCAGAGTCCACTCATTTCCACCTGCTACGATCCTGACAAATCTCTTTCGCTTCTTCCACATTCATACATCGAGTCATGCATGGTCGGTTTCGGGTACTTAAGATTCGGATTCCAGTATTTCTTCGATTTGATTCGAAAAAGTACGCCTAGGGCGGCCCCTTCCGACCATGAAGACATGTATACTAATATTATAAAGAGGTAAAGTTTGTGACGTTGTAGGGGGTAATCTCTGGATTTACTGAACCGTTTTTGAAAATTATTTTACCAATAGAAAGCCACGTTATTTGTGAGTGTCATAGGCTATACATTAAAAAAATGTTTATTGCCCAACGAAGTGGGCACGGGAACAGCTAGAATTATATATTTTTAATTCTGTCTTCATGTAAATCTGTCTTAAATATCAAGGAGAGAATTTTTATGAAAGCTACACACATAAGCCTCTTTCCAATAATTGGAAATTGTTTTTAAACAGGTTTACAGACACTTTTAAAAGAGTATTGTTAAAGTTAGCTGTGTGGTTGCCAGCTTAGAATAGTACCACTCCATGTCTTCCCGTGGATGTCGTAAGAGTCGACTAAGGGAATAAAGGCTTGTAGTACTGTTAGGCGATGGGCTTGCAACCTGTCACTAATACACTGGTAAACATCTTAGCCTGATTATGCAAAATGTGGTTACAGAATTATCAACAAGCTTTTAGAGTTGTTGGCAATTCTGTAGCTCTGCCTACCCCAAACTGGGAATAAAGGCGTGAGTTTATGTATGTATGTATGTGTATCTTAAAGTTACAATTCTCGGTCTTTAACAACTTACTTTTATTTCGTTTTTTTCTTCGGCTTCGTCAGAAGTTATTTGTTTTACGAGTGTTTGATGACGCGTTAACCTAGTTGGTAGTGACCCTGCCTACGAAGCTAGCGGTCTCGGGTTCAAATCTCGGTAAGGGCAGATATTGTGTGATGAGCGCGAATATTTGTTTCTGAGTCTTGGATATTTTCTATGTATTTAAGTATTTATTTCTCTATATAAGTATTTATATCGTTTTCTAGTACCCATAGTACAAGACTAGAACTTAGTTCGGGACTAGGTCAATTGGCGTGGCAATTTTTTTAAAATTATATTTTAGATCTCTTCAATGGCCCTACCGATACCAGGGGCCCTAATATGGATGCGTTCATTGCGTGACAAAGTTTGGATAAGGCATCCGTCACCCTCTGACACGTAAATAAGTACGAGAGTGACGGATGCTTTATCCACAGTTGACACGCGATAAAGACGCAGCCATGCTAGGCCCGCTGTAGGAGTTAAACTCGGCAAAACCGTGGGCATTATCTATGTAAACGGACCTTATTGTCGATGGCGCTTACGCCGCAATGCGTCACGCGACGTTGTATTTATATCGGAGCATCTTTAATAATGGCGGATGCGCCATCGACAATAAGGTCCATTTTCATAGATAACGTCTAAACGTCACATATTGTCTTTGACTCGTTACGGTATCGTATTTAATTCGGCCGCTATACCTCTACCATCTTATCCTTAACCCAACCGCCAAGCAGCAGTGCTCACGTTATTGTGTTCCGGTGTGGGGCTAATATAGCCGGTGAAATTAATCCATATAGGCATCTTAGTCCTCAGGGTTGGCAACGCATTTGCGGTCGTAGGAGTACAGACTTAAGATTGTAGTCAGAGAATGGTGAAACTGCAAAACCGCGTAAGTAAAATTTTGAATGGGGAGCAAAATGCACCTTTTTTCTAAGACGTTAAGATTTATTTTGCTCTATGATAAATTTGTTGGTTACGCTGTTTTGCAGTATACTTATCATGAGGTGGCCAGCACGTTCGCCTGCCTTGTCATAAAAACATCCAACACTCAGGTACAGTCAAGGAAATTGATTGGACTCTGTCAAAATGACACTGTAAATAATCATAAGAATTCTCTTACGTTTTGATTGATTACGTCACTTTGACACAGTCCAAAGTGGTCAAAGAATCATTTTCCATTACTGTACAACTTGCTCTCATCAAACAAAAATTTGCCCTAAACGAAATTCAAACCCACGACCGCTAGCTCAGTAGGCAGGGTCATGCGTCAACTCTCAGCGAATTCTTTTTTTAATATCCATGGAGAACCACTTATTTGATTAATGGTGTTTGTCTTTTTAAAAACCTTGAAGCGAAATTCTATAAAAACTCCGTCCTATATTCGATACAAGGTTATAACGTTAGACAGTTAACTTTGCGGCTCGGCTTGTAACCATTACGTACAAGCTCTTGGCTATATTTTTTTACCAAGTGCTCGTGTAAGTTTGTCTATGGAAAGTGTAAATTATGTGAAATGAATTTGAAATCCATGGAGTCGTTTATATTTTTTATTTATTGTGCAATATGTAAAAAATTTGCTAAGTTCGAGTCGGACTCGCATACAGAGGGTTCTGTACCATTGTTATGAGGGGCTTTTAATTTGTATTTATTTATTTATTATAACTATGTTATAAATGCTACTATCTGTCTATTACGATGCATGAAATACAGCATACTTACAGACAGACAGATGGACAGAGCGGAGGCCTAACCTAACCTAACTTAACCTTTTTTTTTGGGGAGACCCGGGATGGTTATGTGGGAACCAACCAGAGAGGCCGGAATACCCACTAAAACTTTAGCACTTCGTTCATAGTGGGGGCGCCATGGGCTGCTAATGATGCTACCATTGGGCGCCCCCAAACCTAACCTTACCCAACTAGTGACCCGCCTTCGCTTCGCTTCGGTTTATGCCAGTTTTCTGTAATACCTGTACATAATCCAAAACTAATTATACATAAAAACCTTCCTCTTGAATCACTCTATCTATTGCTGACAACTGTATTAAAATTCGTTCAGTAGTTTAAAAGATCTAAGCGAACAGACAGCGGAAGCGACTTCATGTTATGTAAAGATGACAAACTCCTTACTTGATCTGTGAAGTACGTGATTAATATATACTAGACCAACGGTCAGCAACAGGCGGACCGCGAAAGGTCGAACCTTGGACCGCCAAATATTGTAATGTATTGCATACCAAGTATAAATTAATACATAGATATACTATACCTTTATTAATTGAAATAATATTTTTAAGCCACATATAATATAACTTAATACTTTTGTTTTTATCTGGACCTCGTTGAAATTTTCCCACAGTATCCGGACCCCACCTAAAACTACTTGCCGACCCCTATACTAGACCTACATACATACATAAACTCACGCCTTCGGCGTTATCTCAAACAAAACATCTGTAGAAATTGCAACCTAGTTACGAACAGAAGAGAGTTGAATCTGCTTTGGCTATTGAATTTAGTTATTGCATTTTTGCTTAGGAGGGCAGTACAGAATTACCAACAACTCTAAAAAATTGTTGATAATTCTGTAACCACATGTTACACAATAGGGAACATGCATTTTTTTTTACAGCTTCAATAAAAGATGATTCATGTAAAAAACAGGTGGGAAAATTCATTTTTTGAATAGCTATAAAAATAACCAAGTTTTTTTTTTCTTTATTAAAGAGCTTGATCATAACATGATCATGTCGCTCCATAATACAGCAAACAGGTACAAAATCAACTTAAAAATAATTAAGGCCTATTGGCCAGCTTCAAAAGCGCCCGGGCCTCATAACCAAGATATAAGCCAAAAAAGATTTGTTCCTGTATCTTTCTAGCAAAACAGAATTTTACGTGGAGTTTATATGGCCGAACTGCACGATGACGTCACCGGTGCACATCGGATCTCTGTCTAATTAGCAGTTTAAAATGCTTGTATCATCCGTATTTCTTGACCGATTTTAATTTTAATTTCACTTTTGGTGATCTCTTTTACGGTATTTTCATATTTTGTTGAGAAATGATTTAAAAAATACATGCACATTCCCTATTAGGCTATGATGTTTAAGCCTACCAGTGTACTAGTGACAGGTTGCAAGCCAATCGAATTTGGTTATTTTGACTTTGTTTACATTACCCATTTCAATTGACACCGACTATAGTACTATATGTATAATCAATCACAGTTTTAATAATGATTTTCGTCATTGTCAATGCGGTCAGTGACCCAATTTCGCGCCGTTCGTCATTGCATCGAGATCTGGTCTACTTGCGCAAGATTCGTTGAACGTCTGGGATCGCGCCAACGAATAAACATTGCGTCTATTTGTTATGAACTATGCGCGAATCTGTGCGGCGAGCACGAAATTTAACCTCTACGCAAAAATAGGAAAAGAATATAGAAATATTCGTGACTAACGACAAAGTTACAGAGAAATACAAGATTCAAGCTTTATTTATTTACCAAACAATTAGAACAATCGATATCTTTACAGTGCAACCATTTTCTGAATAGCGATCGGCAATCTTCGGTTTTCTATAACACGAGTGACAAACATACTGTCAGTTGCGAGTGCAAGCGTGATAGCGATAGCCAGCCGAAAGCTATCAAGAAGCTGAGGGCCCTGCCAAGATGCATTGCGCTAACTAGCGTTTCTATTCTTTTCGTTTTTAAACCAATCGCGTCACTGGTAGATGACGTGATACGAAAAGTCACGTGGTTTACCAGTGACGCGATTGGTTTAAAAACGAATCGAATAGAAACGTTAGTTAGTATAAAACAAAGTCGCTCCCGCTGTCTGTTCGTTTATCGTTAGAGTGAGTTTTCATTAATCAATAGAGTGAGGAAAACGTTTTCTTTCATTTATGGGTGTTCTAGTACACTAACCTTAGTTCTGCCCTACTAAGCATAATGGCGTTATCTCAAACAAAACATCTGTAGAAATTGCAACCTAGTTACAAACAGAAGAGAGTTGAATCTGCTTTGGCTATTGAATTTAGTTATTGCATTTTTGCTTAGGAGGGCAGTATTATAATCAGAGGGCGGAATTTTCATGGCAAAAATGAAACGTCAATAGAGTTGGAATGTTAAATTTTATCGACCTTTCCGGCTATCGATAAGATTAATCTTCTTTTAAATTACTGACTTTTAACATTAACCTTTTTGATTAGTGAGTTGCATCACCATTAAAAGTAAATCGCATGGCAGTTAAGTGGCATTTCTTCCAGTAAGTACTCTGCCCTACTAAGCATAATGGCGTTATCTCAAACAAAACATCTGTAGAAATTGCAACCTAGTTACAAACAGAAGAGAGTTGAATCTGCTTTGGCTATTGGATTTAGTTATTGCATTTTTGCTTAGGAGGGCAGAGTTGGTCTCAAAGAGTGTTTTAATCCTTTATAGGAATGGGATCGATTAACATTCAAAAAAATACTCATTACTGAGGATTTTCTCGCTGACTGTACATTTTAAAAAAATCTGTGATTGTCGATTGTCATCACTCAAAAAGTTGGGAAAGGTCTCCTAAGATCATTTTCGCGTGGCACTAAGGGATCTGGTAGCTGCCCTTAATGCCCCATCTCAACTTTCCACCCTGTATAGGACTTATAGGGTTGAAAAAACGAACGCTACATGGACGACAAATAGTTTAAATATTGGAGATAGAAAGTTCTACGCAAAGGAGACTTCCTTTTATTTTTGAAAACAAAATATACTGCATTATTGGATTTTTTACAAAAATCCTCTTCCTTAACCGGGAATCGAACGGGACGAATATGACAAAACAATAAAGTCGTGTTTTCATACAGAACGAAAGGGTCATTGATAGTTATCATTTATGTCTATAGCACATACACCTTTGAATTAAATAAATAACGTAAAAAAACTTCTTTATTATTTTGTCATATTCGACTAGTTCGATTCCAGGTTAAGGCCGACAAATTTTCAAAAATCCATAAATGCAGGTTATTTTTTATCAAAAATAAAAGTAGGGTGATGGAACCAGTAATGGACAAGGCACCAATAATGAACACTTGATTCTTATTTTACAGAAGATAAGGGTAATTCATTTGTTTTACAACAAATGACTAACAATCAATTTTGGTCCGTATACAATTTGAATTAAGAGTGAAGTGTCCATTACTGGTGCCTGTCAGCTAAAAGTGTCCATCATTGGTGCCGTCACCCTAAGTCTCTTTCGCGTAGAACTTGCTATTTCCAGTATTTAAGGTTGTTGCCGTCCATGTGGCGTTCTTTTTTTTTCACCCTGTATATATATTGATTTGTTTATATTGATTTACATACATAAACTCACGTCTTCATTCCCAGAGTGTTGTAGACAGAGCTACAGAATTACCAACAACTCAAAAAATAATTATTTAGAAGTTTTTTAAACCACAAAGAAAACCATCATCAGCCGCTAAAAAAATAGGAATTTACAAACTTACCCAATGCCCTTAAAATTATAAAACACTAGCTTCTGCACGCGACTTCATCCGAGAAAATTTCGATTACGGATAATGAATTCTATGTTACTCCAGGGTAAAAATTTCATCCAAATCTGTCAAGCCGTTGCAGCGTGGGGTAACAAACAAACACACACACTTTAGCATTAATAATATTAGTAAGACAGTGTAGGATTACTTACCAAGCAAGGACCCCTCATATAAGGGTAAACGCTAATGTTCAGCGTTTCTGAGCATTCGCTTATTTTATAAAAAAATTGCCTGCAATTTCTGTAATATAATCCGACCATCTAATTTTAGCCCTTCCTTCCACGTTTCCTAATTGACAACATTAAAAAAAAGCAATTTTGTTTTTTCGTTTATAATAGCTGGTTAAAAATTAGACTACCCGTGTTTCTCGGTTTTTCTTTATTTAACTTAAATTCGTCGTTAATAATTTATTAAAGAAATAGTCATTAAAAAGACCGTATATACAAAGTTATACTGATGTCGTGATCTTAGCATGATATAAAATAAAAAAAGTTACTTTAAACAGAAACAGAACTGACTGTCATGTCATGTCACTTGTCAACAATAACAACTGAAACAACATAAATTCGTCGTCGATAGGTAGTTTCAGGATTCCTCACACTGAATTATTTAGATTGCTCAACCTGTATATGGCAAGGCCGAAGTGATTCAGTTAAATCTGGCCACAAATTTGTGGCCACATTAACGTTTTCAGAGTTGCTATTTGTGGATAGGTCGGCGACCTTTTTATCGATTTCTCCTAGCTCAGTCTACCATTTGATCGATTTACTATATTTTTAATAATATAGTAGTATTTTTAACTAAGCGAAAACATTTGACTACTAATTTCAGGATAATATTTAATTACTTACGCCTATATTAATAAGTTGAATGGCACTTACAAATGTTTACACTAGTTTTTAAATTCAAAATGTCTTTTATAATATTGACTTGCAATTTAGTATAATATCTATTTTCACTATATTCATACAAATACAGGGACAATTACGCAGAAATTGACTTGCCGCCATACTCAAAGACATTTTAAATAGATATAGACGGCCGAGCAAAGCGAGGCCGGATAGGTCTGAGGCGGGCAACCCATATTTCCCGCCGAGGTATGTATAGTGCTTTTCTCAAACATCAAACATAATAATAATTCATTAAAAAATTGAAACGAAAATTACAAAGTCAAATTACTAGGAGTGCATAAACATTAAAAGTAACCTACAGTGCTCAGTCATCCGCGCTGAGTCGGGTGCGCCGCCGCCCGCCGGTGCCCCGCAGCGCACCGCCCGCCTGCGATCTAAGTTGCGCTACGCACACCTAATTAACTTTGTTCTCCTAGTACTTTAGATAAACATGCAAACGATTTGGGCATAGTATATTAAAAAAAATAGCTATCTAGCCTGTTCATAAACACAGCCGCCATGTTTACACTAAAATAAAAAAAATCGTTAATTGTTTTTTTTAATACGCATAGTGGCAGAATGTCATGATGCCTGTGCCACAAATTTAAGTGGAATGGAAATTAAAAAAGAGGACTTTGCCGGCCTAGGCCTGCACGATTTGTATGAAATTCCATTAACGACCTCTTGTCCTAGCCGCACCTGAAACGTCATACTTGGCGGCTAAGGAACATAAATATTTCATGGCATGTTTGAGAAAAAATACTTATAATAGAGAAAATAAATAATTTCATCAAAACTTAGGAAAAAATAGACGCGCGTATAGCAAAAATATTTGTCCATACTTGGGAATAACCCGAAAACACTAGCTTCATTAGCGGCCTGCACACGTAGAGTTCGGACCGCGGGAAACGCCACGCGCCATTCCAATCTTCGCGCCGAACCGTACGTGTAAATGCAAATGTAATAGTAATAGTAAAAAACATACGGTTCGGACTGGCGCGTGGAATGGCGCGTGGCGTTTCCCTCGGTCCAAACTGTGCCGTATAAAGGCCGCTATTGGCAGGATAATTTACATAGGATATCCGCGTTAGAACCACGCCGTGAGCGTATTTGTTCACCCTGTAGGTAAAGTCTAAACGAAATAATTACGACTCTACTTTCATAGGTTTTAGACAAGATGCGTTCGGCGTTTATCGTTATCCAGAATGCATAGGTTTGACATAAGCTGTCAGACGGTAACGTCGAGCGCCTGCGACAATTCCATACATTTGACAGTTTTCGAAAATCATTAGCGTAAAGCAACTTTCCTAGCCTCACAGAGCTGACAACTCTTAAACGATCTAAACGATTTTCATTCAATTAAGCTAAAAACAACTTTAATTACATAAACTTAAGCGTCTAATTCAGTCCATCCGTTTGGGAGCTTCGACACCACATACAGAAATACCGATGCATGCGGTAAACCTATACTGCACTTCTAAATAAAAAGGACGCATGTGTCATTTGATAGTCAAAGCAAATTTAGCCCTCTCTCTTAAGAAGTAAGGTTACTTTTACATACGCGGTTTGATGACACATGCGCCCTTTTTCTTAAGAGGGCAGTATAACACCCTTTGTTTGCGTAAGCGATAATAAAGGTTCATTTACTTTGACGACGCGTTGGCCTAGTTGGTAGCGACCTTGCCTACGAAGCTAGCGGTCCCGGGTTCGATTCCTGGTATGAGCAAATATTTGTGTGATGAGCTTGAGTATTTGTTTCAGAGTCTTGGAGTTTTTTGTATTGAAGTATATATTTCTCTGAAGCATTTATATCGTTGTCTAGTACCCATAGCACAAGCCTAGAGCCATATATTATAGCTGGTTAGTTCTACTAGCGTTTCAACCGCTATCACTTTCCTGGTCGCATTATTCACCATTTCCCTGTAGGTTCGGATTACCATTTTTGGTTATTTTCTAGGAGTCCAGGTATTCTTCAAAACAACTCAAAATGGTAATTCGATCCTACAGGGAAATGGTGAATAATGCGACCAGGAAAGTGATAGCGGTTGAAATGCTAGTAGAACTACCCAGTTGCGTGTGTGGACTCTGTCAACTAGTACGGAAAATATGTCGTAAGATGCATTGCTATAATGAATATTTTGGCAAATTAATATAATTATATTCCGTGTGTGACGGCCCTGACTGACTAGACACCTTAGGTGTCGCCAGGCGGTAGGTATTTAACGCGCCGATCGAGCGTCGGGAGCCGGGAGTTTCGCTTCTACGTGTAGTTATTGTTTATTCTTATGAGCTTAGTTTGGGACTAGTACCCTGACATTTATTTATTAGGATTACCTTAAGCCACCCTGTATAATGGGCAGAGCCCGGAATTTTCGTAGCATTTTTGAGCTGTCATACGGACTTCTCGTCTATCGACTTCCGATATACATATTTTATCGATACATTATAGAATACAATATATTAAAGAAGTTTAAAAGTAGAGGTAAACAACGGGCGGTCTTATCGCTAAAGAGCGATGTCTTTCAGATAACTTTTGAGTACTTGAAAATATGAAATAGAGATTTGCAATGAAAACTTATCGATAGCAATTCTTGTTTCAATTTCTATCGAAAAATGTTTAAAAGGCATACGAAATCCATTTTTTATTTTATTTAAAACAATAAAATATTATTTTAATTCCAATTTATAATTTCCGAAATTTGGCATTTAAAGGTTATCTCGAAGAGATGGCTCATTTGCGATAAGACTGCCTGTTGTTTACTTCTACTCGTAATCATATTTTAAATATTGTATTCTGTTTTTATCGATATACATATTGTATATCGGAAGTCGATAGACGAGAAGTCCCTATGACAGCTCAAAAGTGCTACGAAAATTCGGGGCTCTGAATTAATGGGTTATACACAGATGTAGTTTACCGTCATTCCTGTGGACATACCCAAAGTTAACGTTTACAAGGCCTAATTTTCGGACTGAATCCACATCCGCATAAACGGCGTCACGTCTACTTTAGTCCTATCAAATAAAAACATAACTTATATACACACAAGCCAACTATGGACTACAGGAGATACAACTTTTGTTTTTGCGAGTGTGTATGACCCTAATACACCGTGCCCGGGACGTACCCGAAGGATTTTAACCATCTATTCTAGACCCTATTTGGAGTATATAATGCGGTATAACATGTAGTCCAATAACGCATAATTTCCGAGATTTTTATTATTGAAAAAACAATTCCAATGTTAATTTAATTTGAACTCTGTAACCTTAACTTAAAGCATTATTTACTAAGAAATTGATTAAATTAATTTAAGTTGTACGTTGATGATATTGCTACTTACAAGAATACGAGCAAACATTTAAACTAGATTTTATTTGCCTCGTGGTGTTGCCGAGTTAGAATAGTGCCATTCCATGTCTTCCCGTAGATGTCTTAAGAGGCGACTAAGGGAATAAAGGCTTGTAGTACTGTTAGGCGATGGGCTTGCAACCTGTCACTAATACGCTGGTAAACATCTTAGCCTAATTGTACAAATTGTGGTTATAGAATTATCAACAAGTTTTTAGAGATGTTTGTAATTCTGTAGCTCTGCCTACCCCACTCTGGGAACGAAGGCGTGATATTATGTATGTATGTATGTATTTAAACTAGACGTAGGGTATGGCTCTACAAGAAATGTAAATGTGGAATTTCGTTAATAACTCTAATACATAGAGCACAATTATTTTTTAAAGAACCCATCGAGCAGCAATGTATAATGTAAACGAAGATTTAAGTCTCAGTGAATTGCAGTTTAATTGGATTATTTCTGATACATTGCGAGTCGAATTGTGTTAACGATGCGGGTTCCCTCTATGTGGCATAAAATTTATTGTCCGAAACTGTTTTAGCATAACAGACTTGACATGATCGGTTTTCGCCGAATGGTAATGTGGCAGAAACCTTATTTAGCATAATTTGTAACATCCCGAAAATGAGTTAGTCCGAAACTTTTTACGCCGAATGTATACTTACCCCGAATTTTGTTTTCGCATAATTTTTCTCCAGATTAAACGGACAATATTTTTTTAAATGTTTTGTGTAATCCTGGTAGAATAGAGTAAGTTAGGTTAGGTTTATTTTATAACTTTTCAAAAAAGTCAAAGGTCTCAGTAGAACAAGAATTTTGCGAAATTAGTATTCTACTAACGAAATTCTGCGTAATCAAACTATGCGAATGTAGATTCTGCGACACCAGATTATGCGTAAAGCCTAATATGGCTATATAGATTATGCCGCAAAGAATTATTACTTACAAAATTATGCCACAACAGGGTGAACCTAACGATACACATGTTTTTGTTGATGATGCATATGAACCGTCGTTAACATGTTTGCTAGTATTCCATTTACACACTGTATTTCATGAATCTCTCAAGTTTCTTCTCGGTACAATGCTACCCATAAGTACGCGCGGAAGTGAACTAGGCCACAATTTCCTTTACCGTTCGAGTCTATTTTCGGCTCCAATAATCGATGTCAGTCTACGATTATACGCGTGATCTCGGCTACCAAATTCATTTCAAAACACATCGGCTTTTGGTTTAAAATATTGGAGTGATCCTTTATGATTTGAAAAGGTTTAATTTTATACCTTACTGACTATATAATATGAGGTTGATACGTAGATTGAAGAATTAGGTACAGATATAGTTTAGTTACGTAGTTATTTTTTATTATACAGGATGTTTCCTTTACTTTACCTGGGAGATAATGGGGAGATTCGGAACGATACTCCTATCGTTATATACAGACTATTTTGCATTTTCTGGTAAAGAGTTGTCTGCAAAAATGAATAAAATTGTCAAAAAAAAATCTACTCCGTTTAATGTAAGTAAGGATCATTTCACTGTATGGAAAGAAATAAATTCGAACAGCAGAAGTTGGTAAAAATTACTAATTATGTTTTTTTTTCATAAAATTAGCAAATATTTTTTCAAATTTGACCAACTTCTACTGTTTAATTTTTTTTCTTGCCACACAATAAAACGATCTTTACATGACAATGAGTCAATTTGTATAAACATTTTTTTATACGAAAAATGTTTTAACAATAAAAGACCTAATATTTGCTAAGACAGTTTACCTGTAGGTATCTCTTATTGTTTCGGATTTCCTCTTAACGTCCTGTTTAAAAAAAAACACTGTAAGAATATCTGCAATATAATCGTAGTTTACGTGAAGGTTGCGTAATGCCAATTACGCAGAGTCGCGTACAATAGAATAGAATAGAATAGAATAGAATAACTTTATTTCAGACTACAAGGCCCATATTTACAAATACCTTACAGACTAACATACATATCAATATATAACATATAACATAAAATGAACACGACTACTAATAAATTTTCGCGTCTGCTAGACGGCGACCACGAAATCGCCGAAATAAGACTCCCCTCGGCCAGAATTCCTCCTTTAAAAAGGTCGACAGATCTATGGTCGGTACTCTCATCACAAATGACTTAAAATTAACCTTGTGGCGAGGTTCTAACCACTCGACCCTAAGAGTAAATCCGGTCTTAACTCGTACATACTCTACGAGATCTTTTGCCTCCGTAGAGTAATGTAAGTAATCGGGACACGTACAACTGCGTCGTGGAACAATACTTTATCTACCCACATATTATTAGTACTCTGATGGGTTCAGAAGCCGAAAGGCGAAAGCATTACCTTACCTGTGGTAGTAGGTGACAGCGATGACAGCTGTAACGTAATTTCATTACGTTATCGAATATTGTAAGGTAATGAGATCCAAATTTGGAACGTCTTCCAAAATTAACAGCTGTCATCGCTGGCACCTACTACCACAGGTAAAGTCGGTCATTGCCTACGGGTTTTGAACGGATAATGGAGGACGTATGATAATGTGTGTAGATAAATGAATAAATATTACATTAGACCAGTTCCCACAGTTAAGTTTTATTTATTACTGAATTAACTTAAGTTTTATGCAATTTATTAAGTATCTTGGAAAATCGAACAGTTTTCTTCTAGTATTATCTGAATCTGAAATACAAATTGCACCAAAACGGACGATATACCTACCAGATTGCATGAGCATCCGTTGTTACAAATATCGTCTCTTTACTTTCTCAAACTCCTATCTGATCAAATAGTTAGATAGAAAAAACACTCATGTTCCAAGTTCTCTAAAGACTATTTTCTTATCAAATTATTCGATCAGATAAGAGTTAAGTAAAGGGACGATATTACATATAGCGTTGGTGAAACTACAAAACCGCGTAAGTAACATTTTAATAAGGAGCAAAATGCACCTTTTTATAAGAGAGTAAGGTTTATTTTGCTTTATCATAAATTTGTTAATTACGCGGTTTAGCAGTAAAACCGACGATAGGTTTAATAGCATGATCAAAGACTACAGGATGTTCATAAATGTAACAAATGCTTCCTCTTGAAAGTGAACGCAAATATCCGGCTTTTACTTTAGATTTATATATACCTACTGATAATACTCTTATTTACTTGCCATTGAACTACGAAACTGCGATAAAAAAATTAAGATGAAGCTAGTATAGACCATTTAGAACAATTTGAGCCATGGTTGTCTAAGACGAAGTCTCACTTTTTTTTTACCGATAAATATTTGTTTTGGAGAGAATTACTAATACTAGGAGAATTACTAGTATTAGCTTCATCTTAAAGCTTTGCACCTATCTGCTAATCTCACTATTTATTATATATTCTCAATCGATTTCTTTTCACGTCTGATATCCTATCCTAATACCTATTCATTATTTTCATAACTCTCATTTTCTTTTTGAATTAGATCCTGGCATTTAGGTCAGGTTTCACAGAGGGGTAGGCAGAGACCACTTCTTTCCACCTGCTACGATCCTGAAAAATCTCTTTCGCTTCTTCTACATTCATACATCGAGGTGGACTGCCTTTTTGCCGAATTATGTTTCGTCAAATTTCATTTGGCAACCAACTTTTCGCCGAAGTTTTATTTGGCAAACCAATCCTTGGCATAATTTTACTTCGTATTTATTTTATTTCGCAACTTTTTTATATTGCAATATTTTATTACGTCAAATTTTATGTGGTAAATAATTGTGTAGCTAATGATTTGCTAAGGCAAATAATATTTTTTTGTGACCCTAAAAACGAAACTGCTCCCAGAGATAGGTAGATTAGGGTTTTTTTTTTACGACCCTAAAAACGAAACTGCTCCCAGAAATAGGTAGGTTAGGGTTATTTTTTTTATGACCATAAAAACGAAACTGCTCCCGGAGATAGGTAGGTTAGGGTTATTTTTAAATTAGGGTATGCCAATACATTTGACGAAAACATAACTGACATCTTAAAAGAATCCCAGGTAACAATTTGTCAAACAATAATTTATCAAATCATTAGTTGAGAAATGATATCAGTACGAAACGATGAGTTGGGAAATAAAAATTAGCCCAAATAAAAATATGGAATACGTAGTTTGGGGAGTTAAGAATTTGCTAAATAATTTTCGTCGAAACATAGTAAACCCATCGAGTCATGCACCCACGTCGGTTTCGGGTACTTAAGATTCGGCCCTTTTCCAGTATTTAGGTCACATTCATATCCATATTAACATTTCTTCTCTTTATCCTGTGTTGTTGCACTGGGAATTCCGATCAAAGATAACATACTGAATGTAAAATAATTTCACGAGAACAAATGTGACGTTCCGCGGGTAAAGGTACCTTATGGCGGGTTTTAGTTTCGGAGATACGAAGTGTTTTATAAAATGGTACGAAAATAACTTGATCTTTTTTGCTTATTCTCGAAGTATAGAAGGCTTAAAGTTTGATTATAAATATTTTTCAATGTTTGATTTATGTTATTCAGCTAAAAATATAGCCAAAAAGTTGTTTAAAATGTCCTTTTTTTCAGAATGTATTTTGAAGAATATGTTAAAAAAAAATTATCCCCGTAACTGCACAACTTAGGGAGTTGGTTGTTTTTGTTATCGATTGCTTATGAATTGTAGATTGCAGGGATATTCATAACTCCATACCGACCATAAGGTACCTTTACCCGTGGAACGTCACAAATGTATACCAACCATTCCTAGTTATATAGGTGCTTACTACAAAATTATTTGCAACGGCCCCGTAGTTACGCAATACTTTATATTTATCCTGTGATGTCAACTGTGAATGGATGTTGGCTTGTCTTTGTCGTAGTTGTTTATTGCGCCACGGCCATGTTGAAAATATTCGCCATTGATTATTTTTCATTCTGTGTAAAATGTAAAGAACTTTTGTACAGTTATGGAATTTGGATTATTAGAAAAAAACGGCCAAGTGCGTGTCGGACTCGCGCACGAAGGGTTCCAGGGCTATAAAAAACATGTTTGTTCTACGGGAGCCCCCTTAAATATTTATTTAATTTTAATTTTACAATTTATTTTTAAAGTGAATATACAAATACACGTTTGTTGTATGGGAGCCCCCCTTAAATATTGATTTTATTCGGTTTTTAGTATTTGTGGTTGTAGCGGCAACAGAAATACATCATGTGTGAAAATTTAAACTTTCTAGCTACCACGGTTCATGACATACAGCCGGGTGACAGACAGACGGACAGTGGAGTCTTAGTAATAGGGTCCCGGATGTACATAATCAAGACAATTTAATTTGAACTGTGTTGCAATGAGGATAAAGTTTATTTTCCTACTTTCAAAAACTGAAAATGGCATATAGAACAAACATAATTGAACTTTATCGCCTTGATAGTAGATTCAAAGTCCCACTCACAAAGGAGAATTTAAACGATTACACAGAGAGAGCCTTAGACACAAACATGTCAAAACATGTCATGTTTTGACGGCGGCGCGTTAGCCTAGTTGGTAGTGTGACCCTGCTTACGACGGGATCCCCTTGGATCGCATAATTTGTTTTAGACTATTATTGTTTCGCATAATTGATTTGGCATAATTTGTATTGGCATAATAGTACTGTCGCATAATAATACTTTGGCCTAATACTTTTTTGGCATATAACGCTATTGGAATAATTTCAGTTGGAATAATTTGTATTAGACTAATACACATTATGCATATTATTGTTTGGGCTAATAATTATTTGTTATATATGTCATTAACTATAATTTCAGTTTTCTAAATGAATAAAATACAGTTTCGTTGTTACATATTAGGTAGGTAAGGTTAAATTAGGTCACGTTAGGTACATTAAGTTGGGTTAGGTTAGTATGATATCCAGGCGCGAAGCGCCCAAGCAACGCAGAATAGGAGGTCGTCGACCTCGTCTTAATTTCTAAATATATATAACAACAAAACCAAAACTAACCTTTTCTCGTAGTACAGTCATCAGCATAAATAAGTGATCATTTATGTACCTTGTCGCTTTCAATCGTTTCACAATTTTGTATGACATTTCAAACACGACGTTAAAGTGACAAGGTACATAAATGATCACTTATTTATGCTGTTGACTGTACACTGTACGTCTACGAATTTCGCTATAGCAATTGTATTGCTATGTGCCATTTGTACATGACTATTTTTTAGGACAATACTGTTATGCATTTTGTAATGATGCCAATTTATTATTATGACTTTTTGTATTTATGCTATTTGACGTTAGCCTTCATGACGATTATGCTTTCTGTATTTATGCTTTTTAATTTTATGCTTAAAAATATATGCGTAAAGATGATTATGCACATCGCTATTTCGGCTAAAAGCAATTATGCGTAACAATATTATTACAAATAATTTTATGCCATCCAATCGAGAACCGCTTACGACGCAAGCGGTCCTGGGTTCAAAACCCGGTAAGGGCAAATATTGTGTGATGAGCGCGAATATTTGTTCCTGAGTCATGGATATATTTCTCTATAAGTATTTATATCGTTGTCTAGTACCGAAAGCACAAGCCTAGAGCTTAGTTTGGGACAAGGCGAATTGGTTTTACATTGTCCCCTGGTATTTATCTATTTAAAAGCAGTGCGTTTTTACCGAGTGGAAACCTGATTGTAAATGGGAACGACCCATAGACATTTGAAATCTCAAAACAAAGGAACACAACATGCCGAACAAGATGGTGACAGCGAGCTTGTTTACTCATCTTGATACATGGTGTTTCATTACACTAACAGCGCCCATGATCTGACAACGCTCAGACACGAACACCCTGATCATGTTCCCCTAATCTAGGGTTGCCATCTCTAAAATTTGGCAACAAGGACAAGACGCGTGAAAACCCCGGATTTTGGAGCCCAGAACCCGGACGGTTTGTCGATTATCTACACCGCGGCATGCGAGTCGCGTCGCAAAGCGGCGCGGCGGCCCAAGACTTTAAATTTTTAAACCCGGACTACAAATGAAACCCCGCCCGGACGCTCCCCGGACGCCCTCTAAACTAGGACAAAACCGGGGAAACCCGGACGGATGGCAACCCTACCCTAATCGATCTCAATTTATACGGAGCCAGAGACTCCGTGTCTTATAATATATGAATGGAAATTCAGAGAGGCTGGTTTATCGGCACCTGTCATATTAAAAGCAATGTCGTGGCTGGTCACCTCTACATACACCTGTAAGGGAGAGTGTCGTAACTAAATTTTACCTACGCACATATCATAAAGTCGTATATTATGCGTTCAAAACCCGTAGGCAATGACCAGCATTACCTGTGGTAGTAGGTGACAGCGATGACAGTTGTTAATTTTGGAAGATGTTCCAAATTTGGTTCTCATTACCTTACAATATTCGATAACGTAATTTCAAAATAACGTTACAGCTGTCATCGCTGTCACCTACTACCACAGGTAATGCTGTTCATTTGCCTTTCGGCTTCTGGACCCATCTTAGAGTACTTATAATATGTGTGTAGATAAAGTATTGTACGCGACTCTGCGTAATTGGGGTTACGCAACCGTCGCGTAAACTACTATTAGTTCACAGGAGGATGCGTAATAGTAAATATAAACGTTTTTTGGAAATTTCCTTCAAACATATTTAACGGGGGCAATTAGAGTTCATTTGCAGCAAAAAATATCATGAGTCTTGTCCGGAAATCTGTAGGTACTCAAATATGTGACGTTATCTATAAAAAAGGGACCTTATTATCGATGGCGCTTCCGCCATTATTAAAGATGCTCCGATATATAAATACAAAGTCGCGTGACGCAGTGCGGCGTAAGCGCCATCGACAATAAGGTCCCTTTACATAAATAATGACTGCATCTGAATCGTACTGGCTGGCTGACTATCCACTTGAGTGCCCGTGCAAATTAGATCGACCTTATTTATAAGCAAATAAGGGCTATCACTCGCAACTCTAGTTGCACAAAGCACGTCTGCAATATTTAAACGGAAATGTTCTTTTGAATAACGGTTTTTGTTTTTATTTAAGGTCAGTCGAGTGCTTTCCACGTGAAGCCCTACTTTAGTGTTATGTGGTCACAATAAAAATAGTAAACAGTGTGTGACATCCTTTATAAACATACATTTTAAGTAACGATAGCGTTAAATGTTGTGAACCGTTTAAAGAAGGAATTAAGTTAATAGCTCCAATAAATTTAGTGTAATTCGTTTTTAAAGGGTCCATCGAGCAGCAATGTATAACATTAAGTCTAAGTT
The DNA here is from genome assembly GCA_946894065.1 of Acleris literana. Taxonomy (NCBI): domain Eukaryota; kingdom Metazoa; phylum Arthropoda; class Insecta; order Lepidoptera; family Tortricidae; genus Acleris; species Acleris literana. The sequence goes on along the minus strand of OX335668.1, from coordinate 98,513,616 downwards.
AATTGCAAGTGAATTGAGAGATAATCGAGCTATTTTTGATACATTGCGTGGCGAATTAGTTAGTATGAAAAAAAAGTACAACTTATGTTAATAATAGACATGTTTTTATGTTAATTAGGATGCATATTAACTGTTGTCAAAATATATGTTCGTATGAATGTCACACATTGTATACCTATTCAAGCATTAGTTGTAATATAATTACAAGGTCAGAGATCCTGTACGAGATCCTACATGGTGGAGAAAGGAGCTAACGATAAAATAGTTTTTTATGTAACTGGTACATAATGAAATTTCTTATGGTACGAGTGCTGAGGTTAGAGCGCGAGCTTGCGAGCGAATAAATTATATATTATGTACGCGTGTATCAGAAAACTCACATACACCGGAGCAACGCGACTGGGTCGCTAGTCTCTGCACGGCTAGCATATGTTTTCCGCGACTTGTTTGTCGCTCAGACCTCCCTTTCTTTCTAGTTTGTAACGATAGAGTAGCACTGAGTGACAAGCGAGAAAATACAACTTGTGCTACCCGTGCTGATAATATTAATTAAGACTAGGACCGCAGTGGAACGCCGAAGAAACTTCAAACACTTTTTTAAAGCGTAGTGAAAAATAGGTCAAAGATTGCGTTTGTATTTGCGAGTGGAATAGTTCGATCGAGAAGATTGGCGACCGTTCGGTTGGTTAAATTTAACTCGTGAGAGAGACAAGGCCAGGGGTAACTATCACAAGTTACCCTTTTCTCGCGGCATATTTAGGTCACCGTAATATTTTGTTAGTTGTTTGACTCGTCAAGATAAGAAATCGTTCTTAAGCGTGTTCCATGCATTATTATTACGTTTAAATTGTTTATTTTATCTTGCGTTGCGTGGACAAAGCAGTCGTCCCTCTCATACTTATATACGTGTCAGAAAGTGATAATGTCTTATCCATATTTTGTCACACGATAAACGCAGCCATATTAAGCCCCTTGCAAAATACAATGCATGTCGATAAAATGATTATAAATTTCACGATATAGTCTCATACAAATTGACCTAGTCCCAAACTAAGCTCTAGGCTTGTAGGAAAAACTTATTTTAGAGAAATATATACTTTTCACCCCACTGCTCGA